>OW119932.1:30760125-32178902 GCA_933210815.1 Meta bourneti
GTGAAATTCAAAAACTAGAGACACAGTTACACTTGCAACTTGTTGTTAGTTGATGTTGAGTTTTACAGAGCGTATGCGTGACGCAAGTTTTTGAAATAGGGGTTGTTGAGCCAAAAAAATTTGAAAAGTCATGGTTTGAATTTACCCAATTCATCTAAATTTCTTCTACTTCAACTCCTGGTGGTTGTTTCGACGAGATATCTCGTCCTTAGCAAAATCGACCAGATCTTGATGGACGAGGTATCTCGTTATTAGAAGCAAACTGGCCAGATCTTGATCTCGTCATCATAAAAAAATCGGCAATGTCTCGTCATTAACAAAATTGTTTAGATCTTAATGGACGAAATATCTCGTCGAAATCACATGGAGGGTTAATTTCAAAACCGAAGATAGATACTGCAATGTACTTGTATAAACTTATTCTCTGAGTGAGAGTACTAGTTTTGATTGAGGATTGTGGTATTGCTTTTCCTCCACAACACACGTAATTATTAAATATCCATATCTATTGGTTGAAAGAATCCAAGATTCTATTATTCAAGAAGATCGAAACTGGTTATAAGTCATGCAGGGAAGACTACAGGTTACAGAACGAATATAGCCGTGTGAACCCCTCAGAAGGTTAAGAAAATTATGAGCTCTATGAAGTTGGTTACCAGAATTGCGCCAAATCACTAGAAGAATCAAACGTTACCTACAATGCATCTTTAACCAAAGATAATATTTAAACTCGAGGAAACTTGTTTATTTTGGTCTTGATAATGTCCTTTAATCTTATTAAAATACCTATTATTCCATCAAAATTGCAAAAGACTGATTTCATCTTGTTTTTTCTCTTGTAAAGAGTCATTTTTAAAAACTTTTAGATCAGTGATTTTTAATCGGCGTACCGCGGCATACGAATGGCACTAGTGTGCCTTATGGATTGTGAAACAGCAAAAAATTTGTAAGATTTGTTTCATTCCAACTGCTTGGTTTTGAACTTTTACAAGTGTGTTAACCATCCTGGTGGTTATCTCGACGAGGTTTCTCGTCCTGAGCAAAACTAATCAGATTCTTGACGGACGAGATATCTCTTCCATCAATATCTCGTCGTCTCTTGTCATTAAAAAAAACTGACCAGAATTTTTCTGGTGAGTTTTGACCGTCTGAAACCGTCTGATCGCCTGTTTGGTCTGATGGGTCAGTTTTGACCGTTTAAGGGGGTCTGGGACTCAAAATATGAAAAAAAATCCAATTTTTTTATTATCTTAAAATATAATATAGATATTTCTGAATAAAACGACACCTAAATGTTGTTTCTACCATCAGTAGAACCGGAAATATTCGGCTTTTTATAACATAACAGCTGCAGATCAAACGAGCCTCACCCATCAGATAATGTAAACAAACTGTTTTGGAGTCTACTTTCTACTGTTTCAGCTCTATTTTTCTAACTCAAATAAACTACGCTACGAACACTTTTGAAGTGATCTGAATTGATCATCGTAATATTCTCACTGTTTTTATTGTTGAATTTGCACGTTTTTGAATTTTCTGTACTATCAATATATTCAATAACGCTTTCCATAAAGGACTAGGCGATTCAGGAAAGCGACGATGAAGTTCACAAATACTTTTAAAAGGTATAGGAAAAAGGTCCAACCTGCTAAAATTAAATTAAATGAAGCAGTAAAACTAAGAAGTAATACACAATACTTCCAGGAGGATTTTAAACAAACATAAAGTATGCAGAAGTGCTTTTTACTAACTTGAATATTTTCATAATTTTAAACGCTCTTTTTCTCCTTTTCTGTTAAATGAGATTTCGAAAGTGAAAAATGGATATAACTTAAAAACTACTTGTCATAAATGAATGAAATTTTCTACAATTACTTTTCAAATATATTTCTTTAATTTGTCTTTAGCAATTATGTATATATATATTATTATTTTTTCTATAATTTTTTGAACTTTGTATACTATGTGTTTTATGTAGTTTTTGAACAAAATATTTTTTAAAATTTTTTCTAACTGTTTTAACCCAAAATCACGAAGACAGTTTATAATATGAACTTTTAGGAGTTAATTAGGGCAAAAATGAAGTGATTTGTTATAAAATATTTTAAGATATATCAATTTTGCCCAACGTCAAAATTTTTAATTTTTTTAATTTTAATAAAAAAAAATTTGAATTTTTCAAAATATAAAATAGTTATTATATTTGCAAAATACAATGTATACCTACAGAAAAAATTTCAGAACAAAAACTTTAAAATTGAAGATTTTAGAATTTTGAATCCCGGACCCCCTTAAAAACTGCCTCGTCTCTCGTCAGACCAAAAACTGACCACCTTAATCATAAAAAAATCGGCTTTTTCAAAAATATCTTGATGACAAGATATCTCGATATTTACAAAATTGGTCACATCTTGATGGACGAGATATCTCGTCCAAACCTCTTGGAGGGTTAACTTACATTTTGTTTTATATTATAGGCAAGAAATCCTACGGAACATGTGATATTTTGAGACGATTTGTCGTGACCAGATTGGGCTGGGACGCCCAGGATGCTTGCGGTGTTCCAGAATGCTTCTCAGAACCTGTTGAATTGGTCATCATACACCACACTGCCACACCTCCTTGTACGACATACCAGACATGCGCCATGTCCATGAGAACGCTACAGAAGGATCACATAAATGTGAAAAGTAAGATGACATCTTCGACATGAACAATGCGTAATAAAATTCTCTTGTTGCTTTGATCTAGAATACATGTGTATATATTAATGTCATTTGATCTTCAAGGTTTTTGGATAACATTTCTCTCCGCGTATTAACTGAAAATTCATTACTTTACTGTGTGAGAGAGAACTTTGGTAACTGATTCGTCACACTTTTATGACACTATTCGCCACTTTATTGGCGACACTTGCGTAATCCTAACTCTACTGTTATACTTGTATAAGAGAAATACAAATTCTTGCAGCTTTCAAGTTATTGCGGTGTCAAATTGTTAAAAAGAATTGGTAGGTTGTCTCGAGGACACAAACCTTAGGTAGATATTTAATTAACATCACATTGTGTGTGGAGCAACAAAACGGGCTATTGGCGACGGTCCGGGATCAAACACGAAGGCAAAAATCCAAATACAACGCCTCGTAATTTTGAATCACGGTCAGATGACGAGGTCACACCTGAGCTGGTACCCCACTCTCCAAACTTCCACACCACGCCAATGTGAGGACATTTGAGGCCACGATAGATTTAACTTGCGCCAGCTCTAGTGTACACGACGGTCTTTCGTTGGATTCGAACTCGCAATGCTACGGTTTTTAATCCTTTACTCTTCCGACCAATCTACGAAAGCACCATCATAAATAAATCGGAAATATCTTGATGGACGAGATATCTCGTCAAAACCACTTGGAGCGTTAACTTAGGGCTAAAAATTGTATTCTATTCAGTCTTTTCTTCAGTCTTTGCGGAAAAGAAACAACGTTGAAATGAAATTGTCTTGTAAAGGTGATGTAAAGTTAAGCAAAATATTTCTTTTTGCTTACTGTCGAATATTTGGCATCCCCAATTATCGATGTTACGCTACACCATTATGATGCACCTAGTTGTTCATATAATACCAACATAGTATATTATTAAAAAAACATTTCTTCGACAGACTTGTTCCAGACGCATAAAACATTTCTAAAAATGTTAATGTTGCTACTTTACATTTCAGAATGGCTGGACATTGGGTACCACTTCGTCATTGGAGGAGACGGGCGTATTTACGAAGGACGGCCATGGTACAAGGTGGGAGCTCACACGAAGTACCACAACAAGAAGTCGATCAGCATAGCTCTGATTGGTGATTTCGACAAAGTAGCTCCTAGTACCCAAATGCTAGATCTCGTCCCACAAATAGCTTACTGCGGAGTTGAGAAGGTATGTTTAAAACAAACCTATGATGTTGAAACCTATAATGTTAACCAATCATGAGCTTTTTTAAAATAATGTCAAAAAAGAGCAGATACGACATCAAAAACATGAGGGTGAGCCAGTAATTATATAGGGAAAGTCTGAATATTAACACACCTGTATTCCTATTGGCGTACACCTGTATTCCTCGTTTTAAACCCTCCAAGTAATTTTGACGCGATATCCCATCCAAGACCTGAGAATCCCAAGTATGCTCTATTGAGTTGAGATTATGTGACCTTGATCGATACAAATTCAATATAATCATTAATTTTTAGACATGTATGTAGGTTAGTACATATAAAAAGTTTATACACTCCTATACATATAATGGGTACTGAGTTGAAATGTCACTTCCCAATAATTTCCTTAAGTTAAGGCAAATGAATTGTTAGTTAATTTTCGTAGGCTCAACTGCATGCTGCTTACATTATCCACGCAAAATTATTTCCATCAATGAGCCACCGAAGATTTTCCACCAAAAACACCATAGTTCCTAAAATATAGTGGGGTCGCAGTAGCCCAGTTGGTAGTGTCACGGTTAAGCAATCTTAGGGTTGCGAGTTGGAAACTCGATCCAACCAAAGAGCGTTGTGTATGTGTGGGCTGGGGTACGTTAAATTTGACTTGGCCTAAAATGTCCTCATGTTGGAGTGGTGTGGAAGTTTGGAAAGTGATGTGCCAGCTCAGGTATTGATCTCGTCATTTCACCGTGGCTCGAAATTATGAGGTATTGTCCTTGGATCTTTCAGTTCGTGGTTGATACCGGACCTCCGCCAATAGTCCACTGTGTTGTTGCTCTAGCGCGACGTAAATTCAACTACCTACCTAAAATATAGTTATTCTTAGTTTAGTTAGTCTGCATATTAGTTATAATTTGTAAGCTGGAAAAATATTGCTGTTTTCTAGGGCTACATCAGCAAGAAATTCAAAGTAATAGGACACAGAGACGCCTACTGTACCAACTGTCCTGGTGACGCCCTATATGACATCATCAAGAAATGGCCGCGATTTCCGGAAAAAGTTCCTATTCCTTCTTACACTTGTGACGCAACCACCCAAGCTCCTGCAACGACTACAGAAACACCAACTACTACTCCTGCATCTACAACAACTCCCATGCCTACGACAACTCCAGCTCCAACTACGACCACTCCAGAACCAACTACAGTGCCTCCAACCACAGTGCCTCCAACAACGGAAAAACCTATGATTTATTACCTTCTTTTGTCCAAGCAGAAGTTGCCCTGGTTTACGCCGTGGTGGTAATCAATTTTAGATGATGTTTTGCTTCTCAAGCATACCTGTACAGACTGCTCATAACCCTCCAAGTGGTTCGACGAGATATCTCATCCACCGAGATCTGATCGGTTGTGATGATAATACTATCCTATTACTCCAAGAGGAATGAAGATCGATTTAGGAAAAACAAATTGTCCCTTTCCTAGATCTGGTGACGATTTGGAACAGGTTTTTGCATCAGACTGGTCACTACAGGGCGAATTTCGATGCGAAGATAAACCACAGGAGGGTTAATAAGATTCTAAGTTTTTCACATCTGATCATCTTGTCTTTCCCTGATTTTATAGTTACAACACCACAACCTACAACTAATCTACTCTTAGAATTATGGCGCCCTAGACTACGATACCTCCAGCAGCTAAAAGAGACCACAATTTAACTATCTTTTGTTCAAGCAAAATCTGCTCTGGTGGTAATCAATATAAGATCATGTATTTGCTTCTCAAGTCCTTTTGTACAAACTGTTCATATTCCTCTGAGCGTCAAGAAGTCTAAAACTAGTTAGAAGTCATTCAGGGAAGACTGAAGATTGTATGGTGGAATAATACGTACATGACCCTCAGAGGATCCTAACTTTTCACATCCTTTCAACTTGTCTTTCCCTGATATTATAATTACGACTCCACAACCTACAACTAAGCTACTCGTTGAATTACAGTGCGTTAGACTACCATACCTCCAACAACTAAAAAATAGATTTTTCATTTGCTTTTCAAGCCCTATTTTACAAACTGCTCTTAACTCTCGGAGCGTCACGGGATTTCTGAGCTTTTACCGAACAACGCACATAATGACTAAATTATCACATCTATTGGTTGAAAGAATCATTAGAAAAGATTCTATTGGTCAAGAAGTCTAAAAGTGGTTAGAAGTCGTTCAAGGAAGACTGCAATTTGCATGTTTGAATAATCCTTAGAAGATCCTAACTTTTTTACATCTTATCAACTTGTTTTCTCTGATCATTCATCCTTATTCATCTGATACCATACAACCTCGAAATCTACAATATACTCAACGTTGAATTTCGGTACCTAAGATAACACCTCCGACAACTGAAAAACCTATGATTTAGTTCAAACAAAAGCTGTCCATGCTTACGCCCTGATAGAAAGCATTGTTACTAGATACTTCTGATTTCAATCACCATTGTATATACAATACATACAACTAATAACAAGATCTTACCTGTGATCATCTGATGATTTCGTACTTTGTGATTACCTTACAAGATCCTACCTGTCAAGACCATCTGATGATTTCGTTTTATACTCATATCATAATTATGATCTCAAAACCTACAACTAGTGTCTCAAGAAACAGTATCTTCGACAACAAATAAAAACCTGTTTTACTATCTTCTTTTGTAAAAGCAAAAAGAGACCTGGTGGTAATAAATGTTATATGATACATTTGCTTCTCAAGCACTATCTCACATACTGCTCTTAGGAGGATTCTAACTTTCTCACATTCATCATCTTATCTTCCCCTAATATTATAATTACCACTCCCCAACCTACAACTAGGTTGTTCGTTGAATTACAGTACTTCAGACTACAAAACATCTGGTAGCTAAAAATACTATACTATCCAAACAAAAGTTGATGTAGCAAAAAATGGTTGTAGAGGGACAATCCAAAAAGGTCATCTGTTTTATTCTTCCCCGTAGTAACCAATGTTAGATGAAACTTATGTCCTCAACTACAATTTCCTGCTGGCAACATCATCGTACCTGTTTCATATCTGATCTCTTTGGGTTCTAACCTGGTACCATAACCATGACAGTTATAGAATCTACAATTATGTTTACAACTCCTACACCCAACTAACGATCGCAGAATCTATAACTATAGCGACACCGCAACAAGAGAAAAATCTATAACTTACTCTCTTTTGTCTAAGCAAAACTGCCTGATGGTAACCAATATACAGACTTCTACTGACGAATAGTGGCGAAGTTAATGGAGGGCGATAACATACGGTGGCCCCGATTGCTAATGTCTAAAGGCTAACGACCGCAGAACCTACAACTACAATGACTCCAGTGCCTCCGACAACAGGAGACAAAACCTATAACTCATTCTCTTTTGTACAAGCAAAACTGCCTGATGGTAACCAATATACAGACTTCTACTGATGACTAGTGGCGAAGCTAGGTATACTAGGGTTATAATGTATGGTGGCCCCTAATGCCATTGTCTAAAGCCTAACTACCACAGAACCTACAACTACGATACCTCTGATTCCATTACCTCCGACAACTGAAAAACCTATGACTTACCCCATCTTTTATCCATGCAAAATTCACAATTCTCCAACTCATCTCCAAGTCCCTGTGAAATCTATAAAAAGCTCTGAAAAACTCACTTCCATTCATCGAGATCCCAGCTTCACAGGAGATGGAGCGCCTTCTGACCCAGGTTTTCCACCACCACTCCACTACCCGTCATTGCTTGATGGTAGTTAATGTACAGACTGCTCCTGAAATCCAATGGTGCAGCTAAGGGAGGGCGACAGGAGCGGCCACCCCGAGCGCCAATGTCTAAAGGGGCGGAATTTCAAAAATATTTATTTTAAAGTTTTATAGTTTCTCTTGAAAAAAATGTTTTGTGATTTTAAGCACAATTATGTTCTTGCATATTCCAGTCTGCGATGTGAATGCTTTCATGCACTCCATCGCAGACACAAAGTTTAAAAGTCAATCCTTCCTATAATAAAGCCCCTGTATACGTATTACTTTTCATATAGCCTACTAACCCTCCTGGTGGTTGTCTCAGCGAAGATACCTCGTCATTAGCGAAACTGACCAGATCTTGATGGACGAGATATCTCGTCCATCAAGAGAGAATGTATGGAGATATCTCGTCATTAGAAGAAAACAGACCAGATCTGGGTCTCGTCATCTTCAAAAGTTCGGCAATATCTTGATGAGGAGATATATATCGTCATTAGCAAAATCGGTCAGATCTTGCTGGATGAGATATCTCGTCAAAACCACTTGGAGGGTTAAGAAAACAGAAGAAGATACAAATCACTACAATTCTCTTCTCGCAAGTGTCTGAAGAACACAAAACTAAGAAATGGGTGCCTTTTCTTACTTCTGTCCTTGAAAGACATTAATAGGAGCAGCAATCAAAGTTCAAACTTTTGCTAAATTTTATGCACATTTAGTAAAAATTGCAACCCAAAAATTAATATTGGAAACAGTAATTGTATTAAAAATATACAAGCTAGCACAATTTTCACTCTAATTAATTTAATTATGAACCTTATTTAAAATAAAAAATTTAGTTTTTGACTCAGGGCGGCATCAACCTCATTTGGCCCGTCCCATAAAGTCTAGCTTCGCCTCTGATGACAACCAAATTTACCCTCTAAGTGGTTTCGACGAGATATCTCGTCCAACCAACCACCAGATATCTCGTCCAACAATATCTGACCAATTTTGCTATTAATGAGATATCTCGTCATCAAGGTGTTGCCGATTTTTTGATCATGACAAGGTCGAGATCAGGTCAGTTTTCTTCTAATGACGAGGTATCTCGTCAGTCAAGATCTGGTCAGTTTGCTAATGACGTGATACCTCGTCGAGAAAACCAGCAGGAGGGTTAAATGGTAGGCTCCAGAACGAAGTTAAGTGACAGGTTTCTCACGAATCACACAAATGTATTGAGAGAACATACTTTTTAGCTTACACCAAGTTAAAATTGCTCTATTCTTTTCCTTAGAACATTTTCCCCTTTGAGCGTGTTCACTCATATATATACGATGCAACCTGTAGTATTTATTCCCTGCATGACATCCAATCAGTTTTGACTTTGACCAATATATTTCCTATGACTTTTTCAACCAATCGATATGGTTATTTAGTCCAATACTACACACTACTTGGAAATATCGTGACTCCCAGAGGTTTTAACCCTCCTGATGGTTATTTCGACGAGGTATCTCGTCATTAGGCAAAACTTAACCAGAACTTTGTAGGCGAGATATTTTGTAATTAGAAAACCGATCAGATCTCGATCTGAGGAAAAAAATGGCGAAGTCTTGATGACGAGATATCTATCTCGTCATTAGCAAAATTAGTCAAATCTTGATGGACGAGATATCTCGTCCACTCAATCTGGAGGGCAATAAGTATCGATGACCACCCCTATGTGGGGATCCTGTTCTGCCTGATATAAGTTATCAGATATAAATGCTAAACTGTCATTAGTCAAAAGTATTTTATACTTCATGCCTGTCACCCTTGAGATATTGTCCGACGCTCAACAAATTAACGTCTTTGCGTACATTACGCGAAATGTTTTATGCATAGCAAAGATGCTATTATTATATTTCAAGTTCTACATTTACTTATACAATTGTGTGCCTTTGTCTAGACAGGTTGAAATTTTATTTGTATAAATCACGTTTCTCGTTTAATGATCGGGATGACTACTTTTGTGTTGTGTAAAGTTATTGGGATGCATATGTGGTGGATTCACTCAGAAGAGAAACGTTTTACACGTAATAATAAAATAAATTTTATTTTACAGAATGATTTGTCTTTTACTTCCTCCATTCTCTCTTTAACCTTCTAAGTGGCTTCCACGAGATATATAATCCATCGTCCATTAACCCTCTCGCTGCGCTTCCCGCGATTTCCACGGGCAACGTAGAAGTAGCAAAATTTGCGCAGCCCGCTATTTCCGCGGGGATGCATTTATGCCGTCTATTTAACTGTGCAACCCGCTTTTTCCCGTTCATGGTTTCATTTTGGCTTTTCTGTGATGTTTAATTGTTTATTCAAATCTGGGTTAACAGATGGCTTTAGATGTCCACATTTCTGCGAAATATACAAGCATTTTTTGCAGCATTTTGCGCGCTCTTTTCAAAGCTCAAAGATGTCTGGCAGGAAGCGTTTCGCGAGTGATATAACCTACATTCCTGACAATATTTCCGATACTGATAGCAGTTCTGACTCTGATATCAAGTATATTGAAGATAGTTATAGCGAAACTGAGGAGAATTTCCCGGATTCCTCTGCGGATAGAGATTTCTAATAATTCTTCATTTCTAATAAATATTTTGTAAGTATTTTGCATATTTTCATTAGTATATACGTTTTACCTTTGTATTTCATAAAATAAATCATAATTTAACCAGGATTAATTTAAAATTTTGCTTTTATATGATTATTCTTCAATTTCAATATTCCGATAACCTTTTTATATGATCTAATTCTATATTTAAAAAAAATTGTACAAAAAATTTTTGTATATTTTAACTCTAAAATATATGTAGATTTTAAATATGTAATAAAAAAATACGCAATTTTTGAAACTATTTTGATAAAAAAAAATTACGCAGCGAGAGGGTTAAGATCTGAACAGTTTTGCTAATAACGAGGTATCTCGTTATAAAGAATGAGTATTGAATTCCGAATGAAGAGATTGCTGTTTTTTGAAAATGACAAGATCAAGATCGAGTCAGTTTTTTCTAATGACGAGATATCTCGTCTATCAAGATCAGGTCAGTTTTTTCTAATGACGAGATATCTCGTCCATCAAGATCAGGTCAGTTTTGTTTATGACTAGAGGCCTTATCGAGACAACCACGAGGAGGGTTAAGGTTCTGAACAATTCTGAAAAGATTATGTTAAAAATATATCAGAGAGAAAAGTAAAGTTTTACACCTTAAGAATAAAATACATTTTTATTTTACAATGATTTGGCTTTTACACTCTCCATTTTCTCTTCGAGGTTCTGAAAAGATGTTCATGCTAATAGCAATATAGACTACTTCTAGAATTTATTTTTTTATTGTAATGTGATTTTCAATATTCAGTATCTTCTATAAAACGTACTTGTGGTATATGAAGTCAAATAGCACGTTAAGGTTCTGCTATTTCACTTTTTCTCGACATCAGAGTATGCTGTTATGAAGGATGTTAAGTGCTATAGATGTCTCTAAACACTGGATTAAGATTCAACAGTGACTCTCATGTGGGTTTACCCTAAAAGAGAATATTACTCTCAAATCGTTGGGACATCGTCCCATTTTCAAAAAATAAAAGGAAAGAAAATCTTTGGAAAATGTGACTTGATTTTAATTCTTATTTGAAAAGCAATTGCAGATTACGCTAACTTTCAGAAAGTGTCTTTAATCTCTACCATCTCTAACCCATTACGTTTCGCCAGTGTGACATAAATTCAACGACCCATATCCAAACTTTCACATCTCTTTGAACAAATAAAAGACAAATATCCGACATTATACTTGCTGGCCGCTGTATTACGGTTGGGAGAGTAACAGATTAGCAAATGGGAGGGTTGCGAGTTCGAATCCAACCAGACTCGTGTACAAAGGGGATGGTGCACGTTGAATATTTCGTGGCCTCAAATGTACTCACTTTGGTGTGGAAGTTTGGAAAGTGTGGTACCAGCTCAGGGGGGTGTGACCTCGTCATCTGACCGTGGTTGAAAATTGCGTGTTGTCCTCGGATCTTTCACTTTGGGGTTGATCTCGAACCGTCACCGCCCGTTCCAGTGCGACGTTAATTGAAAATACCTACCCGGCATTATACTTAGAACATTTCCATACTACCCCTTCCACAAAGTTCTAAATCTAAACGCAATATTGAGTGCACAGTCAAAGTATACTGCTTTCGGATATTCCCCTTATTCTGTTCAATCGCCAGATTCTTTGAGCTACGGTGTAACGATGCATTAATTCAACCAATAAAAATACGTTACGAAATACGAAAAATTATTATAAAAGTACTCTGAACTGCCAGAAAAACTAGCACACCAGTCTAATACTTCGTAGGTCTCGTACGTGGGGACACGGTAGCCCGGTTGGAAGAGTAACGGATTAGAAATCGGAGAGTTTCGAGTTCGAATAGGAGAGTTGTGAGTTGATGCACGTTAAACCTTTCGTGGCCTCAAATGTCCTCACGTTGGCGTGGTGTGGAAATTTGGAGAGTGGGGTGCCAGCTCAAGTGAGACCTCGTCATCTGACCGTGGTTCAAAATTATGAGGTTTGACCTCGGATCTCCCCTTTCGGGCTTGATACCGGACCGTCGCCAATAGCCCGTTGTGTTGCTCCAGTGCGACGTTAATTAAAATACCTACCTACCACGGGAGCGTAGAACTGCAGAAATTCGACGGGGAATGAACACCACAAGCTTACGGAAGTATTCTGCAGGTATTGAACACCACACTTCTTGTAGAGCAGTCCAAAATCTTGTTGTATTCCGAGGTGTATTATTACTCTGTTCCACAGCACGTTGCGTGGCATCCAATATGTGTTAGATGACATTGAAAGCCGGTAACTTAGGTGGGAACGGAAAGACACCAAATTTTGTTCCTCTAACCATAATTTGGCGTGTTTAGACTTGTGCGGCAGTGCATTTTCCTGTTGGAAGAGGGAAAACTCATCAAAATGAACACAGAAATGATGCAAACATAACGTTCACCGGTCAGAGTGATTTGTAGACGTACCAGGAGTACCATTGAATACCAGCTAAACGAAAACCATACCATTACGGAGATATCACTAGACTGTACAATCCTGTTGACATTCGAGATCCATGGCTGCATGGGTTTTCTTCACACACGATCCTTCCATCTGTCCTAAACAGTTAGAAACGTGACTTGTTAGACCAGGCTACTTATTTCCAGTCATCATGTGTCCAGTGCAGTGTTTCTGAAACCCAGGCGAGACGCATAACTGTATGTTGAGTATTCATCAAGGTCACTCGAGTCGAGCGTTGGCTGCAAAATCACATATCTTTGAGGGAACATTGCACTGTCCTCACGCTAATGTTTGTTGTTGAGAGCCCAGCATTGAATTCCGACTTTACTTGAGGCAGTGTTGTTCGATAAAATTGATATCTGATAACTTAAGTGGAAATGGCAAAACCCTAAACTGAGATGAGTGTTCCTGTAGTGTAATATCGTACCTCTTCATCCAACCCCTACTTGATGGGGAAAGCAGAGGCACTAGTGCCACGTGACCAGAGAGAGAAGTGACTACTTGGTCACTTCCCTCCAAACCCCATACCATTACGGAGTCACCATCCAAGGCTACCTTAGGTTCCCGTTACTAGCCTTGGTCTCACCACCTGCCTGTAGAATAGGGCGGACCGAAAAAGCATTTTCGTAATTGCTTTTACAAAATGGCAGAAAGGTTGCCTTTTAACTTAAATAAAAGCCTGATTTTTAAAAAAATTATTTAACGTCTTTAGCCCACTACCAAGCGTTATATAATGACGGAATGGACTGTACACGAGAACAAAAAAGCACTTTGAAGTAAGAGATTTTTATATAAAGTTAAGATAAGTTTAGATAAAGTTAGAGATAAGTTTAGATCGTCTCAACAATGTTCTTCGAATTGAGCTAATTGTCAATCTTTAGAATTATCAGTCTCGATGGCTGACAACAGCAAATCGCATCCTAAGATATTACTTATCATGTAAGAATCCGTCATTGAACTAAAAAATTATTTCAGAATTTATTTTAGGTGTTTATGCTCCAATGTGGTATGAGGTAAAGTGGTTATAAATTCATAAATGTCTGGTATTGAACCAGACACACGTAATGGCTTCATACTATCTAAGTTATAATCACCGCGAATTGTTCTCAAATGTGAGTATAAAAAGCAGTATAAACTAGCATAATTATAAATCATATTTTACATCCAGTACTCTATATTTATAGTTGTAAAAATATCTTAATTTGTACATTTTTTCAATCTTTGTTTAATTCTTTATAATATTACAAAAGCTGCAAAAATTTCATAATTTTTTTAATTTTCCATCAAAAAACATTGTCGCTAAAAATAAATACTGTACTTGTACCAAAAATATTTTTACTACGTTCACTGAGTTGTATATAAGTTGATTTTTAAGTTTTTAAAACAGTTTGTATCTTTTTCGATTTGTAACATTTTTATGGAAGGATATAGCTTTTCAACAAAAACAATAAAATATAATATCAGGTACAGGGCTCAATACGTTGAACAAAGAAACTTTTAAAAATATAGGCTTAAGAGGTAACTTTTCCCCTATTGCAATTTGAAATTGAAAAAAAAAATTTTTTTCGCCTATGTGAACGGCCCATACTACTGTACAATCCCCTGTTGGCATGTGGGATCTATAGCTTCATGGGATTTTATCCGAGATGAACACATGGACATCCCTCAAAGCCCCCTCTGGCTTCACCACTATAGAAGTTCATATCTGATTAACAGTTTACTACATTCTATTCAAACCTTTATTACTCTAAACCGGCGTTTCTCAAACTCCGCAGACCACTTAGTGCTCCGCAAAACAATTCCCAGTGCTCCGCGAAAAGGTAGGACATGTTTAAAATTAAAAATATTTTAAAGTTTAAAATTAAAAATATCTTTCACGAAAAAAATGGTACAAAAATATTTGAATACATATTACGACCTTTTGCGCTCTCGGTGTGTAAGAAAAAAATCGAGTATAAATCTTTTATCACCGATCAGGTGAAACATTGACTATATAAAAAGGTAGTCGGCATTCAATGTGTCAGTTTCTAGTCCGCCAGTCGACAAAACAAATTTACGTCAAAAGGCAACATCAGACAACACAGAACCAGACAACACGGAACCAGACAGAAGCTGGACTCACTGTCTCCGCGTTTGCAGAAACAATTAGAAGCTTCGACATTTTTCCAGAATTATCGGAAAATGTTTTATTGCATATAAAACTGGTGGTTTACTCACTTCTAAAATCAGTTGCATTTTAGTCAACATTCAGTCGAGAACCGACAAATTATAAAGTTAAGTATATGTAATTTATTATTTTTAAACGAATTTGAAGTTCATCTCTTGCGTTTGATTGATACTTTAAACTCTTATTTTCCAAAAGGATTGCATGAAAACATAAAAGAAAACGTTTGGGTTGTAACACCATACTCTATATCCAAAAAACCATCCTCTCTGATATCACAGGAATATGAATGCTTGCTTGATTTGATATCCGATACAGCGATAAGATCAAAGTTTGAAACTGAGAAATCAATCTCAGATTTTTGGTGTACGCTAAAAAATGAATTTAAAATCCTATCAGATAAAGCGAAACTTATTCTCCTGCCCTTCGCAACCACTTATTTATGCTAAACAGGATTCTCCTCATACGCCGCCTACTAAAACAAAATACAGATCACATCTCAATGCAGAGCAAGATATTCAGTTGCAATTATCCAAAATTCAGCCAGATATAATCTCATTGTGCAAATCAAAACAGCCTCATCCTTCTCATTAAATTTCTGTTTCACGAAACCAAGTAAAAATTTGTAACAAATGTAAATAATGCCAAATTAATAAAATAACAAATTGTGGATCGGCAATATTTGCCCTGAATTTATTTTCAAATGTTTTTTTTTCATGTGTGTTTTCTGTCTGCAATGGGAAATTAGTGCAGAAAAAAATTAAACGGTGAAATCTAATGTCCTGTAAGCTTAAATGACGAAAGTACTTTGTATCGTCAATGTGCTATTTTGTCGTTCTATTTACTAAATACAGTATATAGCTGCGAGATAAAATTTAGTGCTCCGCGCTAATTTCCAATTTCAAAGGTGCTCCGTGACTGAGTTTGAGTTTCTCTGTTTCTCTGAAGTTTGAGAACCTCTGCTCTAAACTAGTGTTTGCTGCACTTTAGTCTAAGTTTTACGACACTCTAGTCGAATGTCTAGTTTACTCTAGTAAAACGTTTACTACACTCTATGCTAACCTTTAGTACATTCTTGTCTAATGTTCACTAGTCAAACGTTCACTATAAGATAGCCAAACGTTTAGTATACTCTAGTCTAACGCTTGCTATACTCTAGTCAAACGTTTACTACACTCTCTAACGTTTGCTATACTTTAGTCTAACGTTAACCACACACTAGTCTAACGTTTTACTACATTCTATGCTAAAAGTTTACAATACTCTAGTCAAACATTCACTACACTCTTGTCTAATGTTTACTACACTTTAGTCCGACGTCACTCTATGCTAACATTTGCTACACTGTAGTCAAACGATTACTACACTTTATGCTGACGTTTACTACACTTTAGTCTACCGTTTACTATACTCAAGTCAAACGTTTACTACACTCTACCGTTTACTATAGTCTACCGTTTATTATACTCAAGTCAAACGTTTACTACACTCACTCTAGTGTGCAGTTTACGGCCTACACAACTCACGCCATATTTCAACTTGTAGTGTAATACGTATGTTGCGACACAATTGTGTGAAATCAAACACAAAAGGTTATGCTGCAATTGGACTATACCATTTTTTAACCTTAGAGAGAACACGTTCATTCATGACGTACAAGGAAATAATACCAACGATGAAAGATCGAAGTACTCTAAATTGATTATTTACAACGAAACTTCCTACCAGCAAAAGTAGAAAACACGACGGAAATCGATCAACCCAAATGACATCAAGTCCCTGTTTAGTCGAATAAGCCAATGAGCTCTGAATGTGGTATCTGGACACAACAAACGGCGATAAAAAAAAATGGCTCTGCAAATATTGATTGTATAATGTGAGATCGAAGCAGCTGTCTTCAGCTTTTGTCATATAAGGAAACAGCTGAATGGCTGAAGTCCCTTTCGCGCAATGCTTGTATAAAGAACTCTTCGATGAAATAAAGAGCAGCGAGCAAAGATAATCTTTGACATTGCAAACAGATTACAAAAATAACGCATTGCTTTGCTGTCAGCTGCCTGTTGGTAAGTATTTTATTCAAAACCTACTGACTTTATAGTTTTATCATAGAGATGTACAGGCGTTTAAAGGTCAGTTTTTATGATTCTTTTCACTGTGTAATATTCAATGAAAGGACATGGTTTGGAGTAGTTTAGATCCGGCCATAGCTAAACCATCCGCCAATTTATTACCATATCCACAGAGATCCACTGCACTGTGATATGTCAGACACTGTCCATATTAGAATCAATTGCAATTTTGCACTAGGAAATCGATGCTGAGCACGTACTATAGAAACATGTAATTGCATTCATTGTAGCCTGAGTCGTTTGTTTCTTTCCCTGATAGTCTATATAAAATTGACCTAAACCGTCTTATACGTGGGGGCTGCTGCACGTTAAATCATTTCTATCCTCAACTGTCGTCACGTTTGAGTGGTGTGGAAGTTTGGAGAGTGGGGTGCCAGCTCAGGTGTTGACCTCGTCATCTGACCCTGGTTCAAAATTACGAGCCGTTGTCCTTAGATCTTACTCCTCGGGATTGATCCCGGAACAACGTCAATAGCCCGTTGTGTTGCTCCAGTGCTATGTTAATTCATCTGTTAATAATTCCATCTGTTTCTAAGTACCTCCAAATAAAATTCATACATTAAATTAATCTCTCTCAAGTTGCAATTGAAAATATATGTTCAAGGAACTCCTGATGTTTACGTTGCTTTACCTAAAAGAACAGGTTATCTCCAACTTAGAACTGTTACACACTTTTGCTCAAATCCAAACTAAATACTGTCTCGATTCTTACCTATTGACTTGGCGTGGTGTGGAAGTTTGGAGAGTGGGGTGCCAGCTCAGGTGTTGCCTCGTCATCTGACCGTGGTTCAAAATTACGTGGTGCTGTCCTCGGATCTTTCCCTCTGGGATTGATCCCGGACCGTCACCAATAGCCCGTTGTGTTGCTCCAGTGTGACGTTAATTGAAAATACCAAATACCAAATACTTACCTATTGACAATATCGATTTAAAGCTGGGCTGGGTAGCCCGGTTGGAAGAGTAACGGACTAGCAACCGAAGGGTTGCGAGTTCGAATCCAACCAAAGACCGTCGTGTACAAAGCGGCTGGTGCGCGTTAAATCTGTCGTGGCTTCAAATGTCCTCACGTCGGCGTGGTGTGGAAATTAGAAGAGTGGGGTGCTCGCTCAGGTGTGACCTCGTCATCTGACCGTAGTTCAAAATTACGCTGTGTTATCCTCGGATCTTCCCTTTCGGGGGTTGATCCCGGATCGTCACCAATAGCCCGCTGTGTTGCTCCAGTGCGACGTTAAGTACCTACCTACCTCCATTTAAATCTAACGATTTTAAAGACCTGAATTTTGACTTCAATGACATTTATTTTGTGATTCAAAATATACCCTTGATTATTTCGTTAACTTATTTTTCGATATTTCTTTAGCCATCTTACATAATTTATTAAGATGAGGTGGAGCAAGCATGTGTTCGAGGGAAGTGAAATGAATATAAAAGTATCTGAGTAAAGTAGGTGCTGCCATCTGCTGGGAGTACTTGAAGGAGTCGTATAAGATTCTGTCACCGCTACAGCTCTTCTAATTTTTACATGGAAGTCGCGTAGACTATAAAGGGCATGAATGAAATGATCTGCTCTTGCTAAACTCACAATACTATCGTATTGCAAACAAGAAAGCAGTCTGTGGTATTGCAGATTGATGAAAGACGTTTGTTCCTGTCAAGCACCACCTTTGAATTTTCTCTACTGTTAAAATTTCTCGTATAAAGAGGGGTGGTTCGTTTTTTTTTCCGTTACTGACGTGTTTCATAATGTGGTGCAAGTGCGACACCATGAAGTAGCATTGGAAAGTTTTCTTTTAATTATATCAATGGTATGTTTAGACAAATAAGAGTGTTAACATTAGAAAAAGTCTGGGAGTGTGCGTGGTTAAAATATATAATGTTTAGAGATTACTAGTAGACAGAGTAATTTGATTCAATCTATGCATTTTTAAGATTAGGGTTCGCATTTACCCGCTTTAACCTTCCAGGTTGTTGTCACGACGAGGTATCTCGTCATTAGCAAAACTGACCAAATCTAGATGGAAGAGATGGAATTTATTAGAAGAAATTGACGAGATATTTCGTTGCAAGAAAACACTGACGAGATATCTCGTCATTAAAAAAATTTATCAGATCTTGATGGACCAGATATCTCATTGAAACCACTTGGAGGGTTAAGATTATGTCAAACTACAATATACGGGAAAAAAACTTTGTACATACAGTAAATCATGTACGATCTTTCCTATCTTCTTTCTTCTCGGCGTCTGACCGATGAGTGACCGATGACGTTTCTGTAATGCTCCTACGAAATTATACATTGTGTCAGAATTCTCCACGTCATAAGGCTAAGATAGCTGGTTAAAATGGGTGTGCCCTTTTCAGCTATGGTTGGTTGGGTATTATGGCGCAAGCGCCATATTTGGCCATGCTGCGCCATACACGAGATAGACAGCATCAAGTAATGCACATGCCCTTTAAACGCAAGGAAAGCTTTGCTATCTCAGAAGAGAGAAATACCCCCAGATCTGGGCCGCCTACAGCTCGCATCTTTTCAACTCTGAAGAAAGGTAGGTTCGAATAAACGTCGCACTGGAGCAACACAACGGGCTATTGGTGACAGTCCGAGATCAGTCAAGAAGGAAAATACGAGAACAACACCACGTAATTTTGAACCACTGTCAGATGACGAGGTCACACCTGAGCTGACACACCGCTCTCCAAACTCCACGCCTACGTGCGGACTTTTGAGACTACGACAGATTAAACTTGCACCAGCCCCCACGTAGACGACAGTCTGGTTGGGGGGGGGGCATTTCAATTAACGTCACACTGGAGCAACACAATGGGCTATTGGTGACGGTCCGGGATCAATCCCAAAGGGAAAGATCCGAGGCAGTCTGGTTGGATCGCGATACACTCCGGTTGCCAGTCCGCTACTCTTCCAACCGTACTACCGCGGCCCCCTATCTTTTGAAGAAACAGATATTTTCTATGCTGTTCGCAAGATTAAAATCAAAAGAGAGACCGATAGGAAGGTGTATTTTGATTAATGCCGCACTGGAGCAACACAACGGACTGTTGGCGACGGTCCGGGATCAATCACCAAGGGAAAGATCCATGGACAACACCTCGTAATTTTGAAACACGGTCATATGACGAGAACATCTGAGCTGGCCCCAATTCTCCAATTTCTACACCACGCCAACCGAACACGAAAGAGAATCAGCATTACTTCAGCAATTAAAAAACACTTTTTACGGTATTCCCCAAGAGACAAGAAAAAATTTCGGCAACTACAGACCCTCCTCTTTTGCAATTATGGTAACCGCCGGAAGCAATACAGATGAATTAATGGATCGGAAACCGTAATGTCTTTTCCTTTGATAAGATTCTAATGGGAAATGCATCTACGCACAAGAATTGTGGAAAACAAACCCTTAGCACATAGAATATGGTTGGTGGAAAACCCTTAAAATACTCTCCCGTGACTGGAGGAAACAAACATCTGTCTGTTTCAAAAGCGGGAATCCCGCTCGACGTTATAATCTTATTCTGCCTTTATTATAAATCTGTACTTCGTATTTAATATCACCATTACATGCACTTTTAAGAATGAACTCCATCAAGAAGAAGTTGTTCAAGTCTCAGGTAATTTATTACTGTTTTGTTTCTATGTTAAGTACTGCCGAAATGTTTTTTAATCCACCAATACGTTTATCGCTTAGATTGTATGTAAAAGGCGTGATTCATCACTTTTGATGAAAAAGTGCTTGGAGTGGAATGATCTAACTTATAGTTTAGCTCTCCAAGTGGTTTCGGCGAGATATCTCGTTCATCATGATCTGATCGATTATGCTAATGATGAGATATCTTGTCATCAAGATTTTACCGGGTTTTTTTTATAATGACGAGATCAAGATCTGTTCAGTTTTTCTAAGGACGAAATTTCTCGTCTATCAAGATCTGGTCAGATTGCTAATAATGAGCCTTCATCGACACAACCACCAGGGGGTTAACCCAGTTTCCCAAATTGTTTAGGCTCAATACCCCTTTTTTTCTTTGGCGCCCCCTCTGAAAAACTCACAACTAATAATAAATTGCAAATGTAGCTGTGCCAACAAGATTTGAATTTCGCCAAAATATTTCTGTCGCTGTGTGGATATTTTTTGAATTTCACCAAAATATTTATGTCGCTGTGTGGATTTTTTTTAATTTCACCAAAATATTTATGTCGCTGTGCGGATAATTTTTGAATCAAAATATTTATGTCGCTTTGTGGATATTTTTTAATCAGAATATCTGTCGCTGTATGGATATTTTTGAATCAAAATATTTATTTCGCTTTGTGGATATTTTTTAATCAAAATATTTATGTTGCTGTATGGATATTTTTTAAATTTCACTAAAATATTTCTGTCGTTCTGCGGATAATTTTTGAATTTCACCAAAATATGTATGTAGCTCTGAAGATAATTTCAGAATTTCAAAGAGGTAGTTTGGAAATAAAACAAATAGGAACTGAAATTATAAAGCTATTTATCAAAAAGAAATAACAAATAAATTGCACATAAATGCACTAGATTGCTCACTTGTATTAACGAATAACATAAAAATCAAATCACTAAAATTAAAAATAATCACTAATCTGGTCTGTTTATTTTAGACTATTTGCGTAACCTGCATCCTGAAATCTCCAGTCAACTACTTGCATTCAGTTCCTTTTATAGCTAAAACATCATTGACAATTCATCACTGTAATGAGTAGTGGATAAGTAGTGTTAACTAAAACATTTTTCAGTGACAAAATGTTTTAGCGCCTTCGTACTACTCTCTCTTGCACCTCAATGCCCATTGTGGGTCATCATTGACCCACAAGATTCCTTCAAAGCCTATAGGGGCATTAACACCCACTTGTAATATTAAGGGCGTGAATCATCACATTTCATCCAAGTGCTTGCGTTGGATTGGTTGGTTTCAACACCACGTAATTTTGAACCACTTCGGCGGCAGGATAATTAGTCAACAAGTCTTTTTAAGTATACAAAATACCAAATCGTTTAGTCTATATCTTGTTCTTTCATCCACTTCATTTTTACAATACATATTTTGGTAGTCTTGGCTCTGAAATCTTAAAAATAGTTTGCCAGTTCAGAAGTTAGTTATCAGATTAGGTAAGCAGGTAGTTGAACTAACGTGACACTGGAGCGGTGGTAGAATTAACGACAGAGCAATTAACTGGGATCAATCCCGAAGGGAAAGATCGAGGGCCACGGTCAGATTTGAACCGCGGTCAGATGACGAGATCGACACCTGAGCTGGTACCCTACTCTCCAAACTTCCACACCACGCCAATATGAGGACATTTGAGGCCTAAACTACTTGCTAAAATGTGTAAGCAGTTTAACTTCCATTATATTGAACTAATTAGTAATGTGCTCGTAATTTGAAATATAAGTTAACCCTCCTGATGCATGTCTCAACGAGGTCTCTCTTCAAACTGACAAAACTGACCAGATCTGGATAGACGAGATATCTCGTCGTTAGAATTCTGAGTAAATCTTGATCTAGTCATCATCAAAAAATTGGCAACATCTTGATGACGAGATATATCGTCAGTAGCAAAATTGATCAGATCTTTATGTACGAGATATCTCGTCGAAACCACTTGGAGGGTTAACCAAAATTAGGCTGTTTTAAAATCTCCCGTTTAGCAACTTACTAGACCGTGTGTTACTCACAGAAACGTTAATGGTTTCGTTGTGTTATTCAATGCTGAAGCTGCCTTTCATAGAAACAAATGCTTTCAGTTGATTATAATCGTAATAGAGTAACAGTTACTTACTGAGACATTAATGCTTTTGTCGTGTTATTCGATGCTGTAACTGCTTCTCATAGAAACTAAGTGCTTACACTTGATTATAATCGTAATAGAATAACGGAGTTACTGCAACATTAATGGTTTCGTCGTGTTATTCAATGCTGAAGCTGCCTTTCGCAGAAACAAATGCTTTCACTTGATTATAATCGTAATAGAGTAACAGTTACTTACTGAGACATTAATGCTTTTGTCGTGTTATTCGATGCTGTAACTGCTTCTCATAGAAATTAAGTGCTTACACTTGATTATAATCGTAATAGAATAACGGAGTTACTGCAACATTAATGGTTTCGTCGTGTTATTCAATGCTGAAGCTGCCTTTCACAGAAACAAATGCTTTCACTTGATTATAATCGTAATAGAATATATATATACACTACCTGACATTGAAAATGCAACACCAAGAAGGAGTTGGCAGAAAGTGATGAAATTTGCCGGCAGATGCGTCGGTCCACGCGTGCTGACGTCACTCTGGCTGCACCGGAACCCCTCAAACGTGCCACATTCCCTTGGTCCAACCATCTGTGCCACAACCGGTGCACCGTGGACGCGTGTAGGTGGGTATCTGCTGAGATTTGACGTATGGACCAACCTGCCCTTCTGAGGCCAATCACCATACCCCTCGTGAAGTCGTCTGTTTGCTGGAACTGTCTTGATTGGCGGCGTCCTGGCATTCTCTGCTACTAGACGTTTCCTCTGAGACACAAAAACAAATTGCAACTTGATTTACCTGGCAAACAGAGCGGCGCGAAACTGACCACTTTTGCAGGTTCCTTCCCTGGTTTTTCACTCGCCGTGCGCGGGACAGCTGCGCAGTTTGCATCATTTACATATCTCGGTGAGCTGCGTCTACCCTGTAAATTTCATCCAGTTCTGCGCACTCCTTCTGGGTGTTGCATTTTCAATGTCAGGTAGTGTATATATATAACAGAGCTATTGCAACATTAATGTTTTCGTCGTGTTATTCGATGCTGTAGCTGCCTCTCATACAAACTGTGTAGGACTCTCATAAAACTTGATTACAATCGTGATAGAATAACACAGTTACTCGCAAAATTCCCGGTTTTGTCTTGTTATTTAACGTTGTAGATGTCTCTCGGAAATTCAATGTTTTCACTTGATTATAATCTTAATAGAATAATGGAGTCACTCGTGCAACATTCATGTTTTCACCTTTCTGTCCCCTGCTGTAACTGCCTTCATAAAAACTAAATGTGCTTTCACTTTTTTAGTCTCATTAGAATAACAGAGTTACTCACAACTTCATATTTTCATGGTGCTAATCGGTGCTGTAGCTGCATCTGATAGAAACAAGGAATCCCATGGCTCTCCCTGATGTTGAATTGATAATCAGTTTTTTATGAATATGAATTTTTGATAATTCTGTTTTGTCCAGGCGTTTAAAACAATGTGTCTGTAGATCACACGAACCCTTGTATAACTTGGTCAAATATTACACAATTCACAAAAGTAAAAGTACGTAAACATCCCTGTTCTGTCAAACGACACACCGAGTGAAGAACAAAAGCAGACGAAATAATGGCATTGAGGAAAATCTTAATAGAATATAACTGAATTACTCGCAACATTTTTTTTCGTCGTGTTATTCAATGCTGCAACTATCTCTCATAGAAACAAGGAGTCATTGCTCTCCTTAGTGTCAGGATGATGATCAATCTTTTATGATGGATATGCATATTTGAACCGTTTTATTATCTTCTATACATTTTCCCAGGCGTGTGAAACAATATGGCTATAGATCACACAAACCCTTTTATCACGTGGTCGAATATAACACAAAGCATGAAAGTAAAAAGATGTAAACTTTCCTGTTCTGTCAAAAGACACTTACGGTAAAAAACAAAAGTAGAAACGAAATAATTTCATCGAGGAAAAGTAGAGGTGTCGAGGGAAATGTTAAATTTAAAAGGAGTATAACAGTTAATTTTGTTTCAAAGATGTTCGCGACCACCATTGGAATTTCAAATAAAGTGAAAAAGTACAGATTTGTAGTTGTCATAATCTTTTTTCCGATAATACTGTTAAAATTTTCACATGATTTAACCCTCCAAGTGGTTTAGACGAGTCATCTAATCATCAAGATATTGCCGATTTTTTTATGACAATATCAAGATCTGGTCAGTTTTTTTTCTAAATATGAGATCAAGATCTGGTCAGTTTTTTCTAAAAATGAGATCAAGATCTGGTCAGTTTTCTTCTAATAATGTTCTTCAAGACCTGGTCAGTTTTGCTAATGACGAGATACCTCGACGAGACAACCATTAGGAGGGTTAAGCAAGCTGCTAACGAAAATAGAATCTAACATTGGTAGCCAGAATTGGTATCGGAGAATTATATTGATAACATTGTTTCTATATTCACAGAGGTTTTAGTAGTATAGGCCAAAATAACTTTTCTGCGAATTTTTCATTTTTAAAAAGAAAATACTATATTCAAGGACTCAATTCTCTAAAACCAATGAAGTCACTAGTGTTTAATATCACCTTAGTGTGGTATCACCTTCATAGACCTTCTTTCATAATTAAACATACAGAACCCTCTGTGAAGCTTGTGCTAATGTAATCTTGTCTTTCGACTTCACCCACAATTGCATTATCAGTACCCAAGAATGCATTATTGGCTTTTCTTAATATTACGCCCTTCTATTTAATTGCCATTTCATTTTCACATTAATTACCGATGTAGCTTTGCTACTGATGACCCCAAATATGTACCAAAAAGCAGAATTTGACGAACGCTTCTAAAGCTTCTACTAAAAGGATGCTAAAAACTTTCTATCATGAGAAATCTCTCGCAATTGCAAAGCAAACGCTCGATACGGACAGTATGAATCAGCACTTCTTACACAAAAGCATCGTGAGGATACTGAATGGAAATGGATGTTCAAGACAAAGAAAGTCACTACCAGAATCATCAGAAAAACAACCTAGCAATCGCATTAGTTTCTGAAAGTCAGGAACAGGTGGTAGCCTCTGGAAATGTTGGTTTCGTGAAGGATGTAAGTATTTTGCTGCTTTACATTTTGTAAAGCATCTAGGGCATAATGACCTGTTTGGCAAGGATTCTGATTATTATTCCTAATAAGATTGACCTTCACAACGTCGTATTAATGCTAATGGAATAGAAGTCATATAGAAATCCTACGTGTGCTTATATTGGTGAAAGGTTGGATTATTTATTTTTCACGGTAAGCTTCACTATTCTCTGAACTTAAACCTTAACTTGATCTAAAGTTAGCCCTAAACCTCTATAATTAGAGTTAAATCCTTAACTAAACCTGTTTAAGAATTTACATTTTCTAAAATAATATCATACATAGTTTTACATGATAAGCTATAAGATATGTAGGTTTTTGATGCATCTAGGACATTGGATTATTAAATCAGAATTCTGATTCCTATTCCTAATAATATTGTTACACCGCTTAATTAGCGTTGGTTGAATAGAAGTCATATTACTCTTACATGCTTTATAATGATGGACCATTGGACTTTCCTTCTACGTTTTGTGAGCTTAAGGATTCTCTAAACTAAAGCACTAATTTAAACTAAGCAGTCTTAAACCTTTAGTTTGAATTAAACTCTTCCTTAGTTTGTGTTAAAACTTTCACTTAAGCTAAACTTAATACAATGAACTTAAGCTTTCTCTAAATTAAGATTACATCAAGCACATAGAAAAATATATCTTATAGACAAGAATTATGTGATTCCCTATTTCGAATAATACTGACCTTTACATCAGATTGCTTTCTGTGAAATCTACATAAATAAGAATGGAATGTTTGTTTGCACATTGAATATTTTCAATCAATTTCAAGTTCCCTTCCCCTATCCGTTTTGAGACCTGATACAAAATCCGTTTCTTGTGTGTTTGGTATCTGTCGGTATGTATGTATGTGGTGTGTGCCCGTTCTACGTCCAAACGATGAAATATATATTTTCATGAAACATTCATTTAGTGAGTACTTACATTCATTTAGTGACAACTTGGTTACGTTCGTCTGTCTGTCCATCTTCCCGTTCTGTTTGATTTTGTGTTTGTGTGTTTGTAGAAGTATCACATTAAATTTATTTAACATATTTTAATGCAATGTTCTAGATTTTATACATTGTATTTTAGTTTAGTGAATAATTTAAATTTCCTTTGCTTACATATTTAGGCAAGTTTCATGTTAAAACAATTGATTGACTATACTTAAATCAACCATAATTTAGTAGTTTTGGAGTATCTGGAAGGTATATTGAGCATTGCAATTACTCAGATTGTTTTACCAGTGCTGTGAAAAATCAATTATTTTTCCAAAAACTATTTTTCCGGAATTTAAATTATAATTATTTATTTTGAGCGTTATTTTTTCTATACGAAATATAAAACATTCTGAATATTTGGGACAGACGATAAAGAGAGAATAAAACTATAAATAAAATATACAGAACAAGATATTTTAAATATTACTGGTAACTAATATGACAAGCTTGGTACTTTTTAAACATTTGTTGAAAAAACAGATACATTCATTAGTTTTCATCCGAAGCTTTTTTAATATGTTTTAAGATGTATTTCTGGATTTTAAATTTGATGTTTTTCGTTCAATAACTGTAATCGAGGTAAATAATTATTTAATTAGTTTTAAAAACATTTTTAATCATTGTATGATAATTTGAGGAAATGCTTTTGTTTTTAAATGACATACAAGGCATTTATATGCATACTCTGATCTATTCTATGCATTCTGAGTAACACTCTAGAGATTCTGTCTTACTAAAAATTTAAATTCTACAAAAATGTAAAATGTTAAATATGACATTTGTTTACATTTGTGAAATAGTGTATCTTTATTAGAGTGTAGTAGGTTGTTATATGAGATCAATAGGAATTACAATTTATTACCGAAAGCGGAAGTAGTTAGTTAACCAATTCAACGCGAGTAACGCCGGGTAATTCTGCTTGTTTCTTATAAGATTACATCAGGATTGATCCCGAACATTCACCAATAGACTGTTGTGTTATTGCATTATACAACATAGGCTGTTATGTTGTGTAATGCAAGTGGGTCAAACATTGGTAAAAAAATTATGAAGTCTAGAAATATCACATGTGAAAAATGTGACAAGATGGAATATCACCATCTCAGTCGACTATTCAAATTCTGAAATTAAATGCAATTAGAAAGTGACTAATTATAACAATGGTAAAACACCGCAGCGATGTGAGAAGGTAAAGTGCGATGCATGCGGGGTGATCCAACAAGTCTGATAAAATTGGTGAAGTGTTCAAAAAGCGTCGATAAAAATGTCTAAGTTCTGGGCAAGAAGTTAAAAAACGATTGCTGAAGAGTGGTTCTTGGCAATGCTCGTACGATGGGGCAATTTCCCCGACAAGTCCACTATTTTGTTTGTAATTAGTCCGAAGAATTTGTTCCAATACATCAACTATATTTTATTTTTCACTCGCAAATGAGCAAACTGGCAGGGGAAGAACCCAAGATTGCCAAACTGGACACGTATTTCCCAAAGAAATATTCAACATATGGGGAAAAACTGTTCTTAAACTGCAATTGGGTGGTGGAATTTCCATTCATTAGCATTGTGTGCATGTATGTTTACTTGACTGGCAAAACATTGCTTGGCGCAGCTTGGCCAGATATAGGCTTTGCGCAATAAAAAGAGACTAAACAAACAATCCGTTCAGCTAACTTCAGTGCGTTTACTTTTTGGGTGGATAACGATTTTCAGTTGTTGAGGCATAGGGTAAAAAGTCTAGTTTTTGAATTATAATTGCTTTTATATTGCCTCATTTATTTTTCAGAAAACGAAAACTGGTATGAATTCACTGATTCTCGTCTCCGTTGTTGCTGTCATCGCCGCTACGCAAGGTAAGAAAATTTCGATTGTAACTAAGGGAATTGTGTTTGCATAAGCCCCTATTCTTTATGGTACCCCAGTACCATGTGAGATGACGGATCTCAGTAGTTGGTTAGATGACGGTTGCTGCTACCATGGTAGATGAAGGGTCCCAGTTCTAGATTGGTTGACGGGTTCCATTACCATGTCAGATAATGAGTCCCAGTAGTAGGTTAGATGACTGTTCCCGATAACATGTTAGATCGAAGGTCCCAGTACTATATTAGATGATGGGTCCCAGTACCACGGTAGATGACGAATGCATAGAAGTAGGTTAGATGACCGTTGCAGGTACCGTGTTAGATGAAGGATCCCAGTACTAATTTAGACGACGGGTCTCGGAACGATGTTAGTTGACGGGCCCCATTACCCTGTAAGATAACGGTCCCAGTTGTAGGTTAGATGACGGGTCTTGGTACCATGTTAGATGGAAGTTCTCAGTACTAGATTAGATGACGTGTCGCAGTACCATGTTATATGGAAGTTCCCAGTACTAGATTACACTGCGGTTCTCATAAACCATCTCCATTACCATGTTAGATGACTGGTCCCAGTAGTAGGCTAGATGACAGTTGCCGATAATATGTTGAATGAAGGGTTCCAGTACTAGATTAGATGACGGGTCCCAGAGCAGTGTTATTTCACGCGCTCCAGTTGTTGGTTAGGTGACGGTTGCCGAAACCTTGTTGGATGAAGGATCCTAGCACTAGATTAGATGACGGTCCTGGAACGATGCCCCATTTCCATGTTAGATAAGTAGTAGGTTAGATGACGGTTCTATGTTCCATGTTAGATGGAAGTTTCCACTACTAGATTAGATTAGGGTTCCCAGAAACCGGCCCCATTACCATGTTAGATGACTGGTCCCAGTAGTAGGTTAAATGACTGTTACCGATACTATGCTGAATTCAGGGTTCAAGTAATAGATTAGGTGACGAGTTCGAGATCGATGTTAGTTGATGAGCCCCTGTACCATGTAAGTAGACGGATCGCAGTAGCAGTTAGATGACAGGGCCTTGTAAAAGTTAGATGACGACGATTAGTTTTAGGTGTTCAAAAGGTACAAGATGATATATCCTCTCTGGTTGGGATATTTCTTGAAACAACTACTTGTTATTTGATTGGGATGTTTTTCAAAATCCACTCCCTCTTAAGGTGGCCCAGTTTCTTTGTAAAATTACTGGGGGAGGGGTACCTTGCCCTATTATAAAATTATTGGTGCTCCTAGACGTTTGGACCGCTAACTGTTATAAACACTGTAACTTAATTTCATGTAATTTATACTAACACAAACATTATACTATTTGCGAAAAATACCCAAACAAAAACAAAAATCAATACAAAAAATTAACAAAGTTTAATGTAATTAGGGGAGGTTGAAAAAGTCAATTTGAAAACGAAAGTGGGCCGTAATTACCTTAATTTTGAAGCTAGGAATTAGGTGTACATTGATTAAAGAATAATGAACACTGTTACTTCATTTCATGTAATTTATTAACACAAACATTATGCTTTCCATTTTGACTTTTTGAGAAAGTTGGTCCACATGACAATTTTCAATAAATTTGAATTATTTTTGGTTCTTCAGGAAAGTTGGTCCACTTAATGATAAAAGCTTTAAATTTGGAGTACCAAATCTCTGTTATTGCATTGTTATGATTTTTAATTGATTTTGAAAGCTTTAATTAAATGTATAAATGCTAATTTATACATTAAATGCTAATTTATACCTCAAATGTCCACGCCAACGTTAGGACATTTGAGGTCACGACGGACTTAACGTGCACCAGCCACCTTTGTTGGCGATGCTCTTTGGTTGGATTCGAACTCGCAACTCTCCGGTTGCTAATCCGTTACTCTTCCAACAGGGCTAACGCGGCCCCCAATTAGCAAGGATTTTTAGTGTTTACCTTCCTGATGGTTATTCTGACGAGATATCTCGTCATTATCAGACCTTGATGGACCAGATATCTCATCATTAGAAGAAAATTGACCAGATCTTGATCTGGTCATCATAAAATCGCAAGCATTTTGATGACGATATATCTCGTTATTAGCAGAATTGGTCAGGCCTTGATGGGCTACATATCTCGTCAAAACCACTTAAATTGTTAAGCCTCAAGGGTATGCTTAAATCAATAGAAGATGTAAGCACCTTTTTATATCTGGGAGCAACAATTATCAAAAATGGCGGTACTGAGGAAGATATTGATATTACAATTTCAAAAGCTCGCAACTGTTTTAAGAATCTTAATAAATTGTGGAGAGCAACTAATATATTTGTAAAAACCAAATTAAATCTGTACAAATCACTAGTACTTTCAGTCCTCTTACACGGTTCTGAAACATGGAAAATTACCAAAACACAGTGCAATAAACTAAATGTTTTTCGAAATAAATCTTTAAGAATTATTTTAAAGATTTTCGGCCATACTACAATTCAAATGAAGAATTATTAAATAAAGCACACTTTAATGAAAGAGGAAATGAAATTTAATTTAGACGTTGGAAGTTTACAGGACACATTTTAAGAATGAACAGGGACAGTATTCCTAATATTGTATTGACCCCTGATGGAAAGAGAAAGCGTGGACGTTTGACCTGGTGACGTATAATGGAACAAGAGAGAGGTGAGGTTGGATGGGTGAGCTGGTATGACGCTAGACTTGCTGCATCGGACAGGACACTTTGGTGGTCTAGATTGAAGGCCTTATGCGCCCTTAGGCACTAAAGAATTTATGATGGTGGACATGTTGGGTGGCCTGGGTTAAGAATGTAGGAATATTCTGACAGAGAACCCGGTTTTTATGAAACTGGGCAGCAGGAAATATAGGTAATCTACGGAGAAAAGCTGCCATACACACCAATTTATTAACCAGAAGTTCAGTGTAAAGGATTCGTAAATACTGTGATAAATACACAATTCAGATAAGACAATGAAGCGTGATATCAGTTATGGTGTACAACCCGGTGCTTTTTAAATCTATCTTTCTAGTGCGCATTATAATACTCCACCCTGTAAATACAAGGATTGACAAGCCTCTAAATTTTAGGGTGGGAAATTATTTTTAAACGGTAATTACTTTAGAAATGCAAATGTTTGAGTTTTTTTCATTTAACCAATTGAGGGGTTCATTCGTGTAAGTTCAGTTTGCAACCTCGTCTTCCCTGCATACTGCTTACCAGTTTTGACGCTATTGAACAATAGAATATTTCTAAATTATCCTATTATAAGGAAAAGAGCAATAAAATCTTCCAAAGGATTCTATTCTAATTGAAGGACCAATGGAATCTTTCTAAATTATTCTGTTCTAAAGAAATGACCAATAGAATCTTTCCAAAGTATTCTATTCTATGGAAATCTTTTCAAAGTAATCTTTTCTAAGGAAAGCACTCCCCTCCCCAACAAAATCATCCCAAAAAATTCTAAAGGATCTATTCTAAGGAAAGGACCAATAAAAACTTTCCGAAGGATTCTGTTCTAATTAAAGGACAATAGAATCTTTCCGAAGGATTCTGTTCTAATTAAAGGACAATAGAATCTTACCAAAGTATTTGTTCTAAGGAAATGACCACACACACACAATAGATTCGTCTCATAGTATTCTTTTCTAGGGAAAGAATCAATAGTTTTTTCGAGAGGATTATTTTCTAATTGAAGGATAAATGGAATCTCTCCAAAGAATTCTATTATAAGGAAATGACCAATAGAATCTTTCCAAAGTATTCTATTCTATGGAAATCTTTTCAAAGTAATCTTTTCTAAGGAAAGCACTCCCCTCCCCAACAAAATCATACCAAAAAATTCTAAAGGATCTATTCTAAGGAAAGGACCAATAAAATCTTTCCGAAGGATTCTGTTCTAATTAAAGGCAATAGAATCTTTCCAAAGTATTTGTTCTAAGGAAATGACCACACACACACAATAGATTCGTCTCATAGTATTCTATTCTAGGGAAAGAATCAATAGTTTTTTTTTGAAAGAATTATTTTCTAATTGAAGGATAAATGGAATCTCTCCAAAGAATTATATTATAAGGAAATGACCAATAAAATCTTTCCAAAGTATTATATTCTATGGGAATGTCGAATAAAATCTTTCCAAAGTAATCTTTTCCAACGAAAGCATCCCCTAACAGAATCAAAGAATTCTAACAAATCTATTCTAAAGAAAGGAGCAATAAAATCTTCCAAAGAATTCTTTTCTAATTGAAGGATTAATGGAATCTTTCCCAAGCACTCTATTCTAAGGAAATGTTCAATAGAATCTTTCCAAAGTATACTATTGTATTATCAAAGGACCAATACAATCTTCCCAAATAATTATATTCTAAGAAAATGACCAATATAATAATTCGAAACGTTGAAACAATCAAAGGATTATTTCAACCAATAGCTGTGTTTTATTCATTAAGAATCTCGTGACTCTCAAAGGTGTAATGATCAATTATTTTAGTCATGAATTGAAGATTAATGGGCATATCTATTTCGATAAGATTGCACCGGTAGCTGAAAAAGATTTCCAAGTTGCCTTACACTCCAAATCCCAAATTATGTTGCACGTAAATTTGACTATAGGCTACTGCCTACTCCGACAATTTTAATATATGGCATCGCACATTACAACTATATTCAAATTAATGTCGGTAAGAGTTGCGAAAGTACAAAAATAGTTTTTATCAGTTTCTTTAAGGTGTATGTATACACTAGAAATCACGAAAATTGACCAAAATATCGATACATTTTTCAATAATTCAAAATATTGTCCAACCCCTTAGCTTTCAAACGATACCAAGATCTTGAAAATATTCGAAATAGTTTTCTAGTTATAAGGGTTTGGGATAGGTACTGTTACCTTAGACAAACACGTTTCCAAAACTTTAAACTCGATTTCTGAAGAACTAGGTTTTTTCAATAGGACGCTTCTTTCGAACAGTGATAACTCAACAATAAATTGATTTATTATAATTACTTTTGTGTCATTATAATCTCTATAATACAGTGGATGTTTTGACCCTCAGTCGAAGTTATTGGCTAAGAAATTAATTTTTAGTTGATTTTTAAATATTGAAATTCCTGAAAAAATCTTGATTTTTTTAGACTTCCTTCGTGAAAAAAATTGTAAAAAATAACCTATTCCCTCTAGCAACTTGATGGAGGGTCAAAACATGAAGAATAATATTAGGAATAATTTCCAACAGGAATTGTCTTTCTGAATACATTAGAATTTGAGATATCACTGTTCAAAAAACATGTTAATTAGCTAATTATATCTCAATTAGATAATTAATGAGTAGCTTAATCAGAATTTTTCACACTGAAATGAGTTTAAGCACAAACCAATGACCTATTGTGAAAAAACTAGCTTTTTAAAGTCAAAATTTAAAAAAAATGTTCTAGTGTATACATACACCTTTAATGATGTTAGCAGCGGAGCATGTCCATTTTCCCTACTCATTTATTAAATAACAACTATAATTTATTTTCCATTGCATAATTTTTATTTCATTTCCTCATTTTGAAATTTATTGTTACGTTACTGAAAATGGATCGATCCATTGCCATGAGATGACCGCGGTTGCCCAGTTGGAAGAGTAGCGGATTAGAAACTGGACGGTTTAGAGTTCGAAACTCGATCCAACCAAAGACTGTCGTTTACGTGGGGTCTGGTGCACGATAAATTTGTCGTGGCCTCAAATGTCCTCACGTTGGCATGGTGTAGAAGTTCGGAGAGTGGGGTGCCAGCTCAGATGTTGGCTTCGACATCTGATCGTGGTTAAAGATTACGTGGTATTGTCCTCGAATTTTTCCTTTCGGGATTGATCGCAGACAATCTCAATAGCCCGTTGTGTTGCTCCCGTGCGATGGTAATTTAACTACGTACCTACTTTCATTGAACAATCTGGAGTCGCCATGGCACAGCATTTGCCCACTACGCTCGCATCTGCGAGTTGTAGGCGATAAAAGTTTGATTTCTGTAACTTACCCTCTTCTGCAATTGGAAGAGCAACCGGAGGGTTGCGAGAGACCGTCGTGTACATGGGGGCTGGTGTACACTTCCACACCACGCCAACGTGAGGACATTTGAGGCAACAACAGATTTAACGTGCACCAGCACGTTAGCCATTAACAGATTTAACACGCACCAGCTAACGTGGCCACTGATCCTAATAGGAAAAAGCGGTTAAAATTACGATATTTAGAGCACAACATAAGAACGGTTCTGACACAAATGGGCAAAAATATTCAGAAAAAAACACACAAACTTATTAATTCAGTATTCCACGGATTAAAAATACACGCCACAAAAATTTATTAAGCGTTTGTACTGGTCTGGACGAAATTGGTTAGGTTATACTGAATTTTGTGACTAGAATTTTGTACATTTCCCTTTTAAAACCCATCTTTACAAGTATGTCTGATATGGAATTTATTTTTAGTGTAATATATTTCTAAATATATACTTCATTGCAATTTTCAAAATTATTGGATTATTACATTTTTTAAAATTATTATAGGGATCATGGAATTTGTCTTTTTTTTATCCAAATATATTTTTAAATCGGCACATTACAATTGCTATGATAGGTATAAGCAGTAGGTATAGGTAGGTATTTTAATTAACGTCCAATTGGAGCAACACAAGGGGTATTGACGACGGGCAGGGATCAGGCCCGAAGGGAAAGATCGAGGACAACACCACGTAATTTTGAATCACGGTCAGATGACAATTCCACACCTGAGCTGGAATCCTACCCTCCAAACTTCCACAACACGTCAAAGGGAATTGTCATTCCTATAAAAATCAAGTTATTTGTTATAGTTTTGGTCGTTTTAAAGATGTCTTCACAGCGCACGTGGTGTAGTATTGCAATTTTGGAGAGCCACTGTATGTGTACTCGATCAATCTCGATGATCTTGTGTGAATTGAATTGCTATCTAAACCCTAAAAAAGTGAAACAATGAATACAGCGCAAAGTAGAAACCAGATAAGGATTCCCTATTTTAGTGCGAACTGTTCGAGACAAACGTCAGTTAATTCAAGGTTCCACTCAAGGCCGCTGATGATTTGAAGTTACTCGAAATAACACAACCAAGCGAACAGACGAAATACTATACGCAAAGTCGTTATCTGCATCGTGTTATAAATACGTTTAGCAAAAGATAATATCGTTTTTGTAGAAGATTAGTTGAATTGTTTGTTTTGATCAATTTGTATCAAGAATTCTAAAGCATGGATTTCAAAGGTAAGTTTGAATTGTTTTCGATTTGGTACAAAATGATATCAGTTGTCTCGATTTTAGTGTATATCTTCGTCTTTTGACGTAGCTTTTATCAAACATGGCGACGATATAAACGAGGAAGACTTACAGCAGTATTCAATGCGTTATGATTTGGATTTTCCATTATTTTTGAAAGAGTGATTTGAATCAAACCTGACAAAACATTATTCGATCAATCAACCGTTAGGACGAAATGATAATTGATACGACAGATATTACTCTGGAAAAAGTTACAACCAGGTTGTGTCGCCATCTGTGGTCGGAAAGAGCAACGAATTTTAAATGTCAAAAAAGTTCAAACTTAGATAATAGAAACATTTTTCAGATAATTTCTATGTCGCATTTCTACATTACGTTATTTTCAGATGTTACAGATGGATCGGATATAATGGGTGATTAATTTAAATTACCTTTCCTGCTTTCTCTAAGTATCAGGGAAACTGGATTTCGGATTGCAAGCACATTTAATAAATCTTGAATTCCGGTTTTTACTGGTGATCCGGTTTTTACTTGAATTTTATTTGACTCGGCGCCCTGAAAAATTCTTGAAAGATGAAAAATATGTCATTTTTACCGGAACTTATTCAGAACCAAAAAATGTTTTCCAAAATCAGCCTTAAACGTTTTACTTTTTCCTATTATTCGGTTGATTTATTCAACAGTTTTATTTGATTAAATTTTACTTGTGTCATGAAGAAAATTAGAACTCGTGACTTGTTTGTACGTTAGGTTTTTAGATCATATAAAGCAATCGAATTTTGGGGTTTTAGTGTTTATTTAACAAAAGCATTTTTTTTATTGCAGTTCTCTTTTAAGAACTTAATTATTTATTCAAAAATATTCGCATTAAAATTTTAATTCCTTGTCCCTCACAAATGTTGTTTGTCGCTTGAAAATCATCGACCGAATGAAATAGTCGGAGCATGGGCAGGTACCTTTGTGCTTCGCCCGAACGCTTAGTTTGAAGCTCTCTGGGCAAAGGTCGAGGGTTGTGAGTTTGAATACAACCAAAGATCGTGTACAAAGGGGGCTGGTGCACGTTAGATATGTCGTGGCCTCGAATGTCCTCACGTTGTCATGGTGTGGAAGTTTGGAGAGAGAGGTGCAAGCTCAAGTGTTCTCGTTATCTGACCGTGGTTCAAAATTATGAGGTATTGTCCTCGGATCTTTCCCTTTGGGATTAATCCCGGACCATCACCAATAACCCGCTGTGTTGCTAGTGCGTCTGAATGACATTAATTCAACTACCTGCGCTCATAGTAACCCAAGCTATCTTTTTATGCTTTCATCCCAAACAAAAAAATCATACAAAGCATTTGAGGCACGTTAAATCAGACGTGGTTCAAATGAAGTGGGTATGCCCCTTCGTGGCTCAGTACCACTGAGCCACGAAGTCCCCTATATAAGTAAAGGAACCACGATGCAATAATTGCATTTGGTGTAATAGCACTTTCTTTGCAGGTTGTCAAAATGTGGAGTTGGTTTCCAGAGACAGATGGGGAGCCAGAGTCAGCAAAGGGAATGAAAGCATGAAATTGCCAGTGCCACATCTCTTTCTGCATCACACTGCCATGAGCGAATGCAACGACTTCAATTCCTGTTGTCGAATGATGCGATCCATTCAGAACTACCACATGGACAACAATGGTAAACTTCGAGAAAAAGATTAAAACTTTAACCAAAATAATATCTCTTGTCGGCCCATTCAGAACATCTGTGCTGAAGACAATTCGAATTCATCACTTATGACAGAATTGATATAATTTTGTTTTTGTCATTTAGTAAAACTTTGAAAGCAATTTTTTTTATAAAACAATTTTTCATAATTTGAAGTCTGACATTAAAATGACAAAATGCAATTGGATTCGTGCTTATAACCTATAAGGAATAACAAACTCTGTACTAAACTAAAATAGTAGATAAAATGAGCATAAGAGGGGGAAATTTAAATATCAACATAAATAAAGATATTTGATTATAGAATCTATATTTTAATCACATAACTATTTATGCTGGATTCAAGTATTTTATTTTGCATTTCATCAAGTCAGATCGTCTACGGAAATACAATTAATCAACAATAGAGAAGAGCATTTTGTGAATTTTTAGTCGTGTTTCATGCAATTCATATTTTTAGGAAATATAACTGTTCGCGCCGTGAGTATCTGCGTGACAGTTGTTGGCGATACTCCTTAATTGGCGTAACTTTTCATGTACTTGGCGAGCGCCAAGAGCGTTGCCAACTTCTCAGTTTATGCCTGATCTCTTGACGCGGTAAGACGATATCGCCAGCGTTCCGTTTCAGGAACTATTCTTTAGTACAACTCTTTTGTATACTTAGGATACAAATCTGCAATAAATGTAAATAATCATAATTAAGTCCACTTAAGTTTGTATTTTATGTGAGCCTCAATAACAAACTGCACAACTCGCGCAATATTTTTACAATTATACTCCTGAATGTCCAACTAGTTGTACCACATTCACATATTCGATGAATCCAATGATTTTACCCTAGCTCCATAATACTGGTAAGTGACGGTACACAAGCACACCATAATGGTTGTAAGTGACGGTACTAGCATATCATAATGGTTGTAAGCGACTGTACACTAGCATACCATAATGGTTCTACGTGATGCTACACTAGCATACCATAATGGGTGTAAATGATGGTACACTTACATACTATAATGGTTGTAAGTAACGGTACACTAGCATACCATAATGGTTGTAAGTAACGGTACACTAGCATACCACAAGGGTAGTAACACACATACCACAAGGGTATCCTAGCATACACGACCTGATCTATTACTGATCTTTAATTTTGATCTTGGTAAACGAATAGTACTCTTTTTGTTAAATAACAATTTTTGGAAAAACAAATTATTATAATACAACTCAGTAAATGTGTTCACTTCTGTCCATTTTAGGATGGGATGATATTGGATACAACTTCCTTATTGGAGGAGATGGCAGAGTCTACATAGGACGAGGCTGGAACCGTGTTGGAGCTCACACGTATGGATACAATCGAGACGGAATTGCATTTTCGTTAATGGGAGACTTCACAAATAAGGAGCCATCAGAGACAATGCTCAACACCACGAAGTATATGATAGAGTGTGCAAAAAAGGAGGTAATAGGTTTAAAAAATATTAGTTGGCAAATTCATTGTCTATTTATAATCGAGATTGATCCCGGACTGTCCAATACCCATTTGTTTTCCTCCAGTGCGACGGTAATTAACTACCTACCTATCTACCTCATTGTTTAGCCCTCCAGATGGTTGCCTCGACAAGGTATCTAGTCATTAGAAGAAAACTGACCAGATCTTGATCTCGTCATCATAAAAATTCGGCTATCTTGATGACGAGAAATCTAATCAATCAAAATTGATCAGATTTTGATGGACGAGATATCTCGTCGAAATCACTTGGATGAGGCGGGGATTTGAGATATTATTGAAACTAATTTCATAATATCTCAAAATTTCCCGGGCCGAAGTAGCTCAATTGGAAGAGCAACGGATTACCAACTGAAGGATTGCGATTTCGAAACTCCGTCCAACTCTCCGGAAACTCGCAACCCTCCGATTAATAATACGTTATTCTTCCAATCGGGCTACCGTGGCCCTGAAAAACTGACCAGATCTTGATGGATGAGATATCTCGTCATCAGAAAAACTGAGCAAATCTTGATCTCGTCATCATAAATAATCCACTATATCTTGATGACAAGTTATCCCATCATTAGCTTAGTTGTTGTCCCATCTTGATGGACGAGATTCCTCGTCAAAACCACTTGGAGGATTAAAGAGAAACCCAAAAGGCGTAATTGCTTACAACCCTAACAACTTTGTGTCAAGGATTCAAGTTCTGACCTAGCGCTTTTGAATTAATCTTTTGGAAAAGCGGAGGAATAAGGAGAGAATGATAGGCCATGCACAAGGACCTACTGTGCATATTTATCTAAACGATGCTAGGCTCAGATGAAAGCAAAAGGTCTGTGAGAGGAGTCTGCTGAAGGTACCCATTGCGCATGAAAAACTCCATTAACCAATTATAATAATCCATTTGAGGCATCAACATTGTTTCGTTTTTGCTGTGAAAGTCGTTAAAATTAAACTGACGTTTCAGATTTATGTTTAAAAATCGTAGTTTTCGCTTCGGGTTTTATCGTCTTATTATTTTTACAATCAAATTTCAATTTTTTTCATTAGCGGATTCTGTGCTTCTGTGGACCCTAAGTCACTGCTACATAATAATGATAAATTGTCTTTTTCAGAGTTATGTCACGTCCGATTATCAGCTACATGGGCACAGAGACGCGGGGTGTACAGAATGTCCAGGAACTTCTTTCTATAATCTCATTAAAACATGGCCTAATTTTGTTGGCGGCCCACTTCCCAAGTACAATTGTAGGTAAACTAACATTTCTCTTCGAAAAGGACGTCGCCGGGAACGGAATTGGCTTGAAACAAGAAAATGATTGCACTCTTTGAATGTGGATGTTGGAATGGACATCGTTTTATGGTATTTAATAAAATGTTGTCAAAATGTGTTTTTTATTGGAAACAAAACTTTGTACCTACTCAATGCTGACATCAAATAAAAAAAATTTTTATCCGCGGAAATTTAAAGACGTCTCAGCTATCCGTGCACAAAGAGTGTTCATTACATAAACATTGATATTATGTTTCCTGGTGGTTGTCTCGACGAGGTATGTCGTCAGTAGCAAAACTGTCCAGATATTGATGGACGAGGTAGCTCGTCGTTAGAAAAACTGACCAAATCACTGACTCGATATGAAAACTGACTGACATGATCTCATCATCAAACCATAAGCTATTTCTTCATGACGAGATGCCTCGTCATTATCAATATTGGTCAAATGTTGATGGGCGAGATATCTCGTCGAAACCACTTAGAGGATTAATCTTAATTTACAGCTTGCCTGCTGTTATTCTGCAGTACACATGGCGTGAAGACGTGTGAAAGCAGAGCAACAATAAGCTTCATAACATCCAAGAGACCATCTCACTTCTACCGTCACTAACGATTCAACGTTCTTTTGACACTTCAGATCGGCCATTCACAAGTCACGTATACATTTTATTGGTCGAGGAAAACACTCCCTCTTCCGCATAACCAATAAGCTCTCCATCAATCATATTTTAACTTTTTGCATAAATCTTAGATATTTTTTACAGACGCTTTTTTGAAACTTCATCCCCACTTCTATCAGACTTGTTATGTCATCCTCCGTTATACATCACTTTTTACTTCTGCGACACACGTGATTTTTATCACATTTGTAATCAACATCTTTTAATTACATCCGATTTTAAATTTTAAGTCAACTAAGATGAGGTATACCATCTGTTGAGTAACGCCAGAGTGAGTCACACTGGAGGAAGCGAAAGATAAACAGAAGAAGCAAAAAAACCTCTCCCCGAATGCGAACCGAAACTTTTTTCCCCGTTCCGGGGGGTCAACGGGAAGAAAGACGCTACGTGTCAATTCTCACTGGGACGCTAAAGGGGTCGGACGTTGGCATCCGTCCACACGTTACAAACTTCTTTAAATCGCTGAATCAATCAAATGTCTTGTTAAAGGATACAATTAAACCAGTTTTAAATTGTTATCTGAAGTTGGTATTCTTTTGCGTCCAGTATTTCAATTCTTGCCTCTCCATATCGTCTATCTGGGAAATAGGGGTAAGTACCCAATGCAATTCCTAATCTATTCATTCGTATGCACATTCGATTCATATTCGTCTTTGTGTTGTTTAAACTTAAAGAACATAAAAGTGGTCCGTCGAGCCGGAGCGACCTATGGTTGAAATCTAAATCGAAAAGAAGTCAATTTAGTCGTTAAGAAACAATTCTCGTTCCTTCTAGGATTTAAAATGCCTAAAGTGTCGAACGTTCAATTGCGTTTCGATCAAGTCTGTAAGGAAGTCAATCGGTTCCGGGAGAAAATTTTAGACGATGAGCTATGTGATCCAGCACGAATCGCAGTTCTCACAACGAAACTTCAGTCTTACGATGCAAGACTGACAGATATATTTTCAAATTTTTCTCCCAAAGAGAATGAAGATAACTTTGAGGAATATATGAAGTATCAAGATGATATTCTAGACCTCTTGGTAGAATTAGATAAGAAAAAACTTCATACTGTAAAAAGCGTAACACAAGAAAGAAAACATTCGTTGGTAAAATTACCTAAATTCGATCTCCCTAATTTTTATGGTGATTCAGAAAATTGGATATCATTTAAGGAGTTATTTTATTCATCTGTTTTGAAAAATGAGCAACTATCAGATATTGAAAGGCTCCAGTATTTGCAATCTTCGGTACGTGGAAATGCATCAAAACTAATTCGTGGTTTTGCATTTCAAGAAGAAAATCTGAGTCATTGCTGGGAGCTTTTGTGTCAGAGATTCGAAAATAAACGGCAGTTAGCATTAGGCCAAATAAATAAAATATTTGCTATTAAGTTAACGAAAGTGAGTAACTCAAAAACGTTACTAGAATTATTAGACACCTGTAATGAAGCCGTCCGTAATTTGAAAACATTAGGCTTGGAATCCAGTTTGTTAAGTGACTTAATCTTAATAAATTTCATGTTGACAAAACTCGATGAGCCAATCAAACAACGCTGGGAACTTTCTCTTGAAAGCGATAGCATTCCAGACCTTGAATTATTTAGAGTTTTTGTTGAAAGAGAAGCTCGCAGTTCAAACGAATCAAAACCTACTAGAAACGAAGTTAAATTCAATGTAGGTAGAAAACCTGCAGATTTCAATTCGTTCAAGAAACCAATAGTACATAACGCGGTTGTAGTAAAGGGCAATACATGCGTGATTTGCAAACAAATGCACCCATTATTTAAGTGTCCAACCTTTAATAACAAGCCAGTAAATGAGAGATGGAAAATAGTGGATTCACATAATTTATGCTCTAACTGTTTGCGACAAAATCATACACTTGAGACATGTAAATTGACTTTGAACTGCAAAACTTGTTCGGAACGTCACCATACACTTTTGCATGTTCATACTGTTAACCTTCCGTGTAGTGAATCAGGGAATTCAATCGTTTCAGTTGCGAACAGCATTCAATGTGAATCGGGTGTGCATACAACGACAAGTAACGTATTATTGTCAACCGCGCTGCTAAGATCTAAATCTAGAAAATTAATACAATGTAGGTATTGATAATGCCAGCCAAATTTCATTAATGAGTAGGGAATGTGCTGAGCGTTTGAATCTACCTTTGCTCAACACAACTCACAGGTTAGTGGGTATTAACGGCGTTTTAGCAGAAACTGCTTTGCATGTAACGAATTTCAAGTTTTCGCCTCATTTCTCGTCAGATTTCTTTTCGGCAGAGGCTCTAGTTGTTAACAAGGTTACTTCCCCTCTTCCCAATTTTTATATCGAAAGGCAAGATTGGCCACATTTAAGAGGCTTAGTCTTAGCTGACCCTCAATTTTACATCTCCAGGCCTATTGATATTTTACTGGGCGCAGATCTTTTCGGAACTCTAATCAATGGACAATCAGTCACTGGATCTCATGGCGCACCAGTTGCGATAAATACAAAAATTGGTTATCTACTTTCCGGAAAAGTAGAGAATACAACGCTTTCCCATGCATCAATGGTGTGTCATACAATGGACAATATCAATGAAACGCTTAAAGACTTTTGGGAGCTTGAGTCCATTCCTAAACCTCACGTGTTAAAAGATGAGATGTGTGAACAACTGTTTCTTAAATCCGTCAAAAGAGATACTACTGGACGATATTGCGTTAATCTTCCCTTCAAAGAAAACGAGACGCTAGGAGAAAGCCAAACAAGGGCCCTACAGCGTTTTTACTTGCTAGAGAAAAAACTAGCTAAAAATTCTCAGTTGAGAAATCAGTATTCTCAATTCATGGAGGAATATGAAAGTCTAGGTCACATGACCCCATTATCACGAAAGGAAGACGAAATAACTCCAAATTATTATTTACCGCATCATGGGGTTGTTAACGATTCGAGTAGCACTACAAAACTTCGGGTAGTATTCGATTCCTCTGCTCAAACCTCAAATGGAAAATCATTAAACGACATACTATGCAAAGGGCCTAAACTTCAAACTGAAATTTTGGCAAATTTAATCCGCTTCCGATCATACCCGATAGCCTTCACTGCGGATATCACAAAAATGTATAGACAAATACTAATTGGAAATGAAGATCTGCCTTTCCAAAGAATATTTTGGCGAAAAAATCCATCTGATCCGCTCGTCATCTACAAACTTAAGACTGTCACATATGGAACATCATGTGCCCCTTTCTTAGCCCTTTACACTTTGCAACAACTGTGCAGGGATGAACATAGGAATTTTCCCGTTGCTTCTGATATTGCAAGGGAACATTTTTATGTAGATGACTTGTTGGCAGGTGCAGATTCCGTAGATTCCGCCAAATCAATCGTAAAAGAGATGAATCAGTTGATGGCTGCAGGTGGATTCTCACTCAGAAAGTGGGCTTCCAATCATGCAGAAGTTCTCTCAGACCTACCAGATTCGTTAAAAGCCAACTCTGTCTCTCATTCGTTCCAAGATGAATCCTCTCAAAAGGTACTGGGTCTATTTTGGAATCTTAAAACCGATACCCTTCAAGTCAGGGGTATAACCGCGGATAAAATCTCTACTAAACGACAATTGTTGTCCGTGATAGCCCGTATCTTTGATCCTTTGGGTCTCATTTCACCCACAACGATCATTCTTAAGATTCTGCTGCAAGAGTTGTGGAAAGCGAAGTTGAAATGGGATGAGCCACTTCCTACAGATATTTCCAACAAATGGGATAAAATTTCCTTAGAAATAAGCCATTTCAAGGAAATACAAGTTCCTAGATATATCCATATCTCAAAGGCCAGTAAGATCGAACTGCATGGGTTTTGTGATGCCTCTGCTAAGGCATATGCTGCAGTGGTGTATTTTCGCGTGATATCAGACGACATTCACGTATGTTTAATTGCAGCCAAGACCAGAGTGGCACCAGTGCACCCTGTAACCTTGCCTCGCTTAGAATTAAGTGGAGCGCTTCTCTTATCCGAGCTCATAAATGCTATTGTGAAATCAATCACATTTCCAATCCACAAAACATTTCTGTGGTCTGATTCAACCATCACACTGAGTTGGATTTCAAATCCTCCTGAAAAGGGTAACCAATTTGTGCAACACAGAGTAGCAAAAATTCGTTCACTAACTTCAGCAGAGTCGTGGCACCACATTCCTGGCAAAAAGAACCCGGCTGACTGTGCCACTCGTGGACTTTTTCCAGCACAATTAAGGGCCTATTCGGAATGGTGGAATGGGCCAAAGTGGCTCAGTGAAATGAATGTTCCAGTCTCCCCAAATGACTATCTTCCTGTATTGGACAGTGTTTCATCTGACGAGGATAATTGCTTCGTCACGCAAATTGATAAATCTCATGATATCCTCAGCAAATTCTCATCCTACACGAAATTAGTGCGCGTAATAGCATGGGTCTTGCGTTTCGCTCATAATGCAAAATCCCAAACAAAATCAACGGGGCCTTTACAAACCCTCGAACTAGACAATTCAAATAAACGAATAATCAGATTAATTCAAGAGCCAGAATTCTCATCTGAAATCAAGTTGCTGAAGCAGAGTAAATTCATACCCAAAACTAGTAAAATTATTTCATTAAATGTATTTCTTGATGTAGACGGAATTCTCCGTGTCGGGGGACGTCTAAGTAAACACCAAACGTTGGCCTTTGACCAAAAATACCCTATGATAATTCCGAAGAGACATCATATTACATCCGCAATAATCAGACATTTTCATGAAAACAGTCTGCATGGTGGATCGGAATTAGTCTTATCCTTGATTAAAAAGAAGTTCTGGATTCCAGATGGCAGATCAACTGTGCGAAAGGAACTTAGACAATGTATTCGGTGCTTCCGATCATCTGCTAAGCCCACATCCCAATTGATGGGTGATTTGCCGGCATCTCGAATAACACCATCCCGACCTTTCGAGAAAGTGGGAGTCGATTTTGCTGGCCCAATCAATACAAAATGCCAACATCAGAGAAAGGCCAGCACATTCAAATCATACTTATGCTTGTTTGTCTGCATGTGCACCAAGGCAGTGCACCTTGAACTAGTGTCTAACTTGTCGTCCGCAGCCTTCTTAGCCGCTCTGCGACGATTTGTGGCCCGAAGGGGCTATCCGACAGACATATTTTCGGACAATGGGACAAACTTTGTCGGTGCAGCCGCTTACCTCAAAGCACTCTTTAAGTTGCCAAAGGAACCTTCTGTCCAGAATTTCTGCTCACAAAAGAGCATTACTTGGCATTTCAACCCTCCATACGCTCCGAATTTCGGAGGTCTATGGGAAGCCTCTATCAAATTGGCCAAGCGTCATCTGATCAAAACATGTCAAGGAATTCTCTTGAATTTCGAAGAGCTGAGCACATTATTATGCCAGATTGAGGCTTGCATCAACTCTCGACCTCTGGTACCCCTATCCACGGAGACAACTGATCTTCGGGCTCTGACTCCTGGCCATTTCCTCATTGGAGTCCCACTCTTGGAAATTCCTGAATTCAACCACCAACCTAATTCCTCTTTGAGTCTTTCTTCCAGGTGGAAGTTATTGTTATAGGTGAGAGACAGCTTCTGGAGACGTTGGAACCGGGATTATCTGCATGCTCTTCAACCCCGTCCCAAGTGGCGACTCGCAAACACGTCCATCAAAGTTGGAGATTTAGTGCTACTTAAAGATGGCCAGCAACCTCCTCTCCATTGGAACCTTGGCAGAGTCACCCAGTTGTTCCCGGGAACCGACCAGCTGACTCGTGTTGTGTCAGTCAAGACAAAATCCGGAGATGTCATTCGTCCATTCAATCGGCTAGTGGTGTTGCCGATTTCATCTTGCCGCCCCCCGCAGGATGTTGAGTAACGCCAGAGTGAGTCACACTGGAGGAAGCGAAAGATAAACAGAAGAAGCAAAAAAACCTCTCCCCGAATGCGAACCGAAACTTTTTTCCCCGTTCCGGGGGGTCAACGGGAAGAAAGACGCTACGTGTCAATTCTCACTGGGACGCTAAAGGGGTCGGACGTTGGCATCCGTCCACACGTTACAAACTTCTTTAAATCGCTGAATCAATCAAATGTCTTGTTAAAGGATACAATTAAACCAGTTTTAAATTGTTATCTGAAGTTGGTATTCTTTTGCGTCCAGTATTTCAATTCTTGCCTCTCCATATCGTCTATCTGGGAAATAGGGGTAAGTACCCAATGCAATTCCTAATCTATTCATTCGTATGCACATTCGATTCATATTCGTCTTTGTGTTGTTTAAACTTAAAGAACACCATCTTAGTCTCGATTTCTATCGTATTAGTCTATAGTTATGTTTTTAATTCTCATAATTTATTTTTTCAAGGATGACGTACTTGTTTTTATGGGCAGCGGTAGCCCAGTTGGAAGAGCAACGGATTAGGGGGTGGGGGGGGGTATTTCAATTAACGTCACACTGGAGCAACACAACGGGCTATTGGTGACGGTCCGGGATCAATCCCAAAGGGAAAGATCCGAGGACAACACCACGTAATTTTGAACCATGGTCAGATGACGAGGCAACACCTGAGCTGGCACCCCACTCTCCAAACTTCCACACCACGCCAACGTGAGGACATTTGAGGCCACGACAGATTTAACGTGCACCAGCCCCCTTTGTACACGACGGTGTTTGGCTGGATTCGAACTCGCAACCCTTCGGTTGCTAGTTCGTTACTCTTCCAACCGGGCCACCGCGGCCCGCAACGGATTAGCAAACCGGAGGTTTGGGAGTTCGAAACTCCATGCAGCCAAGCCCAGACCAAAGGGGCCGGTTCCCGTTAAATCTCATGACCTCACGTTGGCAAGGTGTGGAAGTTTGGGTAGTGGTGTGCCAGCTCAGGTGTTACCTCGTTATCTGACCGTGGTTCAAAATTAAGTGGTATTGTCCTCGGATCTTTCCCTCAGGGATCGATCCCGTACCGTCGCTAATAACCCATTGTGTTGCTCCAGTGCGACGTTAATTAACTACCTACCTCGTTAGCGTAATTAACGGTTTTCAACAGTGCGAGACAGTTCATTGAATTAAGGCAATATCTACGGAATGTATGTGTGTATGTATTTTAATTCACGTCGCACTGGATCAACACAACGGTCTATTGGCGACGGTCCGGGATCAAACCCGAAGGGAAAGATCGAGGACAACACCACGTAATTTTGAACTACGGTCTGATTAGGAGGCAACACCTGAGCTGGCCCCCAAACTCCCTCTCCACTCGAACGTGAGGAGATTTGAGGCCTCGACAGATTTAACTTGCACCAGCCCCCTTTGTACACTACGGTCTTTGGTTGGATTTGAACTCGCAATCCTCCGGTTGCTAATACTTACTCTTCCAACGGGCTACCGCTGCCCGCAACGCCTAGAGAAAAATTTTGTATCTAGGTGTCGGTTGAAGTGAGCCCATATGCTCAGTTTCGTTTCAATAAAGTAAACGAACCGTGTTCTGATTGGTTTATATTATGTAACAACTTAAAACTCAACACTACAGACCACGATAACTATTTCTTGTACTTTGTTTTTTATTGTACTTTCTTCAGTATTTGTATTCTTAAAAGCTTTTTCTATTTAATTTATTTTCAATCGTAAAGCGTAGGGGGCAGGCTTATTTGCACGGGAAAGACATCTATATATTTTATTGACTTATGACGAGTTTTGTTTGCTTGCATCAGACGAAGTTTGCGGGTAAGGGAAGTTTGGGAAGATATTGAGGCATGCGGTATTTCTGATTTATATATTTTTTCTGTTCAACATATACCACTGCTTATAGGCTCTTTATTATCCATCTTATCAAATGAGGTGATGACAGATGCCAACTATGCTTTATATGTATAGATTAATTGCACAGTAGGAACGTCATGGAGGTGAATGTGTTGTGAGGGGTCAAAGGTGATTTTTATATTTATATCTTTTATTGTTTGATATTCAATGGGAGGACATCGTTGTGGTAATTCAAAACCAGCCATCCCCAATTCATTGCCATGAACACCAGTGACCTGAGAGATCCACTGCAGTGTGACATGTCGGCCATTGTCCATAATAAAATCAATTGCAATTTGATATCTGGAAGTCGTTGCTGAGCAACTGCGAGACAGATATGATTTCCATGATTGTGGCCTGAGAGTTCGTTCGTTTCTTTCCCTGGTAGCCTGAATGAAACTGACCAAAGACTCGTGTACGAGGGGGCTGGTTTACGTTAAATTTGTCATCTCAAATCTCCCCATGTCGGCGTGGTGTGGAAGTTTGGAGAGTTGGGAAAAGTAAACTTAAAAAGGACTTAAAAAATAAATGGCATCACTGATCTCATGACTGTCACTCAGAGGATGAGGATATCTTGCCAAAAAGAAAACACCCTCGGTTAATAGTGCTTAGTGATGACGAAGAAAACATTGTTTAATTCATATTAATATGTATTACTTAAGAAAATTTTAATAAAGATATTTATCTTAATTATGAAAATATAATAGCATGTTTTTTAATTTTTGGAACCTAACCCCCCCCCCCTTTTCGTACTAATTCTTTGTTTCGTATAACACGGATTCGCATAACACGGCAATTTTTTGGAACATAACTCCCGTGTTATACGGGGGTTACCTGTACTTCAGATTTTATAAATAAACATATCTTCCTAAGGAAATCTCACAGTAGGGGAACGGACATATCAATTACGCAGTACCTAGCAGATGACTGCGAATTTCCACATCATAATTAATAAACAATTAAACAAATGTGAATCCGATTGTGAAGGAGAAAGATAAAGGGTGTCATTAATCATGGAAAAGGGGGAAGATAATTAGGGAAAATATAGAAATAGGGTAATTGATATAGTTAGGAGTCCTGAATACTTCCAAAGTGGCAAAATAAGGGGCCAACCAGAAGTTAAAAGCAAACAAACTCCTCACAGTATTGATGCAAAAAATCACAATTCGGCCTACACGTGCCATATCTTTAGTTTTAAGATGGCATATCACTGATTCACGAGTTTTCTGACCCAACAGATTGCCTTACCAAAGGTCTTTTAAGATTTGACTTTTGGACCTGTGCATGATTTGAGTTGTAGATTTCTAGATAGCACAGGATTGGTTGGTATGTACGCGTGATCGGCTAATTGCTAAGATTTGCGATAGTATATAATATAGGGCATTTTACTTCTCGATTTAACCTTTCTCATTATAGATTTCAACTCGTAGGGTGAACGTTGCTGGGATATTTCCTACTAGGTCAGAGGTAATTATTTTAATCTTATAAATATTAACTTCTATTTTTCCAAAACAAAAATAAAGAATCATGTGCTAAGCATTTCATAGTTCAAAGTCATTAGCTTCTTTTAAGGAGGCACAGTACCTTTAAGCATACAAATCAACAGGTAAAATAGACTAATTTCGGTAAATGTATCACCAAAAGTTTTATGTGTATCATAGTGAAATTTTTTGCAGGGTTTATTTATACTTTATACTAAAATTGGTTTCATTTTTAAAAATTAAATAATATTTTACTAGAATTTACATAAGGTCATTTTTAACATACATTTTTACAAGCATAACTTGTGCGCAACATTCTGAGTCATCCTGTGCATTTTCTATAAAACTAATGGCTGATATGAGTAACACACAATGCTTTTATTTTAAATTAAAACCAAAAAATAGTAGTTAAGTAACACATAAATATAACAATCAAGTAATATTTCACTTCATTAATTTTTTCCAAATTTTCGCTCATACTATATCAAATTTTTTAAATATATTTTTAGCTTTTGAGTAAAATTTTGATTTCATTTTGAAGCCCTTTTGATAATCAATTTTCAATCAAAATTTCAGGAGTCTACGTTCATTAGTTGCAGAGTTATAGTGCGCGCAAGCTTGAAAATTACCATTCTGAGATAAATGCAATTAAAGTTGAAATAGTTATTTTTAGCACACACGTGCTAAACCCAAATCATGATTTTCTTTGAAAAAATTATTTTTTTGTCAGTAGTCGCAGCTAATCTTTTTCAGATATTCCTTTTATACTAAACTTAAGCGAAAGTATTGCCTTGTTTTTAAAGGGAATGTCACTCTAATAAGATATTTTGTTGCCCCTTATCAAGAAGTTTTAATTTTACAGCCATTAAAAATAGGATGAAAATCTTTCTTTCCCAAACTAAAATTGATTTATCTGTATTCACAAGAACCTGGATTTGGTTAACTTAGAAATATATAATGACCAATAAAATGCCTAAAATAATCTAAAAATATTCAAAACGACATAAAAATTTGATATTCTTTCGATTTGTAAAACATCCGTTCCCTATTTGCCTGTGAATAAAGTGTTTTTGAACTTAAATCTTTGTACACAAATAAATTCAATATAATCGACTTGCTGACCAGAAGTGACAAACTAAACAGGTAAATCTTTCGTAACGTATAGTATACGATTCCAATGCCATCAACCTCGGTTGTAAATTTTTGCACGTTAGCCTTTCGTACGTTTTTCAAAATTTTTCGAATGACGGGATTATTTGGGACCTAGGAACCGGTATGAGCCAGCGGATCACAGAGAAGCAGTGTTTTATGTAGTTCAAATTGTGGCATTATTAAGCATTTTTATTAACTATAAAAACCTAAAGTATTCGTTTTTTACTGTCAAGACTAGAGGAAAAACCCTATAACCTTCACTCTCCAGTGTCGATGATTCACCCACCAATAAAAATTAGTAAGGGTTTGTTTTGTGTTAAGGGGTGATCACGGATTTTAGGGGTTCAAGAAGCTAGCAGATGAGTCATTTGTAATGTGTTTTATCGTAAAAGCGAAACTGCGTAAGAAAAATTGGAATATTTCTACAAAACTTTGATTAAAACGAAACTAACTGGAAAAGGACCAAACAATTTCCTTAAAATTTTAAAATTGACAATGTAAAATAAAAATATATCAAACATTTTCTAGAACCAGGAAATTGGAAACGAAATTTCTGTTTATATGGCATTGTCTACGAAGTACTATCAAAAAGATGACACGCAAACAAAATCCGGCACTGGTGATAACCTTTCTTTTTTATGCTATTTTTGAAGGTTTTATCGTCTTTCCTACGATCTATAGCTCATTTTTATTTAATTTTCCTTCAAATAAATCTCTATACTTTTTTAAAACCCATCTCTAAACATTTTAATGTATCAGCACAAATAACACATATATAACAATAATTAGTTTTTTAATTTTTAAACACAATTTTCCCTGAGTTCCGACTATCCGAAACGAAAACTAACCCTCCAACCTACCTTCTTTCAGGGGCTTTGCAGCACAAATGGAACCACGAATGGAATAATGACTGGGAAATATTTCAACTAAAATTTGATTAAACCCCACGATGAAACGAGAAAATTATGTTAAAACTAAAAAAATCTCAAAGAAAAACAAAAAACAATATACATATCGAAAACCAGGAGATTGCTAATAGAATTTGCGTCTACACGTATATATAATATAAAAATTTCGATTAAAGTAGTTTCGATTAAACTAACTGCAAGATTAAAATATAAATTCTATGAAAAGTAAGCTCACAGTAACTTAAGTTCATTTTCAAAAGTGATATCGAGTTCAATGTAACACGAGGATGTAAAAAATGAATGAAAATTGAAACTTACCTTACGCATTTCATCCGTTGAGGACAAATAAAAAATAACTTAAGTTTAGTTTTTAAATTGAATATTTAATTTAAGCTTTATTTTAAAGACGTTTACCGCACATGAAAACTAGAACGGGCAGTTGTCGGTATTCGTTATTCTCAGAAATAAAATTACCCACTATACCCTTTAGTTATATAGTTATAGACTGTCACATTTTTACAAGTTTTGTGTGAAAGCAGGGTAAATTTCTTCAATAAATTGAATACGATTAAATTTTCTCATCCTATTTTTAATGGCCATAAATATAAATCAGTGGATTAAGACAAAATACTCCAATCAAATTATATCTATTCTATAAAAACGAGATTAATACTCCCTTTAGTGTTCGTAATGAATATATTCGTCAAATGAATATCGCGAAAATATTGAAGTTACAGTTGAAAAATTATTTATCTAAAGAAAATCACATTTCAGGTATCGATCTGGTGTAAAATTTTCCGCAGATTTCAAATCCGTTGAAAATTTCACTCTATCTTTAACGATCGCGAAGATAGAAACTTGGACTAGGGGAATAATAAAGCCCTAACGCCCTTCCAAATGCGTGTCATAGAAACGTATGCTTCTCCAAACGCCTTCTAATCGCGAGAACGACCGGAGATTGTTGAAGCGCCGAAGCTATCTAGCGCTTGGATTCTCGCGATTTCTGCATGTGAACACTCCAGTAGAACTCTATGTACTTTGGCTACCCGCGTTTTGTTTAGACGTAAAACGCGCGTTGGAAAACGCCTCATGTGAACGGGGCGGGGCCTTAGTGGCTTCACGCTTCGATAGATGGCGTCCTTTAACATGGCTCCGCTGATCTCTTAGGCCACGTTCACATGAGGCTGGCAGGGGAAGAACCCAAGATTGCAAAACTGGACACATAATTCCCAAAGAAATATCCAACATATGGGGAAAAACAGTTCTTAAACTGCAATTAATTGTCTGGTGAAATTTCCATTTATTAGCATTGTGTGTGCATATATATTTACTTGACTTGCAAAACATTGCTTGGCCCGATATAGCTGCGCAATAAAGAGACCAAACAAACAATCCGTTCAGTTAACCTTAGTGCGTTTACTTTTTGGGTGGATAACGATTTTTAGTTGTTGAGGAATAGGGTAAAAAAGACTAGTTTTTGAATTATAATTGCTTTCATATTGCCTCATTTATTTTTCAGAAAAAGAAAACTGATATGATTTCACTGATTCTCGTCTCCATTGCTGCTGTCATCGCCGCTACGCAAGGTAAGCAAATTTCGATTGTAACTAGGGGAATTGTGTTTGCATAAGTGCGTATTCTTTATGGTACCCCAGTACCATGTGAGATGTCGGATCTCAGTAGTTGCTTGGATGACAGTTGCTGCTACCATGGTAGATGAAGGGTCCCAGTTCTAGATTAGTTGACAGGTCCCATTACCATGTTAGATAGCGGGTCCCAGTTGTAGGTTAGATGAGGGTTCTTGGTACCATGTTAGATAGAAGTTCTCAGTACTAGATTAGATGACGTGTCACAGTACCATGTTATATGGAAGTTCCCTGTATTAGATTGCATTACTGTTCTCAGAAACCGTCTCCATTACCATGTTAGGGCCCGGTTGGAAGAGTAACGGACTTGCAACCGAAGGGTTGCGAGTTCGAATCCAGCCAAACACCGTCGTGTACAAAGGGGGCTGGTGCACGTTAAATCTGTCGTGGCCTCAAATGTCCTCACGTTGGCATGGTGTGGAAGTTTGGAGAGTGGGGTGCCAGCTCAGGTGTTGCCTCGTCATCTGACCGTGGTTCAAAATTACGTGGTGTTGTCCTCGGATCTTTCCCTTTGGGATTGATCCCGGACCGTCACCAATAGCCCGTTGTGTTGCTCCAGTGTGACGTTAATTGAAATACCCATTACCATGTTAGATGACAGGTCCCAGTAGTAGGTCAGAAGACAGTTGCCGGTGATATGTTGAATGAAGGGTTCAGTACTAGATTAGATGACGGGTCCCAGAGCAAAGTTATTTGACGCTCTCCAGTTGTTGGTTAGATGACGATTGCCGAAACTTTGTAGGATGAAGGATACTAGTACTAGATTAAATACGATCCTGGAACGATGTTAGTTGACGGGCCCCATTTCCATGTTAGAGAAGTAGTAGGTTAGATGACAGTTCTATTGTACCATGTTAGATAACGGGTCCCAGTAGTAGGTTAGAATGACGGTTTTATGTACCATGTTAGATGGAAGTTCCCACTACTAGATTAGATTGCAGTTCCAGAAACCGTCCTCATTACCATGTTAGATGAGTGTTACTGGTACTATGTTGAATGAAAGGTTCAAGTAATAGATTAGGTGACGAGTTCGAGATCGATGAGCCCCTGTACCATACTAGACGACGAATCGCAGTAGCAGTTAGATGACAGGGCCTTGTAAAAGTTAGATGTCGACGATTAATCCTAGGTGCTCAAGAGGTCCTTGGTGATATATCCTCTCTGGTTGGGATATTTGTTGAAACAACTTACTTGTTACCTGATTCTAATGTTTTTCAAAATCCTCTCCTTAAGGTTTCCCAGTTTCTTTGTAAAATTATTGGGAGAGGGGTACCTTGCCCCTTTATGAAATTATTGGTGACCCCAGACATTTGGACCGCTAACTGTTATAAACACTGTAACTTCATTTCATGTAATTTATTAACACAAACATTATACTATTTGCGAAAAATACTCAAACAAAAAGCAATACAAAAAATTAACAAAGTTCATGTAATTAGGGGAGGCTGAAAGTGCCAATTTAAAAACGAAAGTGGGCCGTAATTACTTTAATTTTGAAGCTAGGAATGAGGTGTACATTGATTAAAGAATAATAAACACTGTTACTTCATTTCATGTAATTTATTGACACAATTATTCCATAGAGTAAATAGCTACGCATACAGAGGGATCACTGCCATAGGAAGCAATGGTATATATAAATAACATGGGAAATTGCATAGACCGTGGCGCCCTCGGCGGGAGTCCAGCTCCACGACCATGGTAACCGATTTAGCTTCGTTTCCATAACAACCGAACTAGATTTGTTTATTTATTTCGTATGTACATTTTAAGTTTATGCTACAGTGCTGGGGTTGTTTATTCAAACAATGTCAACAGATTTGTTTGTTTTAATTCTGAAATAGATGGGGTCAGGACTGCTGTAACACAAGCTTCAAATATATGATAAAGCAGAAAGATTTCTGATTTAAGTTACATCCCTATCCGTTAGATCTGTTGATTTACTTTGGCTGTTTCATTCTCTACGATTTGAAAGGCCATTTGTATTTCTAATTAAAAGTTAAGTATTCTTTATATATTTTTTGCATAAATGTTTTAAATTAGCAATTTTTTAATGTCTTCTGAAATAAAAAAAAACCCTTAATTTATGAAAACCATTTGTGAATTATAAAATTTTACTAATGTGCGAACTTGTTTCTTCAATTTTAGTTGATTCATTTTTAAGAGAATACTTTTTAAAAATACAAAAATATTCCAAAACAAGCCCTTTCGATTTATTATTTAGAAGATTGTTGATCTCTGTAGTCTAAAAAATTATTTGAACAAAAAAGAACATTAGAATTTTTTTATTCACACATAATCAGGTATTTAGTCTGTGATTAGGTACATCATCCATTTTTGAACAAATTATACAATTTGAAAAAGGAACAGAAATGAATTATTCTGTTGGAGCACACAATTAGTTTAATTTAATTTATTTCGTTAAAATAATTTGCATATACTTTTATGAATAGGCTCAGCGAATGAGCTTGAATCAGAACATGAGTTCAGCATCATATCTGAAGGGTATTTTACCTTGTTCGGGTTCCCGCAATTGTAAAAAAAGGAACAACGTTGATTTTGCAACGGGGATAAAATTTCATTCGCTCTCGGCTCCTAGAATAATGCTCAAGGTACTCGTCTTGGTTGCAGTTAAAAGGACTTCTGTTTTGACAGTTGTGCACGGCATATATATGCCTTTTAAGTAACTTTATTAAATCCGCTGTTATTGTTGACCTATCTTTCTCCCATCCGCCAACATATTCATATCCGGAACTAATCAGAATGTTGAATATCGTTCGCAGTTGAGTATAAAGAAAAAGTAATAAATTACTCTTTTCCGCTGCTAGACGCCACAGTTCCTCCGCGCGCAGGCGATTTCCTTATCTTATATAATCACTTGAACTCTATTAAGGGCAGTACGCATGTAGTGCGATGAAATTACCTGTTCATTTTTTGTAGTCTCCAGCTAACTTGTAAATATATTAATGTTTTAAAGTCAATAAATTCTTTTATTCGAACCTTGAGAAACCGCTGAGTTGCTCAACACAATACAGGCCACTGGGAAGGGTAGTACGGAACATAAACTCCAGCTTTCCAATGTCTGGCACTTCGATGTAGGTAGGGAGAGAACACGACACGTTAAGACATCAATTAGTCTGGCAGTTTTTTCACTGAAATTCGACAGATAATCGCATCTATAGTTGGCCACCAAATCCACACTATTTGCTCTATTTTCACACGGCTTAAGCATCTGGCACCTTCGAACATAGTGTTCCCTGTATCAGATAACAAATTATACAATAACGTCACAAAAGGGAAAAGTTTATTAGATCTTGACATAAACATAACAAAATACAAATGTATATAAATTAAATGTGCGATTAAATTTTTTTAGAATTCTTATCTTCGAATGTGCAATGCATTTAATATTTTTACTTTACGTTTGACCATCATTGTGCTACGCACGCAGCACAAAATATTAATTAAAAATTTCTAGATTAAATTTTAAAATTCGGGCTTCGAGGGACATTCCTTTAGGACTACCTGTGTGCCAAATTTCATGGTGTAAGTGCTATAGATTCGTCTGGACACCGCACACAAACACTTCCTTTATAATAGTAGAGATTATAGTTTTGGTCGTTTTAAGGATGTCTTCACAGCGCACGTGATGCAGTATTGCAAATTTGGAGAGCCACTGTATGTGTACTCGATCAATCTCGATGATCTTGTGTGAAGTGAATTCCTATCTAAACCTTAAAAAAGTGAAACAAAACGAATACAATGCAAAGTAGAAACCAGATAAGGATTCCCAATTTTACTGCTAGCTGTTCGATTTACAGGCACAGAAGAGAGAAATACACCCAAGGAGGTATAGAACTTGCTCCGCATACAACTCGCAGGTTACTTGAGCAGTGGACATACCGACTGAGTCATGACTTTCCCTTTGCAGGAATAAGAACCATAATGCAATAATTGCATTTATTGTAATAGCACTTTGTTTGCAGGTTGTAAAGATGTGGAGATGGTTTCCAGAGACAGATGGGGAGCCAGAGACAGCAAAGGGAATGCAACCATAGAATTGCCAGTGCCACATATCTTTCTGCATCACACTGAAACGAGGGAATGCAATGGTATTGGTTCCTGTGGTCGAATGATGCGATCTATTCAGAACTACCACATGGACACCAAAGGTAAACTAAGACAAAATATTCATCACTTATGACAGAATTGATATCATTTTGTTTTTGTCATTTAGTAAAACTTTAAAAGCAATTTTTAAGTTATGAAACAATTTTTAAATTGAAGACTGACATTAAAATGACTAAATACAATTGAATTCGTATTTGTAACCTATGAGGAATAACAAAATGTGCCAAACTAAAATAGTAGATAAAATGAGCATTAGAGGGGAAATTTAATTATATACATAAAGATATTTGATTATATAATCTATATTTTAATCACCTAACTATTTATGATGGATTCAAGTATGATTTTAAATGCATATTAGGTCAGATCGTCGAATAAAATAAAATTAATCAACAATAGAAAACAGCATTTTGTGAATTTCTTGTTGTGTTTCATTCAATTCATATTGGAAGTATAGCTGTTCGCTCCGTGAGTATCTGCGTATCAGTTGTTGGCTATACTCCTTAATTGGCGTAACTTTTCATGTACTTGGCGAGCGCCAAGAGCTTTGCCAACTTCTCAGTTTGTGCCTGATATCTTGACGCGGTACTACGATATCGCCAGCGTTCCGTTTCAGGAACTATTCTTTAGTACAACTCTTTTGCGTACATAGGATAGTACAAATCTTTTGTGTACTTAGAATACAAATGTGCAATAAATGTAAATAATCATAATTACAGTCCAGAAAAGTTTTTATTTTTATGTGAGCCCCAACGATAACAAAATGTGCACAACTCGCGTTTTTACAATTATACTCCTTAATGTCCACCTATTTGTACCACATTCACTTGTTCGATCACTTCACTGACGGTACCACAGTGACGATACCCTAACACTATAATGGTGGAAAGTGATGGTACACTAGCATTCCCTAATGGCTGTAAGTGATGAAACACTAGCATACCATAATGGTTGTAAGTGACGGTACATTAACATACCCCAAGGGTAGTAACACACATACCACAGGGGTATCCTACATAAACAACCTGATCTTTAACAGATCCCGGACCGTCACCAGTAGCCCGTTGTGTTGCTGCAGTGTGATGTTAATTAAAATACCTACCTATATCAAATCTTTAATTTTGATCTGGGTAAACGAACAGTACTCTTTTCGTTAACTAACAATTTTGGAAAGAACAAATTATTACATAATGCAACTCAGCAAATAAATGTGTTCTCTTCTGTCCATTTTAGGATGGGATGATATTGGATACAACTTCCTTATTGGAGGAGATGGCAGAGTCTACATAGGACGAGGCTGGAACCGTGTTGGAGCTCACACGTATGGATACAATCGAGACGGAATTGGATTTTCGTTAATAGGAAACTTCACCAACAAGGAGCCATCAGCGACAATGCTCAACACCACGAAGAATATGATAGCGTGTGCAAAAAATGAGGTAATAGCTTTAAAAACATTAGTTGGCAAATTCATTGTTTATTTATATTCGGGATAGATCCTGGACCGTCGCCAATACCCATTTGTCTTCCTCCAGTGCGACGGTAATTAACTACCTACCTATCTACCTCATTACTTGTTTAACCCTCCATATTGTTGCCTCGACACGGTATCCAGTCATTAGAAGAAAACTGACCAGATCTTGATCTCGTCATCATAAAAAGTCGGCGATATCTTGATGAGATATCTAGTCAAGCAAAATTGATCAAATATTTGTGGACGAGATATTTCGTCCAAACTACTTGGAGGATTCAGGCGGTGTATGTCCTAATTTCATAAGATATCAAAATTTCCCGGACCGAGGAAACCCAATTGGAAGAGCAACGGATTAGCGACCGGAGGATTGCGAGTTCGAAACTCTCTGGAAACTCTAAACCCTTCGGTTGCTAATCCATTATTCTTCCAAACGGGATACCGCGGCCCTGAAAAACTGACCAGATCTTGATCTTGCCATCATAAACAACCGACTGTATCTTGATGACAAGTTATCTCGTCATTAGCATAATTGTAGTCCCATCTTGATGGATGAGATTCCTCGTCAAAACCACTTGGACGATTAAAGAGAAACCCAAAAGGCGTAATTGCTTACAACCCTAACAACTTTGTGTGGAGGATTCAAGTTCTGACCTAGCGCTTTTGAATTAATCTTTTGGAAAAGCGCAGGAATAAGGAGAGAATGATAGGCCATGCACAAGGACCTACTGTGCATATTTATCCGAACGATGCTAGGCTCAGATGAAAGCAAAAGGTCTGTGAGAGGAGTCTGCTGAAGGTACCCATTGCGCAAGAAAACTCCATTAAACAATTAAAATAAGCCATTTGAGGCATCAGCATTGTTTCGTTTTTGCTGTGAAAGTCGTTAAAATTAAACTGACGTTTCAGATTTATGTTCAAAATCGCAGTTTTCGCTTCGGGTTTTATCGTCTTATTATTTTTACCATCGAATTTCAATTTTTTTCATTAGGGGATTCTGGGCTTCTGTGGACTCCCAAGTCACTTCTACATAATAATGATAAATTGTCTTTTTCAGAATGTTGTCACGTTGGATTATCAGCTACATGGACATAGAGACGCCAAGTGTACAGACTGTCCAGGAACTCCTTTCTATGATCTCATTAAAACATGGCCTAATTTTGTAGGCGGCCCACTTGCCAAGTACAGTTGTGGGTAAACTAACATTTCTCTTCGAAAAGGGTGTCGTCAGGAACGGAATTGGCTTGAAACAAGAAAATGATTGCACTCTTTGAATGTAGATGTTTGAATTGACATCGTTATATGGTACTTAATAATAAAATGTTAAAATGTCTTTTTATTGCAAACAAAACTTCGTGCCTACTCAATGCTGACATCAAATACAATTTTTTTGTCCGCGGAAATTTAAAGACGTCTCAGCTATCCGTGTACAAAGAGTGTTCATTGCATAAACATTGATATTATGTTAACCCTTCTGTTGGTTGTCTCGACGAGGTATCTCGTCAGTAGCAAAACTGACCAGATATTGATGGACGAGGTAGCTCGTCATTAGAAAAACTAACCAAATCGCTGACTCGATATGAAAACTGACTAACATGATCTCATCATCAAACCATAGGCAATTTCTTCATGACGAGATGCTTCGTCATTAGCAATATTGGTCAAATCTTGATGGGCGAGATCTATCGTGGAAACCACTTGGAGGGTTAATCTTAATTTATTATAACTTGCATTCTATAGCGTGAAGACCGGAGTGAAAGAAGAGCAACAATAACCTTTATAACATCGAAGGTATCGGGCCACTTAATGCAATTGGTAAGATTCACGCGGGCCACATCACATTTACAAATTTTCTTAAAATTATATTTTAAAGTAAGGATTCAGGAATATGGATAGGATAATTAAAACACATTATGTAATTAAGTGAATTTAGGGTAATAATTTATAATATTGCTATATAATTGCTTTTATTTAAACGTTCATTTAATTTAATGTATTTATAAAACTAAAATTAATTTTTTTACTGGAAACTTGCCAGCGCTTTCCTCCTACTAGTTTTCCAATATCTGGATTCAAAGACTGAGAACAGAGAATCTTCATTATAGCAGATAGATGTTTATCAGTTAATCTTGATCTGTAGGCCGTTTTATTTAATTTCATGGACGAAAACAGTTGCTCACACATTTTTAACATGACGAAATTGTGTGTACGGTATTGCCTCGATCTCCCCTAAGTGCTATTTTCTTTATAACATATTGTCCTGTTTTCATTTTATTTCAGAGCATCGTGGGCCATAAAAAATTACCTCGGGGGTAACATGCGGGCCGCCAGTTTGACACCCCTGCATTAGACGATGTTTTGGGATAGGAGAAGTTTGGGAAGAAATTGGGGCCTGAGCAATTTCTGATTTATATATATTTTCTGTTCAACACATACCACTACTTATAGGCTTTTATTATCCATCTTATCAAATGAGGTTCCCTTCGGGTTTAATTCCGGACTGTTCCAATACCCCGTTGTGTTGCTCCAGTGTGACGTAAATCAAAATACCTACCTACCTACCTTACCAAATGAGGATACCAAGACGCATTGAATATTCCACAAATCAGAGATGAGATTTTGTGCAAAGTAAACCCAATAGCATTATTGTCTTTCTGATGGTCGTTGTTCTACTGCAAATGATCTAGTTCATAAGCAAGAAAGACATTTAATGTGAGAGAAATGAGTAATAAATATTTCAGTATAAAAGATATTCTCAGGGAACATTAACGTTTTCAATGAACTTTGTTTACAAGAGGTTTTTTGCAAACCTTAATGTACAATCACGGAAAAAGAGGAACCCCAGTCCCCTTTATTTCGAGCACTGGAGCAAATTCAAAGATATCATTCAATATAGAATAACGTTCTTTACAAATTCAAATGCAAAAACATTGAATAAGGGCCCGTCTTCATGTCAAATTTTGCATAAACAACAAAATTTCCAAAGGCAACACCATGTTTTGATGTCTTAATCAAATTCTAAATCTTCAATTTAGTCTAAACAGGAAATTTGATAAATTTACCAGAGATATTCAATATTAAAGCCGTTTTCCATTTCAGGGATCATCTCCACATTGAAAGTCGCTATTCGTTGATCGAGATTATTTGTAGTTAATCAGGAACTGTTCATTTGTTGTTTGACTAAAAGAAAATTACAAAGAACTTAACCCTCCTGGTGGTTCTTGTCTGGATGAGGTATCACGTCATTAGCAAAATTGACCAAATATTGATGGACGAGAAATTTGGAAAGCATAAAAATCATATTTACTGTTTAATTTTACCGTGAATTTCAATTTTAAATTGTTAAGGATAACTGTTGAACTTATTCACTAACTGCTACTTTTAGTAACTAATACTTTTCATAATAGCAGTTAATAATAACTGTTATCGCACGTTAGAAATAGCCGTTAAAACTTATCGTAAAAACAGTTTTGCTCAACTCTACTAATCGATTGATAATTATTCAGCTGTACCACACATGACAAGTAGAAGGCAATATCCGTTAGATTACATAAATGATATTTCCAAACATTTTTGAAAAATTCGCACATCCCTCAGGTTTGTCATAATTCAATTCAACTTTTTGATGCCCCTTAAAATTACAGTGACGAAAATTTAAGTGTAGCGTAAAAGCTATGCAGAGGATAGAGCTGAAATGTTTTATGGCAATATTAAATATCTTTCTGAATCGATTTCTGTCAAAATAGATCAAGGTTCCAATTCATAATTTTTCGAATATTAATTTAACAAAACGTTATCATTATAACTATTAAAAATCATGGTCATCCTGAACTATCACAATACATCTATCAACAGGTAGGAAAGTGCGTAAAAGATAATAGATGTTCTATCGGTTTTTACTAAAGTCGGATTTGGAAATTTTTGTCAAGATCTCTACGTTTTTCAAATTTCACAACTCCTAGAATGCTCACAACGGATAAGCGAATTTGAAATGGATTTTGTAGAATTGTGATGAAACGTTTCCAGTACCAATTAAAACTCAATAAGTTTTCGAACTTTGTAATCTTTCTTTGAAGATTGTTACTCAAGAAAAGACTGTTTTTAGGACAGAATAGATCGAATTAAGTCTTAAGAAGAGTCTTGAAATTTTGCAATAATTCATGCGTTCAAATTTTTTGTTTTTCCATTTTTTTGTTACCAATATGGAATTTTAGAATCAGAATTTCGTATTCTTAAGTACTTGGAAAATTTAACTTTCCCACATTTTAGCAATTAAAAAATTTCTTACAGAATAACTTAGATATAGCTAGTTCGGATACAATCTGAAGTTTACGTAAAATAAACAAAGGCTTGGATGAACTACGTGATATTCAACAACACTTTCGCAAATACGAAACTTAGAATAATTATGTATTCTTTCGATTATCTAACTTGCTTTACATCATTGAGTAAAAATCTTATTACTACATACATAGAAAGGCATAAACCAACTAGCCTAATGCACAACTCTTACCAGCACTTAAATGCTATTAACTCTTATTATATGGACCCCCTTTTCAACATTATGTTCTTTCGAAATTCGATTATATTTAAATGCAGAAGTTAACACGTTTTTAACACACTCTATTCAAAACGCAAAACCACTTAAATCCTTTTTACAAAACGCGACAATAGGTTTAATGAATGCAATATTTAAGATACTGACCAAAGATTCAATAATCCAATTTTTCATCATTGATTTTATATAGTACATGCAATTTAAGAATCAATAGATTAGGTGAGTTTTCTTTTCATTTTATTTCCAAGATATAATAGTCTAGCGCTATGCTTTTCAAATTTGTCCATGGCTCCTCCTTACCTAAACGTAAACGTCCTTTTGTATGAAAAATTGCGTAATAAACTGCATTTTAATTCAATCGTACATTATTTCGTTGAATTTTAATATATTTAAGTAAAAAAATTAGCTAAATTAAATATTAAAATTTATTTTTTCTTGATTTTTGTATTTAATTTTCTGCGAATCACATTTCAACACTCCTGATTCTTGTTTTAACGAGGTTTCTCGTCATTAATAAAACTATTAAGATATCTTGATGGACGAAATATGTCGTCATTAGAAGGAAACTGACGAGATCTTGATGTCGTCATCATAAAAAAATTGGCAATATCTTGTTGACGATATATCTAGCCATTAAGAAAATTCATCAGATGTTGATGGACGAAATGTCTCGTTGTAATCACTTGGAGGGTTATTGAGCTGTTAACCCTCCTGGTGGTTGTCTCGTCAACGTTAGCATAACTGACCCGATCTTGATGGACGAGATATCTAGTCATTAGAAAAAAAATTGACCAGATCTTGATCTCATCATCAAAAATCGGCAATATCCTGAAGACGAGCTATCTCGTCATTAGCAAAATTGGTCAGATCTTGATGAACTATTAGTCTTTGTAGACGAGCATATAAGCCTCTTCGATGCTACGTAGAGGCAAAGGGGATTTAGCCAAATTGATCCACCTGTTCATTGTCATATACAGGGTGTCCCAAAAAGGTTGTTCCGCAATTTATCTTTTTACCAATTGGAGATAGGTAGGCAATGTAAATTGCAAAAGTAGACCAAATGAGGTAGGTAATTAAGATATGTGAATAAAATTATCACGTGGTAACAATTTAAGCGGATTCTGTTTTTAATTTTTATACTTGGTAAAAAGATAAATTGCGGAACAACCTTTTTGGGACACCCTGTATACCAGAGTAACTTGGAATTCACTGTAAGGCAGCTCTTTTATTAACCTTTCACGGTGACAGGTCTTTTTTACATCGATGCACAAGATATTCTTGGGAGTGGGCATAGTGTGAAGATATTCCCTTTTAGGGTTCTGATAAGACTCAACGGCATTACCCCTAGAAATATTGAATTTGCTTTCTTTTCTAAAAACTGCATTTTGATTTTGGAGGTGTTGACAGAACTATCTGTTGTTTAGAAGAACTCTAAAAGTGAACCTCTCCTCAGCACACTATGCCCACTCCCGAGAATAAATGGGTCCGTGGAAGCCCGGTTGGAAGAGTAGCGGATTAGCAAATGGAGGATTGCGAGTTTGAAACTTGATCCAACCAAAGACCATCGTGGGGGCTGGTGCATGTTAGATCTGTCGTGACCTCAACTGTCTCATGTTGGCGTGGTGTAGAAGTTTGGAGAGTGGAATGCCAGCTCAGGTGTTGCCCACTCATCAGACCGTGGTTCAAAATTACGTGGTGTTGTCCTCGATTATTCCCTTCGGGTTTGATCACGAACCGTCGCCAATAGATCGTTGTGTTGCTCCAGTGCGTCGTGAATTAAAATATATACCTACCTACATTCTGTAGATATTGCCTTAATTCAATGAACTGTCTCGCACTGTCGAAAACCGTTAATTATGCTAACGAAGTAGGTAGTTAATTAACGTCGCACTGGAGGAACACAATGGGCCATTAGCGACTGTCCGGGAAAGATCCGAGGACAATACCACTTAATTTTGAACCACGGTCAGATAACGAGGTAACACCTGAGCTGGCACACCACTACCCAAACTTCCACACCTTGCCAACGTGAGGACATTTGAGGTCATGAGAGTTAACGGGCACCGGCCCCTTTGGTCTGGGCTTGGCTGCATGGAGTTTCGAACTCCCAAACCTCCGGTTGCTAATCCGTTGTTCCTCTAACTGGGCTACAGCGGCCCATAAAAACAAGTCATAACTTGAAAAAATGAATTATTAGTAAATACATAACTAGATTGATACGATAAAAATCGAGATTAAGATGGGGGATACCTAACGTCACCATTTATTTTTTGACTCAAAACGGGACATTGACTACCTGTTAATTGACCTAAATAAACCAATGAAAAAAAACATTTTTTTTAAAGTTATATTTAGAAAAAGTTAGCTATTATTACAAATTAAAAAATGTATCCAAAATGTTTAGTTAGTATATTTATATTTATCAGAGGAACAAATTTGCTTTAATATATCTGGTGATGATTTTAAGTAAGAATAAAACTCTTGGCATGTTTTTTTATATTCACCTTAGTTATCAACATCGCCTTTAGAACTGGAATTTGTAACTGGGTTTTTCAGATGTCCACAATTTGTTCATCATAGAAAATACTCTTTCTACTGGAGCATTTGTAGCAGGCAAACATAAAATATATTCAATTGAAATACAAAAGTTTTCATGCTGAAGATTGTTAGTGTGAAAGTGTTTGAATACTTCAACCCAACGAGTTTCTGTGGAAACATTTAGATTATTCCATTCGGTTACTTTTTGCGACGTGATGTAGTTAGAAATTAATGAAAATTCGTCAAAAACTTCTGTATCTTTATTACAGTCAATATATTCCTTTTCAATTAATACATCCAGAGATTTTTGAATGTCTTCCCATGCGGGTACTTTTTTAAATCTGCCCAGTAAAATATCTCCATTTCTTTGGTAAGGAAGCAAGTCCACTGCTCTAGATACTCACGGCTTGTTTTGTAAAATTCTGTAGCCGTCCTTTTCACAAACTCTTCATCGATATCAGTACCATTATCTTTCAATTTCACCATTAATTGACGGACTGTAAATGGAAGAAACTGATTGGTCTGTTTTTGAGTCAAATTATCTTTTAGTTGATTGATTTCTTTTGCAGCTTCAGTTGCCGATACAGTCTGACCTTCAAGCTTCAATACAGCTTGATGAAAACTTGATGACTGAGAGTGTAAAAAATAAAGCCACAATTCTGATGTGGGATCTTCAAAAAAGTTTTTTAGTAATAAGGGACATTTTTCAATGCTCAAAAAGTAGTTTTTTAATGGCTGATACATTTTTAAAACCCTTTCCAAGGCAGGCATAAGAGCAAGCCATCTGGTTTTGCTATAGCCGAGCATTTGTTGATATTCCGTTTCAGTTTCAGCGCAAAACTCCTTTAGAGCTTCAACTCGAACCGTGTAAATATAAAAAAATCTTCACAATAATGCTTTCGTAATCTAAGGATAGCCCGTCTGCAGCAGATTTTATTGCATTGTGAATTACATGGACTCCACATCCAATACCTATTAATGGCTTTTTAAGAGATGATTGTAATTTCGTTAACACATTATTAGTTCCTCGCCTAGCTGCGCCCCCGAAATTTACGTTGGCATTGTCCCCACAAAATGCCACGACTTTTGCTGTCAAATTATTGTCTGTCAACACTTGGTTTAAATAATTGACAATGATATCAGAAGTCTCACCTGGTTGGTCTTGGAGGTCTAAAATTTTTACTTGCACACCTACGTAAGGTTGAAAAAAGCGTACTACAATAGGGTATATTTTTTTGTTACCTTGGTTTGAAGCGTTGTTTAGAATCGTAATACAATTGGACTTATCAAGGTTATCTTTTAATTCTTTCATCGCTGTACGCGCCAAAACATTTACTACAATAGCTTCTGATTTCGTACGCGCGCATGTAAATTTGGGATCAAAACATGATTGAATTAATTTCGAAGCACAATCATTAGAGCGAAAACTGTGGTTTTCTTGTATCGTGTGATAAGCCCAGACGCCTTCTGCCGCGGCAATATCCAAATCCTTTGATGTTGGCGCGTCCGATTTCTTGAAAAAGTTTAACATTGAAGAACTCGAGGCGGCAGCACGATCGGCATTTTTATGTTTTTCAGACTTCAAATGCTGTTCAATATCACCGGCACCGCTGTGGGAAACACTAAATTCTGTACGACACATTTCGCATCTGACATCTGAGGGAGTATTTATTTGCTTGTAAGCTAACATTGAACGAACACTTGCGTTTCGGCATATTAACTTATGATTCCAAGACAAAAGAACTTCAAGTTATTTACTACACGAGCATCAAACAACAACAAAACAATAGCGAGAAGTGGGCGATAAATCTGTCAAACAATAGTCAACCAATAACGCGCGCGAGCGACGACGTATCGGCTATCGTCGCGTCGACCGATGACGCGGTCTCGCTCCCGCACACCGCTCGCGTCCGGCCGGCTGGCTCCTCAATTTTCGCGCGGTTTCCGAAAACGGGACAATTTTGCGTCCCGGAGTTCATTTTGGGGACACCGGAACAGGTAATCTAAAAAATGGGCAGTCCCGTTCAAAACGGGACGTCTGGTCACGTTAGGGATACCTCATCTTAGTTGGCTTAAAATTTAAAATCGGATGTAATTAAAAGATGTTGATTACAGATGTGATAAAAATCACGTGTGTCGCAGAGGTAGAAAGTGATGTATTCGGAGGATGACCTAACAAGTCGATAGAATTGGGGATGAAGTTTCAAAAAAGCGTCTGTAAAAAATACCTAAGATTTATGCAAAAAGTTGAAATATGATCGATGGAGAGCTTATTGGCTATGTGGAAAGAGGGAGTGTTTTCCTCCACCAATAAAATAGTATACGTGACTCTTGAATGGCCGATCTGACGTGTCAAAAGAACGTTGAATCGTTAGTGACGGTACAAGTGAGATGGTCTCTTGGATGCTATGAAGCTTATTGTTGCTCTGCTTTCACACGTCTTCACGCCATGTGGACTACAGAATAACAGTAGGCAAGCTGTAAATTAAGATTAATCCTCCAAGTGATTTCTCGCCCATCAAGATCTGACCAATATTGCTAATGACGAGACATCTCGTCATGAAGAAATAGCCTATTGTTTGATGATGACGAGATCATGCAGTCAGTTTTCATATCGAGTCAGCGATTTGGTCAGTTTTTCTAATGACGATCTACCTCGTCCATCAATATCTAGTCAGTTTTGCAACTGACGAGATACCTCGTCAAGACAACCACCAGGAGGGTTAACATAATATGAATATTTATGTAATGAACACTCTTTGTACAGGAATAGCTGAGCCATCTTTAAATTTCCGAAGCCAAAAAATTGTATTTGATTTCAGCATTGAGTAAGTACGAAGTTTCGTTTCCAATAAAAGGACATTTTAACAACATTTTATTATTAATACCATATAACGATGTCCATTCCAACATCTACATTCAAAGAGTGCAATCATTTTCTTGTTTCAAGCCAATTCCATTCCTGACAACGCCCTTTTCGAAGAGAAATGTTAGTTTACCCTCATCTGTACTTGGGAAGTGGGCCGCCTACAAAATTAGGCCATGTTTTAATGAGATTATAGAAAGAAGTTCCTGGACATTCTGTACTCCCCGCGTCTCTGTGCCCATGTAGCTGATAATCCCACGTGACAACACTCTGAAAAAGACAATTTATCATTATTATGTAGCAGTGACTTAGAGTCCATAGAAACCCAGAATCCTCTAATAAAAAATTGAAATTCGATGGTAAAAATAATAAGACGATAAAACCCGAAGCGAAAACTACGAATTTTAAACATAAATCTGAAACGTCAGTTAAATTTTAACGACTTTGACAGCAAAAAAAAAAAACGTGACAGACAATACTGATGCCTTATCAAAGCCTCAAATGGCATCTTATTATAATTGGTTAATGGTGTTTGTCATGCGCAATGGGTTCCTTCAGCAAACTCTTCTCCCAGACCTTTTGCTTCCATCTGAGCCTAGCATCGTTCAGATAAATATGCAGTGGGTCCTTGTGCTTGGGTTATCATTCTCTCCTTATTCCTCCGCTTTTCCAAAAGATTAACTCAAAAGCGCTAGATCAGAACTTGAATCCTCCACACAAAGTTGTTAGGGTTGTAAGCAATTACGCCCTTTTGGGTTTCTCTTTAATCCTCCAATTGGTTTCGACGAGGAATCTCGTCCATCAAAATGTGACAACTATGCTGATGATGAGATCAAGATACAGTCGGTTGTTTATGATGACGAGATGAAGATATGCTAAATTTTTCTGATGACGAGATACATCATCCATCAAGATCTGGTCAGTTTTTCAGTGTCGCGGTAGCCCGGTTGGAAGAATAACGTATTAGTAACCGGAGGGTTGCGAGTCTCCGGAGAGTTGGATGAAGTTTCGAACTCGCAATCCTCTAGTTGCTAATCCGTTGCTTTTCCAAATGGGCTACCTCGGTCCGGGAAATTTTGAGATATTATGAAATTAGGACATACACCGCCTCAACCCTCCAAGTGGTTTCGTCGAGATATCTCGTCCATCAAGATTTGATCAATTTTGCTTGACTAGATATCCCATCAAGATATCGCCGACATTTTATGATGACGAGATCAAGATCTAGTCAGTTTTCTTCTAATGACTAGAGCCAACCACCTGGAGGGTGAAACAAACAATGAGGTAGATAGGTAGGTAGTTAATTACCGTCGCACTGGAGGAAGACAAATGGGTATTGGCGACAGTCCGGGATCAATCCCGAATATAAATAAACAATGAATTTACCAGCTAATATTTTTAAGGCTATTACCTCCTTTTTTGCACACTCTATCATATTCTTCGTGGTGCTGAGCATTGTCGCTGATGGCTCCTTGTAGGTGAAGTCTCCCATTAACGAAAATGCAATTGCTTCTCGATTGTATCCATACGTGTGAGCTCCAACACGGTTCCATCCTCGTCCTATGTAGACTCTGCCATCTCCTCCAATAAGGAAGTTGTATCCAATATCATCCCATCCTAAAATGGACACATAAGTGGACACATTTATTTACTGAGTTGCATTATGTAATAATTTGTTTTTCCAAAAATTGTTATTTAACAAAAAAAGAGTAATATTCGGTTACAAAGATCAAAATTAAAGATCAGTTATAGATCAGGTCGTGTATGCTAGGATACCCTTGTGGTATGTGTGTTCCTACCCTTGTGGTATGCTAGTGTACCGTTACTTACCACCATTATGGAGCTAGGGTATCGTCAGTGAAGTCATCGAACAAGTGAATCTGGTACAACTAGGTGGACATTGAGGAGTATAATTGTAAAAATATTATGCGAGTTGTGCAGTTTGTTATCGTTGAGGCTCACATAAAAATACAAACTTAAGTGGACTGTAATTATGATTATTTACATTTATTGCACACTTGTATCCTAAGTAAACAAAAGATTTGTACTATTCTACGTACACAAAAGAGTTGTCCTGAAGAATAATAGTTCCTGAAACGGAACGCTGGCGATATCGTTTTACCGCGCCAAGAGATCAGGCACAAACTGAAAAGTTGGCAACGGCACTCGCCAAGTACATAAAAATTTACGCCAATTAAGGAGTAGCGCCAATAACTGTCAGACACTCACAGTTATACTTCCTAAAAATATGAATTGAATGAAACACGACTAAAAAGTCACAAAATGCTGTTCTCGATTGTTGATTAATTTTATTTCATTGGACGATCTGACCTGATGAATGCAAAATAAAATAATACTTGAATCCATCCTAAATAGTTATGTGATTAAAATATAGATTATATAATCAAATATCTTTATTTATGTAGATTATTTAAATTTCCCCCTCTTATGCTCATTTTATCTACTATTTTAGTTTGGTACAGTTTGTTATTCCTCATAGGTTATAAACACGAATCCAATTGCATTTAGTCATTTTAATATCAGTCTTCAAATTATGGAAAATTGTTTTATAATAAAAATTGCTTTCAAAGTTTTACTAAATGACAAAAACAAAATTATATCAATTCTGTCATAGTGATGAATTCCCATTGCCTTCAGCGCAGATGTTCTGAATGGGCCGACGAGATAGATATTATTTTGGTTAAAGTTTTAATCTTTTTCTCGAAGTTTACCTTTGGTGTCCATGTGAGAGTTCTGAATGGATCGCATCATTCGACAACAGGAATCGAAATCGTTGCATTCGCTCATAGCAGTGTGATGCAGAAAGAGATGTGGCACTGGCAATTTCATGGTTTCATTCCTTCTGCTGTCTCTGGCTCCCCATCTATCTCTGGAAACCATCTCCACATTGTTACAACCTGCAAAGAAGGTGCTATTACACCAAATGCAATTATTGCATTGTGGTTCGTTTTCTCATATAGGGGACGTCGTGGCTCAGTGGGTAAGACCACTGCACTAGTAACCTGCGAGTTGTAGGAGGAGCAGGTTCGATTCCTTCCAAGGTGTATATCTCTCAACTGTGCCTGTAAAATTTTTATTGTGTGTATGTCTATTACTTGATATTGTATGTTTCGTGTCTGGTGCAGCATGGCCAAATATGGGCTTTACCCATAAAAACCCATGAACCCCCAACCTTCTCTTCGATAAAACAAGTTTTCAACAGTTGGTTTGGCGTCTATGGCGCAAGGACCATATTTGGCCAAGTTGTAACAAGCACGAAACAACGTCAAGTAAAAGAAATATCGTGAATGGAGCGGAGAGTGTAGTGCAATGAAAGCAAAAAAAGATCACTTGGGTATGCCATGAGCGCAGGTAGTTTTAATTAGCGTCACTGGAGCAACACAACGGGCTATTGGTGACGGTCCGGGATCAATCTCAAAGAGAAAGAACCGAGGACAACACTACATAATTTTGAACCACGGTCAGATGACGAGGCAATACCTGAGCTGGCACCCCACTCTCCAAACTTATACACCACGCCAACGTGAGTACATTTAAGGCCACGTCTGATTTAACGTGCTTCAAATGCTTTGTATGATTTTTTGGGGGATGAAAGCAAAAAAATTGCTTGGGTATTCCATAAGAGCGGGTAGTTTTAATTAATGCACTAGTAACACAACGGGCTATTGGTGATGGTCCGGGATTAATCCCAAAGGGAAAGTACCGAGGACACCTCATAATTTTGAACCACCGTCAGATGACGAGAACACTTGAGCTTGCACCTCTCTCTCCGAACTTCCACACCATGCCAACGTGAGGACATTCGAGGCCACGATAGATTTAACGTGCACCAGCCCCCTTTGTACACGACGATCTTTGGTTGGATTCGAACTCGCAACCCTCGACTTCTGCCCAGAGCTTCAAACTAAGCATTCGGGCGAAGCACAAAGCTACCTGCCCATGCTCCAACTATTTCATTCGGTCTATGATTTTCAAGCGACAAACAAAATTTGCAAGTGAAGGATAATTTTAATGCAAATATTTTTGAATAAATAATTAAGTTCTTAAAAGAGATCTGTAATAAAAAAATTTGCTTTTGTTAAATAACAAAACAAAACCTCGAAACTCGATTGCTTTATATGATCTAAAAACCTAACGTACAAAGAAGTCACGAGAATTTTAATTTTCTTCATGACACAAGTAAAATTTAATCAAATAAAACTGTTGAATAAATCAACCGAATAATAGGAAAAGGGAAAACGTTTAAGGCTGACTTTAGAATTTTGGTTTTGAATAAGTTTGGGTAAAATTCAGATTTTTAATCTTTCAAGAATTTTTCAGGGTGCCGAGTCAATTAAAATTCAAGTCATCAACCAGTAAAAACCGGAATTCAAAATTTATTAAATGTGCTTGAAATCCGAAATCCAGTTTTCCTGACTTAGAGAAAGCAGGAAAGAACTTAAATTAATCACCGATTATATCCGATCCATCTGTAACATCTGCAAATAACGTAATGTAGAAAAGCGACATAGAATTATCTGGAAGAAAAGTTTCTAATACCAAAGTTTAAACTTTTTTAATATTTACAATTCGTTGCTCTTTCCGAACACAGATGGAGACATAATCTGGATGCATTTTCCTGATTAATATCTGTGGTTTAAATTATCATTTGGTCGCAACGGTGGATTGATCGGATATTAATGTTTGTCTGGTTTGATTCAAATCACTCTTTCCAAAATAATGGAAAATCCAAATCATAACAACGCATTGAATACTGCTGAAAGTCATCGTTTATATTGTGGTGTTCGTGGTGTTTAATTACTACTCCAAGAAGAAGAACATAATTATTTATTGACAAGACGAAAAACAACACAATACGAACAACATACGACGAGTCGAAGTGTAAAAAATTCTCCTCTCTCCGCGTGCGCTATGCTACACGCATGCGCATTACAAAATTGCGCAATAGAGATCACGCATCCTCTGCTCTTGGCAAGGTGCCAAGATTTTCATAGCGTACTCTCCACAATATCATCGCCATGTTTGAAAAAAGAAACGTCAAAAGACGAAGATACACACTAATAGCGAGACAACTGTTATAATTTCGCACGAAATGAAAACAATTCAAACTTACCTCTGAAATCCATGCCAAAGAATTATTGGTACAAATTGATCAAAAGGAACAATTCAACTTATGTTCGTGCAAAAACGATATTTCTTTTGCTAAACGTATTTATAACACGATGCATATAACGACAGAAGCAGCAGAAATGACTGCGTACACTATTCCGTCTGTTCTCTTGGTTGCGTTATTTTGTGCAACTTCTAATCGGCGTCCTTGAGTGGAGCCTTGAATTAACAGACGTTTGGCTCGAACAGCTCATTAAAATGGAATACTTATCTCGCTTGCACTGTATTCGTTGTTTCACTTTTTTAGGGTTTAGATAGTAATTCACTTCACACAAAATCATCGAGTACACACATAGTGGCTAACCAAAATTGCAATACTACACCACGTGCGCTATGAAGACATTTAAAACGACCAAAGATACAATAAATAATTTGAACTTGATTTTTATAGGAATGGCAATTCACTTTGGCGTGATGTGGAAGTTTGGAGAGTAGGGTTACAACTCAGATGTGCAATTGTCATCTGATCGTGATTCAAAATTATGAGGTGTCCTCGGGTCTTTCCCTTTGGGATTGATACCGGACCGTCGCCATTAGCCCATTTGTATTGCTCCAGTGTGAAGTTAATTAACTACCTACCTTTAGGTGAGTACGGGTTTCACGGAACCTACTTTAGTGATCTTTTCTTTTCCCACCGGGTTTACTGTCTTAAGTAAACACTGGGATTGCTCTCATAGTATACCCAGCTATCTTTTTATTTGCTTTCATCCCACTACTCTGTTCCCCAAATCTCTCTTCGCCCCTTTCATATATTTTTTACTTGACGTTGTTTTGTGCTTGGTATAACCTGGCCAAAAATATGGTCCTTGCGCTATAAAACGCCAAACCAACCGTGAAAAAATTGTTTTACCTAAGAATAGTGTCATATTAGTTATTCAATACACCTACAGATGGCGCTCAAAGCACCATCAGATTGTGCTATTCTGATTGGGATAAACGTTAGATAGAACTGAAAATTCTTATGGAGTGGTCGTATAGGACGCTCCTTTGTAAGTATTTTGTCAATTTCGTCTCCTAGTTAATGTTTGTGCTGTCTTCATTGCCTGGGATTTTATTGACAACTCATTAAAACAACCAGATACAAGTAGGTTGGTTGATGGGTTTTTATGGCGTAAAGCTCATATTTGGGCATGCACAAGATATACAATAGACACAAGATATACAATATCAAGTAATAGACATACACTCAATGAAAGCTTTACAGGCACAGAAGAGAGAAATACACCCAAGGAGGTATCGAACCTGCGCCGCCTACAACTCGCAGGTTACTTGAGCAGTGGGCATACCCACTGAGTCATGACTTTCCCTTTGTAGGAATAAGAACCATAATGCAATAATTGCATTTGGTGTAATAACACTTGCTTTGCAGGTTGTTACGATGTGGAGATGGTTTCCAGAGACAGCAAAGGGAATGAAAACAGAATTGCCAGTGCCACATATATTTCTGCATCACACTGAAACGAGTGAATGCTACGGTATCGGTTCCTGTGGTCGAATGATGCGATCCATTCAGAACAACCACATGGACACCAAAGGTAAACTTAAAAAAAAAGATTAAAAGAAAAAGATTAAAACTTTAACCAAAATAATAGATATCTTGTCGACCCATGCAGAACATCTGCGCTGAAGGCAATGGGAATTCATCACTTATGACAGAATTGATATCATTTTGTTTTTGTCATTTAGTAAAACTTTGAAAGCAATTTTCTTATAAAACAATTTTTCATTTGAAGACTGACATTTAAATGACTAAATGCAATTGGATTTAACCTAAAAGGAATAACAAACTCAGTATCAAACTAAAATAGTAGGTAAAATGAGCATTAGAGGGGAATTTAATTATATACGTAAATAAAGATAGTTGATTATATAATCTATATTTTAATCACCTAACTATTTATTATGGATTCAAGTATGATTTAGGTCAGATCGTCTAATAAAATAAAATTAATCAACAATAGAAAACAGCATTTTGTAAATTTGTTGTTGTGTTGCATTCAATTCATATTGGAAGTATAGCTGTTGGCGCCGTTAGTATCTGCGTGTCAGTTGATGGCGCTACTCCTTACTTGGCGTAACTTTTCATGTACTTGGCGAGCGCCAAGAGCTTTGCCAACTTCTCAGTTTGTGCCTGATATCTTGACGCGGTATGACGATATCGCCAGCGTTCCGTTTCAGGAACTATTCTTTAGTACAACTCTTTTGCGTACGTAGGATAGTACAACTCTTTTGTGTACAATACTTAATATACAAATGTGCAATAAATGTAAATAATCATAATTACAGTCCACTAAAGTTTGTATTTTTATGTGGGCACCAACAATAACAAAATGTGCACAACTCGCATAATATTTTTACAATTATACTACTGAATCTCCACCTAGTTGTACCACATGCACTTGTTCGATCACTTCACTGACGGTACCACAGTGACTATACCCTAGCACCATAATGGTGGAAAGTGACGGTACACTAGCATACCATAATGGTTGTAAGTGATGGTACACTAGCATACCCCAAGGGTAGTAACACACATACCACAGAGGTATCCTACATAAACATACTGATCTATAACAGATCCCGGACCGTCACAAGTAGCCCGTTGTGTTGCTCCAGTGTGACGTTAATAAAAAAGCCTACCTATAACAAAACTTTCATTTTGATCTGGATAAACGAATAATACTCTTTTCGTTAAAAAACAATTTTGGAAAAAAAGAAAATACAACACAGTAAATAAATGTTCACTTGTGTCTATTTTAGGATTGGATGATATTGGATACAACTACCTTATTGGAGGAGATGGCAGAGTCTACATAGGACGAGGCTGGAACCGTGTTGGATACAATCCACACGTATGGATACAATCGAGACGGAATTGCATTTTCGTTAATAGGAAGCTTTATCGACGCGGAGCCATCAGAGACAATGCTCAACACCACGAAGTATATGATAGCATGTGCAAAAAATAAGGTAATAGCTTTAAAAATATTAGTTGGCGAATTCATTGTTTAGTTATATTCGGGATTGATCTTGGGCCGTCGCCAATACCCATTTGTCTTCCTCCAGTGCGACGGCATAATTAACTACCTACCTTTCTACCTCATTACTTGTTTAATCCTCCAGGTGGTTGCCTCGACACGGTATCTAGTCATTAGAAGAAAAGTGACCAGATCTTGATCTCGTCATCATAAAAAGTCGGCTATATCTTGATGAGATATCTAGTCAAGCAAAATTGATCAAATCTTTGTGGACGAGATATTTCGTCGAAACCACTTGGAGGGTTGAGGCGGTGTATGTCCTAATTTCATAATATCTCAAAATTTCCCGGACCGAGGAAACCCAGTTGGAAGAGCAACGGATTAGCGACCGGAGGATTGCGAGTTCGAAACTCCGTCCAACACTCTGGAAACTCCAAACCCTCCGGTTGCTAATCCGTTAATCTTCCAAACGGGATACCGCGGCCCTGAAAAACTGACCAGATCTTGTCAATATAAACAACCGACTATATCTTGATGACAAGTTATCTCGTCATTAGCATAGTTGTAGTCGCATCTTGATGGACGAGATTCCTCGTCAAAACCGCTTGGACGATTAAAGAGAAACCCAAAAGGCGTAATTGTTTACAACCCTAATAACTTTGTGTTGAGGATTCAAGTACTAACTTAACGCTTTTGAGTTAAGCTTTTGGAAAAGCGAAGGAGTAAGGAGAGAATGATAGGCCAAGCACAAGGACCTACTATGCATATTTATCTGAACGATGCTAAGCTCAAATGAAAGCAAAAGGTCTGTGAGAGGAGTCTGCTGAAGGTACCCATTGCGCAAGAAAACTCCATTATCCAATTATAATAAGCCATTTGAAGCATCAGCATTGTTTCGTTTTTGCTGAAGTCGTTAAAATTAAACTGACGTTTCAGATTTATGTTTAAAATCGCAGTTTTCGCTTCGGGTTTTATCGTGTTATTATTTTTACCATCGAATTTCAATTTTTTTATTAGGGGCTTCTGGGCTTCTGTGGACCCTAAGTCACTTCTACATAATAATGATAAATTGTCTTTTTCAGAATGTTGTCACGTCGGATTATCAGCTACATGGACATAGAGACGCGAAGTGTACAGACTGTCCAAGAACTCCTTTCTATGATCTCATTAAAACATGGCCTAATTTTGTAGGCGGCCCACTTGCCAAGTACAGTTGTGGGTAAACTAACATTTCTCTTCGAAAAGGGCGTCGTCAGGAACGGAATTGGCTTGAAACAAGAAAATGATTCCACTCTTTAAATGTAGATGTTGGAATGGACATCGTTACATGGTACAGAATTATAAAATGTTAAAATGTCTTTTTATTGAAAACAAAACTTTGCACCTACTCAATGCTGACATCAAATACAATTTTTTTGGCCGCAGAAATTTAAAGACGTCTCAGCTATCCGTGTATAAAGAGTGTTCATTACATAAACACTGATATTATATTAACCCTCCTGGTGGTTGTCTCAACGAGGTATTTCGTCAAATCTTTCTTAAAAAAGTGTGATATTACTTCACCCTGCAACGTATTTAACGACTAAATAGCCACATCTATTGATTGAATGAATCCTAGGAAACATTCTATTGGTGAAGGAGGTCAAAACTGGTTAGAAGACTACATGTTGCCACGAGAAATAATGCTTGGCCTCCCAATGGGCTTATACAAATTCAGATATCAGAAATATAAAATTAAGGAAACTTTCTTCGCTTTATTTGATAGATATTGATTTTAAACTCATTTTGAAGACTTGTGGTAGTTTGGAAAATAAAAATTATTTTAGTAAATAATTTAATTACATACTCTACAAAAAATTATGAAGTTTGTTGCGTTTTTGAAACAGAATTGTCGTTTATTCAACATTTGAAGGAATAAAAAGCCTGAAGTCAGATAAATGCACACAACCTTCATTCATATAACTAAATTTCTAATTAGAAATTTACATTATGTGCATTCGAAAAGCCCACTAGTACCACTTTAGGTGTGACAACCAACAATTTAGAAATGAAAAACCTTCAACAAAACGTTTTCATTGTAACTATTAAAAATCATGGTCATCCTGAACTATCACAATACATCCATCAACAGGTAGAAAAGTGGGTAAAAGATAATAGATGTTCTATCGGTTTTTACTAAAGAAGTCGGATTTGAAATTTTTTGTCAAGATCACTACGTTTTTCAAATTCCACACCTCCTAGAATGCTGACAAAGGATAAGCGAATTTGAAATTGATTTTGTAGAATTGTTATGAAACTTTTGCAGTACCAATTAAACTCCAATATGTTTTCGAACTTTGTAAACTTTCTTTGAAGATTAAGTTACTCAAGAATAGATTGTTTTTAGGGCAGAATAGATCGAATTAAGTCTTAAGAATAGAATTTTGAACTTCTGCAATAATTCATGCGTTCAAATTTTTTTGTTTTTCAAGTAGCAAAATGTATTCAGTTTATTTAAATGAAAATTTATTTTTATAGTTCTATACAAAGTGTTTAAATATAAAAATTTTCATAATTTATCTTAAGAAAATGCTTATGTTATTAGCATTTGCCTATGAGAAAGAGTAAATGTTTCAGATTTTATGAAATATATAAATAAACGAAAGAAAATAAAAAATTATCAATATTTGAAATAGAGATAAATTATTAAAATGGAAATAAGTATAACTAATACTATTAAGGATGAATTGTTGTCAATTTTCACTCAGAAATAAATTAGTTTTTTGCATGACAAATGTAAACCAATAATTTTAAAATTCTAAAACAGAATGAACTTTTTCAAAGATTTCTCCATTCGAAATAAGTAAATGTCAATCCATATCTTGCATCCAATTAATTACCTGTTTCATACACAAGTCTTTTTTTTTACAAATTCGGCTCTTTTGTGGAAAAGGTATTCTGGTTCTCACCTAACAAAATTTGTATTTCTTTAAGGCATATAACAAAATGAAATCCTTTACCAAGCACCCTCAGAAGGGGGATAGGGGGCTGGTTAATACCACTGTATCGGATGGTTGATTTTGGTGTTTTACGACGCAATGGCCATATTTGGCTATTGCGCCGGTATTGTATCGGTAGGTAGGTATTTTAATTAACGTCACATTCGAGCAACATCACACTGGAGTAACACAACCTGTTATTGGCGACGGTCCAAAGTCAACCCCAAAGGGAAAGAATCGAGGACAACACCACATAATTTTGAACCACTGTCAGATGACGAACCATTGTATCGGAATCTCAGAGAATGTGTTGTGAAATGGAGATAATTTTCTGTCCTTTAATGTGCTCTTGGAATGCATATGTATTCTCAATGCCTCTATAGGAAACTAACTTAGTATATAATTACGTATTTAATTGAAAATTTTATTTGTGTATTACAATTATAATTTTATTATCTTATAATATATACTTATTATATATTTTTACACAAAGCTTTTAGCTTTCTCTCACTGGTTCTACAATCGAGCTTCTTAAAAGAGACAAAGGGAAAAGCAAAGAAAAATATGCCCCTTAATTGTGTACATTTGCCTTAACGCTGAACTTTTATTCAGCTAAAGCATAAAACTATATGCTCAAGACCTTTTGTTCCAACTTGCCTCATCCTGCCACTTTAAGAAAATGGTATCAAGGTGTGAATGGCTCTCCTGGATTTACAGCAGAAGCATTTTCAGCTCTTGTTGCTAAAGCTCAGGAAGCAAAAAGAAATAATAAAAGCCTAATTTGTGGCTTAATCATAGATGAAATGTCAATCAGATCTCATAGAATGGGACAATGGAAAGTTTTGTGGCTTTGTAGATTTTGGTGCATCTGTTGATGATAAAATGCCTCATGCAAAGGAAGCATTGACATTTCTGATTAATTTTCTGAATGGGAATTGGAAGGCTCCTATCGCCTACTTTTTAACTAATGGATTAAATTGTTCAGAAAAAGATAATTTAATAAAAGAGGCATTATGTAGATTGCATGATATTGAAATTACAATAGTATCATTAACTTTTGATGGGCTGAGTACTAATATAGCCACTGTAAATAATCTCGGGGCTAGCATTAGTGCTGAAAACCTAAATAATACTTTCCCTCATCCTATAACAAATCAAGACATATGTATTATATTAGATGTATATCATATGCTTAAGTTGGCACGAAATACTTCGGCTAGTAAAGGCTCAATTTTTGATGAAAGTAATGGAATTATTAAATGGGGTTACATAGTTAATCTGGTTGACCACCAAGAAAACTATGGCCTTCATGCACAGCAAATAAGTTGCGAAGGCGACATATTGAATGGCAAAGAGAAAATATGAAAATCAAATTGGCAAGTCAAGTTTTAAGTATGAGTGTTGCCAATTCTTTGGATTACTTATGTTATGATCTGCAGAGTAACGAATTTCAGGGTGTTTCACCAACTCTAAATTTTCTAAAATTTTTCAATCACCTGTTTGACATATTAAATTCAAAAAATTTACTAAGTAAAGGTTTCAAATCCCCTTTTAAATTATCCAATGAAAATTTATTTCTTAAGTTTTTAGATCAAGCTGATGCATATATTAGAGGACTTAAAGTGTCAGCTTATGGTGGTTCTATTCTCCCCAGCAATAGAAAAATAGGGTTTGAGGGATTTTTAACATGTATTAGCCTTTAGACTACGGGCAGTGCAACAGTTCTGCCGTGAGATTTTTTCTTCCTAGAGCGGCTTGGTACAGATGCTATTTTATCCCCCTTTTAAGTGACCGCTGACATCGATCACCATTTGCGATCTGTCAGCGACTGGCCCTAAAAAGGACGGTCCTTTTGTTCGAAGCCCTACCCTGTCTATCATTCTGTGAACGCTGGGAAATACAGAAAGTCGCGCCGGTGATATCTCTAGCATGCCAAACACTATGAAAGGAAAGCGCGCTAGGTGGTCAGTCGTAAAAGTCATTCACGACTCTCTCACAAGTTCTGTAGGGGGAAGGAAGTCAAGAGACATCCGTCGCTCTTAGACGCGAGTAACGAAATTTGCGCGCCGGATCGTAAAGGTTAAAAGTGTACAATGCTTATATACTAATCTATGTGAAGATAAATATCCTTTAATGAAATTTTTAATAACCTACAAACTTTCTCAGGACAGCATATAACTTTTTTAGCGCAATTAGAAGTAAAGGTGGATACAACAACAATCCAACAGCGAGGCGGTTTAAAGCTGCGTACGTACGACTTCTTTGTCATCATGAAATAATGATATCGGACAATGCCAACTGCATTATTCTTGATGACACATATATTTTAAATGTTTCTTCCGCAAGGAATAGTATGTAAGTCAGATATATTGCATTTATGCTCAGAGTGATGATGATAATGACTTATAACTATAACAAATAATTCAGAAAAATTATACATTTGGAGCAATATTCGGAAAAAATTAATTGTTACACATTTTATATATTTCTGGATGTATATCTGGATATATTTCTGGTTGTATATTTGGGTATACTTCTGGATGTATGTCTGGATATATTCCTGGGTTTGTTGTCCGAAAGTTAGGGGGAAATTAAATGTGCAGACTGTGTATCAGCTTTAAAAAAATAATTCACAATTTCAGGAAAGCCTTCTTTTGCAACGAAAAGATAAGGGGATAATCAGTCCTGCTGATGTTGTAAAAATTTGCAAAATTGGAGAGAGAAACTTTAGAGTGGCCCAAGCTGAAGGAAAATTAATAAAAAAGAATATAATGTACCAACTCCTTATTCAAACTTTGCAAGAAATGAATACCATCTTTGATTCATTATATGAACATACATTAGACCAATCTCCTCTTGAAAACCACAGGTATCACTAATAAAAGCTGTCCTATTTGAATATTTAAAAATAAGATTTTATCATGTGGGAAAACAAATGACGGAAAAATTTAAACTTAAAAAAGTCCGAAGCATTAATAACAAAACCACAATATATAAGGGTCAGTAAATGGCTACATGTTTCTATGAGTTTTATTCACTGGATTTAAATGTGACAAATGTGGCAATAAATTTTATAAATTTACTGTTTCTTATTTATCTTTCGTATTTATAAAATATCGATTTCACACCCACTATAATTAATACAAATTTAATATTAAAATCCATCACAGAACTTTTGCACTCAAGAGTTATTTACTTCATCACTTTGATAAATTTAAAATCCATATATAGACACACAGGTGTAACTTATTTAGTTTTTGAATCAAAAATCTAAAATTGGGTAAAATAGCTAACAACTTTAAGTACATGATTTAAAAAGTTACCTTCCATCTTGTAAACATTATATGTATACCTTTTCACGTTAATAATACTTCTGAGCGTAATTGTCCTAAAATAAATTTTCGTTTACAAAAACATAAGCAATTATGTATCCATAATATAAATGAAAGTTTTCAGTCGTGACCCAGACGTGATTTGAGCAGGCAACTTTATCTGTTTTCACTGTTTTTATTTTATGCATCAGTAAAATATTTATTGAGGCAGTCATTTCTTAACCTTGTGCATTTATTTTTCAACTTATTTCAACTCGTGTTAATCTCATTAAGTTTAAAAAAGGAGGTTTGAATTATTTTCTGCTATTAAATTTTTAAGATACTTTTCACAATACTTAATACAGTTGTTAAAGAAAAATATAAAGTATATTGAATTAAAAGTCAGGTTTAGGACAACTATCTTACACAAAATTTTAACCAATGACGACATACTTGTGAGCATCCCCTAACCCTTTTGATATTTTCTCTTAATATACAATTGCAAAAGGTGACAAACAATCCAGCGATAAATCAAACCAGCACTACAGGACCGATCTCGACTGCAGGCTAGGTAAAACTGTCCTGAGGACATTTACCTAGCCCGCAGTCCTGCCCGCTGTCCGTATCTGGACAGCGGGCAGGTTAAACATGTCCAGTATCTGGTGTGCTGTTCTAATAGACATTTGGTGGACTGTGGGCCGGGTAAACCTGTCCGGAGACCGTATCTGAACTGCGGTCGTGATAAAAATTTGGAGGCACCATATCTGGTCTGCGAGTCGGGTAAATATATCCGGCGGGGCTTATTCGGCTTGAGGGCCGGTTAAACCTGTCCAGAGGGCCGTATTTGAACTCCGGGCCTGCAATCAATCTATTCACTACAACGTATTTATCTTACATGGACGGATTTTTGTTACATACGTGCTAGTTAAACTTGATCCCAATGAGAACTTAAGCTAATTATATAAGAGCTCAAATTGCTAAAACATTAAAAAGTTACACAAATTCAATAAATATTCAGTATTATACACATTCGCATCGCTAACTTTTTATAAGTAAATGTTATGTCACCAAGAGAATATAAAAAAACAAATCAATCAAACAAGCTGAATTTTCGCGTAGCAGTCACGTAACTACTAGCGACATGTTGCTCCCACTTTTTGAAGCCCTTCTCAATACGATGCTCAGTCCATATTTCACTATTTTATTATATTTCACTTCTTTGTTTTGGTCTAGGGGGTATTTCAATTAACGTCACACTGGAGCAACACAACGGGCTATTGGTGACGGTCCGGGGTCAAACCCAAAGTTGGTCTAGGAGGAGAAATTTTCTGTTGACAGAATAAGTCTGCAATACTTTTAGAGTTCAGTAGACGGTTTTGTATCAGAACAGTTCGGAGGTTGGTAGTTGAATTAACGTCAAAGTGTAGCAACACAACGGGCTGGCGGCGAATGTCCAGGATCTTTCCGAAGGGAACGATCCGAATACACTATAATTTTGAACCACGGTTAAATGACGAGGTCTCCACAACAGCTAGATGTTTCTGTAAACGAAATCACAATCAATCAATAATAACTTAGTTTATCGATTTTTTCGAAACAAGTAATCGTTATCGAACCAAAATTTCCCGCCAAATTCGCTGGATTCTGTTTTCCGTACTGTGTCAGTATTTCTTTTATACGTTTATGTTAGAAAATTTGTGTAGTTGAGTGTTTTTTTAAACAAGTGGAACCTATTATAAGATTTAAAGATGCCTTCGAGAGACTATACTGAAGACAGAAGTAAAGAACGTTTTTTTGTCCAACTATTTTCTTAAATATTGTTGTGTTGCTTTGTGTCTAGTTTTCATCACCGCTAATTATTTTATTTCTGTTTGTAATCGCTGAACGCTCATTCTGTCTTCATTGAACTAATTATATTTCTCCAGACTATAATTAGTTCAATGAAGATAGAATACTTAAAAAACAATAAATAGAAACGTTGTATTTGTGCTTCTGAAAATCTTTGTTTATGTTTTTTAAATTATGTCTTATAAAGTATTTAGTTATAGTTTAGACTGGAGTTTTCTGTTCGTTGAAGGGGAGTGATGAGCAAGATGATTCAAATGATGGCCTGATTTGAAATAGTATCTTTGAAATTTAGTGAAGTAATACATGAGCTGAATGTTGAGTTTGATGAAACTCGAAGATGATAGTTATGCAATTCTTGCCATACTCGCATCAGCATGTCATTGATTTAATATTCTATAACTCTTCAAGTTGAATACAAATTGCATGACTAAATCTGTTAAAATAATGCAAAACATATCAGAATATTTGAAAATTATAAATAAATCTAGTAGGTACATGTGTTCTAGTGGGAATCCAGAATTATTAATTACCCCAGATTTGTTACTTTGATTGCTTGTTGCCAATAGAAAAAAATGTCGGTTTAACAAAAATTTCTTCAAAAACAAATGGATTATTTCAATATCAGTCATTTTACTTTTGCATATTAATTTGGGATAATTAGCTATTTCATTTTGTTTTGAGTGCTATGTTTATATTTGGTTTTAAATTAAAACTGAAATTTTTTTATTTTGAGTTAGCTTTTCTTAATTCCTTAATCATAAATGTTTAGGATCTTGGGAATTGAAACACTTTGAGAAGTAAAGTGCTTTTTTGACATTTATAGTTTTTATTCTGTACTTTCACGATTTATTTTCGAAATTAGCAGTCTAATCTTACTTTGTTCCTTTAAAATTTGTTTTGATGACTAAAATTTTGGACCCAGTTGTCATTTTTGATGCTAAGTTTTCAATATTTTGCTATAGATGCAAATTCCGACAAATCAATCATTTCTTTCCATCTACTGTAAAATTGTAAATGGAAAACAATGATCCTAAACAATAGTCCTTTAAGAGAGAAATGCCCAAAAATTCAAAGTCCAGGCTCCACTTATTAATTATGCTCTGTTTACATGTCCTTGTAAACAAAATATATTTTGAATTTGCACTGAAAATAGAGTACTCTATATTTTGACTACTGATAAAAAAAGTTGGAATGACATCTGACTTTCTGCTCCTAATTTCTAACCTTGACAGTGTAATTGTATTTTAGTTTATAGTTAAGGTTTCAAAAGTTGCTAATGGTTTTTCAAGAAGTTGCACAGTTTATCTCATGAGTTGTGACTTAAAATTTTAGGAAAAACGTGCTTGGTATGATTTCAATGGTCCAGCTTTGATATAAAGACTTTTGGCAATGCTGTTGGTGTGCTTTCTCTTTTCTGTACAAACTGTGAATAAATTGTGTTAATTTTAACCCTGAGGTGCTTACTCAGCTCACTCTACTTACCAACTTGTTTTAACTTCAAATTTTGCAAAAGAACATTCTGAAACTTATCTACAATACTAAATACAGAAGGCATGGTAAAATAAAAAAAAGGATAATGGTTTACAAAGATGAATATGACATTCAAATGAAAAAAAAGATACAACCTGTGGCAATTGCAATGTGTGTTTAAAATACAAACTAATTTTTAATTCTTCAAATCTACGGGAAACAGAAAAGAATTCAAAAGAACCATTAAAATGAAAGGCTGTTAAATGAAAAAATTGGTAAACAAATTTTAAAAGACTATTGAAAGCAAAGGGACAACAAAACGGGAATGAAAAGAACATTCCAAAATATTCAAGAACGAGAAAGAGCTTAAATGAAAATTTTAACTTAGGTTGCCATAATCCTAATAAAGTGGGGTTGCCTTTGCCTGCTAGAACTTTCTACGAAAAGCTTTGCCACAAAAGTCTATATTAGAGCTTCACCTAACTTTTAATTTCTTAATATTTGTGTAGTTTGGCACAGCTTGGTCCGTCAGCTCTGCCCTTTTGCCATTAAAAATCACCAAACCTGTTTCAAAGCTTTAAATGATTGATTTATTTTGTTGAAATGCTTTTTGTCATTAAAGGTTTGACTTAATTTTATTAGACGGCATGCATTTCTATCCATGAACAACACTAGAATTGCGGTTGAGTGGCAATGTGGAATCTGATAATCTAATTTATTCTTGTTTCATTTGATAATGTTAATCAAATGAAAATCTTATAATTCTTTCTTTCATTTTTAGCTAAAATCTCTGAGTTCCTCTCAGGTTTCATGTCTCAAGATGCAACTGGTAGGAAAGTTCTTAAATATGGTCTTCAACTGGTAAGTAAATTATATACATATGAAATTGGATAGAGAAATTGCATGTATTATGCTTCCTGTTTTCAGTACAAAAATATTCTTCTGATATGGTTGTAATTGTTCGTAAACACTTAATAATAAGGCAATTTTCTATAATTTCTAATTAATGTTTGTAAATGATTACCACCAACTTGATTTATGACTGTTCATACAAGTCCTTGAAAAATGTGTTTGGATTTTCAAGGTACTCTAATTCAACGCAAATTTTTCTCTAGTTACTGTCAATTTTTTTTAGCTGTGTTAGTCTATATCCCATATTCATTGAAGCATATTATTTTTCATAGAGTGCGATTGCTGTTGCGACTAAAAGCAGATAACACATTTTTATACTATTTAACTACCAAGAAACCAAATGATGATGAACTGAATATAAGGAGTACAGATGTTTATGGTGATAGAAAACATTTCACTATAAAATGCAATATTTCCCATTATCTGTGTTATGGGGAAAGTGGTATAATATTAGTAAACAAAATTGAAACCTTTAACAGGAATTCACAATGAGTGAATCTGCACTATAGATTTTAGTCCTTGTAAATAGAAACAGCTCTTGATACACAATCTCACCAATTGTGTATGAACCATGTATAATACACAATCCAACCACTTTTATATTTTTTACTTGTCTACAAATTGAATACATTTTTTATCGGTTTTTTTTTTGCAATGTTATGAATTCAATTTGCTTGAATGAGTATTATTTAATAAAAGTAAGACAACTCAAAATCTAATTTTGTTTTTTATACTGAACCGTTATCTGATCATTTAGATGGTTTATATGTATTTATCAATTTTAGAAGTCTTGAGTAGTTCAGTATGTTTTTATTTGACAGAAGTATTTGCTTTAATTATCAGTGTTGGTTTCATTGATTTCATTTCTCTTTGAATCTCTTCAAATAGACCAAGTTAGCCCATCGTGAGCAAGTCATACTGACCATAGACCTAGACGATGTGGATGCCATGTTTGAAGATTTATGTGAAGCAATACTTCTTAATGCCCGACGCTACACAAATATATTCTCTGAGGTTGTGCAGGAAATGTTACCTAATTATAAAATACATGATGTAAGTATGAGTCATTTGCATAAGTCCAGAACTGTACATGTATGTATTGTTATGCTAGTGTAGTTTGTCATGCTCATATATTTTATTGAAATTGTTATATTTGTAAGTAGGTTTTAATTCAAAACTATTTTAGTTCTATGGTAACATACATTTGAACTGATAGCTTCATATATTTTAGTGTTTATATTTTCACACTTGCCAATTGTTAAGATTTTATTATTAGCACAATAATCCTACTTGATAGGTATGGTTATAAATATCTTTCCCAGTAAAACTCATCCTAACTAGGTGGGGCTGACGTGGCTCAGTGGGTTTGCCCACTGCCCTAACAACTTGCATGTTGTAGGCGGTGCAGGTTCGATTCCTGCAACATACCCTGGGTGTATTTCTCTCTTCTGTGTCGTTAAAACTTCCCTTGTGTGTGTTATGTCAATTACTTAACATTGTCTTGTGTTTGGTGCTACTTGGCCTTAACACCATAAAAATTCAATCCTCCTGGCAAGGTACATGGAGCCAAGAAATTTTAATTTTCTACCATTTAATCATATAAAAATGTTTTATAAATTGAATTTCAATTAAATTTATTATGTGAAGAACCTGCTCCAATGTGCCACATTTTTTGATGGAATGCCCTTAATTCAACAGCCACTAATCCAATTTGGTGTTTCTCATCCAAATTTGAATGAGCTTTTGATGAATCCCTACCACAAAGATTTGTTTTTATTTACGATATTCGTCTTATAAATCGTAATTGAAATTTATAATTTGACTCCATTTTTAAATTGCAACTTTTACTGCTTTACTTTTTGATATAAGGAATTTTTAATATCCTTTTGAGTTTGGTGCAGTTTGTTCAGCTTTGACTTTTACACCATTATAAACAACGAAAACTCAGTAAGATCTTTATTTGAATTTGTTGGACTTTTAAGTTAAGTTCAGTTTCTTGTTAGAATTGTACATTTTAAAGGTATAGAAAAATTTTACGAGGGTAAAGCAAATTTTTAAATTTTTTAGATTTTCTCATTAAAATTTTAAAGCATACTTTTCAAAACAATCTTGGGCCTTGTTGCCTTTATCCTTTCATTTGAATCTACTATAATACGCATCCATACCTGCCAACTCTTTTGGATTTTCCAGAAGTCTTCCAGGAAACCACTTTTTCCAGATGGAAAATATGTCTTCCTGATTTTTCTTTTCAATGCAAAGAATTTTCAAATCATACCAAATTCGTCATTTGATGCCAAGTAATGTCAATCCACGAAGGAATGATATTGCTTACCTGCTAACTTTTCTGAAAGTCCATAAACAGTTTAGAGTTTCTAATTTTCCTTTAGGGAGAAAGTTGGAAGAGTAATGGATTAGCAACCCTCTGGTTGTGAGTTTGATTCTAACAAGACATCTACAAAAGGGGCTCGTGCACGTTATATCTGTTGTGGCTTCAAATGTCCTCACGTTGGCATAGTGCGAAAGTTTGGAGAGTGGGACGCCAGTCGGGTGTGACCTCGTCATCCGACCAGGGTTCAAAATTACATGGTGTTGTCCTCAGTTCTTTACCTTCTGGTTTGATCCCATACTATCGCCAATAGCCTGTTGTGTTGATCCAGTGCGGCAATAATTAAAATACCTACCTATCTTAAGGAGAAAATTTTCAAGAGACCGAATTTAAAGTTTTTCTGGAAGCTGTGGCAACAATGGCAGAAAACCCACCAAGTCAGTGGTTCTTAGAATGTTGTAAAAACATTCTTTTGCATTAGTTTCGAGAAAATCTTATAATATTCCTCTAAAATACTCGGAAAAAAGTTGATTGCTTATTTTTGCCTATAATTGTTGCCACCTTATGTAAAATATCTCCAAATCAGTTTCACTGATTTCGCACTGCCACCAAGCACATAACAGTAGTCAGTAGGGAAACTCTGTTTTAAATTGATGCAATTGTTGTTAATTGGCTCAATTATCTTTTATTTTATTAATTATTTTTAAGCATTTTCATTTCTGATTGTTGCGTGTGTTGGTTTTTATGTCAAAAATCTTCCAGATATTTTTTCTTGGAGGTTGCACACAGGTATGCATATCCATACTACTTGAAATTTCAGATTAAAAAACTGAGTAGCATTGAATTAGAGAAGAGGGAAATTTCATTTTAAATTTTAATAATTTTTATTTATTTAATAAGTTGTGTAATAATTAAATTTAAATCAATTTGGCATTTGTTTAATTGTTTTATTTTAGTGAAAATTTTGTTTTGGTTTAATTGTCTTTTCGATGCTAATTTGTACAGGTAGCTGCTAAAGATGTTCTCGATGTTTACATCAAGCAACGTCTAAAGTTGGACAGCAGATTTCACGAAGAAGGGGAATACAGGGATCCTAAAAACCAATATCCCCCTGAATTGTTGCGTCGTTTGTAAGTTTCAAACTTAAATTTTTTAAAATCTTATGACGGTTAAAATTGTCTAGTAATTTAAAGCCTGAATACCTTAGGATTGAAATGTGTTAGGTTGATAATTCATTTATTTTGCTTGAAGATTTCGTTTGTGTATTTATGGCTTAGCTTCAATTTCATGTATGTTTACACATTTTTATTTGATAAATTGGCTCAAAATTGAATGAATTACTCTCTTTTCACTCTTTTAAGAAAGTTTTAACTACATTTGAATTAATTTAACATGACAACCTGATGTTGTAAAAAGTGACTAGTCTAACCAGTTGAGAAAGTTGAATTTATAGATTTTTAGGAATATTTGAAGAATAAATTTAATTTAAGATTTCCTACTTTTCCCTAAAATGAAATTTAACTCTAAGTGCAATATAAGAAAATGAAAACAGCATCCTTTTATTGTTTTCATTCTGTGACTATGATGTTGGATATTTAATATTTAAGTACTAAGTATGTGATTTTTGCCTGTAACTAAAAAAAAATCTTTACAATACAATAAAAAATATCTTAATATTTCTATAAACCATTTTGCTCAATTATGCAATTAGTTTTAAAAATGCTTTTAAAATAATGATTAGAAAGGGGGAGACAATATATCAACAATCACCTAATAAGAAAATAATTGTTTAAAATTTAGTGGTAAATGGTTTGTAGCAAAACATGTGTCTATGAAATCCTTTCTGCTATTTAAAACCTCTACTTAATTTTTTATTTTGATACAGCTGTGTTAAAGATAATAACATTGGATGATAGGAATATATTTTTCATTAGTATCTGTTTTATAACAATACATTTTCAAATTAACTTTCTTTTTTAAAAAGGTAATGGCAGACTATATGTATAACAGCTTTTGAAAAATGTTAGTTCATGAATATTTATTTTTCTGCTTATTAATTAATATATGTTTAATACATTTAATAATTTTCAACATGCATTTTTCTGCATCATATTTCTTAAATTAAATATATATTTATATAGTTTGAAAGTGTGTTTGAGTTATATTTGTAGACATTGATATCTTACTCTTTTAAAATTAAACTTTCATGTTTTACAGTGAAGTATATTTCAAAAACAAGTCTGATGCCAAACCCCTCTCTGTTCGAGAAGTGAAGGCTGAGCACATTGGGAAATTGATATCTGTTAGAGGTATTGTCACAAGGTGCACCGAAGTAAAGCCCATGCTTGTTGTATCTACATACACTTGTGATCAGTGTGGATCAGAGACCATAAAGCCAGTAAGTTTTTCCACTTCCTTTGTGCTATTTATAAAACATCGATGATGTGAACAATACTTTTGTGATAGCATATTTATATTTTAATACTAGCAGAAGTACCTGACCTTACTCAGGTTGAGCTGATTAAAGGTAGATTGAAAAATTACCAGTGTAGCAGAACACCAGTGTTTTTCCTCTCTTCCCCAATCGGAATGAGGAACTGTTTATCAGCTGTTTCCAAGGCCACATGTTCGTGCTCTCTTCTTTGCATGTGCCTGTTTGAAAGTGCTAGCATCATTAACGTTTGGAAGCGAGTGGTTAATTGTGCTGTAATCGGTTTGGAGATGTATAGTGTTTCGTTTCTTGTCTGTAAATAAATGTCATGTCTCGTCCTGAGATTTGATTTCTATATAGCTGCCTGATAAGTTGCCATGCCAGAATAATTACTTTTCTCATTCGTAGAAAAATGCTAACATCATTTAACTGTCAGAAAATAATTCTGTAACACCTTTTCGACATTTATATAATTTCTGTAACCTTGAATGCAAATCGTTTACATGATTATCCATCTGTATAATACATTTAACATACATTACTCCCTTGTTGTATAACAGCACTATGAAAGGTGACACTAAAGTGACTACTACTATAAAAGATGATTTTGAGTTTTTTGGGAGGGGGATTATGAATGTCCATTGTTAAGTTCATTTCTTGTAAAAGTGCTGTAACTTAATTCGTGAATATGGCGTAAAAATTCTACAGTGAATACCCTAGCACTCAGGCATGCAACATTTTTTTTACTTATGGCACTCTTGCATCAGGCATGCGACATTTTTGAATTTTGTCATCTTTAAGGGAAGGATGACAAATTACTTTAAACTTCCAAGCAGCACACCTGAATACACTTGGAAAATTCAGTTCAAATACAATCCAAAAAATTCTCACATAGCAAAGCGTCAGGACCGAAATATTCGGACATATCGTACTGACCACCAGACATCAAAATATTTTGGGTATGTCTCCCACTACGATGAAATCTCACCGAACTGTACTCGGCCATGCCACTAGGAGGGTTAATAATATATTCATGACTAATTTTTTTCAAAAAGCGAATACATTTTTCCTTGAAAATTCCATTTAGTGCCTCATGCAATGGCAAAAAATGTTTTAAAATTAAATGTCTTCAGTAACGATTACTTTTTTGTAAAAAAGCTAAATTTGACAGTGTTTTTTTTAAATCACTACTTTCACCAAACTTTTAACCAATATGTGTTGCTTAAGTGAAATTTCAGCTCGTGAAGAAGGCAACCTTGAGTTCTAGTTTGGAATTTTTCTATTAATGTATTTCAACATCGGCAAAGCTCCATTAAGTTTGTTTTATTCCGATTAGCATGCAAATTTAAATCAAATCCTGTATAGGCTTGTTATATGTGATGAATAGGAATTACAATTTATTAAAAATATAAATATTTATTAAATTTACAACTATTAACAACGGCAAAATAGAACCAAAGTAAAGCAAGTTGGAAAAGAAAAGTTGATCTAAAGATATTAATTCATGGTTCTTTTTTATCTCATGGTCTTGCATAGCTGCCACTACTTACAACTAAAAATAGAATAATGTTAAAACTGCAAAATTAATTCAGTTAAGAAAAAACTGATAATAATATTACTGCACTTGGGCAATGAACACAATTTTTGTTTCATTGAGTATGTACTACACTTTAAAGCTCTTTTTTTCAATTCAGACATTCCGCTCTGAATGGAATGAATAGCTTTAAAGAATGAACAAATTCTTAAAAACTCTTTAATTTCCCTTTTGCTTGTAGAATTAACAAGTGAACTATAAATATTTATCAAATTATTAGTATTAAAATATTCCTTATAAATATTTATCAAACTTAAGTCTACAGAATTTCATCATAAAAATTTGACTTTTAAGTTCTTGTTCTTAACAATGTTTTAAGTTATATTTCAAGAAGTCAGATGTACTAATCTGTTTTGAACTTGAATTTAAAGTACTTTTTTATCAGTTGGGAATTGCTTAATAATTCATACTTCTGACATTTAGATTTCAAAATGTTTTATTTGCAAGACAAAGCAAACCTGCAGACCTTCCCTTGTAAAGCAAACTAAGATAAAGCTCCACTTGATGATTTGGATGTATCGAATGAAGTATATATCCCATCTTTCTACTGTTTTACTCAATCTGAATTTTCCTTTTTGTAGGTAAACTCTTTGTCTTTTATGCCTTTGATAAACTGTGAGAGTGAAGAGTGCAGAGTAAATAAGTCTGGTGGACGTCTTTATCTTCAAAGCCGAGGTTCAAAGTTTATCAAATTCCAAGAAATCAAAATCCAAGAACAGGTAAGTTGAACATTTCCTTTGTTCTGAACTAACATGATCAAGTCTTTTGGGACTGTAATAATCCATGTTTATTTGTTATTTTTCTGAATGTAATTAAGTTTGATGATTTTACTTTTTCAAAGTTCCTGAAGGGCCACAGTAGCCCAGTTGGAAGAGTAACGGATTAGCAACTGAAGGGTTGTGTGTTCGAATCCAACCAAATACTGTTGCCTACAAAGAAAGCTGGTTCACATTAAATCCATCATGACCTCAAATGTCCTCACATTGGTGTGGAAGTTTGGACAGTGGGCTACCAACTCAAGTGTGACCTTGTTATCTGACCGTGGTTCAAAATTACGTGGTGGTGTTTTCAGATCTAACCTTTTGGGTTTGATCCCGGACCGACTCCAAGAGCCCATTGTGTTGCTCCAGTGCGACATTAATTAAATACCTACCTTAAAGTTCCTGAAAGGAATTTATCTAAGAATACATACATAATAAGATTTAATAAAATTCTCAGTCTTCAAAGAAAGACATGCCACCTAACTGGTATAGTGGTTGTAGCATTTGTCATCCACCCAATAGATCCCGAGTTCAAATCCCGGTTTGTAACCACATGAATATTGGTGATTGTTCCTGTTAGGAATAACCGTGGCTTACCCACTGAGTACTTCACAAATAGTTTGACTGTTGGTCAGTGGTCGAGCATTAGATATAAAAAAACTTTAAAATGTATATGCTGAATGTTACCTTTATTTATGTTGAGCACATAACCTTATTGTATAATTTTTATATCAGTGATTGTTGAATTAAGAGATCATTTCTTTTTCTTAAAATAAACAGCAAACCTAAATTCAAGAAAAATGGAACTCCAAAGAACTGATTATGTAGTACATTTGTTAATTGTACTTTTGAATGATTTTAGTTGACACAAGCTAAAATTTTATTCTCAATATTTCACTTTGATGGTTTGTGTTGTACATCTTTTAAAATTTTCTTTTCTAAAAATATTTTAAAATTGTGTTTGGTACATGGAAATCAAGGTCTTCATAATGCTGCAATTGTAATTACTTCGAGAAACCTCAAATAATCAGATTTTATTTGTAAATTGAACTTTTAAATCTATTTCGATTGTCATTGATTTTATTTTGTTATCTTAGAGTGAACAAGTACCTGAAGGTAACATCCCACGCACAATGACCATACATTCTAAAGGTGACCTGACTAGACTTGTCCTTCCTGGGGATCACTGTAGCATCACAGGCATATATTTGCCCATAGTTCGAACTGGATTCAGGCAAATTTCCCAAGGTTTACTATCAGATACATTCTTAGAAGCCCATGTAAGTAATTATGCATAGTTTTGATTATCTTGATATGTTATGCATATTTGTTATTAAATGAGTAATATGCATTTGATGTTAATATTATAATTGTAATTTCAGAGGATTGTTAAAATGAACAAGACTGAGGATGATGAAGCAAATGAACAGGATATGTCACAAACAGAGGCTGAAGAAATCAGAAGTAAAAATTTTGTATAATCTAAAATTTCGGAGTTTTCATGTTATGATTTTGTGGTTGTGCAGGGCATAGAATTCTCTGGGGTTAAATACTAAATAGAAATTACATCCATTTGTTAAAAGTAGTTCTAATTGTCCTTAACATTTTAGTTATTGTCATATTTTTTTTGCATGATTAGGTTTTCCAAGAATGGCAACAATGTGCTGTATTGAAGAATTCTTTTTATAAAAAAGAAGATTCTAAAAAGATGTGAAAAGGCAACCATATAAATATTTGTAGCATTTATGGAGTCAGATTGAATAAAGTGAACCTTCTGAAGAGAACGACTGAATATTTTGATTCAGGGAGTCTCGCAACACTATTAAAACCAATATTAATGACAGGTACCCCTAGATGAGTATCATTACTGGATCTGTAAAATCCATCCAGTGAAAGTTTCTTCATCGTTGCATTAACTGCGGCCATCGTGGTTCAGTGGGTATGTCCACTGCACTAGCAGCCTTCGAATTGTAGGCTGTGTAGGTTTGATTCCTGTCAGGTGCATTCCTCCCTGGGTGTATTTCTCTCTTCTGTGTCAGTAAAACTTTCATTGTTTATGTCTGTTACTTGATATTGTGTCTGGCGCAGCATGGCCAAATATGGCCCTTGTGGCATAAAACCCCCAAACCAACCAACCTTTACATTAACCCTTTCGCGCCGACTGTCACCTGTACGTGCCAGCAAGAAACGCACTCACTTCCCGGCTGACACGCCGGCGTGCAAGAGCGTTTTCTCGTTCACCCCCGGCCGTCACCCATTAGTGCCAGTGTCCTGGAACGTTTTAAAAACTAAAATTTTTGCCAGAAGATGGCGTTATATGTCCATGTGGTTTCAGATACATGTAGATTTGACCTTCTACTCAAAATGAGAGTAGTATGACTCACATACACGTGGTTTTTAGGGGGAAGGAATGTTTCCGAATGGCGTGAATTATACGGCTCTTTACATTCGCACGTGGTATTTGTTTACAGTAAGCAGGGGAAGTTTTTTTTTCGCTACAGCGTTGGGTATTTCGATTTGCGGTCCAGTTTTTAGTGGATAGTTAGATCTTGTAGACGTAAATTTTTTTCTCTTTTTACCGTTAGAATGTCGAAGCGTCGAAAAATAAAATATATATTTAAACAAGAAATAACTTAAATAAATAAAGTATCTATAGAAATATATATAAAGCATATGCCATTTAAATATTCTACAGAACATTATTAAACAACGCGTTGATATTTCGGTAATTTCATGGATTTAGGCTTAACAGCAAAAAACCCTCCGGCCTTGGACAGACACTCGCGAGAGAGACTGCCGGCCTCAGCGATAAGCGCGCGTTTGCGCTTCGCGTCGCGAAAGGGTTAACCCTCTTGATGGTTTATCTTTGCATCAAAAACCACCCTTGATGCAAAAAGTCTCTGATGCAAAAACATGTTCCAAACTCACCACTGGAAGGAACAATTTGTTTTTCCTACTTGTATCTTTATTCCCTGGGAGTAATAGGACAATTTGGTCTCAATGAGATATCGCGTCATTGTCAAAATTGACCAGATCCTGATAGACAAGTTGACTCATCGAAACCACTTGGAGTGTTTACAGGATAATCTACTTCGATTAATGTTAAATGTAGCCTCAAAATATGTAAAATAGCCTTAAAAGGTCAGTTTTTCTTTTGCTAAGTGTGGGAACCCTGTCATGTGTATTGAAAACTGATATTAATTCACATAAATTTCATTTCTTGCAGATTCTTTTAATTATGACATGATGGCCAGCAGTATTGCTCCTGAAATTTTTGGACACCATGATGTGAAGAAAGCTTTACTTCTACTTCTCGTTGGAGGTGTTGATAGAAATCCAAATGGAATGAAGATCAGAGGTATATTTGATTTATTTATTTGGAAATAAAAATGAAATCTAACATTTTAAAAATCAGTTGCATCAGGATGCCCTTGGAAAACTGTCTGAGATTTGAGTATCTTTATATGGTCTTCCTGCTCTGGAATATAAAGCTTGGGGATGGCAAATATGACATTTGTGTTACTGGACTGCATCTGAATGAGGTTCGACTCTGCCACGTTGATATGGAAACATTGACGTCAAATAAAAGTTTGGTTTTTGACAAATTATAATTTTTCAGCTTATCTGTAGCATGTTGTAATTTTTAATTATTAACATTTTATTTTAGTGTGTTTTTTAAAAGTTGACTTGTCTTCTACTATTTTATCTGGATTTTGGTGCAGTTTGTCCTACTTTGGACCTTGCACCATGAAATCCGAATAACAAACCAACCAATCTGGCATTAAAGGAAATCAAGTGCATTTCATATGTAGACTACCCAGGAATTTGATACTTGAAAAGCAGAACAGAAATTCTCGGCCAGCAAGACTTTTCCTTCAGTTCTTTGTTTGAATCATACGGCCTTGAGTAGCTGCTTTCTACGATGGCCTTTGCAAAGTTGTCTGTCAAACCTTCTTAGTTCTTGCTAAATATCTATATAGATTTATCTTCGGGCTAATGATATGTGCAAGTGTTCCAAAAAGATGTGGAGCATTTGCTTTTCAGTTGTCCTGCATTTGAAAATTCAAGAATGTGCCTTTAAACTGATTTGAGAAGATTAGGTAAAACATGGCCAGTGAAACTCAATGTTTTTATTAAATCTAATCTACTTTTCTACTCATTTGTTAAGTTCATCAAATCTTGTAATTTTAGTTAAATTGTTTTCCACTGATTCTTTGTTAATTCAACTTACTTCTGTAAGTCCTGTGTTATACTTCTGTGGTGCATGAGGAATTTGCTATTTTCCCATGCAGAAGCATGCACACCAATGCAGTGTAAGGACACTTACGCCGCATTGGTGTGCATGCTTTTCCTGACTGCCCCTTTTGTTCGATGGGAGCTTTATGGATTTTATCTGACGATCACACCTTAGTTGATGACTTTTTTAGCCGGGCTAAGTTGTACTGGGCTGCCCGTAGGAAATTATAGTCCCTCAACTTTTCCTGATGTAGGAAAAAAAACTTCTGTGGTTTACGGGGAACTTGCTTTCATTCAATAAAAGAACAACCTTAGTGCATCTAAAATGATTTTAAAAATGAAAAGGTTGTGAACCAATCATAAATGCCATGACATAAGTTTCAAGTTTCACACTAATGTAATTATGCAATGAATTTTTAATGACTTTTGTGTTGTAAAATGGAGTTATATTGTTTTACTATGTTTTAAAAATGTTTAATTTTTTAAATTTAAATTAACAATTACGCTTTTTATTTTCACACAGGTAACATCAATATCTGCTTGATGGGTGATCCTGGTGTAGCAAAATCACAGCTCCTCTCATACATTGATCGTTTAGCACCTAGAAGTGAGTACTATTTTAATGCATTGTAAAGCTAGCCTTAAACTTTTATATTTTAGTGGTAAAATTGTACCGGCACAGAAGTCAATGTGATTCTTGTATGTTTAAAAGTACACATAAGCTTTTAATCAACCACTTTTTTAAATTGGGTGCTAACCCCACTAGTTTATGACTGGTGGAGTTACTTTGGCTTTCTGTTCAGCAAGTTCCAAGTCCAGTCTCTGGATTTCTATTTAGTGGTTTGGAATCCTATGGAAGTACTTATGACCCAATGAAGTGCTTTTTGGTCACACAATTTGCACTTACACTCATCTTGCTAAAGAGTTAAAACATTACCAAAATTTGACTATGTCCAATTTCTGCTACTGCCAGTTCACCATCCAAAATACCCAATAAAAGTTATGACAGGGCCGCCACAGGCGATTAAAAGACGTCTTTTGTTAATATTTTCGAAACTTGGCGATTAGGGGTATCTTTTAAAGCAAAATCATCTCTAAAGCTCATATTTTCAAAATTTTGTGATTTTTTTTTGAAAATTCACAATGAAAATTTAGTCTCCCTTTTTAAACTACTAGCGGACTGTGAGATCATCACCCCTAATTTAACCAAAAGGCTACGGTAAGGTGTGGGGAGAAAAGTGCGTGCAAAAAGAGGGACTTCCTGTTTGTGCTTGAAGCAGGGTGGATGTGCTGTCCCTTGCTCCGTCATGTTAAGCTTACATTGTTGTACATAGTAACTGTTTTTGTTTAATTGTAATGTCCTCGTCTACTGTAGAAATAAACGTGCTGTCCTCAAAACTGTTTTTAATTAGATACCAATTCATCAAATCGAACCAAAAATAATCCAACAAGTATGGAAAATTATTTTTCAAATTTTTTTAGGGAGAAAATTTTTCAAGGTACATCAATCTCGAAGTTTAGTCCCAAAGTGTGGCATCCATGAAAGAAATACATAGAAATCTGTTACTAGATTGTCATGAAAACCTTTTTAAGAAAATGTTTTGTTTTTAATTTTAAAATATAAACAATTTTTTTCTTAGTGAAATCTTCAACGTCTTTCATACGTAGCACATTTTGTGTTTCAACCGATTCATTTTGTATTTGAGCAACTAAAATAAGATTCAAGAGGATGCTTTTTGTGCTACTATTAAAAAATTATGCTCTTTCACAAGTGGTTTTGGCTGTGGCCATCCCGTATTGATCATATATTAAATTTTATATTAATCTTAACCCCATTTATTTAGGTCAGTACACTACTGGTCGAGGTTCATCTGGTGTTGGCTTAACTGCATCTGTCATGAAGGATCCAGTGACTGGCGAGATGGCCTTGGAAGGCGGTGCCTTAGTTCTGGCCGACAAAGGAGTCTGTTGCATTGACGAGTTTGACAAGATGATGGATTCCGATAGAACAGCTATTCACGAAGTTATGGAACAGCAAACTATTTCTATCGCCAAGGTTTGTGCTTTGAGAAGTATTAATATAAAAACAAATTGTAAATTGCTTCATTAATGAAGCTAATTTTAAAAATGTTATTGTATTATATATGTAGTATATGGTCTCGGGTGTAATGTGAAGCTGGATGTCATGAAGATAAGAACTAACAACATTTAATTCTAAAAACTGTACAGAAGAGGTTACATGGATCATGTCACAGCCTACACACTGGCACATGCCTAAGTTGTATAGATGGCGCTCCACCTGCATGTGGAAGCATACAGTCACAACTCCAACTAAGTTAGGGAAACAAAGTTACAATTCTGCTCCGCGTAACCTCTGATGGCGGTACTGGGATGGATTCCACATAAATGCTACATTGAAATGAAGATAAAATGTTGTCTGTTCTGTCAGATTTTTGTATTGAATTCTAATTGTAACACTATTAATGGAGGCACACTATAAAATCATTTACTTCCCTTAATTCTCATAGGATTTGAATTAAAATTTGCATAGCTTTGTAATCCCATTCATGAAGTTCAGAGTTCTTTTTGAACTGCACAAGATATTTGATTTCTTGAATGACTATTTTCAGTCTTATATAATGCAGTATTGTAGTTTCTACATGAGCACATGCAATATATATACAGTGGTATCTTGAGATATGAGTGCCCCAACATTCTACCTTGATATATGGTAGTGGTACCTTGAGATACGAGCCGTCACTAGGTCAATTTTTTGCCTTGAGTTACGAGCCAGAATTTGAGATACGAGTCTGCTTTGGTGACATCACAACCACCATTCCGCTCAGATTCCCGAGTCTTTGCGCGTCGTTGAGATCTCATGTTTACCTCACCTGATGACAGTTAACATCTCACAAAAATCAATCAAGTTCTTAATTTGGTTTGACATTTATTGTCAACTGCCACAGGGAGGCCCTGAGTCCCTTTCTTATTTTTTCATTTTTCTTTTTTTCCGACCAGATGCATCAATTCTGAAACGGAAAAACTGGGTAATGTACAGTTATTTAGCTGTTTTTTTTGTATAACCATGAGTCCAAAGAAGGTGAGTGTAAAGAACAGTGGTGAGAAAAGGAAAAGGTAATATCCATGGAATTAAAGAGTGAGATAATAGAATAACATGAGCAAGGCTTAAGAGTAATAGACTAGGCAATGCAGTATGATCACTCTACTTCTACGATATGTACTATTCTGAAGCAGAAGGACTCGATAAAGGCTATAAGGATTTTTTCATACCCTGATTTAGTATGATTGCTTTAATTTTTTGCTTTTAATTAGATAGTTGAGGAATGCTTTGTGGATCTAGAAGTTCCCATTTCTTTATGTGCAATTTTCTTGATTCTTGAAATTTGTTTCTTTTTCGCAATTGAAAGAGTTTCAATATTTTTATTGTAGGCTGGTATATTAACTACCTTGAATGCCAGAGTTTCCATTTTGGCAGCTGCAAATCCTGCTTATGGCCGATACAACCCAAAACGCTCCATTGAACAAAATATACAACTTCCCGCAGCTCTGCTGTCTCGTTTTGATTTATTGTGGCTCATACAAGATAAGCCAGATAAAGAAAATGATCGCAAGTAAGTTTACTGTATTTTCTTTGTCATTATTAATTTACTTATATAATTTTGAAGTACATTTTTTGTAAAATTGTTTGAAAATGCATGTTTTCTAAAGACTTTGAAGTTTTACATTTTCTATTTAATTTAATCAATTAACATAATCGCCAGTCAATTTTAAATTTTATTTCTCAAGTGTAGAATTGAGCACATTTCAGCTCTATTTACTATACCTAGGATTTATATATTTTTTCAGCACTGAATGTGCTTTAATTATATATGGCATGTTATGAAACTGTTTTGCTACCCAATTAAGAAGTTTGCTCACTTATCATAAAAGGCACATTAGTGATTATTTTTTATTTGGATGCAAAAGTAGAACTAGAAATGTGCATAGAAATTTGCTAATAGTCATCTTCAAGGCTAAAGAAATTTACTTTCTACTAGTCAACTGTCCAATATGGTTATAGAGCTGTTTATTTTTGAACTATTGAATAAAATGCTTACTTTTTTCAATGGTTTGCTCAACTAATTTAACATTTTCAAAATCAAGTTTTAATTTCATTGATTACAATACAAAATATTTTGGCAATCGTTAAGCAATTAAATTCATTTTTAGTATAATTAGGATAATACTTTTAACAAGTGTTAGATTTGGGATAATTTTTTTAAAATTCCTTATACATTTTTCCTTAAGCTTAATTGTTTGGAATTTCTTATCCTGTCATAAACATAATTTTGCTTAAATAGCTAAACCTTATTTTTGAAGCTTTCCATCATATAAGGTTATATTTTTAAAAATATTTGTTTCTCTCAATAGAATTTAAAATAAATAAGAAAGCACATATTTAAAATACCTATTTATGAGTAGAGGATGGTTGTGTAGTGTTTTTGTAACAAACTCAGGAATAGGAACTTTTAAGTTCACATGGAAAGTAAAACTTTTCAAAACATTTATTGGGAAAAATCTAGAAAACTGCCATTTTCATAAAAGATATCTAATGCTTTTTAACTTTTTGAAATACTCCACATCTCCTAACAAGTGCATATGGGGCTGTCATGGGTATGCCCACTGTGCTGTAAATTGTAGGAACCACAGATTCGTTTCCTCCCTGAGTGTATTTCTTTCTTCTGTATTAGTGAAACTTTCCTTGTGTGTGTCTATTACTTGATATTATCTATCTTGTGTCTGGCTCAGCATGGCCAAATATGGCCCTTGCACCATAAAAACCCAACTAACCTAACAAGCGCATGTCTTTTTTCTAATTTTTTATTTGAAAAATTAATGTAGTCTAGAATAATTTTGCCCAAATTTTATGCAAAATCAGGAATTGTATGTGCATGCAAATTAAGATTTTTTAATTGCCAGTTGTATTTTCCGGTATTTTCTTTCATCACACCTTTAGTATTAACAGAAAAATGTACTTTATTTTCTAGGCTGGCTGATCACATTACACAAGTTCACATGCATTGTCGAGAACCTCAGGCAAACTTTGACCCCATGCCTATGAACCTTTTGCGTCGGTACGTCTCATATTGCCGTACAATTGATCCCATCATCCCTGAAGAACTCACTGATTATTTGGTCAGTGCATATGTGGAAATACGAAAAGAGGCCCGTAACAGTCGAGATATGACCTTTACATCAGCTAGAAACTTACTGGGAGTTTTACGATTGTCTACTGCATTAGTAAGTGAATCTCTTTATGTAACGTAACCTGGGGTATCTTTACCACATTTTTAAATACTTTTATAATTATAAATTCAAATAATTGAGCATGCAGGGCTGCCACAGGTGACTTTTTCCTGCAATTTTTCAACCTTGGTGATTAAGGTTATCTTTTTAAACTAAATTGTCTCAAAAGCTAATAAATTCAAAATGGTGGCATTTTTTTTTAAAATTCACTAAAAGGTCAATGAAAATTTGGTTTTTAAGCTAATACAGGATGGAAAAAAGATTTTGATTTTTCTTTAGGTAAAATTTACCAAAGGATGCCAATTTCGGAGTTTTAGCGCCAAGCTGTGGCAACCATGGAAGAAATCTGGATTTGGTTATCAGATTGTCGTAAAATTCATATTAAGAAAATATTTCGTTTAAAATTTAAATTTCTTGGAGAGATTTTAAACGCGTTTCTAACTTAATCAACGTTGTCATGGCTCAGTGGATTTGCCATTATGCTAGCAACTTACGAGTTGTAGGCAGCACAGGTTACCAGTGCAATTGATTCCTCCCTTGGTGTAGCATAACTTTGTATATGTCCATTACTTAATGCTGTCTGTCTTGTGTTTTGCACAGCATGTCCAAATATGGTCCTTGGACCATAAAACCCAGACAACTTAATTAGCAAATTTTGTTTTAGCCAATTCATTTTGCATTTGAGCAACTAAAATTGCTATTAAAATAGGGTTTAAGGAGACTTTGCTACTATTTTGTAAGAATTTATGCTTCTAATTCTAAAGCTACTATTTCACAAGTGCTCTGACTGGCAGCTCTTCAAGCTCTAAATATAGTATTGCTTCTCAAATCTTTAATATATATGATACAGTATTTCAATACACTCTCCCATACTGATCAACTTTTTCTTGACCTTCACCTATATTAGAATCCAAAATACAAGCAAACTCATTGTTAACCTTTCTAAATGTTACATTTGTTGTTTCTCTTTTTGGTATATCATATTGTCTTGTATGTTTTGTTTAGGCACGTTTAAATCTCAGGGGAACAGTTGTCAAACAAGATGTCGATGAAGCCATTCGCTTGCTGGACATGTCCAAGACTTCATTGAACCAGTCACAGCAACCTGCTGGAAGGTATGTAGCACATGCAATCGGATTAGGGACTGACCATCAGTCACACAAATTGAATGCATTTGAAGAATTTTCATGTTCCTAAACTTGCATTAAAATAGTTTTTGATTTATTGTAGAATTGCATACTTTAGAACAAAATTTATAGTAAACACTTCCTAATTTTACAAAGGTCAAAGTGTTTTGAAAACTTACAATAAAAATCTGGTAGATATATATAATATACACAAATGGAGTACATTTCAAAATTGTTATTGCAAAAAGCCCATTGAAATTTTTATGGTTTCTCAATGTGGGTGCTACTGACCCCTGTGGGCATTGCAGGAATCTTTGGGGCAATGATGGATGTAGGAGGGGGGAAGTCGAAGGGCGTTGGGGAGCAAATATTAGGCAATAGGACACTAAAAAAATATGTTTAAAGTGTTTTAGCTTAATCCTCCATGGGTTGCGAAGTCCGTGGTAGCCCTATTGTAAGAGTAACGGATTAGCAACTGGAGGGCTGTGAGTTTGAATCCAACCACGACCATCGTGTACAAAGGGGCTGGTGCACGATCTTAATCTGCAGTGGCCTCAAATGTCCTCATGTTGGCATGGTGTGGAAGTTTGGAGAGTGGGGTACCAGCTTAGGTGTAACTTCGTCATCTGACTGTGGTTCAAAATTACTTGGCGCTGTCCTCAGATCTTTGCCTCTGAGTTTGATCCCAGATCGTTACCAATAGCCAGTTGTGTTGCTCCAGTGCGACTAATTAAAATACCTACCTCCAAGTGGTTTTCGACAAGATATCCCAATCGATCAAGATCTGATCATCAAGATATTGCTGAATTTTTGATGATAAGATCAAGATCTGATTGGTTTTCTTTTAATGACAAGATATCTCGTACATCAAGATCTGGTCAGTTTTCTAATGCTGAGGTACCTCGTTGAGACAACCACCAGGAGGGTTAAAGAGGAGAGATTTGCTAATTGTTAACTGCAGATTTAAGGATGTTACTGATAAAAATAGCCAAATAAAGACAATGGTAGCACAACACTCCTCATCCTTTGCATTAGTGATAATTTTTTACTTTACTGATTTGATAGATATTAATCACAAATAGTGAGCAATCTAGTGTTTTATGTGCACTTTACTTTTTATTACTTCAATTTGATAAATAGCTTTTTAATCAGTTTTATTTCAAAAATAGCTTTTTGAAATACAAAAACTACATAAATGATGAAATTCAAAAATTATAGGCTCAGCTAAACTTTAAATTTATTATTAGTTGAGTTTTCTTGAGGTGTCATTGTGGCTCAGTGAGTATGCCTAGTGCTAGCAACCTGCGAGTTGTAGGCATCAGATTCGATTCTTCTCTGGGTGTATTTCTTTTGTATCAGTAAAACCATGTATGTCCATTACTTTACATTGTCTGCCTTGTGTCTGGTGCAGCATGGCCAAATATCCCTTGCACCATAAAAACCCAACCAACCATCCAGAGTGGTTTCTGAAAAATTCTTTGAAAGGGGAATTGAGTCAAAAATATTGGATAATTTTATTTTAAATGGTGAAATACTATTGAGATTTTTGGTTCTTTTAAAAAAATCTAGGCAATATAAGTGTCATATATTTCCAAGTTTCGTGAAGGCTAAGATTCAAAATTTTCTGGGCACAGCTTGTCTGTCTTTGGACCCTGCATCATAAAACCCCAACCAAAACTTCCTGTAATATTCAATGAGTGCTCTTCTGTTTTATATACAAAATTATAATTTGTTGTGATTAATTTTCTGTCATTTGAAATTTCCTCAGAATTCCAAGGAATTTCATTTTGGATTCGGAATATGTATCATTTATTTGAATTTACTCTATCTTGATTTTTTTAATATTCAACTGGAACACTTATAACACTTTTGACATCAAAAGTATTTATTTAAAAGTTACTAAAACATTTTTTCATTATTTCCAGGGTCCAAACTGCTACTGACCAAATCTTCAATCTCATTAGAGACATAATGGCTGAAACTGGGTCAAGAACTGTTAAAATGGCAGATGCACTTGAGCGCTGCATAACTAAAGGCTTTAACCCAGACCAGTTTGAAGAAGCCGTTGAAGAATATGAAGAACTAGATATATGGCAGGTCAACCAATCTCGCACAAAGTTAACCTTCATTTAATTTCACTTGCATCGATTCGATTATGTTATTCATTTTTGTACTGTTTTCAATAAATGTGTTTCATTAATACCTGTTTGTTCTTGGAGTAGTGAAAGTTTTTGGTTACCTTGGAATTAATTTTTATCTTCAATATTAAAGTGGCATTTATTGATTCCAATTATATTTAACTTAATTTTATTAAATTAGTGCAAAACTATTAAAGTTATGTAATTAAGTGGGTTTAAAATCAAATAAAAATGTAACTGTTGATAGTGTAAAATATCCAACTATGGGGAATTCAGTTCTTAATTCTAAAGTTAATCTTCCATATTTTAGTGTTTAGGCTCTTGATTTAGTTAAAATTATTTTTTTACATTCAATCCTTATATTTCTCTACAATCGTTTAAGGATACATGCTTTTTGAGTTCTATTGTAAACAATTTCAGCTCATCAACTAAACAGTTTGGTTTTTAAAATTTCAAACTTGAATATCTCATTGGGTCAATGGGCTGTAGTAGCCCAGTTGGACGGATTAGCAACTGGAGGGTTGCGAGTTTGAGGGCTGGTGCATGTTAAATCTGCTGTGGCCTCAAATATATTGGCATGGTGTGGAGATTGGGGTGCCAGCTCAGGTGTTGACTCGTCATCCGACTGGCTCAAAATTACGAGGTGTTATCCTCGATCTTTCCCTTCGGGATTGACCCTGGACTGTCGGCAATGAGCGTTGTGTTACTCCATTGTGACGTTAAATATCTATCTACCCATTGGGTCAATTAAAATACAATCCTTGTGAAAAAATGTACATTAAAGCAAACTTCTAAAAATATTTTATTAAGTTTCAACACAGATAAAACAGTACAAGTGTATTTGAGCTTATATAAAAGGTAATGAATGAATATATACAGTCTTAGTTGTTTTCATAATCCTCAGCATCCAGCTTAGCAGATGAAGCACCCTGTAATGAAAAAAGCGCTCATTAATAACACTTTTGAAATGAAAATTCTGCAGCATGTTTTTTAGTATATTAAAAATGCTACCTTAAGTTACGAATGCAATTTTTTACTTTACCTGCTGTTGCATAACCTTCAAAATAAGACAAGTGATAAAACCAACTGAATACAAAGTCAGTTACAGGGCTGCCACAGGCGACTTTGCAATGGTTTTTCATCCTTGGCGACTAGGGGTATTTTTAAGCAAAATTGCCTCAAAAGCTCCTACTTTCAAAATTTGTGACTTAGAAAATTTTGGCGACAATTTTTTAAAAATTCACCAAGGGTCTAGGAAAGTAGTTTTTTAACTAGCAGCGGACGAAAAAATTATTTTTAGGATTTTTCTTTGGGGTAATTTTCCAAGATTCGCCAATTTCGAAGTTTTGGTTCCTAACCAAGGCAACCATAAAAGGAAAACATCGGAATCTAATTGCCAGATTATGGAAAACTTATTTACAAAATGTTGGTTTCTAAGATTTAATTTTCTTGAGATCTTTAACGTCCGTGTTTTTCATACAAAATTAGCACATTTTGTGTTTTAACCTATTCATTTTGTAAATTTTAATTTAAACTTTTTGGAAATTCAAAAACCTAAATTAAGACCCCCTATTTCTTAACCAATAGCATGAATCTTTGTTTCCGTCTTGGATTTACACAATTGGTTACTTCGAATCGTGAAAAATCCTACTTATTAAGACGGTGCACTCTCCAAGTCGGAGATAATGCGTCTTTTCTACAAAATACCGCCAAATTGACGCTTTTTAATGCACAAATTCCAATTCTAGTTTAATGAATAGAAATGCTTCTGCCTATTAAAAATGTAGGAAAATTCAGATTTCGTATTAAGCATTTATTTTTTTATTTTAAAATGAAATTTCTTTGTGTTTCCTACTAAAAAAAATTTGTGTCTGGGCAACTAAAATACTCGAATACTATTTTTGCTATTTTTAAGAATTTATGTTACTAAAGCAACTATTTAGTCCCTATGAGATCCCAACACAGCACTCGTGAAAGTTTTTTCACATGTACAGTAAGGGGTTAATCTTACGATCTATGTGAAATGTAACCTATAAAATGAAAAATAGCCTTGGGAAAAAAAAAGACCTTAAAAGGCTAATTTTTCTTTTACTTGAGCGGAACCCTGATCTCTGAATTGGTAATAGTATGTTAAGGTTTTTCTTTGCTTAGTGCCAGAAAACCTAAACATACTGAGACATTTTTCTGTTATTGTAAATGTAGGGGGTTGTAGGGTTTCCGCGGGGGAATGGGCTTCTGTACGTATTCCAAACGTGACGTCACTACTTATTTTTCGAATATATAATTTCAGCACATCGCAAAGATTGAATTCTGAATTGGGGTATGAGGACCTTGCGCCATCCAATCCAATCGGAATTGGCATGATAGTTGATTGGTCACCACCTAGTAGATTGAACATGACGCCTTGATACAATAGTCTGGCGTAATGCCGTATTCACTGTCTTCATTAAACCAGCAAAAAATATGCGTAAAATGAACTTTAGCAAAAACAATAGAAGATGAACCACAAATTTTCTTTAAGATAGTTCTAAAATTGTTCTCTGGTGCAGTCGAATAAGATATGCTCCTTTGGTTTAGTTGGTTGATTTCCTTGAGACTTATAGCAGCAGAATCAGGCTTTTGTCTCCATTCTTCCTAATACAATATCAAGTAATTGACTCAGTACATACAATAAGTAATTAACACACACAGTGAAAGCTTTTACTGATACAGTAGAGAAATACACCCAGGGAGGAATGCACCTGGCAGGAATCGAACCTGCGCCGCATACAACTCGAAGGTTGCTAGCGCAATGGCCATACTCACTGAGCCACGACACCCCCAGATATGCTCCTAAGTCTCTTCTTCATCAAGGTAAATAAGGCACTTGTTGAAGTCAGCCAGATTCAAGTAGGCCTGATTTAGTGTGGCCTATTCTGGCTTTAGCTGAAGAAGTGGCAACTGCTCTGGGGATTTTTTTGAAGTAATGGAGGTCATTAGGGGGGGGGGAATTTCAATTAACGTCACACTGGAGCAACACAATGGGCTATTGGTGACGGTCCGGGATCAATCCCAAAGGGAAAGATCCGAGGACAACACCACGTAATTTTGAACCACGGTCAGATGACGAGGCAACACCTGAGCTGGCACCCCACTCTCCAAACTTCCACACCACGCCAACGTGAGGACATTTGAGGCCACGACAGATTTAACGTGCACCAGCCCCCCTTTGTACACGGCGGTGTTTGGCTGGATTTGAACTCGCAACCCTTCGGTTGCTAGTCCGTTGCTCTTCCAACCGGGCCACCGCGGCCCGGAGGTCATTAGGCTCACTCTGGAATTGAAATATATGGCGGAGTTCCTCATATATTTCAATTCATTCCAGAGTTCCTCAATAAAGTACACCAAAGTGATCGAAGCCTCTCTCCTGACCCTACCCAAACTAGAGAGGGTAGTTGCTGACAAAAGAACTGGGCCTATTGTATACCTAGCTTAGCCCAAAACAACGATAAACTACATTTTAATGCAACCCCGATATGTATCAAGCGAGAACATTTGAATAGTGGAAATAAAATCGCATTCCGTGATTTTGTTTTTCCTGAAAATCCCTCATGTAGAAGTTGGAAGAGTAGCGGACCTGAGGGTTGCGAGTTCGAATCCAACCAGAGACCGCCATGTACACGGGGGCTGGTACACGTTAAATCTGTCGCGCCCTCAAAATGTCCTCACGTTGGCGTGGTGTGGAAGTCTGGAGAGTGGGTGCCAGTTCAGGTGTGACCTCGTCATCTGACCGTGGTTCAAAACTACTTGGTATTGGCCTCGGATCTTTCCCTTCGGGATTGATCCCTGACCGTTGCCCATTATGTTGCTCCTGTGCGACGTTAATTAAAATACCTACCTATCCTCATGTAGAAATGGGGACCGAATTTTTTGAGATTGGATTGTAATAATCTAAAACCTTCTGGGAAAGTCGGCTGGAAACAAGATTTGCTTAAGAAACGTCTTCGCATTTTCTTTTCATATTCGCAAATATTGTGAAAGTTTCGATAGATTTTTTTAATTTCCGATCTTTCTCAAGACTCGGCATCGAAAGTTCAATAACGTGAGGCAATGAAACGCAACCGTCTATCCGCTCTTCCTCATGTTATCGTCTTTTCAATCGACACTTCAACTCCAGCGATAAGTTCGAAAAAAGTAGGCAAATCCATTCGACGTCGGACGAGAACCGAAAGTTCAAAAGCCAAGCGGAAAAAAAGATATCAGAACAAGGTTAAGAACCACGTACAAGAACTTCCAATTTCGGATTATCTCCAGTGGTGAAACAATGTAGACCTGAACAAGAACGCCATCACGCTCTTGAATACAAAACTCACGTGTTTGCCCTCAGTTAGGCTTAAGAACGTTCCTATACAGTACAAATTCCGCATTAGTTTAACCTTGAGATACTGTTTCAATTAGTATTGATATTGAACTATATCATGGACATGTTCGTGAAAATATGTACGCAGTGCTTTTAATATTTTCTTTTATTGAATGCAGATTGGCGACTGTGATCTACTCACCCTGAAAGATGGATGGAACTTGAACTTTGAAAGAAACAGTGTTCTGATCATGAAACTATGTATACCTGAACAAAAAGAACGCCATCAAGTCCTTGAAAACAAAACCTCATGTGTTTGCAAGCGGTTAAATTTAAGAACGTTCCATACAGTACAAATTCCGCATTGGCTTAACATTGAGATACTGTTTCAATTAGTATCTTTGGCCAAGACAAAGAACATCAAATAATGGACATACACACACAGTTCGCTAGTGGTAGATTGTTTCGGAGTTTTATAGCGCAAAGGCCATATTTGACAAAGCTAAGTCAAACACAAGACAAACAACTTCAAGTAAATAGATTGTGGAAGGGAAAAAGAGGGATTGGGAATAGAATAATGGGATGGGGAAAGCAGAAATAGATAAAGGCAAGATAAAAGTCAAATTTGCTGAAAATTTCTTAAGTTGCTACATGGCTCCTTTGCAGATTATTTGCTGTCTCAGGTTAATATACTACTTGAGAGTTATAATAAAATGCATACGTTTCTAAAAAGTAAGGAAATTCATGTATTTAAAATAGTTAGATATGTACACGTTCCACAGTTAGTTCCGTTTTGGTTTAACTTCGAGATATTGTACGCATATGCATGGTATTGACAAGGCTAAGAGGAACTATTTTATAAAAGTAAATCTATTGATTTTATAAATATTTTTTGACTTATTTGTCTACGTCGAACTACATGGATAGTACAGAACGTCTTACGTCCGACCGCCTGTGACAAAAATAAGTCACAATTGAAATCGTTATATCGTAAAAGTACGTGTCATATTCGTTAACAGAATGGAGACCGATTCGCACACTGCCCAATATATCGTAACGTTTCCCTCTCAGTTTTCACTCCATCTATTTCGCGTTTGATTCAGACAACTTTCGGATCGTAGACCTAAGCTCCAAGCTGATGGCTCACAATCAGAACTGAGCCCATATTTTTATTATTAAATGGAGATTAGCAAGTGTGATGTGCATATCCTGGAAGATAGATGCCACTTGAACTTTAAAAAGAAAATCAAGCCTTTTAAATGCAGATTAGAAAGTGTGATCTACATGTCCTAGAATGATAGATGCCTCTTGAACGTTGAATATCAAGGTTTCAAACAAGTTCATTGATGGACAGAACTATGGCATGATTGGCTGGTGAGGCAATGGTTAGGTAACAATTTTTTAGTTAACCTTGATTCAAAGGCTAAATTAAAAGTTTCAGAATAATTGACCATATAGAGGGAATTATCTTGATGCCCAACTCAACCATTTTCTGGTTGATCTTGGTTGGTCAAGAGCCATATTTGCTAGCCGAGGCAAAAACAAGATAATATCAATTAATTTAATGCTTCAGCATTTTAATAGCGGTCTTTTCAAGTAATAAAACTAATTAACCCTCCAAGTGGTTTTGACGAGATACCTCGCTCATCAAGATCTGACCAATTTTGCTAATGACGAGATACCTCGTATTAAGGATGCCGAATGAAGGTATAGCCGTTTTTTGATAAGATCAAGATCAAGATGAGGTCAGTTTTTCTACTGACGAGATATCTGGTCCATCAAGATCTGGTCAGTTTTGCTGATGACGAGAACCTTGTCAAGGCAACTACTAGGAGAATTAGCACTCTTACTAAATCCCTTTTATTTTAATGTCTGGAAAAATTCTCTGTTGAGTTGCTCGTCTATCAAGATCTGGTCAGTTTTGCTAATGACAACCTCGTCAAGACAACTACCAGGAGGATTAGCACATTTTCTAAACCTCCTCTACTTTAATGTCTGTTAAGTAGCTCTACAGTGCTCTAGAGGTGCTATTTATTGTTTCAGGTGAAGATATTACATGAAATGTGAACTTTTGTAATTTTAGCACGAACATGTTTGTTGTAGTCAGGTTTAATACACTCCATATCAGCACAAATTCCACATTGATTTAACCTTGAGATCTAGTATGCAGGAGCATTGATATAAGGCTCTATCATGGACATGTTTGTGAAAAGCCTGTGTTTATAAATATTTTTATTGAATGCAGTGAGTGTGATCTATTAACCCTGAGGATGGATAGCACTTGAACTTTGAAGGAAACCGAGCCTTTTGAACAAGGCTATCTACAAGTTCATGACGGAAGAAACTTGTGACAAGGTTGGCTGATGAAATATGGTTACGTAATCACTAATGGTTAGCCTGGCTCAAGGACTTAACTATCAGTTTAAAAATAATCAAGGACGACGAGGAGAGGCAATCAGGGAACAGGTCAAAAGGAAATTGGAAAATTCCCGAAAATCCGATGTTTTTGCAAGGTTGGTCGGCCACAAATATTATGGAACTGGGCAAAATTAGTTAAATTTTTTTTTATCAAATGAAAATAAATAATCCAATCAATAATGAAATCAAGCATAATTCTCTAAAATATGTGCGATTGTTATTGAATTTAAGACTCCTCAATTGTTCCCAAACGAATTTTTATTGCGAGACAAAAAAAAACTTGTCCAAGAGAAAAAGTTGGATCGAGTTTCGAACACACAATCCTCCTGTTGCTAATACGCTAATTTTCCAACCAGACTACCGGGGACCGATGTTTTCTGTTGATGGCATTTGCTTGATATACTTGTTTGTAAATTGAGCCCCACATATTACTGTTTGAATACTGCAATTGAGTGTGCATGACCTTTAGAATTAAACAAAGCGCAATCGAAAATTTGATTCATTTTCCCTAAATTACTTGTATTCTAGGATAATTTTAATTTAGATGTTGAAATTTGAAGTAAGCATGTAACGCATAATCGAAAAAATTATTTAGAGTACTTGGCTTGAACAATAGAAGTACGACATGGAATAATCTATTCAGTTAATAATTTATTTGAAAAAGGATGTTAATAGAAATATTAAGTGGAGTTTGCTTCAGTATTATCGATACAAATTGTTGTCTCACAAGTTCAAGGACTACTGAATAGATCAATGTAATCGAAAACAACGCAGAATTCATTCACAGACGTACATGTTCCATTTCATTCAATGAGAAGACTGCGATTATAAAAAGAATTTGTATCTGCAAGATTATTCCAGAAGACGTAATTGAAAAACAATCCACCTTTAGCAAAATAGTCTGAATTTTGAACTCACTGTTGATAGCTTTAATCCTTTCAAGTACCGCCAACTTCGAAGTTCAGAATATTATCGTAAACATACGTATATCAAAGGAACGTCAATGTTTTGAAGAATATCTTATGGAGTATAAATAAGCCCGAGCACAAAGCTCAAGGTTATTTAAGAACTGTTATTTTCGAAGCACAAAATACGTCATATTTTTGTTATTGTTTTGTTTTCGCGTGTGCTTAAACGAGAAAACAGTTTTTGATTAAAAATAGAAAAACAATGTACTTAAGATTACATTTATTATTCACACCCCATTGAGGAGTTAACCGCATAATTCCATTGTGCAACATAGTCTTCCCTGCATGACTTCTAATCAATTTTAACCTTATTGACCAATAGAATCTTCCAAGGAATTCTTTTTCAAGAAATTACCAACAGAATATTCTTTATTCTATTATAAAGAAATATAACCAACAGAACCTTTCCAAAATATTTCATTCTAAGGAAAGGACCAATAGTATCTGCAAAGAATTATTTTCGATTCAAAGGACCAATAGAATCTAAAAAATATTTCATTCTAAGGGAAAGACCAATAGTATCTTTGCAAACAATACTTTTCGAATTAAAAACCCAGTAGAATCTTTTTTCAAAGAATTACATTTTAAGGAAAAGATCTATATCTTATTTCGAAAGGTTGAGAGAATCCATGGATTTCCAAAATTTTAGTCGATAATTTTGGGAATGGCCAGTATCGTGTTCTGGAGTTTTACCGAAGCATGTTCGCTACAAAAAGGGGAAACTTACGAAGGGGGTTCTCTCGCCGTACTTGCTCCAGAAGGTCACCTTGCCACGAGTGACGTAACCGGTGCGTTGATCGAAGAGCTTCACGGACTCGAACGGTGGGCAGTACAGATGAAGACTCACTGCAGTCTGCGAATGACTCGGGTTTTCCATCCGATGCAAACCGAGAGAATCTACAGGGGAGAGAGTCGAGACATGAAGACAACTGAACGGTGATGTCCGGAAGGCAGCACATAATATGGAATAAAAAGTTGCATAAAAAGTTATCTGTCACTATTAACCCTCCAAGTCCTTTTGACGAGATATCAAGATCTGACCAATATTGCTAATGACGAGATATGTCGTCATCAAGGTATTGATTTTTTTATGATGACGAGATCAAGATCTGGTCAGTTTCTTCTAAAGGCGAGACGACGAGAGCTTGGTGAACGAGATATCTTGTCCAGCAAGATCTGGTCAGTTTTGCTAATAATGGAATACCTCGTAGATTCAACCACCAGGAGGGTTAATCAAAGTATACTGCGGCAGAGCAGTTGACTAAGGGCTGCTGTTATCCCTCAACAGAATCCCGATCAATCTGGATCCAGTAGACACTGACTACAGAAGATTCGGGAAAGCAGTTTCCACAAGAAAATCTTGTTCGTCATACGCTGCCTAAATCCGGAGCGTTGCACTACATTGTCTCTGGGTGTAAAGGCGGATGCATACAATGAATACTCTTACCGTTCATATAAGTAACATCATTAGTCTTCAGGTGGGTCTCTCCAATGATTTCCATTTCCTTCTCGCCTTCTGAATCCGATGGCCAGGCGAAACGGATTTCGGTCAAATGTCCATCCAAAACCTGTAAGCAAACAGACAACAGAGTGAAAGTTTTGTAATAATTTTAAGTAATAATTTGACGCAAAGAAATAACATACGAGACGCCTGGTGAACCTTTTTAGTAAAGCCCATTGCTGTAGTATTATCGGTGTTTTGATATTTAGATGCGGTGTATTGAGTGGTCAATTGGGCCGAGACAAGTCCAAGTCTGTTCACACTTAATTAACCATGAAGGAAATAGAGACGATTAGTGAATTAAAGGTGCCTCTGGGTGTAGGAATTTTTGTGAAAGATTGTTCATAGGAAACCTCAAGATGGTGCGAGTAACGGAATGAAAATGTTAGTGAATGAAATGAAAAAATTAACAGAACGTATGTTTTCAATCTAAGAGAAACCCTTCCAGGAATTTTCTCAAACAAGAAAAAAGTTCTATTAAAGCATAGCAGCGTTCAACTGAAGAAACCCATATTTTCAATTGAAGAGCTGTGCGCAACAGCCGTAAGCCACAGAAATATATTCCGTGATGAAAGAAAAAAAACAAATATTGTTTATATTGTGAATATATTCAACAATTAATTTACGATTAAAGTGCAGAGGATAATTTTATTGATTAAAGGTTTATAATTGTAGCGTAGTTCGATAGCTTTCGAATGACACCACTTATGCAGTCCTTACTTCAAGCAATCCAAAGTTATATAGGACCAAAGCTCGCCCAGTACCGTAGAATTACGTCATATTGCAGACCCCTCCCAGCGCTCAGTGCGTCTGCGCACTCGTCTCGAAGGTCATGTCACGTACGGATATTCGTTGACTACACGACGCTATATTTATCTTCTGGATGTTTCTTCTAGTTCTGAAATCATAAGACGAAGCAGTTATAAAGCTAAATTTTTCATGCATGCCCCCTGTACTGTTCCTATTTTAAAGACGTATTCACATCAAAAGTCATTTATCATTATGATATATGTAGCTCTTAAATTCAAACAAAGCCTTCTTTTAATTTTGTGTCGCTCTGTGGTTACTACTTTGCTGCATGAAAGATAGTTATGCCTTTGATTTAAACATTCTCTTAGAAGAAAACTAACGTCATATTTTAAAATAGAATATACAAATACATATAAAAATCTCCAGTTAAAAATATTACCTTATTTAGAAAACAAAGCGTAACGAATTTCGATTTTTTTTGTTGATTATTGCTTTCAGAACTCGAGTTCTTTTTGGGCAGATCTTGTATTAGCTTTAATCATTCACAAACTGTAAAATAATGTTCTACCTATAAGTAATGCAAATCCCGATAAACTCCATAATACGGCATTTAAATAGAGAAATTGATAGTTCAAATCGATAAGACAATTTTGGAAGCAAGCAAAATTAAATATGTACAAGTAAAATGTTTATATTAGATAGAAATAGAGAAGATCGAACACTTCAATAATTTCAGGTCAGTATCATTTCTGACATATTTCTATACTTACTTTCATGAAGCAATGGCTGTCAGCATGGTCATGAATACTGCTGCCTTGACCTTCAGCCCATGCAAGGAGCATCAAATTGTACTTGCCATTGCCTTCGTCCACCAAGTTACGAGTATACCTGTCAAAGACGAAATTCTATTGAAAAACACTTAAAAAAGCCAATAGTATTTTGAAATTTCATAGACTATACTTAACCCTCCTAGTGGTTGCCTCGACGAGGTATTTCGTCATTAGCAAAATTGACTATATTTTTATGGGGACGAGATATCTCATCAGAAAAAAATCTTACCATATCTCGATCTCGTTATCATAAAAAAAAATCGTCAATATTATAACAATATATTTCGTCATTAGAAAAATTGCTCAAATCTTTATGGATGAGATATCTCGTCGCAACCACTTGGAGGGTTAAATATGACGTACGGTTTCTGTCTTAATATGTGGTTAGCATATATGGTTACAGCTTCACAAATACGCTCAAGCTGTCTTCTGTTCAAGACAACCTTTTCATTTGAACTTAACAATGGTCAATTGTATTCGATGGTCACCTTAGGTCAGTGGGTGTCACCATGGCGTGACGAATAGAAAATAGAAGGACGCTTCATAACGGCACGTGAATAAATATCAAATAGGACTTTGTCCCTGTCTGTTTGACTTAAAATTTATGGGGTTCCTTGAGGAGCTACCACCCACCTCAATAAAACCCAGCTTCATAATGAATGCCCTGACCAACTCTATCAAGTCCACTCATCGCATATTCAATTGCAGGATACTTGACCCCTCCCAATTCCTTATGATCGCAGTGACGCAAATCCTTTTTAATATGGGTTCACTTGTCATTATGACTAGTCCTACCTTCTATATATCACGCCATGGTGACAGTTGGTTTACCCACTGCGCTAGCAACTTACGAGTTGTAGGTGGCATAGATTCTATTCCTGTAACTTACCCTGGGTGTATTCCTCTCTTTATCAGTTAAAACTTTCATTGTGTGTATGTCCATCACTTAATGTCTTCTGCCTTGAGTTTGGCGCAGGTTTGCTAAATATGGCCCTTGCGTCATAAAACCCAACCAACCACAACCTTAGCATTGGTAGAATGTACAATACTTTTATTCCTTGGGTTATGTTATGTTAACATGATCCTTCATATTAACCATCTTATCTTGGACCTTGCGCCATAAAACCCTAATTAGCTACCTACCTAACCATCTTAGAGTAGCCAAAAGAAATTCCAAAGAATGAGCAACGATTTGATGTCGTCAGCTTACAAGATAAACATACTTCGTCAGACACAGCTCTGAGAAAACAAAGACGGAAAAATTCTATTCACTGTTTTGCTCACTAAGTGTTTCTCAAGAAATCTAACCTTCACGCAAAGAAAAACATTCTTAGTGGACATCAATAGTGGAATCATCACCCCATTCTGATCTAAAATAGCTAAGAAATTCATCAAGAAAATTTTGACTTAGTGGGCTTCACTTGTTTTAGTATGATAGTTCATTGGTCAAAGGCAAACGGCAGTAAATTATATTTTAAAGTAATCCTGATATTTATCATGTGAGAACATTTGGTTAGCGAAAGTAAAATTTTTGCATTCCGCCTGGTTTGTTTGCATTGAAAATACCCCACATTGAAGTTATAAATGAAATAATCGAATATTACAAGTAGATCTGCATTTCATCACTCAATAAATCAAGAAGGTAAACCTATAGAGGAGATATAAAAGTAGAGTGAGTAATGGCAACCTTTTTATATACCCAGGATCTTGTGCCCAAAACTAGTAGTAACGTGACCCTTAGACACCCTTTCGTCTGCCGACTGGAAACGAACATTCATCATCTGATTGGTTGACGGGACAGGAGATGCCCATGCACTAATTCATCATCAGATTGATCCGCACGGCATCGTAGACTGACGATTTCACCATTTTTGTGGTCACTATAGAAATACGTATTCACACACCTATCCTGTCATAAGATGCTACATCGCCAAACGAGGTGATTAGACGCCAAATCGGATAACCAAGTCAAATTTTCAGAGCAATCGCTTGACTACTAGTCGATATGTTAGTCACACTTTGAAACTCCTAATAGCAATGCTCAGTCTACTTATATTTCACGTCTATGGTCTCAATGAGGTATCTTGCTAGTAGTTAAACTGACCAGATATTGATGAACAAGATATCACGTCATTAAAAAAAATCTGACCAGATCTTGATTTCATTTCGTAAACCTGGGCTATGAGTGAACAGGAACTTGTTCGATTCCTGTAACTTACCAAACCCGTAACTTCAAATATTATGTTTCTTTCAAGCACCATGAATCACCACGACCAAATCAGTTTTCTTTTGGCTTGATACCTTTTCAATTAAATTGAAACCATAACTCCCTAACCACTTTATCTGAATTCTTACGCCATTTTCAGTATATCGAAGATCTAATTCGCCCTAGTATAGCCGAAAATGACCATAGAATGCCAAAACAATCCAGTCAGTATGTGGAGATTACATTTGAAAGGTTACCATTTGGCATTCAAAAAGAATTTCCGACATTCTAAAAATTCTGAAAATTTCCTGCCAAGTGCATATTTTAGATAACTTATCTGGAAAGTTTGTGCAGACGTAAATAATTTTTGGTGGGAAGAGGCTGCTATATGCTCCATCAGCTTAAATTTTGCTCAAAGGAATCTTGTTAGATAACGATGCTTCAAAAACTCATATCACTATTCACGAATTTAGCGTTATTGAAGTATTACGTAAATGGTCTGGCGTCTTCAGAAATATTTTTTATAGCTTATCCAACAAGTTTTCTTAAGCAACTCCATATGTGGAAAAACTGAAACATTGCCTTGGACTTTTGCATACAACTCTTTTTACTGTCAATATTGGAAGGACCTTAAAGGCTACTATTATTAAGTGGCTTTGATTTCAAAACTTTAGTGTCATATTGCCATAAGTGACCATAGAGTGACAAACTAAATGGAAAAAGCTTCAAACGAAACAGATGTTCTATCATTTGCAATGCGGATCTTGCACGTGAGGGAGTATTACACGAATTCCAAGATGGCTGACATGCATCTAACGTACAGGGCTGCCAATGGAAACGGTAGGTAGATATTTTAATTAACGTCGCACTGGAACAACACAATGGGCTATTGGCTACGATCAGGGATCAAACCCGAAGGCCAATGGGAACTGAAGAGCTGCTCAAAGATTGTACCGTGAAGCCAATAAGCGAATCATACATTAATCATCAAACATTTGAGCGTTTACATGTATACAGTATACCTCAATACAGTATACCTTGATACATGAGTCTGGTGTATTAACGCAGATTTCACGATATCTTCTATAAACCAGTGAAGCATTATGCATAAAATGAACATAAGGAAAACCAATAATAGATGATGAATCACAAATTTTCTTTAAGATAGTTCTAAAAATGTTCTCTGGTGCAGTCGAATAAGATATGCTCCAAAGTATCTTCCTCATCAAGGTAAATAAGGCACTTGTTGGAATCAGCCAGAATTCGAGTAGGCCTGATTTACAGTGTGGTCTATTCTGGCTTTAGCTGAAGTGGAAACTGCTCAAGAGATTTTTTGAAGTAATGGAGGTCATTAAACTCTGGAATTGATATATGTGGCGATTCATTCTAGTGTTCCTGCATAAAGTACATCAAAGTGATCGAAGCCTCTCTCCTAACCCTACCCAAACTAGAGAGGGTAGTTACTGACAAAGGAACTGGGCCTATTGAGGTTGTCAATTTAATTAACTTATGAGCCATTTCTTTGCCTTACATTTCGCAATGCGCAGGAACCTACTACAAAATGATGTGTCTTTTAATTTGACAAGCTGTCTGATTCCCTTAATTCTAAGGAAGTAATTGCTAGTCTCCAGCTCAGTGAAACTGAAACATTTGAGTCATCCGGCATGATGCGTGTTGGCGCACCCCTGAAAGATATTTAACGCAATGTTGAGAGAAATTCATATATTCATGAAATGCTCATGATTCAATCTGTGAGCAAGTCTTCCGTTTCTGTTGGCAGCCCCATACGTTAGATGCATGTCGGAATTCGTGTCATGTTCCATTGAGTGCGAAATCAGCGTGTCAAGTGACGGAGTTTTAAAATAAAGATTTGGCAACAGCTCCTTCTAACACCTACGCGCAATAGTTACGGACATATATTCTTTGACAAAAATAATTATTTTGATGCTCTACCACGCTTTAAATTTTGTCCAAGGAATTTTGAATCACATTGCATAATTATACGTTTTAATATTTTATACTTGTAGAATATATTTTATTAAAAGTTTATTGAATTCGAATAAACTACTATAATGGTAGCAACCAAATGATTGTATGAGACTTGAAAATCTAAAAGCTTCCATTGCTACTTAAAATTTATTAATCTCAATCATTTGCAAACTGAATTTATTTAAATTTTGCATGGAATATTTTTCATCTAAATAAGTAAACAAAGAGGTAGGGAGTACAAGAACATTGTTTGAATTTCAATTCATTAAAAGCGCTTTTCACGAATTGGAATTATAATAAATTATAATAAAAAAAGAAAGATAAGATGGGATCAGAATAGATAAAGATGGTTTAGAATATATAGATACAGAAGATAGAATTAGAATAAAAAGATATGGAAGATGGAATTAGAATAAAAAATATATGGAAAATGGAGTTGGTATTTATAAAATAGCACTCTTGAATACTTTGTTTTTAGATAAGTTTGGTTTGAGTATAGGTTCATGGGGAAACAGGCGGATGGACTAATTTTCAGATAGGAGGTATCACTGTTTGTATTGACGAACACGCGTTGTTTTTGTTTTCGTATTTATTTTAACGCTTTTTCTTTATCTACAACGTCACAAACTCCGCTTTCCCGCTCATCTTTTGAAACATTCTGATAGAATGATCCAAATTGTGAGAAAAAAATGAGTTCAACCTATTTCCCACCAATGGTTGTTTACAACTTTCCCGCTCTTTTCTTCTACGGCCTTCTGATTGATAGATTGGATGTGTGGATAGTGACCCTTTATGAATGGAACGGCACTTTTGAATGAGTCAATGACCGGGTTCTTCGTCGCCAAGATTGAGGGTCGTTAGAATGGCTTTGGACTTTTTGCAGTGACTTATTTTCACTTTGATACGGGGATAGGGCGATCAACCTTTCAGCCATGAGTTTAAGGGAGATTTAGTCAGGTTGTTTGTATTAAGTTTTATAGCGCAAGGGCCATATTTGGCTAAGATGTGCCAAACAAAAGGCAGATAATGTCAAGCAACGGAAGGACACACAATAAAAATTTTACTGACCCAGAAGAGAAAACAACAGCCAGGGAGGAATACAACCTGACAGGAATCGAGCCCGCCACGCGTGCAACTCGCAGGTTGCTAGCTCAGCGGACAAAACCAGTGAGCCACTGCGGCCCCGAGATTTAGTCAGATACGCTATAAAGTTTACATAAAGTTTACGCATTCTTAGAGACGCGACGTCACTCCAACAAATGTTCATGGAATGGATAATTACACAATTGGTAATTGGTATTAATTAACGTCGCACTAGAGCAACACAACGGGCTATAATTACACAAAGCACTTAATTTACATTTAACTTACATGTCACAATATAGAATAAAAATTTACAAATTCACATGCTTCGTTGTTGGTTGGGTTGGGTTTTACGGTGCAAGAGCCACATTTGGCCAATCTGCGCCAAACACAAGCCAGCGTCAAGAAAAAGGCATACACAGAACAAGGAAAGTTTTACTGACACAGAAGAAGCGATAAATACATCCTGGGAAGAATCGAACCTGCGCCGCCTGTAACTGGTAGTTTGCTAGCGTAGTGAGCAAACCTACAGTGCCACGACAACCCCGCCATTTAAGAAAAAATGCATTTTTACAGTTTAACATTTTATACACTGTTTTATAAAAATACAATATGCACTTCACTTTCTTCCGTTTACCGTTTATCTTTACTCTTCAGTTCAAACACTAATAAATGGACAAACCTGAAAAAATATACTTCCACACCATTTAAAAACAGTACAAATCTCATGGGCATCACAACCAGGTACCGTGAAAGCAAACACTTTAAGAAACGGCCTACTGCATTAAGACCATTTACTTTTTAGAGGACTCGGCAAACACAGAGGGCAATCGTAAGTGAAGAATAATAGATGAGGGTGAAAAGAAATACCACGGTTTCTTCCTCTGGAGCCAAGAAGGTATCTACACATAACAGCAACATTCCTTTGGGAGTAGGAAAAGGAACTGCAAAATAATAACAGCTAATTCTGGGGTAAAGAAACTGCTGGAAAAATACAGCCCTAGTTCCTCATTATGGTCGAAAGCAGGGGAAGTGAAGTATAATTAGAGTAGCAATTCATCTCAAGGGGGGCACATTCCTTCAGGCAAGATCGATCCTCTCGAACTTTCGAAGGACACGGTACCCCGAGGCTAGGTAAATTTTCTCGAGTTTATTCCACTGCTACAAAGTAATGTAAAAACTTAGTGCGGTTGATGTATATGGAAGCTGTCTGATTAATTTGAGGGTAATTGTTAATTAATCTTAATTGGGTGGATAAAGTTCGTAGCTGAAGAAAAAAGTAAAAATCCCAGTAAACCAGTTAAGTTTCTGCGTGCTTTGCTACTTATATTTGAGGTTGTTTTGAAAATGTTCAATATTTTCTGGAAACATTTAATGCCCCATATAAAAGAGAAGAGAGGGAGAGAAATGTACCCAAGAGATACTAACTTTAAAAAGAGCTTTATTTAAGTATACTATATTTCAATTTTTACACATACAGCAGAACTTGATTATCCGTGGTAATGTGGACCGAAGTCATCTCGGATAATACGGACATACTAACACAAAACAGCTTTTATGAAATACGAAAACAATTTACTGTTCTACATATTACCACGACTACTACGAAAATATTTATAAGGCAATGAAGTACTGTATCAAATTCTGCTCGGTTAACAGTAGGTAACTGAATTTTAGTCGCACTGGAGGAAAAAACCGAACTATTGGTGACGGTCCGGGATCAATCCGGAAGGGAAAGATCCAAGGACAACACACCGACATGAGGACATTTTAGGTCTCGAAGGGCATCAGCCCACACGTACAAGGCGATATTTAGTTGGATCGAGTTTCAAACTCACAACCCTCCGATTGATAATCAATGAATCTTTCAACTGGGCTACCACCGGATAACACCATAGAGGAAATATAAAAGTAGAGTGAGCTCAGGATCATGTGACCAAAACTGCTAGTAACGTGACCCTTAGACTATTTCGTCAACCGGGTGGATACGAAAATTCATTATCTGATTGGTCCAAGAGACGGCCATTCATTGATTCATCATCTGATTGGTCCGCGCGACATACTGACGATTTCACCACTTTTGTTGCTACTCTAAAGAAATGCTACCACACTACCCTGTCATAAGATTTTACATTACCAAACGAGGCGATAAGATGCCAAATCGGCAAACTAAGTCAATTTTTCAGAGCAGCCACGTGACTACTAGTCGACATGTTGGTCACTTTTTAAGCTCGTCTCAGTAGAAATGCTCAGTCTACTTGCATTTCACGCCTGTGATTTAACCATGAACGAAACATTCTTTCCATCCCTAAATGTCATTTAGACTCTTAACTCAGTGAGGTGGACCACTTTTCCTTTTCCTTACAATCTATGTAATTTCATGAGATGAAATGCAATGCCAAAATGTGACCTGTGCTTGTCTTCGTCTACATTTTTTGAAATGAGTACTTAATTTCGTTTTATGTCATTCTGGAACCACTGTGTAACAAGTTCGAAGAGTCACCTCATTTATATGAAACGCCGAAATTCAGAAGATCTAAATACGAAATACTTTCTGGATATGTATACTTATTGCGTTTCCAGGGATAAATTCTTTAAAGGAAAAGCTCCTAATTTATTTTAGGGATAATTTTTCGATCTGAGGCGACAAGCGTTAATGAGGCCCTCTTAGGCTATTAGGCCTCGAGGCCTATTAGGAAAGAAAAAGGCATCGGGATAAAAACAAACCTGCCCCATTTTTCAAAGAGCAGACGAATCAATCGTCTGATGCAACTTTACTAACGTTGCGACACAGGATTTCTTGAACATTTGAGAGTAAATTGAATTTACTTCATAACGCTAACGTAATGTTCTGAGGGTTCTATCTTTTAGACGCGAAAACTTATGTATTAGTGTTTATTTCATTCTTAAATAATGTTCTCTTTAAACTCTTCTAATCAAGAAATGTAGGTTGAACCAAAAAGGTCTTGGACAAAGACCTTATAAAATATCTTAAAAGGAAATCCAGGTTACAATATGCTAGTTGACGTAATTTCAATTTCACTATACAATATAAAAGTGCAATACAGGTATCATTGAGAAAAAATGTTGGTACAATAGGTCATTTGTTTTAACAGGTAACGAGTGGCAGATACCTGGTGTAAAATTTCTGTTTCCTAACAGTTCATCAGCAAATTTTCGTAACATTCTTAACATCCTTCATTTCCGTTTCCTAACGTACAGAAAAATAAGAAAACCTCCCCCGTGGGGAATGATGCAATATTTCTGAATGTGCCACCTCGTTTGACCTAGTCTATCTCGGCAGCCGTGAGCACAACACGACTGTGTGTGGGGTATTATTTCAAAGCTCTCGATTGAGATCTATTCAAATATACCAAGAGCATTTCGCAGTGGTTTGAACATGAACAAGTATAACATGCTTCTTAACAGGAAGGTAGACTAATAACCTTAATTAAAAATGAAGTAGAACTCCAATGAAAGCTCAAGAACCACCGAGATATTGAATGGTTCACCGAAAGTATAATGTGATAACCCCGTCATCGGTCTAGCCTGACCTCCAGGATCACGATGTGAAGGGCTACATGTATCATGATGTACACTTTGAGATGTCCGTATCCTTAGAAAGGTTGTTAGCAAGCAAAAACGTACAAAGAAAACAGTCCAAATTATAGATGCAACAATCATATTTTTCAGTTTGCAGGAATCCATATGAAACGACGCACGTGAAATGAGATTCTTTCACGATGTCTGTTGGTTGGTTGTTTTCGGGGTTTTATGGAGCTTGGTCCATATTTGGCCAAGCTGCTTCAAACACAAGACAGACAACACAATGAGAGAGGAAGGAAAAGCAATAAAATAGAAGGGTAAGCGAGGGTAAAAATGAAAGGGAGGAAAAATAAGGGTAACCTCGGGGTTGTGATGCCCGTAAAAGCCTAAAGATGTGTCCCTGAGAGTTTCACGATGTCGGAAGATTTTGAAATTGTATCCATACAGATCGTAAATTGCGAGGCAATGTGTTTACAATACTCCAACTGACCAGATCCAGATGGACGAGATAACTCGTCAGTAGAGGAAAACTGATGTTGATCTCGTCATAAAAAAACGGTAATATCGTGATGACGAGGCATCTCGTCATTAGACAATTGGTCAGATCTAGATGGACGAGATATCTCGTCGAAACAACTTGAAGAGATAATACCTTGCCAAAAAAGATACTAGAACGACAAACCAAACAAAAACGAATAGAAGTAATGAATTGTGGATTCTTTTAATTATCTTAGAGGTTCAAAACCATATATATCCGATCTGCAACTTGCAGTCTTTCTTACATATCTTCAGACCAGTTTTGACCTTCTTGACCAATAGAGTCTTTCCTGTGATTTTCAATCAATAGGTGTTATTTAGCGGTTTTGTATGTTGTGGGGAAAGTACTATTACACTATTCGGAAATTTCGTGACGCTTAGAGGGTTAAATTGTAACATTTTAGTTTCTGTAAAATGTTAAAATTGAATTCTTAATCTTGTATCGAATGGGGTACCGGTTTGGTTTCTCCTGTATAGTCATCATTTGTTACATATGGACTGATAAGGACCGAAACTTATGATTTAAAGTTTAAACTAGTCCATTAATGTGCACTTAACCCTCCAAGCGTTACGAAATTCCCTAATAGTGTAGCATTGCTTTTACTGCCCAACACACATGACTAACCATGTCGATTGGATGAAAGAATCCCATTGGTCAAGGTCAAAACTAGTTGAAAGACTGCAGGCCACATGACGTGCATGCTCAAAGGGTTAAATATAAGAAACTATTTAATTTTAACCCTATGAATGCCACGAAGTTTCCGAGCAGTGAAGTATTGCTTCATCCCACAACTCACATAATGACTAATAACTACATCTATTGGTTGACAGAAGGTCAAAAACCTGTTAAAATCGTACAGGGCAGGGGAAACTAGGTTGTAGCACTGATGTGGTGTGAACCTCTTTCAGAGGGTTAATATAAGAAATATCTTCCATAAGCAAACATCATTAACGCATTCGTCATTCATGACTGTTATTAAATGTCCTTTTTCATGACTCAATTTGGAACTGAAGAATCATCCATCATTACTTACTCATATTACTATCCACATTTTTCTTGTGCAAACAGAAAATGGGAATTTATGATAACTGCTACTGAATTCACACATACAATTCCGTTGCAATATTTAATAAAACTTGGTTGGTGAGCAATTTATTAGTTTCCAAACCGATCTTTACTGATAGGCACGAATGAAGTAAATCATTGAAATTAAACAATATATTATCTGACTCATATTGATCCAGAAGCGATCTTTTTTATAGACATATATCATGGACAGATTTATTGACATTTTTCAATTTCGATTCTTAGACAGGTGTCTAAGAATCGAAGTTTTTACAGACAGTTTTATGATCTTTAGAGAAAAAAATTATTGCAGACTTGTCTAAATAGAATGATTTAGATAGATTTCAGAAAAGTGCACTACAAGGATAAGATTTCATAAAATGACTGTACAGGAAATGATCAGAAGCAAAGAACCTTATTTTTGAATGTGCGCGCAGTACTTTGTGATTATGCGAATAAAATAATTTTTTATAGATTTAAGAAAGTTGACTTCGATCATATTTCTTTTGAGTGAATACTTGTTGAGAAAGGATTCATCTTGTTCCAAATTCAATACAAATATAAACATAATTCCATTTTAATAGCTTAAGACCGTTTTACTCAATAACTTTATCCCTACAAATATTTAACAGACTTCATAAGTTAACCTCCCTGGTGGATATCTCGACGAGGTATGTCATCATTTGCAAAACTGGCATGATCTTGATGGACGAGATATCTCGTCATTAGAGAAAACTGATCTGATCTTCATCTCGTCATCATCAAAAAACCGGCAGTATCTTCATTCTGAATTCAATCGTCAATCTTGATGACAAGTCATTAACAACATTCGTCAGATCTTGATAGACGAGATATCTCGTCAGTACCCCTTGGAGGGTTGATGGGGAAACTTTATATCTAGATTCCTTATTACAGTACAACAGATGCTTTAGTTCCAAATACGTACAACAGTCTGTCCAGAGTTTCCAGCCATTGCTAATATAACGAGAAAGGTTAGTACGGCATTGATGTTACTTGGCAGCCAATGAGGAGACATTGATGCACACGCGTGAAAAATCACGAACCCATTGGACAAATATACTCGGTTCTAGTTACCCTTGAATGAGCTTACGTTCTGTGAAACCATCGTAATAGCAATGACCGAATGAGTAAATGAGTAGAGCCATTCATATTAAATATTCATTAAACTTGGAAATTCGTCCGCAGAAACTGTTCATATGATTGGGAAGTCTTTCTAATGGAAGATGCCTACTTGTTTCCACCCGAAGACGATGTAAAGTTGCAGCCATTTCAAGACCATGTTGACTGTTTTTAGAAGTGGAGGGGTTGTCCATCAGTACGCTCCCCCACGTCAAACAATTAATTAAGAGTACTACGTCAATGTTCTTCGCAGGCTGAGAGATGCAAAACGTTCGCAGCCGTGGGCAATGGGTGAAAGAGTGTGGGGTCTTTGGAGCCTACTTTGAAGAAAACTCAGCACAGAACGTCCTAAGTACAATTCATCTTGTTTCATACAATATAGCTGGATACTTTTCGGACAGACCTCGTAGAGATGCGGGCGCGCATCTTCGCTTTTATGAGGATTAAAAGTAAACCTCAACCTAGATAATACTTAATAACATGACTTGCGTTTGTAATTAATATTCTTGCTTCAGAATATAATTAGTTATAAAAATAGGTGAATTTTAAAATAACAGCCGATCGTTTTCATTTAACCATCAGAGGGTTCCACATACATGTATCTGTTACTGTGAAAGACCGATATCTGGCAAATGTCGATATTCTCCGGTGAATGTCCGCATTCACATAGTCGCTTGGTGTATGTCCGAAATATTTTCTTAATATCATTATTTCTCACTTACACCAGCAAATGTCGACATTCAGCATGCACTGATGGTGAATGTTGAACAAAAATATTTTTGTTACGTTAAGACAAAAATGCAACTTTTAAAATCATACTTTATTATTAAAACATATTATGATATACTATGTCAAAAAAGGAGAAAGCTTAAGTAACAGCACATGTAAATAAACTGTTGAACCCAAAACGAACAGTACATTCTAAATGAGAAAAGAAAATAATACCAATAATAAACTTACACATAAATTATATGAATTACGTTATACAATCTTATTTATTGCAACAACTTAAACTGAAGGCGGAGAGGCCTCTCTGGCTGTGGCCTCTCCGCCTTCTCGTCTCAACCCCCACCAGAGCTTATCTGTGCTTGTCGACATACACCGGCAATGGTCCGAATGTATAAGAATATAATCAGATATTCGGTCTTTCACCGACATATTTGGTGTGTGTCGACATTCACCGGAGAATATTGACATTCTCTAATTTCGGTCTTTCACGGTAACATAGCCATTCTACAATCTGCAGTCTTCCCTGCATGACTTCCAACCAGTTTTGACTTCCTTGATCAATAAAATCTTTTCAAACGATTCTACTCTAAAGGAATGAGCGATAGAATCTTTCCAAAGGATTCTTTACTACTGAATGGCCAATATAACAGTTCCAATTACATGAGAACTTAAGATTTAAAGTGTATAAATCGGTTTCGTCGCTCTACGGTAAATTTTTGCTGCAAGAGATTTATAAAATAGTTGATTTGAGCTTTTGAAATGAAACGGTTGTGTTAATGTTTTGAAAATTGATACATTACCGAATTAAATAATGGTAGAAATTGTTAAATTAAATAGTGGAAACTTAAACTGATCAACCCTCTAAGGGGTTTAGGGTTCACTCGCATATATCCATTCTGCAATCATCAGTCTTCCCTGATTGACTTCAAACCAGTTTTCTTGACCAATAGTTTCCTTCAACCAATAGATGCGAGTATTTAGTCATTATGTTTAACGTGGGGTTTGTTCTAGTGCTAGTGTTTTGGGGGGATGTTATAAACTCAAGTCATAAAAAGCTAGTATGTATCACAAGTTACTCGGAAATCTATCTATACTGGTACTAACCTCTACACTACTCGAAAATCTCGTGACTCTCAAAGTTAAAACACGCTTTTATAAATCATAACTTGTCTAACAATTTAAAGTTTTTTTGAGTTGGGTTTGCTCTGAAAACCAATAATCAAAAAAGAGAAGTGTGTGAGCAGAATCGAAAGGCTAACGCATTTGGCAAACATTGTAGTACGCATATCCGAAAATTGGATAGCGTTTGATGTTATAAACGAACTCAAGATATAATGTTTTCATGTTGTCATAAAACTTGTATGTATCATGTTCAATAAAGATTATATAAAAACGAGCTCTAAATAAGTCGTTATACTTGAAAACGGGCACAATTCATTGTAAGGTAACTGCTTGATAAAAAGTACTCAAATCCTTTCCTACATACTTTTGTGTTGTTCCAGTGTGACTTTAATTAAAAATACATACCTACATATACTTAGAATTCGATATTTTGATTAGTACTCAAGTGACATAAAATACAAAATATTTTACAAAGAAATAAAACAACTACATTCTTGTTTCTGTAAAGATGTCGTGGCTCAAAGTCTATTTCCTTTTGATAATCGCATTAAATTGCTGAAATTCGGGCGTCATTGTTTTTTCCACAATTAAAATACTTCTGAAGATTTAAATCCTGTTTGGCCAGAAAGTCAGAAGTGAATAAAAGGCATTGATTTTTAATTGGTAAAAAGGATTAATTTGTATTGTATTTAGACTAGAAGCACCAGCCTCTCGGTTTGGGGTTTTATGGCGCAAAAGCCATATATTGTCAAACTGAGCCAAACGTCAAGTAAACGGGCATATACACAAGGTAGGTAGTTAAACTAACGTCGCAGGTCTAATGGCGACGGTCTCCGGGATCAATCCCGAAGGGAAAAATCCAAGGACAACACTTCGTCAGTTTGAGCAAACTGTCAGATGACGAGGTCAACACCTGAGCTGGCACCCCATTCTCCAAACTTCCACACCACTCCAACTTGATAGTTGATTGATTGATTGTTGGGTTTTATGGCGCAAGGTCCAAAAAAGGACAAGCTGCACTAAGCGCAAGATAAAATCATAAAATCTTTGTATTATATATAAAAATATTAAAAAGTACTGTTTAAGAGAAACGAGCGCAAGAAATTTGTCATAGAATAATATATATATATATATATATATATATATATATATATATATATATATATATATATATATATAATAGCTTTTAAAGACAAATTGTATTTAAAAAAGGGAAAAGAGATTTGATAGGGTTTTCCTATCAAATCTTGCATAATTAAAATAGAGCTATTAAAATATCTAAGACGATGATTAAAATCAGGGCAAACTATTAAAATGTGATGTAAAAGAAGTAAAGCAAGTAGGCGCGAAGGAGCATATTCTCGAAGTAATAAATGACGATGAGTAAATCTGGTATGTCCAATGCGGAGGCGAGCCAATTTGATATCAATCCACCGCACTGGAGCAACTGGCCACTGATTAATGAGAGGTTTACTGAGATGAAGTGTGTTGTCGACTTGCAGGTTCCAGGACTCTTGCCATTAACTATGAATAAAATTATTCATGGAATTCTTGAAGTCTGAAAAGGGTACAACCAGGGACAATGGGGTAGAGGTGGTTTTTGCAGTATTGTCGACTGCTCCATTGCCCTCGATACCCACATGGATGTAGACCCCCCAAAAAAGAGAATATAGAATCCCTTGCTTTTTAATGCTGGAAAGATGTTAAAAATGTCTGACACTCCACCTTGAGGGTATTTGAAGACACGACAGATTTAACGTTCACCAGTCCCCACCTAAACGACGGTGTTTGGTTGACAATGACATCTTTTTGCACGAGTAAAAATGAATGAGATTCTGGAGTATAATCGACTTTCTCTTCGGGTCGCAGTTCACTACATCTTGCCTTATCAGGACAAGAGGGAACAATGAGTTTGATCAAACTTTGTTACTCTGAAAAAGTTTTCTAATAAATGCAAAAGGTATTTACGTTCGATGTAGAACCCTTCTCAACTTGAAGGAAGTGGGAAGGCTTTGTTCATTGAGCTTATTGTTCTACGGAAGCTCGAAAGTTCGGATACTCTACAAACGTTCAATCTGGGATGCGGGACTTCCTTTAGTGCTACCGGTTAGAATTTTTTAGACGGAAACTGGCAAGTTTCGTTGCTTTAATGAATGCGAGATAAAATCTGAATTCTATGGGAAGTGTAGGTATCGATTGAGAGATATTTAACGGGCTAAAAATAAATTCGAAGGGAGATGAAATATTTTTCTTCAATCATGCGCTATTCCCTTTCATTATTTTTTCGAAAAAAGTACCACAATTCAAAAGAAGAATTTAGTTTGAAAAAAATTAAATGATTCTCTTAAGATATAATGACAAATAGATATGATGTCAGAAAATATTACATTTTTATGAAGGTATGAAAAAACGAATAATTTTCAAATTCAAAAGGAAATTTTTTTTCATATTTCTTTTGTTTTTAGGGTTGGGTATATGGACATACACGCAAGGAAAGATTTACTGACTCTAGAAGAGAAACCCGAGGTACAACCCGAGTCATCTTTCCTCCCTTTCATTTTTACTCTACTCTTCTTTTTATGCTTTCTCTTCTTTCGTCCTTGTGTTGTCTGTCTTGTTTGGAGCAGCTTGGCCAAATATGGCAATTGCGCTATAAAACCCCTCAAAACAACCAACCAGAAGAAATACACTCAGGAAGGAATCGAACCCGTACAGCCTCCAACTCACAGGTTGATAGCACAGAGCGGGAAAACCCACTGAGCCACGGCATGAGGTCCCCTTTGGTTTTTCTCTAAAATTTTTATGCGTTCTCACCGAAAATTTTTTTGACTTCACCTGTTATATAAAAAATATTGAAACTTCACCTGTGTCGATTAAACTTGCAGAAATCGAAACATTCTTTTAACTTCAGGGACGAGTACGTAGGCGATTTAATGTCGCATTGGAGCAATACAACAGGCTATTTGAAACGTTCCGGTAAGTAGGTAGGTATTTAATTAACGTCTCACTGGAGCAACACAACGGGCTATTGGCGACAATTAAATAAGGAAATAAAACAATTCTGCGGTGGTCTAGTATTTGTTTTTCATGATCTTTATACCGATTAATGCTCAATCACAAAGAATCAAGTCCTGCGTGCTGGCGGCCGCGGGGATGGTGGCCGGCACCTCCGCCCCCCAGACCGGATGACCCTTTGAGTCATCCTTTGGTTCCCTTACTTTTAAGTAGGGGGACTGAACTAGGTTCGGCCCCATCTTAGTCTTCATTTTTTAAACAATTTTTAAATGTATATCATTTGTTTTACAACATCACTATATTTTTACTTACCTTGCATATTGTCAAACATTCACATATTTATTTCACCTTCATCATATTTATGTCATATCATTTCTCATCATGCATATACCTTTGTTTTGTAATCCTGTTTATAATTTATCCTTATTTGATTGTTTTTTCTTATTATTTATTTATTATCTATACTTACTTGACAGTTTTTCCTATATATTTATTTTTATATTTATTATTTATTATTATTTGTATTATTTATATTAATTTATTATTTCATTACGTATGTGTTCCAATTTATATTCTTATTACTTGTATTTTGGCATGACATCGAGAGACTTTTGTTCTTTTCTCGATGTCTGCCCAGTTATTGTTCCTGTTTGTGTTGAGTTCGGTTGTTTGTTCATTTTAAAATCTCTATCTTTCCCCGGACAGCTAGAACTATTTAGTTCTTTATGGGCTTGTTTCCCCATGTATGAATCTATAAAATGAAACAATAAATGCTGGTCCGGACGATTTGGGGCCCGTTGGGCTCTTTTGTGCTGCGGTGGAAATCCCCTCCCCTCCGGTCCGTACAAAACGCTCCAAACCTTACGGTGAGTGGGACCGGAGCGAGTCTCCAATCTCGTTTACTGATTTCTTAAAAATTGTGTACAGGAGGAATGATAGGAACGAAATTCGAGATCCTTAAATCTGTAGATTTATTTAGTTCACTAAACTTTTGATTGCTTATTTAATAAATCGAAAATATTGAGCTGGGGTTTTCTTATAATGAAGTTTCAGACAATTTGACTCCTTATAAACTAGGGAATGATGTTAGCAACAGTTATTCAAGGTAGGTATTTAACGTCGCACTGGAGCAATACAAAGGGCTATTGGTGACGGTCAGGGAATAAACCCGAGAGAAAGATCGGAAGACAACACCACGTCAGATGGCTCAATATTTCAAGGAAACAACAAATTTGACTTTTATCTCATGAAAAAGGTTTTAATTTGTTTTAGTCGAATATATTGATTCAATATTAGCAAAAGACGTTGCTATATTGATTCAAGATTTCATGAATTAGCTAGATTTCTGAAAGGATAATTATTTCTAAGATATTTCCATGTTATTTAACTTTTGAACTAGAGGCTGTGTGGCATATCTGCGCCCTTATTTATCAATATGTGGTCTGCAATATTTCCCTGGTAGGTAGTTAATTAACTTCGCATTGGTGCAACACAATGGGTTATTGGCAACTGTCCGGGATCAATCCCCGAGGATCAGAGGACACCTCGTAATTTTGAAGCACTGTCAGATGACGAGAACACCTGAGCTGGCACTCCACGCTCCAAACTTCCACACCACGCCAACGTGAGGACATTTGAGGCCACGACAGATTCAACGTGTACCAGCCCCCGATTACACGATGGTTTTTGCTCGGACCGAGTTTCGAATTCGCAAGCCTAATTGTTTATCCGTTTATCTTCTAATTGGGATTCCGTGACCATGATCTTTCATTGGGCTGAAGCCTCCAGACTTCTAGCATCGTTTAAATGTTTAGTTCAATCACGACAAGTTGGTCGACATTGGGGTTTTATGGCGCAAGGCCCATATTTGGCCATCAATCACAAGTCTTGCTTTCAAGTGGAACAGAAAACAACTCTACATATTATTATAATCAGAGTTGATTTTATTGTTGCCATACAACAGTTTACTATTCTAATTGATTGGATGTTTTGGGTTTTATGGCGCAAGGGCCATATTTGGCCAAACACAGTACATCAACGTTAAGTAAATTAAAAACTCACACAAGTAAGGTTTTACTGATACAGAAGGGATAGAAATGCACCCAGTTAAGCTACAGGAATCCTGCGCCGCGAAGAGCTCATAGGTGGTTGGTTTTGCTTTTCTGGCCAAGGGCCATTTTCGGCCCATCTGCGCCAAACACAGGACAGATAACGCCAAATGAATATACACACACGAGGTTGATTGGTTTGGAGTTTCATGGCTCAAAGCCATATTTGGCCAAACAAGACAATGACAATTGTTAAAAGAATGGATGGAGAGGATAAAGTAGAGAAAGATCACTTGGGCATCCTGGGGTCGCGACTCCCCTGTTTACCAGAAGCAGTAAACCCCATGGGAAAAGAATAGATCACTAGGGTACCTCGGGTTCGTAAAGCCCGTACACATTAAAAGATGTGCCCTCGAGGGGTACACACATAAGGTAGGTAGTTAATTAACGTCGCACTGGAACAGCGAAAAGAAATTGGCGAAGATCTGGGATCATATTCTTGAAGGAAAAAATCAGAGGCCAACACCTCGTCATTTTGAACCATGGTCAGATGACGAAGTCAACGCCTAATCTGGCACTTCACTCTCCAAATTTCCACACCATGCCAAAGTAGGGACTTTTAAGGCCACGACAAAGTTAAGATGCACCAGCCGCCGCACACGACGGTCTTTGGTTAGATCGAGTTTCGAACTCAAACCTCCGGTTGCTAATCCTATGCTCTTTCAACAGAGGGCTACCGTGGCCCCATATACACAAGGAACGCTTTACTGATACGGTCGAGAAAATTGCACCCAGGTAGGAGTCCACACAACCTCCGTCGCTTGCAATCATAGCCTCTCTGGAATTTTTTGATTTACTGGTGGGCTTGATCGTTACTCTGCACTTTGATTAACCCTTCTGGTGGTTTTCCTGACGAGGAATTTCATCATTAGCTAAACCATTAACAGGTCTTTATGGACGAGATATCTCGTCACTAGAAAACTGAGCAGATCTTAATTTCATCATAAAAAAATCGGCAATATCTTAATGACGGTATATCTCGTCATTAGCAAAATAGATTGGATCTTGATTTCATCATCATTAAGAAATCGGCGATGTCTTGATGACGATATAACTTATCACTAACAAAATTGGTTAGATCTTGACAAATAAGATATCTCGTCCAAGGGTTAAACTTAAACGAAAGTATCTTACCTGTGTCGATCAAACTTGGCAAACTGGAACCACTCCCTTGGATTCGACTTGTAAGCAGACATCAAGTCCTGAACCCTCTCCACATTCACATGGTCCGTCGAGAAAGCCGAGCGCAGCTCTCGAACCAAATCTTCCAAAGTGTCCACACTAGGGGCAGTCAACATTCGTTTCTGGACTGCAACTTCATCACCAAAACCGAAACAGGACCGATAATCGAACTCAGTCATTATTCCTTCTATAGAACTCGAGTACAATAGGTTCTACAACGAGCGAGACTTGATCGTACAATGCAAGGTAGCTGAATGACACCAATGATGCGTTAGCGCCGGTATTCCAGATGTCAATGCCGATTAGTTCGTCCGAACATTTCCCCCTGGTTGATTGCGAAGAAAAATCCCTACCCTTTTCCCTTTCTTGTATTGAGACGGAAGACTTCAATGATAACAATGGCGCCTTCTTTTATCCCAGTGATCTGACCTCAGAAGTCGGTCGAATCGCTATTTTTTTGCACCCCCCCCCCCCGAGAAAGTTCCCGGCTTTGTTTTTTACTTTTCGTTATTTTGCACGTGGTTATCGGTTCAGCCTTACTAGCCCAAATTATGATAAAAACACTTTTCAATATCATTTCCTTGTGAAATGAAGTGATGAATGAAATAGGTGGAATTGACAGATGCGTGTACTTTACTTGAAAAACAGAAATTGGTGGTAGTTTCGTAAGATTCTATTAGCTGTTTGAGAAATAGCTGTTTTCGTCAGGATACGGTTACTGCAATATTAATAGAGTTAACTTAGCATTTAATAGAAAATTGCATTACATCTCTTAACCCTCCTGGTGGTGGTCTCTATGATGTATCTCGTCATTAACAAACCTAACCAGATTTTGATGGACGAGATATATCGTCATGAGAAGAAAACCGATCAGATCTTGATCTCGTCATCTTCAAAGAAATCAGCAAGATCATGACGAGATATCTCGTCGAAACCACTTAGAGGGTTAAAATTAATCCTTTAATAGGTTTAAAAAGTCCGTCACGATAGAAAAAAAAACTCCAGGAAACTTGAAAATAAAATGAAATCCACTTCGAAAATTTAAACGTAGCTATTTGCGAATAAATAACAATACGCTTAACTTTGCTCGATTATTTTGATGCAATATTGAAAAAGAAAGATAACTTTCAAGTGATAAAATTTTAAATCATAATTTTAGCTACATTATAAAATTCAAGAAAATAAAATGGACGAGAATATTTTGAGACACATTGGTTCATTCTGCATGTTTTCGCCAATATATCAACATTTTCCCGAATACGATACAAATTTTAAGATTTAATTCAATTTTCTGTTAAAAAGCTAAATTAACTATTCATTAACACTGAAAGTGATTAAAAAATATTTAGGGTTTGTAGCAAAATAAGAATAATCACAAACATTAAACATGTTTAAAAGACTAATTACACTAAACTAAAATTATAGAAAATTTATGAAGGTAAAATTATTTGCAAAAATGTTCATTAACATTTTGTAGATTACTTATGATTACAAAAACAAATTTTAGTATCTAAGAGGTATAAGAAGTACGAAAAATATCCTATATCCTCGAATTAATTAAAAATACTGGCAATACGATAGAACGAAATAATTCTAGCATGTGCTATTTTTCTGTTTGAAAAATTGAATTCTGAAAGTTTAGGTTTCAATTGTACCAAAAACTGTAATTATTTAGGGTTTTGAAACAAAAATAATTCAAACTCCTATGGAAGCACAAATTCACACTATAACGTGAAAAAGACAAATTACATTGATCTTAAAATAAAAGAATTTTATGACAGTACAATGATACAAAAAATGTTCACGAACTTTAACCAGTTACTTCTTTATAAAAACAAATTTTTATATATAATCAGAGAAATAAAAGACTACAAAAAATATTGTACATATCTGCCTCAGATTAATTAAGAATACTGACAACACAATAAAATGTGCAACAATTCTAGAATGGTCTGTTTTTCTGTTTGCAGAAAATTAAATTATGAAGATTTAGAAGAAAAAGCAATCATAGCAGACGATTTCTTTTGTTTTTAGAATAATTGCAAATTAATGGAGAAATAAAAATAAAACAAAAACTAATTAATTTTGAATTGAAATATTTAAATAAATAATAAGAACGATTTTATGAAATTAAAAATAAATTACTTAAGTTTAGTTGAATTTTTTCAATAAATCATAGTAGGCGAAATATAAAACTTAATAAGAAAGTGCAATCAGCAGACGATTTTTATACTTTTACAAACGGCCAAGAAGCTATAAAATATAAAAATATTTCGGGAGTCGTATCTGGTTAACGTGTTTACTAAAAATATTTGGAGGGCCACATCTGGACTAAACCTATTCGGAAAGCAATATCTGGTCAATCTGATAAATACAAAATCGTTTCTTATTGTTTATTTAAATAGTTTAATTGAAATAAAAATAATTTGTTTTATTTTTCACTTAATTTTCAACTATTCTAAAAACAAAATAAATCGTTTTCTAATGATTGCATTTTTCTTCTAAACCTTCAAAATTCAATTTTTCAGAAAGAGAAAAGTAGCATATGTTAGAATCGTTTTAAATTTTATTGCGTTATAGTATTCGCAGGTGTTCTGTAGTCACTTTTACACCTGTTGTTAGATATAAAAATTTGCTTTTGTAAGCGTATAATCTGTAAAATGTTATTCCATATTTTTGAGTATCATTTACCCTGATAAATTCTCTAATTTTAGGTCAGTGTAATTAGTCCTTCAAACATGTCGCATCCAACCAAAAATCGTCGTGTACAAGGGGACTGGTGCACGTTAAATCTGTCTCTTGTTGACCTTGATGTCCTCTCCTTTCGGGTTGGATCCCAGACCGTCGCCAATAGTCCGTTTTATTGCTCCAGTGTGACGTTAATTAAATACCTACTACCTACCTTCAAACATGTTAACGTCTGTGAAATCTCAGGAAAACTTTGTTTCATTGGGGAGACATGTACAAGCAATCTAATTAGAGGTAGGTTTATTAAGTAACGTCGCCTTGGAGCAACTCAACTGGCTATTGACGATGGTTCGGGATCAAACCCAAAGGAAAAGAACTGAGGATGACAAGCGTAATTTTGAACCACGGTCAGATAACGATGTCACACCTGATCAGGAACCTCACTCTCCAAACTTCCACACCACCTCAACTTGAGGACATTTGAGACCATGACAGATTTAATGTGCACCAGCCCTCTTTGTACACGATGGTCCTTGGCTGGATTCGAACTCCCAACCCTCCGATTGCTAATCCGTTAATATTCAAACCGGGGTGATTAAAAATTACGTGATGTCCCTTTGGAATTGATCCCGGACCGTCACCAATAGACCGAAGTTAATTAAAATACCTATACTTACCTCTTCAAATCGGGCTACCGCGGCCCAATCTAATGAGAGAAATTTTTCACAAAAGTATTCGTCTACTCACGTTTCTTAATATTTTCTTGAATTCTATAAGAATTCATGTAGTTATTTTAATTAACGTCGCACTGAAGCAAAACAGCGGCCTATTTCCGAACGTCCAGGATCAATCTTCCAAAGGAAAGATCTGAGATCAACACCACGTAATTTTGAACCACGGTCAGATGACGTATATAGGAATGCAGTTGAAACTACGATTTAAAATTTTATCACATAATAACTGTTTCATTTTCAACGGTATCAAAATCAAATTAAAACGTTTAGTAACAAACTTTAAAATGTAACGTAAGCCTTTAATGTCGTAGGAAAAAAAATCGCAAAAAAATATAAAAAAATTGTAACGAAATAAAGCGTATTGTTATTTTTTTGCAAATAGCTACGTTGAAATTTGCGAAAGTGATTTCATTTTATTTTTTGTTTATTATTATTTTTGTATTGTGATCGAGGTCCCTTAAATATTTCATATAGCAGCAAAATTAAATATAGCAGTATAATACAGAGGCTGTTTTAAAATAATTTTAATGGACTGAAGCTCAATTTTTTACATGAAATTTTTGTGTTTTGAAAGTTCCATTTGATAGCCCTTATTGTTAACTATCTTTATACACTTTAATTTCCATGATAATAATGACTTTTGTAGTATCGACAGTGGTATTTTGTCCCATTCTTGCTCCACAGTTTTCCAGTCCTTGAACGGTTTTCGGTCGACGTTTCGATAATGCACTTTTTAAAAGTCCAAAAGCACAAAAGTCCATGGGTGAAACATCTGGAGATTTAGTAGGAATATCAGTAAAGGGTATTGACTTGATACCAGTTTCTTGTTGCATTTTTTCCAAGAATTTAATAGTCGATTTAGATGTGTGGCTGCTTGCTTTACCCTGATGCAGTTCTACTGATTGTTGGCACTGTGGATAAAGATGTGGTATTTCTTTTTTGAATTTTGGGAGTAAAATATGGTCTTGATAATATGTGGGAGTTGATTTTTACATTTCCCCCCTCTTTTTACTTTTAATTTTCTATTATATGCAAAATCGGCAACAATCATAAATCTCTGAGAAAGTTCTCACGTTCACTTTGCTATAGTCCTTTGACTTGGCGGATTCTCTTTTAAAATTAAAGATCCTACCTTACAAATATTCTCAGAAATTTTTTCTTTTTTGGATACTTTTTTGGAAGTATTTTTCCACTTTTACGTTTTTCCCTTTCTCAATATTACTTATCGTACCTTTAGATATCGAAAAACCATGACTTTTATAGCGCTTTTGAATAATTGAATTAGCATAATTCTCTTCGGAAAGAGAGGAAACAGCCTTCCATTCATTGCTTATTTAAAAGCGCCATTTTGAAAGTAAACAAAACTCTGAGTTAGCAGACGATAAGTTATACTTTTACTATTTAGCTGCTGTGAAAGTAAAATTCTTTCGTAGGGCATACAATTTTTTGCAGCTCATGAAAGTCCTTCAAAAATGTCCGAACAGCCTCTGTATAGTCAATATTAGAGTTGTCAAATTATTTTCAGTTGAAACCGGTATTGGAAATTCTTTCCAACTGGAATACATTTGACGGAAATAGATTCAAACCGGTTTGCGTGATAGTTATTGGTTCAAACCGGTACATACTTGATTTAAATTGGTTCAAACTGGTACACACATGGTGGAAATTGGTTCAAACCTGTGCGTTTAATGGAAATTGGTTCAAATTGGTACGTTTGATGGAAATTGATTCAAACTGGTACGTTTGATTGGTTCAACCAGTGCTTTCATAGAAATTGGTTCAACCAGTAAGTTTCATGAAAATTGGTTCCAACCAGTGTGTTTGATGGAAATTAGTTTAAACTGGTAAGTTTGATGGAAATTGGTTCATCCAGTGCATTTCATGGAAATTGGTTCAAACCTGTGTGGAAGAGCAACGGACAAGCGAATTCGAATCCAACCAAAGACCGTCGTGGACAAAGGGAGCTGGTGCACGTTAAATCTGTCGTGGCCTCAAATGACCTCACGTTACCGTGGTGTGGAAGTTTGAGAGTGTGGGGTGAGTAGGGAAAAAGTGGGGGTTCTGGCTCACAGCGGATTGCTGATGGGAGTGCAATTTAAAATCATGACGTTACAATTTTCCAATCAGCTTTGAGATTGGCTCTATATAGCGCTCGAATGTGATCACTAGGTACTCTACAACTGCTAGCTACTCGTCGGAATTCTTTTCACCATCTGATTACACTTTAAGATTAGTTTTAAGAGTGACACAGATGGTACACATGTGTAATTAATCAAGATTAGTTCTAACAGTGACACAGATGGTGCACACGTGTGATTAATCAAGAAATGTTTGTATAAGATATGATTATCCGTTTTATTGGTGAGGGAGTAGGATAAACTCTGGAGGAACTCTTAGATAAATGTCATCAATCAATTAGCTTCAACGTATCAGCCCTCTGACCAATGTCCGAAGGAAGGGTGTTGCTAAGAAAGCTTTTAGCAAATGAAAATTCAGTTTAAAGTCATGACGTTACAATTTTCCAATCACCTTTGAGATTGGCTCTATATAGCGCTCGAGTGTGATCACTAGGTACTCTACAACTGCTAGCTACTCGTCGGTATTCTTTTCATCATCTTGATTCGTCCCCGATTTAAAAGCTGCTCATGATATCTGGAATAAAACGCAAGCTGAATGATTCTCAAGTAATTTAATTTGCACTTATATTTTTAATAGACTCATTGAATATTGTAAGATTGTATTACTACATAGCTCTCTCTTTTAGAATTTTGTAACTTATGGCTCTATTTATTGTAGAGTATCCATGGATCGTTTTTGGAGGGGATGCTGCCCGAGAATACCTTTCCGTTGGGGGAGATGTGTTTGTCAGTTGTAGCACGTTTCGGAGGACTATGGTGCACATCCGTTGCTACAGAAAAATCGGAAGCAAGTTCTATCCAACTCCAGATGGTGTGACGCTACCCCGTTCGAATTCATGACCCTAACGGAAGACAACAATCTGAGGACCAAGACCTTGGTCAGCAGCCCTCTCCTGGACGCGCCTTTCAAGTCAAGAGAGGACCCTACTACCATCTACACAGCAACGAAGAGACTGGTGAGAAAATCCTCATCGAATTCGAGGACTCTTCCATCACGCTGAAGCGGGAAATCCAGTGCTAGAGTGGTAGGATTTACACTAGAACTGTATCCGTGAGTGATAAGCAGTGGAACGAACTGTTTTCTGTGAAGGATTCTATGATGTCGGTGATAATCATTCTAAAATTTCACAACATACCTCTGGTGGACTTGTATGAGTGTATAACGAGAAACAGGCTACCCACCAAGACCCCAGAAGGTATGTCGGACCTCATCGATCAGACGTTACGCTTCATCATGAAATCAGCCCTTAGCAGCGTGTTAAGGGAACGTGAAGGGTTACAAAAACCTTATGAAATGAAAGACGAGAGAGTACTAGAGCAAAATACTCTCAGTAACTTTAACGCATCTGTGCTAAATTTATGGTTCTACAAGGTGGTGGAAAAATTCCACAAAAGAGTAAGTGAGTACCCTGTTAACTCCATGCTTATCCATCCTATAATTGATTATGTAACACTTGACTTCATGTCATCCATAAATGTTAGTGAAATTACTGATATGGCAAGAGAAGCATTTTGTTGTCATTAAAAAGTGATAAATAAAATGTACAGATGGATAACTCTTGTTGAGTTTTTCTTTTTTTTAATAGTTTTTACTTCCTCAATTTCTATAAAAATGTCATGTAATGTCTAACTTCATTACTAACTTGTACATTAGACCTACAACATCAGTGCTATTTAGTTAAGATGTCTGGTATGGAACATGCTTATAAAACTGTTGATCATCCAGCTAGTTTTGGAATTGCTAATGCTCAATATCGGGCATTAAAAGGTAAATTGAAAAAGAAAGAAATACTAGAATGGCTACAAAGAAGGATACCTACTCGTATCATAAACCTGCAAGGCTTAATTTTCCTCGTAATCACATCATTGGCATTGGTTTCAATGCTCAATTTCAATGAGATTTAGCAGACATGCAAACTATTGCTAAATGAGTAACACTTTATACTCTGTTTTTACATATCAACATGATTTTTATTTATTTCAATGAAATATTTAACAGTTGATAACATGGTTCACAAAAATAGTAAATATACGCATATATATGTTATGACATTTTTTTTTCAAAAATTAAATACAGAATATATTAGAAGCTTCGATGCACACACATTCAATTGCATCTATACATTTATTACATTTATACAGTTCCCCGTTACACATCACACACTACGCATACAGATATTACTGAACACCTAATATTTTAAAGTGACCGTAAGCCAAACTGTGCTGTCCATCTTGTAAAATATAACGTTTGTTATCAAAAGGACACAACATAGATTTGTTATAATTTATAGTGAACACCTTATGATTTACGCTCGTAATTTTGAGAGCTTGTTCTACGCCCCTCTGTATGTCAAATAAAGCATTTTAGTAATCGGTATGAGTAATTTTCCTATTTATTATATTCCTTGCCACCCTTTTGCCGTCTTTTATTCCATGGTATTTATTGCTCGTCTGGATGGGTACTATCACCCCTCTTATTTTGTAAAAACAATTTAGACTCACCCTGTATATATATAAATAAAAGAAAAAAAATTACCTTCTCTTTGGCGGAGTCGATATTTGTAGAATCTTCTGGCAGAACTGTTCCACACTTAGTGCGAAAATGGGCCACGCAGCTTTCATCACCTTCGTTGGATATACGTCACGTAAATTACACAGCTACGTTCAGGTAATATTTTACCCCGTTTGTTGAGATTACGGAATCTTGAATTCTACCTTCTAGTTCACCTTTCACTGAGTCCAGAAAGACTTTTACATCATGCCTATTTTCTTCACTTGGGGGATGTTCCGCACGTTGAACTTTTCTAGGTACCGACCCCTGGAACGATGGCATGGATTCGACGTGGAAGGTGCCGCATTCGACGTGGAAGGTGCTGCATTCGACGTGGAAGGTGCTGGATTCGACGTGGAAGGCCTCGCACAGGTCCTTTTGGCGAGGGTCCGACATCTACTGCTTCCCGTTTCTGGGGCTTTTCGTGGGTCTTCGCATGACGATTGAGGATGTCTGTGCGGCTGAAGGTTGCTCCACACTACAGCACTGATGTTGTCGGTTTCCATGTACAGATTTTTCATGTCGCAGAAGGTTATGACGATGTGCGAAAGATGAAAAACAGATTATACACGTAAACTCATCGAAATGCTTAGTCAGCTGAGAAGGGATAATATCCCCGAAATCGGCTATAGAGACCACCTCATCGTTCAGCGGGGACTCAGAACTGTTGAAGATATCTTCTATCGACATTATAGGTTACTTGCTATCACAATTCAGAAGGCGGAGGTAGAATGCGGATGTGCGGAGTGGTCAAGCTAAAGCTTTATATAGAAGGAATCCCCGAAGTTGATTGGTCTATACCATGAATCCCAGTGAAATTCCATTTGCTTATACCATCACAGAAAGATTGTTTAGCAGTACTTATCTCTCTTCGGGGAACTCATCTTGATTAATCACACATGTGTGCCATCTGTGTCATTCTTAAAACTAATCTCAAAGTGTAATCAGATAGCACCTCCCCTCGCATTAATACATCAACAATATACCATACGTGGTAGTATTAGAAAACCATATTTCAACGATCATTGGTTAAGAAAAGTTTGAAAATAGAAATAAAAAACTAAACGCTTTTTTTAAAATATATGTATACCATATACATTCCAAAATATGTTCTTGTAGTTTAAGGAAGTATAGTTTGTGTAGCTCATTTCGGACTCTCATTATCTATTCATCTCAGTTAACTGGAGTGTACTTCATAGAGACATGGTTAAAGATAAGTTAGTTCCATATTATGAAGACCCTAGCTTACCAGGGAGTTTTGGTGGAATAAATGCCTTGTACCAAGCAATGAAAGGGAAAGTTCCAAAAAAGACTATTAAAGAATGGTTGGAGGATCAAAATGCTTACACTCTATATAAAAGCGTTCGTCGCAACTTTCTTCGAAATAGAGTTATTATTGGAGGAATCGATTTTCAATGGCAATCGGATTTAGTAGACATGTTAAGTGTTGTAAAATACAACTATGGTTATCGATATCTGTTAACTTTTATAGATATTTTTTCTAAATATGTATGGGTCATACTTTTGAAACGGAAAAATGATTCTAGCATAGTAAATGCATTTGAGTCAATTTTCAAGGAAAGGAAAACCCCAAATTTACAAACAGATCAAGGAACTGAATTTAAAAATAAATCATTTAAATCTTATTTAAAATCTGTCCAAGTAAAGTTTTTTACAACAAATAATGAAACCAAAGCTAGTGTTATTGAAAGATTCAATCGTACTTTTAAAACGAAAATGTGGAATTACCAATAAAAACACCTATCGATTTATAGATGTCTTAGACAAACTCATACACTGTTATAACCATACACTCCATCGCAGCATAAAAAAAGAACCTATTAATGTAACAGTTGAAAATCAAAAACAAGTGTGGAATACCTTATATGATGATGTAAATAAAGCTAATGTTCAGGAGATTCCATTCAAATTTCAGGTTGGAGACTTCGTTAGGGTTGCAAAGACTAAATTAACGTTTGAGAAAGGGTATGAAAATAATTGGTCCGAGGAAATATTTACGATTCAGCGTTGTATACTTAGGAAGCTACCAGTATATAAGATAAAGGATTTAATGGGAGAAATAATCACTGGTACATTTTACTCAGAAGAACTGCAGAAAGTTAAAAAATCGCATTCTTTTCATGTTGAGAAAATTTTAAAGAAGATAGTAGTTAAGAAACGTTTGCAATACTTTGTCAAGTTTAGAGGTTATCCTCGGAAATTTAACGCCTGGATTCATGCCAAAGACTTATTTTCGATAAATTGAGTCTGCTCATTAAATTTGTTTCGCTTCCATAACCCACAATGAGTTTCTGCGTCACACTTTCCAGCGACAGCTCTATCGAGTTTTATCCTGGCAACACAATGTCTCACTTCTACACGAAACTCCCCAAACGTCTAGAACTCTCAGGTGAATGGGAAGTTGGATTAGTTGAAATAATTCATCCCAAAATGTGGAATAACATCATTGATGGTGAAAATTCTTTCGAATATGATTTAGGAAACGGATTAAAACGAATGGAAAAATAGCGTGTGGTTTTTATGATTCTCCAAATGACATTTTAAATACATTTTCGGAAGCACATAAAATTTCAAATGAAATATAACAAACACATTAAAAAGGTGGTGGTGCAGCTCACTAACGGAGCAAAGCTGCGATTATCCAAGGGATTAGCTGAAAACTTAGGTTTTGAACCTAATAAAGTGATTGGAGAAAATTTTATTCCAGGAAATGGAGGCCTAGATACAGTAATCACTGAGAGTCCTTTTGTTGCGGATCCTAATATTGATTTACATTTGCTGAACGTTTACACCGACATCATTCAGCCTGAATTTGTTGGTGGGATCTTAGCTAATCTTTTACGAACTCTGACAGTGAAGGGAAGAGATGATTCAGGAACAATTTGAGAAACCTCATTATTTCGCAGTTTCCAGAAAAAAATTTGACTCGATTGAAATCGTTATAAGGACGCACACTGGTCGTTACGTCTCATTTGAACGAGGGAAGTTGATAGTGAAACTACATTTTCTATTGAGAGATTTGTAATCTCTAGATAGATCAAAATGTATCAACCTTATCGTTGTTACACTAAAACATTTGAAGACTATTATACTCATCAAGCAGATAATGGCTTGTCATATTACAAAGGCATCTCTATGCAGAAAGGAAGTGGCTTGGGGGAATTTTTCGAAGCATGTTTAGGATGGTTTTTCCTTTATTTAAATTGGGTGCGAAAGCACTAGGAAAGCAAGTACTTCGATCTGGCGTGAATATTGCATACAATTACTTGGAAGGTTAGGAAAGCAAGTACTTCGATCTGGCGTGAATATTGCATACAATTACTTGGAAGGTAAAGATGTAAAGTCAGCTATCAAAGACCGAGTTAAAGAAGCAACGAAAACTTTAGCCGATAAAGTATCCAATCGAGTGAAATCAATGGTGGAGGAAATAAAAGGAAACACTCAAAGAAGAAACGCGTCATTCGAAAGAAGTATCGCAAGCTGTGCGCACCTGATATATTCTCATAATCTTTAGCATGGCCTTAATACGAAATGATTCCCTACCCTCTGTGAAATCTGAACTGGACATTTCTTATGCCACCGACTCAAACAGCTATTGAAAAAGTGCAGTGGTCTGAATTTTATCTTATAGCTAATATTCGTGATGGTGGACCTCTCGAGTTTAACATATCTGGTAATGGTGAGGAATACATCGATTTATCAGCAACCCAACTATATGTAAAAGTTAAAGTTTTAAAGTACAACGCAGTTTTACCAGAAAATGAAAAAGTTTCTCCATGTAACTTATTTCTTCACTCGTTATTTTCCCAAGTTGATGTGAGTTTGAATGAGCGTCTAATTTCATCATCCAATAACACCATCCATAACACCTGCGACCGTGCGTACATTGAAACTTTGCTCAATTACGGCTCTGATTATAAGAAAAGCTTCCTTACTTCAGAATGCTTCTACGAAGATACAGCAGGACACTGGTGAAACCGATCCTTCAGGTGAAAATGCAGGGTTGAAGAAACGGGCGTCTATGATTGAAAAGAGTAAAGTTTTAGATATGATTGGAAATTTACATTGCGACTTGTTTTATCAAGACCGTTTATTACTCAACTTGGTAGACTTAAAGTTAAAGTTAATACACAGCAAACCGGAGTTTTGTCTCATTGCTCCTCAAAAAGCAAATTATGACGTTGTTATTGAACATGCATAACTTTCATTCGGAAAGTGAAAGTCAGTCCAAGTGTTTTAATTGGACATGCCAAAGCCTTAGAAAAATCATCTGCAAAATATCCAATGGATCGAGTTTTGTGTAAACTATATTTAGTATCGAAAGGTTCTTCTCATTTTCACAGGATAACATTTTTTCTGGTCAACTTCCCAAACGGTTGGTGGTGACGTGTGTCGATCATGATTCATTTAGTGGTACTTACCCAACAAACCCATTTTACCTCAAGCATAGCCATGTAAATTTCATAGGAGTTTACGTAGATGGAAATCTTATCAGCTACAAGCCCTTGGATCCTAATTATGCAGACGGTCAATTTATTCGTGCTTACAATAGTTTGCTCCTAGGAAGTGAAAAACTCTCATCCAATAAAGGTATCTATATAAACAGAGATCAGTTTTCCGAAGGATACACGCTATATGCCTTTGACTTAACACCAGACTTGGGTGATGGCAACCATTTAAATTTAATTCATCAAGGAAATCTTCGCATTGAAATAAAGTTTGCAAACGCTTTACCGAAAACTGTTTCAGTGCTGGTGTATGCAGAATTTCAAAACGTGATCGAAATTACAAAATCTAGAGATATTTTGTGTGATTTTTTGATATGAATGTGGTACAATTGAATACCATTTTACAAAGTGATCTATATACACGTCAGTGTTTTGTCGGAGTTTTTCCCAGTGATCAGATTCCAGAAAACTTTAAGAGTTTTCCCGCTGAGTTTATTGTAAACACCCTCATCATAAACCAGGGACTCATTGGTTAGCTGTTTATATTAAATCACCAATAAGTGTAGAGTTTTTCGATTCGATCGGTCAAACACCTTCGTATTTTTTAGGCTATATACATGACTATTTCAAAAAATTTCCCCACGTGGTCTACAACGTAATACCTCTTCTAAGTGTTAAAACTGCTGTGTGTAGACAATATTGTGTATACTTTTTGTATCAAAGATCTAGAAATCGATCTATGGAATTTACTGTTAAATTATTTGATAGACAGTCTACAAATAATGATATACGAGTGTATAACTTTGTGAAAAAATTTCGAATATACATGTACCTTTATTTCAATAAAAAAGTATAAGTAGCTGCCCTAGTCTTTACTTCTGTCATTTGTAACTATGAATTCATTCGCTTTAAAGCATCCTTTCACTGCTCTTGTCTGCGGGCCCACATCATCAGGCAAGTCGCATTTTTTGAAAAAATTGATAAACAGTCACACAGATATGATTCATCCTACCCTTGATAAAATAGTGTGGTTTTATGGAATCTATCAAAAGTTATACGATGAGATGCCGAATATCACCTTTGTAGAAGGAATACCCGAAAACTTTAAGCAATATTTAGGATATAATACACTTTTATATATGATGATTTAATTTCTGAATGTGGCAGTGATAAACGAATAACAAACTAGTATACAAAAGGATCTCATCATATGAATTTATCTGTGATGACTGTAACGCAAAATTTGTTTCATAAAGGAAAAGAATTCAGAGAAATTTCGCTAAACTGTCATTACATGTTTCTATTTAAATCGCGACGTGAAGTAAGTCAAATTACTCATCTCGGTAGACAACTTTATCCGAGAAATTTAAAATTTTTTCTTGAAGTATTTGAAGACGCTACAAAAAAGCCTTTCAGCTATTTACTTGTAGATCTAAAATCCGAAACAGAAGAGATTATGCGATTGAGGACAAAAGTTCTTCCAGAAGAAACTTGTGTTTATCAGATGAAATAAATGGAAGCGTAACTGAGATATGTTTCTCAGTGTTCATCATGACTCTGACAACGGAAGACGTGCGATGTTGAAACTTATCAGCCCCAAACAATGACGAAAAGATCTAAAAAGTCTTCCAAAATGCAGTATAAATTGTATAGCTGAATGTTGTTTAAACACTTTAAAAGGAAATGTTCCTTTAACAGATCATCAGAAGAAAAAACTTTCTCGTCACAAGCATAAGCTTAGGGATTTAGCAGATGAAAAAGTCTCTCATTAAAAAGCGAAAAATTATAGTTCAAAAAGGAGGTTTTTTAAATATATTAGTACCCGCCGCACTAAGTGTCTTGACCCCTCTACTTCACAAATAAAAAATAGAGAAAGAATAATGGAATACGCAAAGAAAATGATTTTAGTACCAGAAGAGAGGTTATCGAGACACATGCCATCAGACGAACAGTTGAGTGAATTAGATCGTGAGATGAAATTCATTTTACTAAAGAAAATGGATGATGACACAAAAATTAAGTTGTACAATCAAGTATTACAAAAGAGAATTAATGTAAATGTACAGAATCCTCCATCTGTAAGTAATGATACAGAGCAGACAGTTAATCAAGAAATGGAAACAGACTCTATCAAGAAAGAAGAAACGTAGAGTATAGAGAAGCTCGTGGTGAGTTCAGTACCCAAGAATTTAATTGGTTTAACTAAAAACATTATTCTTTATTTGAAAAACTATCAAAAGGACGTTTCTTGGACACACCATGGCGAATTCGTTCATAAAGGTAATATAGTGAAACAATCCAATATTGTAGATATGATAGATCGTCTGGTACGAAGTAGAAAGAGAGATAAGTATATAAATGGACAAGAGGAGTTTAAAGATGCACTCAAAGAAATAAACTTTCCCGTTTCCTCTGTAAAAAATAAATTTGCTGCACCTCAACTCGGTAAGGCAGTGAGGGTAATGAAAGAAGTGATGCCTACTCCAATACCAAAACGTATCTGTATATATATATATATATATATATATATATATATATATATATATATATATATATATATATATATATATATATATATATATATATATATATATGGGTTTCCTTGTAAACAAAAAAAATCAATTCTATTTTAAGCACATATATAAAGGTTATAGCCAAGGTATTGTCTCATTTCAAGAAATGGATTCTAAACAGAGAAGAAAAGCATATTCCGTTCTTGTTTTCCTTGGAGTTTCAACACTCATATTTGTTCTGACTATGACTTTGGAGGAAGGTTACGTGAATTTTTGTGTTGGTGATGTAATTGAAATCTCTAAAAAAATTCTTTAAATTTATGCAACGATACAATGGATATACATCTACCAAGGAAGAGGAAAATTACAATTCATTATCCAAAATTGCAGTCTCAAAGGATGTTGGAAAATTCAATGGTAGATAGATAAATTAACGTCGCATTGAAGCAACACAATGGGTTATTAGCGACGGTCCTGGGTCAATCCCAAATAGATAGATTCTAGGACAACCTATCATGATTTTGAACCACGGACAGATGATAAAGTCAAGAAAATTCATTGTAAGCCATTACGTCAAAATAATGTTCGTGCTTTGGAATCATTCAGTTCAAGACTTGCTATGATTGAAAAATAACCTTGTGATTGAAAAAAAACCTATTTTCTTTTTGTTTTCGTATCTGAATTTGAATAAAATTGCTGAGTTAAGAAATTATTCTTGTCTTAATTTATTCGTTTTCAATTTATTTCTGACTTCCACCTAAGTTAGAAGACGTCGCTCCAGCACAAAGTAAGCATCTAAGTTTACCCAAATTAAATAAATTTGGTGTTGCCATTCTGCTAGTGCACAAATAACCTTATTACATACCATTACCAAATTCGGTGGTAAAACTTTTCTTCTCCTCATTCACGTTTCCATGACAGAAACGCAGAAACTTGCATTCAATTGTATTATCTCTCTTAATTGCCGGGAGTGCTTTTGCTGTGGGTTCGATTCCAACTTGTAAAGTTTTTTGTTGTACGCGTAAATAAAAAATAGAAAAAATGTACATATTCCGTCTTACTTTTCAATTTCATCAGTAGATGGCGCTACCAGTCATCATGCATGTAAAACAAGTTAACTCCATTGCTCCACCACTGAGTTGATGACGTCATGTTCCACCACATTGATGTTGAGCCAGAACCTCCATCCGCAATCTCTATTGAGTCAGAACCCCCATCCGCAATTCGCAATCCGCAGTGAGCCAGAACCCCCACTTTTTCCCTACTGGGGTACCAGTTCAGGTGTGTCCTCGTCATCTGACCGTTATTCAAAATTACATATTGTCCTCAGAGCTTTCCCCTCGGGTTGGATCCCGGAACATCGACAATATCCCGTTGTGTTGCTCCATTGCGACGTTTATTAAATACTTACCTACCGAGGACAACATCTCGTAATTTTGAACCACGGTCAGATGACGAGGTCGCACCTTAGCTGGCAACCAACAGTCCAAACTTCCACACCACGCCAACATGATGGATGACATTTGACGCCACTAGAGATTTAATGTGCACCAGCCCCCACCTACACGACTATCTTTAGTTGGATCTAGTTTTGAACTCGCAACCCTCCGGTTGCTAATCCGTCAGGGTTATCTGGCCCTTTAAAAAGTATGTTAAAAAGAAAAATGACATTCACTGGCCAACGAAAATGCAACACCATGAATGTTATTTTAATTTTTGACATACTTATTTCATCAATCTCAATCAATCAATTTTTTTGATTGATTGAGATAAATTTTTAATAAATATTTGGCAACTTGTTGGTTGCACAACCTGACATATAGCCGCCATCTGATTTTACTACATCATATCCTGACATCCCTATTGCTTAACTGACACTGTTGTGGCTATTCGAGAGGTTTTAATAGCTTTTGGACTTGTCTACAACAAACATCGAATAACGCTCCATGTGATTTGGACGAGATATCTCGTCCACCAAGATCTGACAAATTTCGGTAATGACAAGATATGTGGTAATCAAGATATTGCGAATGATGACGAGACCAAGATCTGGTCAGTTTTTCTAATGACAAGATATAGCATCCTTCAAGATCTGGTCAGTTTTTCTAATGACGAGATAGCTCATCGAGACAACCACCAGGAGGGTTACGATTTTTACATCAAATTGTATTTATTAAAATTAATCCCATAGGAATACACTTAGAAAGTCTAATAAAAATATTAATATTTTATAACGCCCTCTTTGTGCTGCAATTACTGCTTTGATTCTTTGGATTCTACACGTTTAGGGCAGTTTAACTTTATTGAAATACTCCTGTAATATACATAAATCAAACACTATAACACTAATGGTGGTTGTTTTGACGAGGTATTTCGTCATTATCAAAACTGACCAGATTTTGAGGGACGAGATATCTCGTCATCAGAAAAAAACTGATCCGATCTTGATCTTGTCATCATAAAAAATCCGCAACATCTTGATTACGAGATATCTCGTCATTAGCAAAATTGGCCAGGTCTTGGACGAGATAATTTGTCGAAACCACTTAAAGGATTGAAATTTTGGTTTTAATTTTACCTAAAACTCAGAAAATATCTTTCTTACTGACTAATTATCTCTCACTATATATGTGACTGAATTTAGATAGAGAGGTTTTATGTTAGTTAAAATATTATTTTTGTTCAAACCCGGGCACTTTTGTACCAGAGGAGTTATCAATGAGTTCCTCAAGTTAAAGGTTTAGCATAGGCATTTTATTGTTACGTTTGGACAATCACACACATATTTTAGTCTTAAAAATTGCTGTTATCTCAGTATTTTAAATTAATCAAAACCTATTTGAACTTCATCTTCTCTTCCAGTAAGCTTACGTTTGGAAGACTAGCGGATTAGCAACCGGAAGGTTGCGAGTTCGTGTCCAACAAAAGACCATCGTTTACAAAGGGGGCTGGTGCAAGTTAAATCTGTCGTGGCCTCAAATGTCCTCTCGTTGGCGTGGTGTGGAAGTTTGAATAGTGGGATGCCAGCTCAGGTGTGACCTCGTCATCTGGCCAAATTCTAGTTCAAAATTACGTGGTGTTGACCTCGGATCTTTCCCCAAGGGTTTAATCCCGGACCGTCGCCAATAGCCCTCTGTGTTGCTCCAGTGCAATGTTAATTACATACCTACCTCAAGTAAGCTTATTCCATATTTTGGTCGTCATGTGATCGTGGTTCAGAATTACGTGGCATCTTCGGATATTTCCCTTTGGGTTTGATCGTGGACCGTCGCCAATGTATTGCTCCAGTTTGACGTTAATTAAATACCTACCTAACTACATTTTGAGTACATTTGTCATTTTTATATATTGTAGAAAAGGAGCTGGTACAAAGCCGTCACGTATGGGTCGTCTCTGGTTGCAAGTAAAATATTATCTTATGAATAGAGATATAGAAACCAGAAATATAGAATTCTGAAAGTCTAAAGATGTACCGTTACCATGGTAGCTTTATCTTTTTGTTTGACGCGTTATAGAAGGCGGTTCGTTAATGCACATTAACGCATCTTTCTCTTTAAATGTATACAAGTCCAATCTTGGGACACGCCCCTTAAAGACGGAACAATCACGATCGAATCCGTACGTTTTGCAAGGCTATCTAACAAACACTCAAGATCGATAGTGTTTTACGTCAAACAGAAAAACATTTTCCCCAAATTTCAAGCGAAACTTCCGTTTCCTCTTACACCTCCATTTCAAAATCGCCTGGTTTCCCAACTCTTAATGATATCCCTTTGTTTTGTTCCAGTGCGAAGTTAATTCAACTACCTATTCCAACTCTTAATGCTCTAACGTTCTCCGAATGAGAAAAATAAAATGGAACAAAACGAATGAGAGTTGAGAAACCCTTCTTGGAATATTTCAGAAACACCGATCAAAATGCTATTAAGAAGACAAAACAGAGCGTCCCGTGATCACTTTTATTAAACGAGGGCACAGCGATGACCGGTTGTGACGTCGCCAATTCACGAGAAGTGCGCAGTTTTCGAAGTCGGTTGTGTTATCAATATAATTTTAAGCTTTCAATAGGATTGTTGTTTCCGTGGCAAAAATACGGCGCCATTTTTAGTTTGGTTCTGAAAGGAAGCAAGCGATATTGAAATTTGTTCTTGTCAACAGAATACGACGCAATTTAGTGTATTCATTACAGAAGTGCACAGTGCATCTGCGGTCAAGAAGGTGATTTCATCCACTAACCTTTTGACGTGAACGTCTTTAAAATAGGTATGGAGGTCATCGGCAGAAACTTGCGCGTCACGAACAATGTTGATATCTCAAAGCCCCATAACTCCAGGGGAAATCAGCCTATGGGATAAATGATATACCATCGTATAGAGCAGTGTGTCCCAACCTTTTTCTCTTCCGTACGCCTTGATAAAACTTTGCATTTATGAGTACCCCCTTCTCTCCTATCCCTCTACGAAAAAAGTTTGTTTTTGTTAGATAGTAATGTTCTTATGTTAGTTAGCAAATTAATCAAACGACTCAAATTGATGACACTTATACGCTTTTATTTTTTATTTTACATTTTACAATTTTTTAAAATAGCCTAACATCAAAACAAATAGCATAGTAATTTTCAATTACATAAACTTATGATGAAAGTTCACAAAAATTTTTCAACTTTATATGAAAGTTTTCAAACGTGGCCTTCAAGAATTTCAATGCTATCCTTGAGCTTGTTTCATGGAGCTAAGTTTTTTAAAATCAGGTTCAAATGAAGAGAAATATAATATCAAGTCAGGAGTAGTATCAAGCTTATTTCGATATTTGTTCTTAATATACGCATAAGACGAGAACGCTCTTTCGAACAAGCGCGTGAAAGGTAATCAATGTTATTGCTTTATAACTGAGTTCTTGGCACTCTTCTTTCACTGCTACCCAGAAATTAGTGAGATTTCTTTTTTTTGAAATCAGACTGTAAAGAAGAATCAGTCGAAAGTTCAATCAATATTTCTTTTTCAGAAAATGATAATTTTTCGGCTTGTTGAAAGAACGATTAGTCGAATGGATTTGAAATCCAGTTATCTTCGCTATTTCGCTTTTGGAAAAATTGTCTGAAGGACACCTTAAGTCCTTTTAAGTGAGCTTTTATACTTTTTTTGACAATTTCAGATAAGAAACAGAAGTGTCTCAAAAACTTCACACTGATCTTTTTCGATATAAGATTCCCAAAAATTCAATTTCTTGATCATAGACTCGATTTTATCACACATTAAACACGGTTATAGAACTGTTCTGTAATCCTAAGTTGAGTTTATTTCTGAAAAATATCAGATAAGTATACAAGCTGTTGGAAGCCACTGGCTTTCATGAAATTTAGAGCTCAACTGAAAAGGAAGGTCTTCAAAAAAAGTTAAACTTCATGTTTCAACTCAAACAATCGTGTGAGCACTTTTCCTCGTGAAAGAAACCTCACTTCAGTGTGCAAATGTAATTTTTTGTGGAGGCTGTCCATCTCTTCACACGTGGAATAACGGAACTTGTTTTTAAAACTAATGTCTTCAGTGTAGACAAAGCAAAGTCAATCGAATACACTTTTTACAAAATTACTGCTTTCAATGAACCTTTCACATGTACCTAAGTTATGTATACGAACAGTTTCAACTTCAAGTAAGCAACCTCGACCTTCTGCCACTAAGGACAAAAATTTTCTATTTTTCAACAGTCTTAGTTTACATACTTCCTTAATATATTATTTTAAAATAAGCAAAGTCTTATTTAAAATTTGCTTTCCTCCAACATAAAAATTTAGTTTTAAATCGAATCCTTAAGCTACTTTTTTCAATTGAGTGACTATACGGAAACCTCGTATCTGTTTAGAATAATAGATGTAGCTACTTGACTATGGAGTACAGCTTTCAATAATACCAATGAAACATGAAAATCAAATGTAAATTAAATTGATTTTAATCGTCTTGCAATGAAAACTAGTGGTCGCCCAGTGGTCGAAATTCGACCATAATTCATTTAATTTTTAAGTTTGAACGTTAATAAGGTTCTTTTGTCAAAGAGTATACCTCTATATTCATTGCATATAATTTTTTTGAATTTTGTTCTATTACGTAAGCTGCGAGCATGTACAAATACGTCATAGGAAAAATGCGGTATAGCTTGGTTAAGCCATATCTAAAAAAAATAACGCGTTGTTTGATATTTTCTTGGATTTTTTTTATTGCTATACTGGCCACAGGTTTCGCCAAAGCTACACAGTTAATTTGCCTATCTTTTTCAAATTATATAAAATTTAAATAAAAATAAATCCAAAAAATGAAATAAGGAATACGTGCTTCGTATTTTTTTATATATTTTTTATTGAAACAAAAAAAAACCGGGTGGTTAAAAAAATAAATGTTGTCCATTGAACTTGAAATAGTTCGACAATGAATTTAATGATTCAAAACTTCTGTGTAGACGATGTTTTTTGTAAAAACTCTTTCATCGTTTGCTAAATGCCCTTGACCGTTATATTCTGAAATATAAAATCTCAAACCATCGAATGATCGAACTCTACTTGCTGCGACGTACAATTGACCATGTGTAAAAACTGGCTGCTCAATAAAATTCCAATTTTTTCGAATGTTTGTCCTTGAGACTTATTTATTGTCATCGCAAATGCAGGTATAATTAGAAATTGAGTTCTTTGAAAGTTAAATGGTAAAATAGTTCCGGAATATGTTAAATTTATACGTGGAATCAAAATTATCTTATTGCGTGCGGTTCCAGTTAAAACTTCGCAATCAATAGTATTACGATGCATAAATTTGATGTGCATTCTTGTTCCATTGACTAATGCTTCCTTTGTATTTAAGTTTCTGATCAGCAAAACGATGCAATTAACTTTCAATACTAACTTATGTGGTGGCAAATTATGCCAAATCTCATACTCCTCCGTGCGCGCAATGTGCTTAAAAAGGGGTACAAAGTTTTTTCTTCACGTATTAATATATATATTACAGTATATGAACGTAAACAATGAATGTTTTATTTTGTTTAATTTAATACATTTGTAACGCATATTATACATTAATTTTATCTTTCTGCACTCCCTCTCCATATGAACTTTAATTATGCCAAATCTCATACTCCTCCGTGCGCGCAATGTGCTTTAAAAGGGGTACAAAGTTTTTTCTTCACGTATTAATACATAGATTTACAAAAAGAACTCAAATTTACAAAACTTAGAAATGCTCAAATATGACCGCAACATTTCTGTCTTAACTTAAATGCACAAACACGGAATTCTAAATCTAATTTATAAAATAAAACATTAATTCTGGCGTTGCCAGAAACCGAATTGCAAAATAACGCTTTTATCATCAATGAGTTTTCGTTTTGGCTTTTCGTATTCCATTACAAAATGTAAGTAGTGTAAAATATTAAGTATTTTAAATATCCATTTTTCATCATTCAAATATTCCTAAATTATTTATATTGTGGAAAGAATTAATAAATCAGTTCAAACATAATTAGAATTTTAAATTGTTTGAATATAACCTTTCGGAAAAAATTGTTTTTCGAGCAATACTGGTAAAACAATTTTATTAGAAAATTTGATTTTCGATCAATACTGGTAAAACAATCTGAGTTGCGTACCGCAAGCGTTTTATGCTCAATGTTTTTCCTATGGGAATTTCGAATTGATTTACCCCCTCTGCACACCTAAGTTAAAGAGAACGGGTTTAATATGTACCTTTCATTACTTGCAGGGTTCCAAAGTATAAGTGTACCAAATTTGGTGTGGATTGGTCAAACCACAGAGTAAATAGCAACGCGCATCTTTTACTCTGTGGGTCAAAACGGTGTAGATTTGTATAGAGAATATACAGACAAACAGACGCTAACCCTGCTTCATATGTATAGATGAATCCTTGTTCATTGTGTATTATTCCCCTAAATTATATATAATTTGTCTTATTATTTTATTCTCATAATCTATTTCTTACGTCATAGTAATATTTCTGTGCATCTATGTTTTGCTCTTCACTAATTTTGTTTTTTATGTACCATTCTTTTTTGTTTGTTAAATGTTTTATATGTATATTAGATTGCTTTGGTCCTGCTTAATCCCATTAACCCCTACTACACTGCTAAGAAATCTTGTCTCAGAGGGTTAAATATGTAATAAAGTAAAAATAACACGTTTCTTTTTCGTACATGTGTTCATTAACATTATTTTATTCAGACAAAACTATAAAATGACAATACACCAAAAAGTCTCATTTCACATCAACAATGATTCAATAGAAGAGGCATCAGTTTGAGCATGTGAAAAACATATGCACATCATACAGTGAAGGTGATTAAATCTTTGGAAGAAAACACAGCATATTGTCTCATTTATAATTAAATAGATATATACTTTGTACACATTAATGGCAGTCATGGTTATTTATATAAATTTTCTTATCAGTTTTCAACAAATACAATTATAATTCCTTCATAAGCTCTCTATAATTCTCTTATTTGTATTTATATTCTCTAAAATCTACGCTTTTACCCCAGAATTTACCTCTACAATTCAAACTGATACTTTTCTATACATCTAACACTATCTTTTTATATATACGTTCTCATAATTATTTTTATGGAGGGATGATTTCAAACATTATATGCTTTTACGATAGGTTCGGTACAGAAATTTATACTGCACAAACATTTAAAAGAAATAGGACTTAATAATTAGTTTGCCTTTAACATAAATCGGGGAGATTGATTAACAGTGCGCATGTTAAAAGGACTTCTTTCTCAATTCCATGCATTCCTTATATCACATAGGCTTCAATCTCAATGAGGCTTGATTGCATGTAGTAACTTTGCTGTTTGAATAATAAATTTCTATGCTATTTAATATTTTTGTACTGTACTACGCGTGCTCATATTCCTATTCAATTTTTACAAATTGTAAATAATTGCTCATAAGGGTTATGTAGTATTATCACTACATACATCTTAAAAGCATACAGGTGATCTTAGAATAAAAGGGTTCTTGAAATTAACGAAATAGATTTGAATTGTTCAATATAAAACTAAAACAAGCGTTTCCTGATTGGAAAAAGACATTTAGGATAACATTGAAATTGAGTTGATATAGTGTTTTTTTAAAAGACGACGATCAGAACAAAAATTTCAATTTCCAAAACGAATGTCTGTTATTCGGATACTTATGAGGTTACCAGCCCTAACAAACTCAATTTTGATTCCTGACATTTCAGGGAAAGTCAGGACAAATAAAACTGATGAATATTAATTAAGAATCTTTAATGTTGAAACGGTCAAATAAACAATGTTTCAAACAAGAAATAATAGTATTACAAATAAAAAATACTTTTAAACACAAAACAACTCTTAATATTCTCTCTTATATTCTTAAATACAAAAATCTTACAGGACACATACAATTCTGTGAACTGACGTTAATGGCTTACGCTTTTTGCACACAAAACGATTCAAGCAACACCATATTTGGATTGAATTGAGGAACATTTCGCTGATCTTCCGATATTGCGACGAACAGTAGAACATAAATATATCAGTACGTTTTCAATGATTGTTTTTTTTTGGAATCTCAATATTGCTGCTTTCTGTTGGAACAAGAATAACACCACTGCATTGTTCAAAAAAGTATCAGTAATACAAATGTAAAATTTAAATTTTAATTACTTAAGTGTAAATTTTATCAGCCGCATCAAAAATCAAAACAAAATTCAGAATTCAAATTAAAGCCTCTTCCCAAATTTCCTTTCGTCTGTTTACTTCTGTCGGTATTCACGTTCTTCGAAAAGTGATCGAAATGAATCAGCATAAGGTTTCCCTGAAATTCTCAAGTGTTAAACCTCCAAGTGTTTCGACGAGATATCTCGTTCAAGATTTCGTCGATTTTGCTAAGGACGAGATATATTGTTCAGACAAAAGTGCTCTGTTACTCCAAAGGGAAATGAAGATCCGCGTAAAAGAAAAGCCAAATCGTCCCTTACTCAGAACTTGTGACAGTTTGGAACAGGTTTTGACACCAGAAAGTGGCCACTATAGGGCAATTTTCGACACGAAGGTAAACCTCCAGAAGGGTTAATTGTGTGTGGATCCCATATATCAAGACTTCTTTGGGATTTATTATTTACATGCATTAATGCAATAAACACTGAATGGGAGATGCTCCATTTTTAAGCAGATCTTGCATAAGGTACAACTCTGCTCCAATAAAGAAAGTCGCTATACGAGGAAAGGTTGGTTGTTGGGTTTTTATGATTCAAGGGTCATATTTTGGCTATACTATATGAGGAAAGGATCCCGGAAAGCACACTTTTGAAGGATAAAGCAAATTATGTGAGTAAGCAAAACAATATAAAAAATAACGTTACAAAGATTTATTATTCGGAATGTTCATTATGTCCTGCAGAACAGAGCAAACGACAATGTTGTCACTGATTCAGATGTATTTCGATGGATATCCTTTCTGATATGTGCATTACAGTTCAAGATCTATGTTGATGGGGAAAAATACAAGAGCAGAACAAGAATTTGAGATGAGATACTAGAATGCTCGGCCTTACAGATCCCTATTCTTGATCTTCATGGTTACTGAACACAATATCAAATAGAACACATATGGTGGGAGGAAAGATATATTCTAAGTAGAATTTCTTTCCAGATCTCGATCCAGGTGTTTCTGGGAACCATCTCTGATATAGTGTTGAGAAAACAGTACTTTTCAGCATTCAAGCAGAATTTCCTTTATATAACTGGGACCATATTTTTATGGGAACCAACTCTCTCTGACACTGACATGTAGCAAGCAAAATATTTTTCAGCATTCTAAGCAGAATTGCTTTCCAAATCTCGGATTAGATTTCACGGGAGTCAATTCTGTGGTACATTTACATGGAAAAGCAGAGTAATAGTCAACATCAAAGCAGAGTATTTTTTCGAGAACTCGAAACATTTGTCTCTGGGAACAATTTCTTTAACACAATGATGTAAAAAACCGTACTTTTCAACATTCTAAATAGAATTTCTTTCCAGGTCTCGAACAAGCCGTTTCTGGGAACCATCTCTATCTCTTATATACTGATGTAGGAAGCAGAATATCTTTCCCGATCTCCGACCAGATTTTTATGGAAACCGAATGTCTGACACACTGAAATGTAGAAAACAGAGTACTTGTCAGTATTCTTAGACTCTTTTTCCAGAATTCAGACCAGGTGTTAACGGGAGCCAATTCTGGGGTACACTTACATGTATAAAGCATTCTAAGTAGAATTTCTTTCCAGATCTCAGACCAGATATTTCCAGGAGCCAATTTTGTGGATAGCTCACATGTAGAAAGTAAAGTATTTGTCAGCATTCTAAGCAAAATTTCTTTCCAGATCTCGTACCAGATGTCTACGGGAGCCAATGAAGTACACTTACATGTATAAAGCATTCTAAGCAGGATTAATTTACAGATGTCAGACCAGATGTTTACATGAGCCAATTTTGTGGATAGCTCACATGTTGAAAGTAAAATACTTGTCACCATTCTTAGCAGAATGTCTTTCCAGATCTCGTATAAACTGTTTACGGGAGCCGATTGTGTGGTACACTTACATGTAGAAAGCAAAATACCTCTCAGCATTCAAAGCAGAATTTCTTTCCACATCTCATACCAGGTGTTTATGGCAATTAATTCTCTGTCATATTGACATGTAGAAAGAGTACTTGTTCGTTTTGGTATGGCTCAAATATGGGGCACAGAACATAAATCGACAAACTTAAAGGTGCTATTTAATCAAGATACGTTACTGGAATTTCGATCAGGTGTTTATGAACTCCATAGTTCTCAATCATGAGATTTTAGCTTAGACATTCAGAGAGGAGAAACTTTCCATGATGACGGCAAACTCACATTCAGATGGTTTCTCCTCAACGCCTGAGCCCCTGGTGGGTTTTAAATCTCTTGTTGTTAATGGACAGAAAGTTTTCTACGGAAAATAACCGACGGCGATGATGAAAAGCAGTAGGGCCATTGTATGATCCAGTGTGCTCATGGTGCTGCCACTCATATCACCTGGAGAAGAAAAGAAAACAAATTAACCGACAAAAGCATTGTATTTCATAGATATCGCAACACGGGAACCAAATGTAAAATATTAAAATGGAACTAAAATTCATCTTCTGAATTTATGCTATTGAATTAAAAATGACATATTTATGTACTTGAAAGCGGGCATATCCGAACTTTATCCTTCGTACAATACTATAAACCAGCATACATGGGCAGAGCATCTGCATAGCAATTTCTTAACCCTCCAAGTGATTTCGACGAGATATCTTGTCCATCAAGATCTAACCAATTTTGCTAATGATCAGATATCTGGTCATCAAGATTTTACGATTTTTTATTATCACAATATCAAGATCTGGATATAATTGCTAATGTCAAGATACCTCGTCGATGCAACCATAAGGGGTAATTGTTCATATCTATTGATGGCAGTATCGTTACTCACATTTCATATCTTATTTAACCCTCCAGATGGTTTCGATGAGATATCTCGTCCATTAAGATATGAACAATTTTGCTGATGACGCTATATGTCGTTATCAGTAGATTGCTGATTTTTATGATGACGATATCAAGATTTGGTCATTTTTTTCTAATGACGAGTATCTCGGCATCAAGATAGTGCCTATTCTTTAGCATGGCGATATGAAAATCTGGTCAGTTTTTTTAATGACGAATTATCTCGTATATCAAGATCTGGATCTGTTTTCTAATGACAAGGCACCTCGTTGAGATAGAAACTAGGAGGGTACCATAATCGGAACGGAAGTTATGTAATGTTCTGTATCTACTATATATATAAAATAGGATGTGTGTGTGTATTTATATATGTATATTTTCTATACAAATCTACACCGTTTGACCAATCCACACCAAATTTGGTACACTTATACTTTAGAACACTGCGGTCAGCATAGGCTAACTCTTAATCCCCGTTCTATTGGTCCTAGGGGGCTAAAAACTATTCGAAATCGCCATAGAAATAACATTGAGCATAGATTAGCAGCTATGGTTGCTTTACCAGTGTTGATCGAAAAACAATATTTTCCGAAACAAATTAAATTACAATATTTATGTTTGAACTGACTTTTTAGTTCTTCCCATGATGTAAATAAATTATAGATATTTTATTGATGAAGAAAGAATATTTTAAAATATTTATTTTTGCAAGGGAATTCAAGGAAAGGTTTTCAGGAGTTCAAGGATGATTTTCAAGGAAAGTTGGTGTATATTTCGACCAACTTTCCTTAAATAATTTATTGAATACGTAATGATTTGTAGAATTCTTTTTCATAAGCATTTTAGGTAAGGCGTGTAACTTATTTTAAAATGTCCAGAATAGATACATGTGAATCCTCCGTTGAAATCAGTGATTTTCTTTCTCAAAAATTCTGTATAATCGACCTTCTGCTTTTTGAAAATTTTTTTATCTATTCAGTTGAATTTGTCTACACCGATTACATTTATATCTAACCCAAGCACCGTTATTCCGAAAAGCACAAACGAAAAACTCATTGATAATAAAAGCGTAATTTTGCAACTCGGTATCTGGCAGCACCAGAATTAATGTTTACTTTTTTTATAAAACTTTGTAGAACTTTCTAGAAAGTTGGGGAAATGGAAACTTCCTCAGACTCATGATGGAGAACATTCCAGCACCCACTCGATTCTTAGCTGGTCGGATTTAAAAAACCTGTTAATATAATTACTTTGATTTTACACTATACATTGATTTCATTCCTTTTCCTGTCCAATAGAAGATTGGGATCAATACCCGGGCAAAGCTATGTTGTAGTCTTGTTTGAGCATTATTAAATCTAACTTTTAATTGATTGTATAAGTATTTCCTACTTTATTTGACGGGTGTAATGTGCATTATTGAATTAAAGTTCATTATTATTATTTTATTTCTATGATGAGTTTTATATTTTTACATGAATATTACGAATATTTGATTGATAAAAAAAAGGATATTTAAAATATTTCATTTTTTCTAATTTACATTTTGTAATGGAACACGGAAAACTTCAACTCTAATCATAAAAGCGTAATTTTGTTATTTTAGATTTGGCAAACCATAATTAATGTTTTATGATTTTATAAATTTGATTTAGAATCCCGTGTTTGTCTATTTGAGTTAACACAGCGAAATGTTGCAGTCATATTTGAGCATTACTAAATTTCATAAATCATTATCGTCTTTATCAATATTTTCGAATGTCTTTTTTCGAATTGCTCTATTTCAGAATACACCCAGGCAGTCGAAATTCGACACTGCACATCATTCGTTTTTTAGAATTCTGCATTTTTTTCGTCGGAGTTTCGTTTCTGTTCGTATTTATGTCTTAATCTTTTACATATTGCAATATATTCAGGAATTAAATGCATATATTTGAGTCCGAAGTATATTGTAGAATCTATGAAAAAGTTAAAACGTATATTCCGTACAACTTAAATGATTGCATTTTTCTGTGAAAGAAAAGTGATTATTCTAATTCACATTTCAAGCAACATCATTTAACCATTTCAACCCGAGCAACGCCGGGTAATTCAGCTAGTTCATAATAAAGTAAGACGGTAGGTTCTTTCTGTTTCTAAATTTAAACTTTACATTAATTCGACGGCATTGAATAACAAAGCCACTGGTTAGCATACAGGCAAAACAAAGTACTAGTGTCCATGATTATGATGTACGATTATAGGTTAAAAATATTTGACCAATATTGAAGTATATTTGTAGTTTTTATTAAAAACTGAGATAAAATTGACATTTTCATTAAATCGACTCGATGGTATAGAAATATGAACGTTACTATCCAGTTCAAAAAGGTATTTTATCAACCGGAGGGTTGCGAGTTCGAAAATCGATCCAACTAAAGACTCGTGTATGTGGGGTTGGAACACGTTAAATCTGTCATGGCCTCAAATGTTCTCACTTTGGCGTAGTGTAAAAGTTTGGAGAGTGGAGAGCCAGCTCAGATGTTAATCTTGCCATCTGAAGAGGGGATTACGAAGTGTTGTCTTCGGTTCTTTCCCTTCGGAATTGTTCCCAGATCGTTACCACTAGTCCGTTGTGTTGCTCTAGTGCGACGAAAATTCAACTATCTACCTACCTGCCTTTAAAATTGTACTTATGGCCAGCCTAGATGGACCAGATATTTCGTCGAAATCACTTGAAGGAGTAAGGGGGATCAATCCCGAAGGGAAAGATCGAGGACTGCACCTCGTAATTTTGAACCACTGTCAGATGACGAGGTCAACATATGAGCTGGCATCCTTATAAGGTAGGTATGCAGGTAGTTGATTATCGTCGCACTGGAGCAACACAACAGGCTATTGGTGATGGTCCGGCATCAATCCGAAAGGGAAAGATTGAGGACAACGCCTCCTTTTTGAATCACTATCAGATGACGAGAACATCTAAGCTCCTTACAATGAAAGAAGGCTGTTTAACCACTTAACGCATTTACCCGTGTATGATACGGGCGAAAGTTACCGGCAAATTTGTACATGCCCGTGTCTCACACGGGCGCTCTTGTATCTCGCGTTATTTTATTTCTAATGCCCGTCTGAGATCCGTTCTAGTAAAAATAGATAGGCTAGATTAAACTTATACCAAAGATGGCATAAACTTATTTATCATAGATGATTTACCACTTATTTATAGATGGATATTAAACTTATTTACCGTAGATGGCACCACTATGCACCATTTTTCTTGTGTAAACCAAGTGGTGCATTTTGATGATTAGCTATAAGTTTGTTAGGAATTCTTTGTTATAAAGCTGTTGTTTGGCGTGGAAAAGGTAATATATCCATTTTTATTACGTTAAATATCATAAAAGTAAACAGTTAACCATTAATTTTTACTAAGTGTTTTTAACTTGTTTGTAACTTGTTTAGAAAAGGTTATCTGATAATGAGCGACTCTGACGATTTTGAATATGCCAATTTATCAGAAAGTTTCAGCGATGAAAGTGATGATCTCTTGAGTGATGGAAGTGAATCTGAAGTTAATATTTTATTATTATTAATATTTTGAAATTCAAAATAAACATGTAATCAAATCATTTACACTTTGTTTGTATAATAATTTTTTTATAACTTTTACCCCCCCCCCCACAACTGAAATTGCAAAAAATAACTTACACTATACCTATATATATATTCATTTTCTGTCAAAAAAAAAAAACTCGATCATTTTTTACCAGTTTTTCCGAAAAAAACTCGTGCTTTAAGTGGTTAATCGAGTGACACGGAAATCAAAACAACCAAAAACAATTACATCGTATCTCATGGCAGCAAGATGTGTTCTGTGCAGTAGGGTTAAATTAAAAAAGTACTTATGCAGATTCCGATTTTCTCCTAATCTATCTCATCATCTGACCGTGGTTCAAAATTACGTGATGTTCTCGGTTCTTTCCCTTTGGGAATTGATCCCGGACCGTCATCAATAACCCGTTGTGTTGCCCCAGTGCGACGTCAATTAAAATACTTACCTACCTAATCTATCTCTGTCAACACATTGTAACTACGAGCTCCAGTATGCAATTGAGAAATGTTGGATGAGATTTTTAATCACCTGATTTCACATTTTCATACAATAAATTTAATCTGTTTATGTTGATTTCACGATAGGATGTTCCAGAACAGAAGATTTCAAGCATCTTATCAGCATTCAGTTTTGAAAATCAAATGTCCAATCGATCAAGAGAATCATCTTTCGCAAAAAAGTACGATAAGGAGTGTTTCTTAATGCAAACAAACACGTCACTTTGTAAGTGAAACTAAGATAAGGTATCAAAAATTGAATGCCTGTGAAGATATCATAACCTTTATGAAAGGGTTAAGTTGTTCTCACTATTAATCCTTAACACCATTAGTGTCTAAAACTTTGGTATAAATTTCAGAAATTAGGTATCAACTACACCTGTTTATATTATTTTTGATTTTTTAATTAACGTCGAACTGGAGCAACACAACGGCGACGGTCCGGGTTCAAACCCGAAGGGTAAGATCCCTGGACAACACCACGTAATTTTGAACTACGGTCAGATGACGAGGTCACACCTGAGCTGGCACCTCACTCTCCAATCTTACACACCGCGCCAACGTGAAGACATTTGAGGCCACGACAGATTTAACAGCCCATATTATTTTTAAGCTGTTAAAATGGTTATCATTAGAAAGAGACTTTATGAATCCCAGGTTATCTTTCCACAGCTTAATTTTGACCTGAAGTCAAACTATACATATTTTTTAAATATTTCGAGGTCAATTATCAGATTTGTACTGCTTGCAAATGTAATGTTCGTTGAGCATGTCATCAATCCAGAATTAATCCTTCAAGTGATTTCGATGAGATATCTTAAAATCCATAAAGATCTGATCAATAATGCTAATGACGAAATATCTCGTCCATAAATATCTAACCAATATTGCTAATGACGAGATATCTCGTTACTAGGCTGATATTTTATGATAATGAGATCAAGATCTTAGAAGTTTTTTCTATAGACGACGTTTCCCATCTAACAAGATCGGGTCAGTTTTGCTAATGATGATATATATCGTCGAGACAACCACCAGGAGGGTTAAGAATGGCAGTATGCATGACCAGTATAATGGCAATATGGCGCAGATCGTCCGTTTTCGGACCTTGTGCCATAAAATCCAAAAATCCAATCCAATGCATAACCAAATTTACCTTGAACTGTCGTAAGTTCTCTCTTTAACCCTTTGTGGTTTTAACCCTCCAAGTGGTTTCAACGATATATCTCGTCCATCGAGATCTGATCAATTTTGCTAATTACGAGATATCTCGTCGTCGTTTTCGATAAGATACTTCGTGATTTTTTCATGAAGACGAGATATTTCATCCATCAAGATTTGGTCAGTTTTTATAACGACTAATATGTTTATATAGTACATTAACTGCCTTAAAGTACCTAGAGCATTTCTATGCCTAGCCTCAACCATTTCAAGGAGGAGGAATGTTTGACATTCCGATACCCTTGAAAGGGTATAAAAATTGTAGTAGAGTTATGTAGCTTTCGCTATATATCAAGGCACATAATAATTTCGTAAACTTTGCTATCAACTTCAGATGTGAGATATCGAAGGTGTCTGTTTATGTTTTTCGAACGTGTTGAAACCGTTATCATTGGAAAAATAACCGATTGGACAAAATGATGGGTTAATCTAATTCCAGGTTATCTGTTCTTTGCTCATTCCTGGCCTTGAAGAATCTACACTTAAATATTACGAGATCTATTTTTTCCAAAAGGAATGCTTTTACGTTATGGCAAATGGTTTGACTTTTATGAACTGAGCAGAACATCGAATTGTTTTAGATTGACTAAAAATGTCGATTGACTAAGATTATTAAAATTAGATTGACTTAAGAATTATTGGAAAAGGGTTACGTAGCCATTTCACGATTAAACATCCCAGGCATATCGTAGGCTTATGGATTATAAGTGAAATACTGTTAAAATTTTAAAAAGATAGTAAAGATCTAGACCAAAATGGATCTCTAGACTAGTGAAGTCTTTAAAATTATTTTTTCATCGCATAAGAGAACGCACTTAGTGAGTACAATTTTTACTCCATCGGTTTCTCTGAACTATATTTTTTTGGCTTAGTGTGTTTTGCTTGTAAGCCGACGATATAATAGTGCTGTATGCTTTGGTACCAACTTCAGAAATCAGATATTTAAGACGTCTATTTTTTCGAAAGTTTGCAATTGTTATCATTTGAGTTGTTTTTTTGAGGTTTTATGGCACAAGGAGCATATTTGGCCAAACTGTGCCCAACACAAGACAACAGCAAGTAAAAAATGTCGTGAAAGTAAAAAGGAGATTGAGGAACAGAGTAGTAGGATGAAAGCAGATTAAGATCGCTCGGTATCCAGGGATCACGACCCCCGAGTTTACTAAGGACAGTAAACCTCATACGCAAAGGAGAGATGACTAGAGTACGTCGGATCCATGAATCCCGTACACACCTAATGGTAGGTTGGCTTGGTTTTGGGTTTTATGGCGCAAGGGCCATATTAGGCCAAGCTGCATCAAACACAAAACATGTCACAAGTCACTTAATAAGGACCTCTCGGCCACAGAAATTTTTTCTTTTTTCAAAGCAAAAATTTGGCATGTTCCCCCTGCACATGCATGGTATTCAACCAGCTTTCCCGGAATGTCACTAAATTGCAAGTTGCCTAGAGTTTTCGAGAATTCTCTTGCGAGATTCAGAAGTGGACACATTCAGGACTTGAGAGTCGAGGATGGTGTAAAGATCTTTATCAGATATCCCTGTTCCCCAAGCCTTGCAACCCCTGCCCACCTTATCGATTGCATCGGTGTTTCCGTGGGCCATCTTGTCTTGGATCAGGATAAAGTTGCCTTTCTTTTAGAGTGACATGGTCTTATGGGGGACCTGGTTTAGGCTTATCCTGAATCTTGGGGATAAGAAACAACAAGTCAAGTAATTATGAAAAGAAAGGATGAAGAGAAGAACGAAGTGAAAGATCGCTTGGACATCCTGGGGTCGCGACCCCATAATTACCAGAGGTAGTAAGCCCCATGGAAAAAATAGATCACTAGAGTGCCTCGGGTTCGTGAAGCCTATACACACCTAAAGGTGTGCCACGAGGGGATACACACATAAAGGAGATGTACCCCTAAGAGCGTTATCATTTGAAAAATACACCCATTGGACATTATGATGGATCAACTGTGACGGGAGGAGTTCTCGTAGTAAACAGACATAACATCACGAAGTGACTTACTGCATATGGGGACTTCATAATCTCCTTCCACTACTACACCTTCTGGAACCCACTTGCCACTGGAGCACGTGTAAGCCGACGACCCCAGCATCTTGAAGCCGTCCTCGCAGTGGTACTCAGCCAGGGAATCTTCGCTCGGATAACCGTAGCAGCTGCGCTTCTCCGTCAGGTTGTAGTAGCCGTTCGTAATTCGTGGAGGGTCTTCTTCACACCCAGTATCTGTTGAATAAAAAAGCGTAAAGAATGAGTCGATGTCATGAAACCTATAAAGTAAGACATAGCACCATTAGTACCCTTGTACCTACCATATAAAAGGATTGACCAGTTTAGTGGCCACTCTTGTAATTTTTTTAGAAAACTAGAATTACTTGGTGTTGCTTGGGTTGAAATTGATCGCAATATTATTCAATGTTATTCCTATGGGATTTCGAATTGTTTTGAGCCACCCCAGAAGACCCAGAACAATCGAACACGGGTTAATAATATATAGTCTGTTTCGCGCAAGAATTTCTCGTATAAGTGTACTAAGTTTGGTGTGAATTGGTAAAACAGTGTTAATAATGATACTAAATGTTATTTTTGTGAGGATTTGGATCTGTTTGAGCCCCCTCTGCAGACTCAGAACAAATTGAACAGGGGTTAATAATATATAGTCTATGTTTCCCTCTTCTCGTATAAGTGTACTAAGTTTGGTGTGAATTTTTAAAACAGTGTTAATAATGATACTAAATGTTATTTTTGTGGGGATTTGGATTTGTTTGAGCCCCCTCTGCAGACTCAGAACAAATTGAACAGGAGTTAATAATATATGGTCTATGTTTCCCGCAAGAATTTCTCGTATAAGTGTACTAAGTTTGGTGTGAATTTTTAAAACAGTGTTAATAATGATACTTAATGTTATTTTTGTGGGGATTTGGATTTGTTTGAGCCCCCTCTGCAGACCCAGAACAAATCGAACAGGGGTTAATAATACATAGTCTATATTTCCCGCAAGAATTTCTCGTATAAGTGTACTAAGTTTGGTGTGAATTGGTAAAACAGTGTGAATAATGATACTAAATGTTATTTTTGTGGGGATTTGGATTTGTTTGAGCCCCCTCTGCAGACCCAGAACAAATCGAACAGGGGCTAATAATATATAGCCTATGTTTCCCGTAGGATTTTCAAGTGTACTAAATTTGGTGTGAATTGGTAAAACAGAGATAATGATACTCAAGGTTATTCCTCTGGGATTTCAAATTGTTTCGAGCCCCCTCTGCAGATCCAGGATAAATCGAACGGGGGTTAATATATAGACTGTTTCCCGTAGGATTGTAAAGAACGATTGTACCAAATTTGGTGTGAATTGGACAAGCGGTGTAGATTTATATAGATTACAGATAGACACCAACTCTGCTTTATATGTATAAATGGAAAGAAAATAAATAAGAGGGAGGGAAAATGCTCAGTTACAATGTCAACACTAAAGCTTGTTTTACTCTAGTGCAATATGGATGCAGAGCGGCTCGTATTAGTCAATTAGCAATGAAAAAAGCAGTCATTTCTTTGTCAATCACTTCTGTTTTAGTCGCTGATAGGCCGGTGACGCATCAATGTAAAAGGGGTGCTCTGTAATATCACAGATTCTATCCTACAGGAGGCCCCTTCTACTTGGGAAGTACTGGTTAACGTGTCGCCTCCATCTCGTGGGCATTGCTGAGTAGGAATTCGAGTAGTTGACCATTACGTTTTACGCAATCTTTATGCTTGTAGATGTCACCATTGCAGGTGCAGATGACCTGAAGGATACCTGTGTAGAGATTTAGTGATTTCCCATTGGGGTTGGGTGTAGTGCAACCAGGTTCTTAGAATTCTTTATTTCACTAATTTTCTTGGGGCCTGTTGGAAGAGTAACGGATAAGCAACCGGAGGGTTGCTAGTTTGAAACTCGGTCCAGCCAAAGACCGTCGTGTACAAAGGAGGCTGATGCACGTTAAATCTATAGTGACCTCAAATGTCATCACGTTGGCGTGATGTGGAAGTCTGGAGAGTGGAGCGCCAGAGGTGTGACCTCGTCATCTGACCGTGGTACAAAATTACGTGGTGTTGTCCTCGGATTTTTCCCTCCGGATTTGATCCCGCACCGTCATCAATAGCCCATTGTGTTGCTCCTAGTGCGACATTAATTCAAATACCTACCTACCTACCTCAATAATTTTTCAAGTTGGCAATACCGGTCCTCAGTCAGTGGTGAATTCTTGTCTAAATATTCGGCAATACAACCATTTTATTCCTTTTACTTTAGATGACTAGTTTATTGTACAAATAACAGATTTGGAGATTTGTTTACATTTTATATACGTACCTCCAAACATCTTGTGCTTGATCCCGCTCCTCCAAGGCGTTCCTAGAACCATCATGTAGCAGCGGAAACTGATGTCCGTGAAATTGACCCAGTCCTGAATGATGAACCTCCTGTTGATGCTCACTTCGTACGTGCCGTTGAACAACTTGTTCACGCTGTCGAAAGGTACACTGTTCAGGTATCTACCTGTAAAAAGACACCTGTTACAAACTGGAAGTATACAATTGTTGGCAAGATAGCTCGGTTGGAGGGAGGACTATGTATATAAGCGAATCAATTCTTTGAAACAAAAATACTTCGATAAAAAGAAATGTAGAAAAGCACGAAAGGACCGTCTGTTCAGAGCTAAGGAAGTCCCCTATTTCTATGGCGTTTTTCGTATCATTAACACTCACACGCTAACACAACGCTTTCTGCAATATGTAGAAAGCGTTGTGTCGAAAGGAAGGAATAGAAGCTTTAACAACTAAATTCTTTTGGAAATAAATTTCTCAAGGGGATAGTGGATGTTCCATTTTAATTCTGTCAAGACAGTGGGGAAAAATGTAAATAGTTTTTGAAGTAGCCAGTACTTAGTAACAACAATCAAATAAATTGCATACACTGAATTTATGAAAAATATTAATAAATATTTTTGCAAATACGATAAATAATTCCAGATACAACACATCTTAATTCGCTAAGGGCTATACACGGTTATTCCACCATGCAACCTACGTGTTTCCCTATCGAAATTATAACCCTCTGAGAGGTTAAAACGTTATTCAACCTGCAAACGTTTTCCCTGCAGACATCTAACCAGTTTTAAACTTCTTGACCAATAGAACCCTTTCTAGGAATTTTTGAACCAATAGATGTGTCTCTTTAGCTCTGTGTTGTAGAGTAAAAGCAATACTAATCGGAAATATTGTGACACTCAGATTGTTAAATAAAATAATCTTCAAATAACATTAAAACAATTTCAAATATAGTTCTAACATTGAATAATGGAAATTTTTAAAGCGAGAGAGGTAGAGAAAAGAGAGAGAAAGAAGTTAAAAAATTTTAACCGCAGTCAAAAGTTTTCTAGCTCTAGGTTTTTTCTTGTTATTTACCTGTTTTTTCTGAGTACACTCCGCAGGCTGGACTAGGCTTCGGAAACACACCACTGCAGTGCATGCTGACCGTCTCTGTGCAAGCTATCCTGTCCGAGTAAGTCTTCCATGCACTTTCTTTACACGCATCTGTAAAGAGAACACAGATATATCAACAAAGGAACACTAAAAATACGAACATCTTTTTTTGAGTGCGACTTTGTGAAGATGAACTTCGAACGTCAGGTTAATCTTATTTCTTTTGTTTTGACAATTTATAGACTGTTATGGTGCAGGTATTGGATTGAACTCTAACGGAGGTGACACAAAGGGGAAGAACTGAGAAGCACGACCTAAGTCCCCCCTCTTCACTTCGTCCCGATTTCACTTGCGACCTGAGTGACTCTTTCTGACCGGTTCAGAGTCTTCTTACCCATCAGGAAAAAATGCGAACCCGGGTTACACTTACCAAATCGCTCCGTCAGGTAACTAACAAAACAATAGATTGGGGATGGGACGCAACTTGTGAATCCGGGTCAGACGTGGATGGTTGACCGTCGCGCGCGATTTGGTGAGCAGCACTACCCAGTGTGACAATAGTAGAAATGTATTCAACCACCAAGTCGCTTCATCTGTCTCTTGCTTATGAAAACAAAAGTTTGGCGAGGTGGCGCGACTTGTTAATCTTGACTGAGACGGGGTCGTGGTAGCCCGGTTGGAAGAGTAACGGATTAGCAACCGGAGGGTTTTTGAGTTCGAATCCAACCAAAGACCGTCGTGTACAAAGGGAGCTGGTGAATATTAAATCTATCGTGGTCTCAAATGTCCTCACGTTGGCGTGGTGTGGAAGTTTGGAGATTGGGGTTCCAACTCAGGTCTCGTCATCTGACCGTGTCTCAAAACTACGCGGTGTCGTCCTTGGTTCTTTCCCTTGGGGACTGATCCCGCACCGTCAACAATAGCCCGTTGTATTCCTCCAGTGCGATGTTAGTTAAATACTTACCTATCTTGAGACGCGGATGGTGGACCATCGCGCAATTTGGTGAGCAGCACTACATGTGACAGGAGCAGGAAATGTATTCAACCTAGTCTCTGTCGTTTGCTTAAGGTAGGTAGGTGGGTATTTAACGTCGCACTGGAGCAACACAAAGGGCTATTGGCGACGGCTCGGATCAAACCCGGAGGAAAAGATCCGATCACTTGCTTACGTAACAAAAGATTGGTGAGATGGCGCGACTTGTAAATCGCGGCGAATTTGGTGAGCAGCACTATTTTGTGTGACAGGAGCAGTAGAAATGTATTCAACTACTAAGTCGCGTTTCTCAGTGTGTCCCTCATCAAAGGTGGGTAATACTGGAGGTACCGATTGTACCGACCCAGTTCAAGTGATAGGTGGCACACGAGGCGTTTTACCTGAGTCGTGAATTGATTTCTACCACCTCGACCTGGGTCGTGAATTGATTTTTATTCCTAGGAACGTGGCACCCAGGTCGCGAGCCAGATCGCGGCAAAAAGAAAAAAACGTAACCCTGGTCACCCTTTACAAATAGCCTCGTTTGACAACATCCTATATTTTAATTTAGATTGGTTATGGTTTTTTATGGCTCATGGGTCCGATCTGGCAGAGCAAAGTTTTTTCAGTCAAATAAATGGCAAAAGAAAATTTTTAATTACGCAGATGAAAAACTCAGGGTAGTTACATGAGTCGAACCTGCGCCGCCTATAATTCGCAGGCTGCTAGAGCAGTGGACAAACCGACTAAACCACATTAGCCCCACACTTCAATTTAGGTAGAAACCAAAAGTAAGTGATTTTTCGATTCCTTCTCTGTTAGACTTCCCCTGCTTATCCCTCTTATTGGTGTCGATGATTTACCTTCCTATAGAAAATCGTAGGAAGGTTTTATTTCGCTTAGAATAGTAGTGATTTTTGTTGTAGAATTTTGAACGCCAGAAGAACGAAACCGAGAATGAAAATAACTTCAAAATATTTTAAGTTCAACTTCAAAATATTTTAAGTGGTTTGACGAGATATCTCGCTCATCAAGATCTGACCAATTTGCTGATGACGAGATATCTCGTTCATCAAGATCTGACCAATTTGTTGATGACGAGGTATCTCGTCAAGATATTGACGACTTTTTTAGGATGACGAGATAAAGATCGGATCAGTTTTCCTCTTATGGCGAGATATCTTGTCCATTACGATCTGGTCAATTTTGCTTATGGTAAGATACCTCATCGAAACGACCAACAGGTGGATTAATAGGAATTCGATGAAAACCGAAGCCAAAACAAAAACTCACTCGTTTCCCTGTTCCTCAAGGTCCACGGTAACCCATTTGGAAGAGTAAAGGATTAGCAATCGGAGGGTTGCGAGTTCGAAATTATGTCCAGCAAAAGAACCAGAGTATAAGGTGCACCAGCCCCGTGTATACAACATACACGGGGCTGGTGCACCTTAAATCTGCCATGGTCTCAACTGTCCTCACGTCGGCGTGGTATGGAATTTTGTAGAATCAAGTGTTGCACTCTTCATCTGACCATGGTTCAAAATGACGCCGTCGTCGTCCTTGAACCTTCCCTCCGCGATGGATCCCGAACCATCACCAATAGCTCTTCGTGTTATATATACTCCAGAGCGACTTTAATTAATTACCCACCTACCTACCCTATTCTTCAAGCACTTATTTTAGGTATTTGGTATTTTTCAATTAACGTCACACTGGAGCAACACAATGGGCTATTAGTTATTTTAGGACATGTCCAAATAAGGAATTCACAAAATTTGTCACACGACTCGGAAGTTCTAAGCGCTAGAGTATTATAAAATAACGTATGTTTTAGTTTATCAGCAATATTTTCAAACATTACATAAGACAAATATTTTTATGATTGCCGTCTGAAACGAAAACTATAACTTAAGAATCACTGCAGGTACAAATGTTACTAAGAAAAATCGTTTCACTGTTTAAATGCCCGGTTATTGAAGTGAGCAGAGTACTTCGAACTCGTATTTTAAGTGTTCGTGCATTTTGCGGTTAAAATGTCTGGCTATTTTAGTGTAAGTGCGTTGCGAATGTGTATTTAAAACACGTGTGCACAACGGACACGTGTAAGGGACAGTAGGGAGAACTAAAATCTGAATTTCTTTTGCGCGATACTAACGGATTTTATTTTCCGTTTATAGCCCGGCTCCGGCGAGTTGGCAGTCACTGTAGCCTGGTCCAAAGAGTAGTGGATTAGCAACTGGTAAGTGGGTAATTAACGTCGCTCTGGAGTAACAACACATCGGGCTATTGGCAACTGTCCGGGTAGGTAAGTAGCTATTTTTATTAACGTCGCTCTGGAGGTAACACATCGGGCCATTGGCAACTGTCCGGGTAGGTAGTAGGTATTTTAATTAACGTCGCTCTGGAGGTAACACATCGGGTCATTGGCAACTGTCCGGGTAGGTAGGTATTTTAATTAACATCGCTCTGGAGGTAACACATCGGGCCATTGGCAACTGTCCGGGTAGATAGGCAGATATTTTAATTAACGTCGCTCTGGAGGTAACACATCGGGCCATTGGCAACTGTCCGGGTAGGTAGGTAGGTATTTTAATTAACGTCGCTCTGGAGGTAACACATCGGGCCATTGGCAACTGTACGGGTAGGTAGGTAGGTATTTTAATTAACGTCGCACTGGAGGTAACACATCGGGCCATTGGCAACTGTCCGGGTAGGTAGGTAGGTATTTTAATTAACGTCGCACTGGAGGTAACACATCGGGCCATTGGCAACTGTCCGGGTAAGTAGGTAGGTATTTCAATTAAACGTCATTATTTTAATTAACGTCGCACTGGAGGTAACACAATGGGCTCTTCGCGACGGTCCGGGATCATCCCCTGAAGGCAAAGATCAGAGGACAGCACCACGTAATTTTGAACGACGAAGTCGCACCTGATCTGGCAGCCCACTCTCCAAACTTCCACACCACAACAACGTGAAGACATTTGAGGCCAAACAAATTTAACATGCACCAGCACCCACGTACACGACGGTCTTTGGTTCGACTGAGTTTCGAACTCGCAACCCTTCGGTTGCTAATCAGGGCTGCAGTAGCCCAGTTGCAAGACTAACGGTAATCTGTCTTGGCCTCAAGTGTCCTCACGTTGTGGAAGTTTAGAGAGTGGGGTGCCAACTCTGATCTTGTCCTCAGAACTTCTTGTTTGATCCCGGACCGTCGCCAATAACCCGTTGTGTCGCTCCAGTGCGAAGTAAATTCATGCTTACCTAACGCTGGGTTTTTTTGCGAGTCGCGTGACATTGAACACTACTCTCTAGATTAGGGAACAGGTTGAACGTAAAGAATGCTTTTCCACAATTGGCGTCTTATCGCCAATCTTCTTGCTCCTTGTTTATCGTTTCGTGTCGGAAATGCTACGTAAGATCACATGCTTGCTTATTGCTGGGTCAGCGGTAGCACAGTGGGAAAAATAACGAATTAACAACCAGAAGGTTGCTAATTCGAAACTCGATCCAAATCCAAGACCGTCGTGTACATGGAGGCTGGTGCACGCGAAATCTGTCGTGGCCTCAAATGTCCTCATTCTGCTCACAGACTAGTGTTTTCAATCTATCATCTGTCATACATTAGGATTCATGCTTTTCCCACAACCATGTGATAGATCTTGAAACCGAGCGAACCTGAAGTAATAGCATGAAACTGCTTGCGCATACTTCATTAGGAGGTCGATGCCTTTCAGTAAGGAACGAGTACCCACGTACAAAAATACTAATGCCTTCTACATTTAGCTCTACAGAAAAAACCTACGTGTTAAATTGTACTGTTTATTTCATTATAAATCTGTTGCTCCAGTGTGACGTTAATTGAAAATACCAAATACCTATTTCATTATATGGAGTCACTGTCTAAGATCTCAGAAGTGTAAGTCACTTAGGTAAAGGTCTTCACTTAGGTAAAGGTTAGTCATGCAAGGTCTTACGAACTGCTTAGGACGATTGGCTATCAAAGTGCAGACTAGTGTTTTCAATCGCACGGGATAATCACTTTAACCAATCAGTAATTGGTGTCACATTAGGATTCATGCTTTTCCCCACAATTACATAACAGATCTTAAAACCGAGCGACCTAAAAACCAACATGAAACTGCAATCACATATATCGTCTATTTCTTTAGAAGGTCGATTGGTTGGTTTTGGGGGTTTTATCGCGCAAAGGCCATATTTGGCCATGCTGTGCCAGACATAATATATACAGTATCATGTAATAGACACACACAATGAAAGTTTTTACTGGCACAGGAGGAATGCACCTGACAGGAATCATCGAACCTGCGCCGCCTACAACACGAACTATTAGAAGGTTGATACCTTTCAGCAAGTAACGTGTACGACGTACAAAAACACTAATGTCCTCCATTTAGCTCTTCAAAAACCCCTCTATTAGAAAATTGTTGAATTATTGTTGCTACGACTAGTTGCTACATCACCTACCTATAATAACCATGAGGTACATCTCGTTTTGGCCCGTCTTCCCATTGGTCCTCACCCTGCACGTGTACGAGCCCTGCATGTTCATGTTCGCCCTGGTGATGCTGAGCGTGCTGGGGGACTTGACGCTGAGGTCCACGTTGCCCTCCAGTACGTCCTTGGCCTCAGGGGGGTTGTCCAGCATCCACAAGTACACCAGGACACCGTCCTTCTCCCACTCCACCTCCGTCACGACTTCCGTAGGGTCCTTGACGAACAGGCAGTTGAGGATGGCTGAGTCTCCGTGTAGGACGTACGGGAACATGGACACCAGGCTCACCTTCGTCACAGTGATGGACACGCTTTCTGGAAGACAGAAAGTCCTTTTTTAGTAGCTGTTTGTGTATTGATTTCTTAATCAGCTTTTGGGTTATATTTATCTACCATCTTGCAGACTTACCAGCTGGGCCCCAGTAAGAGGTTAGACGATGGTCTAAAGCAGTGGTTCTTAATCTGGGGTGTGTGCATCCCTAGGGGTGCGAGAGAAGTTTCCATGGACGACAGCGATTTGATAAAAGTCGATCTTATTGAAATACGAGCCAATGCACGTATTCAAAAGAAATTTGAAAAACTGAACATGGAACAATTCTGGTGTATGCAGTTAGAACCTTATCCACCGCTGTCAAAAGCAGCATTGCAGACACTTTTACCATTTGTCACCACTTATCTATGTGAAATGGGATTTTCATCACTTTTTGCACAAAAGCCAGGAATCGCTTCAATGCAAGTGATGACTTACGCGTGGCTCTCAAAAAAGAAGCCTCGCTTTAATAGTATTATTATGAATAAACGACGTAGCCATTGCAAATTAAGATATTGTTTTGTATGTATATGTAAATATATGTGTTTATTTTTCAATAAATAAATTATTTTGCGATAGAAGGAATTTATTAAATAAATAGAAACACATTTTTCAAGGGGGGCGAAAACTTATTTTGAGATTCAAGGGGGTGCCGATCACTAAAAAGGTTAAGAACCACTGGTCTAAGGTATCAAGGTTGGATAATGGACACTAGTACTATGTTGAATTACGAGCTCCAGTATCAAGGACGGATGATGAACCCTAGTACAATTTTGAATGGCGGACCATAATACCATGTTAGATGACGGACCCTAAAACCAGGTTGGATGAGAAACCCTGCTACCAGGTTGGATGATGAACCCTATAACAATGTTGAATGCCGGACTATTGTACCCAAGTTAGATGACGGACCCTAATACCAGGTTAGATGACGGACTCTAGTACGGGTTAGATGGCGGACTCTAGTATCCGGTTAGATGACTGGCTCCAGTATCAAGGTTAGATGACTGACCCCAGTACCATGATGGATGATGGACCCTAGCACCAGGATGGATGGTAGCCAGTAGTACTAGGTTAGATGACGGACCCTAGTACCAGCTTATTATAACGGGCTACGATTTCAAGATAGGATTATTGACCCTAGGATCAGGTTAGATGATGGGCTCAAGTATCATGGTTGTATGACAGACCATTGTACCATATCAGATGACGGATCCTAGTATCAGGTTAGATGACGGATCCTAGTACCAGATTAGATGATGGGCCCTAATACAAGTTAGATGGCGGACTCTAGTTTCCGATTAGATGATGGGCTCCAGTATTAAGATTGGATGACGGACCCCAGTACCATGATGAATGATGGACCCTAGCACCAGGTTAGATGACGGACCCTAGTACCAGGTTATTATAACGGGCTACAATTTCAAGATAGGATTACGGATCCTAGGATCAGGTTAGATGACGGACCCTAGTACCAAGTTGGAGACGGGATCCAGTATCAAGGTTCAATGACGGACCCTAGTACCAGGTTGGATGACAGACTCTAGTATCAGGTTGGATGACAGACCCTTGTCCCGTGTTGGATGAGAGAATCCAGTAGCAGTTAGATGACGGGCTCTTGTGCTAGTTAGATGACGTATCAAGGTTGCCAAGCCCTTGATGCCCAAGGATGGAGGCCTTAAGGGATACATTGTATCTGGTGCTGTTTTGTGTTGAAAATACTTGTTCTCATTGGATATTTTGATATAAATCTGTCTTTTAGGGGACTATATAAAATACTCGAGGAAGGGTTAGGGGTTTGGGCCCAAGGAGTTGACATCCTCTTTGAAGGATTCCCGTTTCAGGCAAAGCGAAACAAATCTGTGGTTGGTGGGATTGTTCCTCCCGATATGAAAAATAATTTTCAGTGAGCAACTAACTCCCACTGCGAAAGGCTTGACACTGGTAAATTCCCCAACGAAACCACACTTTGATCTTTTGCTGTGAATAAAATACCCAAGAGTGCCCATGAAACTGATAAGTCCCTCAAAACGACGGGTTTGAGGGCACCTCTGGTGGTTATCTGGTTTTCTTTAATTTCGTATTAGCAGAGTATTCATTGGACCACAGCAGAAATTTTGAAGCGCCATCTATTGAATAAATTATAAAACAAAGTAAAAATTATTACTCACGTTATTGTTATTAAAAAATTCTTAATTCATCAACTATATTTATACTTTGGAGATCGCTGCAATTTAAGAAAAAGAGAATCTGCTAAAATTTTACGAAAATTATGTGTCGCATATTTTATAAAGTAAAAAATATCAGGAGTCTAATTTTAGGGTTCTTTCATTTGTATATTTCTTTGTTGGGTATGATTACAAATGAAAACATGAAGAGTCAACTGCATAGAAGCTTGCTTGCGTTTCCTTTTTTGACTTATGAAGTAAATTTTTATAAAATTTCCTTTCATGTAGCAAAATTTTGTCAAATCTCCTTTTATTAAGTAAGCAAAAGTATAATACAGCAGCAGCGAGATTGCTTTTAAACAAATTATATATTTGCGCCTAAAACGCAAATAAGCCCTAAGATCAATTCAATATCAAAACGCAAAGGAATTCATTTTGAATATTTATTGGATTTGATGTCAACGCAGTTTTGAAAAATTCATTTGAGGCCAACAAATTTAGTTTTGTGACGGATAAATTGTTCAAAAGTTAGCTCGAATTCACAAAATTTTATTGAAATTAATTTCCAGGCAAATTAGATTTATGAATTTAAAAATGTTAGCGGATGTTGGTATCCAAAATTTCAGAAATATCGACTTTTAGAAATTCGTTAAACACATAAACTGATAGTAAACATAAATTTTGAACTTTAAAATTCGATTTCTCAAGATGAACATTTCCAATATTCTAGGTACCTTTCCTAATCTCGAAAGAAAAACTTTCCCAACATATTCTACAAGTATCATAAATGGCACTAAAACGACCGTTTTGTTATAAGGCGAGAAATTTTTAATAAATAGTTTGTTAAAAGAACAGAAGAGTCCATTTTATGTATATAAATATTTTTTTAATGTTAGAGTATTATTCTAGACACTCATTTCAGAAAAACGTCATAAGCTTGAAGCAAACGCCTTTTGAAATCACAAAAAAATTAAACTGGCAATTTAAGAAATATTTAGAAAATGGAAAAATTGATATATTTGGACTTTTTTCTCTTTTGTAGCTTTCTGACATCCTTACAGCACTAGTTATCAGCAGTGGCGCCATCTTAAAACTTTGAAGCAAACTAAACATTTTAAATAGGAATAGGTGCTTAAATAAGGGTTAATCGCGTATTTCGGAATCACTGTAATCAAAATATTCTTTAGTTGAAAGATGTAATTGAGTTATTTTGATGTCACAAATGGCTGAACTGCGCCCAAATCTCAGAAACAATACTTGAAGGGCTCCTGGTCAAATATTAATAAAATAGAATATAAACTCCGTAGGTAGGTAGTTAATTAACGTCACACTGGAGAAAAAAACGGGCTATTAGTGACGGTCCGGGATAAATTCTGAAGGGAAAGATCCGAGGACAACACGTAATTTCGAACCACGGTCAGATGACGAGGCAACACCAGAGCTGGCACTAAACTCTCCAAACTTACACACCATGCCAACGCGAGGACATTTGAGACTACGACAGATTTAACGTGCACCAGCCCCCTTTGCACACGACGGTGTTTGGCTGGATTGGAACTCGCAAACCTTCGGTTGCCAATCCGTTACTCTTCCAACCGGGCCACCTCGGCCCTGCCTTCCAAATGAAGAGGATCGTTTGTATTCTGGGATGCACATGGAACTACAGTGACACTGAATCCCGAATCCAGCTGATATAAGCACTAGAGAATCCAACTTTCCTAAAACAATGTTAATCGAAAGGTACGCGATTAACCCTTGAACTTCCATCCAATTGAATGATACGAAAACCAAAACTTGCTCCATTTAGAATGCAGAAAATCAAATCCCTACCTGAAAATGTTTGGAAATCTATCTGAATTCCTAATAGCTGAGAACATCTTGATAAGAAAAAGAACTTGCAGTGCCGTCACGGTGGATTAAGAGATCTGACTCTAAGGACGATGCTTGGAGAATCAAATTTTCATCACTAGTACGGCAGTGATAGTTAACTATTACTATCTGAATGATGGTTGACTGTGACTGTCTGGACGATGGTTGACCATGAGTGTATGAATGGTGGTAGACTATAATCGTTGGCGCGCACGCCAAATTTTCTTTTCTTTAGATGAGTAGTTTTTCTACATAGTGCTTAAAACATATTTATCTTTAATTCGATCCTGTACTACACATTGCATATGTACCATAAAGATTGTTTGTGCAGAGAATTTTTTCATGGAACCATTACCTTCAAAATGTAGATTCGTTTGTATTTTAAGATGCACATGGAATTACGACACTGAATTCTTCACTAGTACGATATTGATAGTCTATTATGAATACCTGAATGATGGTTGATTATGACTGGATGATGGTTGACTATGATTGTCTGAATGGTGGTTGACAATGGTGCATACCAAATTTTATTTCCTTTTGTTTAGTAGCTCCAAACACATTTCTATTTAATTGTACCCATCCTGTATTACACATTACATATGTATTAACCCTAGTGGTGGTTGTTTCAATAAGGTACCTCGCCTCATTAGCAAAACTGACCAAATCTTGATCTCGTCATTATAAAAAAATCGGTAATATCTTGATGATCATCACAAGCAAAATTGGTCAGATCTTGATGGGCGAGATATCTCATCGTAACCTCGTGTAGAGTTAACAAAAGATCGTTTCTGTAGAGAAATTTTTCACGGAACGATTACCTTCGAAATGTAGAAGTTCGTTTGTATTTTGAGATGCACATGGAACCACAAGGACACTGAATTCCGAAACCAAGCGGATGTAAGCGCTAGAGAATCCAACTTTCCCAAGAACAATGGAAATCAAAGGGTACAGATTAACCCCTGAACTACTACCATCCAATTGACGGGCACGAAAACCCATTTCGAATGCAGAAAATCGATACCACTCTACCTGGAAACGTTCGAAAAGCTCTCTGAATCCCAAATAGCGAGAACACCTTAATCAGCAGTAAAAAAAAGAACGAAAGAAACAGGGTGGATGGAACGACTAGAACGGAGTCCCAGTTCAGTTCGGCTAGCATCTGGGATATAAAGCCATTACCAGAACACGCGTAGGAGTTATCAAATTACCGCCTCACTTGGTAGAAACGTTAGATGGAATTCAATTACGTAGCAACTCTGTTCAGCTCGGAGAAGATTAAAATCTCCTGCTGTGCAGAAAAGAGTTAATCTAAGGATGCTAGTGCTTGTAGTTCTTGTGCAGAGCGGTTTATTGAATGAAATTAGTGGAGGGCATTAGAGTGATTAATTTATCGGGAGGTAGTAATTGGAATATTTTGGAATAGTGATTGTGAATGCTTATGGAAGACTTGTTTATGGAAATTTCTTTGTTGATGAATGAATCGTGACATCAATAGAGACAAAGTCGAATCAGAAAACAGGTCGGAGCCATCTTGTCGCAGTGTGTTTGCCCATATACGAGACAAAAAAATTGACAGCATTGCTATTCAGAGGAGCTTCAAAAAGAGTGACCAACATGTCGACTAGAAGACTGCTCTGTGAGAAATTGACTTGGTTGACCGATTTGGCATTTTATCGCCTTGTTTGGCGACATAACTTTTTTTGATGAGGTAGATGTGTAAATGAGAATTTCTATAGAGTGGGGACAAATATGTTGAAATCGCCGAACTTTAATGTTGAGCAGACCAATCAGATGATGAATCAATGGATAGGTGTCTTCGTGGGCTAATCCGGCCCGTGGTAACCCGGTTGGCACAGTAGCGGATTAGTAACCAGAGGGTTGAGAGTTCGAAACTCGATCCAACCAAAGACCGTCGTGTTCGTGGGGGCTGGTCGTGGTTTAAAATTACGAGGTGTTCTCCTCGGATCTTTCCATTCGGGATTGATCCCAGACCGTCGCCAATATCCGGTGTGTTGTTCCAGTGCGATGTTAATTCAACTGTCTACCTAATTTTAGCGTTAAGAACAGTCTCGATTCCTAACGTTCGAGGTTAATTTGATATCGCAATTCACACTGATCTAGTATCGACATGTTGAGAGATCGATTTTATTCTTCATCCACTCGGTTTGATATTAAAATATGGAGATCTTCAATATCTGTTAGATCCGCAATGTTTCGATCCAAAGAACAATTTTCTATATGGAGTGTCAATCCAAAGTAGGTCGATGGACTCACCCTGATCTTGCACCAAGATTGAAATCGATTTCATTATTCGGATTCAATATCGAAATGGGGAGATCTTCAATTTTTTTATCTGCGCAGTGTGCTTTGATCCTAATATTGATTTTCTATTTGGAGAGTCAATCCAACATAAATCGATCTTGAGTTGTCCATTCTGTTTATCCAATAACATTGAGGTGTTTGGCAGAAAATGTTTTCCTTTCACTGATCGATTCTTTTTCTACCGTCGAAGGTCCTAAGAACATTGAATGTAGAAAAATGACTACTGAAAAGTACGTAAAACGTGCTAATATTTCTGAAAACTTAAACGCAACTTGATAAAATAGACAAAAACCTTAGTAAACGGAAAGTCAGAGCTTTAAAAAGGATGAATAAAGTTCCAAACAAGGCGATGAAAAATATGTACAACTATTTCGTTGTAGCAAAACGTACACCTTCAATGTAGGTAGATATTTTAATTAACGTCACACTAGATCAACAAAACGGGCTATTGGTGACGGATCAATCTCGAAGGGAAAGACCTAAGACAACACCACTGTCAGATGACAACATCTGAGCTGGAACCCCAATCACCAAGCTTCCACACCACGCCAACGTGAAGACATTTGAGTCCACGACAGATTTGACGTGCACCAGCCCCCTTTGTACACGACGGTATTTGGTTGGATTCGAACTAGCAACACTCCGGTTGCTAATCCGTTACTCTTCCAACCGGGCTACCACGTCCCCGTCCATCTTCAATGAGATCGAAATAAGCAAGAAGACAACTCGGCTTTAACTGTTGTTTTTAAAGTACATGTTGACAACAAAACTTATGTTATAGTTTATATTGTTACCGTGAAAGACCGAAATTAGAGAATGTCAATATTCTCCGGTGAATATCGACACATACCAAATACGTCGGTGAAAGACCGAATATTTGGTTGTATTCTTATACATTCGGACCATCGCCCGGTGTATGTCGACAAGCACAGATAAGCTCTGGTGGGGGTCGAAACGAGAAGGCGGAGAGGCCACAGCCAGAGAGGCCTCTCCGCCTTCAGTTTAAGTTGTTGCAATAAATAAGATTGCATAACGTTAATCACATAATTTATGTGTAAGTTTATTATTGGTATTATTTTATTTTCTCATGTAGAATGTACTGTTCGTTTTCGGTTCAACAGTTTATTTACATATGCTGTTACTTAAGCTTTCTTCTATTTTGACATATATCGTAATATGTTTTAATAATAAAGTATGATTTAAAAAATACATTTTTGACTTAACGTAACAAAAATATTTTTATTCAACATTCACCATCAGTGCATGCTGAATGTCGACATTTGCCGGTGTAAGCGAGAAATAATGTTTAGCAAATATTTCGGACATACACCAAGGACTATGTGAATGCTGACATTCACCGGAGAATATCGACATTTGCCAGATATCGGTCTTTCACAGTAACATATACAAAGATAAACTCCAGTTTTCTCTTGTACGCTTTGGTTCTAATGGCATCGACCTTTGAATGAGATAGACAGAATATGTGGGCGGAGTCGTTGTCTCTGAAGGGTCAGTCACGTGGGCTTACGAATCGACTTGGGCCGATTTACCGCCAGACTAGTGATTTCAATCACCATGTATAATCAATTTAACCAATCAACAAATTACCTTTCATTACGATTCATGCTCTTGTCCACAACCTCGACCGATCTTCAAACCGAGCGACCAGAAGAAATTGCTTAAAGCTGCGCTCACATATTCGGTTTATTTCATTAGCAGGTCGATTTTCAATGATGGCGGACGTTTAACGTCCTTTTTACTGATGTTAGTATTTATTTCTATTGTTTTGTTAAGGAAATGTTACTTGAGTAGATAGAAATGTGTTTCGAAGAGAACTATGCTGGTTGGTTGGTATTGGGGTTTTATGGCGCAAGGGACATATTTGGCCATGCCGCTCCAGAGACAAGTAACAGACATACACACACAATGAAAGTTTTATTCACAAGGAAGAGAGAAATACACCCAGGGAGGAATGCACCAAGAACTATGCTGATTAAAGGGCTTTGTTTAGGCATTTCCATGCGTTTTTTTGGGTTTTTACGGGCATTTTTAGAGTTTTTTTATTCGTTTTAAATATTTTTCTGCTATTTTGAGTCATTACTTTGTATATTTTGGTATTTTCAAGGAAAAATATTTTTTTGGACGAATTTGCCTCGTCTCATTTTTTCACAAAGAAAAAGATTTTTCCCTTTGAGAAATTTTAGAAGATTAAAGTAAAATCACGTACTTTATTTAAAGCATTCTCCTTGGCTTAAGAAGAAGAGAAAATTATCTTTTCGATGTTTAAACTTGTATACAGACCATAGAGAGAGAAAATGTTAACTTTATTCTCTTCTGAAAACCTTCGGATCTTTCCCTTTGGGATTGATCCCGGACCGTCACCAATAGCCCATTGTGTTGCTCCAGTGTGACGTTAATTGAAATTCCCCCCTCCCCTCCCCTTCTGAAAACCTTTTGGTCTTAGCTAGTCTATTTTAGACTGATGAAATACAAACTGCAAACAAAAATATCCAATAAAATAGTTTTCTCAGTGAAATATGAACTTTCAAATTTCATACAGAAATTGTAAAATGCCAGCGCACCTCCTGTTTTCAATTTTAGCACCTACTATTCATTAACAATATAAAGATTCAGTTTGTCGGAAAATGTGTATTTGTGTAATTGAATTTGTGAGAGTATTTTTTTTCGTGTTTGGAATGTTCAGATTCCATTTTTTGTTGTTTCATAAGCACCTTTTTTACAAAACCTTGCAAAAAGTAATTCTTTGTCATGTTTTACACTATTTTTTTCAGTTTTTTGGGTCATAAATGCATTTTTATTGAGAATTTTCTTGATGTTTTTGAGGTAATAAAATTTCTATCCCTTGTTACTCAATCATTCAAAGCGAGATGTATTATTGATTCAATTTTATGATTATATATATCTAATGAAATGATATTACAGTTAGTTGGATTTGAACTCGCAACTACTATTATCTATAAATGTTATAATTGCAATTATTAATAAATGGTATTATTACTATTAGAAATATATTCAAATTGAAATATATGATATTCCAATTTGAATGGTATTATTACCATTAGTTGTGAATGATATTATTACTATTAGTTATAAATGATATTATTACTGTATTATGAAAGGCATTCAATCTCGACTATGTTGATAATCCTTGGGTTATGCCTTATACAATTCTCTTTACATTTTACATAGGTTTACATGAAAAAAATAAATTTCCAACTATCCTACATATGTGATCGTATCATATATATTATACGATAAATGACACTGTCAACATTTGAACCTGATTTGAAGCCATTTCTAATTGGGTTTCTACGACAAACGGTACAAAGACAGTGATAGTAAAATGCATATTCAATCACGGGGAATACAAAGAATGCACTAAGTTCAAAAATACAAAAATAAGTCCAAACTTTTGTACGTTTTGTCTAAAAGAAAAATTAAATATTAGCTCTTAATACTTCCTTCGCAATGTTGTCAGTTAGACAAACAACACCACCAACATCGCGTATTTTTTGTGAGCAAAAGTTTAGTTTTAATGTAGAATAAACAAACTTTAGAACTGATACCGTTGACACCAAAATTAACATTTTACGCTAAATCCACAAACCTTCCCTTGGTGTACATGAATAACTTGGAAACTTCGCAAATTCCCATATCTTTTAAAAAAGCAAACAGAAATAATTACACTGATAGCAATTCAGTTAAGACCAATCTTCCAAACGAACTAAAAAGAAAACATCTAATTAACTTCATAAGATTTACTCCAGTCCAAACTTGTTGCTCTTAAATTTCCCAAGGCCTCCTTAAAACCAATTAAACCCGGCAAAAACAGGCCTCCTTTCGCTTAAAACGCAACTTCAATATCCCATTCCCAGTCCAAAAACCCTTGGTTACCGCATAACCCCTAATGAATCTAGGTTGCTGTGTTTCAAGGCTCCTTGCTCGGCACGGGTAATTTAATTTAACGGGCCCCGTAAAAGGGCTCGATATTCCGTGCCCGTTATCATGATGCGCCTTCTTTTCTTTTTTTCCGGTCACGTGTCTCGTTCGTTTAACGGGTCACGCGACCAAAATAACGGCGTCTTACATGAGCAACGGTCAGTTAAGGGAGGGAAGTGTGGGGTATATAAAAAAGCTTTTAAATTAACTGGTAATGAAATGTGCCTTGTTGCCGGAGGAATGTAGATCTGCGGGGTTCTGGCTTGGTGTTTATGTTTGGGGCTTGCTTCCCAGGAGTTTTGAAGTGCTTTTGGTCTTGGGGATCTTTTTCTGGGTGTCGAAGTATGATGATAATTGTGTGAGAAGGGTGAATCCTATTAACTCTAAACTTGCAAGTTGTTGGCGCAGGTTTCGCTATCTTACCCTGGGTATATTTCTCGCTTATGTGTCAGCAAAGCTTTCTTAGTGCGTATATGCGTTTTATCTATATAAATAAGGATAGAGTGTTTGTTTATACATTGAATATTTTGGACTCATTTCTATCCACTTTGGGCCCTTCTGATGCAAAATCTCTCTTGTGCGTTTGGTGTCTGTATGTGTATGCTCATGCTACGTCCAAAAGGTTGAATATATTTTCATGAGACTTTGCATACTGTGAGTACATTTAGTGACTGAACATGGTTGCGCTAGTCTGTCTGTCCGTCTTTCCATTCTATATCTGATTTTGTGTCTGTGTTTGCACAAGTATTACATAAAAGTTATTCAATATATTTTAATGCAATGTTCTTATTTTATACATTGTATTTCAGTTTAGTGATTACGTTGTTTTACATTCCTTTGCTTACATATTTAAGCGAGCTTCATGCTAAAACATCTGAGTAACCATACTTAAATCAAGCATAATTTGGTAGTTATGGAGTAGCTTAGCTGGAAGGTATATTGAGCATTGCAATTACTTGGATTGTTTTATCAGTGCTGAGAAAAATCAATTATTTTCCAAAAACAATTTTTACGGAATTAAAAATTCTAATAGTTTATTTATTTTGAGCCTTATTTTTTCTTTACGAAATACGAAAATTTCTGAATATTTGGGACAGACGATAAAGATAATAAAACTTTATAAATAAAATATACAGAACAAGACCTTTTAAAATATTACTAGTAATTAATATGACAACCGTGATACTTTTTAATCGTCTGCTTTTTTAAATTTGTGTCGTTATATTCCAATAATCTATTTTGTAGTGAAAAAGCAGATACATTCATTAATTTTCGTTCGAAGCTTTTTTAAAATCTTATTTAAGATGTATTTCTGCATTTTCAATTTGATGTTTTTCGTTCAGTGCTAAATGTTTAAAAACCGAAAGAGTAGTGGAAAATAACACAACCCATATATAACATTCACTACAACATGATAGTATCTGAAAATGCTTTGGAAATAGCCTTAACATGTCCACCTTAACATGTATTTGTGTATTTTATTCGTCATTCTTAACCCTTCACACCTACGTAAAATTTGCAACAACCAATTAACCCTCCAAGTGTCTTCCACGATATATTTCCAAGATCCTGTCAATTTTGATAATAACGAGATATCTCGTTGAGAAAAACCTGTCGAATTACTCCAAGGGGAATAGAGGAAAAACAAATTGTTCCTTAGCTAGAACTGGTGACAGTTTGAAACAGGTGTTTGCGTCAGAGGATGGCTACTACAGGGAGGTTTTTGACCTGAAGCTAAACCTCAAGAGGGTTAGGTAATAGTAACTGATGAATCGATAATTTCTATTGATTGATAAATTGAAAACTTTTCGAGTACATTATTTCCTTTTTAATACTTTCGGGAGTGGTAGGGTGTTGTTTCTGAAAGGGTTAGGTAGGATAGGTAGTTAATTAACATCGCACTGGAGTAACACGAAGGGCTATTGGCTACGATTCGGGATCCATCCGAAGGTTAAGATCCAAGGACAAACCTCGTAATTTTGAACCACGGTCAGAGAGGAGGTCAATACATGAGATGGAGTCCCACTCTCCAAACTTCCACACCACACCAACGTGAGGACATTTAAGGTCACGACAAAATTAACGTGCACCAGCCCCCGTGTACAAGACGGTCTTTGGTTGGACCGAGTTTCGAACTCTCAACCGTCTGGTTACTTATCCGTTACTCTTACAACTGGACTACTGCGGCCCTGAAAGGGTTAGGTCTAGGGCTTGGACCTACAATGTGTTCATAAAAGCATTTTTTTTCATTTCTTTAGTTCCCAGTAGCACCACGAGGCCATGTGAGTGCTCTTATTTTATTCCACATAGCTTGTGGAGTAATCATTTGTAATTTGAGTTACTTCGGAGTAGGTATTTGGCACGGAATTAATCTGGGATTGCATCATTATCCTTAGTTTATAGACATGTCTGTAATTTCTTATAGACTTTTCAAAAGCTCAAAAACTATTTACAATTAAACAATTTCGAAATCAAGTTCCTCTCTTATTGGGGCCGCGGTAGCCAATTTGGAAAAGTAACGGATTTGAAAACGGAGGTTTGCGAGTTCGAAACTCGATCCAATCAAAGACCGTCGTGTACGTGGGGGTTGCTGAACGTTAAATCCGTTTTGGTCTCAAACGTCCTCGTGTCGGCTTGGTGAGGAAGTATGGATAATGGAGTGCCAGCTCAGGTATTGGCCTCGTCATCTGACCGCGATTCAAAATTACGAGGTGTTGCCCTCGGATCTTTCTCTTTGGAACTGATCCCGGACCGTCACCAATAGCCCTTTGTATTGCTTCGGACCGTCACCAATAGCCCTTTGTATTGCTTCAGAGCGACGTTAATTATTACTACCTACCTTGCCTACAGCTGGTGGCAATTTGGAACATGTTTTTTCATCAGAGGCTGACCAATAAAGGGTGGTTATCGTTGCGAATATAAACCACTAAGATGGTTAACTGCAACTATAATATGGAACGATAAGTACTTAATGTGACTTAATGTACTCGCTGTGACTTAAATTCAAGAACCTACCCATCACCTGGTTCGCATAGTAATTCTATTAGTATTTCACCTAATAACTTATAAAACAGTGAACTAATCAAAAGTTCCAAATTACATGGGAAAAATTGAAATCAGGAACTCTTATTTTCCCCTAACAACACAACATGTTTGTCGAAAAGAGGTAATAAATGTAAATTGAACATCGCCAAGGAATACTATACTAATGAATCCTTTTAAAATCAATATCTATCTCCATACCTACTACCAAACAAAAACATTGAGCAATTATATTTAATAGCGAAGTCGCCACTTTGAATGGAATACAACGGACATGTCACAAATTGTCCATTCTCGGGGACTAGCATTGCATAAAAGCCGAGGTCATTTATTCCAAATAGAAGAAAAACTCTCCACTGGGGATCGTTACGCGTCCAATTTCCTTTCCCCATATTCTCTTCCATCGATTTCGAACGCGGACGATAGCAGCTGTAGCCACAGGCAGAAAGACCATTTATTATTGTTTTGGGGAAGAGTACATAGGGATGGAGTATCAGTAAGAGAATGAAAGTAAAGATCGTTAAGAAAACTTTTATGCGAGTATAAATATTGGAACAATATTGTTTGAATATAGGTTTGCTTGTTCTGTGCTACATTATATTTTATTTTCATATTTTTCCTCCGAGATCAGTCAACAGTTACTTCCCAACTCTTTCAAACTTTTTATTTTAGCAACGCCCGTTTTTTACGAGAGGCATTTTTACTCAAGCTAAATGTAGGCGGTGGTGGTGATTTTAGGGTGGAACGTGTTTCCCGTGCGTGAACTGACGCCAATTGGCTTGCTTTTCGAATACGATTTCAGCACATCGTCAAAAAAATTCCAAGGAATAAATTCTTAATTGATGCATGATAGGTTGGTTGGTAGTTAATTAAAATAGCACTGAAAGTGCTATTTTAATTAACTGCAACGGGTTATTAGCGAAGGTCTAGGATCAATCACGAAGAGAAAAATCCAGGGACAACGCCTTGTAATTTTGAACCACTCTCAGATTGCGGCAACACCTAAGCTGGCAACTCACTCTCCAAACTTCCACGCCACGTCAACATGAAGACATCTGAGGCAACGACAGATTTAACGGGCACCATCCCCGTGTACATGACGGTCTTTGGCTGGACCCAGTTTCGAACTCGCAAGCCTCCGGTTGGTGTATTTATTCCCTGGGTGTATTTTTTCTTGTGTCAGTAAAACTTTCATTATGTTGTGAATGTCGTTTTACTTGATATTGTATGTCGCGTTTGGCTCAGCATGGGCAAATATGGTTCTTGCGCCTTTAATCCCCAAACCAACTCTCCGGTTGCGAATGCGTTGCTCTTCCAAGTGGGTTACCACGGTCCCTCAGAAGTTTAGGAAATGACAAAAAATGCAAGACGATGACCCAAAATTGTTCCCCAAACTCAGAAAAATGTCCCAAAACGTCGTAAATAAACCCCTAAAATTCCAAAAGTATGCAAACATCATGAAAGATTGTGCCTAGTGATCATGAAAGTATTTTTAACTGCATACCATAATTCTCTAATAGAAAGAAAAGCAATATATCGTCAACAAAAGAGTTTTTTTTTATCCCAAGATTCCATCGACTTCCGTAATTTGCTGCGCGAAGAGGTTTGTAACCTTTCTGCATAACACTTCCTGGCTGCAAAGGGTTCTTTAATTGGCTGCTCGTGCATAAAACCATTACTAATGAGCGACGAAGACTCCTTGAATGAATTGAGCCTTGGATGCTCTCTTAATTCGCAATGTTTTTAAAGGAAGGAATGTTTACTCTCGAAAAAGCATTGGCATACTTCTCCATTGTGAAAACATTGCTCATCCGCACAAATAATTGAGTTAAAAGGAATTGAAAATTTGCTAACCGCTCTTTTGGAGAGCATGCGTATGCTAGAATTAATTTCTCAGCGTCATTTATTTTCAACATATAACCTTCAATATATGATGTAAATGATAGCAATACGGAAGCTAATTTTCCTAGTTCAATTATAACAGTTTGGTTCGAAATTAATCTCGAATACTTGCAACGGAAATATCTCATGTACACAATTTGCTTTTAGATTAAGAAACGCATATTCCCTCTTTTCGAGAAATGAGGTTTCTTTCAATCACAAAGGTTTAATTTTTCAATTTACAAACGAACAACATTTTCTTCAGTTATCCAACGATTTCATGCATTTTACTTTTCGGTCAACAAACACATATCCAATCTTCTCGAGGTTCGAATCCACCCAAATACAATCTTCAGTAAGGGGACTGGTGCACGTTAAATCTATCGTGGCCTTAAATGTCTTCACTCTGGCGTGGTGTATAAATTTGGAGAGTGGGGTGCCAGCTCAGGTGTGATTTCGTCATCTGATCGTGGTTCAAAATTACTTGGTGTTTTCATCGGATCTTTCCCTTTGCGTTTGACCGCGGACCGTCGCCAATAGCCCGTTGTGTTGCTCTAGTGCGACGTTTATTGAAAACCTACCCTGTCATCTCGAGAAGTCTGATCTCTATGTCCCAAAATAAGTAACACATTTGCACATTTTTTTTAGAATGTAAGAAGTTTTTCTTCAATTTGGAGTGAGGTGTACCAGCGACGACACCATTTGTTAACGAAGTATGGCAACCCTGGAGTGCCCTCGATTGTTAATTTTTATTTAAAAAGCTTTTAAAAAATCGAAAAAAAAAAGGAATTTTTTTAGAAAGTTCACTCGCCGTGTAACTTACTAAGTAACACAAAGTACTTACTTACACTTTCCATGCTTGTTTATATTAAAAAATGTTCTCTTAACATTATAAACAAGTATGGAATGTGTAATGATGTGATATGGAAGGTAAGGCATCGGACATTGTAAAAACAAAAGACAGACGATAAAACAATCTTCCAAGAAATATTGATTGCTATTTTGAATCTATATAAAGCTAAACACTGTCTTAATATGCAATATTTAACTATCCAAGAAAAACAAAACCTTTCCGATTAAATTTTCCCCCATCATTTTTACAAATGTGGCAACTATTTCGGAACAAAATTCAAGTGATAAATGTGACGCTTATTCTGGGATAGAGGAAGTATTTATTTTCTACCTTGTGATATTCCACTGTAAATGTTGTGGAAATTCACTAACACCTTTGTTAGACGCTGAGCGAATTTTCCCGAAAATTCAGAGTTCAAGTAAACAAGCTTTCTTTACATGAAGTCTCACTTTCATATAAAACGATGTTAAATGATCTTTTAATTCCAGTTTCTAAATTAGGTGGGTGACTTATTGGCAAAAAATGAGACAGGCATTTTGTACTTTCCACAAGGTGTAATCCCTTTATTCATGTATTACACGTATTATAAAACACTCAGCGGAGAAAAATTATCAAGCTAAGCAGGCAGATGAAATCAAAGAAATGTTAAAGTTTGGAAGAGTACACTTTCTAAAATTCCGGCTACCCCTCGTCGAGATGCTGTTCCTGCCTTCAGATTGGAGACTGGACATGACTGCTTAGCCAAACACCAGAATGGACTCAAAATTTTCAACAGTCCAAATTATGTCCTGTGTAGAGGTAGTGACGAAATGTACTCCACCTACCTTGGAGTTTGCCCAAAATTATCGGGAGATATTGGAAGGCAAGAGGTCTACTTCAAAGCCTACAGACTGATTAACTGCTGTTTCTTTGCTTTTTAAAATCTAGCTTTGATGTTTTGTCCCGTTGTTCTTTGTCACGATGTTTTTGTGCTGAGTGTTTACTCTAGTGAGTCAATATATTTCAAGTACTACAAAGACACTGATAAAAATAAAAAGGTTTAAAATTATATTTCATTTACTTCCTCTGCTACTGCGTGTAAAGAATGGGAAAGAGCAATATGTGGGTTTAGAGCAGAAACTCGTTAATATATATCACATTAACTGACATAGAACTCATTAACCCACATAATCTTCAGAGACATTAAATGCTTATTTTCCAAATGATTAGAAATACAATGCCATACTGTAATATGTTTAAAAAGATGTGTATTGCAATTAAAATGCTTATTATTCTTATTTTGCGAGCTAAAAACTAAAAGTCATTAAATAGTAGTAGAGTGAAAAATTCTATATATTTCTCAGTTAATGAGTCTCTGTTAAGCCGATTAATATTTCTATTTTCTCTGCGATTAATTAGATTTAATCGTTTGCAAGGTCAGATTCTCACTTTTAATTACGATTTTATGCGCAAAATTGTTATTAATGTTGTAGGTGATTAATATTCGTCTATAATTACGAAGAGAATGTTTTCTACCTTGAAATTATTACTGAAATGTTTACTTTTTTCAAATTAAAAATATGAAAAAATAAGAATTGAAAAAAAGCAAAAAAAAAATTTACTTTCAGAATAAACATTATTGAGTTCGTTTTTTGAGGTAAGTATGAGGGAACCATGGAAAAAATTACTTAGCGACAGAATTCCTTGCAGGAAACTATTTCAATAACACATTTCATTTCGTGCAAGAAAAAAGTCCAAATATCTCGCTCTTTAATTAAAACAAAAACTGTTGGCGGTATCATTTTTAAATTGTGGTTCTTTGAAGACAAAATAAAAAAGGCTGATGAAATAAGCGTACGAAAGACTACTATAATTACACCTCTCATTACAAAAGGATATTGCGAAGTAAAATTAACGCAAAACTTTCTGGTGACGCAATGAAAAGATTTTGTGACCTCTGGCATTAGTATTACGACGAAACTAATTTAATGCTTAAAAAGTTTATTGTAATTTATCCTTCCAAGCGGATATGAAATATCGAGTGAATTTTATCTGTAATGTCCTCAGATTTAAAGCTCTCGTAATTTTATTATTTCAACTACTTAGCCCTCCTGGTGGTTGTCTCAACGATATATCTCGTCTCATTAGCAAAATTGACCAGATCTTGATGGACGAGATATCTCGTCATTAGAATAAAACTGGCCAGATCTTGATCTCTTCATCACAAAAAATCGGGATTATCTTGATGCCGATATATCTCGTCATTGACAAAATTGTTTAGATTTTAATGGACGAAATATCTCGTCGAAACCACTTGGAGGGTTAATTTCAAAACCGAAGATAGATACTGCATTGTACATAGTATAAACTAGTCCTCTGAGTAGGAGTACTAGTTTTGATTGAGGATTGTAGTATTGCTTTTCCCCCACGACACACATAATGATTAAATATCCACATCTATTGGTTGAAAGGATCCAAATACGATTCTATAGTTCAAGAAGATCGGAACTGATTAGAAGTCATGCAGGGAAACTAATACTACAGGTTACAGAACGAATATAGTCGGTAATAGGTAATAACGAATATAGTCGTATAATAGGTAATAACTTCCTTAACCCCTCAGAGGGTTAAGAAAGTTATTACTTATAAAAAAGCTGGTTACCAGAATTGAAGCCAAATCACTGGAAGAAACTTCCCTACACTGCATCTTTAACTAAAGGTAATATTTAAGCTTGAGGAAACTCTTGTTTATTTTAGTCTTGTTAATGTCCTTTAATCTTGATAAAAGACCTATTATTAAACCAAAATTGCAAAAGGCTAGTTTTATCTTGTTTATTATATAGGTATAAGGCATTGTTACTTAAACTCTACATTGTGTTGGTTGGTTCAAAACTGAGTAAGGTGCGGCGTAAGTAAAAACATAGCTTTAATAAAAAATAACATATTAGGTAAAACAGAACACCATGATGATCGGTTGGCTACCAACAAGAAAAAGAGTAGCTGCTATTTTATTGCTGAAAAAGAAATCACGTGCAACGCGCACGTCCAGCACAACTGAAGAAACTAATACTAAAATTCAGCAAGAACTGATACCACCACAATTATCTTATAATGAGTCATTTTTAAAAGCTTTTAGATCAGTGATTTTCAATCGGATTACCACGGCACATGAATGGCACTATAGATCGTGAAACGGCAAAAAATGTGCAAGATTTGTTTCACACCAACGGTTTGGTTTTGAACTTTAACACAAGTGTGTTAACCATCCTGGTGTTTATCTCGACGATTTTCTCGTCATGAGCAAAACTAATCAGATTCTTGATGGGCGATATACCTCGTCCATCAATATCTCGTCGACTCTCGTCAATGGAATAAAACTGACCAGATCTTGATCTCGTCGTCATAAAAATATAGGCAATATCTTGATAACGAGATATCTAGTCATTAGCAAGATTAACCAGATATCGATGGACGAGATATTTCTTCATTAGAAGAAAACTCGCCATATCTTTTTTAATCGTCCTCAGAGATAATAATAATTCTCCATATCTCGCGTCATCATAAAAAAATCGGCAATATCTTGATGAGATATCTCATCATGAGTGAAATTGGTCAGATTTTGATGGACCAGATATCTCGTCAAAAGCACTCGGAATATTAAAAAATAATACCTGGAAAAAATGTTGAGTATTACTTTTGTTACTAAGTTTCATAAATAAATTATTTCAAAATAACTTTTAAAGTTACTAAAGTCCAATCTACTTTGGAATAGTCCGAGTGTGTTTTTTGTAGTCAAAAAGGGGAAGGCAATAAAATATTTCTTTTGTAAAGCAAGCAAAATTTTACCTATTTTTGTCTGATCAGCAAGAAATATAATATATTATTTGATGTACCACCGAATTTTAGTAATTAGTTTATGTGCCGTGAAATGAAAAAGGTTAAATATAGCTATTTTAGAGTGCTTAACTAAACATATATATTGTTAAGGAGATTCTCTAAAATTCAGATAGGGGAACTGACGTGACTAGGATCAATTCAAATTAATGGCGTTCTTTTATGCAAAGCAAGGCGAAATGCTCAAAGTGCGACAAATGACGGCTTAAACAGTTGACACAATACAATTCCCCTCCCGTTAGTTGCGTCAGCCGGATTACGACGGATTATAGGGATTAACATCGTTCGAAAGTAAATGTCAGACTCCCCTTCGCGGATTATTGATTGAATAAATGCGTAGAACACGTCACATGTCCCGTGCGCACATCGCAACTCCACAAAAGTCAGTCTCAAAAATATTTTAATTTTTCAATTAAGCCCCCTGGTGGTTGTCTCGATGAGGTATATCGTCATTAGCAAAATTGACCAGATCTTGATGGACGAGATATCTCGTCATTAGAAGGAAACAGATTTTGATCTGAAATCATAAAAAAGTTGGCAATATCTTGATGACGAGATATCTCGTCGAAACCACTTGTAGGGTTATCAAACGATTCTATTAAACTTTAATAAATAGAAATAGAATCAGTAAAAATACACATTTTTAACCTGAGCGTCAGATTTCCTATTAGTATAGTATTGTTACTCAGCAATAATTTAATGAATAAATAACCACATCTATTGATTGAAAGAAACATTGGAAAAAATCTATTGGTTATGAAGATCAAAACTGGTTAAAAGACATGCAACTAAGTCTAATGGTTACAGAACAGATATATGCGTGTGAATTCCTCAGAGATAATAAAAATATGCAGGGCAGTTCCTGAGTGTTATGTTAGGCATGCATTTCGCGGAGTAAAAAATAGGGGTGCCAAAACACAGACACAGTATGCATTCAACTTTAAATAAACCCACGGTAGAAAAAAATTCCGATATTATCAATTTTAATCTTTCTCGGTCTGTAGTATTTTTCTTAGGTTACTTAACCCTCCAAGTGGTTTTGACGAGATATCTCGTCTATTGAGATCTAACCAATTTTGCTAATGACTAGATATCTCGTCATCAAGATATTGACGATTTTTTTATGATGACGAGATCAAGATCTGATCGCTTTTCATCTATTCATGAGATATTTCGTCCATTAAGATCTGGTCAGTTTTGCTAATGTGGAGGTACTCCATCGAGACAACCATCAAGAGGATTGAAATTAGATAAGTCCTGCAAAAATATCCCAAAGATGTGACTATTCATCCTGAGATTTGTGACAGTCAGGGGAATTTTTTTTCTCTGCTACACATACCATGGCTCCTTTCAGTGTGACCAGTTCTAAATCTTGAAAATTTTACTTATTCTCTGCATAACCAGGTCTTTGTCCTTTATACCAATGGTGTTGTGATGATCTATTCCCGACTTTCTTTCCCTTTTGCACAAGGAGTTATTTTTGAGATTGTAATAAATGATTCTTTTGAATCTGCATATTCTGTTCTCAATTTACATTTGTGTAATTCAAAAAGCACCCATCGAAGGCAAGGACGTATTGAGTGGGTTGGTTGGCTTTGGGGTTTTATGGCGCATATTTGGCTATGCTGTGCCAAACACAAGACATACAATATCAAGTAATATGCATACACTCAATGAAAGTTTTACACAGAAGAGAGAAATGTGCCCAGGCACCTGACAGGAATCGAAACTTTGCTGCCTACAACACGATGGTTGCTAGCGCAGTAGACATACCCACTGAGCCATGATGGCATCCCGTAGCTCATGAAATCTACTATGTTGAAATATCTATTGAAATCTACCAGGTAAAATATCTGTTGAAGTCTACCACGTTGAAATATTTGTTCAAATCTATCACGTTGTAATGCGTTGAGTGGGAGAGCAAGCGGTGTTCGAATCCTTCAGGAATTGATACTGGGGTTTTTCGAGTGTTTTTGATAACATTTAAAGCTATCATGAACACATGCTGAAGATAGTAATATCAGAAAATCAAAGTTGCGTACATTACAGGTAAAATATGTGTCTGAATTCGTCAAAGCTGAAAACAATCGAAAAAATTATTATAAGCAATACTCGTTTAACATTATGGCATTTAGGGAACCAAAAGAGAGAAGACTGCCGTCCAATTATTTTCTGAGTGTTGGCTTGATGATGGGAGTTCTTTCAGAAAAATAAAATACTTCTGAGAAGGGTCGTCTTGCTGAGGTATGCATGTGGGAAGTTCGTACCTCGGAAAAGACCCTGAAGGCATGTTTCAATAACTTTTTTGTTTCTCCTGCAAAGTGTAATTTTTGAATTGTGTCACTTTTATAGAGAAGCTGCGAGATATTTATTAAAGTCTTCCATGTTGAAATATCTGTTGAAGGCATACATGTTGAAATATATCTTGAAATCTACCATGTTGAAACGTCTGTTGAAATCTACCATGCCGAAATATCTCTTAAAATCTACAATGTTGAAATATCTATTAAAATCTACCTTGTTGAAATATCTATTGAAATCTACCATGTTCAAATATCTATTGAAATCTACAATGTTGAAATATCGATTGAAATATACAATGTTGAAATGTATATGGAAATCTGTTGCAATTGCAGGTTTATTTTGCAATCACATAATTGGACTAAGTACATGAAGTATTTTAAGCCGATCACATAGAAGTGTATACATACGAGTAGCTCAGTAGAAAACGATTTCTCCCTGCCTTGAAAATGTGAAGAACTTATCATTCCATATTATAGTTGCAGTTAACCCTCATGGTGGTTTATCTTCTAATCGATAACCACCCTTTAGTGGCCAGTCTTTGATACAAAAACATGTTCCAAATTGTCACCAGCTCTAGGCAAGCTTGTAGGTAGTAGTTAATTAACGTCACACTAGAGCCACACAACGGGCTATTGGCGATGGTCCAGGATCAATCCCGAAGGGAAAGACCCGAGGACAACACCTCGTAATTTTGAACCACGGCCAGATGATAGATATAAACCTGAGCTGGCACCCCACACTCCAAACTTCCACATCACGCCAACGTGAGAACATTTGAGTCATCCTGGACAATTGTTTTTCATTCTTGGATCTTCATTCCTCTTGGAGTAATAGGGCAGTTTGGTCTTGATGCGGTATAGTCATGAGCAAAACTGACCAGATCTTAATACGTAGTCCAAAATTTACCAGATTTTGGACGAGGTATCTCTTCGAAACCACTTGCAGAGATAACGAATAATTTAAAATATATTTATTGGTATATACAGAATTAGCTGTTTGTGAGAAAACTAATAGAAATATGCACGAGAACAAATAAATCATTAACTTGGTATATACAGAATTAGCTGTTTGTGAGAAAACTAATAGAAATATGCACGAGAACAAATAAATCATTAACTTTGAGCAAAAACTCATTAAGTAAAAATTTTTTTCACTGTACAGTTGTTTAAAGACTAAATATTAATTTTTAGGCCAAAAAAAACAAATTATAAGCATTTTTATCGTTTTATATATCTTTTAAACGCATTACAAATGACTGTTTCTCATCATCATGAAATTAAGTATTTAGTATCTCCGAAAAATGTCAGTTAATGAATTTCTACACTAAACCGACAAAATATCATTCGAGTACTTAAATAGCAATATGCATGAGCAAAGTAAAATTAAAGCATAAATCACAACAAACCTACCATGTTGAAATCTATATATTAATACGTGAAGAAAAAACTTTGTACCCCTTTTTAAGCACATTGCGCGCACGGAGGAGTATGAGATTTGGCATAATTTGCCACCACATAAGTTAGTATTGAAAGTTAATTGCATCGTTTTGCTGATCAGAAACTTAAATATAAAGGAAGCATTAGTCAATGGAACAAGAATGCGCATCAAATTTATGCATCGTAATACTATTGATTGCGAAGTTTTAACTGGAACCGCACGGAATAAGAGAATTTTGATTCCACGTATAAATTTAACATACTCCGGAACTATTTTACCATTTAACTTTCAAAGAACTCAATTTCTAATTATACCTGCATTTGCGATGACAATAAATAAGTCTCAAGGACAAACATTCGAAAAAATTGGAATTTTATTGAGCAGCCAGTTTTTACACATGGTCAATTGTACGTCGCAGCAAGTAGAGTTCGATCATTCGATGGTTTGAGATTTTATGTTTCAGAATATAACGGTCAAGGGCATTTAGCAAACGATGAAAGAGTTTTTACAAAAAACATCGTCTACACAGAAGTTTTGAATCATTAAATTCATTGTCGAACTATTTCAAGTTCAATGGACAACATTTATTTTTTTAACCTCCCGGTTTTTTTTGTTTCAATAAAAAATATATAAAAAAATACGAAGCACGTATTCCTTATTTCATTTTTTGGATTTATTTTTTATTTAAATTTTATATAATTTGAAAAAGATAGGCAAATTAACTGTGTAGCCTTGGCGAAACCTGTGGCCAGTATAGCAATAAAAAAACCCCAAGAAAATGTCAAACACGTTATTGTTTTTTAGATATGGCTTAACCAAGCTATACCACATTTTTCCTATGACGTATTTGTACATGCTCGCAGCTTACGTAATAGAACAAAATTCAAAAAAATTATATGCAATGAATATAGAGGTATACTCTTTGACAAAAGAACCTTATTAACGTTCAAACTTAAAAATTAAATGAATTATGGTCGAATTTCGACCACTGGGCGACCACTAGTATGTATTATAATCTAACAGGTTGACATATCTGTATAAATATAATACGTATGTTGATTTATCTACTGAAATCTGCTAGTTAGGAATTGAGATTGGATTAGTCGATAATGCACATTTTTATTGCATTCTATACATTTATATAAAAAGATGCGTAAGACGTATCAACAAATTCTAAATTTTGAGGGAGTAAAAGATCTACAAATTTGTGAACAATAAGTGGAAAACTCTTTTTCCGGATAAAATGACTTCAGCTCGCCAAGACGGATTTGTATCTCTCCTACAAATAGCGATATGACGTAGTAATTAGTTAACTAGTAACTTAGATTCTTGCCTTGACGCTTGGTTATCAAGTTGATTGATGGCCGTGGTCATAACTGTCATAACTCACCAGTTTACACCTGTATAACTATTGACCTTTTAAGACTATTTTCTATTTTTCGTGCTAGTTTGTAAAAGATAAAAGTATACGAGCCGATATGTATTTTTTTCTCTCTACTTGCTTAACAACCTCAGGGGTTCACACGCATAAAACCACATTGCAACATGTAGTCTTCTTTCCATATCTTGTGGCTGTGGTGGCTGGGTTGGAAGAGTAGCGGATTAGCAACCGTAGGGTGGCAAAGACCGTCGAGGCTAATGCAGGTTAAATCTGTCGCGGTCTCAAATGTCCTCACGTTGGCGTGAGGACTTTTGGAGAGTGGGGTGCCAGCTCAGGTGTTGATCTCGTTATCGTGGTTCAAAATGGCGAGGTGTTGTCCTCGGACTTTCTCTTCGGGATGGATCCCAAACCGTAGGCGATAGCTCGTTGTGTTGCTCCAGTGCGACGTTAATTCAACCACCCAACCTTAACATGACTCATAACCACTTTTAACCTTCTTAACCAATAGAATCTTTCCAAAGGATTTTGCTCTAAAGAAGGGGCCAACATAATCTTTAAAATGATTTTATTCCAAGGAAAGGAACAAAAGAATCTTTCTAAAGGTTGAAAGAATGTACAGATCTTTCAACCAATAGATGTGGTTATTTAGTCATGTGAGGTGTAAAAGCAATATTAACTATTCGGAAATCTCATGATGCTCAGAGGGTTAAGAATAAGGAATCATGGATAAGATGTATAAAAATTTGACGGTTAACAAGTTTTGCGCCTAAAAGATTTTATCCCTGAAGCGACTTGCTTACTTAAAGGACATTTTCATTTTTTCTTTGACCAAGAAAAGGGAACTGATTTCCATAACAAAAGGATTATCGATGCGCATATTTGACAGTTATTTATAATGAAAACTATTTCCCCGGTCACATAGTTATATATTATAAAAGGACTTCATGATAATTTCGTTTTCCTTTTGCCTTAAACAAATCTTTATTATTTAAAACTGATAGGCGTTATAATCTAATTACATTTACATTTTAGGTGTGTAAGGGATTTTGCTGAAGGTTTGAATGTGTATTAAAACAAAAAAGATCATATATTCATGAAGACAATGTTCACAAATAATTTGTTTTATGCGATAACAAATTGTTAATCGGAATTACAATGAAATATTGAAATGAAAGTTTCAAAAACCACGCGCGAATAACTAAATAGAATAACTAAAATCTGAATGCACGAATCAAGTGGATGAAATATGAATCAGAATTACGTGAAAACAGACAGATAAATTAAGAGAGAGGTGTTGAGAGTGAAAGAGAGAGAGGATGGAGAAAATGATAAAGTGAGGAGAGGTAGAGCGAGTTTGTTAAATAATGAGTGAATGAATACGAAGATGAAGAGATCTAAGAAACAATTGAATGGAAAATGAGAAGACGAAGAGAGTAAAAAGTTTGAGGGAAAGTGGTAGGATGAAGGGAGGTAAGAAATGAAGGAATGAAAAATGAGAGAGAGACGAAGAGAGAAATAAATTTGAGGGAAAACGATATGATGAAGGGAGGTAAGAAATAAGAAATTGGAAAATGAGAGAAGACGAAGAGACAGAAAGGGGGAGAGAGAGAGAGAGAGAGAAAGAGGGTGAGAAATTTAAGGGATGAAGGAAGGTAACAAACTAAGAAAATGAAAAGACGAAGAGAGAGAGAAAGAGAATGAAATTTAAGGGACGAAGGGAGGTAAAATATAAGAAAATGGATAAAAAGAGAGGACCAAGAGAAAGTGAGAGAGAAAGAGAGTAAGAAATTTAAGGGATGAAAGGAGATAAAAAAATAAGAAGATGGAAAATGAAAAAATGAAGAGAGAGAGAGAGAGAAAGAGAATGAAAGAAGGAATGAAGGGAGGCAAAAAATAAGAAAATGAAAATGAAAAGACGAAGAGAGTGAGAAAGAGAATGAAATTTAAGGGATGAGGGGAGGCAAAAAATAAGAAAATAGAAAATGAGAGAGGACCAACAGAGAGAGAGAGTGAGAGAGAAAGAGAGTAAGAAATTTAAAGGGTGAAGGGAGATAAAAAAATAAGAAAATGGAAAATGAAAAACGAAGAGAGAGAGAAAGAATGAAATGTAAGGAATGAAGGGAGGCAAAAAATAAGAAATGGAAAGACGAAAAGAGAGAGAGAGAGTTATAGAAAGAGAGAAAGAAATTTAAAGGATAAAAAAAGATACAAAAACACAAAAACGGAAAATGAGAAGAGAGAGAGAGAGAAATTTGAGGGAAAATGATGGGATGAAGGGAGGTACGAAAGAAGAAAATGGGAAATGAAGATTAAAAAAAAAATAATGTACATTGAGAGCGAACGTTAGAACAAGAGAGGAAATATCAAGAGTAAGAAGGAGAATGTGAATGAGAAAAGATAAAAAGGGGAGGAAAATGTGTAAAGAAAGAGTTAATGTATGAATTTCAGGATAGATGAATGTGATAATTAAAAAAAAAAGAACAAATAATTCAGTAAGACACCTAACCAAAGAGAATTTTGTAAGATTTGAAAGAAGGAAAGGGAGTGAATATCTGAAATAGGAGTGGTAAAAAAATATATGAAGGTGAGAGAGAATACGAGAGAGAAATAAATTGAGGATACAAAAAGGTGAATGATTTATATGACGAAGAATAATTGAAAAAAAGGAACATGAAAAAAGAGAAAATAGGTCAAACACCGAATAAAATGATTTCATATTTAAACTCGAGTTTTTTTTATAGTACTGAACGATAGTAGTTATATACAGCCACCAGTTAAGACACCATAAAATTGCAAATTTTAAACTTTTGATTTTTTATTGTTATGATGCTAACAGTATTGTTCCATAAAAAGAACCTGGATTAAAGAGAAAATATAATTTATTTTACTGTGATTGATATGCATTTAATAATTATTACGCTATTACGAATAGATTTAAAGGTACAAATTTTCTTTTTTGTAATAACTTTGATTCTTTCCTGGTAAAAGCACTCGATAGTTGTTTAGGAACGTCTAAAAATATATAAATTAAAGTCTATATTGATTTTAATTACTTTTTAAAGACATTATTACAGCGTAAATATTACTTACTTCATGACGAAGAAAGACTCTCGATAAGTGTTATAAAGTTTCTCAAGAATACATAAATTAAAGCTATTATTGATTTTTATTGCCTTTTAATTGCGTTTCAATAACGTAAACATTTTGTTCTGTTAACCGATTGTTTTGATTTTTTTCACAAAACAAATATACATATCAATAAAAAGAATATAATGTTTTCATATAATCTAGCGAGTTCTAATTATCCCCCTATCACTTTTTAAGAAAATAAGATATTTTTAATATTCCCTCCATATTTAAATCCATTTTTATCCTTCCATATTTAAATAACACCAGAATGTATATTCCAGAGAAAACACTTCGGTTCACAAGTACTAATGAAAAAGAAGGAAACAAGAAACACTGCATGAATAAATGTATCTAAAACCTCGCATTCCTGTTGATAAGGGTAAGATTTTTAGTCAAAAACCAAAGTAACGATTGACGAGCAGCACGATGTGGGTTCCGGAAAATCCAGCCAAAACACCTTCAAATTTACATCCCCAAAATTGCCTAGCACCTCATCAAATCAAACCATTCTCTTCGCAGGCTTTTACCAGTATTGTATACATTAAAATAAGGAGGACTCACCTCTGATCAGAATCAAGAGCAACGGTATCACTGATGTCCAAATAGAGGTTGTCCTTTCCGTATCCATGGCCAATCCTCTCCTTTGCTTTTCTCTGACTCTGTTGTGTTGGTCGCGTGGGCTGCGACGAAGGTTGCTGTTGGCGAAGCATTTGGGGTTCTGTCGCCAAACGGCAGCGCCAAGCTGTGGGGTGGGAGGGGTGTGTATCGATCCGTTTCTGAGGGTTCGAAGGGGCTCTGCTGACAATGTGGGAATAAAAAGGAGAGAATTGAAGGGGGACTGTAAAGAGCAATTACGGGATGTTGTATTTCAATTGGTCTGTTTTATTTTGAATGTTTGTCGTGCAGTGGTTTTGAATAGTTTGTGTTTCGTTGTTTTGGATTGTTTGGACTGGTTTTTTTTATGAGTGTTTGGATTTGGATTAGGAGTGGATTTTTAATTGAAAGAGCATTTATTGTCTGTGATCGGGGTATCTTTTTTCACCTGTTTTTTTCAATTGTGGTGCAAGGCACAAGTCGGTCTACGAATGCTTCCCGGTTCAAAATCTTTGTTTACAAGCATCTTATACAGAGATTAAAATTATAATTAAAAAGAATTCTTATTCCCGTTACATTTTTAATAATATATGTATGAAAATGACGAAAAAGAGCATAAATGCAAAATAAATAACTTAGCTAAGAACAGCATGCTGGTTGTTGTCTTGACGAGGTATCTCGACATTAGTAAAACCATTAGCAGATCTTGATGGACGAGATATCTCATCATTTGAAGAAAACTGACCAGGTTTAGATCTCGTCATCATAAAAAAACTGGAATATCTTGATGACGATATATCTCGTCATTAGAAGAATTGGTCAGATCATGACGGAAGAGATATCTCGTCGAAACCACTTAGAAAGTTAATGGATGTTTGGACTCGAGTTGTTTGTTGAAGTTAAATGTTTGAATTTAGCTTACAAATGGATTTTTAATTTTGAAACCATTGTATCTCGTCATTAGTAAAGCCATTAGCAGATCTTGATGGACGAGATATCTCATCATTTGAAGAAAACTGACCAGGTTTAGATCTCGTCATCATAAAAAAACTGGAATATCTTGATGACGATATATCTCGACATTAGAAGAATTGGTCAGATCATGACGGAAGAGATATCTCGTCGAAACCACTTAGAAAGTTAATGGATGTTTGGACTCGAGTTGTTTGTTGAAGTTAAATGTTTGAATTTAGCTTACAAATGGATTTTTAATTTTGAAACCATTGTATCTCGTCATTAGTAAAGCCATTAGCAGATCTTGATGGACGAGATATCTCATCATTTGAAGAAAACTGACCAGGTTTAGATCTCGTCATCATAAAAAAACTGGAATATCTTGATGACGATATATCTCGACATTAGAAGAATTGGTCAGATCATGACGGAAGAGATATCTCGTCGAAACCACTTAGAAAGTTAATGGATGTTTGGACTCGAGTTGTTTGTTGAAGTTAAATGTTTGAATTTAGCTTACAAATGGATTTTTAATTTTGAAACCATTGTATCTCGTCATTAGTAAAGCCATTAGCAGATCTCGATGGACGAGATATCTCATCATTTGAAGAAAACTGACCAGGTTTAGATCTCGTCATCATAAAAAAACTGGAATATCTTGATGACGATATATCTCGTCATTAGAACAATTGGTCAGATCTTGACGGAAGAGATATCTCGACGAAACCAATTAGAAAGTTAATGGATGTATGGACTCGAGTTGTTTGTTGAAGTTAAATGCTTGGATTTAGCTTACAAATGGATTTTTAATTTTGAAACCATTGTCTGTGATGATGCAGGGCATCTTTTGACGTGAATACGTCTTTAAAATCGGTCCGGGAGTCTAAAGCGCATGCATGGGAATCATAGGCAGAAACTTGCGCGTCACGAAAAGTTTTGATATCTCAAAGACCTATAATTCCAGGGGAATCAGCGTATGGGGATAAATGACCTACCATCGTGTAGAAGAAGGTGGGCCGCACGGACCAGGTCGGCCACTAGTCCATTCCCCCTCTGACCTATGTTCCGCGTGGTGGAGGAAATGAGTCACATTTCGGGCACATACGCTGACCTGTTTAACCGCTGTAACTTCAGTTCTAATCGACGGGTCGTGGCGAGTGTGTGCTTAAATTGAAGAGAACGATGAGTTCTACAATGAAATTTAACTAGTTGACAGTTTGAACCATTTGTGTGAAAACTGTGTGCAGTGGAAAGTGACGATTTGTCGAAGATTTCACTGTGAAGCCAAAATAGCACACTAAAGTTCAATTGCGGCATAGGAAACTTAAGTAATGTTGAAAGAGCAATTCAAGACGAACAAAAGGATACCAAGAAGTCTAAACCTATGGCAAGTGCGGATAGATCTAGAGCTTATCGAAGACTCAAGTAGGACGAGGCTGAGCAGGCGCGCGTATGCGGCGACGTCGCTGGTTTGCCTGCGTTTTCAATTGTAGTGCAAGGCGGTTTGCGAATGCTTTCAGTTTTAAGATGCTTGTTAATTGTTTGATTACAAGTATCTTTTTTAAGGAGTTTAAAACTATTTTTTAAATTTCCTTTTCGTTATGTTTCTTATAATATATGTGGGATACAGGAAATACCTCGTCGCCTAGTGAACGTGATGTCTGGATGTAATGACGCAGAGCGTGCTCGAAAACACCACGCATGGCACACCCAACAATAGCAGAGTTTCCCTCCAAAATCAGCAGAAGGACGAAGAAAACTGGCGGATGATGTAAAAGACGTTGAAGTAGATGGCTAAGATGTGAATATTAATTGTTCGGGCATAAGACGGGCCAAACCCTGTCAATTCATCTAATTTCTGTACATAGTTTCAATTTAGATCATATTAAATTCCTCTTAATTTTAGTTCATCTCTTAATTTATTGAATTATGGTCATTGTGTCCCACATATATGTATAATATTGACAAGAATAATATATGATGATACTGACAAACCGAGTATAATAATAATAAAAAGCTAATTAACTTTTAGCTAAGAACAGAGTTACAGGATGTTTGGATTCGGGTTTTCTGATGAGTGTGAATTTAGTTTAAGAAAGTGTTTTTAGTTAAAAAATAGTTGTCTGTTGTGTAAGGGTATCTATTTTCCTTCCCTTTCAATTGTAGTATTAGGCAAGGTGGTTTACGAATGCGTTCAGTTTCAAGATGATTGTTATGCCTTATTTACAAGTATTTTTTAAAGAGATTAAAACCTCAATTAAAACAGTTACTTATACGTTACAAAAACAATATGTATTACGTTGACAAGAAAGGTAAGTAGGTAGTTAATTAACGTTGCGCTGAATGAACACAACGGGCTATTGACGATGGTCCGGGATCAATCCCAGAGGGAAAGATCCAAGGATAATGCTTCGTAATATTGAACCACGGTCAGATGGCGAGGTCACACCTGAGCTGGCACCCCACTCTCCAAACTTTCACACCACGTCAAAGTGAAAACATTTGTAGCCACGACAGATTTGACATGCACCAACCCCCGTGTACACGACGATCTTTGGCTGGACCGAGTTTCGAACTCGCAATCCTCCGGTTGCTAATCCGTTTTTCTCCATCTGGGCTACCACGGCCCTTTTCGCTGAGAGAAAGAATACATAAATAACCTTAATAACCCTCTAAGATAATAAATAAGAAAAATATATAAATAACCTTATTAACCCTCTAAACGGTTCGCACGCATATATCCGTTTTGAAATCTGCAGTCTTCCCTGAGTTTTGACCTTATTGACCAATGTTATCTTCCTACGATTCTATCGACCAATATATGTGGTTATTTAGTCTTTATGGGTGTTTGGGGTAAAGACAATACTAGATAACTCAGGAATCTCATTACGCTCAGGACGTTAATTTTAGCTAAGAACAGAGTTACAGGATATTTGAACACAGTTTTGTTGTTGATGTTAACCCTCCAGATGCTTGTCTCGACGAGGTATCTCGTCATTAGCAAAACTGACCAGATCTTGATGACACGATATCTCGCTATTGGAATAAAATTACCAGATCTTGATTTGATCATAGTAAGAAAAAATTGGTACTATCTTTTTGGCGAGATATCACGTTATTAGCAAAATTGATCAGATCTTGACGGACGAGATATCTCGTCGAAATCACTTGGAAGGTTAAATACTTGGATTTAGCTTAACCCTAAAAGAGATTTCGATGAGATATCTCATTCAAGATCTGGTCAATTTTGCTAAGGACGAGATATCTCGTCTATCAAGATCTTGTTAGTTTTGCGAAAAATATATGTTGTAAAAAAAGACACAAATAAAGTTAGAAAGCAGATAAAACAAAACACCCATTGAAGCAGATTACTTATTGTTATTGTTAAAAATAAACCAACCTCCGAGAAAGAATTATACAGTTTCAAAAAGTAATTGTAACAAATTTGCTACTTACATTCTTTTAAAAGGTTTAACATAAAGTAATTGAGACAGTTCTCCAGAGATAATATACCTGTGGACGTCAAAAAAAATCAAAACATCAAACATCAAACAACAAATGGAACAAAACTCAAATCATCAAACTAAAAAGGGTGAGTTAGTTTTGTTGTGTAGAAGACTAAAATTTTTTGTCTTAATTCTTACAATAAATATATCTCAAAAATTTATTCTAAATTATTTCAATATCCATGATATGACTGTCATAATAAGAATTCCAGATTAAAGATCCATATTCCTGTCCCGATCCAACATAAACATTAAATAACAAAATTATACATCAAACATCAATTATAAATTCAATTCAAAAATCAATTATAAATCAATACATCGAACCAAAAAAGAATATAAATTTTGTTATGTAGAAGGTTTATACATTTTTTTGCTAAAACAATATGTATACGGAGCTTCAGGTAATGAAAACCGAAATAATTTCTCAACTCTTCTGAGTTGAGAAATTATTTCATACAACGAATGCATACCGAAAGATTCATAATTCTTACATTAAATATATAGCAGAAAATAATTCTGAAGTCTTTCAATATCTTTGATATGACATCATAATAATGATTCCAAATTAAAGATACAAACTCCAATCCCGATGCAACATAAACATTAAATAATAAAATTATATTGTTAATATTACAAAAATCTCTTGTCGGAGCCCCTCAAATTTAGAAAAAATACTTTTAGTATTTTATAAATGGTTCCATTAATATTTGAAACGCAAGCAACAAATTTAAAAACTTATTCCGGTGAAATATTATCATTGAACTTCCACAGTTTGTGCTTAGACGGTTATTTGAAATCTACTTGAGGAAAGGTACTTCTAAATTCGGGAATTTAACATTACCATCGTAAAACCTAACGACTACCTTGCATACTTTGAAAGGGACTTCTAAAATGCAAGAGCGTAGACGAATCTACAAAACCCTATCTTTTTTCCCGTTCAAAACTAGCAGTGGTATGCTAAGTTATACTTTAGTCCGTGGTACTTATCATGTGGGTCCCATGTGGCTCGAACTGCGGTTTCCTGTTTCAATGCTTAAAATTTGAATCAATTCGTAAATGTTCTGAATCTCTAAGCATAGAAATGGAATTCCGAGGAAAGATTTCGCACGTATGAACCATGTAATCTCAAGCTACGTGTGGCTTTCGAAATATATTTATTCATATTATCGAACGGTTTAGAGCAGAAACTCATTTACTGACATATTTTCGGAGAAACTAAATGCTTCTTTTCATTATAATGAGAAATACAATGTCATATTGTATTCTGTTTAAGAGCTATACAACAGTATTAAAATCCTTATAAATTTAATTTTGTAACCTAAAAATTAAATCGTTAAACAGTTGTACAGTAAAAGATCATTTAGTCACTTAATGAGTTTCTGATCTAAGCTGACTTTATATAGAATATGATTAAATTTGAATCGATTTCAAATTTTCTGAATCTTTTGTCTTTGAAATGGTTGTCGTTGTTTTTGGGTTTTATGGCACAAGGGTCATATTTGGACAAGCTTAGAAATGGAAGTTCGAGGAAAGCATTTCAGGTTTCAAATGTATAATCTTAACTTGGTTTTTGAAATATAATTACACATATTATGCATAATATGAATAATTTGAATCTATTCCTAAATATGTTTTGAATCTTTTAGGCATAAAAATGGAAGGATTTTCAAGTTTCAAACATGTAATCTCAAGCTACGTGTGGTTTCGAAATATACATTTTGTCGACGACTTAGAACAGAAACGCATTAACTGACATTTGTTTGGAGACACTAAATGAGAAATACAATGTCATATTGTATTCTGTTTGAAAGATATATAACGCTATTAAAATCCTTATGAATTTTATTCTGTGACCTAAAAAGTAATAGTCTTTAAACAGTTGAGAGAGAATAGTAAAAAGATATTTTTGTCAGTTAATGAGTTTTTGTTCTAAGATGCTATTATATAGAATATGATAAAATTTGACTCGATTTCTAAATATGATCTGAAGCTTTTAGTCATAAAAATGGAAGTTGGAAGAAGGATTTTTGCTTTTGAAACATGTAATTTCAATCTCCGTGTGGATTTTGAAACATAATTATACATAATATATATAATGTGATTCAATTTGAATCAATTCCTAAATGTGTTCTGAATCTTTTATGCATAAAAGTGTAAATTCGAGGAAAACTTTCACGTTTGAAATATGATCTAAAGCTACGTGTAATTTTTGAAATATAATTATATTGTACATACGTATTATATACAATGTGGTTCAATTTGAACCGATTTATAAATATGCTCTAAATGTTTTAGACATAAAAATGGATGTTTTTTTTGAGGAAAGATTTTCACGTATGAAACATGTAATCTCTAGCTACAGGTGGATTTCGAAATACAATTATACTGATGAATTTAGTATGCATTTAAAAGAGTTTAGTGCATGGATTTAATGTATTGGACATGTAACCTTTAAAATAATTATTTCCGATTTTACATTTGAAACCAAATGTGTAATTGTGTACCTTATTTGCAAACACATAAAATATGCATTGCAAAAAAATTAATGCGTAAATATTAATTAATAAATTAAAAAAATTTCAAAATTACTGTTCCAAGGGCAAACTAGTCAGTTCTGAGAACGTCGAAAAAACAATAGCAATTGTAGTGACCACATGTAACTGAATACGATATCTCCTAATTCCATAACTGGTGCAAGCTTCACAGAACAAAATATTTCAGTGTTTAAAAATTCTTACTCCTGCAAATTTTTATTTCTTTCACATATTTTTCTTTACTTTTCTTGAAATGTTTCCTACGATTGTTTTTTTAATCTTTTTTAAATCAACTTTCCTTCAAAATACTTCTTTTATGCAGAGTTATTGAATATATCATAAAAAAGAATAACCACAAAAAGTTTAAAACTATATTAGTTGCAAATTTTTTTTTATTATACCGTAGTCATGATAAAAATAAATTTATTTTTTAAAAGTTAGCATATATCACACCTGGCATTTAATAGCAAACTTTAATAAAATAATGTAGATACACCTATGAAATTTTGTACACACATTTCTTTTAAATGTATAACTATCAGATAATAAAAAAAAGTTGTTAATTTTTGGTAGTGTGTAAACTTAAAGGATAAAATTATTGCATGATTTCTTCGTCCTGCGTACGTTTTCAATGCTGTGTAGATTTAAAAAATCACAAAAATGTGCCCTATTCATTTCCAATTTCCATCGAAAGAATATACTTCTGTATTGAATTTTCCTAACAAGAATATGCTTAAAACAACATTTTTCAAATACAAAAAGTTTTTTCCTATAGTAACTCTGGTACATAGGTTGTAGTGCCAAACAGTTAAATTTAATACTAAAATATATTTCTTTCATCACAGTTGGAATTATAATTCTATTTCAAAAATTGCTGCTTGGGCACTTTCCATCCTTGTCTTCTTCAATTTGGTCCCTTCATAAAATCATACTGACACAAGTTAAAATTGAATAAACTAAATATGAAGGTGCATTTGAAAATCCTCTCTAATATTATTGCATCTTGGAGGGAAAGTCTACTTCAATTATGTTAAAATACTACCTAGTTAGACAAGATATTTGCAGTTAAATATTCTTGAAGTGCATTGTGCTTTTCTCCCTGTTATCCAGGGGCCGTGGTAGCCCGGTTGGAAGAGTAACGGATTAGCAATCGGAGGATTGAGAGTTCGAATCAAACCAAAGACCGTCGTGTACAAAGAGGCAGGTTCACGTTAAATCTTCCGTGGCCTCAAATGTCCTCACGTTGGCGTGGTTCAAAATTACGTGGTGTTATCGTCATATCTTTCCCTTCAGGTTTCATCCCGGACTGTCTCCAATAGCCCGTTGTGTTGTTCCAGTACGACGTTAATTAATACCATACCCTCTTATCCAGAAGTTGAATTGTAATTAAAGGAACATTAGTCTTTTTTAGTGCTTCGAACACAGTAAGGTACAGATACTGGTAATTAATTAACGTCGCATCTCGTCGAAACCAAAATTTACCAGATCATGGACGAGGTATCTCGTCGAAACCACTTGGGGGGTATATTTCAATTAACGTCACACTGGAGCAACACAACGGGTTATGGCGACTGTCCGGGATCAATCACCAAGGAAAAGATCCCGGGACAACCCCACATAATTTTGAACCGCGGTCAGATGACGAGGTCAACACCTGAGCTGACACCCCACACTCCAAACTTACATTCCACTCCAACGTGAGGACATTTGAGGCCAAAACAGAACGTATACCAGCCCCCGTGTCCACGATGGACTTTGTCTGGACCGAGTTTCGAACTTGCAACCCTCCAGTTGCTAATGTGCTGCTCTTCCAACTGGGCTATCGCGGTTATAAAACGTTAGAGAAGCAAAATATAGTATCCACAATGCTCTATAAGTAATAAGGACAAGGAATTTCGTTTGTATTAGATTCACATGTAGTTGGATTATCATTTCCAGAAACAGGACCCGATGTATTTTCACTGAATTGAAATATAAAATTTTTATTTTTCTGGCAGAATTGTTTTTGCTTGATTGCATACAGGGTGATTCGGAACTTATGGGACAAACTTCAAGGGGTGTTAGATCGTACTAAAACAATAATGTTTTGTATAGCAGTATACGGGTACAAGTGACGGGTTTAGGCACAAACACAATAATTGCGTTGGAAATGAAACAAAATATTTATTTACATTACAGTGCAACCACATCGGGTCACCAATTATAAGTCCGGGTTTGAGTATCATGTCGGGGTTACCAACTATAGGTATGAAGGTGTTAATAGTCATACTCTATAGAATGTGTGGGCTGGTTTAAGATCTGATGCCGTATGTAAAAACAATGACTTTAATAAAATAGTATCAAACATTAAATACACATGATAGTCGATTAGTCTACCACATAATGCTGATTAGCAACCAACAAGTGAAGTCTTACAACTTGATCAGCAGATTCTAAAAATCGCTTGATAAGCTTCTTTTTATTGCTGAAAGCAAATGATTTACACACTTATGACTTACACACAGCACGACTGAAAGAAGTTATCATTTAAGTTTTGTCCGTTGCCAGAGCCACGCGAGTTATTTTCATGCGTGGACTGATTCCACCCCAATCACATCACTATTTTACAATTACTTATTTACAATGACTTTTTACAATAATTGCTCAAAGGCGTTACCAACCACCAACGTTAATGCAAGCTTGGCAGCGTCGATGCATGGATTGGAGGACGTTTTCGCCGCTAGAGTGCAGCACTGTTTAGTTTGGTGGGCTTGAACATCGTTCCTTTGCTGGAATCCGGAATTTGAAAGGCGGATTTCACAATCTTGCCACACTGCCAAACTTGCATTAATAGTGGAGGTAGCACTTTTCAGCAGTTATTTTAAAAATAATTGTAAATAAGTAATAGTAAAATAATAATGTAAATACACATTATGTTTCATATCTCGCGCAATTCTTGTGTTTGCTTCTAAACGAGTCACTTGCGCCCATACATTGTTATTCGAAAAATGATTCTTCTAGTGGGCTTTAACACCTCTTGAAGTTTGTCCCGTGAGTTACGAATCACCCTGTATAAATTGACTGAATATATCATCGGCTTAACAAGTGAAAGTCAAAATTTTCAAGATATGAGTTTTTGTAGTTTTTCTAGATCAAAATGGTGATCCTTAGACTGGTGAAGTGACCGCTAAGTCATCTTTCCTTAGCATAGAGGCTAGATTTCTTGAGAAACACACGTAGAAAATTCACTTGAGAAACACATCGTTGACTCACAATTAAGAAACACTAAATCAAAGAGCAGAGTTCTGAGAAAACTGAGGGGAAAATATTTCTCCCTATGCTGTACTCAATGAGTGTACTTCTCAATAAGAATTCATGCAACGAAAAGATGACAGAGCGTGGGTTTCAAACGTCTAAAGATCATATTCTGATCAAGAAAAGCTCAAAACTCAGATCTTGAACATTTTGACCAAGTGTGTTTCACCTGTAAGCGTACGACACAGATGAATAAACTACTATATACTATAATCTGAATAATTAATGAATTGAATAACTACAAATGTAATAAATAATTGTTAAAATGATAACATTACAATTTTCGCATTGATAAAAATTAGAATTCTTTTCCCTTCGTGTTCCGCTTATGAGCCGACGATATTGTACTTCAGTTTGAAATGAAATAGATTTAGGGGACAAGGAAATGTTCAACCTTACCCCTTGTATACTTTATTTTCAAATGAAATAATAAATTTAAACAAGGAAATGTTCAACACATTTCCTTGTCTACACCCACATTCACACACGCGCACACGCATACCTGCACACACACGCATACACGCTCGCATATGTACGCTTTACTAACGTACCAGTCGCTTGAAAAAACCACCCCCTTTATATAGATCACTATTCATAGTAGAGCAAATTCAAAGATATAATTCAATAGGGAATAACACATCCCCTACAAGTTCAAATGCAAAAAATTTCATAAGAGGACTTTATATAAATTTTGTACTAACAACAAAATTTCCGATGAAAACACGATGTTTTGATATCGTAATCAAATTCTGCATCGTTAAATTAGTCTAAATATTAAATTGTATGACTTTATTATCTTTATATCCGGAGATATTCAATGTTAAAATTGCTGTCTATTTCAGGGATCATCTCTACATTGGAAATCACTATTCGTAGATCGAGATTAATTGTAGTTATAGCCACCCGAATTCCAAATTAGAACACTATTTCAAACGTCGCGTGCAAACGATCCGAGAACTATTATATTTATTATGCAAGTGAAAACCATTCGAGAACTATATTATTTATATTAATTATGCAAGTGGGGGGCAACCGACACGAGAATTATTATCTGTGTATTATTATCTGCCCCCTAAAATCGCCATGAGGAAAATTTAATGTAACGCAAAACTAATCGTTGGAATGAAGAAAATTTAATGTAACGGCAAAACTAATCATTGGAATGAGCAGAAATTTTGCATTGTCATATTTGAAGTCCTTCTGAATCGATTCCTATCAAGATATAGTAAGGTTCCAATTCATAATTTTTTAAAACAATAATTTAATCATTATTATTACATACTAAAAACTATTTTAAAAATAAAATATTAGGTGGATTTTGTTTCGGTTGTTTAACAGCAACATGGTACAAAATATCAGCGCTATAGAAATATTATTTAGGAAGATATCCATAAACGAAATTGATTTAATATTAGGAGCTCCGATATTTTGTACTCATAACTTCGAAACGGTAAGACCTAATGACATGAAATTTGGTATCTGAAATTAAATTTTGATATAAATTCAAAATTGTGTATTGGAATAGAGGGTTTCGATTGAAAATTATGAGGGTGCTCAATTTAATATGAAGACGGCCTCTTATGCAAATTTTATGCATTTGAATTCATAGATGACGTTAGCTCCTGTCGAACGCCATCTTTGAATTTTCTGTACTGTTGAAATTGCACGAATGAAGAGGGGTGATTCGGTTTTTTTCCGCGACTGTACGTGTCACAAGAATAGGTGTTATTTATATAGTGGAGACGTCCTGATATAAGCATTATAGCCGTTACGAGTTTCATTCGTCAGTTTTGCCGGTTAATTTAGGTATGCTTGATTTGAGCTATGGAGCTTCATAATGCCTAAAATTGCTAATACTGCAAACCATTCAAATTCAAGCAATAAAAAATAAAATTTCGCCTCACCACCTTCGAATTTTTAAAAAAAAATTAGCATATGGTGGCCAGTGGCGTATGTTAAACTATACCACGTTTACGTTTTGCAAAATAATTTTTTCATGGATATAAGACTCTTTAAAAGGCGATCAAAAATGTTCAATTTTATTTTTCAAGACTGTCGCGTAGCACTAAGCTTAAACTTGTTTTATTTTTGCTAGTGATGCTTAAATGTACTGTTCGTAATAATAAGTAATAATATCTTTTAAAATTAGATCCGTTTTTTAACAATTTGAAACGGAACTTGCTGAAGTTTGATTAAGATTTAATAAAAAAGCCATCTTTAAAACTTTTTATACTTTTGTACAAGTTCATTAGAATGCTGTTAATGTAGTATCCTATATAGCTAATGCAGTTTCTCAAATATTAATTTTTAAGAGCGTTCAACGTAAGATATGATCGAAATTTCAACAGCTAACGCTCGCTCAACGAGGGGACGAACGGTATTCCTCCACTAGTAAGTAAGCGCTCGAATCTCCCCAACCAGTTGCTGAAGCACCTTTTTCGATGCGATATTTTAATATTATTCATTATTTCTATACGTATATCAATAAACGTATAGAATGGAATAATGACGTATAGATAAAATGTATGGAACTAAGATTTTTGATTATCCTATAATTCTATAATTGGTGATAGTTTAAAAAATCAACCAAACTTCTACTTCTAATTATTTATCGGGAAAATGTTTGGGCTGCAAATTGCTTCAGGGCTTTGTTTGCATTAAAATTTTCACTTCGTAATAATTTTGCACCTGCTGCAACAAATTATAAAATAAAGTTACAAGATATACTATTCTGAAGGCTCTAGGAATGTTGATTACTTCTATTCTACAAACAGCTGCTTTTTATGCACCCAGCTGCTCACATGGGGAAGATTATTTATATAGTGAAAAAGTAGCTTTTTAATGTACCAATCATCATCACCTTTGATTAAGTTTTATTCCCATACATTTTAAATCGTTTAGTATATGATATTCATTTACTCATAATTCATTCTTGGACTTGGATTTAATTCATTCTGGGATTTTGCGAAATTAATCTCTCAAAAACAAATCTCAAATCTACATAGTAAGTAAAAGCAATTTCATGGATTCAGAAGAAACAAATAAATTTAATTATATCTTTTTATGGAGGAAGGCACATGACAATTTTTTAAACATCAAAAAATAGTTTTTAAATAACTAACAAGCTTACTTTTGTTTTGTTTTACAGTGGTGCGTTCATATGACTAAGTCGGCCTCTTCTCATACTAGGAGATACTTCTCATACTAGTCACAATACTAGGAGATGGGACAAAAGTTCCATCTCCTAGTATTGTGACATGAGATTGCAACTTTTAACGAATAGAAGATGATTGAATGTAAGTTTATTTATGAAATTGTCGTTAGTTATGAATTGCATTCGTGAAGTTCAACATTGAAATAGTCATTTATTGAAGTATATGTTGGATGCTTTCTTGAAGTTTTATGTGGCGGAAAGGACAAATTAAACACTTTCGCCGAATTTAACGAATCACTTAATTTATTTTAATTAATATTTTATTTAACGTAACTAATATTCAAATTAGCAACTTTTCTTATGGTTTTAAATAAATAAAAGTTTATATCATTATTTTATCTGCTATGTTAAATATTACTCAGCTTCCACATTTTTCTTATCTATGCAATTTGAAAACTGTTTTATGAGCATTTATAGGGTATTACGTTTTGTGCTACTAGTTTCCATACTGTTCAAATGTTTTAATATAGTTATAGGAATTTAATAATATTTTAAATAAGTAATTTTTAACCTCTCTGGCCCTTTTTATCAAAATAATTACAGTGTATTTTTTAACATTTGGTTTGGTAGTGAGATGGAACAGCAAAATTATGATGTATTTGTAAAATTCTGTGAACATGTATAATATATCATTTTGTCGTAGTCATTTATTTATTCAAATTAAGGAAATACTGTAAATTATTATTTATATTATTCGGTTAACGTTCAGTAAAAAAGTATTTTTAAGCAAATCAGAAAACGTAGTTCCCAGTGGTTGAAAGGGAACACCGAATTAATTTAATGATTTCGAAAAGCTTTTCGTCCTTTTATAGGGAATTTGACATGCGCTTAGTGATTTTTCGTACTTCGAAAGGGAATTTGACAGAATTCATTATTTTCTGATCGCGTCGAATTTTTCGATTAGGGTTATTACACAAAATAATTTCTTTAAGCTTAACTATTAAAAAACTGCAAAAAGGGCTCACACACTCTAATAGCATATTTATATAGGAACAGAAAAATAATCAGATAAAAAACGACATTTGAGAAAAATGAATTTAAAATTGATCAAATTGAAAAATTCATATTTCCAATACTATTTACGTACCACTAATGAAATTAGTATCAATAGTTGCTCTAAAATCTTACAATTATTTTGAAGGAAACGAAATTGGATTATCTTAAATACTTTAAGAGATATGCGATTTTTAACTAGGTGATGAAAGCTAAGAAAAATAAATTTTAATTTGTTACGTCACTTTCACAGCCCTGTATCTCGAAGAAATACTTTTTTTTTTCGAGATTATAAAAAATATGTTGATTCAAGATGACCCAAAATTGTACCTGTATGTAAAATATCATTTAAATCGAAGATGATGAGGCGAACAGCCTTCCTGGATTTGAATGGATTCTCCCGTATAGAGTCAGAAATCCCGAATCGCTTTTAAATGATATGGAATTGAAGCAGACGTTCATTTTATAATTTCGTTGACATGACTGAACAGTTTTTTTAGGCATACATTTTGTTGGAAACTAGCAAAATTGCCCTACCTCACTCGGGTTGAATTGGTTAATAATATATTGAAAGTGACCAGAAAATAATCACTTTTCTCATTCGTAGAAAAATGCCAAATCATTTAATTATGAGTAAACTCATTTTTAACACCTTTTCAACATTTTTATAATTTCTACAACCTACTTTGGACAAAAATTCTATACATGCAAATTCATCCATGTAATACATTTCATATATATCGCACCCCTGCTAAAGGTACAAATTGGCGAAAGGTGAGACACTAAGGTAACTATTACAAAAGACGATTTTGAAGGATTAGGAATTCCCTTTCTTAAGTTCTATTCCTGTAAAATTGCTCAACACTCAATTCGTAAAAATGATGAATCTCTCTCTCTCTCTACTGCGGATACTCTCTCACATAATTTATCTGCCAATATTTTTTTATTTGTGGCACTCTTTTCGAATTTCGCTACCATTAAGGGAAACATGACTAATTTGATAAGATATTTATCATATTTGTTTAAAAGCGAATGCGTTTTTTTTGATAATTCCTTTTCGTGGTACGTGCAATAATAAAAGAACTTGTTTTAAAATTTAATATCTTCAGTAGTGATAAAGCAAAGGTAACCTTTACTATTTTTTAAATGGTAAATTAATTTGATAGCTTTTCTTCTAAAGAAAATCATTGTTTTAAACAAACCTTCCCTATATAAATTGCTTAAATATAGCTTCAATTCGTAAAATAAGCCACCTTGGCCATCTGTCGCTATGACAAAGAATTTATAATATTTCAAAAGTCCTAGTTCGGATATTTATAACATTAACGTTCCTTCAATAATCTCAAAAACACACATAAAATTTGCTTTATTCTAACTAACATGCCGCTTTAAAGACAATACTTTGCGGTGGTGTTGCGTGTGATGAAAAGGAATTACTATTTATTAAAATAAGAAATATTTAAAACAGAAAACAAAGAATTAAAACATAATAAAAGTTGGCGGGAAAAAGTTTTAAAGATATAAATTCATGATTCTTTTTTATCTCTTGATATCGCACAGTTGCCACAACTTACAACTAAAAATTAGAATTTAAAAGTACGAAATTAATTCGAAGCGAAAAAAATATCACTGCGCGTGGCAAACGAACACGAGTTTCCGTTTTGTTGCAAAATATCGTCTGTCCCAAATGTTCGGAAGTAGCTTATATTTTTCAAAGAAAATAAATAAGGCTCCAAATAAAAAGTATTTGAATTTAAATTCTAAAGAAATAGTTTTTTAAAAAATAATTGATTTTTCTGCAGTACTGGTAAAATAATTTAAGTAATTGCAGTTCTCAGTATGCATTCCAGCTTCTCAAAAACTACCAAATTATGGTTGATTTAAGTAGAGTTACTCAGATGTTTCAACATGAAACATGTTTAAATACGTAACCAAAGGAATTTAAAATATTGCATTCTCTACACTAAAATATGGTTTATCAAATTTAGGACATTGCATTAAAATGTTTTGAACAAATCTTATGTGATATTTGTACAAACACACAGACTTAAAATCGAACATAGAACCGGAAGACGGACAGACAGACTTACACAACCAAGTTCAGTCACTAAATGAATGTAAGATCTCACAGTATGCAAAGTTTCGTGAAAATATACTCAACCGTTTGGACGTAGCATGGGCACACACAGACAGACAGATAGATGGACAGACAGACACCAAACGCGCAAGAGACGGATTTTGCATAATAAGGGTCCAAAACGGATAGAATACTTGAAATGTGTCGAAAATACTCAATGTACAAACAAACACTCCATTCTTATTTATATAGATAACAATTAACACCAGTAAGTGAACAGAATGCAGTTCTATATTTTGATAGGTAGGTATTTAATTAATGTCGCACTGGAGAAACACAATGGACTATTGATGATGGTCCGGGACGAATCCCGAGAGGAAAAAAACCGAGGAAAACACCACGTAATATTGCACCACGGTCAGATGACGAGGTCACACCTGCGCTGACACCCTCTCTCCAAGCTTCTACACCACTCCAACGTGAGGATATTTGAGTCCACGACAGATTTAACGTGCACACTTTGTACGCGACGGTCTTTGGAAGGATTCGAACTTGCAACCCTCCTGTTGCTAATCCGTTACTCTTCCAACCAGGTTACCACGGACCACATATTTTTGGATAATTTAGTTTAGTTATTATTTAGTTTAGAAGAATGAAATCAATTTATGTGAATATGGATGCTATATTCATTATAAGTGGATTGAAATAAGATATGAAATGTGAATAATGACACTTAGCCATCAATGAATATAAGCAATTACGAAAGTTTAGTGCCGATGAGTGAGTCTGCTAGTTTTATGAAAAAACAAATCAGTGTAGCTTTATCAGAGCTTTCTTTCAACGACATTAAGTGCTGTTCGTTGGCAAATCTGTACAATAGAGATTTATTTTGATCTTTCTGCGGCGTTTTTCAAAATCGATATTTCATTGTATCCGTGTGCATGACAGGCGGAAACAATAAAAGAGGCAGTGTTCCTGCTACTGTCATCTAGACAATCTGAGTGATTGTTTAGACGACATTTGGGAAATTCAGCAGAAGTTTCCAATGGAAATCTTCTGACGACACAAAATGTGTGCGCAGTATCAATTTCATTTTATGTCTTTCATTGATTGCAAAGGCACAACAATCAGTGAAAGAATAAACATAGTAAAGAATTGCTGTTATAAAATGCATAGACCTTGAATTGTCATTACCGAATGGGAAATATATCTATTTACAAAATTTATCAGCTAAGTCTCGCCGAATATCGTGAAACAGTACAATTGCTTTGTGTTTTCGATTTCAATGAACTTCATTAATATTGATTGAAGCTTTATTGTTTCCTGTCTTGTTGGACGTCGACTTCGTACCAAAGCATTGGGCGAAGAAAAGTGTGTGCCCAATAATCCGTCATTCTGTAACAAATTTTTATTTCTCGATGCCAGTTGAATGAGTATTAGGAGGGAATTTTAAGTAACGTCACACTGAAGCAAGACAACGGGCTAGTGGCAACAATCCGGGATCAAACCAGAAGTAAGACGGGGGAGTGATTCATTCTTAATTTTTTTGTGTTGTTGGTATTTAGAGTAATTTGACTCTCAATCTCTATACCTTCAATAAATAGCCCATTGTGTTGCTCCAGTGTGACGTTAATTAAAATACCTACCTATATCTTCAATTAAATTTTGTTGAGTTATCTTTCTCTATGAGCGCTTTTCTCTCCGGGCTATCGCGGTAAGTGGGACCGCGGTAGCCCGGTTGGTAGAGCAGCGGAGTAGAAACCATAGGGTTGCGATTTCGAATCCAACTAAAGACCATCTACAAAGGGGACTGCTGCATGTTAAATCTGTCGTGACCTCAAATGTCCTCACGTTGGCGTGGTGTGGAAAACTGGAGAATGGGGTGCCAGCTCAGGTGTGACGTCATCTGACCGTGGTTCAAAATTACGTGGTGTTGTCCTCGGGTCTTTCCCTTCGGGTTCGATCCCGGGCAGTCGCCAATGACCCGTTGTGCTGCTCGAGTGCGACGTTAATTAAAATACCTACCTACCTTAGACGTAAGTAGTTTAAAATCTAAATCTAACGATGAAACTACTCACAAGCAGATCCATAAACCGCAAGGGTTAGTTGGATTTTTGTGGATCAAGGGATTTGGTTAAACCACGCCAAACACAAGATAGACAACGTCAAATAATGGGCACACACAAGAAACATTTTACTGATACAGAAGAGAGAAGTACACCGAGGTAAGTTACAGGAGTCGAACCTGGGACGACTACAAATCGCTTTGGCAGGCTGCTAGCTCAGTGGGTTGGTTGGGTTTTACGGTTCAAGGGCCATGGTTGGCCATGCGACGACAAACACAATACTGTCAACGTCACGTAATAGACACATACACAAGACAAGGAAAGTTTTACTGACACAGAAAAAGAAATATACACATAGAGGAATCAAAACTGCGAAGTCTACAACTCGCAAGTTGCTAACGCAGTGGACATAACCACTGACCACTAACCATAGAGCTGTTGGGAAACCCACTCGTCAACGGTAGTCCCAATCAGTGAAAGAATGAACTCGATAAAAAAGCTGTTATAAAATTAACCTAGACTTTAAAGAGTCATTTACCCTATGGGAATATACATCTGTTTTTATATCTTTTTTCGGGATTTATCAGCTTATGAATCTTACAGAATATCGTGACATTGTAGAATTGCTTTGTGATTTTTACTTTAATAAACTGAGATATTAGATAATTTCATGACGTACTTAGAAAGGATAATTACGTATTTCAGGTTTCCTTTTCTTCCTCGTCATCTGACCGTGGTTCAAAATTACGAGGTATTGACCTCGGATCTTTCCCATCGGGATTATTCCCAGACAGTCGCTAATAACCCGGCTCCAGTGTGACGTTAATTCAACTACCTTCCTACCTTCCTTTTCTTCCATTGTATTTTTCAAAGGATTTGATGATGGTTGATTTATGAATATTACGATCTTTAAACTGTATTTTTAAATTAAAATGTGTTTTAACTCTTAATTTATACTAAATCAATGCTATATTCTCATATCATGAATATAGATTTCACCCTCGAAAGTTATTGGTTTTGTAAGTGCGGCCATTACTGTTTTCCAGTGAAAACTCAGCTTCATAAAGAGCGCAAATCTGTAAGCTTATTGTTTTATTTTAACGCTCCGCCACTAACCTCTTTGGCACTACAAGGGACGAACTGGTAGCCATTTGAGAGGGAGCACCCTAGTGGTTAAACCGCCTTTCCTCATAACAGGGACTATCATCAACACCTATGCGCTCAACCCTCCAAGAGGTTTTGACGAGATATCGTCCATCATGACCTGACAAATTTTGCTAATGACGAGGTATCTCATAATCAAAACATCAGATAATATCGTCATACAATAAAAATATCAAAATATCTCATGCAACTTTTGCTACCGAACTGCCATTGCTATCTCGGATGGTCGGCGTGACGCTGTTCCGGATGACAACTGGGCATGACTACCTTGCTGCCCACCTGTACAGGATCCACATGGTGCCCTACCCACAATGCCTGCTGTGTGTTCAGGACGTCATGGATGCTGCCCACCTGCATCAGTGCCCGGCCTTGGACCAAGAACCAGACACCGAGGAGGACTAGTCGAGGAAGCTTTCCCGTCTCTACTGGTCTGTGCCACAATGCCTGCTGTGTGTTCAGGACGTCATGGATGCTGCCCACCTGCATCAGTGCCCGGCCTTGGACCAAGACCAAGACCCCGAGGAGGACTAGTCGAGGAAGCTTTCCCGTCTCTACTGGTCTGTGCCACAATGCCTGCTGTGTGTTCAGGACGTCATGGATGCTGCCCAACTGCATCAGTGCCCGGCCTTGGACCAAGACCAAGACCCCGAGGAGGACTAGTCGAGGAAGCTTTCCCGTCTCTACTGGTCTGTGCCACAATGCCTGCTGTGTGTTCAGGACGTCATGGATGCTGCCCACCTGCATCAGTGCCCCGCCTTGGACCAAGAACCAGACACCGAGGAGGACTAGTCGAGGAAGCTTTCCCGTCTCTACTGGTCTGTGCCACAATGCCTGCTGTGTGTTCAGGACGTCATGGATGCTGCCCACCTGCATCAGTGCCCGGCCTTGGACCAAGACCAAGACCCCGAGGAGGACTAGTCGAGGAAGCTTTCCCGTCTCTACTGGTCTGTGCCACAATGCCTGCTGTGTGTTCAGGACGTCATGGATGCTGCCCACCTGCATCAGTGCCTGGCCTTGGACCAAGAACCAGACCCCGAGGAGGACTAGTCGAGGAAACTTTCCCGTCTCTATTGGTCTGTGCCACAATGCCTGCTGTGTGTTCAGGACGTCATGGATGCTGCCCACCTGCATCAGTGCCCGGCCTTGGACCAAGAACCAGACACCGAGGAGGACTAGTCGAGGAAGCTTTCCCGTCTCTACTGGTCTGTGCCACAATGCCTGCTGTGTGTTCAGGACGTCATGGATGCTGCCCACCTGCATCAGTGCCCGGCCTTGGACCAAGAACCAGACCCCGAGGAGGACTAGTCGAGGAAGCTTTCCCGTCTCTACTGGTCTGTGCCACAATGCCTGCTGTGTGTTCAGGACGTCATGGATGCTGCCCACCTGCATCAGTGCCCGGCCTTGGACCAAGAACCAGACCCCGAGGAGGACTAGTCGAGGAAGCTTTCCCGTCTCTACTGGTCTGTGCCACAATGCCTGCTGTGTGTTCAGGACGTCATGGATGCTGCCCACCTGCATCAGTGCCCGGCCTTGGACCAAGAACCAGACACCGAGGAGGACTAGTCGAGGAAACTTTCCCGTCTCTACTGGTCTGTGCCACAATGCCTGCTGTGTGTTCAGGACGTCATGGATGCTGCCCACCTGCATCAGTGCCAGGCCTTGGACCAAGAACCAGACACCGAGGAGGACTAGTCGAGGAAGCTTTCCCGTCTCTACTGGTCTGTGCCACAATGCCTGCTGTGTGTTCAGGACGTCATGGATGCTGCCCACCTGCATCAGTGCCCGGCCTTGGACCAAGAACCAGACCCCGAGGAGGACTAGTCGAGGAAACTTTCCCGTCTCTACTGGTCTGTGCCACAATGCCTGCTGTGTGTTCAGGACGTCATGGATGCTGCCCACCTGCATCAGTGCCCGGCCTTGGACCAAGAACCAGACACCGAGGAGGACTAGTCGAGGGAGCTTTCCCGTCTCTACTGGTCTGTGCCACAATGCCTGCTGTGTGTTCAGGACGTCATGGATGCTGCCCACCTGCATCAGTGCGCGGCCTTGGACCAAGACCAAGACCCCGAGGAGGACTAGTCGAGGAAGCTTTCCCGTCTCTACTGGTCTGTGCCACAATGCCTGCTGTGTGTTCAGGACGTCATGGATGCTGCCCACCTGCATCAGTGCCCGGCCTTGGACCAAGACCAAGACCCCGAGGAGGACTAGTCGAGGAAGCTTTCCCGTCTCTACTGGTCTGTGCCACAATGCCTGCTGTGTGTTCAGGACGTCATGGATGCTGCCCACCTGCATCAGTGCCCGGCCTTGGACCAAGAACCAGACCCCGAGGAGGACTAGTCGAGGAAGCTTTCCCGTCTCTACTGGTCTGTGCCACAATGCCTGCTGTGTGTTCAGGACGTCATGGATGCTGCCCACCTGCATCAGTGCCCGGCCTTGGACCAAGAACCAGACCCCGAGGAGGACTAGTCGAGGAAGCTTTCCCGTCTCTACTGGTCTGTGCCACAATGCCTGCTGTGTGTTCAGGACGTCATGGATGCTGCCCACCTGCATCAGTGCCCGGCCTTGGACCAAGAACCAGACCCCGAGGAGGACTAGTCGAGGAAGCTTTCCCGTCTCTACTGGTCTGTGCCACAATGCCTGCTGTGTGTTCAGGACGTCATGGATGCTGCCCACCTGCATCAGTGCCCGGCCTTGGACCAAGAACCAGACCCCGAGGAGGACTAGTCGAGGAAGCTTTCCCGTCTCTACTGGTCTGTGCCACAATGCCTGCTGTGTGTTCAGGACGTCATGGATGCTGCCCACCTGCATCAGTGCCCGGCCTTGGACCAAGAACCAGACCCCGAGGAGGACTAGTCGAGGAAGCTTTCCCGTCTCTACTGGTCTGTGCCACAATGCCTGCTGTGTGTTCAGGACGTCATGGATGCTGCCCACCTGCATCAGTGCCTGGCCTTGGACCAAGAACCAGACCCCGAGGAGGACTAGTCGAGGAAGCTTTCCCGTCTCTACTGGTCTGTGCCACAATGCCTGCTGTGTGTTCAGGACGTCATGGATGCTGCCCACCTGCATCAGTGCCCGGCCTTGGACCAAGAACCAGACCCCGAGGAGGACTAGTCGAGGAAGCTTTCCCGTCTCTACTGGTCTGTGCCACAATGCCTGCTGTGTGTTCAGGACGTCATGGATGCTGCCCACCTGCATCAGTGCCCGGCCTTGGACCAAGAACCAGACCCCGAGGAGGACTAGTCGAGGAAGCTTTCCCGTCTCTACTGGTCTGTGCCACAATGCCTGCTGTGTGTTCAGGACGTCATGGATGCTGCCCACCTGCATCAGTGCCCGGCCTTGGACCAAGAACCAGACACCGAGGAGGACTAGTCGAGGAAGCTTTCCCGTCTCTACTGGTCTGTGCCACAATGCCTGCTGTGTGTTCAGGACGTCATGGATGCTGCCCACCTGCATCAGTGCCCGGCCTTGGACCAAGAACCAGACCCCGAGGAGGACTAGTCGAGGAAGCTTTCCCGTCTCTACTGGTCTGTGCCACAATGCCTGCTGTGTGTTCAGGACGTCATGGATGCTGCCCACCTGCATCAGTGCCCGGCCTTGGACCAAGAACCAGACACCGAGGAGGACTAGTCGAGGAAGCTTTCCCGTCTCTACTGGTCTGTGCCACAATGCCTGCTGTGTGTTCAGGACGTCATGGATGCTGCCCACCTGCATCAGTGCTCGGCCTTGGACCAAGAACCAGACCCCGAGGAGGACTAGTCGAGGAAGCTTTCCCGTCTCTATTGGTCTGCGCGCCACCAAATGTTCCAACATAATGGGACACTAATGGCCCACATAAATGGCCCAAGGGTGGGCGTTGGCTAGAACTTTTGCTACACCTTTCATTTTTTAGGTTACAATTTAATGTGCATCAATTCATCACTCTGTTGTATGTTTCTTGGTACGTTAATTTTCAAAACAGTTTTCTGATAAATCTTAAAAAACCGAGTTTGGTATTACTATGGTATGCATCTATTGTAAGAACAATAAATATTAATGAGACATTAAACTGAATAGAACGTATTAAGCACTTGAATTAAGAAGTTGATAAGAAGCAAGTCCATTTTGACCAGCCTGCGTTGCGTCAACCGCCAAATACGAATGCTCTACTGTCCTGAGATCCTTGAAGAAGCATCTTTAGTTTTGCTATTTTATCACACTTTAGGTTCAGCACTGATCGCCTAAATACTAAGTAATGTGATTTAAAATGATAATTTTTTTAGTTGCATATTGATGAGCACAGTAGTTCTGGATGAGGGGAACACTGAAAGCATGCAATATTTCACTACCCAAAAGAGAGAACCTTCCAAGAAACACAATATTCCATAATTTTCTCCGATTCTTTTATGTTCAACAACCATATATAAAGTTTAGAGTCTAAAACAAGTAGTAAGAGATTCAAGAATTTATTGATTTGAAATAGACTTGAAGTTGAGAATGGTTTAATATCGAAATTATAAGACATTTAACCTAACATTGCTGATCTAATTGCTTAAGACGTAGCTTAATTTTTCACAGTAAGATTAAGGTATATATTTTGATATCATGAACCCTCCAAGTGGTTTCGACGAGATATATCTTCTATCAAGATCTGACCAATTTCTCTAATGACGAGATATTTCGTCGAAATTGTCGATTTTTTCATGATGACGAGCTCAAGTTCTAGTTAGTTCTCTTCTAATGACGAGTTATGTCGTCTATCAAGATCTGGTCAGTTTTGCTAATGACGAGATACCTCGTCGAGAAAACCATCAGGAGGGTTAATGTAGGCTCCATTCGTTCCTAAGTGTCAATGTGTAACTAGCATTATAGAATACTTCTATCATTTACATGAGCTACAGCGTTTTAAGTTTGATACCATTTCAAAAATATTGTCTTTACACCTTAGTTCCATTTCTTACCGAAAAATATGGTAATTTACGTTCATTACCATAATTTTAGAGAAACAGTTTCCTTTTTCCTGTTTATATGTGCGCTGAAACCTTAAATAGGACAGTAAGTAGTTCCACAAATAGCATTCCGTATCATGGCTGACGAAAAAACGGTTGAATTCCTCTGTGGAATGTTAGTTGCGTTGGTAAGGCACAACTAATATTGAAAGATAAAGACGGAATAGAAAGAAAATACTTAAGATAAACTATAAAACTGGCAATAATATGTACACTATAAAGGGGATGTAAGTTCTGAAATATATTACATATATATAAGTTTTTGCTACAAACATTTCAAGGGGTTAGAAGGAAATTTGAGTAAATTATGATGACCCCATTTCCAGAATGCTTTTCAATGATATAACAAACTATACACAGAAAACTCAATAATTCTTAAAATGTGAAAGTTTTTACTCCCTTTCACTTCATTCATTTTACGTCTAATACATAAGAAAGGTAGCTTAAAAACTCTATTTGACTTCATGCCACGCTGGTGCCATATATCGGCATATATCACCGCCAAAGGGGTTTTTATAACTTACTAATATGCAACCTTTCTGATGTAGTTCTACAATGACAGTCCACTCGATTTATATTGATAGGCGACATATTATGTCATTGCAATACCGACCAAATCTTAATAGACTATATAGTATATCATTCGGAAAAGCGACCAGATCTTATTATCGGCATGTATCGCCACCAAAGAGGCTTTACTAATATATAACTTACTAATATATAACCTTTTCGATGTAATTCTACAATAATAGTCTTCTCGATTTATACTCTGATAATTTGGCTTTTGTATACATCACACATGATAAGTTTCATTTCGACGAACTTCTGGATACCTTTTTTGCAGAGTGTATTTTTAACCTTCATACTGATTTATCTTCGTGTCGCAAACTGCCTTGTAATGGCTAGCCTCTGATGCAAAAATTTGTTCCAAACTGTCACCAGTTCTAAGCAAGGGACAATTTGTTTTGCCTACTTGATTCTTCATTCCCTCAGGAGAAGTAGGACAGTTTTGTCTCGACGAGATATCCTGTCATTAACAAAACCGACAAGATCTTGTTAGACGAGATATATATCCATTCGTAAAACTAACAAGATCTTGATAGACTAAATATATTGTTCGCAAAACCGACCAGATCTTTATGGACGAGATATCATATCATTTGCAAAACCGATCAGATCTTGATGGACGAGATATCATATCATTTGCAAAACCGACCAGATCTTGATGGACGAGATATCATATCATTTGCAAAACCGACCAGATCTTGATGGACGAGATATCATATCATTTGCAAAACCGATCAGATCTTGATAGACGAGATATCCTGTCATTCGCAAAGCCGACCAGATCTTGATAGACGAAAAAAGTGTTCAAAATAGTTCCATCGAAAGGGACATGAACAGAGTTGGCAAAATGTCCTACTTTTGAACATTTACTTTGGTTATCTGTCAATGATGCCTTTGAGTATTTGAAAGCATTGTCCAAATGAAAATTTTATTTCCATTGAAAAGGCAGAAAATGTGGATCAATAATCAAAGCCAAATGAATCTTTAGAAAATATAAAAATACTCTAAAAACTAAAAATTATTTGATTTAAAAAGTTAAAAGAAACCCAAAATTAAAAAAATTCAAATGTCACGGAAGTCCGAATCTTTATATCCATAAATTTAAGCAATAAAAACTCGACACATTTTTATTTATCATTTATTGAATTTTAAAAACAGTTAGTTTCATAAATTGTAAATCTTACAGATTCACACTAAAATGCAGCCTCTTTTATTGGTTTCACATCGTATGTAACATAACATTATATAGTTCGAAAATGGTTATTCTTGTTTATTACTTCACTGCTACGAAATTTACATAATTTCAACATCATAATACATACGAGCAACCATACCACTAGGTTAACATTACAAAACAAAACATTCACTGCGCGATTTGTTGTAAAAACACTGCAATACTTTAAAAAAATACTTTTAATCTTCTGTTATAATTACACTATCATCTAATCTGGCTAACTTTGAAAGCTTACATATTCAAAAAAGGTTATTAAGCTCTCTCACAATATTCCTTTCCAAAAAGTAATTCACGCTGGTCACTGCTATATATACTATTGTGTTGTAAGTTGAGGTACAGCTGTATCTAGCGCCTCGTCCAGTGGCAACGCTCTTGGCGCACTTTTAGTAGCGATTTATGGCAGGTGAAGGTAACCCATCTTTATTAGGGTTATTCCCGTTTTTATGGCAACCTCGGCAAGCAAAAGATTTAAAAAGATGTTATATTTATAAAGATTTTTAAAGATAATAAAATATTTTTTCTAATATTTCTTTCCTTGGCGACATAAAAAGTGCGCTAAGAGCATTGCCACCAGGCAAGGCGCTAGATATAGCTGTACCTAAGTTAATTTATGAAGTAGTGGCTAACTTCGCAGCATTTAAAGCTTTCTGATGACTTTGAATAAAAGGTCAACAAAGCTTTTCATTGTTGGAATTTATATAAAACCATCAATAATAAACTACCTAAATGCGCACATTAAATTGCATCTATCAAGTCTTAAATGATATTTCTGAGTGAAATATCATAAAAACCTTATTCTATGAGTTCTTTTTTTATGAATTGATAGAAAAGAATAGGTTGTGTACCAGGTATCGAATGTTTATCAATATTAACAATAATATTCATAATATAATTTTATTTTATTTGAGATTAGACACTGCTGGCCACCGTAAATGCAACATCCTGAAGGAAGCCTGCAAATAATATGAAATTTACAACATGCATTAGCGGAGGTGAGATATGCGAATGATTAGAATTTCAGTGCAGACGCACATCACGCGCGCCTGTGGCGCCACTTCAAAGCGCTATTTAAGGCTTGGAGATTTCGACGATTTCAAGTACGGCAATTGTGTTTTTCTTGTGGTTTTTTCAAAAAAACGATCAATTATGCCTCGTAGAAAACAGCGATCATCTTTTGATCAAGTATCCGAGTTCGACAGAGGAAGGATAGTGGCCTACCGAGATTGTGGATTATCTTTCAGGGAAATCGGTAGTCGTGTTGGACGAAACCAAACAACTGTAATGCGGATATGTGATCGTTGGATGCAGGAGGGTACGACGGACCGACGTGTTCGATCGCATCCACCTCAGTGCACCACTTCACGTGATGACAGGCATATTGTGCGTATGGCAGTGACGGATCGCTCAGCCACATCACGAACCATAGCACAGCACATTCAGTCTGTACCGCATCATCCAGTGTCTGCGCGTACCATTCGACGCCGTTTACAGCAGAGTGGTCTGTCCGCAAGACGTCCATTGCTTCGTCTACCCTTGACGCAGAACCACAGACTTTTCCGCCGCCAATGGTGCGATGAAAGAAGGATGTGGACGGCAGAATGGAATGAAATTGTCTTTACTGACGAGTCACGCTTCTGTCTGCAACACCACGATGGTCGGATTCGAGTCTGGAGACACCGTGGAGAGAGGATGCTGAACAGCTGCGTTATGCACCGCCACACTGGTCCTGCACCGGGTATTATGGTATGGGGCGGTATTGGATATCACTCTCGCACTCCTCTAGTACGCATTGCCGGTACTTTAAACAGCCAGCGCTACATCTCCGAGGTGTTGGAGCCAGTTGTCCTTCCTTACCTTCAGGGCTTGCCCACAGCCATATTTCAACAGGATAATGCGCGACCACACGTGGCACGCATTGTCCAAGGGTTCTTCGTCAATCGCCAGATTGAATTGCTTCCCTGGCCAGCTCGCTCTCCGGATCTTTCGCCGATAGAAAACATGTGGTCCATGGTTGCTCAACGATTGACCCAGAATACATCCCCAGCTGCCACACCAGATCAACTTTGGCAACGTGTGGAAGCTGCTTGGTCTGCTGTATCCCAAGAACACATCCAAAGTCTCTTTGAATCAATGCCGAGGCTTGTGGCAGCGGTGATCTCCAACAATGGCGGCTACTCTGGCTACTGATTTTGGCAGGAACCACACTACACAGAAGTCTATAAATTTAATCATTTGATACTTGGTCAACATGTTATCTACAAAATAAATTTTGTTGTGATATCTCTTGTCTTTCTTGGTGTTGCAATTTGGGTGGCCAGCAGTGTATAAAACTTACAATTTGGAATACTTCATAATTAAATCTCGAAAACTTATCAAAAGTTCAAATAATTTAAAATTACAATATAAAAAACAATTAAATTCTATACATTTTAATGTAAAAATTGAAATATCTAAGTATATGTAACATCCCAATATAATATATTCCATACTTCTAAATTGGTGTATTAAATGTAAATGTAAAAATATATATTTGTATTTAAATTTCCAAATTTATACATTCGTTCGAACATTAAGATTTAAATGTCCAAATGCATATGCACATCTACTGCACATTTTATTATTTGCAAACCTATAACATCTGCATTAATAATACACGTTGATTATTATCTGATTTATTCAGACATTAATAATGAGTCGTTTTTTAATAAAAATGGTCTCAAACCACAAAGATCTTTCTCCATTCAATGTACACCTACATCATATTTAAACGCGCTCACTGTTTTTCCGAATTCAAAATATCTGTTCTCAAAAACGCACCCAAGATTTTCTGATTTTGAAGCATTTACCAATATTTTGAAATTTCTCTGCACTTACGACTAGGGTGAACCAGCCAGTTCCTGACCACCCACTAGTAACTGACCATAACTAAGCACAGAAAATGTAAGTTCAATTGCAAACTAGCTCCAGGGGAATTCGTTTTATATAAATACTGTTCATTAATTGGTCAACAATATTAAGCTATCAAATATTAAAAATTAAACTACGGAAGGTTTAAATACCTTACATACCAGACACTAAGTGCAAAAAATCTTTACAGTGCAATTACAAATTACCTCCAGGATAATTTTTGTCATGAATAATGCGGACTAATTGGTCTACAAAACATTAAGCCATCAAATAATAGAAATAAAATAAAAATAATTAATCACCTTCCTTACCAAGCACCAAGTACAAAGAATCTTTAAAATGCAATTAATATTAGCTCAAGGATAATTTTTATCCTGAGTAATGTGGACTAATTGGCAAACAATATTAAGACATCGAATAATGAAAATAAACTACAGAAAATTTTAATCACTTCCCTTACCAGACACTAAGTACAAAAATGTTTAAAGTGCTCCCGGGTAATTTGTGTCATAAATAATGTGCCCTAATTTATCACTAACTAGCTGGTTCATCCCTCAGTCTGTTTCCCAGATAACCTCTTGGACGTGGTTATTGGCAAAGATTTGGAGCCGATAGCATCTCTATACATATGACCAACTTAAAGAAATTTTATACAAATAACACTTTATTTCAAAATGTTTTTCCCTAGACTTGTGAAACCTTTATGACTGCAATATATGTTAAAAAATTTCAAATATGCACTTTGTCATTTATCTCAGTTCATGCCACTGTATAACTTGTCGTCTAGGCGCATGTCGCATGGCATTCCAATGGTTCAAGGAATTCTTCCGACTCGACGTTCCAATGACCACCTTCCCCAGGCATAGGTCTTTGCTGGACACTCTCTTTGGTCCACCCTCTTCGTTGCTGCAGGTCAGCTGGTCACTAGTGCGGTATATCGCCAGAAGCACGGCTATGTGGTCCAGTTTCGAGAATGGTACGTCGAACATCAGCATTTCGTTGAAGACAGGGAACTGAGAGGAGGGTCTTTTGGAAGTCTTTCTTTTCTCGAATATCTTCCCACCGTAAATTGCCATCGCTTGGACGTAGAAACCTGCAGGAATCAGGTACATCAGAATGAGAAAATACGTTAGTATCTGCTGTAAAGAAAATCAGTTTTTGAACTTGAATATATTCAGTTTTTAACACCTCTGACAATCAAGAGGTTTCCTAGTACAACATTGCATTTACCCCACAAACAGTGACTAATCAACCACATCTATTGGTTGAAAGAATCCTAGGAAAGAAGATCCAAATAGATGATTGTCTTCCTATTAAAAGAACTTTGTTACACAGTTGCAATTAATCCTTAATTAATAAAATTTTCTTATAAATAAATATTTTATTACAAGGGTCCGTTAATTGAGGTCCACTTACCTGATTTGGGCCTCGGAATACGTTTATCCGGTCCGCGATTGCGTCTGATAAAAATATGGGAAGTCCTTATAATTTGGACTAATGGTATTTTCAGGATAGATAAGATATGACTTTACCTCTCTAAGTGGTTGATGATAGACTACTTCTAAGACGTTTGTTAACACAAATTTTCTTCAGTCGAACATGAATAGAAGTGATAGAAATCGTACTTATTTTTAAATGCATGATATTCTTATTTTTTGTGTATTGTTCGTTTTGTTTATTATACAAATTCATTCTTGAATTTTATAGCTCATATCGAAGAAATTTTTTCTTGCCTTTCGTCAAATTCTATAATTTAGGTCAAATATTTCATAATTAAATTTCAAATGTTTTAAGAGTCTAACTGTTAAGTTTTGAACTTAATATGAAATTTCGCCCGTGCAATAGTGTGTAATGCAATCCAGTGTTCCGACAAAAAGGTTGGTATATATTATGGTAAGTGACAATTACATGCATATACATTTTGAATTATTTATTATTTCTACGAAAGTTTAATAGATCACAATGACATTTATACTTCTAATAATGGGTGTCTGTTTATACCACACTCACAAAAGATATTTAATGGGAGTCAGTCTAATTTTATTAATTAAGATTTAGTTGATATAATAATTAAATTGTTCAAAATACACATACTATTCCAATTAAATGATAAAGCCATGAGTGATTGCATTTGGTTAGAAAAGTCATGTCGTTCGTTGACAACTCTGTAAGGATGGTATGCTAGATAGAAAACGTCTAGTGAGTCAACCTTGAATGACGAGGGCAACTTGATATGATAACGAGTTGATACATTTACATTGAAGTGAATGAAGAAAAAAATTCTAGAGTTAAGAAATGATACAGTCTTTTAAAGTACTTCCGGGAACACTAAATCTCCACTTCGTGTTGGCTTAAAGCGGTCTATTTTTATTACATTTATGTGTGATTATAGGAGTTGCAATGTTTAATTTCCTTCTTTTTGTGTACAAACGGTTGATTGGTTAATTTTGGGTTTTATAGCATTGGGGGCATATTTGGATGAGCTTGGCCAAACACAAGACAGCAATGAGGGAGATAAAAAAAGCTAAAGGAAGGGTAGGCGAGGGTAAAATAGAAGGGAGGACAGATCACTCGGGCACCTCGGAGTTGTGAAGCCCGTGCACACATAAACATATGCCCTGAGGGCTCGTGTACGAATGTTTACAGTAGACTCACTTTATAGCCACTCGACTTAACAACTTGTTGCGATAAAAGGACTAATTGAGAAAGTCCTGACAATTTTATTGCTGTAATGCTATTTCATGATCGATATATCGACCACGGAGCAGAAAATCTCGTTACAGCGATCTCTAGTTGGGGGTGTCACCTGATACGTTGAAGCGATTTAGCTTTAGTTGATTCTTCGAGGGCTTTTTAAGCATGATTTGGCGATTTTCTGGTCTCGCCGGGTCGCCAAATGAATTTCTTTGCGTATCAATCACGTGGCATTTCATAAAATTCTACAAAAAGCGCGTTTGAGTGGATGAAGAATACGCGCAATGGCGAATATAATATTCGGTATGTTATTCATTAACCCTCTGAGAATGACTCAATTTCCGAGTAGTGTAGTATTCCTTCTCCCCACACACATGTAATGACTAAATAACCACATTGATTGGCTGACAGAATCCTAGGAAAGATTATATTGGTCAAGAAGTTCAAAATTGATTAGATTTCATGCAGTGAAAAACTGAGGTTGCAGAACGAATACATGTGAAACCCTCCCAGGGTTAAAGAGTTTCTTCTGAAATTACAAAATTTTATACAGTATGAAAATTGGCATTCCCTTTCCCAACCGCCCTCAAAAAAGGAAGAGAAATATTCGATGTAACGACCCTTTGATTTTTCGCTCTAGAGCGAATGTCCTCTCTGGTCGTTACTACGCAAGTCTACTGTATTAGTATTTCTTGGTTAAAAAAGGAAAGATATTTTAATATGCACATCTTTTATAAAGCCTTTCAAGGGCGGTGAGATGTTTGACATCCCACCCTCCTTGAAATTGTTACGAAAAGATACTCTAGATATGCTAACACACAAGTGGTTTCGACGAGACATATCGTCCACCATGATTTGACCAATTTTTGCTAATGACGAGTTATCTCGTCATCAAGATATGCCCGAGTTTTTGATGATGACGAGATCAAGATCTGATCAGTTTTCTTCTAATGACGAGATATGTCATCCATCAGGATCTGAACAATTTTGCTAATGATGAGGTATCTCGTCCTCATGATATTGCCGAATTTGTTATGACGACGAGATCAAGATCTGGTCAGTTTTCTAATGACGAGATATCACGTCCATCAAGATCTGTTCAGTTTTCTAATGACGAGATATCCCGTCCATCAAGATCTGTTCAGTTTTCTGATGACGAGATATCCGACCATCAAGATCTGTTCAGTTTTCTAATGACAAGATACCTCATCGAGTCAACCACGTGGAGAGTTTGGGCTGCTAAAGGATACCTCATTTAGTATTCCATTTGTCTCCCTAAGGGGGGTATCCGCACATTTTTAGGCTCATAGGGTGTAGGTGCCTCCAAGTCCAAGAAACCCATTGGGAAGCTATTTCGGATGCATTACATTCCGATTTGTTCTACTGAGATAAATTACTAATGACAGAAAACATTCAAATATCCAACAGACATTAACGAATTAAAAAATGCGGCGTCTAACTTTCTTACTTATCTGGGGGCAATACTCTCATAATATTTTAACCCTTGAGTTCACACGCATCTGTCCGTTCTGCAAAGTGCAGTCTTCCCTGCATGGCTTCTAACCAAGTTTGACCTTCTTGGGCAATAGAATGCTTCCTAGAAATCTTTCAACCAATAGATGTGACAGTCGTTAACCCTTTGAGGGATTCCTACGCATCTATCAGTTCTGCAAAGTTCAGTATTCCCTGCATTGCTTCTAACCAAGTTTGACCTTCTTGGGCAATAGAATGCTTCCTAGAAATCTTTCAACCAATAGATGTGACAGTCGTTAACCCTTTGAGGGATTCCTACGCATCTATCAGTTCTGCAAAGTTCAGTATTCCCTGCATTGCTTCTAACCAAGTTTGACCTTCTTGGGCAATAGAATACTTCCTAGAAATCTTTCAACCAATAGATGTGACAGTCGTTAACCCTTTGAGGGATTCCTACGCATCTATCAGTTCTGCAAAGTTCAGTATTCCCCTGCATTGCTTCTAACCAAGTTTGACCTTCTTGGGCAATAGAATGCTTCCTAGAAATCTTTTAACCAATAGATGTAGCAGTCGTTAACCCTTTGAGGGATTCCTACGCATCTATCAGTTCTGCAAAGTTCAGTATTCCCTTGCATTGCTTCTAACCAAGTTTGACCTTCTTGGGCAATAGAATGCTTCCTAGAAATCTTTTAACCAATAGATGTAGCAGTCGTTAACCCTTTGAGGGATTCCTACGCATCTATCAGTTCTGCAAAGTTCAGTATTCCCTGCATTGCTTCTAACCAAGTTTGACCTTCTTGATCAATATAATCTTTCCTAGGATTTGTCAAACCAATAGATGTAGTTGTTTAGTCATTGAGTGTTCAGAGATCAAGATACACTACTCTAAGATTTCGTGAAGCTCAGACGGTTAAATATGAGGAAGGTTAAATTCAATATACTAACAAGGAAATCGTGTGAAGTACAGGGGGTTAAATGTGATCTAGATGAGCGATAAGACATACAGTAACCCACCACCTCTAAAAAACTTGAAGAAAACATTAATTTTTGTAACGTTATAATACATTTATGTAAGCATGTTTCATCTCTAACTCTCCAAGTGGTTTCGACGAAATATCTCGTCCATCAAGATCTGACTAATTTTGCTAATGACGAGATATCTCGTCATCAAAATATTACCAATATTTTTTGACGACGAGATCAAGAGCTTGGCAATTTTATTCTAATGACGAGGTATCTCGTCCATCAAGATGTGGTCAGTTTTGCTAATGGCGAGATAGAATCTCTTCAAGACAACCACAGGGGATTAAATGGTTTGTTTTTCAGGATTTGTTAGAACATTTTTTGTTAGAACAGTACACTCGTGTTATACGACCCTGAGGGAATCTTCGTTCAGGGACGTTATATCAAATGATTATTCTATTGAACATTCCTCGTTCGTTTCTTTTAGAAAGTGGAGTAGAAAAGGAAATGTCGATTTTCCAAACTAACAAATTTTAACAATTTCAGAAGATAAACTATCCGTTGTTTTAGAAACTATCCAAGATGAATAACAGTATAAAATAAAATCAATGAAGTACGAGCTATAGTGCAGTAAAAATTTAAAAGTGTATAACTAAAGTTAAACACTGAAGATTAAAAAAATTAATTTTAAATCATTGTTTCTTTACTTAGGTAAAGATAATGCTCTTAGGCAAGTTAAACAGTTTGGCAATCTTCGTTTGCGAAAAATGTTTTATGTGGACGTCTTTTAAGATTTTCTTTTTTTTATCTCAATAGACAATGCTGAGAGCTTAGTTTGGGGTAGAGGAGACATCGTTAGCTAAGTGGCAAACAGTCTAAGCCACACGGTCCGAACTGAAATGACACGTGATTCATACTGGGGTAAAGAGAAACTCGACATCGACAATCCAGTAAAATTTCTGTATCGAATTTCTTTTCGTTTCAAAATTCCACGAGCTACTTTGAAATTAACTTCTAGTAGAATGAAAAATTGTTTAAGATTATTCGGAAGAATATTTGGTACTTTAACAACGCTCTGAAACATCAAAAACAGATTATGTACGAAATATGTGAATGTTCAAAAATAATATAATAGCCCGTTGCGTTGCTCCAGTACGACGTTTATTCAACTACATACCAACTTACCTCAAAAAGAATGTAGCAAAAGATGTCGATCAAAATAGTTATGTTGTTAAGAAAAATAGTTGCATATATACGACAAATTTAAAAATAAACAAGTATATGTTGAACATGCATAGTTTCAATTAAACCTTCTAATCATGCGTTTTAGGACCAGTTTACTTTCATGACAAACTATAACATATACTAAATTTCTAATTTTTGAGTTAATAAATTGCAATGAAGGTTTTTAAACACTACCGTATGAATACTAGAAATTTAAATTAAGTGTTATAGGTTGGTTGTGTTTTTATCATCGATCTTGAAATGAAATAGATAAGCATAAGGGAGGAGTCGATCAGATCTCAGAAGGGTAAGTCACGTGTGCTTACGAATCGACTGCGGTCTGTTGGCTATCAAAGCCCAGACTACTGTTTCTAATCACGGTGGATAATCACTTTAATCAATCAATAATTTGTACCACATTAGGATACATGCTTTTCACCACAACAACGCGACAGATCTTCAAACCAAGCGACCGGAAGAAATAGCATGATGCTGCGCGCACATGCTCCATCTATTTCATTAGAAGGTCGATGACTAGAGCGAAGCTAGGCATTTGGAGATTTGTCGAGATGAGATGAAAATATGGACATTCATTCAATAAATCGTGTTGTCCATGGATTTTTCCTTCTGGGTTTGATCCCGTACTGTCGCCAATAGCACGTTGTATTGCTCCAGTGCGACGTTAATTAAATACCTACTTACCTACATTCAACAAACTGTTGATTGAGCTCTATTTTGAAGCATTATAAGGAAGCAGATACTTTTTTCACCAAGCATTTTAACAATTGTTAACCTTAAAGACAAAGTTTGGGGACATTTCCTTCTTGACTATCTCGACAGAACAATATTCCTGACTTGCTTTCTTTCGGACTATAGTGAAATTATATTCTTATATTATCATTTAAATAAAGGTAGGTATTTTAATTAACGTCGCACCAAAGAAACAGAACGAGCTATTGGCGACGGTGTGGGATTGAACCCGAAGGAAGGGATCTAAGGATAAAACCACCTAATTTTGAACTAGAGTCAAATGACGAGGTCACACCTGAGCAGGCACCCCGAACTTCCACACCACGCCAACGTGAGGACATTTAAGGCCACGATAAATTTAGCGTGCACCAGCCTCCTTTGTACACAACTCTCTTTGGATGAATTCGAACTCGCAACCCTCCGGTTGCTAATATGTTACTCTTCCAACCGGGCTACCGTGGCCTCCTTTAAGTAAACGAACGCTATTTAGTTTGTTAGAGTTTTTGACAAGGGTCTTACTTATGCCATCTTGAACTTCCGCTATTTTCTTGAGGTTATTTGCTTTTAAAACTGCAACCGTCATTCTCTCAGCCGTTGGCAGGTAGCACAGGCCCAGAAGCAATTGACCGTTATTCTGAAAATGAATTACTTGGATTAAGACCCTGCTTATTCTTCTCTATTGCTTATTACTAAATTATCTGCTTTGGTATGTGTATATGAAGATTAATTTGATATTTTGTAGCCATCAAGGAAATGAATATTATATAACGAAATATAGAAAAACAAACGTATAGACATGTATTAGGTTATTTAACCCTCCAAGCGGTTTTGACGAGATACCTCGCCAATCAATATCTCGACAATTTTGCTAATGATGAGATATATCGTCTTCAAGATATTGCCTATGTTTTTTTATGATAAGATCAAGATCTGGTCTGTTCTCATCTAAAGACGAGGTATATCGTCCATCAAGATCTGCTAATGGTTTTTCTAATGACCAGATACCTAGTCAAGTCAACCACCTGAAGGGTTAAGTCAAGGGAAAACGTCACAAACTTTTTCTTTACTTGAAGAAATTTGCTGGTTTATTTCAGGAGAATTGCTTAATGAAGTTTGGGTTAATTGTTGAGACAGCTCATTTCATGTAATGATCTGAATATTTTACATTAAAAATAACAAATTCAGATGTCTGAAATAATAACTTTTATGGATAAATTCAGTGCATAAATTTTAATGAATTTGTATAAAATGTTTTAAATAAGAAAGGATTCTAAGAGTTAGAACAAGATCAATACATGCTAATGCACTGAGAAGTGAATTGTAGTTATGAAAACAAATTTCTTTTTGTAGTCGATAAAACTTAGTTTGCTTAAAACTGGAAGACTGTTTTCCGATGATAGCTTCTGTTGTATTCGTTTGGTTTCCTTTGTGAAACCATTTAAGCTTTTATATCTGAACACTTCTGGAAGGCTTTGTTTGACTGACTTGTCACAGTTGGGTGATATTTTACTATTTAGACTGAGAATTGCTTTCTGTAAATATATTATTGTTTGGGAATTGCATTTAAAAAATTCGTATCTTTTTTAAAATTTTGATGAAAAAATTAGTACAGTAGTCACAACCAAAACCTTCCGATTTAACAACCTTTAATAGAACTTTTTTCATGAGAATTATAATTAGTTGAAATAGAAATACATTAATGAGTTACACTTAGCGAAATGAAGCTGTGTTAAATTGATACATTTTTGGTAAAATATTTATTTTATAAGAGAACGTGTTTGAATTATTGGTGTTAGAAATTGTTTTAACTGATTCTAATTCAGTTAAAAAAATTTATGATAGTTTTTGTACTTACTGCACATCAAAAATAACTTTGCTCACATTTGAAAGATAAACATTGCTAACGAAACATCATCTTTATGTGGGAAAAGATCTTGTGCTGCCATCTATAGCCTGATAATGGAACTACATTGCATCCAAAGTTCTACATGCACTTAAGTTTTAAGCATATTTAGCGGTTTAAGATCTCACATAAAAGTGGTTTGTATCATATGTTACTGTATGAATTAAAAAAAACGAGCTTCACTTAAACATTTGAAATTCATACAGTTAAAAAGGATCATCGGGATGTTTTGTAAATAAATCACATAATTCACTTGCTATTTTTAGATAATATAGGAAAACTAGAACCCGTTTCTGAATACGCAAACGCTTGCTTCTTTGTTCAGCCTGTTTCGTTATCCCTCTTAGAATCATGATCACAACGCGAAAACATTCTAGTCACGAATTGGATCACTGAACTTGCGAAATGGAGGTCCAGATCGAATATGTAGATTATAGTCCTGGATCTGACTAGGGTTCTGTAAGAAGGTTTGTGTCGGGAGAATTTTTTTCACAAATGGTTAGAAAAGAGCTTTTATGAGCATTTTTGGCTTGAGTTGCCATCCGCAATCCTGGGCGTTTTCCGGATATGAAGTCTTCCAAGATGGCGGCTGCTCGATCACTTAACAGGTCGAACATCTAATAATCAACCGTTTTTTATGAAGCTTTTGAGAAAGTTTAGCAGGGATCTCATTAAGTATTTTTGACCTGTGTAGACAACCATACGATATATTTTGCTTTTGCGGAGTCTTTAAAAATGGCGACTGTTTGATCAAAGAATCTCATATCTGTAGATATTGGTCTGTTTCCCCTGGAAGGGCAATGTTGCAGTTGTTATTTATACGGGTGATAGCAATAATTTGATAATAGGTTTGGTAGTTTATTTACAATTATTGCTCTCTAGAGTAGTTTTCTTAGAATGAACTAAAAAAGGAAACTTTCCCGAGAGAAGTTATTGAGCAGTCTCAGATTACAGAACCTTAACCCCACAAATGATTTCGACGAGATATCTTGTCCATCAGGATCTAATCAATTTTGTTATTGACAAGACATCTCGTCATCAAGATATTGCCGTTTTTTATGATGACAAGATGAAGATCTGGTCAGTTTTGCTAATGACTAGATATCTCGTTAAGACAACCCCCAGGGAGTTAATCATTATCAAAATCGTATTTGAGAGAAATAGTTCACAAATCCTAACACTATTCAAAAGATGGGATCTTTCTTCTAAAAGAATGGAAAAGTTTACAAAGATGGGATTTATAAACTTGTGATGGCGAACGACTCTAGAAATTCCGTCATAATTAAAACTATCACTTAAAAAATAGTTACGACTTTATCCATACTGTTTTTGACAAAATTTTTAGGAATTCAAATATAAGTTATTCAAAGCTCAAGATAGTAGACACCGACTAAACCAGTTGAGGGTTTAGTTAAAAGAAATAGTGGTTCTGATCTTATTAGCTTTTGTGTAGCGCAAACATATCCAAAAATTAAGGCTAATACTGAATTCGTATCAAGCAAAGTCACCTGTTCTCAATCCAATACAGCATGCTTAGAATATTTTTGGACGTCACATTTCAGTCTACATGACACTACCAAAGACCACACAAGTGCAAAGACGTGTTCTAATGCGCGAATGGGACCCCTTTAATCAGAAACTCTTGTACATTTTTGTAGAAAGCATGTCTGAACGTTATGAGGCCTGCATTAGGGTTAGGGGCAACCGCATTCCTTATTAGGTTACTCTTAACCTTCCAAGTGGTTTCGACGAGATATCTCGTCCATCAAGATCTGACCAATTTTGCAAACAATGATATATTTCGGCAATATTTCGTACGATATTTGTCGATTTTTTTATTATGAGGGGATCAAGATTTGGTCTGCTTTCTTCAATGATGGGATACGATGAGCTTAAGGCACGAGATATCTCTTTCATCAGGATCTGGTCAGTTTTACTAATGACGAGATACCTCGTCGAGACTATAGACTTGAAATGTAAGTAGAGAGAGCATTGTTTTTTTACGAGGAGCTTGAAAAGTGTGGTAGTCATGTCACTGCTCTGAAAAACTGTCTTGGTTGACCGATTTGGCAGCTTTTCCCCTCGTTTGGCGACCTAACATCTAATGGCAGGGTAGGTTTTAGGATGCCATTTCGATAGAGTGGCGACAAAATTGGTGAAATCGCCAAAACCTACTATGTCAAATCAGATCATGAATCAATGGATGGGCGTCTTCTACCGTCCAGTGGAACAATCAGATGATGAATGTTTGGTTTCACCCATATTACGAGCCTAAAGGTCACGTTACCACTAGTTTTGATCACATGGTCTTGGGCACATGAAAATTTACCATTGCTCACTCTACTTTTATATTTCCTCTATGGTCGAGACAACCACCAGGAGGGTTAATACCATAAGATTAAAACCAACAATCTGGGGATGATATAAATGGGTTTAAATAGTATGTAATATGTGGTACTCACAATCTTCGAATCCTCCAGCAAAAGATTGAGATCCAGTTCCTTCGAGGGCTCTTGCATCAAACACGAAGCGACATCCTTCAAGTGGATATTTGTCTCACCCATGATGGTATCATTGACCAAGCTGTCTTGGTCCCAAGCTTCAAGCTTGAGGACGCACTTCTTCAGGTTGTTCTGGTCTATGGGGAAGAAGAAAGACTCGTTGTAGACGGGATGCTGGCTCTTCTTCATTACGGTGGAATTGAACCTGTAGAGAGGCGTGGGGATGGACTTGCGACGTTTCCGCTTGCTGAAGGACTTCTGGTCGTAGAGGCTTACATTGAAGTAGGGGTTACAGCGACCCCCGTATGCCCTGGGTTGGAGTTCACCAGCCTCCTGTAAGATTGATTAGTTGATTGAGTTTTATTGTGCAAGAGTCCTTTTTGCCCGTGTTGCGCAAACACAAGACTGATAACATCAAGTAATGGACATACACACACAGAATGAAAGTTTTAACGACATAGAAGAGTGAAATACAAGTAAAGGAATCAAACCCTGCTTCTACAACTCGCAAGAGAAAGATTGATTGAGGATCGATGATGTACGAAGTCTGTTTCTACATTACGTGGCAAAATTGCAATGTTACCTCGTGGACTGCCCTGGCATATGAGCAAAATGGCCCAAGTCGTGATAAGTAATTCATATAATTTTATGCCCGATTTATTTGAGGGAAGTTGTTTAGACAGAAGACTTGTTTCACTATCTTGAAGTCACGCTCACCAGTAAGATGTAGGTAGGTAGTTGAATTTACTTCGCACTGGAGCAACACAATACTATTGGAAATGATTCGGGATCAATCCCGAAGGGTGAGATTGGAGGACAACACCTCGTCATTTCGAACCATGGTCACATGACGAGGTCAATTCCTGAGCTGGCATCCCAGTCTCCAAACATCCACACCACGTTAAAGTGAGAACATTTGAGGTCACCGCAGAATCAACATGTACCTACACGACGTCGCTTGTACACGACGGTCTTTTGTACGATGGAGTTTCGAACTCACCACTCTCCTGCATCCAATCTGCTGCTCTACCAAGTGGGCTACCGCGCCACCTTAAAAAGTTGAAAGCACATAGCAAGAGCAAAATAAGCGTAGTGAAACACTTTACTATTGCTCGATTCATTAAGAAACGTCCAGCTTTTTCATTTGTTTTTTTATCTAAGTAAGGATACACATCTAAGGCCCTTCATTCATCAATATCAACTGACGATTTATCTCAGACAAATAAAGAATAACACAAAAAAAACCGTTTTAGAGCAAAATACTTACTTTCAGATCTACTCTTAACTGTGGAAATATTTTCTTATCTTCCCCTATGATTTTTTTATACTGAAGGGTGACACAAACATTGCCTCGATCAAGCTGGGGATTTTCTGGAATTTCTATAGATGGTGTCTCGTTTGTTTCACTCTACAAGAAAACAAACATAAGTTTAATATACTCTTAGGAAATAAAAAATCTGAAAACCGTCAGAACTGTGTATTTTGCATCGCAAGAATAATCAGTTTATTTTTAGAAAAAATAAAAAGGCAACAAACAAGGATGAAAACTTAGAATGCAAAATATTGATTTAGCTTTTGGATTTCAATAGCCTGATGCTTAGATTTTGCTGGAGACAAAAAAGCATCATTTCTACTGTCTCAAGAAATGTCGGAATAAATTTTATAAGAAAGGGATATATCTTCAATGCTTTTCGTGCCACGTGGGTAGTGATACTACATACCAAAAACCGTAGATCATCGGTATTATGGTATTCCTGGTTCCCAGTCCGCGTCACCAATATAGGTTAGTTGGTTTGGGTTTTATGGGGTAAGGTCCAAAAGTGGACAAGCTGCACCAAATACAAGATAGGTAGTACGAAATCCAGCTGATTACATTGTCCAATACAGAAATGTCACCAATATAGAAAAATCGGGGCTAAAGACTAATTGTCGGATTCTTTACCAAAAAGCAATTTATGGTTGAGCTTTTTTGCTTTTGTTACTATATTTCAATTCAATTTTTGTAGTGGCGACTAAGTTTATCTGAACTTAATACTCCCGAATTAAAGACTATCGAAACTAGTCAAATGCTCACCTAGGAGTGGCAGAGGGATTCCTGTCCCAGGTTTTATTAGTATATTAAGTTAATTTTTGAAGTGGTGACCAAGTTCACCAGAACTTAATAATCCCAGAATCAAAGACAATCAAAACCAGTCGACTGCTCATCCACGAGAGGCTGTGAGACTCGGTGTCAGATTTTATTACTATATTTTAAGTTAACTTTGGTAATGGTGGTAAGTTCATCACAACTTGATTCTTGCGACTTTCAAAATTAGTCAAGTGCTTACCAGGAGTGGTAGAGGGATTCCAGTCACAGATTCGGTATCAGATATTAATATGTTTTAAGTTAATTTTTGTAGTGGTGGCTAGTTCACCACAACTTAATCACAGAGTCAATCAAAAATAGTCAAATGCTCACTGCTCACTAGGAGTGACAAGAGACTCCAGCCAGATTTTATTATTATATTTTAAGTTAACTTTTGTAGTGGTAGCTAAGTTGACCACAACTTAGTAATCGCATAATAAAGGACAATCAAAATTTATCGAATGCTCACCAGGAGTGTCACTTTCCAGTCCAGCTTCGATATCAGATTCTATTACTATATCTTAAATTAATTTTTTTGGGGGTTGCTAAGTTCACCACAACTTAATAATGGCACAGTTAAAGACATTCATAGCTAGTCAAATGATCACTAGAAGAAACAGAGGCAATTCAGTCACATTAGGAAGATTTTTTTAGTTTATTTAAGTTAATTTTGTGTAGTGGTGGCTAAGTTCACTAGAACTTAATAATGGCAGAGTCGAAGATAATCAAAATTAATCAAATGCTCACCAGGAGTGGCAAAGGGATTCCAGTCACAGATTCGGTGTCCGAAAACGCACTCATATTGCTTTGGACTGAGCGCCTGTTGAACTCCACATCCACGAATGTTTGTGGCTCATAAGGAGGAGGTGCCTCCTTGTCCATGAAACCCATTGGGAAGCTATTTCGGATGTATTCCATTCGGACTTGCTCTAGAGAGATTAAGTACTAATGTTAGTAAACATTATTTTCCCAACAGACGCTAACGAATAAAAGACCTCTCTTATTAGCTATTTCCGAAATAGCTGTGGTCTTGGTTGGAGTCAGGTGGCATTCCCCAAAGCATAGTAAGATAAAAGAGTTGTAATTAACAGTTATTTAAACGGACTGCAGATCGCAAGACCATACGATCTGTCGTTTGGATTCATGGATTTATCAGGCTGGAAATTTATCAGGCCTTCGGAGCAGTTATTACCCTCCGAACAGGATTTTTAGGACCGCAGACCAAATACAGCTCCCCGAACAAATTTATCAGGTCATCAGACCAAATAATGCCCTCCAAAAATTTTTAACCGGTCGGCAGACAGATACGGCCCTCCGAACATATTTATCTGGCCTGCAGATCAGATACGACTCTCCGAACCATTTTTATCAGGACTGCAGACCAAATACGGCTTCCCGAAAAGTTTATTACGCTCGCAGACCAGAAACGACCAACTGAACAGGTTTAATAGCCTACAGACAGATACGGCCCTCTGAGATTTATTAGACCCGCAGACCAGATACGGCCCTCCAAACAAGTTTGTCATTCCCACAGACCAGATATGACCCACCGAATAGGTTTTCTGCAATTTTATTTAAGTGATGGGAATAATTCTTTTATATAGCAATTTACGAGTGAATGTCTCACTTATAAAATTATTAATGTTAAAAAGTAATTGTTTTGGAAATTTAAGACATATTTCTTGAAATTGATATTTGTCAGTTAACAAGTTTAGAAACATTTATATCTGAATATAACTTCATCTAAATTAATTCTATGAATGTACGCGATACTTTTCTACAATTTTTTTGTAGAAATGGTTTTAATTCAATTGCGAAATAAGCTTTTAAATGTTCTCGGCTGTAGCATTATTTTTATTTCAAATTTTCTCGTTTGATAAAAATGTGCGGTTAATGTTTGTTAAAATCTGTCAGTTAACAAGTTTAGAAACATTTATATCTGATGATAACTTCATCTAAATTAATTCTACGAATGTACGATACTTTTCTACAGTTTTTTTTGTAGAAATGGTTTTAATTAAATTGCGAAATAAGCTTTTAAATGTTCTCGGCTGTAGCATTATTTTTATTTCAAATTTTCTCGTTTGATAAAAATGTGCGATACATGTTTGATTGTAGTTGCTGTTTTTACTTTCGGTTTTTATGTTCGAATTCGGGGCAGATTGCGCTGAGTATTCTAAACAGTTTATTGTAAGAAAAACTTCAGATTTTTTATAGAGCTATAAATGTTCTGGAGTATCTTTCGAGATTAGAAGTTCAGAGTAAACTATGGGATAGGTTCAGTTTGACTTTCCACAGTTGTTTTCTTGCTACTTGAAGGTTAAGTGGACCGGAATTTACTGCGTAAACTATGGGATGTTCTAAGCAAAGATAAATAAAATTCTGAATTCAGTGATGGAATTTTAAGAACGTTCTTCAAAAGTAAGGAAAGTTTTGACTTTAGAGATATAGAGAATTCTATACAAAAATCAGGTGTGCTTATTTTTTCAATATATCACAAAATTTTTCTTAAATATCTTTTAAAAAACGTTTAGAAACATTTTTAAACATTTTCAACAAATAAACGTCTTTTGTTCAAAGAAAATGTAAAGCAAACACAGTAAAGTATGATAGATCAGCACTATAGTTAAAATAATTAGGAATTGTTAAATAAATGCATTATTAAATATCCAAACTCAAACTAACCCTAAAAATCGAACCTTCTATTCGTAATATTTTGGTAGGATGTGATAACTTGTGATGTATGAAAAACTAAAGAATTAGGCATTTGATAAAAATAGTTTTATTTTTATTTTTATTTAAAAAAAATTAACATTTGTTAAAAATAAGATATAAAAGGGATTTTCAATTTAAATGAGCAAACCAGACTGAAGGGGATATTTTACTTTCTGTTTCTCAAATGCTCTAGCTTGAAACACATTGGGGTTACCTTAAAATTTTACTATCGCCTTTTTGACTTCAATTTGGCGTTGAGCAGCTATTATTATGAAACATTCGGAACTCATTTTTTGAATTTCAATTGGCGACGGAAGTATTTTAAAAATAAGCCAAGTGATGTTTCGTTCGGAATTGGTACAGGAAACACGTTCTACCTTAAAAATACTACCACCACTTGCATTTAGCTTGACAATTCATTTTTTGAATTTCTATTGGCTACGTGATTATTCGAAAAATAAGCCAAGGAACGTCAGGTCAGTTTCGGAATATGCATACAGGAAACACGTTCCACCTCAAAAATAACTTCCACCACTTGCATTTAGCTCGACAATTCATTTTTTGAATTTCTATTGGCGACGTGAGTATTTGAAAAATAAGCCAACTGGCATCAGTTTCGGAATATGCATACAGGAAACACGGTCCATCACAAATAAACTACCTCCACCTACATTTATTTCGACAGAAAAATCCACTCATAAATACAGATATACGTATGCACTTTAGCAATTCCATACGATTAGAGTATCACTAACACAAGCACATAATAAAATAATACCTTACCTTGCCTTTTTTGTTTTTTCGAAATCCTTTTGTTTAACCAGCATGGCGGACAAACGAGGCATGCCGTGACCAGGATGACAAGTCCCAGCACACCCAAACAGCCTGAGAGAATTATTAACCTCTCTATATCCGTTAGGACAAACATCGAACCTTTTAGAAGGGTTCGAAATTCAGAACTGCATCCTCAAGTTATCTGTAACATAAAGTAAAAAAATCCATTCAAAATTGTGAGTTATTTTTGTAGTTACCAATGAGTGGAATCTACAGTGTAAACAAACAAGTCGAAAGGATAGCGGAGATTTTAATTCCGTTACACCAAAATGCTTTCGTATGATATACATCAGGGTTACCTTAAAATGTAATTTATCACCATTTTGGCGACGTTTGGTGTTTAACTCTCCTGGTGGTTGTCTCGACGGGAAACCTCGTCATTAGCAAAACTGACCAGATCTTGTTGGAGGAAATATCTTGTCATTAGAAGGAAACGCGATCGCAATCATTAGAAGAAAACTGGCCAGATCTTGATCTTGTCATCATTAAAAAATTGGCAATATTTTGATGACGAAATATCTCGTCATTAGCACAATTGATCAGATCTTGATGGATGAGATATCTCATCGAAATAACTTGGAGGGTTAATTTCTTTGGCATTGACCAATCAACTATCATACATTAATTCGGAATCCATTCTTTGGAATTATTTTTGGCGAAGTGCTGGAATATAGAAATCAATTCTATATTGATTTCTATAAGAAAAGAAATTTCGTTTCTATAGAAAAACCTACAGAATTTTATAGAGATTTCTATAGAGAAAACGAGCTCTGGTTCTATAGAATTTCATAGAGAAGGGGTTAGTATAGAAAAGTAAAGTCGTAAAACCAAAAGAAATTAGATTCTATAGAATTCTAGGGGTTTCTACAGACATTCTATAGATATTTCTATACACATTCTATAGAGGTTACTTTATAGAGCTTATAGAAAATGGGCTATAATTCTATAGACCACATTCTATAGAACATTTTTATATAAATTCGTAATAAATATTTCGTAAGGGAATGACATCACGATAGGGATACTTACAAGAAATACGCACCCATGCAGAAACACTACCTCCATTTCCATTTAGCTTGACAGAAATGCCTCTCATACTGTTATTGATTCTTATCAATGTGGAACGGATTATATTTTTTAACATTCGAGCGAATCCACGAGACTCCTTTTTGGTGCATAGACTATTACTTGGGTTAGTCAACACAAAATTTATTATCTTGTTTCTGTTCTGTAAGTCTGTGTTAGAATAAACCGAAAACAAGAATGATATTTCTTTACTGAAGTAGTACAACACAATCTGTAAATCTTTATTCTTGATGAACAAGAATAGCGATTTTTCACCAGTCGTGTCATTTCAATTTGGTAATGCTTAATCCATCTCACAAAGGAACTAAAGCAACCTCAAGTCCTCTTTGGAATTTAACCTTACATGTATTTTGGCAAGATATCTCGTCCTGAAACTGACCATTTTTGCTAAAATCGAGATACCTCGTTGAGACAAACCTACCCTATTACTCCAATTGGAATGAAGATCCAAGTATGAAAAACAAATTGTCTCTTGCCCAGAACTGGTGACAGTTTGGAACCAATTTCTACATCAGACGTTGAAACTACAGCGTAGTTTCAACGTCTGATAACCAAGGTTAGGCACCAAGGCTAGGTTAACCAAATCGCTAATCTCTTTTTGATGTTTAATCTACTTGGCGTTGACTAATAAACTGCCATATATCAATTCGTAATTCATTCTTTGGAATTTGTATCGGCGAAGTGCTGAAATGGTAATCGAAAAACAAGCCAAGTGACGTCACGTTCGGAATAAGTGCACGAAACACGTTACGTTACATATAGACACATTTACACCACCACCATCTGGCTTGACAGAAAAAGACTCGTACATGCCACCATCATCAGTCACATTTTCTTGGCTACTGTTTTGGCCCATTTCTCGGTTCCATTTGCATTTATTGTACTGGCATCTATCAGTGCTTTTATTATTTCGCAGTTATTAAATGCAATTTTTATTTAACTACTTTCATAAAAAGAGTGCCTTTCATAATTTACAATTTACAGCATTTATTACATTTAGCACAATAATTATAATGGTAATAACATTATGTTTCCATCGTGCGAAAAGAGTCGCCAAGTAAATGCAAATGGCTTCAAAAAAGTCGCCGAGTAAATGCAAATGGTTTTAAAAAAAGTCGCCAATTAAATGTGATCGGAGATAACCGAGAAGTAGCGTTTTAATAAAAAATACATTGAAGCGGTCAAATAAACATTGTTATAAACAAGAAATATAAACACTACAAATAAAAATACTACAAATAACAAATACCACTTAATTTTGTCTCGACACATACGATTCCGGTTGCCGTTAACAACAAACATATTTTGTACCACAAAACTATTAAACTAAAACACTCTTTAGATTGAAATAATGATTTCTTTGAAAACTTCGGACAATTTATAATTCCCGGTGGAATCCGGGCAACGCACACAAAACTGTTCCGGACGTCTGGTAACTCTAGTTGTTCACACACATTTATTAATTTATTTCATACTTAATTAGCACATTTCGTGTTAGTCGATTTATCTTGTATCTGAGTAACAAAAGTAGGGGATTTAAAAGTCTTTTTGCTACTATTTTTTAAAATTTATGCTACTAATAATACTTCACAAGTTCTTTGGCAGACCTGCTGTTAAAATAAGAATGAAATTACCTTTTGCATATGAAATCGACTTTATTTGCTAAAGATAATCATTTGAGAGACAGTCACGTAATATCGAATTAGATTTAATATTTTGCATTGGTTGGTAGTTAATTAGCTTTGCACTGGAGCAACACAGCAGGCTATTGGCGACGATCCGGGATCAGTACTGAAGTATTCTGTACAAAAGGAAACAGTAAAGGTGTAGTTCTTATCATAGGCATTGATGCCTCCCAAGCTCCATACAAATAGTGCGTTACAATCTAGAACTTTTACTTTAGAATTAAATTTTATCTTATTCGGTGTTTCATTCTGTTTACACAGTCAGCAATAACATGTTATGCTTTGAAGATATATTTAACATGATTCGTAGAAGTCTCAAAATATGTTTTCTTTGTTGCGAAACACGAAATGAACTAGATTAAGGAAACAAGAAATAAATCTGAGGATTACTGATTTGTCTTTATCTTTTAAAAGCAATATATGGCCAAGTGCCTTCAGTTACCAACTTTTCGTAGTTAGAATAAAATGCATTGACACAAAGCAACATCTTGTATGAAAGCAGCTAAACCATTTATATTTAAGTTAGTTAAGTTATGATTGAATTTTTCGGGATTCAATTTACCGGTAGATACTGTTTGTGAGATTAAAATGGCTGGTGTTTTTTTATGCGCAAGGGCCAGATCTGACCTAGCTGTTTCAAGCAACATTTTTCCCGTCAAGTATTTCGACATTCACACACAAGGAAAGCTTTACTGATGCAAAAGAGAGAAATAAATGCACCAGGGAAAGCTACAGGAATCGAACCTACGCCGAATACAGCTCCCAGGCTGCTAGTTCAGTGGGCAAACCCATTGAGCCACGGTGGCTTCAAAAGGATTTATATGGAATTAATTATAGAGTTTAGTATCAGATGTACACAATAAGTATTATAAGAGCAGAATATACTAGGCATGGTCATAACTTGGAAATAAAAACTATGTTATTTTAAATTATCGTTGAAAACATATTCAAACATTTTATCCGAATCAAATGTTATACAAACACAGAGCATTTCTGAAGTATAAACTACTTTTTTCATCATACATTTCATCATTAATAGAGAAAAGGGATTTTCCCCAGGGAATTAGTTATTTATTTGAGAAAATGACGAACATACATTTTTATCTGTATAGAAAATGCCAAAAACGCATGTAATAGAAGTTATACATCTTCGAAATTGTAGACATCATAAAGAAGTATATTTTAGTGGCCTCTTACAGGAGTGGAATAATCATTGGCTCTTGACAACTGTAAAAAGATTATGTTTCTAATAATATTTTTATAGATATATTTCTGCTAACTATAAAATAGAACATATCTTGTTCCGTTTTTCTAAACAGCTTTTCACCATTCCTTAATCCTTTTGTCCTCAACTTTCTAAATCCTTTTGTCCTCATCTTTCTTAATTCTTTTGCCCATAACTTTCTTAATCCTTTTGACTTCATCTTTCTTAATTCTTTTGTCCATAACTTTCTTAATTCTTTTGTCCATAACTTTCTTAATCTTTTTACCTTAATTGTCTTAATCCTTTTGTCCAGACCCGTAGTATTTTGGTTTGCTTATGTTCATTCAAAGAAAGAATTTTCTTACGATTGATTGCACATATGAATCTGTTATTAATTACGTATGAACCTTGGGCGATTCATACATTATCAACTTTCTTAAAAAAATAAATATTATCATATGAAGGGAAATTTACATTATAACTAATTGAAATTAATTCTTTATAAACATTATACAATAAATTTATAGAAACATAATGTAATTTAATAAACGTTATAGAATAAACTGCATACGTATGAATATAGTGATTTTGGATGACATGTTTTTGATTTGAGGTGATTTATATTTTTAATTGTTCTACTAAATTTGGATTGATGATTAAAATAGCATCTAAAATAATGGTTACAAAAATAGCATCTAAAGTAATGGTTATAAAAATAACATCTAAAGCTTGGACTGTTCGACTAAATATCTTCCGAGAAAAATGTTTTAAAAAACATCATCTAAAAGCACAAGATAGCAACAAAATTTTTGCAAAATAACTATTTGTACTGGCTTAAACAATGTACAAAATATCAACAGTGCTATAATAGAATCAAACAATTTTTAATTACCATGCTTGAATGATGATTAAAATAATTTCTTACATACAATAATGAAACATTTTTGCTTTGCCTTTTTCCCAAAAGAATATTCTTTTTAACAAGTTGGTAACAAATTTGCATAAAAAATTCACACCTTTACAGGTTTTAATTTAACATCTCTTAATAGAATAAATGACAAATTGAAGGTGATAAGCCAACAATAGCAATGAAAAATTTCATTATGAAAAAACATGTAAACAAAATAACCAAGAGTATTAAGAAAATCTGATTGTTTGAATGAGTGTGCAATACTTGAAAGTTTAAGATAGATAACATGACCTCTTGAATAGTGGTTAAACTGTTATAACTTTCGAATTTTTTTAAAATTTGGAAGATACTATCCCAAAAAAATTTGGCTGATCACTACAATATCCGAAGTCCTTCAATTTTGGTCAAAGTAAAATATCTATGATTTATCAGAATTTAGATGCTCATTCACCCCACAATAATTATGTCAACTCTCGCACCAACATTTACTATCTCTATCATAAATGGTACTCTGAGAACGCTAGTTGTAATTTATGTGCTTTAATGAAGAAGAGATAATTATTGAATTTTAATGTAAGATATTTCGAAGATTATTGTTGATTTTTATCTATTTTACATGTGCAGCTTGTGGTGGGCCAAGTGGTATCTTATCAAAAAATTTCATCAGTAGAGCTGAACAATACTTCGAAATTAGCTTGTTTCAATTTACAAATAGGAAATGAGTACGCTTCTCAAGATCGAGAAATAAGAAAGCACTTCTCAATAAGTTTAACTAAAATCTTGAAAGATACTTTAACAAACAAAAGAAACTAAATTTTATTTTGCAAGTTATGACAAAAGAACATGCTTTACTACATTTTATGCTATAATGATTATTAACAATAATTTAAAAATAGTTTACCAATACTAGTTCGATGGAAAATTCTGTATATGTTTTAAACACAAAGAGCATATAAAGAATTTTTTCATTTAATTTATTATTTATGGTGAAATTCTTAACAACCAACAGTTTGTAAGGTTTATATAAGAGAGAATACCTCCGTAATTGAGTTTTAGTCTGTTTTTATATAGAAATGCAACCTTCATGTCTTTCATAACAAGTATATCGAACATGTTTGAAAAAACCCTGTAAAAACACATGTGCCATTTGGATTAACGAACACAATTTTTTGTTGATCCATTATTATTTATCTTTACAGGAAGCGGGAATATTTGATAAGTTTTCCACAGCCACTAAATCATTTATCTTTATTTACATAACAATATTAAAGGTTACAAAAGATGATTTAATATTTATTTTGCTGGTTATGACAAAAGAATTTGTTTTACGTTTATTGCTACCGTGATCATTTACAATAATTTAAAAATGTTCTAGCAATATTTTTGTGTAAAGAGCATGCAAGGTATTTTATATCTTTAATTAATAAGTTTTGATCTAATTCTTAACAATTAGCACAGATTGTAAGCACAATAAGAGAAAATATTCTCATAATAGCATTATCTTTCCTTCCACTAATCTCCAGCATGTGTGTCTTCTGACAAAGTACTAAAATGCTTGTAAAACATGTAGAAAACTCAAAATGCTGTTTTTTATTTTTTTAATAAATTTTACTTCATCAAAAAATAATATGAAATTAAAAAAAAAACTCAATTACTTGAAGCTTTTACAAATGATTAAGTGATTAGAATATGGGCAGTAATCAACTTTCCATTTTTCGAGGATTTATATTTTTTTCGTCTAAAGATTATTAAAATTTTGGCTTGCGATACATAATTAGTTATCACGGGGTTACTGTTACGAGTTCAATTGTATTTAGTCCTTTTAAACCCAGTAATTTGTCTGCCAAATATACGAGATTATGATCTGGTCAGTTTTCTTCCAACGTCGAGGTTTTTCGTCTATCAAGATCTACTCAGTTTTGCTAATGATGGGATATATCGTCATCAAGATATTGACGATTTTTAGATGAAGACGTTATCACTATCCGGTCAATTTTTTCAAGATATCTCGTCCATCAAGACTGGTAAATTTTGCTATTGACGAGATACCTCGTCAAGACAACCACTACAAGAGTTAAATAATCTACTCAGTTTGAAAACACAGTGAAAGAAACTACGATTAGTCTATTTTTATGTTGCTACACATCTTGATATCTACCGTGTTTGAAAAAAAGTAGGACGCATTTACATTTTTCAAACACCGTCATGTCTATCTAGTATCAGCGAGGACACAATCAAAAATAACCAAGTTCCAATCTTAAATAATTCGTGTCCAACTGAAAAAGAAATCACATTTTCAAGACTTACCCACTGAAAAGAACTTCTTACCTCTGAAGATGACATTAGAGTCCCGAATTTTTATGACAAATCCAGACGAAACGACAAATTCGATATGTTATCTTCAGGTATTCCGCGTATTGCACGCGTCTTACTTTTCGATTTTCCCAACATCAGCTGCCGTATGTGTAAACACGTCGTGACGTATGTCCAGGTGCTATCTGCACCTATCGTCTCTATCAGTTTGGATTTACGAATTTATATGTCGAGTCGAATGCGATCTTTTGTGAGAGAGAGAGAGAGTTGGGTATTTTGAATTCTACCAGTCTGAGGTTTTGATGGTTTTTGCATCTTTGACTGCACAGTGATTCGAAATTCCCTGTACAAACTTTTAAGAGTGGTAGGATGCATCAAAATAAAAAATTTTTCAAAGTTTGTGATTCCGAAACTTTTGCGCGTAGATCCATATCACTCATAGACCGCAGTAGCCAGGTTGGAAGAGCAGCGGATTATCAACCGGAGGGTTGTGAGTTCGAATAAAACTAAAGACCGTCGTGTACAAAGGGGGTTGGTGCACGTTAAATCTGTCGTGGTCTCAAATGTCATCACGTTGGCGGGGTGTGGAAATTTCGATGGTGAGGTGCCAGCTCAAGAGCGACCTCGTCATCTGATCGTGGTTCAAAATTACGTGGGGTTGTCCTCGGAGTTTTCTCTTTGGGATTGATCCCGACTGTCATCAGTAGCCCGTTGTGTTGCTCTAGTGCGACGTTAATTAAAATACCTACCTATTACCTATTTTTTTTTTATCAAATTTCGTCATTCGCAACTTGGATTTTGCACATGATGGAGGAGCATTGCTTGAATCCCGAGATTGCTGATAAGGCACACTAATAAGTCCAATTAATAGTCTTATACCAATGGCAATCGGAATGGGATGCTTCTAGCAAAAGTACAAATACTTTCCGAAGGTATTTCATCTACTTACTGAACAGAACTCAGAGCTCGTACAATTTTTCACATGCCACGGTTCATTTCTACGGTATTTAGAACGTTCACACTTAGGGTAGGTAGGTATTTTAATTAACGTCGCACTGTAGCAACACAACGGGCAATTGGTGATGGTCCGGAGTCAAACCCGAAAGGAAAGATCCGAGGTCAAAACCACGTAATTTTGAACAACGGTCATACCGCGAGGTCACACCTGAGCTGGCACCCCACTCTTCAAACTTCCACACCACGCCAACGTGAGGACATTTGAGGCAACAACAGATTTAAAGAGCACCAGCCCCCTTTGTACACGACGGTCTTTGGCTGGATTCGAATTCGCATCCTTCCGCTTGCTGATCCGTTACTCTTCCAACCGGGCTATCCCGGCCCTTTTTCTAATGACGAGATATTTCGTTTATCCAGATCTGGTGAATTTTGCTAATGGCGAAATGCCTCGTCTATCAAGATCTTGTTATCGTCGGGACAAACACCAGGAAGGTTAATGTTTAGGAACTTTTAAGGTAACCATTACCCTTTCTTATAACTTTTTTCTTACATCTTACATTATTTACAAGGATATAGAAGATTGTCTTGATGATTGAACCGAAATTACTATAGTATTATTTGTTTGGATGTTAATATGGATTGTAAATCGTATAATATACTTGACGGTGTTGGATATATGTGTACTTTACTTTCCCCATATACTCTTTGTATTTGTCAAACTAATAAGCGAGGGAAACGAGCATGTTTAACAGATTAGTATGTTTTGATTCTGCCTTCTGTATGCATGATTTAAGGCGATTAACTTTTACGATGAGAGGCTTTTCTGTCAAGGTTAAATGTAGATGGGGGTAGTGTTTCTCCGGCAATACGTATTTTCTGTAAGTATTCTGAATGTGACGTCACTTGTTTTGTTTTTCGAAAACGATTTCAGAGCTTCAATAAAATTTCCAAAGAATAAATTCCGAATAGATATATGACAATTGATTAAACATCGAACGTCTCCAAAACGATGATAAAGAACATTTTAGAGTTACCCCGATATGTTCAATGCGAGAGCATTTCGGTACTAAAAATAAAATCTACGATTTCCCTCTGGTTTGCTGCTCCAGTGTGACGTTAATTGAAAAATACCAATACCCTCTGGTTTGCGTCATCTGAACCTGATTGAAAATTGTTTTTGGATCTTTCCCTTCGGGAAAGGGAGCGTATCTAAGTACGGCAATCTAAGTGTCGAACGCATTGTGGAAGTATAAAATTAAAATGAGCAACGGTGACCTTTCTATCCACCCAGGATGATGTGACAAAAACTAGTAGTAACGTGACCTATGAACTGCTTTCGTCAGCTGGGAGGAGCCTAAAGTTCATAATGTGATTGGTTCCACGGGAACGAAGGATACTCCCAGCCATTGATTCATGATCTCATTGGTCCATTAATTGATCATCTGATAGTAGTGGACTGTTGATTTCGCTTGTTTTGTCACCACTCTATAGAAATGTGCATTCACTCACCAACCCTGTCATACGGTGTTATCGCCAAACGAGGAGATAAGATATCTATCAAACCGGTCAAACAAGTAAATGTTTCACAGAACAGTCACGTGACTACTAGTCGACATGTTTTGAATCTCTTCTCTATAGCAACGCTCATTCTACTTATATTTCACGTGTCAAGCTACATACCCTCTGAAACTTAGTGCACGACCACCAACAAACTGTAAAATTAGGGATAGCAAAAATTATCATATACTTGCTGTCTTTCATATTCTGCTTTTTAGCACATACTGGGGCACTGGAGGACATACAGCCACCACGATATAATTTGGTGTTTCTTACCAACCTTAACCCTCTGAACGTCACAAGATTTCTGAGTAGTGTAACGTTGCTTTTACCCCACAACCCACAACATGGTTAAAACGCCACATCGATTGATTGAAAGAATCTCAGGAAAGATTTTTATTGGTATAGAAGGTCAAATTGGTTAGAAGTTACGAAGGGGAAGACTGCAGGTTTCAGAACGGATATATACCTGTGAAACCCATAGAAGTCTGACAGATTTAACGTGCACCAGCCCCCCACATACACGACTATCTTGGATTGGATCGAGTTTTGAACTCGCATACCTCCGGTTGCTAATCCGCTACTCTTCCAACCCGGCTACCACGGACCTAATAAAATCAACGAATTGGTTGAAATAATCCAAAGTAACATTCTATTGGTCATGGAAAAAGATTGCTGAAAGTCATGCAGGGAAAACTGTTGCAGAACGGATGTATACGTGTGAGCCTCCTTAGAAAGTGATAGACTTAGGAATTAAATAATGAATAACTTTCACATGATGTGAGCTGAAAAGTAAGAGAACTACCAAAATCAATGATAGCAAACATATTTTATTCATAAACTTTAATCTAACATTAACATTAATTTTGTACGGGCGAGAAATATATTAAAAAAACTCTAGCTTTTGATCGATTCATAATAAACATTTAGCCTTTTGTTATATTATCCTTATTTTTATAAAAGGCAGGAAGCACATTTGACATCTCAATTTTCAAACACACAAGACAATACACAAAAACCGTTTATACAGAAGTAACAGGCACTAAACTATGTATATAAATGTACAAGACCTTGTTTTTTTAGGTGAAGCATGTTCGTATTTCATGCCAAGGAAGACCATAAAAACAGTATCTGAAATTTGGTTTTTAGAATTACACAAAACCAATAACGATTTTAGAAATAAAACCGTTATTGGTTTTTACGTTCCCTTTGTATTTAAGGAAGTCGAATAAATAAACATTAATGAAAATCTGCATCAAAAGTGTATTGTTTAACAATTGTAACATGATCAGACTTGTCATAACCATTGAGGAAATATAAAATTAGAGTGATCAATGGTAATCTTTTCATGTGTTCACGATCATGTGACCAAAACTATTAGTAACTACTTTCGTCTGCTGATGGAACCGAACATTCATGATGTGATTGGTCCACGGGAGTGGAGAAGACGCCCATAGATCGATTCATCTTCTGATTGGTCTGGCGACATAGTAGACCGGCGATTTTATCATTTTTCTTGCCACTCGAAAGAAATATGCGTTCCCTCACCTTCCCTGTGATGAGATATTAGATAGCCAAACGAGGCGATAAGATATCCGATCGTTCAAAAAAGTCCATTTCTTCGGGAAATCACGTGTCTACTAGTCGTCATGTTGGTCACATTTTTTGAAGGTCTTCTTAACAGCAATGCTCAGTCTACGAAAAATTTCACGTCTATGGTCATAACTTTAGAACTCTGGTTTCTAATGAATACGCATTAAATCTGAATTGGAGAATCTTTTACTCAAGCAGTACATACAATACAAATTTACATAGTGTGATTCAAAATTTTTTTTAAACCAAAATATTTTATTATTAAAATGTATTACAAATTTCTGAAGATCTGAATCAATTTTTGGCAAATGGAGTTTTACTTGAAATTTTTCCATCTGGATTTATTTTGCTTAAATTGAATATAGATGGTGATGTTTACTGTAGTGATCTGTACAAGAGATTTAGTGTAAGACTTGCTCTTTTGAGTCCTTGAAAGATTGAATGACGAGCACACATGTACAAGTGAACGATAACAGGTGTTGGTATCGGTCATAAAACGGCTGAAAGGAGCCATCTATTGTTATTTAATCAGACAGTATTTTTCTGTTCTGCACGTCTGGGTCACCAATGTGGAAAGCTTAGAATGGAAATGCGGCTCATCTATGATGGAATACACAAAATGAAATTCTGTCACGTAAATAAAATGAAATGAGTATATAAGGCTAGTTTGACCAAGATTGCATGCACACTCAAATGTTCTCTGAATGAAGTGTTTTGTGAAAATTATGGACATACTGTAACAGTGGGCTAACACACATGAAAAATGGAGAAAATGAACTTTTGCAGTCACCTTGACTCGTTCTTGGGTTCAATAGTTGATATTTGTTCAGACAATATTTTGCTGTTCAGCACGTTTAGATCACTAATGTGGAAAGCTTAGAATCGATATGCTGCTCAGCATAGAAAACACAATCTTATTTTCATAGAAATTCCAACAGACAACATAATCTTTCTCAGGAATATCACCATGCCTTTTCATAAAGTTCAGAAAAATGACTATCATTCCATCAACAAATGTTGAGAGAATGTAGAGACTCGGAAATTTAAACCAATATACTTCCCTATTATTATAATTTATTTTCCTGAGTAAGTACTTTGTTTCTCCTGGTAAATAAGTTCCTTTCGCTACACTAGTTCTCTCTAACATAAAATTTAAAGAGAAGCCTCAAGTTACTCAATCAACCCTCCAAGTGGTTTAGACGAGATATCTCGTCCATCAAGATCTGACAAATTTTGTTAATGACGAGATATCTCGTCATCAAGATATTGCCGATTGTTTGATGATGTCGAGACCAAGATCTGGCCGGTTTTCTTCTAATGACGAGACGACGAGATATTTCGTCCTTCAAGAACTGGTGAGTTTTGCTAATGAAGTATAAGTAATATTAGCAATAAATAACGAATAATTTAAATTTGGAACAAATAACAGTATTTCTTACATTCACTGATTTTGCAAAATGTATACCAAACCTCGTCCAAACAACCACTAGGAGGGTTAACAACGAAGTTCAAGAAAAAAAAGTGGGTTTCATTATCTTTTAAGATTTCTAAAGATGTTTATTAATTGGTTGGTGTTTTTCATGAAAGTAGGAAAACTTCTGTGGCTAAATCAATAATTTTTGAATATAATTTAATTGAAGAACATCATAATAAAGAAAGGTTAGTTATGTCATCATCCACTATGTTAAGAAATATAAATATAAATTTGATATGAAATTTATGAAATAATACCATATAATATTTTGCTACCATAACGTTTTAATAGCAAGAAAATGCTAAGAAATGGATTAGAATTTGAAAATTATTTGTAAATAGTAATTTTTACTAATGTCTAGTAAATATTTTATTTTATTGATGCTTAAATAAAACTTGTTACATTGGAATTGGATTCTTAGATAAATTAAATGAATCACTGGGGATTATATAGTTAAATCTATAGTTAAATGTATACCAACAAGTTACATATTTTTGGTATTATATTTCTGAAAGGTACTTCATGTATGGACATTCTGTGCATACAAAGGCTTGATTTTATAGGCAATATGTTGTGCTTTATGTTAATTCAAAAGTACCTACAAACTGTTCTCTATCCGTACCAACAAAGTGTATATAAGTAATTATTGGCAATAAATAACGAATAATTTAAATTTGGAACAAATAACAGTATTTCTTACATTCACTGATTTTGCAAAATGTATACCAAACATCATGTTCTTAACCGATTTGATATTTCCGATTGTTAACTGATATGCCATTTTGTGGTCGTAAAATTTTTGATTTTTCTGCAGATTAAAACAGTTTCGTCAGTTCAAATGCGTGAATAAAAAGTACCTCGGAACTCACTCCTTGAGAAAACATGAATACAGTAACACATTATATCCACAAACACAACACATTAATGAATAACAATATTTGGCAGTATCAAAACAACAAACACCTAAAATATTCTTCTTGGCCTAACATTAACAGTCGTGAGTGATTAATATGTGAGTAGAATGAATATAATCCTCATAATGTCACCATTGGCACGATACTCAAAGCAGTAAAACCTTCCTTAAAGATACCTTAATTTCCTTCATAAATTCACTTTAATTGTGAATGGATAGAAAAAAATTTAGATCGCTTCCAACTAGACTTATCCAAGAACAGGCACCTTCCATCTTATCTGGCCAACGGCCGTCGTGTATGGGGGCTGGTGCACGTTAAATTCGTCGTGGCCTCAAAGTACTCATGTTGGCGTGGTGTTGAAGTTTGGGGAGTGGGGTGACAACTCAGGTGTGTTGATCTCGTCATCTGATCGTGGTTCGAAATTACGTGGCGCAGCTAATTCTCTTTTCGGATCTTGCACCATAATTAACCCGTATCAACTAACCAACCTTTCCCCACATAGAAAATATATTTAGTTTTTTAATTTTAAAATTTCAATTTCTTGGCCTAATCTTCAACGTTTGTTCCATACTTAATTTGCCCGTTTTGTGTTTTAGTCGATTCATTTTCTTTCTGAGCAACTAAAATACGGTTCAAGAGGAGACTCTTTTGCTACTATTTTTTAAAGTTTATGCTACTATTTCACAAGTGTTTTAGTTGTTGGGGCCCTGGGAGTCAACTATATATTTGTTGATGATTTTTAATAAAATGTTTGTCATTTTGTTTTGACATTGTATGAACAATAAAGACAGTCTGACCCTGAAGACAAGGGGATTATTTACACGGGATTTGAACTTTTTATCCAATGTTTTATTTGGTGTGTGACCAGTATTTATAAGCGCCATTCTTTGATTCTATGGGTACCTGGACACACAACTCAACAAATAACGGTCACAAATAACTTTCTCAAGAAATAACGATCGCTTTTTTCCTCAACCTCATGTGATGGCTTCAGAAAGGTTTTACTGCATTGTCTCCAAGCATTTTCATCAATGTCACATGTATGAAATATCATCGAAAGCATTTTTGTATCAAATGTGTTAGAATTGTTGTATCGTAAGGATCAGTGTTAATCACAGTTAGTTCACAGAAACACTTCGGTATGCGGAATCCGCTTTCCGAAGGTCGATTTCCTCCTGGAATCTTTATACTCTCCAACTAGCATGACACTCCTCACAAAATGTATTTCAGTTGATCCTAAAGTTGGTCACAGTCCTGGAGCTAAGTTGTAACCCTGGAGCTTCTTCTACCTGCAAGGGAAGACAATGTTATTTATAAAAGGTAACCGAAGGATCAAAGCTATAGTGGCAATGTATCGATTACCTCCTAAAATGCATACTGACTGGTCAAAACCAATTGCACAGTAATCGTACCACGTAACAACTTGTAGGAAACTTGATGGTATGTGTATTGTGTTTAGCACAGCTTGTCCAAATGTGGTTCTTGGAACATAAAACCCATACAACAAATCTTGTCGAAAACCTATACTTAGAGATTGCACCATTAAAAATTCGAACCAACACCAACTATGCTTAGAGCTTACGTTATTTACCCTCCTGGTAGTTATCTCGTCATTAGCAAAACTTACCAGATCTTGATGGACGAGGTATCTCGTCATTAACGAAAAATGGGCAATAACTCGAAGACGAAGTATCTCTTCATTACCAAAATTGGTCAGATCTTGATTGACGAGATATCTCGTCAAAACCACTTGGAGGGTTAAAAAAGTCTAACCAACCTGTGGAACACCTATTTTTTACCTTTTCTTATCACCTATTTCTTACACCTTTATCGAAAATCCAACCAACCTTGTTATTAAAATATTTCAGATTGACTTTAGTCCAAGACCGAAGTTGTAATGAAGGCACTTTTATTTGCCAAAACAAATGCAATTTTCAACTTTAAACCTAGGCGACCTAATACTTTTGGAAAAATAGTGTAGTTGTAGTACATAATATACACAGGTAATGTTTGGGATTCAAGTCACATTTAACTGTATCTTACTATATGCAATAATAAAATTCTCTCAACACACACATACACTGCCTATCTTTACTGTTCAACTGGAAGAAGGTATTTTAAATTATAATTGCAATAAAAGTATTGAAAAGTTTATAAAAATTATTACTGTATACATAACTAGGGATGATCAAAATTCTTATCAAGTCCGAGCAGTACCAGTGTATGTAATTTTCTTGTAGCAAATTTAACCATGAACGTAACATCCTTACGCCCATAAATATTATTTAGGATCTATACCTTTGATGACTACTCTTACTTTATTAAACTTAAATCGATTTTGAATTTCACTGAATATATTAAGTTAAAAGAGGTTACACAAATAATCCGCAATTCCGACCATTGGTTATTTTGTGTCACTCTCCAGTATCGTTTCAAGTTCGGGGTCTCTATATTTTTGTTGGATACATACTTCTTTAATCCTACTAGTGGTTTCGACGAGATATATTGCCCATCAAGGTTTTATCAATTTCTCCAATGACGAGATATCTCGTTATCAAGATATTGCCAATTTTTTGTTAATGACGAGATCAAAACCTGGTCAGTTTTCTTCCAATGACAAGATACCTTGTCCATCAAGATCTGGTTAGTTTTGGTAATGACGAGATATCTCGTTGAGAGGCAACCACCAGGAGGGTTAAATTTGGGTGCATAAAACTAATAGTATCGTTATTTACCCTAACTTTCTTTCAAGTGTTGGTTTTTGTTCAGTGTATATCCGCGTGTATGATAGATAAAAAGTTAATTTAGTGTATAACAGTTTGTGGCCACATGAAAAGTGCCAATGTATCATGTAGGTGTATAGAGAATCATTCGCTCTCTCTTTTTAGTGAGCTTATAGTGCTTGCTTCATATTAGTATCGTGAAAGAAACTGCATAGTATGCTGAATTTAATGTAAAAGCAACTTCAATCTGTCGGATGAAACGGAAATCATCTCATAAGCCCTTTCCAAGTTTGGACATCTACTATCATACTTAATATTCTGGTTGAGGTTTTAACAGACCAAGAAAAAAATATTTTTCTGTTGCTCCAGCTTGCCAGTTCTATCTATTTTTATCACGCCTTCTTTTATATGTCTAGACACGTAGCATGGCTTTATGAGTTGTATTGCTATAAAAATTGAGCTGTCAAATATTGAAATTTCCTGAATATTTTGTGTGATATTCTTGTGTAAATAATTTCAGTATAAAAATTGACTGGCCTACATATGCTTTTGTGTTTCACTTGTCTCACTAATGTTTTCACCGAGTCTGAGCAGGTAATCTTTTTTACAATTAGTTTTATTGATTTTACCATTTTCAGTCAATGACGATCAATTTTGATCAATGACATATCTTCCAAGTCCCAACCGAACGTAAAATGCGACCAATAATAATGCGTAAATACTTTAAAAATCGTCTTGGCAGAAATTGTTTTTCCGGATTTGTGTTTCCGAATATTTCTAACAAGGTTTCTTTCACTGCAAAATCGGTAAGTATTTTCTACTTACGATAAAAATGACAATTGCTTTCTTTACGAGTATCGATTATTTAACTGTATAGTTATTATAGTTTTCAGGTATTGAGCAAGGAAAACAAAATCAAATTCGAATCAGTCACTTTGAGCAACTCCGAAGTAATTCCTATTCAAACATCAAAAATTGTTTTTCTTAATACAAAATTGTAAACTGAACCAAATACTTGGAGTTGAGCCACACTGTTGGATGGAAATCTTCTTGTCTGTAGTTATAAAAATTAGGTACCTTTTTATAAAAGATCAATTTTCGGTTGGAGCTATTTTGGTCGATGGTTGATTGAAGACAAATTTGTATGCTCAATTTTGTAATATTTCCTTCTTTTTGTCTTCTTCAACGGCAACTGGTTCATAATCGACCTAAATCATTTAAGGAATCCTTCATTTCACCAAGTTTTTATTTACATTTTTAAATGAATCTCAGAATTTTCCCGATCTATTTATTAAACATTTTTACAAATAGCTTACACACATTCACATTGATTAATTCAGAACTTTCGATTTAAGTAATTTTCTTTTAAAGTTTTTAAGTGGCATTCGTACGCCATCAACCTTTCTTTGGATTATATTTTGTATTCGGTCCTTTTGCTCAGATAGTTTAAGAGTAAACATTCAAAATTTTGTCAAAATAAACCAAAATAATTCATGATAAACTTCCATAATTTATCTTGTGTCTTTTTCAGTGATTATTTGTCCTCTTGATCAGTATTTTCATAAATTCCAATGTGATTTTTAGGCAATTTTGAGGTAGTTTTTCTTCAGGAAAACACATTTGTGAAGTTGAAAGCAATGAAATCCTCTGAGCAAGATGTATTTTAAAGTTCACGTAATTCACTGAATTTACTTGAATTCGCTGAGCAAAAGGTATTTTAAAGTAATGAATCAAAGTAAAGTAAACGCAATGAGAATTCACAAAAACAAACTATTTCTAATCCTATTTATTTTCACACACAGTTCTTTCTCTGTTCTTCAAACAAAAAAGTTCGTGAAGGTGAAAGCAGTGAATTTCACTGTGCAGGATGTATTTTAAAGTTCAAGTAATGATTCAAAATAAAGAAATCTCAATGGGATCTCACACAAACGGGCTATTTCTAATAATATTTCGTTTCACACACACTTCGTTCCTCTGTGTTTTTCAGGCAAACAAATTCGTGAAGGTGAAAGGAGTGAAATTCGCTGAGCAGGATGTATTTTATAGTTCTTGTTCAAAATAAAGAAAACTCATTGGGATCTCACAGAAACAAGATGATTCTGATAGTATTTCGCTTCACACAGTCCTTTTCATGTGTTCTTCAAACGAAAAAGTCCGTGAAAGTGAAAGGAGTGAAATTCGATTTGCAGAATGTATTTTAAAGTTCAAGTTATGTTTCAAAATAAAGAATATGAAGAGAAAACTGACAGAAACAATCTATTTCTAACAGTAATTCGTTTCACACAGTTCTTTCCACACAGTTTCTGTTCTTCCGAGAAACAAGTTCGTGAAGATGTAAGGAGTGAAATTCGGTGAGCAGGATGTATTTTAAAGTTCAAGTTATGGTTCTAAATAAAGAAAACTCATTGGGAGCTCTCAGAAATAAGCTATTTCTAACAGTATTTCGTTTCACACACAGTTTTAAGGAGTGTAAAATGAAAGACAAATAGTACCTCTTCCTTTAGATCTGCCTTTCCCCCTGAGCTTTAATTTTTGCGATCACCCTTCACCCTCAGAATTCCACTCCCACTGTTGTCGACCATCACTGGGGTGCTCGCTGTTTCTGTGTAGCAGACAAGGCACCAATCCAGGTGTATACAGATCAGCTTCTATAAATAAAGTGACTTCTGTTTTAATATCGTGGGCGGATGGCTAGTTGCATGACGCACAGTACGAGATAATGACGTATGAGACAGATTTATTGAATGACATGCTTTTGGTAAAGATCATTGCAGTTTCCTTTCTCAAACTGTAGCCATTAGTTTCTTATCATTAGTTTATTTTGGTAAAGTGGACACAAATGTACAGGAGTGGTACTTTTATACAAATATGATAAAAAGTTACCCACAATTTTTGAATACATCTTTTAATATTGTGGTCGGATGGCTATTTGTATGACGTACAATACGAGATAAAGGCGTATGAGAGATTTATTGAATGATATGCTATGGATAAAGAGCATTGCTGCTTTATGTCTTAAATTGTAACAATTAGCTTCGTATCATAAGTTGATTTTGATAAAGCAGGATTTAATTGTTTCGCGCAAAGGTACAGTGGGGGTGGTATTTTTGTGCAAAATATGCTTAAAAGTTACTTGTTATTTTAAATACGTATACAATACATTAGTTTCTAATTTCATGTTGCATGCGGATCAATGTAATAGTCGTCCCATAACTTGTACAAATAAGTTATGAAATGTTAACGACAAAAATACCCAAACAGAAGAATGAGCTGTTATAACGATTTATCGAAAGCTGGGCAGTAAAAAAATAAAATAATGAAATGATTATGCAAGATGAAAATTTTGTACGGTATTAAAACTAAAGTACACGTTAATATACAATAGGTAAGTACTTTAGAGTAAGTAAACACATAGTCATAGTATGCTGGTCAAGAGATTTAAGTTCCATTACTATGTATGATTAAAATGTACACTATATTTTACACAATTTGTTCGTAATTAAAAACATATTTGTTCATAATTAAAAGAATGTATTTGTTCATAATTAAATATATATTTATTCATAATTAAAAATTTATATTTGTTCATAGTTAAAAATATGCTTTTTCACAATTAAAAATACGTTTGTTCATAATTAAAAACATGTGCACTATTTGGTAATAATCAATAACAGGCAAATAGGAATAGTAGAAGCACTTGGGTTAATTTTTTCTTTAATAGCTTTTAAATTGAGCTAAGATTTTGAAATTTATTTTCATCTTCCATTATTAACATCAGCATTCAAGAGACAGATAGCCATGAGAAAATTAGAAAACCAAGCAGAATTTCTGTTATCCATCTAAACAGGATGCCAAATCACTGCGCCAAATAGTCTCCAATAACAGAGCAATTTAATCGACGTAATTTATTTTATCTTAACCCTCCTGGTGGTCCTTGTCTCGACGGGTATTTCGTCATTAACAAAGCTGACCAAATCTTGATGGACGAGATACCTCGTCATTAGAAGAAAACTGACTAGATCCTGATCTTATCATCGAAAAATTGGTAATATCTTGATGCGATATCTCGCCATTAGCAAAATTGGGCAGACTTTGATGGACGAGGTATCTCGTCGAAACCACTTGGAGGTTCCATTCCATCTCCTGTCAAAAATCTGACCAATTTTGCTAATGACGAGATATTCCATCAACAAGATACTGCAGATTTGTTGATGATGACGAAATCAGGATCTGGTCTGTTTTCTTCTAATGGCGTGATATCTCGTCCATCAAGATGTGTTCAGTTTTTGCTAATGACGAGATACTTCAAGACAGCCACGAGGAGGGTTAATATTAAAAGGGAATAAAATTGAAGCTCTGAACAGCTGTCTTTCAGACTATCCTCCATCGAAATTGCATGTAAATTGCAAGCAAATCAGAAGTTTATGAATGCAAAAAGAAAACTATTCAGAACTAAAGTATGAAAATCATTCTTTCTCAAACGTGTTACCTTAGAATTCACGAGTGCATGGTGAATATTCTTTGATGTGATTAAAGTTTGCTAAATATATTCTCTTAAACGTATTAACTTCTCGCATTAAGTTATGGTACGATTGCTAGTGCTTGAAATGCATTTACTAAATTGAAAAATAACAATCAGAGGTTTTTTAACTTGATTTAATAACAGACAAAAAGTAACCCTCCATTAATTCAATGAAATCTTTTATAAGTTGCAGCATTTAAAAACTCAATACTTCTGATCCACCAATCTTGCATAAAATTGTTTTGCAACAACTGCTTCAAAATCTTCACTACTGGACCTTGCAATAAAAAATAATTTTACCCCTATAAAATTGATATTATTACAATAGAAAACTAATAACATGTTTTGTAAACAATCTATTGCTTAATATATAGTATAACTAACCTAAATATCCTCCTGTATCCATAATAGAAGACCTTCCACCATCGTCCCATTGGGAAGAAGTTGCTTGTAGTTCGTCTAAGAGCTCTGGTGGAATGTGAACTGAAATAACAAGGAACAATGACGTCCAATGCTCTGCTATTTGAAGGTCATGTATTTACTTTAACATAGTCTTGACAATTTGTAACACTATTAATTTTATTTCCCTCGTATTTTGAGGGGCAGTTGGAAGAGTAGCGGATTAGCAAAAGGAGTTTCGAACTCAATCCAACCATAGATCGTAGTGTGCGTAGGGACTTGTTAAATCTGTCGTGGCCTCAAATGTCCTCACATCGTGATGTGGAAGTTCGAAGAGTGGGGGACCATCTCAGGTGTTGGCCTCGTCATCTGACCGTGGTACAAAAATTACGAAGTGTTCTCGGATGTTTCCCTTCGGATGGATCCCAGATCGTCATCAAAAGCCCGTTGTGACGTTAATTTAACTACCTAATCACATATTTTGAAAGGATATTCATTGTAAATATGTTTTTTCTTAATTGGTCTTTTTGTCGCACGAAACACTATATTGGTATGTGAATTTAATCTTAAATCAGAAATACTTTAAATGTTATCCACTTTTTTCAAGCGATGCAGCTTGGACAAATATGGCCTTTGTGCCATAAAACTCAAAACCAACCAACTTGGACTGAGGGTGCTGTCGAAGAGAGCCTGAGAAAGTATTTTGTGGTTGGGATTACTTATCGCAATCGGATTTTATTTGGCAATGGAAAAGTGACAATTATTGCTGGCAAAATATTCAAATCAGAGGTTTTAAAAGAAGTGTAAGAAAGAGGAAACGATAGGGAAGTTTAGATATACTAAATGATTCAAACTGAATAAGAATGAGAAAGTGTTGTAGAATCATGGTTTTCCTTCTTCGGGGACCTGAAATTCCTCTCTAAGATGAACTGACCGTTGATGGCTAAATCCTCCTTAACGGAAGTGTCTGGAGAGTTTACGAACAGTGGAAGTTAAGGGGTGTTCAACAACCCCCTTTTTTAGTAACTACCTCCGTTCGTTAACGTGTTCGTTCGTAAACGAGTAACTGGAAGAGTGATGACCTTCATTCTGACCCCTCGACAGTGAGATCCGTTGAAGTTTTGAAAGTGAATGGACACAGAGCTGAACCATTTTAAACGCGGGACTGAAACCATTTTGTCTTAATTTTCATTTAGCCCCGAAATCTGCCCTAAATTATTTAACCATTGTAAATACTGTAAATTCAATTTCATTGACTGTGTTGTTTGTTTCAAAGTGTTTCTATGTCGAAATCCACTCGCCACAACTTAAATCCATTTTGAAACCATTTAAAACCATTTTGAAACCCGGGACTGAAACCATTTAGTCTTAATTTTCATTTAGCCTCGTAATCTGCCTCAAATTGTTTAGCCATTGTAAATACTGTAAATTCAATTTAATTAAATGCGTTGTTTGTTTCAAAGCTGTTTCTATGCCGAAATCCACTCGCCAAAACTTAAATCCCTTTCATCACGTTATAGTTTTTATGCATGACGTATACTATATAACTTTATTGTGAGGGTGGGACGAGGAATTCAAAATAAGAATTTATATGGTCTTTGGCAAGTTATTTACTCTTTTGGACTAAAAATCAGATTTTCGCGAAACAAAGTAACTATGAAAAATAGTATAATCTATTTCACATGGAATGTATGCAGAAATATATTACCTGGATAGTGATATATATGGACATCTGACTTTGGTGGTCGGGGCGTTCTTTTCACTGTTGCATATTGCGGTTCTTCTTGTAGCTGTAAAATAACAAATCATGTAAATAAAAGTTAATATTTTATAGAAGAATTATATATTTAACCCTTCAAGTGATTCTCTGAGCGAGGTACATCGTGAATAAAAGAAAACTGACTAGATCTTGATGGATGTGATATTAGAAGAAACTGATCAGATTTTGATCTCGTCATCATAAAAAATTTAGCAGAATCTTGATGACTAGATACCTCGTCATTAGCAAAGTTGATAAGATCTTGATGGACCAGAAATCTCGCCGAAAATATTAGGAGGGTTAAGTACATTTTCCAGTATACACTGTGAAGCAAACATGATTTTTGCATTTACACTTGAATTAAATTTGTAAGCAATGAAACATCAATGGGGGGAGAATATAGAGGTTGTGTAAAGAGCCGGGAAATATTGATGTATTTTTATTTATTATGATTTATTTGAGGTTTTAATCTTCCTGATGGTTGTTTCGACGAGGTGTCCCGTTTATTATCAAAACTGGCCAAATCCTTGATGAACGAGATATCATTGTCATTAGAAAAATTGATCAGATCTTGACCTCGTCATCATAAAAATAATAGACAGTATTTTAATGATAAGATACTTCGTCATTAGCAAAATTGGTCAGATCTTGATGGACGAGATATTTCGTCAAAACCGTTTAGGGTTAATCCAAATTTCAGCTCTTTCCTCCAGGTAAAAATTCGGTATTTCTTTTTGCTAAAACAGATTTCAAATAGCGATTTAATCCTCCAAGCGATTTCGACGAGATATCTCGTCCTACAAGATCTTATAAATTTTGCTAATGATGAGATACATCGTCATGAAGAACGCCGATTGAATTCAGAATCATGATCAGGCAGATTTTATAATGATGGTATATCTCGTCCATCAAGATCTGGTCAGTTTTGCTAATTACAAGATACCACATCGAGGCAACCACCAAAAGGGTTAAATATACTGTAACGAACACTACGGCATAAAACGGAGTTTCGCAGACTTTCATGAAAATAATGATAAAAGAAAGGATAGTATCTAATATCGAATCCAAAAGGAATGAATGGTGTTCTACATTATTTTATTCGTTATGATACCGAATTGAACCTTAGAAAATACCTTACGACATAGAATGTCCATAGTCTACTTTAAAATTATTTTAAAAAATTAAGATAAAATGTTTTTATTTAATAGTTTAACCTGAGAATAATAGTGGAAAAATAATGTAGACATGATTCATAAGACAAGTCGTTATGCGTAGAAGACATCGTCTGCAGTTACGCAGTTTTTTTTATCTGAAGCATGAAACTCATAAAGTAGTAGTTGTTTCTACTAAAGGAAGGACAATTTTGTGGATATTTTTATAATAAAGTAATCTATCGATATTTTTATAACGATAAAATATATTACATAATATATCGAATTTATAATAGTATAATATCACATGGTACGCACACAACAATTGGATGACATAAGATGTCAAGTGTTAATCCTATCATTCATGCTGATACGAACAAAATAGGATGCTTTGAAATACGACAAGCAAACTAACTACTATGTATTTAACCCTCCTAGTGGTTGTCACGACGAGGTATCTCGTCATTAGCAAAACTGACCAGACCTTGTTGGACGAGATATTTCGTCATTAGCAAAACTGACCAGACCTTGTTGGACGAGATATTTCGTCATTAGCAAAACTGACCAGACCTTGTTGGACGAGATATTTCGTCATTAGCAAAACTGATTAGACCTTGTTGGACGAGATATCTCTTCAATAGAAGAAAACTGACTATTTCGTCATCAAACAAATCGGCAATACCTTGATCCCGAGGTATCTCCTTATCAAGTTATTGCCGCTTGACTCGTCATTAGCAAAATTAATCAGATCTTGATGGATGAGATTTCTCTCTGAAACCGCTTGGAGGGTTAATGGTTTTTTTGTCAGTAATAGAGATTTGAAACTTTCTTGGTTGTTTAGTGGGATATATTTGATAACTTTTGAGAATGGATAAATATTTAGAAAATTTATGTTTAAAAAAATTATGAAATCAATTATGTCAATTTTTTTACTGTGTTTCATTGTGCCTGTTGTAAACATATATGCGTTAAAAATAAATGACAGTAAAACATGCAAACCCATGCATAGAATCGTGGAAAATACTTCAAGGAAAATAAAGGCAAAAATTCTAAAATTTGTTTTGTTGGAGTAGGTTTTGAACATTAAAAATATTAAAAAAAACCTGATTTTTTAATCGTTTATGCAAACACCATTCTTCCCTTTTGGTATGCATATTGGAATAAGATGCACTAACACATTTTGTCACAAATGTAAATCAAAAATGATTGTTTAAAGTGTACAAAATGCCCTTTAGCTTGGTATAAGAAATTTTCTTAACTTCAGGTGACCTCCCGAACAAAATTGTCCTCATCATCTGTAGGTGTGTGTACGGGCATCACAACCCAAAGTTACTCGAGTGATCTGCCCTCCTGTTTTACCCTCACCTACACTTCTACTTTTTGATTTTTTCCTCCCTCGTTGATTACATGGCAGTCGTGGCTCAGTGGGTATGTCCACAGCGCTAGCAACATTCGAGTTGTAGGCGGTGAAGGTTCGAGTCCTGTCAGGCGCATACCTCCCTGGGTGTATTTCTCTCTTCTGTGTCATTAAACTTTCATTGTGTGTGTCTATTATTTGGCCAAATAAGGACCTTGCGCCATAAAACCCAACCCGAACAAAATTCTGGCTTGTCTACTTCGAGAATAAGGGACAAACGTGTGTTTCCTTTTACTATTCGCCACATTGTAATTGATTGTCCTGGTTTAATCGTCATCGTCAATATTTTTCAATAAACCGATCTTAAACTTACAGGATTTGATTGGAGAACATATCCACCCAAATCTTTAAATTTTACAAGCTATAAAATTTTTCTAGTGTTTTTATCCTTCATTTAAATTCATCGTTTCATTAAAAATTTTAATTCACTATTCTTGTTGCAAACATGATGATCTTATCGTTATTTATTAATCTCATTAGAAATTTCAATATTTATTTCTTACTAGCAGAATAACCCGGCGTTACGCGGGTTGAATTGATTAAGTAATTTCCTATTTTCGTTAATAAATGGATATTCCTTCATCCCATGTAACAACTACTACACTCTAATAAATACCCAATTTCACAAATGTAAATAAATGTCATATTTAACAGTTTACATTTTTGTAGAATTTAAATTTTTAGTAAGAAAGAAGTCTCTAGAGTAGCAATATTAACCAGAATGCATATAAATGTCTTGTATGTTATTTAAAAACAAAAGCGTTTCCCAAAATTATACAATGATTAAAATATTTTTTAAAGTAATTAAATCATTATTTACCGTCATTACAGTTATTGAACGAAAAACCATCATATTGAAAATCCAGAAATACATCTTAAAACAGATTTGAAAAAAGCTTCGAACGAAAATTAATGAATGTATCTGTTTTTTCACTACAAAATAGATTATTGGAATATAACGGACACAAATTTAAAAAAGGAAACGATTAAAAAATACTAATTGCTATATTAGCTACCAGTTATATTTTAAAACGTTTTGTTCTGTATAATTTTATTCTCTTTATCGTCTGTCCCAAATATTCAGAATTTTTTATATTTCGTAAAGAAAAAAGAAGGCTCGAAATAAATAAACTATTAGAATTTAAATTCCGCAAAAATAGTTTTGGAAAATAATTGATATTTCAGCAGCACTGGTAAAACAATCCAAGTAATTGCAATGCTCAATATAGCTCCCAGCTATTCCAAACACTACCAAATTATAGTTGATTTAAGTATAGTTACTCGGATGTTTTAGCGTGAAACTTCCCTAAATATGTAAAAAAATAAGTTTTAAATATTGCATTCACTAAACTAAACTGTGGTATATCAAGTATAAAACATTAAATGAAATAATATTGAACAAATCGTATGTGATACTCGTACAAACACACAAGCAAAAAATCAAACATAGAACGGGTAGACGGACAGACTTACGCAACCAAGTTCAGTCACTAAGTAATGTAAGAACTCACAGTATGCAAATTTTCATGAAAATATATTCATGAAAATTTGCCGTAGTACGGGCACACACATACAGACAAACAGGCACCAAACGCGCAAGAGACGGATTTTGAATCAGAAGGGCCCAAAACGGATAAAAAACTTGAAATGGGTTGAAAATATTCAATATACAAACACTTCATTCTTATTTATATACATTCTCAAGTTCGCCTTTTTTGAATCGACATCTTATTGTCGTCTGGACTACTAATTTTTAAATAGTTCATATCTTTCATTGGATTATATTCTGTATTGGACTATGTAATCAGCTGGGTTTGGTACTAGCTATCTTGTGTTTGGCGCAGCTTGTCCACTTTTGGACATTGCGCCATCAAACCCAAACCAACCAACTATTCACCATATCAGTGAAGAATCCGCCTTCATGTACTCACCTCTCTCTCTGCAGCCTCCAGTGACTTTCTGCAGGGTCCATCTGCAATGTGAGTAGTGGCGTAAGGCGTGGGGTAATAGATGGGGTCAGCTCGGCTGACTGGCCTTTGGTAATTGGACTTTTCCATCTCGCACAAGTGCACGGACTCCCCCGCTTGTGATTTCCTGGACACGTAGGTCGTGCTTGCTGCTGTAGGAAAATGTCAGGTATGAGTTTTCGTAATCCATGCCGTTAAAAAACACAGTGTTATGTATATGCAACGAACTTTTCTACATCGCGACCTCGGTGATAGTGTAGACCAGACTAGTCTATTCTTTAAGGTGGTAGTAGTAGTAGTAGACCCACCTCCTACCTACTCACCGTGAGGTTTAGAGCATTTAATGGTAGGAGGGGGAACCATTAATTATCTTTAAATTTTACATATTTACAGAAAATGATACATTTTTTAATACAAAAAAAATCCAACAAATGTTGGTGAATAAATCAGGCAAATATCGCCTGAGAGTAATTGTATAATAAATTAGTTTATATAGAACTATTTATTAATAAATGTAACAATATTGATGAAATATAATTTAAACATTCAAAGTATGTTGAAGTGTATAATGTTAAATATTTTAACTACATTAAAAAGTTAAAGTTAGATAGAAAGAGTTCAATTATTTACATATGAATACAAGGTGAAGGAAGCCTTCCAACTATCTCCTTTGCAGCCAACACACAAGCCTTAATTTTATATCTAGATAAATAATTTTTAATGATAGCGTTTAGCCAGATAGGTTTATTACTTGATTTTGGTTTAGTTATATGGTTTTGTGTGTTGACATTCAAAGAGATAGTGGTCAGCATCTCCCACCCTTCCACATTCACAAAGGTCAGAAGTTTTAATTTTGAATCTATGTAAGTAAGCTGGGAAAGGACCATGACCTATCAGGTACCAGACGAGGTATCTGTCCTCGACGAGAGTTGCAGTATTAATCTCCGGCATGAACTCCTTCAGCCGGAGACCATTAACTGAGTTGGAATGATGCACCTGCCACTCCTCCAAAATATAGGTTATTCTTTAAGGTAGTCAATTAACGTCGCACTGAAGCAACACAATGGGCTATTGGCGACGTTCCGGGATCAATTCGAAAGAGAAAAAGGGCAGCGGTAGCCGGGTTGGAAGAGCAACGGATTAGCAACCGGAGGGTTGCGGGTCCGAATCCAACCAAAGACCGTCGTGTACAGCTGGTGCACGCTAAATCTTCCATGGCCTCGAATGTCCTCACGTTGGTGTGGTGTTTAAGTTTGGAGAGTGGGGTGCCAGCTCAGGTGTGACCTCGTCATCTGACCGTGATTCGAAACGACGTGGTGTTCTCCTCGGATCTTTCCTTCCGGTTTGAGCTTGGACCGTCGCCAATAGCCCGTTGTGTTGCTCCAGTGCGACGTTAATTAAAATACCTACCTATCTCGAAAGAGAAAGATACGCGAACGATATTTCGTAATTTCGAACTACGGTCATGTGGCGAGGTCAACAGCTGGGTTGGCATCCCGCTCTCTAAACTTGCACACCACGCGAACGTGTGGGTATTTGAGGCCAGATTTAACGCGCACTAGCCCCCTCCTACACGACGGTCTTTGGTTGTACCAAGTTTCGAACTCGCAACCCTCCGGTTCCTAATCCGCTACTCTTCCAATCGGCTTTACGAAGCCCATTCTTTAAATATGATGACCTTTTTTTTATTGAACAAAAGTAAACTCCCCGTGCACCACAGAAGTACAACACGGGGCTTACAGAAGTAAGTTGATTTAACAAAGAAACAGTGGAAAACAATTTAACTAAAATTACAAGATTTTATGAACTTGACAAATGCGTAGAAAAGATTACACTTAACAGAAACATTGAGTTTCACTGGTCTGTTTTACCTAATTTTCTCAAATCTCTTGAATTTTTAAATGCAGGACAACTAAAAACAAATGCTCCACATCTTGTGGCTGCTTTTTAGAACACTCGTACTTATCATTAGTCCGAAGTGAAACCTATATAGATATTTAGCAAAATTTCCATGACCAGATAAAAATTGTGTAATTCTGAAGTTTGTGAAGAAAAATAATTCTGAGTTTAATCTATGCTTAATAATGGGAAAAATATTTTTGGTGTGGCCAGCTTTCTCAGACGAGACATACTCTTCGTTCCACTTAGCAACATCATATGGTGATAGTTTGGATCAAAGACCTTCCACAATTGGCGTCTTTAGCGCTGATTCTGGTTCTGATTTGATAGTATGGTGTCGGTGTCGATGTCGATAGCAGTCATAATGTGTTGGAGGAACAAACCGACCCATAGCTATCGCCATTCATGCTTTTGCGTATGACAACTCTCTTCATGTCGACCTTTCAGGGCCTTTGTTGCTCAGTGGGTACTGTGTGTTGTAGGCCGTACAGGTTCGACTTCTTCCTAGGTATATGTCTCTTTCCAGTGTCAGTAAATCTTTCCATGTGTGTATATGACCATTACTTGTATTTGATCCAGCATGGGCATGGCCTTTGAGCAATAAGAGCCCAAAACTAACCATCCAACCAAGCGACCTTTCACTTTTATTCGAAATTAGACTACCACGGTGAGATGACGAGGTGGACACCTCAACTGCCCATTCCACTCTCCAAAGTCCCACACCACTCTAGCCTAAGGACATTTGAAGCCACGACAAATTTAACATGCAAAAGCCCCCTTGTACATTACGGTTTTCGGTTAGATCATTTCGAACTCGAAACCCTGTGGTTGCTAATCCGTGACTACGCCAACTAGGCTACCACTTTCTCCAGGTTACTGTATAATTTATGATTTAATATTTACTATAGGGTGCATGCAAGCTGCTATTATTATACTAGCAATTTGTTAACTGCAGTTTAAATTATTGTTTTAATGTAACAATGGAATGAGAGATACTTTGTATTTTGAATACAGAGAGATATTTTCTACTGAGTTGATCGTTTGTATATACTTTTACATAAAGAATTTTATGTGGATCACAAAAGTATGTACAGCATATTCCGAAATAGTTGAAATTAATGGAAGCAATCACGCTAATTTGTAAAGTAAAAAATGTTTAATGCGGGTAAAAATTTAATACATTTTTGTTCAGATAAAGATATGCTTTTACAGCTGATATTTTGTCTGAAATCCTGAAGGCTATTTATAAGCATCGATTGGGTATTAACACAAGTAACGATCCTTTTTTATTTAATAGAAAATAGCTTACAATTTCTTTCTTGAACAAATACAAAATATTGATATATTTGGAATAAAACTTAAGATTTTAGAAAGAACATTGGGCAATTTAGGATTCTCTAAGTAATAAACAAAACGCTATTTTTAATATTTAATGTAAAATAATCAATTTAAAATTCAACGACCTAAGTCATAAAACTATTTCTTGAGCTAAAAGATACTTTCTCTAATAAAATACTTCTATCATTGTATAATTAGGTACAAGCAAGCATAACACTTAATAAAAATCAGTCTGACTTAATGCAAATTTGAAATTTATGTAATTTTAAGGATGGTATGATAAATTTCACCATCTTTCCATACCTGTCTGAGACGTTTCTGTAGGATTACGCTTTCTCACTATTAGACAAACCAATACGAGAACAGCCACAACTACCACCAGTGATAATGACACTGGTAGCACTACTTCCAGCTCGAGGTAAAACGGAATGGCTTCTCCACTGACAAGCACTGCATCTGGTAAAGCTCCTGGAAAAGATGAAATACAGTGAATAGGATAGTCTCGATATGTAATAAACTGAAAATATTCATATTCATTTTACAGCATTCAAAGAAATTTAGGGTTATATTTCAACTCCCCTGGGTGTTTTTCTCAACGAGGTATCTCGTCGTTAGTAAAACTGACCAGATCTTGATGAACCAGATATCTTATCATTAGAAGTAAACAGATCAGATCTCTTGATCTCGTAACCATAAAAATATCGGCAATATTTTGATGACGAGGTATCTTGTTATCAAAGCAATTGGTCAAATATTGATGGACGAGATATCTTGTCATTAGAAGAAAACGTATCAGAGTTCTTGATGAATCAGATATCTCGTCATTAGCAAAATCGGTCAAATCTTGATGGACTCGTCGAAACCCATTGTAAAGTTAATGAAGATGTATACGAAAGGGTATAAGAAGGGGAACAATTTTTATACATAATTTATTTAGAAGAACATTTGTAATTTGTGGTTTACCTTTTACTGCCGCTCCTGTAGTAAAAATGTATTCTGCTTCCGTTGGACCTGCCTCATTGTGTGACGTCAGTTGCAACTGATACCACGTGCTCGGTTGTAAGCCGGACAGAGTTATGCTTTTCTTGTTGGACGATACTCTATCGGCGAATAAGATCCAGTTTTTCTGACGCTGCTGTTTGTGCTTTATTTCGAAGTGCGTGATTGGACAGCCTCCGGATTTCCAGGAGTTTAATTGGATGGTGACGGATGTGGCGTTGACTGCTAAAAGGTCTTCTTTGTCTGGAGCAATTGGTGCTGGAAGGTGAATAGAAAGTGTATCGATTAAACAATTAATTTCGTGCATGAGCAAAAGTAAGAAGAAAAGTTAGAGAAAAGTAAGAATAGAAGAAAAAATTAAGAATAGTTAGAAGAAATAGTATCAAAAGTTAGAAGGAAATGTAAGAATATTAAGAAGAAAAAGTAAGAGTAGTCAGTTGAAAAAGAAAGAAGAGAAAAAAGAAAAAGAAAGAAGTAAATTTAGAAGAAAAAGTAAGAATGGAAGAAAAAGTAAGAAGTAACTTTAGAAGAAAAAGTGAGAGTAGTTAGAAGAAAAAGTAAGAAACTTTAGAAGAAAAAGAAAGAAGTAACTAAGAAAAAAGTAATAATAGTTAGAAGTAAAGTAAGAACAGCTAGAAGAAAAAGTAAGCAGAAAAAAATATAAGAATATTTCAATTTGTTAGTAATCCTGGTTCTTCAGACTCAAATTATGAAATGTATTTGCATACCTAAGATTTTCCTTTTAAAATGTTCAAAAACCTTTTAATTAAATCATTGTTAATCTTTTCACTGATCTTTTTATGCATTTTAGATTAAAATTTTTTCAGTGTTATTCTAGACATTTTTTAAATTTGAGTTTTGGTCGTTTTCCATAATAGTCTAATAAGACGTGATTTATTCTGTATATAACAGTTTTTTTGCCGTAAAATTCTAGACTCCGTTTTGGAAATTCCTAAAAAATAATTCACGTGATTCCTTAAAACATGAAATTCTCGGGATTGTTTTTCATTTGGATAAAAATTATGTATGGAATCTCTTATTTAGTAGGCTACAGATCTCTTTTAGTAGGCATAGATGTTTGTAGTGTTCCGGCGATCATTTTAAACCTTAGGTCTCCGTTAAATTATTGCTCCTGCAGCGTAAATTTAAATGACAAACCAAACTTATATTCTTTAGTGCAATTAATATTACTTCGTAACATTCAATTCTTGTTATTTTAGACTACCTTTAATTGTATAATAAACTTTTAACTGTTTTATTTCTTTAATTAGATGCATCTAATATAATCAACATACGATATGCACTCCATTCGTTCACTATTGCTTTACATCAAATACATTTTATTTCCACATTGATTTCGTTGTTTGTTTGCGTTGGCAAATTATGATATTTAATATGCGAATTCTCAAAACGAATTCTTACAGACACTTTTACAACTAAATTTGATAATACCAGAGGTAAGGAACAAAAATAAAAACAACCTAAATAAGTTTAATTCTTAAAGTAGTTCAAACATATGTGTTATGAATTTAAGGAACTGAGTCAATTTCCAAACATATTTTAACTCTCCTGGTGGTTGTCTCGAAGATATTACTCGTCATTAGCAAAACTGACCAGATCTTGATGGATGAGATATCTCGTCATTGGAAGAAAACTGACCAGATCTTGGTCTCTTCATCATAAAATATCGGCAATATCATGATGACGATATATCTCGCCGAAACCACTTGGAGGGTTAAAGTAAATAAACAAAACATTGGAATTTAATTCGGCTGATCATATTTATCACATAGTCAAAAGAAGAATCATAACTATTTATAATATACATAATATTATATGAAATGTGAGAATAAACCATCGCGATATAAAATAACGTTATGAAAATTATATCACACCTCGGCCAGTAGTTCTGGCAGTTATTATTTCACTCTGTTCTCCATTTCCATTGATGGCTGTTATGTAGAAATCATATCGCATGCCACATTGGAGATTTCCGATGGTGTAAGAATTCAGATCTCCGTAGACTTCCTCTGTTCTCCAAGTGCCGTATTCCTTCTTGAAGTGAATTAAATACCCTTGAAATATAAATCATACATAATAGTCAATTACCTAAGTTGTAAAAGTTTGATACAAAGATATTTGTTATTAAAAATTAGTATTGATTTGAGCTTTGTTTCAAGAAAATGAAACGTCAATAAAATAAAAGAGACCAGTTTGTATAACTTGGGACTGATTTGTATCTGTGAATTTCATATTTTCAAAAAGGCCTCTAACAAAATACAAGCAGTAAAAAAATTATTTTATTTCACTCAAATAAACACTTAGAATTAATCGAATATCGTTTGTTGGGAATAACTATTTTAACGTATTTTTTCCTGTTTAAAAAATACGAAGCGGATTATTTTAATAAATCAAATAGAATTCCAATAACACGAAAGGAAAAGTGAAAGAGTATAACAATGTAAAAAATTTTAATCAGTGAACGCTCTTATATACTCTAGTTCTGATCATCCGATATAAGGAATCTATCAGTCCAGTATCGTGGCGCCATCTGTTTAATATATTGTGAACTATAGATTGAGGTCATAAAGTGCTGCCATCTGTACTATAACTATGCTAACATTTTAACACTATTAAGTAGGTAAAACTGGTTACATAACTGAATAAATGAATGTACGTAAACAAATGAGAAATTATTTTAAAATTTATTTACATATATTTTTGCCACTTAGATTTTTAATGCGTGCAATTTTACTTTTAGGATTTATCAATAGTAATTCTTTCAATTTCAGGTGTTGGCGAAATTATCGATTATAATATATTAGAATAATGTTTTTGTTTTAGTGTATTTAAATTTATAAATATTATTACATTCAGTTGAAGTACTTCGAGGTCCAAAATTATTGCATTGGCAGTTAATATCGTTATTAAGCTCTACAGCTGTTTTGTTGCGGGTTTGCGTGTCATAAAATGTTTGTAAAAAATATTATTTTATTGTATTAATATTTTAATTTTATACTATAATCTTCAAATTTTCTCTTCTTTTCCTTCTTCTAAAAAAGAAATGAACTTCAAATTAAATCATTCTTTATTTTGAATGGAGTACTCACAGAAGTATAGTGATTTCTCTATGTTACTTTATCTACTTTATATTACTCTAAAAATGAATTTCTGCAAACATTTTATATTCAAAGCAAAAATGAACAATTTAATTATTAATAATGTTGAAATTTGCTTTGATTTTATTGCAATAAATACAGGAATGAAATAAACACATTTTAAAATATTGTTTAATTAAAAGAAATACATTTTATCGATTATCAAGACTCTCTTGAATTAATATAATTTTAATAATTAACTAATAGATAACTAACTCAATAAATAATAACTAATACAGCTTAAAAATATATAATCAGTGATAATTTGCATATAAACGTACTGGCAATGATAGGGCTATATTGATTTATGTAAATTCACACATTTTAATAAACAGTTTTATAACTCATTTTAATAATAATCAAACTTTCAATTAGCTCTTAATGCCATATATGGTCTCAATTGCTAATATTCTTCTGATAAGAATATTTAAATGTACGTTAGATAAAAATTTAAATGTTTAAGCAAGAAATGAAATGAAATTGCTTATTCACAGTGAAAAAATAAAATAAGCTCTTAAAAAATGTGCGCTAATAATTCACTGTTCTGACAAACAAAATAAATTAAATTGTGATTTTTTATTTAAAAAATTTGTCAAAAATTGGCAATATAAATTTTATATCCAGTGATAAATAACTTTTAGAGTATCAAAAGTGCTCGCCTACAAACTTCACTTTATTTGCCATTAACTTAAAAGCTTTTATAACTAAAATATTGTATTTACTTAAATACGAAGAAATTGGGATTCATATTAAGCACCTGAACACAAGTTACTCTAGCAAATCATTTTTAAAAATCTGAATTCCTGTGAAAATCTGAAATGATTTTGAATGATTTGCTTTATGAAATGAAAACATTCACCTATATGTGAATGCAAAGCCTGATCATGTCCCAAATTACCGATATGCATTCGAATATATCGAATATATAATTAAATGATTTAAGCAGGTAATGAAATAACGTCTTAATTTCATATTAAAATATTGCTTCATTAATAATACTTAAAAAATCTGCTTACAAGTAATTTAAGATTCGTCAAACTAAATGGCTTTAAAAGTACGGATAACCTTCCGGTTGATTGTCTCGACGATGTATTTCGTCATATTAGAAAAAATAAGATCATGGACGAGATATTTCGTCGTTAGGAAAACTAACCAGATAATTATCTTGTCATCAAAAAAATCGGCTATATCTTCATGAAGAGATATCTCGTCATTAGGAATATTAGTGAGATCTTGATGGACGAGATATCTTGTCAAAACTACTTGGTGGGTTAAAGATTTGTCCAAAATGAGGAAACAAATCTACCATCACAATACAGTTGGGATTTTCTTATTCTGATTTTAACCTGCCAAGTGGTTTCAACGAGGTACCTCGGACATCAAAGTCTCACCAATTTTGCTAATGACGAGATATCTCGACATCAAGATATTGCCGATTTTGATGTAGACGAGATCAAGGTCTGGTCACTTCTAATGATGAGTTGTCTCGCTCATCAAGATCTGATCAGTTTTGTAATGACGAGATACCTCGTCCAGACAATCACCACGAGTGTGGAACTCACGAAAGTGGTGCAATCTTCGAGATCGATTCTCGAGTTTAACGTCAGAGAAACCTTATTAGCTCTAAAATTATCTTACTCTAGTGCTTCTCCGCCATTATACATGGCCTTGAAGGGCCTAATTAAAAAGCGAGTGATGACAACACTTTTCAAAGATAACACTTGTGTGAATTAACGAGTTTAACACTTGTGTGATTTAACGAGTTTGTGTTCTAGTTTATTTCGGTCCTGATGAGATGGTAGACGTTTTGTTTTACCGAAATAGCTACACACCAATTTCAACATCTTGATTTTTATGCCTCCTTTATTGGTGATTTTTTGAAGTTTTTAGACTAAGGAATAAACTAAATTTTGTCGGGAGCGATAACCAGAAATTTGTACCTTGCGATAAACAACGTATCGCTCCATAACTTCTACTTTTTACCATAAAAATTTCCTTACTTGAAATGTCTCTTTAGCTTAAATACGAAAAGAATTTTTTATGTTAAGCACCTGTTACAGAAATCTCAAGGCAAACCGTTACCGAATCGTCAAAAGAACACATCCACTGCATTGCCCGCAGAGGTCCCAAATTGCCGATATACCTCCCCCCATAAGAAGCATCCCGAAAAAAGCAGGAACACATTCCGGGAAATGTTCCATGAGGCGTGAAAATGGGAAAATATGGCTTGCATTTCGCCGGGATGTTTATTTCTCGGCTGAAACTCACCGGTGGCAGTGCTCACATCTGCTGCATCCCTTTTCCATTTCAAAGTGACTGATGAGGGTGTCACTCCCAATACTTCCAGAGAGGGGGGTCTTGGAGGATCTGTTACCAAAGAAAGAAATGTGAAAACATGAGAAGGTTGTGACGTGCTATGCTGCCTTGCGCTTGATGTGTCAAACGTCCATCAAGTTTCACAAGGCAATTTGAATTTTTTTGCATGTTGTAAGAAGATAGTGGGTGGCTAATAGACCAATTTGAGTGAAATGGAGATAGCCAAAAGAAAATTCGCGAGTTTTGGTCCTTGCTTGAGTAATGGTTGGCGTTCGGTTTCATTGTATCGATGTGAAAGTTCGGATCTGTGGTGATATTTTTTTATAACCAGTTCTTTTCGGAGTGATTCTGAAGCATCTCTAGCTACCAAGGCTTCTGAATACGTTACATATATGTATTTTTGTTAACTTTGTTTTGGTGAAAGCCACCACTATAAAAATGAACTTGAAATATAGTACTATATAACCCAGTGCGAGAAATCTGTATCATGAAGTACATTTTAGTGGACTGAATGTCAACTGGACTAACCGTCTTCTGCTACATTGGTGACTCGAATGTGATGAACATGCATATTTAAAAAAAACCATACGGCGCTACAATCAGCGCACAATTCGATAGATGTTACATGGTGATCAGTTGAATTGTCAATGTGATAAATATCACTTCCTGAAACTATGATAGCAGACACTGCTACTCTAATCACGATCTCACTCTGAGTTGCTGCTCAGTCTCATTTCGAAACTGCCGGTTTGCCTAAGGGCAACACAGAACAGTCAATCGGTTGAATTGCCAATGCGATGCATATAGTTTCCAGTAGCTCTGTGGTTGTAGACACTGATATTCTCCAATCACAGTTTCGCCCTTAGGTGCTGCTCCGTCTCATTTCAAAACTATTGGACTGCCTAAAGTCAACACAGAGCAATCAATTGGTTGAATTTCCAATGCGATGCATATCACTTTCTGAAGCTCTGTAATAGCAGACACTGCTTCTACTCCAATCAGAGTTCCCCTCTTAGTTGCTGCTCAGACGCATTTAAAAGATTATGGCCTGCCTAAAGGCAATACAATACAGTCAAACGGTACCAGTCATCCATTGTATAACACATACGGACCTATCCCGTGACCTTAATATATCACTTGTGGTCTCATGCAATCAACAATTAGTCAACCAGTGGTAGCATGTCTCGAATTTAGCGTCTGCTAAATTGTAGAGAGAAAGTACTATGGAGAACTTATCCAGCACTACAATAATTAACTTGTTATGTAGTCATGTGTATATAGTCGTGTGTATAAGCAATTTCAATCAAGGAGTACTTTTGGGTAGACTGAAGTAGTACTACCTTATCAAATCCTACTACAACCCCCTAATTGTTTCATTATTGTGATGATTTCAAAACTAAAAATGTCCAATATATCATTGCAAAATTGAAATGAAATTGAAATACTTAGTTTCAACAAAAAGAGTTGAGATTAGATGGATGGATAAAAATTGTAACTTTTAGATCCTCAATTTTTATAGACAAACGTTTTGAAATGGCCATTCTATCTCGAGGCTTAAACCCCCAAGTGTTTCGACGAAATTTCTCGTCCTAGATCTGGTCAACTTTGCTAACTACGAGTTACCTCGCCGAGACAAAAACTGACCTAATGGACATCCAAGTAGGAAAACAAATTGTCTCTTGCCCATATCTGGTCAAATTGGCGTGTAGTGGAAGTTTGGAGAGTGGGGTGCCAGCTCAGGTGTGACCTCGTCATCTGACCGTGGTTCAAAATTACGTGGTGCTTTCCTCAGATCTTTCCCTTCGGGTTTGAATGCAGACCGTCGCGAATAGCCCATTGTGTTGCTCCAGTGCGACGTTAATTAAAAAATACTTACTAAATGCCCATATCTGGTGATGGTTTGGAACAAGTTTTTTGCACCTGACGCTACCCGTTACATGGCAGTTTTCGATGTGAAGATAAACCACCATGAGGGTTAAACGAGACATCGGATGTTATTTAACCCTCCTGGTAGTTATCCTCGCGTTTGAAACCATCCTGTAAGGGACAGTCTCTAATGTAAAACTTGTTCCAAACTGTCACCACTTCTAGGCAAAGTCTAGGCAAAGTATTTTTTCCAGCTTGGATCTTAATTCTCCCTTAGAGTAATAAGGCAGTTTTGTCTCAACGACAAAACTGCCTTATTACTCCAAGGGAGAATTAAGATGGTCATCTCACGACATGTCTCGACCATCTCAACGACATGTCTCGTCATTAAGATCTCAGACGAGATATCTCGTCGAAACTACTTGGAGGGTTAAGTGGTTAAGAATTAAGTGTGCTAGGATTCTCTTTTCAGTATTTCTAAATGTTCTTAACCCTCGAAGTGATTTCGACGAGATATCTCGTCCTCCAAGATCTGACCATTTTTTGCTAAGGACGAGATATTTCGTCATCAAGGTATTATCGATATTTTTGATGACGATATTTTTCACCATAAAAAATCGGCAATATCTTGATGACTAGATTTCTCGTCATTAGCAAAAGAAATGGTCAGATGGTGATGGACGGATGTCTTCGAAACCGTTAAAAGTATCCATTTGTCGATCATGTGAGAGTATCTATTTGTATCAGCATATTTTTTGTTTACATTTATCATAGTTGGGTAAAGAAAATAAAAGATAGAATAAGTAATACAACAAATGTAAAAGCCTCTATGATTGATAGTGATATAATGTGTGCGGAATAAAAAAATTTTCAGATACACGGTAATGACTAAAACTCAAAACCACACCGGTGAAAGCATAATTTTAAACTCAAATCCACTTCACGAAACATACGACTCCACTCCTAACCAAACCCACCAATCCCTCGCGATCCAGACCTACTTTACAGACCAAAAGAACCTAATATTCCCCGCATATAAATCCACTCCACAGCTCTTTTTTACACCCGAACTTTATCTGTAAGATTATACTCCGAAAGAGGAAGGACGCATCAAAGCTGCCTTCCCCATCAAAATGCATTATGCGTTCCCAGGCGAAAGCGTTTTTTCACTTTATGTATGTGCATAATTCCCGAGCAATGAAATACCGTTACAAACATCCGAGTACTTTGAATAATTTCGTCCATTACCTTCTTGGAGAGTCTCTCCTTCAACGTCGTCGGAGGGTGGGCCGGCCCCTTTGCTGTTGAACGCCTGTACCCGTATCATGTACTTGGTGTTTCGCTCCAGGTTGGTCAGGATTCGCTCTTCACGGAAGTTGTCCTTGTTTTCCAGGGTCTTGTACACGTATTTGTCCTCGGAGTCCTTGATTTTGTAGCCGACGTAGTAACCCTTGACGCTGCCGAACTGTAGCGCAGATTCAGGAGGCTGTATTGGAAAAGGGGATTAGATAAGGGTAAAAATTAAAAAAGTAAGTCGCGCATGTAAAGCGAAATACAGGTGGCACTTGTGTTTTGGTAACTTCTTTTGTAACTTATTTCGTACCTTATTGTAGCTGAATGTAACTTCAGCTTATTGCTTATATTAAAAATTAACGCCAAACTTCGCCAAAATGGCGATTGTAGTTGATCGCCCAGCCTTGATTTAGTAGCCGACGTAGTAGTACTTAACGTCGCTGAACTGTAGTAGGATTTGGGAGCCTGTATTCTAAAAGTATGGATTATGTTGACGTTGTGTAATATATTACCCGATTGTAATTTCAGCTAATTGTTTATACTAAAAATTAACGCCAAATTTCACCAAAATGGCGATTCTAGCCGATGATTGCCCAGTCTTGATTTAGTAGTCCTTGACTCTGCCAACTGTAGTGAGAATTTGGGAAGCTGTATTGGAAAAGTGTGGATTAGATAAGGTTAAAAATTTTTAAAAAGTAAGGGAAAAGTAAGTCGCGTGTAAAGCGAAATACAGATGGCATTAGTGTTTTGGTAACTCATTTCGTTGCATGTTACCCAAATGTAATTTCAGCATATTACTTATATTCAAAATTAACGCCAAACTTCGCCAAAATGGCGATAAATCAAATCAGTTCTTAACCGTAAATATTTTTTTATTTTCCGGTGGTATGGTTACACTGAAAAACCTCTCATTCAGATTGTATCAAAAAATATCGGTAGACTTTTCAAAAATTCATAAAAATTGGAAAAATATGTTTTTTGAAAATGCGGTTTGCACAAAATGGATTATCCAGGTGGTGTATCTTTTTGGCTCTAGATTGTTCAGAGTGTATCGAAAGTCCAGACTTTAAAAGTTCATAAAAATTGGAAAAATGGTTCTTTGATGAGTTTTTGCTGCTATATACAGACAAATCAAGTCATGCCTCTGTTTCCACAGAAATTTCATTGCTTCGTCTAAAAATGTTTTGAGCTTTGTCTTCTTCGCGGGCTTGCCTTCTCTCCTCTTCCAAATGCTCGCCTTGTGATAGCTAGCTTTTGGTGCTTTTAATTGATTCAAGTTTGATTATTAATTGAACTCTTCGTGCGTATGTTCCATGTTAAATTTAACTTCTTTAGTTCAAAGGGAACGACTAATTGAGTTAAAATAGTTGCGTTGTTCTAGAATTTCGTCCATCAGGATCAGAACAATTTTGCTAATGACGAGATATCCCGTCATCAAGGTGTTACCAATTTTTTATGATGACGAGATCAAGAACTGGTCAATTTTGTTTTCTAATGACGAGATATCTCGTCCATCCAGATCTGGTTAGTTTGGCTAGTGACGATATACCTCGTTCAGACAACAAACAAGAGGGTTAAATTACTCCATATATGCATTTAACTAATAAAGAAAGCGATATATATACTTCAAATATTCAGAACATTACTAGTTTTTATAAAATCTAAACTCACCTGATTTATACATTTTTTGAAAAAGGGTACTTCGAAAGTATTTGAAGGTAAACTTCTCTTTATTAAAACTTTCTTAAACCATGTTTCAATATTTCTAAGTTGAAACAAGTTGAAACAAGTATGCAAGTTAACGTAGTTCTTGCTAATTAAGTCAATTAATTCAAGTGAAAGTACTTTCAAGTCTGTTTAACATGTCTAATTATATACGGCATAAATCACTAGAGGGACTGTTGCAAATTTCCTCTCAGCAAAACTACCACACTTATATTTTTTGAGTCTTTCCTCCTTTGAAAGAAGTTTCGTTTTAAAATACGAGAGTGCGTTTCCTAAAGCTAATCTGGCCATAAAGGCTAAATCTTTTCAGATTAGAACAATCTTGGTGAACGTCTAAAATTGCAATTGGCATCGCGAAATATAATTAAAGCATAGTTGAGTTTCAAGAGAAGCGAGTGAAAATTGCTCTCATTTGGTATTCAAGGTGACGCTTTCACAGCGCAAGTTATTTCTAACACAAAACGCTTTTATTCTCGTTGGACGTCATATTTATTTAAATTAAGTTAGCCCCTCCATGATTTTAATTAAATATTTCTCTTAGGATCTTTTAACTGCGAATAGTTATACTTGTTTCGCCCCGAAAGTGAATTGTATTCTTAATTGCGTGGCCCTATTCCCAACACTTGTAAATATTATGTGTTATTTATGTGACTTGTAACCATCATCAGTTTTAACGCTTTCACTATAATTGAGTTTGGTTCGTGCCCACTTTAGCTATAACTTAAGTTGTTGCATAGCTGTCTTGCTCGGTAGGTATGTAAAGTTTATTTGCAATAACCAAGAGTAATAAACTGTCATTAAATATTTACTACCGCATGATATAGTGATGCAATGGAAAGGCTACACAATATTTCCTTTTATAGTATTCGATGTCATAGATTATCAGTATTTGAAATATTCCAGGTTGGATGTTTATGAACAAAGGAAAGAAAGGCTTTTTTATACGTTGAAAACTGCGATGTTCAATTACAGGAATTCCTCCTTATGAAAATATCTTATAATACCATCAATTAACACTATAACGTGCATGATATAGAAATATAATGGAAAGGCTACAAAACATTTTCTTTCTGTAATATTCGATATCACTTAGATAATCAGCTCCCAAATCATACTAAAATATCTCATGTCAGATGTTTATGAGCAAAGGAAATAAAACCTTTTTCATGGCGATGAAAACTTTACGATGTTCAATTACAGGAATTCCTCCTTATGAAAATATCCCCCTCTAATAGCACTCATTAATCTATCTCGACGTGGTATCTAGTCACTGGAAAAATTGACCAGATCTTTATGGACGAGATACCAAGTCATTAGAAGATAACACAATCACTTCATCAGAAGAAAGCTGACCAGATCTTGATCTCGCAATTATAGAAAAAGGTCGGTAATATCTTGATGACGATATATCTCGTTGAAAGTACTTGGAGGGTTAACAGCATTACTCGCATGGTATAGTGATATAATGGAAAGGCTACAAAACATTTCCTTTCTAAAATATTCGTTACCACTTGGATTATCAGTTCCCAAAATCATACTAAAATATCTCAGGTCGGCTGTTTATGAACAAAGGAAAGAAAACCTTTTTCATGGCGATGAAAACTTTACGATGTTCAATTACAGGAATTCCTCCTTATGAAATATCCCCCTCTAATAGCACTCATTAACCCTCCTGTGGTAATCTCGACGAGGTATCTAGTCACTGGAAAAATTGATCAGATCTTTATGGACGAAATACCAAGTCATTAGAAGATAACACAATCACTTCATCAGAAGAAAGCTGACCAGATCTTGATCTCTCAATTATAGAAAAAGGTCGATAATATCTTGATGACGATATATCTCGTTGAAAGTACTTGGAGGGTTAACAGCATTACTCGCATGGTATAGTGATATAATGGAAAGGCTACAAAACATTTCCTTTCTAAAATATTCGTTACCACTTGGATTATCAGTTCCCAAAATCATACTAAAATATCTCAGGTCGGCTGTTTATGAACAAAGGAAAGAAAACCTTTTTCATGGCGATGAAAACTTTACGATGTTCAATTACAGGAATTCCACCTTATGAAAATATCCCTCAATAAACGTCCCATAAAATTGAGAAACGCAGGAGCTGTAAAAAGGAATTTTGAAACACGTACCTCCCATAGAACTTTTATCGATGTGGAAGACAAAGGCAGGGTTTTTACGCCTAGAGGAGGACCACCAGGTGCTGAAACAAGAAATGATCAAAAACAATTTTTATGTGCTAGCAGAAATATAGCCTAAGGGAGCATAAGAACAGGGGATAAAACACGAGCATGATAAGTTTCTAGTTACATGCAGGAGTGTTGTTTTTGGAAAAAAATGATAAATTCTGTTTCGTTGAGGTGTAATGGTGTTTGGCTTTGGATAGACTAGTTTTAAGTTACGTTTGTCTTGTGTATGTAGTCTGAATTTGAAATGTCTCTGTTTTATTGAATACCACCTACATTTATTACTGAATGAATTTCAAATGCAGTAGAACGTCGGTTATCGGAACATGATGTGACGAATAACAAAATTGAGGGACACGTCATAAGGCAATAAACTAAAGCCAAACAGTAGGGCGCACGTCATTGTGAACATAAGGAATTGGGAGGTGTCTAGAGTGATTAAATGAAAGTTAAGTGAACTTACTGCATTGGTTAGAGCATTAGGTATGGAGCCGGGTTTGATTGAGGGAGGAGCGGTAATGGAAGGAAATTTGAATTTCTCAAAGAGCACTCCCTTCACCCGTTATGCATTCTCAGCATTCCCCTAATCTCTTTGCTCCCCCGACAAATTCTATATTTTGCTTCTTGCCAGTTCCACCCCAATTAAATACAGCTTCATACCCAATACTCTGACAAATACCATCAAGTCCATTTATTCCATATTCAATCACTGTGGCTGCTTGACCCCTCCTAATTCCTTAAGATCACAATGACGTAAGTCCTTCTATTTGGTATTGGCTTATTGCCTTTATGACGTCCTTCAATTTCCCATTCACAATGCCATAGTAACAATCGGTTTGCCATTGTTTCCCCACAATGAGCATTACACCCCCTGTGGGATCTGAAGGCATCTTGTGGGTCAACCCAATCCCATGGGAAATAGGGACGTTGAGGAGCAAGAGTGGGCAATGAGATGCTAAAAGAATTTTTCGACTAAAAACGTCTTAATCACATATCCTCTAACCATACAGACACACTACTGGGATGCATTGTCGCAAGAATTATACGTTGTGAAATGCAAGCTACAACTGATCGGTGTAAAAATAAGACAAGTGGTAGCAAGTGATTATTAGCATGTACGTATGACCTGGAACTTCCGACTTAAATATTTTTCATTGCATTTCTGCCATCTTATCTATTGAAAGTGCATTTAGGGCTGTTACAAGTTTTTGTCTAAAAAGGGGAACTGACTGCAAATAGCTCATCATGGAGATTTAAGGATGTTTCTAACGAAACTAGGGGATAATAAAAATTATTAGCACAACACTAGGCTCATCCTTCTCATTAGTGATTATTTTTAAGGTGTATGTATATACTCGAAATCACGAAAATTGACCAGAGTATCCGATATTTGTTTTATTGCTTCAACATGTTTTCCAATTCCTTAGATTTCAAACGATATCAAGATCTTGTAAATATTCGTAGTATTTTTCTAGTTACAAGGGTTTCGTTAGGTACTGTCACCCCATGTAGAAATATGTTTCCAAAATTTTAAAATCTGTGTTTGAACTGTGTGTTTGCAATATGATGCTTTGTTCAAACAGTGATAACTCAACAATGAATTGATCTATTATAATTATTTTGTATTATTCTAATCTATATAATGCAGTAAATGTTTTGACCATCAAAGTTATTGGTTAAGAAAAGAATTTTTAGTTGATTTTTAAATGTCAAAAATCCTGAAAAAATCTTGATTTTTTAGATTTCCTTGGTGAAAAAAATTGTATAAAAAACCCATTCTCCCTACCAACTTGATTAAGGGTAAAAACATGAAGAGTAATATTAGGAATAATTTCCAATAGGAATTGTCTTTCTGAGCAAATTAGAATTTCAGATATCACTGTTCAAAATCATGCTAATTAGCTAAATATATCTAAATTAGACAATTAATGATTAGATTAATCTGAATTTTTCAAACTGTAATTAGTTTGAGCACAAACCAATGACCTATTGTAAAAAAATTGAATTTTTAAATTCGAAAAGTTTCTATTGTTTACGTACCCCCATTTTATATGAGCCAGCTGAATAATATTTATTAGAAAGACACTGTGCGTTATAAGTAACAGACAATGAAAAACTATATCCATAGGAATAAGTTAGTGTTTTACCTTCTTCTTCCGTTGCAGCTGTAACTGAATTACTCGTCTCACTTTCCCCTAATGCGTTGATGGCAGAAATCTGGAAGGAGTACCGGGTATTAGGTACTAAACCATTGATGGACCACTTTGTCTCAGATGGTGGAATGGTGACTTGCTTCAGACGGGAGCTGGGAGCATTTTCTGTAAAAGACATCGGAGATTTACATAAGGCAAATACTAGAATTCCTTAGACTTATTTCCTGTACAGGCACTGGCGCTCCATACGACTAGATCGTTAAGGTCTTACATCTATTAGCACTGGGTAGACGTGATAAATTTATTTTAATTTTAATTTTGTACTTGGATTTTGTCTTATCTTCGAAATGAAGTGCTGAGAGCAATGAGTTCTAAAACGAATATCTGACTTGCGATAGATACAAAACTTACAGGCAAAATCCGAACCACGATGATTTTACATCTGTTAACACTGGACTAGACTAGAGAAAATTATTTTAATATAGTGCTTGGCTTGTTTCTTATCGACGAAGTGAAGAGTGAAGAGCAGAGAGCTTCATGAACGAATATCTTACTAGCGAGGGACTGTCCATCATGTTGGTGAAATATTTATTAATTTGCATTTATGTCGAAAAATTAAAGTTGAAAATATTTGAGTGAATCTCATCTATCGTTATTATTATTGTTACGTATTCTTTAACCCTTCTGGTGGTTGTCTACAAGGCTACAACTAACTAAATCTTGATGGACGAGATATCTCGTCATTAGAAAAAACCGACCTGATTTATATAGAACTCATCGTCATCAAAAAACGGCAATATCTTCATCATTCGGAATTCCATCGGCATTTTGACGACGGGGAATATTGTCATTGGCAAAATTGGTCAGATCTTGATGTATGAGATATCTCGTCGTAACCACTTGGAGGGTTAAGGTCTAGTTGTTTAGTTGGACTAAGTCCAGGAGTCCGACCACATCCAAAAAGTCCAACGCTAAACCAGTATTTCCGAGGAAGTCCTCTCTTGACATATCAACACATGCAGAAGATGACTTGGAGAGGCTTGTTCAGTGTTGCATTTTAAGCAAGTTGGAAATGCCTTATTGCTCTAAACGGAATACCTCTATGGTTGGAAATGCCTCTATCTGAATGATAGATAGGTTGTGCCTGCTCACAAGAATCTACTCTTAATGCGCAAGGGTGTCGAAAATAGTAAAGAAGTAATATCTTCGTTTAAAAATGAACTTCAGAGTTGCGAAGATTTTATTATTGAAAGGTACTTTTTTCATTGTCACATTTAACCTTTTTTGAGTCCTGCCAACTGCTTCGAAAATTAACCTAAACTAATTTGAAATGAAAATTAAGAAGAATTATTTCGGTAATACTCTTCCTCAATTGTTTGTTTTATTATTCAACCCTCCTGGTGGCTGTTTGGACGAGGAATCTCGTTATTAGTAAAACTGACCAGATCTTGATTACGAGATATCTCGTCATTAGCAAAATTGGTCAGAGATTGATGTAGGATATATCTTGTAGAAATCACATGAGGGTAAATATAAAAACCCTTTGAAAAGTATGTGTCATGTTGAATGTAATCAACTATTAGATTTTCTCAGTGGAACAGAATTATTTCAGGAAATAATAAAAAACGTTTTTGAGAAATTAGCGAATGATTTCAAACTACTGCACTAGTAGATGTATTCATACACAGCTCATAAAATAATGTAAAATAATGCATTCAATTAACTCCACAGTTCTTTTAACGTATTTTTCTGAGTCTGGGAAAAGGAATTGAAAGGCAAAACTAGATTTGATCATCAGTGGAATAAAAGGGAAAGGCTTTATGCAATACATGCATTTCATCATACTTACCAGAAGTGGACAAGTCATTTTCGTTGGCGATCTCATCATAAGTCAAGAGGTACTTCAACAAACGGCTGTTTCCACTGTAAGGGGGTGACCAAGAGATGTCGATAGCTCGACTTGCGCTTCTAGTGATTCTCAGTTCCTGTGGTATATCGGGCTTTTCTGCAAGATTCAGATGCACTTTTAGCATTGCATAGTTGGAAAAACAATGTTCATGTTAAAAACTACTGGCTTTTCTACTTGATTGCTACTTAAGAAACTATTGGTTGGTACTTAGTTAAAAGTTATTATTTTTGCTACTACGTGGTTAAGAAAAGCTATTGTTTTTTCTACTTGATTGCTACTTAAGAAACTATTGGTTGGTATTTGGTTAAAAATTTATTATTTTTGGTTAAATAATTATTATTACTACATAGTTAAGAAAAACAATTATTTTTTCTACTACTTGGCAGCTACTTAAGAAACTATTGGATACATATGGTTTAGAAACTATTGTTTTTTCTACTACTTGGTTATAAAATTATTATTTTTGACTACTTGGTCCAAAACACTATTGTTTTTCTACTACTTGGTTAAAAAATTATTATTTTTGACTACCTGGCCCAAAACACTATTGTTTTTTCTACTACTTGGTTAAAAAACTTGTTTTTCTTTACGAATTTGTTAGTACTTAAGAAGCTGTTGGTTACTACTTTTCAGACGAAATGAGTAGTCAATTCAGTGTTTATTGGAAGCTTATGAGTTGCTTTTTTGCATAGACTACGTTTAACGCGTTTCTGCTTGACTGAGTATATGTCAACATTGTGAAAATTAAAAATATATATATCAATTGCGATCCGATATTTCACGACCAATACTGTATTTGATTTCACTTCTAACGTCTTAAAACGATAGATCTGGACGTTATCTTTCGTTCCAGATCAATTTCGACGTCATAGCGCTTCGCAGTTCCGAGGTATTCTGTTTTGAAGTTCGCGCCGCTCAGGAAAATCCCCCAAAACGCCGACCCCTCCTCTTCTCCTTTTATCGCAGCGCGCGAACACAAGGTAACTTACACGTCTTTGTTCTCTCAGCTTTTGAATAACACTAGGTTGGTTTGACTGGCGTTGATAATATAGAAATTATTAACGAACTCGGTGACCAGTTTTTGCGTAACGCTCAAATTTCCGTACTGGCAACCTAGTACTAGTCTCTCAGCGCTGAGGAAAGTCCCCCAAAACGCCGGGCCTTCCTCATCTTCCCCGTTTATCGCGAACACAAGGAAACTAACACGTCTTTGTTCTCTCAGCTATTGAATGACACTAGGTTGGTTTGACTGGCGTTGATAATATAGAAATTATTAGACGAACTCGGTGACCAGTTTTTGCGTAACGCTCAAATTTCCGTACTGGCAACCTAGTACTAGTCTCTCAGCGCTGAGGAAAGTCCCCCAAAACGCCGGGCCTTCCTCATCTTCCCCGTTTATTGCCAACACAAGGAAACTAACACTTCTTTGTTCTCTCAGCTATTGAATGACACTAGGTTGGTTTGACTGGCGTTGATAATATAGAAATTATTAGACGAACTCGGTGACCAGTTTTTGCGTAACGCTCAAATTTCCGTACTGGCAACCTAGTACTAGTCTCTCAGCGCTGAGGAAAGTCCCCCAAAACGCCGGGCCTTCCTCATCTTCCCCGTTTATCGCGAACACAAGGAAACTAACACGTCTTTGTTCTCTCAGCTATTGAATGACACTAGGTTGGTTTGACTGGCGTTGATAATATAGAAATTATTAGACGAACTCGGTGACAAGTTTTTGCGTAACGCTCAAATTTCCGTACTGGCAACCTAGTACTAGTCTCTCAGCACTGAGGAAAGTCCCCCAAAACGCCGGGCCTTCCTCATCTTCCCCGTTTATCGCCAACACAAGGAAACTAACACGTCTTTGTTCTCTCAGCTATTGAATGACACTAGGTTGATTTGACTGGCGTTGATAATATAGAAATTATTAGACGAACTCGGTGACAAGTTTTTGCGTAACGCTCAAATTTCCGTACTGGCAACTTAGTACTAGTCTGATTTTAAAGACGTAATTCACGTCAAAACTCATATCTTGAAAATTTTGGACCTTATCTGTTTCAATTTCAAGACGGCGATACATAAATCGTATAAAGATGTTTGTGGTTATTGTGAATAAGAGCACCCAAAATATCTGATCGTGCTATTCTCGAATTTGTATATCCTTTACAGGAAAAGTATGTTGACTATCAAAGACGATTGAAAGAAACCACGTCATTCTCAGAATAAGAAAAAAATATGTGTAACTATTGAACGTTTTAAGTTCAATATGTGAAGTTATTACTAAGATTGGAATATTTTTGAATATAAAAGTACTCGGTGTTCTCGGTACTTAAAAGCATTCGTTGTATTCGATTCTTTCTCTGTTCAAATACAGAAGTATTCATCCAAAGTATTCGAATAGCACAGTTCTCACTTAACAGAGTATTGGAATTCCAAAGTACTTGAAGACCAAAGTTCTTACTTGTCAAAGAACTGGAATTCCAAAGTACTCAAATATCAAAGTATTGAAATACCAAATTAATCGAATACAAAAGTACTCGTATACTTTCAAAGTATTCTTTGTATTCGATTTTTAATTGTTTTGGAATACAATAGTATTCATCCAAAATATTCGAATACCAAAGGATTCGAATACCATAGGATTGGTATACAAAAGTACTCGAATACCAAAATATTTGGATATAATAGTAATCTGTTACCAAAGTAATGGAATTCCAAAGTATTCATCCCTAAGTATTCTAATTCCAAATTAGTCATCCTAAATATTTGAATACCAAAGAATTCATCATCAAACTTATTTTTATAATAGCTTGCAGTTGGATGATTCTTACTATTGGTTAGTCGTTTTTTGATATCGAATAGTTATTCAATACTTAAAAGTACTAGAATACTAAGCATTATACTCTAAAAGTACTTGATTGTGCCCATTTCGAATTATTACGAGTGAAGAAACAGATTGTGTTCTAGCTAACACTGATGAGTTAACAAAACACGTATCACCTAAGCACCAATTACTTTTAATACTACCATGGCTAAAGGTCAGTCTCAAGTCATCTAGACAATTTACAGGGACACGGTGATAGTAGCTCGTATGAAAATAAAACCAACTTCTTTTACACGATTTAGTACAAGTGAGCGAGAAAAAAGATGGAGGACTTGTGTGATAAGATGAATATGTATAAAAAATTGCAGAAAAAATACACTTAACTGGGGAGGATGGTAAAAGAGGAAAGTGAAAGAAAATAAAGTTAATTAGTTGGATAAGAAGTTGAGAAATTTGTTCTAAACAGTAGTTTACACAAGCGCTGAGTTGGTAAAAACGGATGCATTCCGTAATGAGTTCTACGTAAGCTGCTTTAGATATAATTACGTAATGAATTGCTTTTGTTCATCATGTTGTAGAAAAAAGGATTGGAATTGTTTACTTTTCAAAAGTGAGCAGTTAAAAGCCTTTGTTGAGGATATGTCTGTTTTTCATTCCTTAGAGTTTTGTCGAAAATATTTTTTCTTCAAAACTTGGTAATGCATGTCAATAGTTCCCAATATCTATAACTTCTCTAGATACTAAAATATACAATGGTTTAGAATTAGTTATTAAATTGGTCTTGTGTTCTCAAAAATGAGAATGCCTTGGAATCACAAGCTGAATTCATAATTGTGCGTAAAATATACGTAATGAGATCTATTCATAATTGTAATGGCATATTTCAGAAGCACAATGAATCCATTATTCTTGGTCAGATCTAGATGATCAAGATATCTCATCAAAATCCCTTGGAGGTTAAACAAATTACAATATGATTATTTGTTTCTCATCATGGTAATCTTCAAAAGAATACCAGTTAATGAGTTTCTGTTTTAAGCCAACGATATATGTCTCTACCTAAAGTATTTTGTTACTTATAATGCACAGAATTCAAATAAACAAATATGGAATTCTGGTCTCCGATGGCTTATTCATTTAGTGCTCATATCTTTATTCAAAACATTATCGGTTTTTGTCAAGGCACAGACCTCAAGAAAACCAGAAGACAATGATTAATGGACCTTTTAGTGGAGGACGACACAAAATATTGTGTAACATCCGCACATCCCAGAGATGCTCTTATTATTATTATCCAAGAAGGCATTTGTGCGGTATCAATTTTCTCCTAAATGATCTTTGCAAACTTCACCATTAGGGGTATCAGGTGAAATTCTTGCAAAGGCCATCATCATTGGGGCAGTAAATGACGGATACGGCTAATGGCAAGGGCATTTAGCGTACTTCCTTTCAGAGCTTCTGTGATGTAATTTTGATGTGGAAACGATGTGACGTCCACGGTGAGCTCAACCTAATGCTAATGGCCGTTGCAGTAAAGAGCCCCATCCAAATAATTTACAGAACAACCGTCTTTGACACTTTCCTGTGCTTCGATTGCTTTGATGCTGATTGATTGTTGATGGCTAATTTTAGTCGCTGTGTAATGCCGGTGTAGTTTATTTCAGTAAGAAGTGGAAGCTGATATCAGTGTTGTGTTTGGTAGAGAACTCGATTCTTTCGAAGTAGACATGCAGCGATTTACTTTTGCTGCGGAGGAAATTAGATGGGTTCTGAGCTGTGAATTTTGCTGTTGGTGCGGACATTACCCTGTCATGGAAAGAGACAGATGCGTTGTCGAAATTGGCACAATAAATCAGCATAGAGCAGCAATTTGCATTGGAATTGTAGAGAACTCGATTCATTCGAACTAAACATGCAGCGATTTACTTTGCTGTGGAAGAAATTAGATGCTTTTTGAGCTTTTAATTTTTCAGTTGGTGTGGACATCTATCCTGTCATGGAAAGGGGCAGATTCATTGTCGAAATTGGCACAATAAATCAGTATAGAGCAGCGATTTTCATTGGCATGGTAGAGAACTCGATTAATTCGAACTAAGCATGCAGCGATTTACTTTGCTGTGGAGGAAATTAGATGGGTTTGAGCTACTAGTTCTGCTTTTGGTGCAGACATCTACAATGGCACTGAAAGCAGTAGATTCATTATCAAAATTGGCACAATATATCAGTTTAGAGATGCGATTTTCATTGGTATTGGTGTGCCTTGCGGATAATGTAACTGTGCGAGATTTAATTCATTTCAACAGTTTAGTTTTGAAATTTTGACAAGTATGTTTGCAAGTAATTTCGATACAAGCCCTCAGGGACACATTTCCTTTAGGTATGTACGGGATTCATGGACCAGAGGTATCTTAGTTATCTTTTCTTTCCCCATGGGGTCTACTCCTTAAGTAAACATGTGTGTTGCGCTCCCGGTACACCAAAGCGATCTTTTTCTGCTTTCACCCCACTATTCTCTCTTCCACAATGAATCTTATTTCTTTTCACGACATTTTTTACTCGATGGTATCTTGCGTTTGACTCAGTTTGACCAAATATGGACCTTGCGCCATAAAACCTAAATCCTACCAATCGAGTAATACTCGTACAAATAATTTTGATTTACATTCTTTTATTACAAAGTATCACAAATAAACTGTTTCATAACGGTTTTTTAAAGCACTTTCGAAGCAGAAAAGGTAGGTAGTTACCGTTGTTATTTTTTGATCAATTAACATTATACCTATTTTTCGTCAGACCGGCAAATGATGCAATATATTCTTTGGCGCACTGCAGAATTTCAGTAATTACTTTGTCTGCAATGAAATGAAAAAGATTGAAAATCGATTTTATACGCATGAATTCATTTCATATCTAAGTAATCTTCGAAGGAACAATCACGACGAATAGTCAATGGATTGGTTAAGGTTTAGAAGGCTGATTTTATTAGATTCTACAAAATTTTTGGTTGATGGTACAAAGTCTACCAGAAAGTGCTTCAAGTTAGAGATGAGTTATACTGCAATACATAATACTATATTGTATGCTAATTTTTGTAGTGGTGGCTATTGTCACCACACAATACTCCCCATCTAGAATTTAGCAGTGGCTGAATTCTATAGATGCTACCACTAGTTGATAGACTGTCAATTGTAAAAGATAGTTAGAGATGTGTTAAGATCACAAGTGTGCTTCAGTTTTCTTGGTCCGAGCGATGGATGATTGCGCCCGTTTTGACTTCCTGCGTTACCTTTATTAGTCGAGTGTGGGCACCATGTAAAGAGAAGTCTGGGTGGTAATGGAGAGAAGCCTTGATAGGAATATATGTAGTGTCTCTTGTACTATTGTAATGTCTTTGTAGTTTATTGAAAATTAGTGAAGGAGATATTAGTGTCATTATTCAAGGTCTGATTATTTAGGACTAAACTTACATACAGCGATTATTTTGTTGCGAATGAAATTGCAATGTTCAAAGCGGGTGAATGTTTAATGTTGATACAAGGATTTAAATTGCCACGGAAAGGACCGATTCATTATCACAATTTAAAGTCACGATCGAAGTGGTTAAGAATTAAAAATCTGATGAAAACTAATTGTTTCTGGGAAACAGAATTTTTAATTATAAATAACTTTTGAAATGTACTGACAAATGCAATGCAGACGAAATTTTTCATTTATATTTTGTGTATTTATATCCTTTTCAACATCATTATTGTTTCTAACTCTCCAAGTGGTTTCGACGAGATATTTCGTTCATGAAGATCTGACCAATTTTGTTAATGATGAGATATCTTGTCATCAGGATATCGACGATTATTTTATGCTGACGAGATCAAAATCTGGTCAGTTTTCTTCTAATGAAGAGATATTTCATCCATTAAGATCTGGTCAATTTTGCAAATGACGATATACCACGTCGAGACAACCACCAGGAGGATTCAGGCTTGTGTAATGTTCGATGATTTTTCTGTCCATCAATTGAAAAATATACAAATCTTATAGTACAAATTTATTAATTTAAAATGAATGTGACATTGGCAAATCTTACCTTGAATGATTAGCTGAATGTTAGTTTCGTCTTTTCCATACGAATTAGATGCTAGACAAGTGAAGAGAGCACTATCACCCCTGTCAACAGATTCAATAAGCATTTCTGACAGGCTTCCGTTTGAAAAAACAGTTTCTGTTTGACGATACCTTTGAAAGATGAAATCAATACGTCAGATAATGAACATCATTACAGGAATAAACTTATTACACAGTCTTACAGATTTTTATACTTCATTTATTTATAAGACTTATGACATCAATTTATGTAATGAGACAGCATTTATGAATATGATGAATGCAATTTGAGAGAATTTTTCTGCAAGGCTGAATATAGATGGTGATTGTGCTTTGTTTGGGGACGTATTTCCTGCTTTGTACGGAAAGTGACGTAACTTGGCATGCTACTCGAATGTAATTTCAGTACATCTCTTGTAAAAATAAACGTAAATGTAATAACGTTTAGAATGTTTTTTATTTATTTAACCAAAAATATGCCCAATACATATGCTGCACGTGTCTGATTAATTATTTCACACGTTGGTAATGAATTAACGCCAAATGTCGACAAAACAACGATAAATCAAAATTTAAGTTAATAGTTCCAATTGGATAGATTTTTTTACTTCTGCAATTTGTTTATGCTTACAATGAAAATCTCAAAACGAATACAAAATAGAATTTAAGATGTATTAACAACTAAAACCTTTAGAATAAACTGAGATATTGCTCATTAACATTCTAAAACGTTAGAATCAGCTTTAATAAGCTTATCTCATAAGAGAATTCCAAAATTTATTAGCCATTTTGTTTTCTTTCAATCATAATACCTGTTTCGCGTGTAATTAATAAGAGCAAAAAGCATTCTTATCTGTCTTCATTAATTAGAGAATTTTCCAATGATAATTATGGAATTCAGACAAATCATATTAATCAGAAATTAAAACATTTATTATAATTGGGTTTCTGCTTTATTTCAAATTTTCGAGGTGCAGGAAAAGGATAATTCAATTATCATCCTTTTTACATTGATAAATCCAATCTGAAATGCAACTTGATTATTAAAAGAATGGATAAAAGTTTTAATTTCGAAAGGAAAGATCACGTGTTACCTAACAATCAGGTTCAATACGTGTAGTTAGACCCCAACACGCGTTTCAACTTTTTAAGTACTTTGAAATTGTTTTATTGTTTATAATATTCTACTCTAAACTTCTATAAACTTTTATGTGCTAGATATGTTCCATTATCCAGACAACACTTAATAGCCCGTTGTGTTGTTCAGTGTGAAGTTAATTCAACTATCTACTTACCCAAAAACTACTTTTGAATAATCCTTTTTTAAAATTTATAAAGTAGGTAGGCATTTTAATTAACGTCACACTGGAGCAACACAACGGGCTACTAGCAACGGTCCAGAATCACACCCGAAGGGAAATATCCGAGGACACCACGTAATTTTGAAGCACGGTCAGATGACGAGGCCACACCTGAGTTGGCACCCCACTCTACAAACTTCCACACCACGCTACCGTGAGGACATTTCAGGCCCCGACAGATTTAACGCGCACCAGTCCCCTTTGTACACGATGGTCTTTGGATTCGAATTCACAACACTTCGAGTTAATCCGTTAATCTTGCAACCGGCCGTTAAAGTTTATAAGTAAATTAAATTAACAAAAACAGGAACTACTATGAAATATTTTAATGCTAATAAAAATATCCTAGTTAGGCTACAGTGCAAAATTGTTCAAATTAAAATGCTCAAACTTCTCAAATAAATTCCAATAGCAAACAAAACAATTTTGGAACTCAGAAAAAGAAAATACTCAATCAGTTAGTTTTAGTCTATAACTTAACCCTCATTGTGGTTTTCTCGATGAGGTATATCGTCATTAAAACTGAAAATTAGCAAAACTGACCAGATTTTGATGGGCGAGATATCGTCTTAGATAAAAAAAATCGACCAGATCTTGATATTGTTATTCCAAGAAAATCTTGATGACGAGGTATCTTGTCATTAACAAAATTGGTCAGATATTAACAGACGAGGTATCTTGTCAAAACCACTTAGAGGATTAAGGGAGTTGAACTAAAGGAGTCAGCCCCATCACTTACAAATGTTACTATAAGTCATCTATTCAATATGAAACGGTACCAAAACTGTTTCCACGCCCCCAATAATCCGGGAGTTATTGCGATTTGAAATCGGTCACACATAATTAGGTTGCTAATCGTAACATTAAGACGCAGTTATAGGTCAAACTTGTGTTTTCAGGTTGGGTTTAGTGACTAAACACTAGCAAAAGTCCAGCTTCCTGTTTCCTGTAGCTCAGGTATGGTCTCGTCATCTGACCGTGATTCAAAATTACGTGTTGTCCTCTGATCATTTCCTTCTGGGGTTGCTCCCGGACCGTCACCAATAGCCCACAGTGTTGCTTCAGTGTGACGTAATTAAATACCTACCTACCTTAAATACCTTTCCTGTTGGGACTCAATTTTCTAACTAGTGGTGAAAACGAAAGTGCCTTAACGTGTTCAGAAAATCACCCTTTATTCAAGATCCAATTATGTCCTCAAAATAGAATTAACCGAATCTGCTTAATGTAGTGAAGTTGATTAGACCTGAATTTTGTGAGGTAAGTAGAATTTATGTCAAATTGGAGCCATAGACGTGACATATAAGTAGACTTAGCATTGCTACTAAGAGGAGCTTTAAAAAGTGCGACCAACATGTCGGCTAGTTGTCGCGTGTCTGTTCTGTGAAAAATTTACTTTTGGCCGATTTGGCATTTTTAGCCTCGTTTGGCGATTAACATCTTATGAAAGGGTAGGTGTGTGAATACAAATTTCTACAGAGTGGCCACGAACGTGTTGAAATTGTCGGTCAGATAACGAGGACAACAGATCGAATGGCACGCCTCTCCAAACTTCCACACCAGGCCAACTTGGAGGAATTTGGTTGGTTGTTGAATAAGCGTCTCACTGGGGCAATATAATGAGCTATTGGCGATGGTCCAGGATCAATCTCAAAGGGAAAGATTCATTGACACCTCTTATTTTTGAATCTCGGTCGGATGACGCGGTCAACACCTCCAATTTTTGAACCACTGTCAGATGATGTGGTCAACACCTATGCTTGTAGGCCTGTCTCCAAACTTCCACACCATGCCAACGTAAGGGAAAGGTTGTTAGGTAGGTAGGTAGTTAATTAATGTCGCACTAGAGCAACAGAACGGGCGAATGATGACCGTCCGGGATCAATCCCAAAGGAAAGATCCAAGTCTAACGCCTCGTAATTTTGAACGACGGTCGGATGATGAGAACAACACCTGAGCTGACACTGCACTCTCCAAATTTCCATACCACGCCAAGATGAGGATTGAGGCCATGACAGATTTAACATGCATCAACCCCTTTGTACATGTCCGTCTTTGGTTGGAGTCGAACTCGTAACCCTCCGGTTGCTAATCCGTTACTCTTCCAACCGGGCTGCAGGGGCCCTCGCAATTGTGGGATCACCTTGTCTATATTTGACATGCACCCTTATTTAAGGAATGTACTCAATCGAAACCACGTATCTTAACCTTCTTGGTGGTTATCTTGACGAGGTATCTCGTCATTAGCTAAACTGAGCAGATCTTGATGGACGAGATATCTCGTTATTAGAAAAACTGATCTCGTCAACCTAAAAAATTCGTCAATATCGGGATGACGAGATATCTCGTCATTAGAAAAATTGGTGGAATATTGATGGACGAGATATCTCGTCGAAATCACTTGGAGGGTTAAATGCCAACTCGCCCGAACAGGACAACTATCACTCTCATACAATATAAAACAAACAACTAGAAACCGGGTTCTTATTATAGTCTATTCGTGTTAAACTCAAATAAATCATGTGGGAGATGCAGTGTAAACAGACTGAATATATGAAATGCCCAATGGGGAAAAGTTATATTCTTGAAGATCCATTCAATAACAAGAATTCTTATAAAAGGAGGATATAAGAACGTTGCGCTTTCCAATTCAAACTCCACGTCTGTGAATGAATATTTTAAATTCTATCACTAGCCGATGAATAAGTTTGTAAGTATTTTGATAAAGAAGTCTAGGAATCCTTAGAAATTTCTAGCTTTTAGCGTGACAGTAATTTTGAGGACTTCAATTGCTAAACTCAAATCGTATTGAAAGAAAATACATTCTTTTTGCGTTACTTTTTTTTAGTTATTTTATGAGTTATTTTACTTTCTATTGAATTATTTTACTTTTGTTGTTTTTTATTATTTTATTTACTTACCCTTTCCGAAAATTTCAATATATTTTGACAAGAGAGCAGCTATAATTATAATACATATTTTATTCTATAGGAGAGTTTTTCTCTAAAGCTAAGTATACAGGGTGCTAGTTGTTATGGTAACCTCTTTCGTAATTTGGCATGCTACTTTATTGCAATTTCCGCATATAGCGTATTTTAAAAATTAACGCCAAACATCACAAAAACAACCATAAATATAATTAGTTCTTAACCCCAACGAAATATATCATCATTAGCAAAGCTGATAAGATCTTGATCAACGATATAACTCGTCATTACAAGAAATCTTACCTGGTCCTGATTTAGTCATCATCAAAAATCGGCATTATTTGATGTCGAGAAACTCGTCATTAGCAAGTTGGTCAGATTGTGATGAAAGAGAAATCTCATCGATATCATTTGGAGGGTTAAATTTATGTCCAATTTGTTATCAAGTGTGCTAAGGTTGAATATATTTCTTGAAGCATCCCTTATGTTAATCGAATCCAACCAAAGACCGTCGTGTACAAGGGGGGCTGGTGCACGTTAAATTTTAAATTTGTCGTGACCTCAAATGTCCTCATGTGGGAAGTTTGGAGAGTGCGGGTGACATCTCAGGTGGAACCTCGTCATCTGGCCGTGGTTCTAAATTACGTGGTGTTGTTCTCGGACCTTCACCATTAGCCCGTTGTGTTGCTCTAGTGCGACGTTGATTAAAATACCTACCTATCCTTATGGTAAATACACTGCTGGCCACCGTAAATGCAACACCCTGAAGGAAGCATGCAAATAATATGAAATTTACAACATGCATTAGCGGAGGTGAGATATGCAAATGATTAGAATTTCAGCGCAGACGCACATCACGCGCGCCTGTGGCGCCACTTCAAAGCGCTATTTAAGGCTTGGAGATTTCGACGATTTCAAGTACGGCATTTGTGTTTTTCTTGTGGTTTCTTCAAAAAAACGATCAATTATGCCTCGTAGAAAACAGCGATCATCTTTTGATCAAGTATCCGAGTTCGACAGAGGAAGGATAGTGGCCTACCGAGATTGTGGATTATCTTTCAGGGAAATCGGTAGTCGTGTTGGACGAAACCAAACAACTGTAATGCGGATATGTGATCGTTGGATGCAGGAGGGTACGACGGACCGACGTGTTCGATCGCATCCACCTCAGTGCACCACTTCACGTGATGACAGGCATATTGTGCGTATGGCAGTGACGGATCGCTCAGCCACATCACGAATCATAGCACAGCACATTCAGTCTGTACCGCATCATCCAGTGTCTGCGCGTACCATTCGACGACGTTTACAGCAGAGTGGTCTGTCCGCAAGACGTCCATTGCTTCGTCTACCCTTGACGCAGAACCACAGACGTTTCCGCCGCCAATGGTGCGATGAAAGAAGGATGTGGACGGCAGAATGGAATGAAATTGTCTTTACTGACGAGTCACGCTTCTGTCTGCAACACCACGATGGTCGGATTCGAGTCTGGAGACACCGTGGAGAGAGGATGCTGAACAGCTGCGTTATGCACCGCCACACTGGTCCTGCACCGGGTATTATGGTATGGGGCGGAATTGGATATCACTCTCGCACTCCTCTAGTACGCATTGCCGGTACTTTAAACAGCCAGCGCTACATCTCCGAGGTGTTGGAGCCAGTTGTCCTTCCTTACCTTCAGGGCTTGCCCACAGCCATATTTCAACAGGATAATGCGCGACCACACGTGGCACTCATTGTCCAAGGGTTCTTCGTCAATCGCCAGATTGAATTGCTTCCCTGGCCAGCTCGCTCTCCGGATCTTTCGCCGATAGAAAACATGTGGTCCATGGTTGTTCAACGATTGACCCAGAATACATCCCCAGCTGCCCCACCAGATCAACTTTGGCAACGTGTGGAAGCTGCTTGGTCTGCTGTACCCCAAGAACACATCCAAAGTCTCTTTGAATCAATGCCGAGGCGTGTGGCAGCGGTGATCTCCAACAATGGCGGCTACTCTGGCTACTGATTTTGGCAGGAACCACACTTCACAGAAGTCTATAAATTTAATCATTTGATACTTGGTCAACATGTTATCTACAAAATAAATTTTGTTGTGATATCTCTTGTCTTTCTTGGTGTTGCAATTTGGGTGGCCAGCAGTGTAACATAAGATCAGCTTCTATGAGAATAGACATAGGCAAAGGTTCTGGAGACGTAGCAGACATTAAACGTAAAACCCCAACGTATATCCATTGTCTTTACAACTCTTTAATTCTGTTTCGATATTAAAATCCTAGTTTTATAATACCCAAAATTTCAGCGAGTAATTATATTTTCATAAACTTGCACAGTTATTGCATTGATTGCATTAATTCAATTAATTAATTGCATTGAGTTTACTTATATTTTAAGATGTTTTGCTCTACGGGAGCACGGTGAAGAACGTAGCTTTCACCTTTTAAAATCGTGCAACCACGATAGTATTAGAAATAGTTCTGTTGTCAAACAACGTTCATAAAGAATACATTAAATTTGGTTTCTGAGAAGCATTATTAAAGCATCAAAATCATAGATTAACATTTCGAGTAAATAACTGTACCATTGGTACACATTTAATCAATGTGCTTAACTGTTGCATATACCTCCCGTTTAAATATAATCTAATGTCTCCATAGAATTGTCATCAACGGAATATTTAATAAAGGGCATCTAAACTAATTACGGTGGTATGGGAGTTACATATATGATTCATATACTAGTGTATATATATCGGATGAATCCTCTGAGATCTATATTGATTAGCAAATGATTTCAAGACAGCAGTTTATCTCAGAATGCATGTATAACCATATTAGAGACTGCTTGTTCTAAGCGTTAAAACCATTTCCGAATAGGAGCGACAGTGTTTAAAGCTTGAAAATATAAGTGTTTAGTAAATGATTTCACGAGACATTGAATATAAGTCGAAAATATGTATCCATGATAAAGAACGCTCTTATTCTAAACACGAAAACCATTTCCGAATAGGTTCGAGAGTGCTTAAAGCTTGAAAAGCTTACATTTATTTAGCAAATGGTTTGAAGAAGTATTGAATATAAGCCTACTCGGAATGTTTTCTCAATAAAGAACGCAATTATTCTAAGCACGAAAAACATCTCCGAATAGATCCGAGGGTGCTTAAAAGTCTTATTTGTATTTAGCAAATGATTTCAAAAAGCACATATTATAAGCTTAAAATGTATCGATGGTAAGGAACGTTGTTATCCTAAGCATGAAAACCATTTCCTAATAGGTCCTATTGTGTTTAAAGCTTGAAAGTCTCATAGGTACATAGCAAATGGTTTCAAGAGACAACATTGGATCAAGTCTACACAAAATGGCAAACAACACTCATATTCTAAGTATGAAAAAGAGTTCAGAAATGTTCATAGATAGGTTAATTAACGTCACACTGGAGCAACACAACTGGATATTGGCGAATGTCCGGGATCAAGCACGAAGGGAAAGAGGCGAGGAGAACCCCTCGTGATTTTGAGAAACGGTCAGATGACGAGGTCAATACCTGAGCTGGCACCCACTCTCCAAACTTCCACACCATGCCAACTTGAGGACATTTGAGGTCACGACAGATTTCCCACACACCAGCCCCCGTGGACTTCCGTTGGACCGAGTTTCGAATTTGCAACCCTCCGATTGTTAATCCGCTACTCTTCCAACTGGGCTACCACTGTCCAAACACAATCTAAGAGAAATATTTCATTTTCAGAACAAATACCGATCCCAAGATCCCTAAGATTTCATTCTTTACTCTTCCGAGATTGAAAGCCTATTAGCTTTTATGTCCGGTTTCCCTCGAGTTGCCTTAACAGTTAATCTGACATTTTTAACTTTCGCATAAATCTTTCATTCTCCACTAAAAAACAGTGACAAGTTAAACGCCAGGCCTTAGGATAATCTCTAATGATCTCGAGGTGTGATAGAAAGAAATTAATTGATAAGACTTTCGGAAGGAAATTAAGTCCATATTATTATAATAAAAAGTCTGAGGCTTAATAGAGATCAGTGGACAAGTTGGAGTAAGAACACTTTGACTGATTAATCTTTATTGAGATCAGTCACTTTTGAAATATCCCCACAAAAAGCGCAGGAAGTTTTAGTTATGTGACAGTTTGAATTACTGGAAAATAGAGGACAGAAAAGAAAGAAAATGCAAAATAAAAATTACTCGAGAGCTTTGTTTTATTGATTTTGGTATTATCCAGTTTTACTCTGCGTTTGTATTGCAAAATGTAGGGAGAAAAATATATCGTTACATTGATAAAAAGTCTTATTTATCCATTATACTGCAGTGTAGTTGTATTTTCAGTTCGAGTATCTGCTAATTCTCCATCCTTGTATCTATTTAAATAAATTTTATTGAAAAGCTGTTTAGCTCAAAGTTCACTTTAACAATATTTTCTTCAGCTACCCTAATTAGGCCAATTCTCATGATAATTGCTTATTTTAAATTTAAATACTATACAGTTATTTTGTTGATTTGAGAAAAATCCAGTTGATACATTATTTAAAGCAGGAACTCATTAACTGACAAAATTTTGTTTTGTTCCGGACACCCGTTTAGGCTAACTACAAGCTTTTAAGTCAAAAAATAAAAAGAATTTTGAAAGTGTTATATACCTTTTAAACATTAAAATATAATTTATTTCATCATCGTTAAAGTAAGCATTTAGTGTCTCCGAAAAAATATCTGTAAATGAGTTTCTGCTTTAAGCCGAAGACATTTATTTTAATTGCAGTAAATAATTAAAATACAAAAAAATACTTAACGCTCAAGGTGTTTGTTTCGACAAGGTATCTCGTCATTAGAAGAAAACTGGCCAGATCTTGATTGACAAGATATCGTCATTAAAAAAACCTGACTATATCTTGTTCTCTTCATAAAAAGTCATCAATATCTTGATGAGATATCTAGTCATTAGCAAATTTGGTCAGATCTTAACGGACGAGATATCTCGCCTAAACGTTTTGGAGGGTCAAGGCAAAATATTGCACTAAATAATCAGTACAAATAGTCTGAAAAGATTATACCACACTTTGTTTTATAAAATAATACTGTTACCCAAATATTTTCGTGTTAAAAATTTCAGAAATGCAACAAATGATACATTTTCGAATGACAGACAATTTAATACAATAGAGTGTAATATCTGGGGTAAATTTTGAGATGTAAACAAAGCAAATGTTAAAAAATGTTACCTTGTCATTAATTTGGTATTTAGAGGCTGTCTATCTTTTGTCCATTGGATATTCAGGGGTCTTTCTCCATATGCCTGACACGAAAGTTTTGCATCTTCTCCTTTTTTAACAATTTCGGCATGGAATTTGACGGTAAAATGCGCAGCAACTGAAAGAAAAAACAGCAAGAATGAGCTTTGAATTTTTTGAATCCCATCGGGAATGTTTAGTATTTGAAAAGTGCATTTCTGTCTGTCACTGTCTCTATCTTTCTTTCTCTCTCCATATATATATAGAGAGAGAGAGTTCCTGTGTCTGTCTCTTTCCATATGTATATATAGAGTACATGTGCATCTGTCTCTCTCTCTCTATATATATAATGTTTAGTATTTGAAAAGTGCATTTCTGTCTGTCACTGTCTCTATCTTTCTTTCTCTCTCCATATATATATATATAGAGAGAGAGTTCCTGTGTCTGTCTCTTTCCATATGTATATATAGAGTACAGTGCATCTGTCATGTGCATATATATATGTCTCCCCCTCTCTCTGTATCTATCTCATCCCCTTTCTATATCTGTGTCTCCTCCTCTCTCTCTGTATCTGTTTCTCCCTCTTTATCAGTATCTGTCTCTCCCTCTTTATCAGTATCTGTCTCTCTCCCTGTGAATCTGTTGCTCTCTCTGTATCTGTATTTCTCTCTGTATCTGTATCTCTCTCTCTCTGAATCTGTATCTCTGTCTCTTAATCTTTGTTTATCTGTTTCTCTCTCAGTACCTGTATCTGTGCCTCTTCCTCTTCTTTGTATTTCACTTTTCTGTGTCGGTAATACTTTTCTTGTGTGTATGCCCATTTACTTTAAAGCTGCTTGGCGCAGCTTGGCCAACCCCCAAACCAACCAACTCTCTTTGTTCCTCTCTCCGTTTCTTGTTCTCTATTTATCTCTGCGTGTGCCTCTCTCTTTGTGTCTCTCCCTGTCTCTTTGCCTGTCCCTTTCTTTGTGAGTTCTTCTTATTGTGTGTGCCATTCTCTTCGTTTGTGTCTCTCATTGTCCCTGTATCTTTGTCTCTGTATGCGTATATCTCTGTCTCTGCTTATGCCTCCTTTTTTCTGTGTCTCAATGTCTATGCGTGCCTCTCATTGTCTATGTGTACCTCTCACTGTCTATGTGTGCCTCTCACTGTCTCTGCACATCTCTTTCTGGGTCTGTCTCTCTCTGACACTGTGTGTGCCTCTAACTGTCCCTGTGTGTGTGCCTCTCACTATCTCTGTGTGTGTCTCTCTGTCTCGGTGCGTATATCTTTCTCTGTGCGTATCTCTCTTTCTCTGTGCGTATCTCTCTTTCTCTGTGCGTATCTCTCTTCCTCTGTGCATATCTCATTCTTTCTGTGAATATCTCTCCATCTGATTGTATAATAGAAAACCATAATTTTTTTATTTCGTTAATGTTTATGTTTCCAATACAAATTTCAAAATTTAGTAAGTTGGTCAATTAATTGATTATCTTGATCACCTCTACTATCCATAATGAGGTTAATAACTGTCACTGATAATTCAATTCGGGCTTTCTTTCCTAGACTTGTCGAGACTGATTGCGTTGAGAAACCTGCTTGGCTATAAACCCAAAACTATTTCCTGAAACATTTAAACATGTTCAAATAAAATTACAACAGATCATAAAAGTATCCTGTAATCAACAATCATAACGTGCACAAAAAGGCTAACATTTATGCTGAAACCAGATACAGTTCTTTAAAAATTTAGTACATTGGTCAATTAATTTGTTATTATGATCATCTCTTTTATTGATACTAAAAGATGAATAACTAAAGTATTTATTAATAACTATATTCATACTTTCCTTTCTTACACTTAATCGAGACTGATTTCGTTGTGAAATCTGATTGGCTATTTATACCAAAAACAATTTCTTAAACATTTGGTAGGTAGGTAGATGAATTAACGCCGCACTGGAGCCCAACAAGGGACTATTGGTGACGGTTCGGGATCAATCCCGAAGGAAAAGAACCGATGACTCGTAATTTTGAACCACGTCAGATGACGAGATCAACACCTAAGATGGCACCGCACTCTCCAAACTTCCACACCTAGACAACGGTCTTTGGTTGGATTGAGTTTCGAACTCGCAACCCTCCGATTGTTGACTCTTCCTACCTGCTACCGCGGCTCCCTAAGACGTTTGGAGCGCATTCAAATAATACAATTACAAAAAAAATCAAAAACACCTTATAATCTACTGACACATATTATATCTTACCGTGCACAGTAAGGCTAATAACTTTGCTGAGTCCGGATCCAATTCCATTTGAGGCTTGACATAAGTAGTATCCGGCGTCGTATTCGCTCACGTCAAGTATTGTAAGCGATCCGTTTTCAAACACATGGAGGTGGGAACTACTACTTATTGGCTTGTAGCTTTCAGGGACACTACCTGAAAATACACAGTTAAAAATAAGACAATGCGTGCATTCTGTGTCTATAACACTATAAACTACTCCAGAGTTTCACGAACATTAATATCTAAAACTTCTATTTTATATTCAGGTCCTTCCTGGCTCAGTGGGTATATCCAACGCGCTAGCAACTTTCGCGTTGTAGGCAGCGCAAGTTCAATTCCTGTCAGGTACATTAGGTGTATTCTCTCTTTTGTGTGTGTTTGTCACTGTGTATGTATGTCTATTACTTGTCACGACTAACCCGATGGCTCAGAGAATACATTCCATCATTGAAGCTGCTGCTCCATCGACGTGTATAAGTCTCTTGGTCCAGAGGTCGTTGTGGTGTTGCAGGAAACGAAGCAGCAGATCATCTTGCAAGAAATGCCACCGGTAATGCGTCCATTTACCTACACCCCCTCCCTATCCTGGCATCTCACTGTAAGAGGTCCCTCAAGCTAGCATCCATTAACAGCTGGCAAGAGAGATGGCCAGACTCCACCAATGGTCGGAGAACATTCGGGTTTTTCTCCAAGGTCTGTACGACCTTGGAGAAAAACCCGAATCATATCCACCCCAAGCTCACACACTTTTACACGGACCACGGCCTGTTCCTGCAGTAATTATTTCGTATGAATATTCATTGCAGTGACCTCTGCATCTGTGACATGGAAGCAGACCCAGACCACTATGTTATCACCTGCCCTATCACAACTCATCTACACATCAAGGAAGCAGCAACACTGCACTATGACGTCTGGCATAAACACCTGGCTGTTCACCCCTTACTACAAAGAAAAATCATACAAATCATGCGAATTCTGGCCTCCAGGGAGTTCGAAGCAAGCGGCTTCAATTTAGACGACTTTGATCTGCAAAATATTCCTTGGGCCAAACCCCTTTCTACCTAAAGATAACGGCACTTAAATTCAGTCTCCTGCCTCTAAAACCCTCATAGACAAATTTATTTAGAGCAGGACCTGTACGTGCATTTCATAGCTTAAAATTTCTGGTTTCCATCTCACACAAAAACAATTATTCCGCATCCTCATCTGATCATCTTTCACGATGTGGAATTTTTTTAGTAGTAAACCCTTCATAGGGTTGGTATCCCATGATGGAGTTGAGTTGAATCTATTACTTGATATTGTATGTCTTGTGTCTGGCGCAGCATAGCTAAATATGGCCCTTGTACCATAAAACCCCCAAACCAAGCAATCTACTTTATATTCGAAAACACGCAGAACTAGCAAGTCACCAGAGACACCCTCTGATTGCGTTTTGAAGTAGCTTTCTGACACAAGTATTTGAAACTTTAGAGCTCCAGGATTAAGTTCATCCGAACGCTTTTCGCGTAATCAGAAAGCTCGAACAGTAATCTGACCCAATTGTTAATTACCGAACAAGACTTTAAGACAGCTCCCAGCGGTCTTGTACGTCTTTAACGTCCACGTCTAAATAAATCGGATTTACTACGCCTGGGATGACGGGGAAGCATATTAACATCTTCGAGTAGCATAACGGGAAAATGTTAATTGAAACATGCCCTTAAGATGGATGATTGCATGTTAAGAATAAGGAACGCAACTTAAAACGGTGTAGTCAAATTCATATTAGGTACAGTAGAGTGTAGGTGTCGAAACTTCAAACACTAGAAGGGATATAGGGATAATATAGCGTTGTGAATTAAATACTGAATCCTCTTTCATTTTAATTTGGATTTAGAAAATTTTCGTAACAAGCTTTCTGTGAACATCGAACAAAGATTTCACTTCGTGACCACGCCATAGCTCAAAGGATGTGTTCACCACGCTAGAACATTGCGAGTTGTAAAAATTGACGGACTGGCTCAGAATATCGGCCCAGGTTGCTTGTTTGTTTGGGGGTTTTATGGCGCAAGGGCCATATTTGGTCAAACTGCGCCAAACACAAGACAATGTTAGGTAACAAATGTGGTTAAAAGGGAAAAAGAGGGATTGGGAATAAAGTAGCGGAATGAAAGCAAAAAAGATCGCTTGGGTATGCCAGGTTGGTCGGTTGTTTGGGGGTTTTATGACGCAAGGGCCATATTTGGCCAAACTGCGCCAAACACAAGACAACGTTAGGTAAAAATGTCTTCAAAAGGGAAAAAGAGGGATTGGGGAACAAAGTAGCGGGATGAAGGCAGGAAAAGATCGCTTGGTATCCCAGATTGGTCGGTTGTTTTTTAGGTTTGATGGCTCAAGGGCCATATTTGGTCAAACTGCGCCAAACACAAGACAATGTTAGGTAACAAATGTGGTCAAAAGGGAAAAAGAGGGATTGGGAACAAAGCAGCGGGATGAAAGCAAAAAAGATCGCTTGGGTATGCCAGGTTGGTCGGTTGTTTGGGGGTTTATGGCGCAAGGGCCATATTTGGCCAAACTGCGCCAAACACAAGACAACGTTAGGTAAAAATGTCTTCAAAAGGGAAAAAGAGGGATTGGGGAACAAAGTAGCGGGATGAAGGCAGGAAAAGATCGCTTGGTATCCCAGATTGGTCGGTTGTTTTTTAGGTTTGATGGCTCAAGGGCCATATTTGGTCAAACTGCGCCAAACACAAGACAATGTTAGGTAACAAATGTGGTCAAAAGGGAAAAAGAGGGATTGGGAACAAAGCAGCGGGATGAAAGCAAAAAAGATCGCTTGGGTATGCCAGGTTGGTCGGTTGTTTGGGGGTTTATGGCGCAAGGGCCATATTTGGCCAAACTGCGCCAAACACAAGACAACGTTAGGTAAAAATGTCGTCAAAAGGGAAAAAGAGGGATTGGGGAACAAAGTAGCGGGATGAAGGCAGGAAAAGATCGCTTGGTATCCCAGATTGGTCTGTTTTTTAGGTTTGATGGCTCAAGTGCTATATTTGGCTAAACTGCGCCAAATACAAGATAATGTCAAGTAAAAATGTCGTGAAAGGGGATAAAAAGTGGGATTGGGGAACAGATTAGTGGGATGAAATCAGAAAAAGAACTTTGGGGTATCGGGAGCACAAATCCGGTGTTTACTAAAGACAGTAAACCCCATGTGAAAGGATAGAATCCTATAGTACCTCGGGTTCGTGAATAGTGTATATATAGACTCTAATCCTCTGCTAAGTATGTATTTAAATTTTTCACATCACACTATTTTAGACGCATAGGATTTTACACAGTTATTTTTATCTACGAGAGTTTTAAGTCTTGTTTTGAACAGAAATTTACATAAAACAAAAATAAAAAAGTCTCATCGGAAAATTTGATACTTCTAAGTGTAAAACTGTCAAGATCATCCTTCCTGATCACGATGTATAATTTAGTCTTCTCAAACTACGCACTTCAAATTGCAAAATTAAGTGTGCGAGCAACCATTTATGAGAGTACTTATCTTTTTTCAGAGTAAAAGGTTACATTAAATAAAAAATAACTCTAAACAATAGCTCCTTTATCAAAAATTAATTAAATGAAATTATAGAATTTTTAAATTCTTTTAGTTTCTGAAGTTGCTTATAAGATAGATGGGTCAAACATCTTTTTTGATACTCTCTTATAATATAAAAAGATACTGTAAAAGTAGATACCATACAATAGAAAGCTTCTTTAGAAAACTTAATATATACAGTGGTAAAAAAGCGACTCACTGTTTAGAATAGAGGTGTTTAATTTTCCTAAAAAATTCGTAGAGGAAGGCAGATTTAGCAACAGTTTATGCAGTTTGAAGCATTTCATATCTAACTCTCGATCAAATTGCAGCACCAAACTTTATATCTTTTCAAAATTGAATAACAGTTTTTTGTTAGAAAAGACTATTTTGCAAATCAAATAAATCCCTTTCAAGAGCTGAGTTTGGAATTAAAAACAGAAATCGTATCTGGTGTTTTGTTTCTTTACTTTTAGTTTCAAATTTAAAGAAGAATTGCATAAAAATAAAAAAAAATTTCGTCATAGTTTTATTTGCTAAAATTGAAAATACTTTCAGCCAAAAGTACCCTGTTCCAACGATCGGTTTCAAATTATTTAACAATCACTTAAAAATTCAAGTATTGGAGCAAAGCGTGTTACAAGTAGAAATGTTCATGAATCTACACTGGCTTGCAAAACTTAAGGAAAAGTAAGGTTTTAAGCTGCTACCTTGCAGTTAATTGAATTGGATGTGAGAAAATTGTACAAAGGCTACATCGAGGAGTTATATAACCAATGGAGAAAAACAAATAGATAACAAGAGCAGAAGCTAACATTAAAAACAGTCTTTAAACTGAAGTGGTGACACTGACTGGGTATCAGGGGTAAAAACAAATAGATACCAAGAACAGAGAAGCTAACGGTTAAACAGTCTTTTTAAACTGTACTGGGTATCATGGGTACTGTACTGGGTATCATGGGTACTGTACTGGGTATCATGGGCACTGAACTGGGTATCATGGATAAAAACAAATATGTAAAAACAAATAGATAAAAAGAACAGAAGCTAACGGTAAAAACAGTCTTTAAATTGCAGTGGTGAAACTGCACTGGGTATCATGGGTAAAAACAAATAGATAACAAGAACAGAAGGTAACAGTAAAACAGTCTTTAAACTGAAGTGGTGACACTGCTCTGGGTATCATAAGGGTAACGATAGGGATGCAGGTAAGGAACATTTCTGCCATCTCGGATTTTTATCTAGAGGGGTTGTATAAAAATTAAAAACTGTATCCGCTTAAATTGTTATCACGTGATAATTTTATTCACATATCTTAATTACTTACCTTATTTTTATGCACTTTTGCAATTTACATTGCCTACCTATCTCCAAATGGTAAAAAGATAAATTGCGGAATAACCTTTTTGGGACACACTGTATATACTACCGTATTGTTACATAATTTTTGTAGTGGTGGTTAAATTAGCCAGAATACTCCCCCTCCAGAGTTTAAAAGTGGCTGAATTCAGTAGATGCTACCACTAGAGGTGAGGTGTAGTTCAAGTAATGGATGATTGCGACAATGAACTGTACTGCGTTGTTTTTAGCAGTCGTGTGAAGAGAAGGATGAGTGGCATCAAAGATTCAAGCCGTGATAAGAATAGACGCAGTGTCTTCAATCACAGGGCTTCAGACAGTTGTTGGAAGTGATTGGCATCGGATTGGCAATTCAACTGTTCACCCTGAATCCATCCATAGAACTGCACGCCGATTGTTACAAGAGCTTTCAGGCTTGTTTTTCTTTTGAAAAGGCATATATTTTTAATTACATCCGCCAGTTACCAATTTAGCGTCTGAAAAACACCAGATAATGGGCCAAACACAACTGTGTCCCAGATGACCTCAGAGATGAGCACACCTCTCCGAGACGTCGTATCAACCAAAACTATCCAAAGGGAACTGCATATTGTGAACATTCATAGCAAGATAGATATATATTTTAATTAACGTCGCACTGGAGCAACACAAGAGGGATTTGGCGACGGTCCGGGATCAATCCCCAAGGGAAAGATTCGCAGACAATACCACGTAATTTTGAATTACGATCAGATGACGAGATAACACCTAAGCTGCCACGCCACTCTCGAAACTTCCACACTATGACAAAGTGAAGACATTTGAGGGCACTACAGATTTAATGTGCACCATTTCCCTTTGTACACGACGGTCTTTGATTGGATTTCAACTCACAAACCTCCGGTTGCTAATCCATTACTCTTCCAACCGGACTACAGAGGTCCGTCTCATACCGATTGCTTTTAGCAAGTTCTTATGAATTTTTTTAGAAATTTGCACTGACAGCACATCGGTAAATAGTACAAAGAAATGTTCCAATTACTTTCGTTTCTATCGCATTTTATTACAAAAAATCACACCTTCACTTACAATTTTCCAACTGGACACGTCTACGAAAAAATATTACTCTCTGAACTTATTTATTTGTGAACTTTTTTAGTAAATACTTAAAAAATTATTTTGATCATAGATTTATCGAATGAAAATTCGGGTGTTTGTCAAAAAATTACAATAGGAAGAAAAATGACTGAAATTGAATTATAGACCTTACAAGAAAGTGTCTTTTTTATAAGTTTTTGAGAACAATTGATTATATTCGTGATAGTAATTTAAAAAGTATAATGCCTACAAAAAGGGTTACAAAAGGGGTTCATTTATTGTAGGGATGACAAAACTTTTTCGGAAGTAAAATATTCTGAAACACATTTATTAAAGTTATTTCTTTTCATTGAAAAAATGACCCATTCAATTTAGCTAAGCTTTTTCCAGATTTCAGCTTCAGAGATAAATTACAACGACGGACGATTTCTCTAAAAAATAAATAACTTTCAGGCTCAAATTTCAGTTGAAAAACTGCACAACTAGCTTTAATATTTTTTCCTCCCATCTCAAAACTCCTTAACGCGTTTCAATTCAACTTAAGATTTTAATTCTCTGATCTCAAACGAAATAAAAAAAATACAAAAATCAAAAAGAAAATATATTTTCGCCTTTTTTTGCGCCATAAATGTCCTTTTAATGAATACGCAAATTTTCGACAAGATATTCTTGAAAAAAAAAGAAAAAGAAAACTTTTTTCATGAAAAAGAATAAAAAAAGCACCGAAAAAGAACTTACCTTCGGCTTTCCTCCATGTTAATCTTGGAGGTGGAAAACCTTCAGCTTCGCAGTCAATCATTATGCTCCTCCCCTTTATGACGTCAACATCATTGGGTTCGGTTTTCCAACGTGGTGGTACTGCAAGGCAGAAAAGCAAACATAACAGGGTGCAAAAAAAACTACGAATGAAATTTTTTGGGATCATTTTCACGAATATAGGAACATTAAATATCTATTAAATGTCATTATTAGAACATTCCTGAAATATTCCTTGAGGTTTTTGCTCTCCGAAAGTCTGAGGATGGGAAAGGGAGATTGGGTAATGGAACTTTCATGTTTTTAACTTTTAGCACCTATTACAGTTTTGGCATAATTTAATCGTAAAATCTGACTGCAACATATTTCCTTATTCTAAATTATAAGTCTGCTGCATTGATGAGAGTATTTAGAAGATATAAAACGAGAGAAAGCTTGCTATTTGAAAATAATTTTGGGCTAAATTTTATTCGTAGAAAGAGGTCTTTCGTATATACATACAAATAGATTGTCCTTTTTAGCTGTTTCAAATTATACTTTTAGGGCACCTATTATTTTGAATTACTATACACTACTACGTCTGCATACTATCTATTATTGAGTTATTATACACTACTCCATTACACTATGTCTACTTACTATCTATTATTGAGTTATTATACACTACTCTATTTCTATGTCTACTTACTATCAATTATTGAGTTATTATACACTACACTATTTCTATGTATACTTACTATCTATTATCGTTGCTGATACTTTAGAATTACTTTATTAAAGTATTTTAAACGGGTACATATATAGTACAGGATGACCGTAAGGTAACTTTCATTCTTTAGAGGCATCTGTAACTTAATCGAATTAACGGAAAGAACCAATTTTGGTGGTGACATTTTGAAGACATGGGGAGACGTATGCCGCGAATTTTTTTTAAAGAATTATGAGTCGCCCATAGGATGAAATTTGGCCCAATAAATGAGCCCAAAAGGCACAATTGCGCCCAATCTTGTTCACTGTATAGTGATCCAAACGCTTTCTTAGAGTTTTGTGGCAGATTTTTCGCAGGCGGAAGAGACCATGTCCAAGGGACCAACTGCGCCTTTTATCTGGACTCTGCGTTGAAGGTATTCATTGCGCATGACAAATCCCAATAACCAATCACAGTAGAAAACACTTGAGGCTAAGAGGATCGAGCATCAGTAGCCTCTGGTTAGCTGAGACCATGCCCAAGGGACCAACTGCGCATATTATATGGACTGGATACTGGATGCGTTGAAGGTACTCATTGCGCATGAAAAATTCCAGTACTACGAAACCATTTGAGGCTAAGAGGACCGGGCATCAGTAGCCTCTGGTTGGCTTTTTGCGGTCAAGAATCAAGGACGTCAAAATAGGGAAGACTAAGGAAATTGAATTTACATCGTAACTTTAGTAACACAAAGAGGATATTGGCAACTGTCTGGCTAAGAGAAAAATCAGAATTTATATCTTAAGAATCTTCGAAGAGGAGGATATTGGAAGGTTAGAATCTTATTTTCCAAAAATTCGAACACAACAATATTCGGCTGAACGTTTTAATTCTCTGCTATATACATACATTCTTATATCAGAAATGTATTTTCTTGTATAAATTTCTGAATGACGCACGGAACCCAATGAATATTTTTCAATTTTAAAGTATCATGCATAAAAATGTACAATGAACACTTAGAAACTAAAATGTAATTAAAATTTTCTAAAAATACTTCAATGTTGAAAATTAATCTACCTCAATTAAAGAACTGCATCTTTTTTTATTAAGTGAATTCCTACCAAGCTTTATAACATTGCGAGCCGTGTTTAATAGCTTATTCCTCGTACGGCTTGGCAGCCAAACTGCCTCACAATTAAGTTTAGCATGGAGAACAAAGAGCAATATAAAGCGGGTCATAAGCGAAATTAATTCTTTACTTTCAAACGCTTTCCTTTATAATTGCCTTTTGAAATGTTTTAAATATCAACGTAAAAATTGTGAACCGTTTTGAAAGGAAAAAGATAGGATTCAGCATTAGCGACTATCCCATACTGCGTTACCTTTAATTCTATTTTATAATGGTGAAGTCATGTAAAACCATTTAATGCTCTCTCCTACGAAACATAAGCAATAATTGAAACAGAAAACCGCTCCAACTAAAACGGAAAAGAAGCCTAATGTTTGGAAGTTTTGCTTTTTATCCTGGATTTTTGTCCACCGTTTGTTCAAGAAGATAACGGCTTAATTGCAATAGGAACTAATGGCCATTATATTTATCTGAAAAATGAATTATTTATTTTCACGGTTGCATTTCCGAGAGGTGGTTTTTAAGTTTAAATTAAATTTGTGTTCATGCTCTGCATTTATTCTGCTCCGTAATGGATTGTTTTAGTTCTGTTATGGTTCAGATAGGGTTTTGAGAAAGAATTTTTAAAAAACATTTTGTCGTGCTAGTCAAGAAGCGAGTCACGAAATTTGTTTTTCTTATTTAAGGTTATTACATAAGTAGTTTAGAAGATGGTCAATCGAGTCAGTACTTAGAAGGGCTTTCATTTAAAAAAGCTTTAAGTGTCTCTTAATTTTACAGAATACTTAACGTAGTGATAGTTACTTGTGTAAAGATTCTGTAAGCCTTTTCTTAATAAAGGCCGTGGTAGCCCGTTTGGAGGAGCAAAGGATTAGCAATCGCAGGATTGCAAGTTCAATACTATGACCAACCAGAGACTTCGTGTACACGGGGGCTGGTGCATATTAAATCTGTCACGGCCTTAAATGTCCTCACGTTGGTGTGGTGTGGAAGTTTGGAGAGTGGGGTAGCATCTCAGGTGTTGACCTCGTCATTTCACCGTGGTTCAAAATTACGAGGGGTTGTCCTCAATCTTTCCCTTGGGGATTGACCACGGACCGTCGCCAATAACCGGTTGTGTTCCTCCAGTGTGACGTTAATAAACTATCTACCTTCACATATATACATGATACGGTGTGAAGATATACATGATACGGTGTGATCCTGTTATTAGAACCACCTTTAGAAATAAACTAGTTTATATTTCAAATAGTCCTTAATCAAAACAAAACCTGGTTACATCGAATTCTTTTTATTTCTTATGACACCTTTATGTTGACAAATCTATATAAATAAAAATGTAATGTTCGTTTGTTCCTAACGCAAAATCTCCCAAAGGTTTTCACCGATTGCCTTGAAATTTTGCCACAACGTTGCATTCGAATACGCGCATGTTTTAGTCTACTTAGCTATATCTATATAATCTATATAAATAAAAATGTAATGTTCGTTTGTTCCTAACGCAAAATCTCCCAAAGGTTTTCACCGATTGCCTTGAAATTTTGCCACAACGTTGCATTCGAATACGCGCATGTTTTAGTCTACTTAGCTATATCTATATAATCTATATAAATAAAAATGTAATGTTCGTTTGTTCCTAACGCAAAATCTCCCAAAGGTTTTCACCGATTGCCTTGAAATTTTGCCACAACGTTGCATTCGAATACGCGCATGTTTTAGTCTACTTAGCTATATCTATATAATCTATATAAATAAAAATGTAATGTTCGTTTGTTCCTAACGCAAAATCTCCCAAAATTTTTCACCGATTGCCTTGAAATTTTGCCACAACGTTGCATTCGAATACGCGCATGTTTTAGTCTACTTAGCTATATCTATATAATCTATATAAATAAAAATGTAATGTTCGTTTGTTCCTAACGCAAAATCTCCCAAAGGTTTTCACCGATTGCCTTGAAATTTTGCCACAACGTTGCATTCGAATACGCGCATGTTTTAGTCTACTTAGCTATATCTATATAATCTATATAAATAAAAATGTAATGTTCGTTTGTTCCTAACGCAAAATCTCCCAAAGGTTTTCACCGATTGCCTTGAAATTTTGCCACAACGTTGCATTCGAATACGCGCATGTTTTAGTCTACTTAGCTATATCTATATAATCTATATAAATAAAAATGTAATGTTCGTTTGTTCCTAACGCAAAATCTCCCAAAGGTTTTCACCGATTGCCTTGAAATTTTGCCACAACGTTGCATTCGAATACGCGCATGTTTTAGTCTACTTAGCTATATCTATATAATCTATATAAATAAAAATGTAATGTTCGTTTGTTCCTAACGCAAAATCTCCCAAAGGTTTTCACCGATTGCCTTGAAATTTTGCCACAACGTTGCATTCGAATACGCGCATGTTTTAGTCTACTTAGCTATATCTATATAATCTATATAAATAAAAATGTAATGTTCGTTTGTTCCTAACGCAAAATCTCCCAAAGGTTTTCACCGATTGCCTTGAAATTTTGCCACAACGTTGCATTCGAATACGCGCATGTTTTAGTCTACTTAGCTATATCTATATAATCTATATAAATAAAAATGTAATGTTCGTTTGTTCCTAACGCAAAATCTCCCAAACTTTTTCACCGATTGCCTTGAAATTTTGCCACAACGTTGCATTCATTGCCATTTCAGTTCAGGAGATTGTAATTCCCAATTCGATTGGCGTTTGCAATCAACATAAACAAAGCTCAGGACCAATCGTTAGAATTGTGCGGTTTAGATCTAGACACGGATTGCTTCTCACATGGACAATTATATGTTGCGTGTTCTAGAGTCGGCAAACCAGACAATCTCTATACCTTGACAGACAATGGAACAACAAAAAACATTGTATACCCACAAGCATTGTGAAATAAAAAATTTTGGAAATGTGTGCTTTGTTTTTCTTTCTTTTCAATTTAACCAGATGAGCCACAGCAACGCGTGGCCCGGCACAGCTAGTTTTAAATAAATAGTTGGCAGCACTGTTGGTTTCACAACCTGTCACATAGACGCCAAACGTAGATTAATAGAGCGTTTGATCATTGCATAAAGCAGTAATTGCGAGCCCCTGTAGCCCGGTCGGAAAAGTAACGGATCAGAAACCGGAGGATTGCGAGTTCGAATCCAACCAAACACCCTCGTATACAAAGGGGGCTGGTGCACTTAAATCTGTGGTGGCCTTAAATGTCCTCACGTTGGCGTGGTGTTGAAGTTTGAAGAGTGGGGTGCCAACTCAGGTGCTGCCTCGTCATCTGACCGTGGTTCAAAATTACGTGGTGTTGACCTCGGTTCTTTCCCCTTGGGATCGATCTCGGACTGTCACCAATAGCCCGTTGTGTTGCTCCGGTGTGACGTTAATTAAAAAATACCAAAATACCAAATATCACAATGTTGACAAATTTTAAATACATATGAGGCAACACTTTTGGTTTCGCAACCTATTATAAGCCGCCATCTTGTGTTAGTTCTCGCAGTCCCAGCCTGATGGCCACATTGTTTAATTGTCTTTGTTGTGGTTATTTGAGAATTTTAATTGCTTTGGGACTCGTCACCAATATACGACGATTAATAGAGCGTTTGATCATTGTATAGAAAACATACTCTATAGAATCAAAGCAGTAATATCAGCAAAATAAGGGTTTATCGAAATATTAATACTTTTATTAGACTTTCTAGGTGTATTTTCATAGGACTAATTATAATAAACAGAATTTGATGCAGAAACCTTAAAATTGTGTTTTTCCACCCAAAACTCATGAAATACTTCTTTTCAGCAACGACTTTAGTAATTTAACCAATTACTGTGTTGTTGTTTCTTATCCCCAAGGTTCAGGATAAATCTAAACCAGGTCCATAAGACCATGTCACTCTAAAAGAAAGGCAACTTTCTCCTGATCCAAGACAAGTTGGCCCATAGGAACACCGATGCAATCGATAAGATGGGCAGTGATACCAATTATTGTTGATAACACATCTGGAAAAGACCACGGCTATAAAGATTGAGACCCCACATCATAGAAGAATTATCTAAGAATTATAATAATTTTCCCAATATTTGAATCTAAACATTTGAACTGACATGCATTTTCGATCTTTAGCTTTCGGTCACACCAAGACAATAGTAGAAAAGGAGTCAGCCAAAGATCTTTTGGTAACAGAGGCTTATGATACCAGAGAAAGAAGTTCAGTTTGAATTTATAATTATTATTGATTTTCATTTAAAATTTTAAGGACAACTCTTAAATCTCCCAAAATTTTACTAATGAGTTGGAATTTCTCTAAAACATTCTATGTAAAGTAACTACATTCAACTAAAACGATTACATTCTAGTAATGATGTGTAAATATGATAACATAAATGTATGTCATTTGGTATTAAGTAATGATGTGGAACAGTAATTTTTGTTTAAAATATACTCATGTAGTTATCAAATACCCAAAGTCCAATCAAATGTATTTGTTCGCTTTTCATAGGCTATATTTGTCCCCTTTTTATATGTGCATATGTTGTGCATGTGCATATACTTATGTATTTTCATTGTATTGTGTAATTAAGGAACCATAAAACAACGCATATATCGTACTATCACTTACGGTCACACTCATAGTTTCCATCTTCATAGTGGTGTGTTTCATTTTGTATATACATGCAATTTTGTGATTTTAACTACCATTTTAATATAAATTTAATTTCTTTTTTTCACGAAACGTCTTCATTACTCGATATATACAAATAAGGTATATACAGCATGACTCAATTGCACGCAGGTTTTACGGTCGCTGTATGAAAATTTAATGGGTAGAAAAGTCCCAGGGGAGTTAACACCTTGTACTCTATAATTTTATGATAGTACCCCCTCTCCGCCATGATAAATAAATATTGAAATATAACAATGTTATTAGAAGTGCTGTTAAACAAAATAGAGTTATGTAATAACACGTAAATAAAGGGTTTTATACTCGCCCATAGAGAAAATATAAAAGTAAAGTGAGCAATGGGAATCTTTTCATGTGCCAAAGATCATATGACCAAAACTAGTAAATAAAGTGAACCCTAGAGGACATTTATCTGCCTGCTGGAACTGAACATTCGTCATCTGATTCCTTCAAGGGACGGGAGAAGACGCCCATCCACTGTTTCATCATCTGATTCGTTAACACGACAATCTAGTAGACTCGGCGATTTAACCACTGTTGTCGCCACCCTATAAAAATACTCATTCATCCACCTACCTTATAAGATGTTATATCACCGAACGAAGCGATAAGATGCCAAATCGGCCAATCAAATAAATTTTTCACTATTTTTTCTTCCAAAGGTGTGACCACCATATCGACTAGTAGTCACGTGACTACTAGTCGACATGTTGGTCACAAGCTTCTCTCAATAGAAATGCTAGATCTTATATTTCACGTCTATGTACTTACCCCACCCACAATTTCCCCTAGGTGATGGTACTGTATGTGTTGAAACAAAAAGACGAAACAAATTGACAGTTCGAATTCTAAACCAAAGAATAAATCAAAATACTATTTACGGGGACCAGTGCACAAAAATCTTTCAAAATTTCGATTATTTTTTTATGAATTTAAATAAATGTTTATACAATTCTGCTTAAAATTATACATTATTTATGGAAATACGTTGAGTAGAAGTATTTTAAATCATTTTTTGAAAAATACTTGTACGTCAGTTTTTGTCATTTAAAGGGCTTCCATCTTTGTTTACATGTCTTGAACAAACGCCCAAAACGATAAGCCCATTAGAAAACCTCATTTACCAAGCCCCACTATTTAATTTAACTATTTTATTTTGTATCTATTTTGCTATCTATCTGATCCTCAACTTTTGGAACACTGTCTTCATAGCAAGACACAAAATTGTAATGAGAGTTTTACGCTGTTTGGTCAAGAGTGCCAAAAAATATTTTTGTTGGAATTACATGCCCTAAAATTTGGTGTATATGATGCTGTGTGTATGTTTAATGAAGGGAACATCAGTCGGTGTAAAGTTTTAGAAAAACTGGGTATTGAACCTGGAGTGAACATGAGTCGTGCAATGAAGCAAGGTGACAATGAACGACTTATGTATGCCGAAAGAAGCTTTCGTACCTTAAGTACAATTGCAAAAAGATGCAAAAGTGCTCATAAGAGTTCTATAAATAATATATGTCATGATCCAGATTATGGAGCTGTAAAATTTTGAGGTAGGGTCAATTTTATGCTTTAAACTTCAATATCTCAAAATGTGTATTTTTCCCATAAAAGGAACATTTTTTCAAAATCTATTCAAGCAAATATAAAAAAAATTGGTTTACAAGTGTATCATACCCTATAACATATTTTAACACAGGCATGTTTTTCTATCTGCTCAGAAAAGTTTATTTTGAGTGTTAAAAAGGATGAAAATTGGTCATTTTTCAAAAAAAAAGTTGGAGTCGAAGAAAAAAAATTCTAAAAATTTCAAATTTCAAGTTTTTTAAAAATCCCTGTGTTAAAGTGTTTAAAAGTGTCTTCATAACCTGTATAAAAAAATTCAAGTCAATACACATAAAAGATTCTGAGAAAATGTTCCTTAAAGTATGACCATTTTAACATTACGGAGATAGGACTGCACTGGTTCCCTTACATATACACCCGAGGCACCCTTCTTCCCGTATATTTTACCTTCTGCTTTTTGCTTTTCTTCCTCCCCGTTGTTATCTTGTGTTTGGAGCAGCTTGGCCAAATATGGCTTTTGCACCATAAAAGCCAAAACCAACCATTTACATATTGCTAACAAAGGGATGAAGTTAAAATTGAATTTTCTTATAACATGCAAGAGGCTATTTACAAGACACACTTGATAATTAAGTGTCTATGATTGAAACAGAGACGTTTCCACAGCAGTTTTTTTAGGGGGAGTTTTAGTGGCTCAGGTTTGTCCACTGTTCTAGCAACTTGCGAATTGTAGGTAGTACAATTTCTATTCCTGTAACTTATCCTGTGTGTATTTGCTCCTCTGTGTCGGTAAAAATTTCATTGGGACTGTATATCCACTGCTTGACGTTGTCTGCTAAGTTAAACGCAGATCAGCAAAATATACTCTTACACCATAAAACCAAACCGCTACTGCAAGTTTGGTATTTTATCATTGATTTACAGTAAGAAAAAAACATTTAGGAAACATTCAACAACGCAAAACAACATCAAACAATAAATATTACAACCACGTTCAACATGATCTTTCCTCCTTTTCAATTGGAACTGCGAAGTTATAACTTACATTCAAACCGTTTCATTGCAACACAAGTAACATTTTATCCTAAACGGAAACAGCAAAGCGTATAAAGATACAGTGAAAAATAACCCTGTTATTTAGCTTAACTCTTCTACGTTTTATCTTGTCAAAACAGTTGAAATGCCATATATCTCATAGTTTCTCCCATTTGGCTGAAAGAACTTTCTCACAAGTTCAATACACCGTAAATCCTGATAGGATGCAACCAAATAATTTATTTTCGAGTTAAGTTTGAAGTAGCTTATAGAGTTTGGCTTTTGAAAGAAATTCTCTTTGAAGGTTTCAACTAGTATATAAAATATCATATTTTTAGAGAGATATCCCAATAAGAGATAACATGTGCTGCTTTCCTTCATCACCCAGTTCAGTGTTTTAGAGTACGGTGAGATTGGGAGAGCATGAACTCAAATCTTCAAACTTAGTACAGGGTGTTTCGAAAATATCTGGTCAAATTGTAAGGGGTTGTGGAGGGCTCAAAATAAACATTTATAGAGAGGATGTACATTCATTCAGGACAGACAAACATCCGTGGCTTTCTCCGGATTCAAACATTGAACATTTGAGGTAGGTATTTTTAATTAACGTCACACTGCAGCAACACAACGGGCTATTGGCTGGATCAAACAAGAAGGAAAAGAACAGAGAACAGCACCACGAAATTTTGAATCACGGTCAGATGATGAGGTCAACACCTGAACTGGCATCCCACTCTCCAAACTTCCACACCACGCCAAGAGGACATTTGAGTCCACGACAGATTTAACGTGCAGTAGCCCCCGTTGTACACCACGGTCTTTGGTTGGATTCGAACTCGCAACCCTCTGGTTGCTAATACGTTACTTTTGCAAACGGACTACCACGGTCATCCAGGAACTATGAATCCCGAAGCAAAATTCTGATCACTGTATAACCTTTGAGCACTGTATAACCGTCGTCCACTTTTGTTACATCACATGCATATGTATGAGCTCCGAATCAGCGTAGCGATGCATGCCGTTGAAAATCCGAAAGGGGAATGACGCCTAACGCAAAAAAAGCCGATGTTGTCTACTGACTTAAACAGTGCCCACTACCACTTAAACGAGTTATTTCCGGACAGAAATGTTTATTTTGGGCTTCTTTATCACCCTTTGCACTTTGGCCAGATATATTTGAAACATCCTGTATTTAACCAATTACTATGTTCCTCTTTTCCTTCGGGATTGATCCCAAACCGTCACCAATAGGCGTTGTGTTGCTCCAGTGCGTCATTAATTAAGAAAATACCAGCGAAGAAAGAAAAACCACATGATGAGATTACATCCAAAGAACAACATTAAGCCAATTTGACTCTAATGATTATTTACGGGTTAATCCTATTCAAATTACACTTTTAATAAACTAAAATATTTTTAACGCATCAAAGAAAATATAAAGCAAACTTTGATGCGGTTTAAAACAAAAAATACACAATGTCAAGTTAACTTATTGAAATCTTCAACACCACCTACTTCTCAAAATATAAACCGTTATTCTTTGAAGTATTCTTTTTTAATATCCAGCATATTCTTTCTTAACACTATGCTCCTAAAAATTGCATCAAATTAAGCTTCGCATTAAAGTGCTTTTCCAGACTTCTAAACTCCGAAGTCGTCGATTAAAGGTTATTTATAGATGGACAGGTCATAGGATCACGATGCTTTGGCAATGTTATAGTTTCCCACTTTTTATCAAGCCTCGAAAGCTTAAATTCAATTTTATACCAAAAGCTTTTAAGGTCTTCACAAACTAACAAGCTTACTTTTCGTTAGAAAATTTTCTCATTATAAGTATATTATGAAGTGCAAAATCTCAGGATGTACCAAAGATGCAAGCCTTTCGTTGTAGTAAAACGATTCATCACTTGTTATATGATAAAGGAGGTGTTGATGAATTTGTGAAATATTAATGAAGAGAGAATCTTAGGAGTTAACGTTTCAGTCAGGGAACATGAATACTCAATCATTAAACGCACTGTTTATTTCCACTTATGAAGATTAAATTGAAATACTTATGTAGTGAGGGCAGCTGTAGCCCGGTTGGAAGAGTAACGGATTAGCAACCGGAGGGTTGTGAGTTCGAATTCAAACAAGGACCGTCGTGTAAAAAGGGGATGGTGCTCGTTAAATATATCGTGGCCTCAAATGTCCTTCCATTGGCGTGATGTGGAAGTTTGGAGAGTGGAGCGCCAGCTCACGTGTTGCCTCGTCATCTGACCGTGGTTCAAAATTGTGTGGTGTTTTCTTTGGATCTTTCCTTTCGGGTTTGATCCCGGACTGTCGACAATAGCCCGTTGTGTTTCTCCATTGAGACGTGTTATTTAAATACCAACCTACCAACTCGAGTCGATTTCAACCAAACTATATGTAGGTCGTAATCCACATTTTTTGTACTATAATCTCATGACTATACACTAAAATTAACCTTATTGCACACTAAAGTTCAGTTTAATCTCAGTTTTGAATCGTCAAGACGTATTAACCAAGATCTGGTAAAATTCGCTGAAAACGAGATATCGCGTTCCTATTTGGTTAGTTGTAGACAAAATTGCCTTAATTCTCCAAGGGGAAAGGAAGATCCAAGTAGGTTAAATTTGTCCCTTGCCCAGAACTGGCAAAATTTTGGAACAGGTTTTTGCCCCAGAAGCTGGTCACAACAGGTTAATTTTCGACGCTAAGGTAAGCCACCAGATAGGTAGGTATTTTAATTAACGTCACACTAGCGCAATACAACGGGCTATTTGCGACGGTCCGGGATCAAATCCAAAGGGAAAGATCCAAAGAAAACACCACGCAATTTTGATGCACGGTCAGATGACGAGGTCACACCTGAGCTGCCAAATTACTCTCCAAACTTCCACACTACTCCAACGTGAGGACATTTGAGGCCAGACAGTTGAATTCGAACTCGAAACCCTCCGGTTGCTAATCCATTACCTTTACAACCCGGCTACCGCGGCCCACATATGTCACCAGAAGGGTTACATATGTTCATAATCTAGAAATGGTTGGACCTAACAGTCAAATAACTGTCAAATAAATTTAATTATCGCTTCTTTTTGTCACTTTGGGGGAAATATGTAATTAACTTCTATCAGACGAGAGTAAGATTATTGTAGATATTGAATAGCGTGATTGAAAGGTTATTTCGGAATATATGAATACGAGTCTGAAAAGTCTGGGTTTCAAATACTCATTATCCTGAAACGGCTAGACCAAATGTCTGGAAGTCCAAGTGACTTAGTATCTGATGTTAAGTTTTGATGTAAATTTGAATTTACCTTGAAATTTAGGGGCTGTATGAAAATTGCTTTCAGATGCAAGACGATCCCTAAACAAATTATAAGCATAAAACTGTTACAGAAGACATTGTTCCCCAATGAATGGTACCTTCGTATTTGTTACATCACGTATGACGCACGATAAGAGAGGGAGAGTGAAGAGTGTTTCCTCAACTCTACAGGTATGTTACATGTAACAATTATTTTTCTTGTGCTTTCGTATTTCTTGATCACGCAAAGCATTTTCAAAGAATATACAACGCAAATTTTGTCTCTATTGAATATTTAAAAAATAACCAAAACACTTTTCTCTTCGCTGAAAGTTGATAGTGTTACTATAGAAGAAGTGAAAAGCAAGACAATACGAAATTGAATTCATGTTCCTCTTCGTTACCCTCTCAATTCACTATACTATAAATCGTCCCATTTCGTATTATCTATTGGTTTTCAACTAGGCACACTATGGTGTCAAATAGGATTAGCAAAATTATTAAAGTGTGAGAAAACCATCACATTACTAAAATACTAATAAATTAAACTAGTTAACAGTTTAAATTTTGATAATAATTAATAGAAAAACAAGTAAATCCCTATTAGCTAGTTACTAAGTCTAAAATACCTATTTAAACTCTGATAGGTTCACACGTAATCACGGAAATAAAAGACGAACTACCCATCTTCATTCAAGCAATTTTAACGGTAGAGAAAATTCGAAGATGGTAGTTTGACAGGAACTAACGTCTCTTAAAAATTGGAGCTCCTAATGTTAAATCAGTTTCTTAGACTTTTATGAATATCTTCCTAAATAAAATTTCTATAGTGCAAATATTTTGTACCATGGTACTGTTAAACAACCAAACAAAACTCATCTAATATTTTATTTTAAAAATAGTTCATAGTTTGCAAGAATAATTGTTAAATTAATGTTAGAAAAAATTATGAATTGGAACCTTACTATATTTTGATAGGAATCGATTCAAAAGGACATGTAATATGACCATGCAAAATTTCTAATATAACTACAATTAATCTCGATCTACGAATAGAAATTTTCAATGTGGAGATGATCCTGAAATTGACAATAACTTTAACATTGAATATCTCCAAATATAAAGATTACAAAGTCATAAAATTTTATAGTTAGACTAATTTTACGATGCAGAATCTGATTAAGTCATCAAAACATGATGTTTCCATTAGAAATTTTTTTTGTTTGTCAAAATTTGATATGAAGACGTCCCCTTAGAATGTTTTGCATTTGAATTTGTAGAGGACATTATTCACTGTTGAATGATACCTTTGAATTTGTTCTACTATGAATAGTACTCCAAATAAAGGGCGTGGTTCGGGTTTTTTTCCAAGACGTATATGTCCGTTCTGAAACTTGCAGTCTTGCCAAGATAACTACTGACTAGTTTCGATCTTGACCAATAGGATACTTTCTATGATTCTATATGTGGTACTTAGTCATTATATATGTAGTCTGGGTAAAAAACAATACTTATCTACACAGAGACGTCGTGACGCTAAGAGAGCACGAACATTTGCCCTTTTTGTCCTTTAACTCTCTGAAGGGTGCAGGCGCATATATCCGTTCAATAACCTGCAGCCTTTTTTATCGACCTTCTAATGAAATAAACGGAGCATGTGTGCGGAGTCGCTGTCGTATCACTGCTTGGGGTCACATGGGCTTGGGAATCGAGGTGAGCCCGTTGGCTATAGAAGCGTTGAGGAGAGTCTTGCACTATTCCCGTCAAACTAGTTTTACATTAAAATTCGTGCTTCTTCCAATACCACGTGATCTACACTCAAAGCTCTTAGAACCGAGCTATCGGAAGAAACAACATGAAGCTGTGAGCGCAGGATCTGACTATTTCATTAGATGTAGGTACTACTACGTAGTTAATTCACGTCGCACTGGAGCAACACAACGGGTTATTGGCAACGGTCCGAGATCAATCCTCAAGGGAAAGACCCGACGACATCACCTCGTAATTTTGGTCCACTGTCAGATGATGAGGTCAACAACTGACCCGCGGCACCCCACTCTCCAACTTCCACACCATGCCAACGTGAGGACATTTGAAGCCACGACAGATTTAACGTGCACTATCCCTCGCATACACGACGGTCTTTGGCTACATCGAGTTTGGAATTCGCAACCCTCCGGTTGTTAATCCTTTACAATACGTCCAACTGGTCATGTCGATCACGATGACAAGATATCCCGTCATTAGCAAAATTGGTTAATTCTTGATGGAAGAGATATCTTGTCATTAGCAAAATTGGTTCGATCTTGATGGAAGAGATATCTTGTCATTAGTAAAATTGGTTCGATCTTGATGGAAGAGATATCTTGTCATTAGCAAAATTGGTTCGATCTTGATGGAAGAGATATCTTGTCATTAGTAAAATTGGTTCGATCTTGATGGAAGAGATATCTCGTCATTAGCAAAATTGGTTCGATCTTGATGGAAGAGATATCTTGTCATTAGCAAAATTGGTTCGATCTTGATGGAAGAGATATCTTGTCATTAGCAAAATTGGTTCGATCTTGATGGAAGAGATATCTCGTCATTAGCAAAATTGGTTCGATCTTGATGGAAGAGATATCTCGTCATTAGCAAAATTGGTTCGATCTTGATGGAAGAGATATCTCGTCATTAGCAAAATTGGTTCGATCTTGATGGAAGAGATATCTCGTCATTAGCAAAATTGGTTCGATCTTGATGGAAGAGATATCTCGTCATTAGCAAAATTGGTTCGATCTTGATGGAAGAGATATCTCGTCATTAGCAAAATTGGTCCGATCTTGATGGAAGAGATATCTCGTCATTAGCAAAATTGGTCCGATCTTGATGGAAGAGATATATTGTCATTAGCAAAATTGGTCCGATCTTGATGGAAGAGATATCTTGTCATTAGCAAAATTGGTCCGATCTTGATGGAAGAGATATATTGTCATTAGCAAAATTGGTTCGATCTTGATGGAAGAGATATCTTGTCATTAGCAAAATTGGTTCGATCTTGATGGAAGAGATATCTCGTCATTAGCAAAATTGGTCCGATCTTGATGGAAGAGATATCTTGTCATTAGCAAAATTGGTCCGATCTTGATGGAAGAGATATCTTGTCATTAGCAAAATTGGTCCGATCTTGATGGAAGAGATATATTGTCATTAGCAAAATTGGTTCGATCTTGATGGAAGAGATATCTTGTCATTAGCAAAATTGGTTCGATCTTGATGGAAGAGATATCTCGTCATTAGCAAAATTGGTTCGATCTTGATGGAAGAGATATCTTGTCATTAGCAAAATTGGTCCGATCTTGATGGAAGAGATATCTCATCGAAACCACCTGGACGTTAAAAGACGCATATTCCTTCGTAATTTGTAACTGGTCCCTCCCTTGCAGTCAGTAATACATAAGGTATTGCTTATATACTCGGCAAGTTGCCTCATATTTGCCATGAATGTGGAACTCATGTAAAGACCCCCTCTGAAGCATGACGGGAATTTCCTGCGTTTATTGTAGAGTGAAGGGTCTCAAATGGCGACTAGAATGGCTTCCATCCAACGGTAATAATGTCTCAGTTAAGAACGCTGAACTGTAACTAATGCAAATTGAATGTTAGGTTCCGCATGCATATCAATGGCCAAAGTGAGTCCGTTACCTTACAAATAGAGGAAGACACGTTTTGTTCAGTAAAAATTAAAACTATCTGTAATCCTAGATTTAATTTCTATTAATCTGGTTTAAACATTCTGGGTATCTATTTCTTATAGATGTTTATAGAGAATAAATACGGGTGAAACTCTAAACCAAGGGTTCCCAATCTTTTTTTTCTAGTAGACCCCTGAGTCCTAACTTTACGTATGTGGACCCCCATATACGCATATGTAATATTCCTAAATGAAATATTTATTTGTAGGTTAATAAAAGCTAATAAACAATTCTTAAATGAAATATTTATTTGTAAGTTAGTAAAAGATAATAATTAAACAATTCCAATATAATATGATAAATGGAAATTACAATTTTGAAAATTTTAATTAATAAAACTAAAACATATTTTTACTTGTAATGACAGAAATAGTAAAAAAGAAATTTTAAATACTTTTTCAAACAGCATATGTAAATTTATTCCTAAGGCTATTAAATAGGATCGCCAGAGTTCTAAAGTATAAGCGTACCAAATTTGGTGAGGTCAAATGGTGTAGATTTGAATAGAGAACATACAGACAGACGCCAACTCTACTTTATATATATAGGTTATTATTAAATTATTTTATTTATAATATTTTATCATGAACCCATTAGCTAATATTATGGACTCCCGAAATACAATTTTTTTCTTGTGGACCCCCTCAAAGCTTCTATGTATCCCAGGGGGCCATATGGACATCTTCGGGAAACGCTGCTCTAAACTAACCAAAGGGGCCACGGTAGCACATTTGGAAGAGCAACGGATTAACAACCGGAGGATTGCGAGTTCGACACTCGGTCCAGCCAAAGACCGTCGTGTACACGAGGTCCGGTGCACGTGAAATCTATCGTGGCCTCAGATATCCTCACGTTGGCGTAGTGTGTAGGTTTGGAGAGAGTGGGGTGCCAGATCAGGTGTTTTTCTCGTCATTTGACCGTGGTTCAAAATTACGAGGCGTTGTCCTTTTATCTTTCCTTTCGGGATTGATCGTCGCCAATATCCCGTTGTGTTGCTCCAGTGCCACGTTAATTAACTACCTACCCATCTAAACTAACTAAATATTTGTTCTTCAGAATCAAGCCGCTGAGGGGTTCACACATATATCCGTTCTGTAACTTGCAGTCTTTTCTGCATGACTTCTAACCAATTTCGAACGTCTTGATCAATATCTTTTCTGATTCTTTAAACCAATTGATGGGATAGTTTAGGTTGGTTAGTTGGTTGACGTGATTTCTCATTGCGCAAGAGTCATATTTTGTCATGCTGCTCCAGACACAAGACAACGTTAAAAGTAACTTGATTGCTTAGGGATAATGAGGTAGGTATAGGTATATTTAATTAAGGTCACACTGGAACAACGCAACGGGCTATTGAGGTATTATGAGTATGCTGCGATGAAAACTACACTACCTTGAAATCTCTGAACACTCAGTGTGACGTTAATTAAAAAATACCTCTTAACCCTCAGAGTTAAAAATAATCAATTGACTTAATTTAAAAACGCCTATTCAATTCGTCATTGGAAAAAGACATTAGCTCTATAACTTTATGAGTATATCGTGCATAGTGGCTTGGAAAGGTAAGTATGTAATTAATTACAGTCGCACTGAAGGATCAGAACGGGCTATTGGTAACGGTTCGGGGCAATCCCAAAGGAAAAAATCCGAGGAAACCTCATAATTTTGAACCACGTCAGATGACGAGGTCGATCTCTGAGCTGGCGACCTACTCTCCGAACTTCCAAACCACACCAATTTGAGGATATTTGAGGCCACGACAGATTTAACGTGCACCAGCCTCCTTTGCAAATGTCGGTCTTTGGTTGGATTGAAAGGATTACATACTGGTAGAATCATAGGTTTTCTATACAAACTGTAAACATATTTTAATTTTCCCTCAAAGAAACATAAATCTATTTGTAATACAATATCGAGGTTTTTGATAACAGAAACAGAAGAAAGTATCAAAAGTGTCTGGAATCCGATAAATTCAAATAAGTTATTAGATCATTGTAAAAAGCAAACACTAATATAGGAAACCTAATTGCAAGAATTTTCTAAACCTTAATTACTATATTGGTGAAAATGGATATGCTTACCACGTCCTTATTAATCTTAAGGATTATGCAAATTCAATGTTATCACTAAATATCTATTGGAATATGATAATATCCAGTCTACCTCGGATCTTTACTGATGTGTTTAAGTCCATACATATAAAGCAGAGTTGGCATCTGTCTGTCTTTTCTCTATATAAGTCTACACCGATTGACCAATCTACACCAAATTTGGTACACTTACTTTTTTTGGAATCCTGCGTAAATAAAGTGTTTAAATCTTTACATCTAAAGCAGAGTTGGCATCTGTCTGTTCTCTATACAACTATACACCTATTGACCAATCTACACCAAATTTGGTACACTTATTCTTTGGAATCCTGCGGGTAACGCAGGATACATATTAACTCTCGTTCTGTCTTGGGTATGCAGAGGGGTGTAACGTCCCGCCATCCAGGACAGAACACCTTGCTAGGGGGCGCTCGCTCTCGGTCTGGCTGTGCAGATGACGTCAGAGTTAACATCTACGGGAGTCAGCTCTCAAGATGACTTTGGAGTTTTTTAGAATCTTAGCATGGTGCAATCGCAGATGGGTGTGCTTGCGCTGAAAATCGCTCAGTATCATATCATTTATGTATCCCGTCTGCAAATTCTTAAACTGTAGCTTCATTATTAGAATGTAAATTTTTATAATAATATAAGATTATTTTTGCAGAATGTGGTCTTTTTATTATCGTCGATATGAACAGGGGCTAAAGACAATTCGAAATCCTCATAGGAATAACATTGCGTATTTATACGATTAATATCCGACCAATTCACACAAAATTTGATACATTTATCCAGTAGAATTCTGTGTGACATTTAGGCTATACATTAACCCCGTTCGATGTGTCCTGGGTCTGCAGGGGGCTAAAAACAATTCGAAATCTCCATAGGAGTAGTATTGAGTAATATTACGCTGAATTATAAGCAATTCAACCCGAGCAACGCGGGATAATTCAGCTAGTATCTAATAAACTATCGAGCTAATATAATGGTTAATCGCGCAATAATAATGGTTGAATAGATTCTATCAGTGTCCTATAATATATTTGCAATAGCGTTCAGAAAATCGAATAACCGCTTTGAATATTTTACCAGTCCTGAAATTTAGACGTATACGTTCGGTTATAGAAATATCTTTACTACTAGCAGATCAGTTTCACAGCCACACCTCGCAGCGATGAGAGCCTGTACACTTCGTGGCATCGAATCATACAGATTCTGAATGTCATGATGAGGAATGGCATTCCAGATGGCCGCTCTGTGATGCCAATGTTCAACCGTACTCTCTGCCCGACGAGCGGTACGGGCGAGTAATCCCAGACATGCTCAATGCCGTCACCGCCATGCGGATGAGGTGTCTGTAGTCCCGTGGTGACGTCATATTGCGTGGCCCACTGCCAGGGTTTCGACTTGTTCGGTTCTCCATGGTCCATCTCTTCCACACACGCATCACTGTTGTGGCATTACGCCCCGTGCGAGTGGCGATTTCACGATACGAAAGTCCACCCTCACGGAGGTCGATCATGTGGCCCCGTTCGAACTCCGTTAGTTGCTCGTATGGCCCTCTGCGTTTTTGGCGAGGTTATTGACTTCTAATCAATCATTTACAGCAGTCAAACAACGATACACGCATTTAACGCACCTTTACTGTGCTTTTTAAACACGGCTCACTTGGAAGTTTAGAGGGTGTTTCTCTGACCACACACACGTGATCGCTTTGTAATTCTAATCATTTGCATATCCTAACCTGTTTTGCATTTCCTGCAAGTTTCGTTTAATTTGCATGATTATTCATGGCGTTAGAATTTTCACAAACAGTAGTGTATGTCTATATATTTCGCACTTTATTTAGAGGCCTTGGTTGCTCCGTTGGAAGAGTTGCTCATTTGCAAACCGGTGGGGTGCGAGTTCAAAACCGATCCAACAAAGGAAAGTCGTGTAAGTGGGGGTGGTGCACGTAAAGTGTCTGTCATGGCCTCTAATGTCCTCACGTTGACGTAGTGTGGAAATTTAGTTAGGTGCCTGATCAGGTGATGACTTTGCCTACTGACGGTGATGGTCAAAATTTCGAGGTGTTCTCGATCCTTTCCTCCGAGGTGATCTCACACTGTCTTCAATAGCCCGTTGTGTTGCTTCATTGCTACGTTAATTCAACTACATACCTTCCATACTTATTTAAATTTATTCATAATGAATATAAGCATCGATATGCACCAAGTGAATTCAGGGACCGTGGGTGCTCCGTGTGTATGACCACTGCGCTTGCCACCTGCAAGTTTCAGGCGGCGCAGGTTCGATGCTCGTCACGTTCGTTTCTCCTCCCTATGTGCATGTCCATTACTTGATATTGTATGTATTGTATCTGGCGTAGCGCGACCAGTGTTGTTGTATTGTTGCGACCAGTATTGTTGTGTTGCTTCATTGCTACGTTAATTCAACTACCTACCTTCCATACTTATTTAAATTTATTCATAATGAATATAAGCATCGATATGCACCAAGTGAATTCAGGGACCGTCGGTGCTCCGTGTCACGTTCACTGCCCTAGCAAACTGCAAGTTTCAGGCGGCGCAGGTTCGGTTCTTGTCACGTTTTTCCTCCCTATGTGCATGTCCATTACTTGATATTGTATGTATTGTATCTGGCGTAGCGCGACCAGTGTTGTATTGTTGCGACAAGTATTGTTGTGTTGCTTCATTGCTACGTTAATTCAACTACCTACCTTCCATACTTATTTAAATTTATTAATAATGAATATAAGCATCGATATGCACCAAGTGAATTGAGGGACCGTGGGTGCTCCGTGTGTATGGCCACTGCGCTTGCAACCTCCAAGTTTCAGGCGGCGCAGGTTCGATGCTTGTCACGTTCGTTTCTCCTCCCTATGTGCATGTCCATTACTTGATATTGTATGTATTGTATCTGGCGTAGCGCGACCAGTGTTGTATTGTTGCAACCAGTATTGTTGTGTTGCTTCATTGCTACGTTAATTCAACTACCTACCTTCCATACTTATTTAAATTTATTAATAATGAATATAAGCATCGATATGCACCAAGTGAATTGAGGGACCGTGGGTGCTCCGTGTGTATGACCACTGCGCTTGCAACCTGCAAGTTTCAGGCGGCGCAGGTTCGATGCTCGTCACGTTCGTTTCTCCTCCCTATGTGCATGTCCATTACTTGATATTGTATGTATTGTATCTGGCGTAGCGCGACCAGTGTTGTTGTATTGTTGCGACCAGTATTGTTGTGTTGCTTCATTGCTACGTTAATTCAACTACCTACCTTCCATACTTATTTAAATTTATTCATAATGAATATAAGCATCGATATGCACCAAGTGAATTCAGGGACCGTCGGTGCTCCGTGTCACGTTCACTGCCCTAGCAAACTGCAAGTTTCAGGCGGCGCAGGTTCGGTTCTTGTCACGTTTTTCCTCCCTATGTGCATGTCCATTACTTGATATTGTATGTATTGTATCTGGCGTAGCGCGACCAGTGTTGTATTGTTGCGACAAGTATTGTTGTGTTGCTTCATTGCTACGTTAATTCAACTACCTACCTTCCATACTTATTTAAATTTATTAATAATGAATATAAGCATCGATATGCACCAAGTGAATTGAGGGACCGTGGGTGCTCCGTGTGTATGGCCACTGCGCTTGCAACCTCCAAGTTTCAGGCGGCGCAGGTTCGATGCTTGTCACGTTCGTTTCTCCTCCCTATGTGCATGTCCATTACTTGATATTGTATGTATTGTATCTGGCGTAGCGCGACCAGTGTTGTATTGTTGCAACCAGTATTGTTGTGTTGCTTCATTGCTACGTTAATTCAACTACCTACCTTCCATACTTATTTAAATTTATTAATAATGAATATAAGCATCGATATGCACCAAGTGAATTGAGGGACCGTGGGTGCTCCGTGTGTATGACCACTGCGCTTGCAACCTGCAAGTTTCAGGCGGCGCAGGTTCGATGCTTGTCAAGTTCGTTTCTCCTCCCTATGTGCATGTCCATTACTTGATATTGTATGTATTGTATCTGGCGTAGCGCGACCAGTGTTGTTGTATTGGTGCGACCAGTATTGTTGTGTTGCTTCATTGCTACGTTAATTCAACTACCTACCTTCAATACTTATTTAAATTTATTCATAATGAATATAAGCATCGATATGCACCAAGTGAATTCAGGGACCGTCGGTGCTCCGTGTCACGTTCACTGCCCTAGCAAACTGCAAGTTTCAGGCGGCGCAGGTTCGGTTCTTGTCACGTTCGTTTCTCTTCCCTATGTGCATGTCCATTACTTGATATTGTATGTATTGTATCTGGCGTAGCGCGACCAGTGTTGTTGTATTGGCGCGACCAGTATTGTTGTGTTGCTTCATTGCTACGTTAATTCAACTACCTACCTTCCATACTTATTTAAATTTATTCATAATGAATATAAGCATCGATATGCACCAAGTGAATTGAGGGACCGTCGGTGCTCCGTGTGTATGACCACTGCGCTTGCAAACTGCAAGTTTCAGGCGGCGAAGGTTCGATGCTCGTCACGTTCGTTTCTCCTCCCTATGTGCATGTCTATTACTTGATATTGTATGTATTGTATCTGGCGTAGCGCGACCAGTGTTGTTGTATTGTTGCGACCAGTATTGTTGTGTTGCTTCATTGCTACGTTAATTCAACTACCTACCTTCCATACTTATTTAAATTTATTCATAATGAATATAAGCATCGATATGCACCAAGTGAATTGAGGGACCGTCGGTGCTCCGTGTGTATGACCACTGCGCTTGCAACCTGCAAGTTTCAGGCGGCGCAGGTTCGATGCTTGTCACGTTCGTTTCTCCTCCCTATGTGCATGTCCATTACTTGATATTGTATGTATTGTATCTGGCGTAGCGCGACCAGTGTTGTTGTATTGGCGCGACCAGTATTGTTGTGTTGCTTCATTGCTACGTTAATTCAACTACCTACCTTCCATACTTATTTAAATTTATTCATAATGAATATAAGCATCGATATGCACCAAGTGAATTCAGGGACCGTCGGTGCTCCGTGTCACGTTCACTGCCCTAGCAAACTGCAAGTTTCAGGAGGCGCAGGTTCGGTTCTTGTCACGTTTTTCCTCCCTATGTGCATGTCCATTACTTGATATTGTATGTATTGTATCTGGCGTAGCGCGACCAGTGGTGTTGTATTGGTGCGACCAGTATTGTTGTGTTGCTTCATTGCTACGTTAATTCAATTACCTACCTTCCATACTTATTTAAATTTATTCATAATTGTTGGGTTTTATCGATTGAAGACAGAGTTTTATACATTAAAAATAAATTTTATTACGTAGCCAAGTCTTATGGTTTAAAAACATACTTTTAGAAAACAACAAGAAGTCTGATCAGCTCATGATCCCCGACTTTCTTCACTTTTATACATTCAAAGATTTACATATTCTTCACATTTATGTGCCCCACACGGCACTATAATTGGAGGTTTGAGACCGATTCCAACATGCGGCCCCATCGGTTGTAAAACCTCAGCAGAAGTATTACAATTCAACATAGATTTATTTATATATATATATATATATATATATATATATAAATCTAACAAAATATTTTTCTAATAATATTTTTAAATTTATTTAACAATAAAGGCTTTGTTAAAAAGTCAGCCAAATTATTTTCCGATGAAATATAATTTACGTTAAATAGTTCATCTTTTATTAATTTACGAATAAATTTGTACTTGATATCAATATGTTTAGTTTTCTGATTTTCCTGACTATTTTTTGAAAAATAGATAGCAGATTGATTATCACAATATACTTGGGGTCTTATGTAATCACACAAACTTAATTCATTTATAATTCTACTAAACCAAATAACTTCTTTAGTGCAATCGGTTAGTGCAATAAATTCAGATTCCATTGAGCTAAGAGCTATGCACTTTTGTTTAGAAGATTTCCATGATATTGGGATGTTACCCAAATAAATTAAATAGCCACTGCTTGAATGTCTGTTTGTGAGACCACATCCCCAATTTGCATCAGAAAAAGCAATCAAATTTGAACTTTTTACATTGGAAAGATTAATTTTAAAATCCTTTGTAAGAAAAACATAGTTCATAATATCAACAACGTAAGACCAGTGTTTGTAAGTATAACCATTACAAAACTGAGACATTATATTAACAGCAAATGCAATATCTGGTCTGGATCTATCTGACAAAAACGATAAACATCCTATTAAGGAACGATAGGGAAATTTCCTCATTAAATCATTTTCAATTATTTCTTCCTCTTTAACCTTATCAGGTAAGTTACAACCAAATTAAATGGGGAAATAACAAAATGATTATTTATAATAGTTATAATAAATATTTGTTTACTGTTCCCAGAATTGGAAAATTGTATATCTTGAAAGGTTATCCCAAGATTAAAAATTATGTATATGTAACTGGTTTAGATCTAGAAAAAGCCCACCGTAGGTTTTGTCATGTTAACATGCCCTTAATTGAAAATATGAGTAAAATTAATTGTGTAAAAGGAATTGAAAAACCTAATTGTAAGAATATAGATAAAAATTGTAAGATTTGTGCTATTGCTAAATCCACTAGAATATCCTTAAAAAGAAACTATATGTACGAAAGGAAAACTAAAAATGTTTTGGAAAGGATCCATATGGATTTGTGGGGTCCTGCTCCAGTTAACTCTCTAGGTGGAAACAAATACTTTTTATCTATTATTGATGATTTTTCACGTAAAGTAACTGTTTATATTATTCAAAATAAGAATGAAGTTTTTGATTACTTTAAAAAATACTTGGTTAAAGCTGAAAGACAGCTAAATATTAAGTTAAAATGTGTCCGAACTGACAATGGTTTAGAATTTTGTCACAAAGAATTTAAAAAGTTTTTAAATGATCTAGGAATAAAAATCGAAAGAACTTCAACTTATACCCCTGAACAAAATGGCGTTGCAGAAAGGTTCAATAGAACAGCCATGGATTGTGTCAGAGCTATGCTTCAGGACAGTGGTTTACAACCACAATTTTGGTCAGAAGCACTTTTAGCATTTATTCATACTAAAAATAGATGCGAACACAAATTAACTGAGGGTATATCTCCTAACGAAATATGGACTGGTTTCAAACCATCAGTAAAACATTTTAGAATTTTTGGCTCTTTGGCATATGTTCATATTCCTAAAATACAGAGAAATAAATTACAACCCAGAGCAAAACTTGGTATTTTGACAGGATATGGTTTGAAAACTAAAGGTTACAGAATATTTATCCCAAACGAAAAGAGAATAGTTGAAACTGTCCATGTTCATATCGACGAAAGTAAGAAAGCTGTTGATGTACTATTTGGTAAAAACTTTGAGTACGTTTCTTTCGATCTTAATTCTGATATTCCTATTTATCAATCAAATGAAAATATAAAAGTAAAATCGGAAAGTGAAACTCAAGTTTTAGATTCTAAAGATTTAGTTAAAACTCAGAACTTAAAATGTCTTAACATTTCAAATTGGCGTAGAATCGAAAAACCTAGAAATAAAAGCAATAGGATAGATGTATACTATTATTCTCCTGAAAATTTGAGAATGAGATCTTTAAATGATATTAAAAAGTATTGTACTAAAAATAAGATTAGGTTTGATCCTGTAAATTTCAATTTTAAGCCAGAGACTGAACATCCTAATGTGCATATTTCTAATGTGCCATCTACTTCTAGTGATGAATCTAACGTTTTAGAGCAGCAGCTGTACGACATGTATGATCAGTGTTACAATGTCGAAATCCCCAAATTAATTTGGTTTCCCACTAGATCAATACGAGCACCACTAATTAAATTTCTTCTCATATTAGGTGAGTATAACACATCTTTTAAAGTTATATCATAATTTCTGTTTCTATCTAAAACTGTAAATTGAATATCACCCATACCTAATACTTCCGAGGTGCTGTCCTTGTCTCCGACTAGGATCTTCTGTGGTGGTAGTTTTCTGAATGTCGTAAACATATCACGTTCTTTACAGAAGTGAGCAGTTGCAGCTGAATCAATGAGAAATTCCCTCGGTCTTTCATTTGGAAAATTTGAAACTGCATAGGCACGTTGAAGATCAGTTTTTGGATTGTCCTCCATATAAAATAATTCACCACCAGGTTTCTGCCGATTGCTTTTCTTGAAGCACTTCGATTCGTAATGTCCCGACTTTTTGCAGTAGTTGCAGAATGGTCGCGGCCCCATTCGACAAACTGTCGACTTTCTTGGGCTTGAAAGAATTAATTCAGGGTCCAGTACGCATCTGCTGTGATCAGGAGTAGACGCCCGTGTCTCCTTGCATCTAGATGACCCGTTTCTTGTAGCATAAGCATCGGCCACGATACTTAATTTTGTGTCTTCGTCCTTCCGCTTCAGCTCGATCCGGCTGGATTCTGTTATTAAATGTTTAGACAAATTGTCTAGCGTGAACTCCTTGTCATCCATCCTGTATAGCAGTTGTACCAGATTATCGTATTCGTGAGGCAAATGTCTTATTAGTTGAAAGCAAACTAAGAGGTCTGGGATTTCGAATCCACCTTCTTTTATCTGTAACAGCTTCTCGTGCACTCGTTTGCAGAAGAGTCCAATGGATTCGTCCTCCGGCTGATAGCGGATTGAAAAGAACTCGTCCACAAGGCCTGCCAATCGTGCTCTAGATGCTGGTTCAAAGTTGGTCTTTAATATATCCCAGGCTTCCTTACCGTCCTCAGTAGATGAAATTAAGACTTGATATTTTCTGTCTATGCCCTGGTAGATAGTTGTATATGTCCTCTGTTTCCTATAACGATAGTCTCTTTTTTCTTGTTCTGGAGCATCTTCCAATAATTGAGGTTCCGTTTTAGTGATAAATTCCCAGCAGTTCCGGTCAATTAGCAATACCTTCATGTCCGTCTTCCACGTGGCATAGTTGAAATCCGATAACTTCGGGAAGGAAAACATGGACATTTCTTGAATACCCATCATACTGGATACCAGTAGTGGCAGAATTCAGGTTCAGCTTAAGGTCTGAGGCCCATAACCAATTGTTGGGTTTTATCGATTGAAGACAGAGTTTTATACCTTAAAAATAAATTTTATTACGTAGCCAAGTCTTATGGTTTAAAAACATACTTTTAGAAAACAACAAGAAGTCTGATCAGCTCATGATCCCCGACTTTCTTCACTTTTATACATTCAAAGATTTACATATTCTTCACATTTATGTGCCCCACACGGCACTATAATTGGAGGTTTGAGACCGATTCCAACAATAATGAATATAAGCATCGATATGCACCAAGTGAATTGAGGGACCGTCGGTGCTCCGTGTGTATGACCACTGCGTTTGCAACCTGCAAGTTTCAGGCGGCGCAGGTTCGATGCTTGTCACGTTCGTTTCTCCTCCCTATGTGCATGTCCATTACTTGATATTGTATGTATTGTATCTGGCGTAGCGCGACCAGTGTTGTTGTATTGTTGCGACCAGTATTGTTGTGTTGCTTCATTGCTACGTTAATTCAACTACCTACCTTCCATACTTATTTAAATTTATTCATAATGAATATAAGCATCGATATGCACCAAGTGAATTGAGGGACCGTCGGTGCTCCGTGTGTATGACCACTGCGTTTGCAACCTGCAAGTTTCAGGCGGCGCAGGTTCGATGCTTGTCACGTTCGTTTCTCCTCCCTATGTGCATGTCCATTACTTGATATTGTATGTATTGTGTATCTGGCGTAGCGCGACCAGTGTTGTTGTATTGTTGCGACCAGTATTGTTATGTTGCTTCATTGCTACGTTAATTCAACTACCTACCTTCCATACTTATTTAAATTTATTCATAATGAATATAAGCATCGATATGCACCAAGTGAATTGAGGGACCGTCGGTGCTCCGTGTGTATGACCACTGCGTTTGCAACCTGCAAGTTTCAGGCGGCGCAGGTTCGATGCTTGTCACGTTCGTTTCTCCTCCCCATGTGCATGTCCATTACTTGATATTGTATGTATTGTGTATCTGGCGTAGCGCGACCAGTGTTGTTGTATTGGCGCGACCAGTATTGTTGTGTTGCTTCATTGCTACGTTAATTCAACTACCTACCTTCCATACTTATTTAAATTTATTCATAATGAATATAAGCATCGATATGCACCAAGTGAATTCAGGGACCGTCGGTGCTCCGTGTCACGTTCACTGCCCTAGCAAACTGCAAGTTTCAGGCGGCGCAGGTTCGGTTCTTGTCACGTTTTTCCTCCCTATGTGCATGTCCATTACTTGATATTGTATGTATTGTATCTGGCGTAGCGCGACCAGTGTTGTATTGTTGCGACCAGTATTGTTGTGTTGCTTCATTGCTACGTTAATTCAACTACCTACCTTCCATACTTATTTAAATTTATTCATAATGAATATAAGCATCGATATGCACCAAGTGAATTGAGGGACCGTCGGTGCTCCGTGTGTATGACCACTGCGCTTGCAACCTGCAAGTTTCAGGCGGCGCAGGTTCGATGCTTGTCACGTTCGTTTCTCCTCCCTATGTGCATGTCCATTACTTGATATTGTATGCATTGTATCTGGCGTAGCGCGACCAGTGGTGTTGTATTGGTGCGACCAGTATTGTTGTGTTGCTTCATTGCTACGTTAATTCAACTACCTACCTTCCATACTTATTTAAATTTATTCATAATGAATATAAGCATCGATATGCACCAAGTGAATTGAGGGACCGTCGGTGCTCCGTGTGTATGACCACTGCGCTTGCAACCTGCAAGTTTCAGGCGGCGCAGGTTCGGTTCTTGTCACGTTTTTCCTCCCTATGTGTATGTCCATTACTTGATATTGCATGTATTGTATCTGGCGTAGTACGATCATATATGGCCTCTGTGCCATAAAAACACAAAAAAGAACCGAGTGAAATGAAGTTAATCAAAACTTTAAAGTTGCATTTCGTGTACTTTTACTGACGTTAATTCTTGTTTCTAATAAAGAACATGACAAAAGGTTCACACTTCATTCATGTTACCACAATGAGCTTCTGAACGTCCACTTCAATTGCATCCTATTCACTTGTTCAAGGGAGATTCAGCATTTTTAACGTCTAAACCAATTTTTACGTTCGGTCACACTCTATTCTGCGCTGACTTCGATATTCCAGATTTCTAATTGCTTTCTGTAAAATATTGAAGCATTTCTGCTGCCTGAATCAGATAGCTGAAAATTTTTATTCCCCAAGCTTTCCCGTGAAATTCTACCAATATTATGCAGTGCATACCTCAAATGAAGCACATGGAAACTAAGCTGTAGAATTGGCGAATAAATCCTGGAGTGTTTGATTTACATCCGTTTGTTTACATTCGCCAATATATAAATAAAGTCGATTTCTGTGCCACATACGCAAGTGAAATATACTTTCAGTAGAACCGTGATTATCCGAGGTAATATTGACCGAGGCCATCTCGGATTTTTGGAAACTGGTAACACGGACGTAGTAATGCAAAACAGCTATACGAAATGCAGAATATATTCGCTGTATTACATGTTACTCTAACTGCTACTGAAAGATTCATAAAGCAAGAAAACAGTGTAAAATTAGGCACGGAAAACTTGGATACTGGGTTAATCGTTGGTTGGATAATCAAGGTTATGCTGTTATATAGTTTATTACGTGATTTGAAAGATCTACCTATGTAAACATCGTCCTTCGTGACAATGGAAAAGTAACCATTTAGGAACATGATACGCATGCGTGCTATGTCTTACATCCTTGTTTTAAGACCCAGATGGGGACTCCATGGGCCAGTATATTGCCTATTGTGCTATACCGCGTCTCAAGTTAAGGAGACATTACTACAGTATAGGAAATTTATAGGCGTCAGCAGAATAAATACACTAGAGTAAAAAACAGTGCACAGCTTATAAGATTTGTCGAATTTTTCAAATATATGCTAGTTATTGCACCAGTACCGTTAACTACTACATAATTTATAAGAATCATTATGTTAGGAGACAGGAGATTTGTGTTTTGGATGGGTTGCAGTATCTCTAAATTGACTTTTATTCATTTCAAAGTACATTGTATAGTTATGTATTCTTATATGGTTTACTAGATTGTTATGGAGGCGTACAAGGCGTTGTTAATTTAGATATTAATTTATTTAATCATTTGCAATTATGAATATACATATATGTACAGAGGATTGCCATTGCATAGGATAAAGCTGGCTAATGCAAATCTAATTTGAGTTCAACACTGACCATATAAGCTCTAAGTTCGTGAATATTTCATGCAATATTGGCGTGGAGGTACAATCATGGTTATCGACAAATATGTCGAGGGGTTAAATATGTGTGTAGATGGGAAGTTCAAGAGAGTGGCACTTACCGCAATTGATCTTTGGAATTGGGCGCTGGAATGACGTTGATGTAGGACGATGAGAAGAGGACGATGCTACTGGGATAGGAATCATTTTTAGCTCTCACTTTGGTTTGTGTAGGATCTAGTTCTTTCCTCCTCAACCACTCTCCCAGCAGGTTTTAGATCTCTAGTATCCCTCAAGAGATTCCCAGTTTCGTCTCCTTTCTGTTGTTCCACCCCAATAAAATCCAACTTCATACCCAATGCCCTAACGAATGCCACTCATCCCATATTCAACCACTGCGGCTGCTTGACCCTTTCCAATTCACAACGCTGTAAATCGTTCCATTTCGTATTGTTTGTTGCTCTTCTAGTTGTCACACTATGGTGACAGATATAGAGAGATTTAGTGGTCTTTGGATTCTATATTTTTTTGCGATTTGTATTTGTTCTATATAAATCAATTGTATTTTGACTGTCCGGTTGGGTTAAGGGCCCTGAAGACATTACGGGATCTGACAAAGGTCCTTCCAACTTCCTTTAGTATAGCACTATACCCTCTGTGCAGGCTGGATGGTCAAGGTTCTTACAAAAAGAAAAATATCACAGATACATGCAGGTAAGTATAGTATCACTGCCACGTCGTAGTTATGCCTACCGTGAATTACCATTGCTGCGCTGTGTCTCTGCGATCCGGCCTCGTTGGCGGCCACGCATGTGTAATTGGCCCGGTGCTCCGGCTTCACTGGATCGAAGAGCAGGGTGGACGAGTAGTCCGCCAGGTTGTGGATGCGGACGTCGCCGTCTTTCTTGAGGGGGGTCTCGTCCCGCAGCCACTTGAGGGTGATGGGAGGGTCGCCTTTGATGACCGTGCACGTGATGCTGAGGCGCTGCCCCATTTGTACTGACGGGGGGAGGTTGAAGGGCTCTATGACCGGACGAACTGAAATGGAAAGAACGATTAGATAAATCAACTCTAAAAGTGTAACCAGTTGATAAAACGATAAAAGGGAGACACGAAAGGTACGTTGTATTGGCCACTATGGAGTCAGTATGCCGAGATTGGATTGAAAGCAAAAAAATATGCTTTGCTTTAGACAGCCTTATAAATCATCTCCATTCACAATTGTTTCCTTTCCCAAAGACAATACAACACAGATCATTTCAAGCCTTAAGTTAAAAAAAGAGCTCAATATGGGCAATCGTTTCCAGTCCTAGCAACCCCGCGTGGAGCAATATCCAAACGCTGTCCTAAAGCTTGATGGCAGTTTATCAAGGGTGCAAAAAGGGAGAAGAATGAAAAATCATGTGCAGAATTCACTGCATATTATCTGGCTATAATGCTAGTATCCCGCTCGCATGACAGACACCATTAATCCTCCTGGTGGTAGCCTCTACGAGGTATTTCGTCATTAGCAAAACTGACCAGATCTTGTTTGAGGAGATATCTCGTCATTAGACGAAAACATGATCATGATCATTAGAAGAAAACTGACCAGATCTTGATCTTGTCATCGTCAAAAAATCGGCAATATCTTGGCGAGATATCTCGTCATTCGCAAAATTGGTCAGATCATGAACGAGATATCTCGTCGAAACCACTTGGAGGGTTAACGGATCATATTATGAAACAATTTGAAGCTGAAAGGGTTCATTACCATTCACTGGTTGACTTTTTGCCTTGAAAATACAAGACGTTAAATGGAAACTGACGCAGCTATATATCTATAAGTTTCTCAAGCTTGTTTCGTAAGTGTTTCTCAAGGAAAAATATAACCTTCATTCAAAGAAAAATGACTTAACTAACTTCACCAGTCTAAAGGTCACATTTTGGTCTAGAAAAACTACAGGACGTTAAAATGGAAACCGACGTATCATTTAGAGAAGAGTGCTTTAAATATGATTATTTATTACTATGACAACTTATAAGTAAAATTATATTGCAATTATCAACTTTTCAATAAAATAATTATAGTTTACGGTTAGCTATTTATTTATGAGTCTCTCAAGTGTCTTCTCAAGAAAAACCTAACCTTCATTCAAAGAAAGAGGACTCAACTAACTTCACCAGTCTAAAGATCACCACACTGTGGTCTAGAAAAACTAGAAAACTCATATTTGAAAAATCTAAGTGTTTCACCAGTAAGCTGACTATTTATAAAATACCCAAAAGGGTGTGTTATTTTATTGGCGACAATTTTATAGTAATTCACACTTATCATTACTCTTCGACTATTTTTTCCATTCCGTAGAAACCTTCAGGGTGGCACAAACTCGGAAATTCTCAGCAATTTTATGCCAGTCAATTGTTCTAAATCCTAAATTCATTCAAATTGCTCTAAAGAGTCATTATAATAATGCATTAGATAAAAACTATTTATTGATGAAATGAGTTTTTCAAGATTTGTGGAATAAGAATTGTGTCTGTTCTCTATATATAAAGCAGAGTTGGCTCCTATCTGTCTGTTCTCTATACAAATCTACACCGATTGACCAAGCTACACCAAATTTGGTACTCTTATTTTTTTGGAACCCTGCGTTAATAAAGTGTTTAAATCTATTCATCTCAAGCAGAGTTGGCATCTGTCTGTCTTTTCTCTATACAAGTGTGTACACCGATTGACCAATCTACACCAAATTTGGTACACTTATACTTTAGAACCCTGTGCGTAACGTAGGCTTATATTAACTCTCGTCCTATTTCTCCTGGGTCTGCAGACGGGGTTAAAAACAACACGAAATCCACATAGGAATAACATTGAGTACTTTTACGATCGCTGTCAGACCAATTCACACAAAATTAGGTACAATCTTTCTTTAGAATCTTGAGAGAATCATGGGACTTATATTAACCCCTTTCAATTTTTCCTCTGTCTGCAGAGGGGGCTAAAACCTATCCGAAATCCCCATAGGAATAACATTGAGTATTTTTACGATCACTGTCATACCAATTCATACGAAATGTGGTACAGTCATTCTTTAGACGACTACTGATAACTCCGGTTAGATATTGACTCCCGTTCGGGGAATTTGTCCTAAGTATGCAGAGGGGCTAAAACACTTCGAAATCCCCACAGGCATAACATTATTTTCACGATCACTAGACCGATTAACGTTCTTTAGAATCAAGCAGGAAACATAATCTAGATATTAACCCCCTTTCAGTTTTTGCTGGGACTATAGATGGGGTGGCTAAAAGCAATTTGAAAGCCCCATAGTAGTAATATTGAGTAATATGATGGATTACAAACAATTCAACTCGAGCAACGCAGGGTAATTCAGCTAGTATACTCTAAAACACAAGAGAAGTCAGGGGCACACCTCTAACTGTGATGTAAACACTTCCCCTGGCACTTTCACCTTCCTTGTTCCGCAGAGTGCACGTGTATTTGCCCTCGTCAACTGTACGCTCCACTTGTCGCACGACCAATGTGCCGTTTGGGTAGACAGTCTGGCGGTGATTATCAGGCAGCCGGACTCCATCTTTAAAAGAAAAGTGGAACATATACGAAATGAATTACACCACCACCAATGAAAATATTAACATTGGCGTTAAAGGGCACACATAAAAATATACAGGTAGTTGCAAACTTAAGGTGTAATAGTAACCTGATATGGAAACATTTGAGACTGTCTCACAACAAGGAATTCCTCTACTGCGCAAGAATTATGCACTAATCCAGAAGATTCTCTTGATCCAAGTATCCAGATATCAGATCGTATTTGAAACTTTGGGGAGACACAGTTAGAAAACGCACCAACTGGAGTTCGCTAATGTCTCTTAATGTCTGCACTTTAATCTCGTTCTGCAGGACGGATAAAAATACGCAGGATATTGCAAACTTTAGGTGTAATAGTAACCTCATATGGAAGCATTTGAGACTGTCTCACAACAAGGAATTCCTCTACTGCGCAAGAATTATGAACTAATCCAGAAGATTCTCTTGATCCAAGTATCCAGATATCAGATCGTGTTTGAACCTTTGGAGAGACACAGTTAGAAAACGTGTCAACTAGAATTCGCTAATGGCTCTCAATGTTAAACTGCACTTTAATTGTTCAAACTGTACATTAATTGTTGAATATTCTTAATATCGTTCAAACTTCCTATGCTGCTTCATTCCTTCCACAATCCAACATTAGGACCGTGTATTCACGCCAAAACCAAAACTACGGTTTGAATCCTCGATACAACCTACCATTTTTTATACATGCGGCTGATTTTAATACATGACTTGATAGAAATAACAGCGACAATCCAAAAGTAAACATTTAAAATTACAATATACCTATCGAAAAGTGTTTTACGTTAAGTCAGTAATTGTAATAACATGTTACGCTATTTAGTATAAAGGTTTAACATACTCTTTGATGTAAATAACACTTTCATAAACTCCTTAAAGAAGTTCCTTGTAACAATATCTGGCTAAATTGTAAAGAGTGGTAAAGGAGCCAAAAAAGAGTACATTTTTTGTCAAGTAATGCGTGTCCGGAAATGCTGCGGTTAGGTTGCAGGGGATTCGGTTTAGGATAACATCGCTTCTGTGGCGTAAGGCATCATTCCTCGTCAGATTTTCATCGGCATGCATCACTTCATGAATTAGGAGCTGGCAGATATTCATCTGATGAATGGGAATGCGAATGGAAACGGACGATTATTTATTTTTAAATGCATTAAATTTTTTTAATTTATTGAAATGCTTATTTTGGGCCCCTCTACCACTCTTTATAATTTTACCAAATGTTTTAGAAAACCCTGTATAAATGCGTTACAAATTCATCGAGATATCTTAAACATAAAAATAAAAAAAGATCAGAAGATAATATCCAACATCAAACTTCATAACGAATATTACTTCTAAGCAATTATGTTAGATACTTCACAAGTATGATGTTTCTATTTCATAGCTAATAAGAAATCGAAACCCCATCCATGTTCACAGAAATATTTTCTTTATTTAAATACCCTCAGAAAAAACTCCATTAACGTTTATTTTTATTAGGTTCCCATTTTGACTGCGTTTTTAATGCTCGAATTAAATCTTCATGGGTACGATGAATTCTAATAACAATAACAAACAAAAAACTGATCTTCTTCAGGAAAAACCCTTTTAAAACACATTTTTTACACCCAAACCCTAAACATTTTGATGTCCGTAAATTCTGCCTCACTCTTAATGGCATGAAATACTATCTTCCATTTAATAAAAATATTTTCAAGACAGCCGTGATGGTTAAAATTAGATAGGAATTCCACTCTAATTTGAAAAAAGAGTATCATGTGGAATACCGCATTCAAATTACAGTTCATTAGTAAGGTCCACAGAGAAATACTTAGGGAATAATTACGGGCAAAAAGAAACAGCAAAAAAGCATTTGGTAGCACTTGGAAAACCAGAGACTATCGAGAAAAATACGAAACAGCTCAGTTCTTTCTTTTATAAACCTCTCCTGCATTTGTATTGACTCCAAAAGACGTCATTTTCTACAAAATGCAAAAATTTGCATTCCTAACGAGACCAAGCTTCGAGTGTAAATAGAAATGAGAAAAATGAAAATTATTCTTTGGCACAAAATTCTAAGAATTTCTCTCTCGAATCCCGTCAAATTGTTTTTCATTTTGTTGTATTGTTTGTTTTAATACTTTGGCATCAGCTTCCGCAAACTGTTCGGAGTAATTTTTGAAGTAAATAAAATGGCAAATTATTTCGTTGCAAAGTTCTTTTTTCCTTTTCCGAAGTTTAATTTCTACTATTTGAATCTTTGTGGAGTTGTTTACTTTGGCACTTGAAAATGGCGAATTGATTTTTTAAGAAATTTCTTTGGTATTCGTCAATTCGGTACTGGGCTTATTGACTGGAGATTAAAAATCGAATCTCCAAGTCGGGGCAATTTATTTCACTAAATATGTGTCAAGTGTGAGATTTAAATATAATAAATCATGTGTTTAGAATTGTTGAATTATGTTTAGGAATAAAATTTCAATGTGATTGAGATTAAATTTATCAATTATTGCTGAGTTTCATGATATTTCTCTGCAAAGCTAATGTACGTTTTAAATATGGCCGTAAAAAACTCAATTATACTGAATTTGGGTATTTTTATAATTAATTACAGCATATTGTTCTGTAAATGTAACGATAAGTTTTGAATGGATCAGTAGTGTTGGTAGCTAGTTTTTTCCCTACTCTACGAGTAGATTTTTATTACTTGAAATATAAATGAATACAGTAATATTTGTTTTAAAATGCTTGTGGTCTAAGTATGATCTCTAAAGGAATATGAAAACTTTAGGTTTAAATTAGGTTGGTAGAGAAACAGTTTATAGAAGGATCTAGATTTATGTAAAAAACGTATGCTAGAAACGCTTAATTTGAGAGTTAATTACTATTTATGAAGTGTCAAAAAGGTAGGAGGAAGACAAGAGAAATGATCAAGATAAAAAAATTGAGTACATGAAAACGTTACATTTTAAAATGTTCCCACAAAATATTTTTAACAAGAGCTGTGAAAGGGGAACCCCTTACCCTCTTCGTTCTTGGAGTAACCGTTTGAGTACATTAAAGTAAAAGCTTTTTTATCTTTAAAACGTTCTTATATGTGTTCATTAATTTCTGCAGTATCCATTTTATAATTTTTTTTTCAACTTTGAAGTAAACTGTACTTACAATGATCACATTTGTCAACGGTATAAGGCAAACTAAGAATGCCACTCAATCGTCTTTTAAATTGTAAGCAAAGGCTGGTAAAAATTTAAGAATAGGAAAAATGTAAAATTTAAAATATATTTTATTTTTTGTAGATATACACTGCTGGCCACCGTAAATGCAACACCCTGAAGGAAGCATGCAAATAATATGAAATTTACAACATGCATTAGCGGAGGTGAGATATGCAAATGATTAGAATTTCAGCGCAGACGCACATCACGCGCGCCTGTGGCGCCACTTCAAAGCGCTATTTAAGGCTTGGAGATTTCGACGATTTCAAGTACGGCAATTGTGTTTTTCTTGTGGTTTTTTCAAAAAAACGATCATTTATGCCTCGTAGAAAACAGCGATCATCTTTTGATCAAGTATCCGAGTTCGACAGAGGAAGGATAGTGGCCTACCGAGATTGTGGATTATCTTTCAGGGAAATCGGTAGTCGTGTTGGACGAAACCAAACAACTGTAATGCGGATATGTGATCGTTGGATGCAGGAGGGTACGGCGGACCGACGTGTTCGATCGCATCCACCTCTGTGCACCACTTCGCGTGATGACAGACATATTGTGCGTATGGCAGTGACGGATCGCTCAGCCACATCACGAACCATAGCACAGCACATTCAGTCTGTACCGCATCATCCAGTGTCTGCGCGTACCATTCGACGCCGTTTACAGCAGAGTGGTCTGTCCGCAAGACGTCCATTGCTTCGTCTACCCTTGACGCAGAACCACAGACGTTTCCGCCGCCAATGGTGCGATGAAAGAAGGATGTGGACGGCAGAATGGAATGAAATTGTCTTTACTGACAAGTCACGCTTCTGTCTGCAACACCACGATTGGTCGGATTCGAGTCTGGAGACACCGTGGAGAGAGGATGCTGAACAGCTGCGTTATGCACCGCCACACTGGTCCTGCACCGGGTATTGGATATCACTCTCGCACTCCTCTAGTACACATTGCCGGTACTTTAAACAGCCAGCGCTACATCTCCGAGGTGTTGGAGCCAGTTGTCCTTCCTTACCTTCAGGGCTTGCCCACAGCCATATTTCAACAGGATAATGCGCGACCACACGTGGCACGCATTGTCCAAGGTTTCTTCGTCAATCGCCAGATTGAATTGCTTCCCTGGCCAGCTCGCTCTCCGGATCTTTCGCCGATAGAAAACATGTGGTCCATGGTTGCTCAACGATTGACCCAGAATACATCCCCAGCTGCCACACCAGATCAACTTTGGCAACGTGTGGAAGCTGCTTGGTCTGCTGTACCCCAAGAACACATCCAAAGTCTCTTTGAATCAATGCCGAGGCGTGTGGCAGCGGTGATCTCCAACAATGGCGGCTACTCTGGCTACTGATTTTGGCAGGAACCACACTTCACAGAAGTCTATAAACTTAATCATTTGATACTTGGTCAACATGTTATCTACAAAATAAATTTTGTTGTGATATCTCTTGTCTTTCTTGGTGTTGCAATTTGGGTGGCCAGCAGTGTATATGCAAAGTGTAGTAATATCATCTGGAAGTAATGATTTCAAAATTCTATACTAAGAATACCACTCAATCGTCTTTTTTATTGTAAATAAAGGCTGGTAAGAAAAAGGAAAGGAATATGAAAAAGTTAAAAACTATTTTCTTAATATTGCAGACATATATATCAAAAGTACAATAATGTCATCTGGAAGGATGCTTGCAAAATTCTACACATTAAAAAAGGAAAACAGAGACATAAAAATTGCCTACCAAGTTAAACTAACTGTAATCCTGAAACTAATTAAAAGTCAAACAACGTCTTAATGAGTAATATTTAACCATGTCAGAAAATGAAATCTTTTAATTTCCGAGATTAAATCTTTTTCTTTACCATCATTTTTACCAATGTGACACCTGTTTTGGGAAAGCGGAATTATCTATTATGTACGAAATGTTTTACGCTATATGGTCTTAGATGGCTAAATTTGTAAAGGTGAGAGGTAACTACTCTGCATGCATGAATAATTATGAAACCATGAATATTTAAAGAAAATAATAATTATAAAACCATGAATATTCAAACCGAGATCTCACTTGTATTGATGAATAAAACATTGATGGAAATATGCATAAAAAATTAACAAGATTGAAAATTAAAAATTTACTTTTTGTTATTATACACATAATTTAGCATTAAGATTTCCGTAACTTGTGTGACAAGGAGGCATGCAAAATAATGTGTGGGTAAATTATACCAGATCCTGAAAGAGCCAATGGAAGATGATTAGCATACTTTTTTAGGTCAACTATTTTTAAGATAAAACTGTTGTTATTTATACATGTAGCAAAGTGTCACACTTAGGGCCATTCAAGAGTTGTGTACTAGGCGTGCATTTCCACTTAGTCAGAAAATATGGATGCTACTAAAAGACAGGTACAGTAAGCCTCAAACTTTAAAATTGTGGTGAAATTGTATTGTAGTTACATATCTTACTCAGGGCCATTCCTGAGTGATGTGCTGGACATGCACTTGCTCCTGTGAGGAGAAAATATAGAGGCTATCAAAAGAGAGCCGTAGTAAACCGGTAACTTTAAATTGTGGTGAACTTGTTTTGTAGTTACGTGTCTCTCTCAGAGCTATTCCTGAGTGGTGTACTGAGCGTTGACTTGCTCGTAGTCAGAAAATGTAGAGGCGACCAAAAGAGAGGTGCAATGAGCCTCTAACTTTGAATTATGGTGAACTTGTAGTTATGCAGTTACGTGTCTCACTCAGAGCCATTCCTCAATGGCGTGCTGAGCGTGTACTGGCTCGTAGTCAGAAAAATGTCGAGGCGACCAAAAGAGAGGTGTAATGAGCCTCTAACTTTGAATTATGGTGAACTTGTAGTTATGCAGTTACGTGTCTCACTCAGAGCCATTCCTCAATGGCGTGCTGAGCGTGTACTGGCTCGTAGTCAGAAAAATGTAGAGGTGAGCAAAAGAGAGGTGCAATGAGCCTCTAACTTTGAATTATGGTGAACTTGTAGTTATGCAGTTACGTGTCTCACTCAGAGCCATTCCTCAATGGCGTGCTGAGCGCGTACTGGCTCGTAGTCAGAAAAATGTCGAGGCGACCAAAACACAGGTGCAGTAAGCCTCTAACTTTAAATTGTGGTGAATTTAGCCACCACTAAAAATGAACTTGCAATATTAGAATGCATCGCAATGAAACTTTTCTCTACCATGAAATGCCACCACAGCTCTTGCGTTTTCCACCTTTTTCCTGACCCGACTGTCAAACTGCCTTATGTGCTTTGGAACGTGAATTGAACTCCAATTTGTATCAATTACATTAAATTCTTTACTTTCATTTACTCTTCTTCCTATTTCCCAAGTGCTTAACGTTACATATTAAAAAAAATTTCTATTAATTTTTTTATAAATAAATTATAAACTTTCTTATTAATCATGATGTAGAGGTTCTGTTCGAAATTGATCCCAGTTCTGGGCAAGGGACAAATTGTTTTTCCTACTTGTCTCGACGAAGCATCTAGTCATTAGTGAAATTGACCAGATCTTGATTGACGAGGTATATCGTCATAAGCGACATTGATAGGATTTTGATGGACGCGATATCTCATCGAAAACACTTGAAGGATAAAAACAGCACTAGACAAGAACTTTTCAAAAATTCATATTATTTGTAAAACAAAAAGGTTGCAGATACCTCTAAGGATCCCAAATGGGTAATAAATACCTTGGATTACAACGTCTAACGGTAATAAATACATTGGTATAAATCTCTAATGACGTTACAGTATATTAAGTTTATGTTAACAGCAAAATAAAGGAATTCCCTTTCGTATTCACCAGTGAAAAACAAACTATTAAGTGTGTAGAAGAGAAATAAGTAGACATTAGTTTTAGGCATATAACGTTATTCAACATCAAGTTGGTACGTATTTATGGCGGGGAATAACGATTCAGAACTCCCGATTGCATGAAAGAAATTAATCGTTCTGCATTCTATTTTGATTTTGAATAATTTCGAAATAAGTATCCCTGTTTTGAATGGATTTTTGAAAATTTTATGAACCCTTTGCTTTCATCTTAAACTTCACTAGTGCATACAGAATTCCGTAATCGATTAAACAAATTAAAAGGTAGGGTATTACTAAATATTATGAATATATTATAAGTTATGCATTTTATAGACTATTTAACTTAATCTATAAAGAAATTTAGTTACAAGCTCTCCTTTATTAGAATCGTGCTACAGAGGATCTATCGAGCAAACTAATAATAACCGTACCACGTGATTCCTTGTAGAAAAACAGACAAAAAAGTTTTTCGACTGAACGTGACATTCCGGAGATATTTGAGTCGGATGTTTTATGACGTCACTTCCACTGATTCGAAATTTCAGTCACTAAAATCACTAAACTAAGCTACCCTTTTAGCTTCCTGCGGTAGCCGGTATCTGAAAATAAATCTAAGCGAAAAGAAAGCACCAGATGTATTTGCAATCCCGAAAGTGTGCGTCAAATTAAAAGTTGCAGGTACATATGTGCGCATCTATGGAATGCCCAATCGAAACATGGACATCACTTTTTCGGGTTGGTTTCCAATTTTAGACTAGCTAGGTAGTTGAATTTACGCCACACCGGGGGAAACAGAACGGTTTATTGATGACGGTCTGGGAACAATCCAGAAGAAAAAGATAAGAAGGCAACGCATCATAATTTTGTACCACGGTCAGATGACGAGGTCAACACCGAATCTGACACCCCACTCTACAAACGTCTACACCATGCCAACAAGGGGGAATTTGAGGCAGACTTAACGTGCACAACGTAAACGATAGTGGATCGAGTTTACACCCCACGACCCTCCGGTTGCTATTCCGAAAATCTACGAACTGGGCTATCGTGAACACTTTCAGGGTAACGAATAAATATATATTTTCTTTAAATGTTTATGAGGATGTTATGTGATTTTAACTATTATATAGACAGAGTTTTATCGTATTAACTAATTTATTAAATAATCAATAAATTTTAATAACTAATTTAATTAACTAATTTATTAAATAATCAATAAATTTTAATATATTTTATGTTTACATCTGAGATGCTCACACGGATATATCCGTTATACAACCAGCAGTTTTCCCCTGTATGACAACTATATTATCAGTTTTTTGACTTTGTTCTAAAATGTTTCCCAGGATTCTTCCAACTAATCAATGTGGCTATTTATGGCAACATGTGGCTATATGTGGCTATTTGTGGCCAATATGTGTGTGTGTGGAGAAAAGCAATACTACAATACTCATCTGGCCACGCTAACACAGATGGTTGAAATGAAGCTTTTAGTACTTATTTTATATTCATTTACAATAACTTGTTATGATAATTTAATCCACTCCTTAAGTATGTGTTATTATTTAGAAACACAATGCTAATATCAAATAATAACAGTACATACGCAATTCTACAATTTAACGACTAACACCTGAAATTTGTTTTGCAGATACTAGATAAAAAAATTCAAAAAATAACTTTCGTGCTGTTTCATGTTACGTGTGGAAACTTGTGATACTCCCTGATGATTTTAATATAGCGATTTTTTACTTTTTAATCAAACATTTCTTTTTAGAATTCGGTAGTTGCATTTTAGGATTTAAATTACCAGTTTTTCCACTCTCGTATATTTGAAACATCAAAAGTTCAATGAATCCCAAAAGTACCGGAATTTTGTTTAAGAAGGAACTCATTTGTTTTGAAAAAAGGAATAAAGAAACTTTAAAGGAAACTCGAGACAGTCTTCACTTTCCAGTTTTTTAACGTTATTTCAGCACACTTCATTTTGGCCTCTTCAGTTTATTTTTATAACTGTCACTTAAATACGGTTCTTTTAATTTCTACTTTAATTCCAGAATTTCGTTTGTTTCTTTTTCCTGGAGAACGATATATCCGTTTCATTTTTAATTTAAATTTCCCCTCGGACCGTGAAGGGAAGGCTGAATTTTTCATTTTAAGTACTTAAAATGTCAACATTGTTCTATATTATTTACATCAGGCGTGTTTAATCGAAAGTTCGTTTGTGTTCAGTTTGAAAGAGTTTGATTTTTTAAGCAGATCTGTCCGACGAAAAAAATGGCTCAGTGAAAGGAAATAATCCCCGCGATTTCAGGTTCGAAATTAATTTTCTGTCGAAAAGGAATTCGAAGTATTCATTTGAAAAGTAGTCCATGTTGATATCTCTTCTGGGAAGACAAATTATAGTAAATTCAAAGCGATGGCAGGGGATGAGAAATCAATTATTTATGTCCATTTGAATTTATAGGTTTAAATGCTGAAATTCTTTGAAGTCTTATGAATGGTTTCTGCTTAAACATAAACAAATCGCCTTGAAAAATTCTTTCGGTTAAGAACTAATGTGATTTGGTGCATGTGTGGACTAAATTTAATATAAGTGCATGCTGCAACTATATTCAAGTAACATACAAAGCTACGTCATAAGTTACAAAAGGGGTCACCAAAACACTAATGCTGCCTCTATTTAACTTTACAGAAAAGCCCTCTTATAGGTTTTATCTACATATTTGATTTTTATACCGAACAAATGTAATTAACACTACGTAATTACGCATGCGGTTACCAAAACACATTTATATGTTATAATGTTTTGACGTTTTATGATAGTTTTTTTTGAGTAAACAAAAACAAATAACTTTAGAAAAAATTTCTTCAGGTTTAGAACTAATGTGATTTATTGCCGTTTGGGGCATGCTTATTGTTAATTTTTAATGTAGGCGACATGCTACAACTGATTTCGAGTAACATACCAAGTTACGAAAGGGGTTACCGAAACACATTTAAATGGTGTAATGTTTTGAAGTGTTTTATGAGAGGTTTCTCTGAGTAAACATAAACAAACCACCTTATAAAGAATTTCTTCAGGTTAAGAAGTAATGTGATTTGCCGGCGTTTGGTGCATGTTTCCCTTTTATTTTTTATATAAACGACATGCTGCAATTGCATTCGAGTAAGATACCACGTTACGCTACAAGTTACGAAATAGGTTACCAAAACACATTTAAATATTATACTTTGAAATCTTATGAGAGGTTCCCTCTGGGTAAACATAAACAAACCACCTTGAAAAAATTTCTTCAGGTTAAGAACTAATGTGATTTACCGCCGTTTGGAGCATGCTTACCTTTAATTCTTAATAAAAGCGATATGCTGCAATGCATTTGATTAACGTACAAAGTTACGCCATAAGTTACGAAAGGGGTCACCAAATCACTAGTGCTGCCTGTATTTAACATTACAGAAAAGCCCTTTCTCTCTCATAGTTTTTATCTTCATATTTGATTTTTAACCGGAACAATCGCAATTAGTCCTCCAAGTAATTTCAACGAGATATCTCGTTCATAAAGTTCAACAAATTTTTCTAATGACGAGATATCTCTTCATCAAGGTATTGCCGCCTTTTTTATGATGACGAGATCAAGATCTGGTCAGTCTTCTAATGACGAGATATCTCAACCATCAATATCTGATCAGTTTTGCTAATGGCGATATACCTCATAGAAAAACCACCAGGAGGGTGATATTAGGGCATAGTGCACAATGCGTAGACTTCGAACAGTTCTGGGCTATTTAACATTTGAGTCATGTGTTTTTGAACGAGTGCATTTGTTCAATTAGGAGACAGATTAAACGTAAACAATGGGTTTTGAAAGAGGGTACCAAAACGCTAGTGTTCTCTATCTTTACAGATACAACCTCTAATACAGGGTGGTCATAATTAAGCCATCTGTGAAGCCCGTTCAAATAAGAATACAACGGGATCTAATTTTCACCTATTGCTATCTAAGAATCTATTATTTTTCGGAGTAATCATAAATAATGAATGTGCATTGAAATATACTTGTGATACACTTCGTATTTCATGCATAGAAATACAAATACGGAAGCGTTTGCCGTATGATAATCCTCTCAATATAAGGGACTTGAATCCTCTTCCACGTGCTATACCATATCTTTTTGTGATTTTTTAGAACTTATCAATTAAGTCAACGGCGTTGGAAATTTTTGAGCACGGAATTGTTTGTAAATACCTTTTCGGAATCTGACTTAAAATATAACACGTTATGGTTAAATTTGGTACTGGGGGTCATTTCAATAGGCATGTTATGCAGGTTATGAATGCTGGGTAGATTATAAATAGGTCTATCAATTCGGACGTGGGAAATTTTAGCGCATATGTTACCTAATCACACATCATGTTAGTCCTATGCCAATTAGGGATGGTAGGAAGCAGATATTTTCTTAGGAAATGATTTGAGAAATCCAAATCTCATGGTTAGGATAGTAGGCATACTATAACCGCAGTTGGTTGAAATAGATCCAACAAATATTTCGTATTGGATCTAGTGCAAAAGTTTAATAGAAAACACTGAAATAAAAGTTAGAAGAAACTCAACCATTGAAGAATACTTCCATTCATACACGTTGTTTACTATAAGAGTGAAAAATAAATAAATAAATCTTTCGTCTTGGATATCTAGACATCTTTTGTTCAATTCTAACCATCCTTTTTGTTTTACTGACGACACTATTCCATAAGTATCCATACATCATATCCCTATAAAAAATTCATACACATATCCCATAGTGACTTCTCAATTCATGGTAAGCTTTATTTCTACACATTTAATCCAAAAGTTTAATAGAAAACACTGAAATAAAAGTAATGAAACCTCAATAATTGAAGAATACTTTCATTCGTGCGTTGTTTAATATATGACTGAAAAAAGAATAAAAACTTAACGTGTCTTAACTAACTTATCAATCTTTTAACAATTTTCAACTTCATGAATTTTAAATGCGTATATAAGTACAAGAAATACTCATTTGATTTGATTAAGGTATTTGTTCGAGTCATCAGGACACATTTAAAATAGATTTAAAACAAAATTTTATCAATTTTGAAACTAATTTGATTACAATTGAGAAAAGAGCTGGTTTTAAAATGACGATGTAGCTGATTTGTTTTCTACAAGAAGAAACTAATTTCTCGTTTCTTTAGTTTTAATATAAAGCAAAAATAATGAGATTGGATACGAAAGTAATGTCATAAACGCGAAAATAATCTTATATTTATATTATTTTGTATTTCCTTGATAAATTTCTTAATTTTTAATTTTTTTATTTCATTTCTTTCAAGTTTTTTCACTTATAATACCAAACTGTTCCATTCTATGAAAAATACTTTTGGATGAAAGGTGCAAAAGCAAAATTTAGGAAATATTAGATTCCTATGAATGCTTGCAAGTACTCTGGCCACTAGCCATTTTAAAAATCCATAATTGTAATAATTTAATAATTGTTCTTTAATCTACGAAAAGAAAAAGCAACTAAATGGTGAACTTTTCATTTTTAGCGTAGTCATTTTTATCTAATTAAATGTTACATTGAACTGAGGGCAGTATTAGTTTAATCATACGTTACAAGTATATTGACAGTTATTGATCTAATCAAACGTTATATTGGCCTGAGGGCAGTTTATGGTCAAATCTTACGTTACTGGTATGTTGGCAGTTACTGGTCTAATTAAACGTTATACTAGTCTGAGGGTTGTTTTGGTCTAATCATGCATTACTGGTATAATGGTAGTTTTGGGTCTAATCATACATTACTGGTATAATGACAGTTATTGGTCTAATTAAACGTTATACTGAGGGCAATTTTTGGCCTAATTATACATTACTTGTATGACATTTATTAATCAAATAAAATGTTATCATAGTGGACAGTTATTGGACTGAGGGCAGTTATATTGGTCTAATGAAATATTATTGGTATAAGGACATTTATTAGTCCAACTAAACCTAAATAGTCTAAGGGTAGTTATTGCTATAAGAGTAGCTATTGGTCAGATTAAACGTTATTGGTGGACAAAATGGGAAACAGAAGATGGGACACACTCGTAAAGATAAATTTTTCTTAAAGCATCCTCCAAACACACTCTAATCTAACCGAAACGGGAACTCAAAGCTCATCGCCACCAAGACTCAATAGCATAACGCCACACATCAAAAGCATTTTATTTCAATTTTATGTCCCAGTCTCAGATTTATCTTACTGAGATACATACAGTGTGCCTGGTGAATGTTCCATAAAACAAATAAGCACGAGACCATTCGAGATCGTAAAAGCTCTTTCGAGAGGATAAAATCTGACGGAACACAGCTTGAGTTGTATGTGGAACAAGTTAAAACACCTTATCGGGTTTCTTAAAATGCATTTCTGTGCTCGAAATTGTACATGGAACATGCGTTTAGGTTGAAATAACGGAGGATTATTCAGTACATAGTTTCACAGGACACTATACTTATTTCTTCCTTATATGTCTGCGATATATTTTATAAAGGTGTTGACACAGACTTAACTTCGAATTAAATTCTAGTTCTAGTTTCGGTAAAATTGCCGAGATGAAAGGTAACAAGTATGTGTCAATTAACACTCCTGGTGAATGTCTCGTCAGTAGGTAGGTAGGCATTTTGATTAGCGTCACACTGGAGCAACACAGTGGGCTATCAATCCACAAGGGAAAGGTCGAGGACAACACCGCGGTCAGATGGCGAGGCAACACCTGAGCTGGCATCCACTCTCCAAACTTCCACACCACGCCAACGTGAGGACATTCGAGGCCACGAGAGATTTCACATGCACCAGGTCCCTTTATACAAGACGGTCTTTGGTTGGATTTGAACTCGCAACCCTCCGGTTGCTAATCCGTTGCTTTTCCAACCGCGGCCCTGTCTCGTCATTAGCAAAATTGACCAAATCTCGATGGAAGAGATACATCGTTATTAGAAAAAAGTGTCCAGATCTTGATCTCACCATCATAAAAAATAGGTAATATCTTGATGACGAGATATCTCGTCATTAGTAAAATTGGTCAGATCTTTATGGACGATATAACTTGTGAAAATCACTTGAAAAGTTTATACTGCTATGACCTATGAGGGGATTTTCTGAGTACCCAAACAAACCTCCTGAATACGGGGATTTTACTTCTGATTACTCCACGAACACTTACAGGAAGCATGTTCTATCACAAAACACTAGCGCCATCTGCATTTAGCAGGCTGGTGGTGGCTTTGTAATAGTGTGGGGATTTGTTTAGCTGGCATTCAATGACACCCCTGTACGTGTACGGACGTCTTTGGCAGGTGAACATTACATGTGTATCCTTTCTCACGAGTTACGCACGATTCTATTTACGTTCATTCTGATGGGTTTGGCCTCTTCCATCAGACAATGCGCCACCAACAAGTCTAGATGCCAAATTATGGTTAGAGGAACACTCATCTAAGTTCCATCTAACCATTATTTCCAGTCACCAAATCTCAACATTATCGAACATATCTGGGGTGCATGCAAAGCGCTGTGGAACACAGAAACCACACCTTGGAATACCACAGAATTGTGGACCGCCCTGCAGGAAATACGGTGTTCAATGCCTACAGAATAGTTACGAAAGCTCGTGGAGTCCATGTTCCGTCATATATCTGTAGTTCTATGCTCCCGTAGGTGGCCTATTAAGTATTAGACATGTATACCAATTTTTTCTAGCGCTTTAATATGTCTCGTAAAAACATTGTAACGTGTCACATTGACATTGATGTTTGAGACATAGTTCCCCTTAAAAATAGATTATTGCTGTCAGTGCTTTCCTCAGTACCACATTCTCTTCTACAAATGGTTCAAAATTACATGATGTTGTTTCCTTTGAGATTGATCCCGGACCGTCGCCAATAGCTGGATGTGTTGCTCCAGTGTGACGTCAATTAAAATACATATATTCTCTTCTACAAAGTAAAACATGACAACCATTTTGTTCACATTCCTTCAAAATCATCCACGCAGCCCCTATGAAGGTTCTGCACCCCACTCTATTTTATTCAAAACGTAATTCAGCATATTTTCCTTATAACGAATTTTCCATTTAACCCTCCAAGTGGTTTCGACGAGATATCATGTCCACGATTATCAGACCAATTTTGCTATTAATTTTGACGTGATAACTCGGCATCGAGATATCGCCGATTCTTTTATGATGACGAAATCAAAATCTGGTCAGTTTTCTTCTAATGACGAGATACCTCGTCTATAAGGATCTGGTCAGTTTTGCTAATGACGAGGTACCTCGTCAAGACAACCACAGGGTGGGTTAAGGAGTAAATTCAGCGGAATCTTGAGACGTCATTAAGTAGAGATTATATTTGAATTTAAATATCAACCCAAACAGAAAACGTTGCTTCATTTTCAGTCATAAATAATATAACTTACGGATTGGAAGAACTACCAGTGTTACTATTAAAATTGCAAGTTCGTCTTATAAACATTTATTTAGACTCTAAATTACTTGGACAATTTATATATTTTCTGTTGCTAGGGCGACGAATTTTTAATACAAGTGATTACGAATAAACTATTACGGAATACGAAATCGAATCGATTCTGCGGATAAATAAATCGAATTATTCAAAGAAATAATTTACTAGAAAGGAATTCAAATTTCCTCTTAATTGGTTCTCAAACCTGAAAGAAAACAATCAATAAAAAGAAAGTGTTTTGACTAAAGTTATGCAGTAAAATCTATAGTAATATCGATTTTAAATTTGTAAGTTTAGTGAACTCCGAGTTTCGATAATAAAATAAGTAATGGAGCTTGTGTTTTGACTTGCGAAAGAGCTTCATAAAAGAATTCTATTTTAATTTAATCTTAAACAGTTTCCTCAATGCAGAGTGAATCGATTCTTTTGAGACATGTATATTGATTCCGGATAACATAGAAGTGATAACCATGGCATGTACCGAAAGTAAAGTGAATGAAAAACAAATTCTTTAGTAGGGAAGTAAAATTAACACGGATATTAAAAATTAATCGATAATTTATCTTTAAACTGCCAAGTTTTTAAAATTAAGTATAATACAAATTCTGCAGTAGGGAAGTCACATTTTTTATGTTAATCGATATTTGAACTAAAATGTCAAGTAAATAACATTTTGCAGCACATCAAACTTTAAATTTATGTTTATAAATTTTCTTTTTACCAATGCTCTATTGCAGCGTTTCTCAAACTGTGCTCCGCAAAACAATTCCCAGTGCTCCGCGAAAAGGTAGGACATGTTTAAATTAAAAATATTTTTATTAAACATATTTTAAAGTTTAAAATTAAAAATATCTTTTACGAAAAAAATGGGACAAAAGTATTTGAATATTATGACCTTTTGCGATCTCGGTGTGTAAGAAAAAAAATCGAGTATAAATCATTTATCACCGATCAGGTGAAACATCGACTATATAAAAAGGTAGTCGGTATTCAATGTGTCAGTTTCTCGTCCGCCAGTCGACAAAACAAATTTACGTCAAAAGGCAACACCAGACAACACGGAGCCAGACAGAGGCTGGACTCATTGTCTCTACATTTGCAGAAACAGTTAGCTTCGACACCTTTTCAGAATTATAGGAAATTTTTTTATTGCATATAAAACTGGTGTTTTACTCACTTCTCAAATCATTTGCATTTTAGTCAACATTCAGTCGAGAACCGACTAATTATAAAGTTCATTATATGTAATTTATTTTTAAAAATCAATTTCTGTAGCTTCTCAGATTTTTCGTTTTGATGACAAAATAGCTGTCTTTTTTCCATGTGTGTGTTTTCCGTCTGCAATAGGAAATTAGGGCAGAAAAAAAAATAAACGGTGAAATCGAATGTCTTGCAAACTTAAATGACGAAACTACCTTGTATCATCAATGCTATTTTGTCGTTCCATTTACTAAATACAGTATATAGCTGCGAGGTAAAATTTAGTGCTTCGCGTTGAATTTCCAATTTAAAAGGTGCTCCGTGACTGAAAAAGTTGAGAACCCGTGCTCTATTGCGTTTAAAATTATACAAACGTAGACTTAAAAGAAAGAGAAATTTTGCTAAAAGTATAGAAAAATATTGAAAAGTATAGAAATATAGCCAAAAATATAGAAACGTATAGATAAATATTGCCAAATGTATAAAAAAATATTGAAAATATAGAGAAATATTGAAAAGTATAGAGAAATATTGAAAAGTATAGAGAAATATTGAAAAGTATAGAGAAATATTGAAAAGTATAGAGAAATATGGAAAAGTATAATGAAATATTGCCTAATGTATAGATAAATATTGAAAAGTACACTGAAAGAAATTCATGTGTGTAGAGAGAAATATTGAGAAACAGAGAAATTTTTGTAATCAAATTGGTACGGAGGAAGTTGTATTTATTCAAAAATTTTAAATGATAGAACCATATACAATTAATAGATTTAAAATGAAATATTTAAAAAGCAAAAAAATTGGGTGAGCATTTATTGAGTTAACTTGAAGCATTAAGATCTGAAAACAGGTTTTAGGTATAAATGAATTACATAAATAGCTTACACAAAAATTCAATAATTGTATTCTAGTCACTGGTACTAGTTTACGCCTATTCGGTACACTCATATGTGTTTGGTACACAAGTACACAAACTTCAATGAGACGTCAACATTACTTTAATATTCGATATTTATAGAAAAACACTTGAAGCACATAAAAGTAAATTTTGAACACTAATAAAGATAAACAGTAGCGTGTATGAAATCGTTTCGAACAATATAATAATGCGTTATAATGAACGTTATGCTACTGTTATTTAGAAATCATAGGCTGAAATGTTATTACAGTTTGAGTAATGTTCAAAACTTTACAAAATTAAAGCGCTGAGGTCATTAGTATTATGTATAACAAAAGTAAATAACTGGATTGATACATCATATACATGTATGTTTGAGGGACATCAATATGATGGGAACTCTTGATTCTTTATCAAAACGCAGAAAAAACTTTCACCTGAGGGTATTGCCCACAGAAACTAATTTTCATCCAATATACACAGATTAATATCCCATATGCTTATTACATATTAATGTTATCCTATGTACTACATAGCAATGTTATTACATATAATGCACAGTGATCGTATCCCATATATTATATTTAATGTTATACCGTATGCCAGATAGTAATGTTATATTTTACACTACATAGTAATGATATATCTTACACTACAGAGTGATGTTATGCCATGTACTTACTACATAGTAATGCTATGCAATATAACACATAGTAATGTTTTCCCATATACTATATGGCAATTCTATGTATACTACATATTAATGTTATCCTATATACTACATAGTACTGTTATCCTATATACTACATAGTAATTTCCCCTTATACTGCATAGTAATGTTATCCGATATACTAAATATAATGCTATACCATGTATCACATTGTAATGTTATTTCATATACTAAATGAAATGCTGTCATACACCACATAGTAATCTTATCTCATGTGCAACATAGTAATTTGGTCCCATATATCACATAGTAATATATGCGATGTAGTATCCCATAATTTAAATAATACTACACAGTAATGTTATCCCATATATTACATAGCAATTTCCCCAATACTACATAGTAATTTCCGCTATACCACATAGTAATGTTATCCCATATACTAAATGTAATGTTATGCCATAAACCACATAGTAATGGTATCTCATGTAAAACCAAGCAATTTGATCGCATATATTACATAGTAATGTTATCCCCAAAACTACATAGTAATTTTTTCCTATATGCTACATAGCAATGTTATTCCTTATACTACACAGGAATGGTATTAACACTTGTTCTAATTGAAACATAACCATTGGATCTTCCTCTTTTAGTCCGGACCATTCATTTGGGAGTCTTAAATTTTAGTAATCCCATTCATGATACCTTTTTGTTGATTAATGCCTGCCTTGAGACCCTCAACTCGGTAAAGTAATCCGTAATTCACAATCGCCTTACATTTTAAGAGATTAATAGTGCTTTGGGAGTTGTTTCTCGTAATTTGAACTGTTTATGAGACAGAGGTTTTTGGTAACATTGCGAATAGTTCAAATGATAAGTAATACAGTCTTAAATTCACGACCCGCGTAAATTCCCTGTTCTGAGTTAATATCTACGCCCTTTCAAACACTTATTGGAAAGTTACTACTAAAAATTGTTTATCTGCCTAAACATTGTGGCTTTATCAAGATTTTCCATCAGTCGATAGACTCAAAAATTTAAATTCTTTTCTTGGGGTCCAGTGCAAGTTCCAACAAAAATACTGTGAGACGATATCTAAAAAAGTATCTCGATTTCGATAGCTTTCATTAATCCTCCAAATGCTTCGACGAGATATTTCGTTCAATACCTGGTTAATTTTGCTAAGGACGAGATATCTCGTCGAGACGAAACTGCCTTATTACCTCAGGGGGGAAATGACGACAAAGTGTCCCTTTTGCCCAGAACAGGAGACAGTTTGGAACAGGCATTTGTATCAGAGGCTGACTACTACAGGGCAGTTTTCAATGAAAGATAGACGACCAGAAGGGTAATTTATTTTTAATCTGGTTTTTATACATTTACTAATATTTCAATTTAGTGATATTTCAATTTAGTGATATTTCAATTTAGTGATTTTTCAAAAGTGAAAAAAGTTGCACCATGGAACACAGAATTGATATCACATAATGCAGTATGTAATTAAAAAATGAACTTGCTTATGAACATATGTTATAATCCATGAATATAGTCCAACCCCAGAGAATGGGTACTTAAGTCACGGGGTTTGAACAAATTTATTCGTTGCTTTGAGAGTCAGATTAAATACAGACAAGGAGTTTCACGATTGGCGTCTTTAGTGTGAATTCTGGGATCGAGTTAAACTGTCGGTTCCGTACACCCACATCAGTGATTAAAAGAGTTGTCCAAATAAATAATAGCCTATGGTTATTTCCGTTTATGGTTTTGCCTGTAGCAGCTCTTTCTCTAGCTACCTTTTCGTAATCGTCACGGCCAATATTTTTTAATAAATCAATTTTAAACTTGCAAGATTTGGTTGGGTAAAATCCCCATTCAAATCATTTAAAGTTTTTGCTGAGTATAAAATCTTAAAATTCCATCTAAAATTTTTATCTTTTATAATTTAAACGACATCACTTAATCAAAACATTTTCACCCTCGCTAATTTTTTATGTCGATGACAAAGGCAATCTTATATTTTCCATGTTATTACATGCTATTAAAGATTTTAATATTGGTTTTAATTTATTTGGTGTTTTAAATATATTTTTATTTGGTTTTTTAATTAGTTTTAGTATTTATACCTACATGTTCTTAAATCTTTTTTTATTGCTAGGTAGGCTATACTGAGGGCTTAATGAATTTACTGGGTCGAATTGTATCATCGTTTGGTGAAACTTGTCCACTTTTGGACATAGCTCCATCAAACGTAAACCAACCTTTACCACCTTTGTTGAAAGAGACATCCCCTAAATCATCTGCCTTCTTACTAGAGCTAAACTATAGCTCTAGCTCACATGTAAACATGAAAAATGTGTTTTATTTTGTTATGTTCCAAAAGCCGTGGCTTTAACACGATAGGCATCAATATTAAGCCTTTCAGGATCATCCATGCATTATTCCACCATGAAAACTGTAGTTTTCCCTACATGGCTTCTGATGTTTTTGACGTTTAAACCAATAGAATTCGTCCGATGATTTCTCGAACTACACAGATGGCTACTTAATGTGTTGTACGGTGAACGAAATAGTACACTTATTCGTTATCATGAATCTCGTGAAGCTTTAAGGCTTAAGCCATTTATGATTTATTTTTTATTTGTTTGTGTGCACGTGCACAAGATGCTCCTAGTATTATAATAATCTGATAAATGTATTATAATTTATTAATTAACCTAAATTTATATGAATGGCACGATAAATACTTTACATTGTTAATACAGATAAAAATCGATTGCTACTGCGTTACTTGCTCGTAAATGTTTGTCTACAGATTTACTCGTTTATATATTTTCTGTGTGATCCATCTAGAATATTCAATGTAGAACATTCCATGCAGAACCTTTCTTGAAGAATATTCCATGTAGAAAATTCCATGTAGAACCTTTCTTGTAGAATATTCTATGAAAAATTCTTATGGAATAGAAAAATAAACAGACTACTACAACACTTTCAACTTAACATAAGATTAAAGACATGAAAATACCTCTTTCCCATGATATCCTATGAATTGGATACCCTCCCGCAGGACATCTTATTTTCATGAGTTCGCCGGCCACTATCGTCTGGTTCTTCATGGGTCGAACGAAGGGTGGGCCAGGGACTCTCAACCACCTGCTGTGATGAATCTGCCCTGCGTCGTTCTTGGCAGTGCACGTGAACTCTCCAGAGTGTTCGACACCAACCCTCGATATGTTGACGTAGCTGATCACTGTGTTCTCTTGAGTTACGTAATCGCCAGATCGAAAACTTTGGTCTTCTGGAACCTGAAATAATGAATCGTTATTTTAAATGAATGTTGTACTTCAACACTTAAAGTGGTTTCGACGCTGTATCTCGTCCATAAAGATCTGAAAAATCTTGCTGATGACGAGATATCTCGTCACCAAGATACTGTCGATTTGTTGATGATGACGAGATCAAGATCTGGTCAGCTTTCTAGTAATAACGAGATATCTCATCCAACAAGATCTGATCAGTTTTGCTAATTACGAGATACGTCGTCGAGACTATCACCAGGAGGGTTAATCCTCCAAGGGGGTTTGATGAAATATCTCGTCTATCAAGATTTGACCAATTTTGCTAATCACAAGATACCTTGTCATCAAGAATGCTGATTGAATTACGAATGATGAAGATATTGCTGCTTTTTGATGAAGAGATCTGGTCAATTTTCTTCTAATGACAAAATATCGTCCATCAAGATCTGGTCAGTTGCTAATGACGAAGTACCTTGCAGATACAACCACCATGAGGTTTAAAATAAAAATCTGTGAGCTGCCTCAATCTTATAGAACTGGTCATCATATATGATCAAGTAACAAGTATAGCTCAAAATATAGGGTGATTCAAAATTCTCTCTGGCCAAACTTTAAAGGGAGAGAAAATGCATTAGGATAAGCATTTCTTGTCAAATAATGTACATCTGCAACTGTTACACATAGGTTCTAGATAGTAGTATTTGGCGAATTTGAAAACTGTTCTTTATAAACATCGTCATTCGCAACTCGTATTTTGTCTGTGATCCAGTATTACGCGATTTCTAATGTGGCTGACATGCGTCTGATGTATGGGGCTGCCAATAAAAACGAAAGAGCCTCACACAGATTGTACCATGTATGATTCTCCAGTAGGCAGATTTCTCTCATCCTCGCATAGAGGACACGAGGTACTTTAGTGGTTTTTCTTTTTCCATGTGACTAACTGTTTTTAGTTTACACTGGGGTCACGCTCCTGGGACAATAAAGCGATCATTTTCCGCTTTCATCGCATTACTCTGTTCCCCAATCCCTCATTCTTTTAATTTCGCGAGATTTTTTACTTGAAGTTATTTTGGGATTGGCACAGCTTGTTCGAATATGGCCCTTGCGCTCTAAAACAACCAAACTCACTAAGAATGTCGTCTTCCATTTTTCGGAGTACTCGAACATCTCATCCAACCCGAACCAGACCTGCTGACATGATATGTTCCGTTTTCACAAGGCTTGCGGTGCAAAAGCTCAAATTTCTGACGATTCGGAACACCCCTATTGGGGAAGCGTTCCCGGTGCAATATCTTAAAACAGGTCTTCATTTTCCATTGCGGTAACCTCATCCGTTAGTTGTATATCAGCCACTTTATAATTCACGTAATGCTCCACCACGAGTAAAATTGCGTTACGAATGACGAATTTTTAAAAAAGAACAGTTTCCAAACACGCCAAACAGCACCAGATAGAACCTACGCGCAACAGTGGTGGATATCCAATGGTTTCAAAGATATCCAAATGTGCCAAATAGCACTCTCTAGCACCTACGCACAACAGTGGAGAATATTATATAGTTTCAACTATTTCCAAATGTGCCAAATAGCACCCTCTAGCCCCTACGCGCAAGTTGTGGACATTCAATAGTTTCAACAAGAGCAAAGACAAAGGTACAGTTGGTTGGGTTTTATGGAGCAAGATCCATATTTGGCCAAGCTGCGAAAAACACAAGACAAACAACATCAAGTAAATAGACAGACACACACAAGGAAAGTTTTACTGACACAGAAGAGAAATACATCCAAGGCAAATTACAGGAATTGAACTGACAACATGAGATGCAACGATAGATGCCCTAACTTATTAACTCATGAAGGAACGTTTTAATAGAAAATGCCTTAGGTAAATTTTTATCTAAGAAAATGGATGTCTCAATAGTACATGGATAACTCCAATATTCCTTATGGATATTACTCTTTGAACTTTCTTCCAAAGCGAGTTTGCGAGCTCAAAGATTCATCTCATATCCTTGGAAGAATCATATCGTGTCGATAATGTGCTTTGAAACATGAATGTTCAGATACACAAATGATATATTAACTTTTTTTGTTCAGCCACAATTAGTCACAATTGATTTCATATTTGAAATCGATAACTCTTATCACCAGTTCAACATTTTAGTAAGTTTGTCCAAAATACTGTAAAAATGACTTTTCGTTTATGATGTAAAGGGATCACTGAAATTGTTGAGTTAAATTATTAGAAAAATGAAACTATCACCTGAGCGCCATCTAGTGACCATGTAATTTGAGGAAGAGGGTTCCCGGATGCAGAACATTTCAAAGATACAGGCGATCCAGGATTGGCTGTTACGTTTTCAAATGTGTGCAGAAATTCTGGTGGGTTATCTAGAAAAAAATAGAGGATCATATACCATTTGTCATGATTTATTTCATTATTAATTTATACGATAATATATTTATGAATTTGAACCGGATTATCGCCAACAGCCCGTATGTTCACCAGTGCGATGTTAAATTAACTACCTACCTATGCGCTTGCTTGGTTTGAAGATCTGTAACATAGTGTTTGGAAAAAGCACGAATGCTACAGTTGTCACTTGCTAATGCAATTATCAAGCGCGAATATAAAATCTCTAGTCTGCGCTTCTAGAGCCAATCGGCCCACATGACCTACACTTCTTACAACCTACAACAGTTTGATCATGCCTAAATTCTTCTATTCATTTGAAGGTCAATGTCTGGAAATGACTTTATATGCAGAACCAGGTGTGCATATAAGGTAATTGTTTTAATAACATTACACGAATCGTATTTATAACGACACTTGTTAGTGTACAAAAACAGTGATTATAAAGATATTAAGAACACGAAATAATGACTACCAAGTAAAATATCTAACGAAAATTCCTAGAAATTTGACATTTAAATCTCCTTAAAAGCTCAATTTTGATGACTAATTTTTAGGTGTAATCTAAACGATAGTGGAAAAATAGACATCATTTCTGCAAACGTAGGGCCCGGCCCAGTAAGTTTTCACAATTCAAATCATTTAATTGAATACATATCTTTTTTTAATTCAGACATCTAAATCAGTGATTCCATGTTAATATTAATTTTGACACTTTTTGTTTACGGAATTATTTTATAGATAATATAGTGATTTACTTTATTTTGATGCGCACAATTTTAAACTATTAATTGATACATATCTTTAGCAGCGTTTTAGTTTCGAAAAATTGCTTATAAGCTAAAGAAAGAATTCATTCATGAAATACATTTGTGCTTATTGCGAAATATATGACAAGGAAATAGCTGATAAGTTAGCTAATATGTCAACCACAAAAGCCCTCTAAAACACAATAAATTTTGCCAGAAACTACCCTCTTTTGATGGGTAGGGTCTGCAGAGAGGCTTTATCACTTTGGTGTACTTTGTGGAGGAACACTGGAATGAAACGCCATCTTTTTCAATTCCAGAATGAGCCTAATGACCTCCATTACTTCATAAAATTCCCTAGAGCAGTTGTCACTTTTTCTGTTAAAGCCTGACCTGGCCACATTGTAAATCAGGACTACATGACTGGTTTTCACCTGGCTGACTCCAACAAGTTCCGTATTTGCCTTGATGAGGATGACACTTTTGAGCATATCTTGTTCGACTGCACCGGAGATACCATTTTTGGTCACAAATTATCTTACAGAAAGAAAGATGAATCACAAATTCTCTTAAAGAAAATTCGTAAGTCATCGTCTGTTCATACTTTTTCTAATGTTTATTTTATTCGTTTACAGTATATTGCTTCTCTAGTTTATAGATGACATCGGGAAACCGGCGTCAATACGCCAAACTCAAGTATCAAGGTGATGAAATGTATTTACTGAAAAATAAATACTAAAATTGCATTGTTTTGCAGCAAAACCTTTTTTACTTTCTTACGACCCAACCCTCAGTCTACCAACAAAGGGATTTAAGTCTGGGAAAAGGGTGGCTGGAAGGGTTTACACGATGCATAGAAGACAATGGATAAAAATCCTATCCTACGAAACAAAAGCAGGAATACTAACTTTACACGCTTGACATGATAAGGATCAGGAAAACACAATAAAAACATCTTACACTAGATATACAGCATTGCGGAAATACAAAAAAGTGAAAAAAATGTTAAATATGCTTTACAAAATAGAAATTTACCTAGAAGGTATTAAACTTATAAATAAAATATAAAACACGTTAAACTTTCAAGTGGCTTCGACGAAATATCTCGTCTGTCAAGATTTGGCCAAATTTGGTAATAACGACATATCTCGTCATCAAGATATTGCCTATTGTTTGATGATAACGAGGTCAAGATCTGGTCAGTTTTCACCTGACGAGATATATCGCTGAGACAATCACCAGGAGGATTAAGCGTTTATATCCCCAGTGTACGAGAAGGGGGCCCCTGTCTCAAATTAAACTTAACCCTCCTGGTGATTGTCTCGATGAGGTATCATTAGCAAATTATTACTATCTGGTCATTAGCAAACTGACCAGATCTTGATCTCGTCACCATCAAACGATCGGCAATATCTTGATATCTCGTCATTAGCATAATTGGTCAGACCCTGTTGGACGAATTATCTCGTTGAAACTGCTTGGATGGGTGGTACCAGGTATCTTATGATTAGCAAAATTCACCAGATCTTGTTGAACGAGATATATCATCATTAGAAAACTGACCACATCTTAATGTCATCATCATCAAACAATCTACAATATCTTGATGACGAGATATTTCGTCATTAGCAAAATTGCTCAGATCCTGATGGACAAGATAACTCGTTCAAACCACTTGGAGGGTTAATTATACTTTGTTCGCTTTGGTGGAAGCTAACCGGATACGCTCACGTATTCGCCGTTAACATTATTAAATGTTGTCATACACAATGTTGAGAAGCCATTGAGTTTTGTTATCTTCCGTTGGGGCGGTGAGAAATCTTCATAATAACTACAGTTGAACACATAGACCACTTCGACAGAGGGTTGGTAGTAGAGAGTAGAGTATTTTTAATTTTGAATTTCTGTATATAAGAAAGAAAAGGGACATGGACAGTCAAAAATAAAATTAAAAATCTATTGATAATAAATAGTTTAGAAATTTGACTTTTTAATGTAAGTAGAAGTCCTGTTACCAATTATCGAGGTACTCCAAGGCAATTGCCGTTCTGTATCTAACTGCAATTTGCATGATCGACAAATAAAAGACCTTAAAAATTAATATTTCGTAAGACAACAAAATCACTTTTGATCTTCACTCTAGTGAGTACACATGCAAACAGCAAAGTACTTTTGAAAACAATGCATACATTAATTTAAAATCTATATCTACCCAAACGTCATTTGAGAAGATATTCAATTCTCTGCAGTACCTAATTCGATGCATCCTAAATAAACACTTTTGAGACAATTTCCTTGCCAAATTACACCATTAATACTTTTCTAATTACCTCTAAAACTTTCGATACAGTTAAGCCGGCTTTCTCCAACACTTACGTTGAAGCATAATGACAAAAATGAAGTAAACAACTGCGAATGATCCAAACGCTCATTTCGGTGCATTAAATGAAAGTTCACACATAAAAATAAAGAATCGATCTAAAAAAGAATCAAAACCCGAACGAGTTCTGATAAAAAGCCGACGTGCAAAAGTGAAATTAGAATCGATTTTGCATTACATAGGCTAGTGTTATTTGTTTAAAGATAGAAAGAATATTAATCAAAATGGCGAAAGGGGAAAAAGTATCTGGCCGCTATCTAAACTTTTAAACCATTATTCATTTTGCTTCGAGCCAAATAATAGCATTTATTTTGGGTCGCTGAAGTTCTGTTAATTTTTCAAAAAGTTCGAAATTTTTCTGGTTCAAACCCTAATCCTCATAAATTGAAAATCATGAAGCTTTCAACTAGATGGCCGAACCATTTGTTACCCTAATTGTGATTTTTCTTTTCCGCATTCGGATATATTCCGTTTTATTCCAATTATATTCTTTTCCATTTATAAACAACGGACTATAAAAGTGGATCCCCCAATGAGATATTTCTTTGTGAAGTTGAAAGATAAATTTCCGTTGGCTATCTTCTTACCCTAGATCGAAAAGTATTCATATCTCTTAAAACTTATTTGGTTCGTTTAAGGAAAAATTCCGACATTGCACCACGCCAGTAGAAATGCTTTTAATAATAAATGGTTTTGAGTTTTAAATGGATTCTTTCTTTTTGTTTCGAGGATTGCAAGAATTCTGAGATGATTTACAATTAATGTAAACAGAAAGGTTAATAAATTATTCATGTGGATGTGGAGTTACTATCACGGAGTTGGTTTTTTAGATTGGGAAACATTTCTAGGAGATATCGAAGTGGAAATGCTGTGGGTTTTCTAAACGTTTCATTATATTTTCAGAGGAAATACCGATTACTTCTTAGCAAATATTTTAAAAAATTGATCTACTTTTATTGGTATAAACTGGAATAATTTTTTTCATTGAACACAGGAATCCCTTACATTGGATCAAAAAGGATTCATATTCTTAAAATTCGTATTCTTTTTTGTTCTTTTAAGGAAAACTCCCAGTTGTAAATAAATGATAAGTAAATGGTTTTCAGTTTTAAATTAATTCCTTTATTTTTGTTTTTGGAGATCGCAAGAATTCGGAAGAAGGTTTACAATTAATATAAACAGAAAAGTTAATAAATTATTCATGTGGATGTGAAGACATTATCAGGTAGACTGGAAAACGTTTTGAGACAAATATCGAAGTGAATAATCTGTGGGTTTTTAAACATTTTATTATGGTTTCTAGAGAAATATAAATTATTTTTCTGAAAATATTTTAAAATGTTGATGTAATTTTACTGGACTAAATGACATTACTTTTTATTGGGGAGATACTTTAACAAAAATTGGGCGTAAATGATTAAAGAAACAAATACATATATATCGTCGACTTAGAGCAAAAAGTCAATAACATACTTTACTTTAGACACTAAATGACAATTTTAAGACTGGGAAACATTTCAAGACAAATATCGGAAGCGTATATGCTGTGGTTTTTATAAACGTTTTATAATGCTTTCAGAGGGATATCAATTATATTTCAGCAAATATTAAAAGAAGTTTGTCTACTTTTACTGGTATAAACCACAATTTTTATTGGGAAGACATTCTATCAAAGTGGGTCGTGAGGAAAACAAATACATTATCATACTATACAAAAGATCAAAGTAAAGATCATACTATATCAAAACTATACAAAAGATCCGATTAAGGATGAAACTTATTAACTAACATTTTATAGTAGACACTAAATGCTTATTTTCATAATGATGTGAAATATTAATTGAGAAACATAGTCCTATTTTAATCTGTTTAAAAGGTATATCACATCGGAATGCTTATACTTTTCTGACCTAAAATCTAATAATTAATAGCTAAACAATTACACAGTGCAAAATATTTTTGTGAAGAAATGAGTTTCTGCTCTAAGCCGACGATGTAATTATAATAAAGTGCATGCTTTGTTAAATTTCATTCGAATACCATCACAACGAATTTTATAAACTGATAGATAAATTGATAATATGTTTGAAACTCTCACAAGATAGTAATATTATTTCCAAAAGAGAAATTTCTATCCTACGTTATTACACTATATTTTTACTTATCTCATTTGGTCTGTGGGACTTTAGGCTCTCAAGAACCAGTTTAGGATGGTGAATAAGCTCCTCTTACTATGCGCACAGCATAGTAACGGGATGCGCATTGATTACATAGAAATTGCACTTTTAACTTCACATTTCCTGCGTATCATATACGTTTCTCATTATGATTCTGATTTATAATTTTGGTCCTTTTACTCAATGACTCTTGAACTCAGGACGGACTGACTCATGGTCGTTTCGCTTGGCAAAATTAGAGAACTTAATTTTCAAGTAAATTAATTCCAGTTGCAAAGCAATCATTCCCCAATGATATGTATCTCATTATGTGTTATCCCGAGTGATATATATCGAAATTATTCTAAGTAAAATCGCAGGCATTATTTGTGCAACCTTTCTTCTGATTTATTTTCCAATTTATCCAAATTTTACTCGAAACAGGAGAGCTCAGCACCATCAGATTCATTTTCGGATGGTTCTTGCAACATATTTTGAATTTCTCCGGAACTTTTTCTGCCAGCCATCGCTTTTGTGTCTCACAAGAGGAAAAATCCCCTGTGAGTAAAATTGTAATTGGAATAATAATTGCTAAGGATGCACAATCTCAGACAGAGACCGACCAATTTCCGCCATTGAAAAGGAAGTACATATATTCAAGGTCAAATGAGCGATGAGAAAAACATTAAATGAATAGTAGTAAGAATTTCTGCTTGGTTTGATATTTTTGATTCTTTTTTGCTTAAAGAATGCTGTTTAGACAGGGAAATGTGCTAGATGCCGAAAAGACACCAGCTGGGACACTAGGTAAAGTTTTGTGTAGAATATTTCTAAATTGAACTACACCAAAATTTCTTCTGGGTATGTCTCAAGTAAAATGATTAAAAGTTTTAACCTTCCAAGTGGTGTCTGCGAGATATCTTTGCCATCAATATATGACCCATTTTACTAATGACGTTACATCTTGACAACAAGATATTACCGATTTTTTATGAAGGCCTATCTGGTCAGTTTTCTAATGACGAGATATCTCGTCTATGAAGATCTGGTTAGTCTTGCTAATGGCGAGACACTTCGAAACAGCCACTAGGAGGTTTAAAAGTCACAACAAATTGTCAATATCTGACGAAAGATTCGAGAGGGACAAACGCGCTCCGGTTTCTAAATGATACCCCAGCAGTGGTTCTAGTGTTAAAGATCCGATTAATTCTATACAAAAATTTTAAACTTTACAGAAATTAATACACTATCTTGTATATTATAGATGAAAAAATTCTCATTGTTTATCAATGCAATGTTGAGAAATTTCATTAACCGTCCAAGTGGTTTCGACGAGATATCTCGTCTATCAAGATCCGACCAATTTTGATTATGACAAAATATCTCATCATCGATATATTGATGGTTTTTATGATGACGAGATCAAGATCTGGTTAGTTTTCTTCTAATGCAGATATATATCGTCCATCAAAGTGTTGAAAATGACGAGATCATATGATTCAAGCGTCCTTGTGGTCGACATTGAGTAGGAAGTTAAATAGTAGACTTTGCCCCTCCCCCATTTGTAGTTTGCAATGAAAGAAACTCGATACACATAATTTAATTTTACAGAAATCCATACACTACCTCCAATGAGCAACTGCGCTACTCCTTGTGCCGAATCTCTGTCATTGGTGGCGAAGCATTGATACAGTCCATGGTCCTCCCTCCGCACAGATGTCACCATCAGCTGATTACGGGCAATTATCCGCACTCTGCCCCCATCGGTCAGATAGTTGGCGTTCTTGGCCCATCGGACGCTGGACACTGGGTAGCCCCGGATGCTGCAGTTGAAGGTTACAACCTCCCCGATGTCTACCACTCGGCTCTGGGGGTACAGGGTGACGGACAGTTTCACTGCAAGAGACAGGGTGAGTGAGTTTATGTTGTGGAATTAGAATAGTTGGTGTCAAATTTGTACGACACTAAACAGTTAATACAACTATTGGTCAGAATAAAACACAAATTACCATTGCCGGTTGGTGGCAAGGATTTGTCGATAGACCTCCAAGTGGTTTCGAGATACCAAATCAAAGAATGATCAAATTTACTAATGACCAGGTATCTCGTCATCAAGATATTTCCGGCTCTTTTTATGATGACAAGATCAAGAACTGGTAAGATTTTTTTCTAATGACGAGGTATCTTGTCCATCAAGATCTGGTCAGTTTTGCTTGTGACGAGATACTCGTCCATCAAGATCTGATCAGTTTTACTAATGACAAAGTGCCTCATCGAGAAAACAACCAGAAGGGTTAAGGGTAATTTTCCCTAGTTCAGAAACTCCAACAGATTTGTATGACGTGAGGGTGTATGGTTAAGTTATCTCATGCTTTTGGGTCATTTATTATGGAGACAACAATTTGTTCGGTGACAAGTGTGTACCTTGTTCTTGGCGATTACCATCTCTTTTCAGTGTTAACCCTCCGAGGATCACAGAAGCATATACATGTTTTTCAATTTTCAGTCTTCCTTACTTACAACTAGTTTTGACTTTGACCATATTTCCTAGGATTCTTTCAATCACGAAATGTGATGTATGGTTAAATGATAAGCTTCTTTAATCACAAAATGTGATGTAGGGTAATAATAGTACTGCACTACTCGGATAACTCATGACGTTCAGGGGTTTAAGTGTAGTTTTTCTTACATTGAACAACAATACCAGACACATAAAAAGTCCTATACCAAAACATTTAACTCTCCAAGTAGTTTTGACGAGATATCGCTTCCATCAACGTCTTACCAATTTGGCTAATGACGGGATATTTCGCCCATGAAAATCTGGCCAGTTTTTATAATAACTAGATACCTCGTAGAGACGATAACTAGGAGGGTTAAGACATCTTCCATTTAATTGTTGACTAACAATTTTGGTGTTTAAATTTTAAGTGTAGCATTAATACGAGGAGTCTCGCTTTAGTGACCATACAGTGAGTCTACGGAGGGTTGAGTAGGTCGATTGCTTGGCTTATGTTACACTAGGGCCAATTAAAACGGGACGTAGAGCTTAACCCTCTGAACGTCACGATATTTGATGATAGTGTAGTATTGATTCTACCTTACACAACTCATTCAATGTCTAAATAGTCACATATATGTTGGCAGAAAGGATCCTAGACAAAAATTGTATTTCCGAAGAAAGTCAAAACTAGAAGCCCTGTAGGAAAAACTGCAGGTTCCATATAAGTGTGTATGAGAGAAACGTAATCTCAGGTGGTTATCGTCCCTTTAAAAGAATTACATGTACCAGCAGTGACGACACAAACAGTAAGAGTTTGCCATTTCATTCAATACTTTTGAATAAACTAGCCTCTGAAGCTGATTAGGGATGTCTGGATGAAGTTGATATGCAACTTACGGAAGATAATCTCATCAAATAATTTAAATGATCTATGATTAACTTAGATTGATTTCTATAGCCCCAAATTATTAATTAAAAACCTTTTCAAGTTTATTATTATAAATACAGTGCTGATTCAAATTGTATATAATGTACGAGTACTTTAAGTAAATTACTATAAGAAACATATACACTGCTACAGTCATTAATTAAATATCTCCAAATTCACTATCTGACGATTGTTGATAGCTGCGTACTTAAAAATCTAATATTTAACAATGCCATATAAAATATACATAAATCACTCCTAAACTGTTGATTGTGATTTTACTACTTTCGAGTGCAGTAAACACTTTTATACTATACATTTAACAACTTATTAACACACAAATTGAAATACCACCTTACTGATTAGCAAAAATAAAATTTATTTCTGTTCGCTTTTTAAGGACATTACTTATAAAGCCTTTTATATTATTTCACTAACATGTTATCGTAATTATTACGTAAAGTGATAAGTTATCGATACTCATCAGCTGAAAAATTTGTATATTAAATATTCATATCATTTTTATTAATTAAGATGGAATAGATGGATCTTATGTACAGTGGCGAAAAAACCCCTCCCCATTCGAGCAATTTTAACAATAGAGAAAATTCAAAGATGGCGTTTGACAGGAACTAACGTCAATATAAATTCAAATGCATAAAATTTGCATAAGGGGCCATCCTCACATCAAATTGAGCGCCAACTTCATAATTTCCAATAGAAATACCCTATTTCGACACACAATTTCGAATCTATATCAAAATTTAACTTCCGATACCAAATATCATGTAATTAGGTCGTACCGTTTCGAAATTATGAGTACAGAAAGATTGGAACTCCTAATGTTAAATCAGTTTCTTAAACTTTTATGGATGTATTCCTAAATAATACTTCTATAGCGCTGATATTTTGTTCCATATTACTGTTAAACAATCCAAACAAAATCAATCTAATATTTTATTTTAAAAATAGTCTTTAGTATGCAATAATATTTATTAATTTAATGTTTGAAAAAAATTATGATTTGGAACCTTACTATATTTCAATATGAATCGATTTAGAAGGACTTCTAATATAACCATGCAAAATTTCAGCTAATTCCAATCGTTAATTTTTGAGTTATATTAAATTTCTCTCATTATTACGATTTTAGGGGCCAACCAAAAGTTTAAAAAACGTCTGACAAACCTCGGATCGTTTGTACATGTAATTCTCCAATCGTTTTAACTTGCTTAGTAAATATTATAATAATTCTGAGATCGTTCGCACGCGCTGACAAATACATTTGAAATAGTGTTCAAATTTGAAATTCCGGTAACAATAACTACAATTAATCTCGATCTACGCATAGCGACTTTCAGTGTGGAGATAATCCCTGAAATTGACTGCAACTTTAACATTGAATATCTCCGGATATAACGATAATAGAGGCATGCAATTTCATATTTAGACTAATTTAGCGATGTCGAATCTGATTAAGGCATCAAAACAGGATGTTTCCATTAGAAATTTTGTTGTTCGTGCAAAATTTGATATGAACACGATCCCTAATACAATTTTTTTGTATTTGTATTTGTAGAATACGTTATTCCCTATTGAAATATCTTTGAATGTTCTCTACTATGAATAGTGGTTGAAATAAAGGGGGTGGTTTTTCGTGACTGTACCTTTGTAGCCTTATGTAATCTTTGACGTTGAGTAAATAAATGCCAGTATAGATATTTAAGAAGTTTCAAACAATATCAAGATAATTTAATTTTTCGAACATATTTTTGAAGATGTGTTTCATGGCTTCAATGGATTCATTTTTGCATGTGTATGCAACTGACAGTCTTAAGGATAAGTTACTGATTTTATAACCGAAACTTTCCAATTCGTCTTTTCATTTTGAGACTTCCAAACTTCATGAACACTTTAGTCATCCGATTTCTCTCGTTTGGTCTCTGTTCCAGAAAATTCCATATACCAGGTCGTTGTACGGTGATATTTAGGCGGCAAAATGTAGTTTTATACTTCAGAGTGTTAAAAGTTTAGTAAAATGTTTAAAAATTTCGCTAAGTAGACAATAACAAAGGAAACGTTACGAGACCATAACATAACTGCCATTTTCGGAACAATTTGCTTTCTGCAAAGGAATATTAACCCACCTGGGAGTTGGCTCGACGAGATATCTCGTCATTAGAAAACAACTGAGCAGACTCTGATCTCGTAATCATCAAAAACCACCAACATCTTTATTCTCCTGGTGGCTGTTTAGTCATTACCAAAACTGAGAACATCTTAATGGCCGAGATATCTCATCATTATAAAAAAAACTGCACACATCTTGATCTCGTCATCATCATAAAATAATGGTCACTATCTTGACGAGATATCTCGTCATTAACAAAATTGGTCAGATCTCGATGGCAGACATGTCTCGACATTACCAAAATTGGTAGGATAGTGATGGACTAGATATATCGTCTAAACACTTGGAGGGTTAAATAATAAATTCAGCTCCAAATACAAAAACAAACCTTTAAGCAAATCTCGGAAATCATTCGACTACTGAATTTTTCGAGTTGTGTAGAAAAATAATCAACTTTGGCCATTAATCAAATCCCTTCTCCCGGCTCGAAGAGTAATGGTGTGTCGTGCGATCTCAAACGAAATGGAGTAGAAAATGATTCATCGAAGTTACCGATAGAGAGAGAGAGAAAGGATCATACATAAACAACACTTTGTGATATTGGATACTGAGAGCGGCGAGGATCTTAAATAATGTAAATAAAGAGGCCTAAAGGATTCTGCAATAGGGAAAGCTATACTGAATCTTTTAATTAATCGAATAATGAAAACAAATGGAATTATGGAGAGGTGGTTTTTTCTAGCTTAAAGGAATGGATGGTAACGGTTCGGAAAATAAATGCTGTATATAGTCAAAATATTCCATGAAACAGGGTGGTCCATAAGTTACTTGTGGTTCACGTGGCTCAGTGGTTTTTACCGCTGGGTTAGCACCCTTCTAGTTGTGTGTACACATCACAGGTTCGATTCACCTCTGAGTGTATTTCTCTGATTTGTGTCAGGAAAGCTTTCCTTGTGTGTATGTCCATTCACTTGATGTTGTTTGGCTCACCTTGATAAAATATGATTCTTGCGCCATAAGACCCAACCAAAATACATCACTTTTCAATTTAAGGATTGAATTACACATAAAAAATATTTTTCGTATTTAAATCTAGACCAGGTAATTTACCATATGACCCAACCAACATACGTTACTTTCCAATTTAAGGATTGAATCACTCTTAAAAATTATTTTCGTTTTTTTTAATTACATGTTATTTAAATCTAGACCAGGTAATTTACCATAAGACCCAACCAACATACGTTACTTTCCAATTTAAGGATTGAATCACACTTAAAAATTATTTTAGTTTTTTTTAATTACATGTTATTTAAATCTAGACCAGGTAATTTACCATGGACAAAAATAGCAACGAGTAAAAAGTTGAATGTTTATTTAGAACGTGGATGTAATATTGTGCTCACCCAGAGAAAATATATTACGGATCGTCATTACGGGAATACAAAAACAAACCTTTAACCATCCAAGTGGTTTCGACGAGATATCTCGAGATCCGTCAAGATCTGACCAATTGTACTAATGACAAGATACATCGTCCATTAAGATCCGTTATTGGTTTTGAATGACGAGATAACTCGTCAAGACAACCACCAGGAGGGTTAAACAGTTCTTTGAAATGAATCCGACTGCTACTCAAAAATTAAATCATTTAAATGATCTTCATTTAACCGTCGAAATGGTTTCGACGAGATATCTCATCAATAAAGATCAAACCAAATTTGCTAATGACGAGATATGTATTTGTGACGTTGATGATGACGAGATCAATTCTGGTCAGTTTTTATAAGGACGAGATAAGGTTTCTTCAGTTCATAGATATAAGGTTTCTTCAGTTTTCTAAAGTCATTTTTTTCAAAGGTCCATCAAGATCAGCTCAGTTATGTTAATGCCGTGCTAACCCTTCGAGACAACCACACGCAGGATTAAGGAAAGGTAGAAGACACAAATTTAATCTGTATTCATATTAAAGCGTATGTCCTTAAGCGATACCTGAATTTGTTAAAGACCAATATTTGGCAGTATTGATGCGTGTGTTTTAATTGGTGGTTCCAAATGTAAGCACACGTACTGTAAAACTGAAATTAGGGCTGATAAAAATGTTCACCGTGTTTGCTGTTTATCATTTTTGCTGCTTGATATAACCCTTTAGCAAATCAGGATAGTACGTGCGAACAAATATCCCTACTTAAGTGAATCACTTTCCACTTTCGTTCTTAATCCCTTCCACTAAAGTTCGGAAACACGCTGTGTAGCACAATATAGTTTTTCTTGCATAATTTACATTTCATACGTATGTTTTAATGTGCGAGGGATACGGTAGCCCAGATGGAAAATTCGCCGATTACCAGCCGGACGTGAACGAGTTCTAAATGCGATCCAACCAAAGACCGTCGTGTACATGGAGACTGGTGGACGTTGTATGTGTCAAGTCCTCGAATGTCTTCACCTAGGTGTGATGCAGAAGTTTGGAGAGTGAGGTACCAGCAAATGACTAGATACTTTGTTGAGACAACCACTAGGAAGATTCAAGCTTTGCAGAAGTATGACTACAAATTTTGAACATAAGAATATAGTGTGTAATATTGTAACGGGAAGCTTATTTACCATCCTGAGCTAGTTCTTGAGTGCCTCAAGTACCACAGACCAAATGAGATAGGTAGGTATTTTAATTAACGTTGCACTGCAGTAACACAACGCGCTATTGGCGACGTTCCGGGATTAAACCCGAAGAAAAAGAACCGAGTACAACACCACGTAATTTTGAGCCACGGTCAGATGACGAGGTCACACCTAAGCTAGCACCCCATTCTCCAAAGTTCCACACAACGCCAACGTGAGGACATTTGAGGCAGATAGATTTAACTTGCACCGGCCCCCTTTGTACTTGACTGTCTATGGTTGAATTCGAACTGGCAACCCTCCACACACACACTTACTAATCTGTTACTCTTCCAGCTGGGGTAGCGTGGCCCGGTGTTGTCCTCAGATCTTTACGTTCGGAATTGATCTCGGACCGTCGCCAATAGCCCGTTGTGCTGCTTCATTCCGACGTAAATTCAACTACATACCTACCTGTCTTAAAATTCACTTCAAAACGTAAACTCTTTTTTAAAAGTACTTTAAAACAACCTGGGGATTTTTAAAAACGTAAAAAACCACCACATCATCTTAATTTATTTCAAACATAAATATTCAGTTTTAAAAATATATCCCATCTAATCCGCAAATAGCACAATATAATTCATCATCACGTATTAAAGCCGCCTTCATCTAACAGAAACTGTGTCCGCGCTTTTTCTAATATTTATATTTTCTTGCTATTCACGGGCGATTCTTATAAAATACTTAAATCACGGCACATCAAATGCAGACCTGGAAATCTCGGTGCGCTAATTATAAAAATCCCCAAAAAAAGCTTCTCTGTGCAGCGATATGAATAATGGGAAAACAGCCAGTTTTTTCCGAGTACTTTTTCCTTAACGGAATGAAATAAAAAGAAAAATGTATCAATAAAAAGCAAAAATGAAATCACTTAGAAAACGGCATTTTTATTGTTTACCTTGTCTGGGATTACCGAAGCAATTTGTTGCACGTGATATTGATTATTGCCGCAAAAAAATGGTTTTCGTGGTCAGATGTTTTAAAGAAATCGGGTCTCTGTGTGGTATGATGAAGCATTTTATTTGAGGTATGCGTAAGGTAAATTTGTAATTATTATGATTTTTTATTTATTTTTTCATACTGTGTACGTTTTTTCGCTAAACATGGGAATAATCTTTAATCTTTTTCCTGCATGGCGCTTACATGGGAAGCTAAGCTAAGGGCTTTAATTTTTCTTATTCTGATTATTTTGATGATAAAATGATAAAAGAAAGACAAAAGTGATATAAAATACAGTGGGTGATCATATTATTAGAGCCATCTCTATAAATTAACAAATTTGCATTTCAGCCTGTTACTATCAAAAAGAAAAATCGGTTATAATTAATATATTTTATAAGCTTTCGTGTTAACAAAATTTAAATAAATAATTGGTAACACTATTGGTTTCACAACCTGTTATATACACTCCATCCATTTTTAACCAAAACTCAGAAAATACCTTTTTCGCATTGTGGTTCGAATAGTTTGATCACCTTCTTTAAATGTACTAAACGAGCAAAATGATAGAAATGAAATACCTATAGCGGTAAGATGAGTAAACCAAATATTTGTGAAAGACAAAACAAAACAGCTTGCCATGATTAATTCCAAAATAATCTATAAATTTACGTTTGTAGTGTTTCTTTAAAAGCCATGAATATTCATGGAGGAATTATCAATTATTTCCATTATAGATTTTATCTACGTTTAATGTTCTCTAAAGTATACGAATATCTCTAAAGTTAATGTACTCCAAAGTTTTCTGTAAATAAGATCAATATAATATATTAAGGTAATAATGGTCAGTCATTTATAAGTTCGAGATCTTTAAAATCGAGAAAATTGGAATGTTAACATGTATCTGCAAAAATTTAAAGAGTATTTAGTGCAAAATGCAGAAAAATTTCTATCATATCCAACTAATCAAATAATTACTGATCACACCACAAACAATCCGAATCACTTAAAGGTATAGTTTTGATTTTCATGCAGCATCATAATACAATAAAACATTTGACGAGTTTGAGTTACATTTTTTAATTTAGTTTATGGTGTTATAGTTCTCCAGCGATGATTTTCAAAAGTTTATAACCATGAAAATTTTTTAGTAATTTCATTGGGTCATTCTACTATGGATACACTGTTGGACAAAATTGACTAGGAGTTGATTAATGGACGCATTCATTAATGGGCTATAAGTGCCCTGGATTAACACACCAATTTAACGATCATAAACTATTGCAGACTGCTTTGACATGGCTCAAGGGTGGTAATCTAAAGAGTACGAAACTTCAGAACAGGATTAGAGCTTCCATATTCAGTTCATGTTCTACCAAGCCTGAAAGTCCTTCTCATATCTTAGACTGCATAGGTGCCTCTTAGGAAATATGAATTGGCAATTAAGAGAAGTTTACTTGAGTGGCAAAGACCATTGAACTTGGTCTTATATTTACTAGACCAAGAGGATTAAGAACAGTATTAATTGGTTAGTCCAAGCCCATTGAACTTGATATTGTATTAAATAACCAAGAGGATTAGCAACAACAATTATTGGTCATTGAATATGTTGATGAATCAAGAGGATGTAACGTATCATCTACTAGAGAGACAAAGTCCATTGAGCCTGGTCTAGTATTTATTAGATCTAGAGGATTAGCAACAACATTGATTGGTCAGTCAAGACGTTGGAAAAGTTAAGAGGAGTCAGCATAATGTCTACTTGAGTGACGAAGTATATTGAGCTTGGTTAAATGTTTGCTAGATCAAGACTATTAGCAACAACACATTAATATGACCTTTCAAGATACTAGTGAATCAAGAGGAGGCAGCGTATCGAGTATTCGAGGACAAAGTCTATTGAACTTGGTCCAGTATTTATTAAGCCAAGAGGATTAACAATAGAATAAATTGGTAGTTAATGAAGTTTGGTTGTTCAAACTACAACAATGCAAGTTATTTGGCAACTAGAGCTCTCATTAGGAAATCGGTAGACTAGTACTTTTGTTTGTGTTCAATCTATGCGGGTGTGGATGACACGATGGCCGCTTGAACATTTCCTAGTTACCTGAAGTTGCCATGTAAATGCTGGCCAGTTGCGCCCGAGATCTTCAGAAAAGAATTTGTGTCCCTGTTTTCGGAAACTATTTACCGAGTGGGAATGGAAGTCTTAAGGTTTAATCAACTTGGTGACACCAATCCGATTGGGCTAATGCTGAATTGGGGGATAGTAATCTGTTGGAATAGAGTTTAATTTAAATCCGTTCAAGCCACGCTTAGTCAAGCAGATGGAACTCAACGTACCGGTACTTGTGATAGTGTTAGGTTGTTCAAGTTATAGACTTAAATCCAATAAAGGGGCTCTCTGCTGTTTTGGGGAGGCTTAGTTTTCGATTTGACGGTGATTTCCATTCAACCCTCTGAGATGCTCACACGCATAATTCCACCTTGAAAAGCTGTTATCTTCCCTATATGACTTCTAACCAGTTTTGATCTTCGCCAATAGAATCTTTCAAAGGACTTTTCAACCAATAGATGGTAGTTATTAGTCGTTATGTGCGTTGTGAGAAAGAGCAATACTACATTACTTGGAAATCTCGTGTTCCATAGAGGGTTAAAATAGATGTTGCTCAGGGAGTTAAACCAACCTAGCTTGACTTGTACTAGTGTTACGTCCAAATTATGGACTTTATATAAATATAGTTATTTTGTTGTCTTGCGGTAGGAGTAGTTTTGTTATTTATTGGTGATATCCATTTCACTAGGTGCGACTTCTACTAGGTTGTCCAAACTGTGAATTTTGCACAAATACACGGCTTTCTACTGTCTTGGGGGAGTGTAGTTTTGCTATTAATTGTTGATGTCCAAACAAATGAAAAACAAAATAAGGGGCTGTATTAGACTGTCGAAATTGTAGTCTGCTGCAATAAATGACTTTCAATTGTTCTCGGTAAGGCGTAGTTTGATATGATAGGTGATCTCCCTATTTGAACTAGTGAACCAACGTAACGACGCTTATACTAGTATTAGACTGTCCAAAAAGTGGATTTTGTGGCAATACAATTTTTTTGTTGCCTTTGGGGAGTTTGGTAGTTCGCCATTACTCCGTAAAGTCCATTTAATCAGGTGAATCCTTACATAAAGAGACTTGTAAAAAAAGTGTTGCGGTGTCCAAATTATGAATAATTATATAGGGATTTATCTGTCTCTGTAGAGGTGTTGTTTGCTATTTTCACTGATATCCATTGAAACAAATCAATCTTAACCCTCCAGGTAATCGTCTCGACGGGATATCTCGTCCTTCGCAAAACTGACCAGATCTTGATCGCGTCACAATAAAAAACTGCAATATCTTGATGATGAGACATCCCTTTATTTGCAAAATTGGTCAGATCTGACGAGATATCTCGTCAAAACCACTTGGAAGGCTAACGTAAGAAGGCCTGTACTAGTGATAGGTTGTCCCTTTTATTGTCCATTTAAACAAGTGAATTGTTCATAAAACGGACGAGGGAGCATTCCCAATGCAATATTTGTATTATTCCCCAAAAATTTTATTTACGAAACTACTTTACTTGTATCCATTTTGATCAAAACTCGAACCATCAAACAAAAATAAATTACAAATACAAAAAAAGTTTTGCGTCACATTTTCTTTATAAAACATGCCTACCGACAAACACAGAACGCAGAGCAGAAAATGTACCAAAATGCTTTCAGAAAAACCTTATCCAGCAACCTCGCTCTGGTAGTGAAAGTTTTCAAAAACGGAAACATTTCTTTTTAATCCACGTTTTCTGAAGGTTTGGTGGTGGATTTATATCCACGAAAGCCTCTTGGATTTTACATACTTATATTCGGAGAAAACTCTAAAGTGCCACTGCGTTTGTGTGAGTACCACGGGAAGACTTTTCTCAAAGAACAGGACTTGGAAAAGGAACACAATGTACTCTTTCCATGAAAAGTCTTCCCGTATTTTATAAACATTTCTTCAGTATACCTTCCGATCGTGAATGTATTATTTCGAAAAACTCCTTTGTTTATGGAATTAAATCGGGATTTAAATATAATGCTTAGAATCTCTCTTGTTTGGGAATTTTGTTTGGACGCTTAGGAACGGGTTTCTTCCTAAGCGTACCTATTTTGTTGATAAGATTTCAGTATTTCCCATTGCTCCATTGTCTTGTATTGTATCGCTTCATACCACAGAGAAGGGAAGTTTCATGTTATCAAAAGTACTGAATCCCGAAAACCATACAAAGAACTGAGCCATGAATATATATGAGAGGGATTTTCTGTGTAAACAAAGAAACCAGAGGGAAGAAGGTTTACTTTTAGTAACCCAAAGGCTTCCTCGTCATGTATATGTGTGTTAAAAGTTGGTGTTTCTATGTCTCATTTTGGATTAAAACTATACATTTCACTTCATAATGCTTAGATGTACAAATATATAGAGTTAGTTTATTTATGTTACGTTTTTGGTTTGTTTAAGTCATTTTGTAATTTACTATATGCTTTTGTGAATGGCAACGAGTTGGTTGCCGGTTTTGTTTTCTTGTTATGAAAAAAATGGCGACGTTTTTAGAACATGAGAAGTGCCGTTAAAATAAAAGTGGTTTTGTTTGGATAAATATGGAGTCAGATTAATATTATAGATAGTAGAGAACGACGGTAAAGTAATTCCGATAGAGTCTCGCAACAATGTGGTTGCCTCAAAATGTAGTTTATCATCGTTTTGTTAATATTTGGTGTTTAATCAAAGTGGCGTTGACCAATCCACTATCTATATATATAAAATAGGATGTGTGTGTGTGTATGTGTGTGTGGGTATATTTTCTATACAAATCTACACCGTTTGACCAATCCACACCAAATTTGGTACACTTATACTTTAGAACACTGCGGTCAGCATAGGCTAACTCTTAACCCCCGTTCTATTGGCTCTAGGGGACTAAAAACTATTCGAAATCGCAATAGAAATAACATTGAGCATAGATTGATTGCTTTAGGCAGCGATGGTTGCTTTACCATTGTTGATCGAAAAACAATTTTTTCCAAAACAAATTAAATTACAGTATTTATGTTTGAACTGACTTTTTAGTTCTTCCCATGATGTAAATAAATTATAGATATTTTATTGATGAAGGAAGGAATATTTTAAAATATTTATGTTTGCAACGAAATTCAAGGAAAGGTTTTCAGTTCAAGGATTATTTTCAAGGAAAGTTGGTGTATATTTCGACCAACTTTCCTTAAATAATTTATTGAATACGTAATGATTTGTAGAATTCTGTTTCACGAGGCTTTTTAGGTAAGGTGTGTAACTTATTTTAAAATGTCCGCAATAGATACATGTGAATCCTCCGTTGAAAGCATTGATTTTCTTTCTGAAAAATTCTGTAAAATCGACCTTCTGCTTTTTGAAAAAATTTTATCTATTCAGTTTAATTTGTCTACACCGATTATATTTATTTCTAAACCAAGCACCGTTATTCCGAAAAGCACAAACGAAAAACTCATTGATCATAAAAGCGTAATTTTGCTACTCGGTATCTGGCAGCACCAGAATTAATGTTTACTCTTTTTTATAAAACTTTGTAGAACTTTCTAGAAAGTTGGGGAAACGGAAACTTAATTGGACTCATGGTGGAGAACATTCCAGCACCCACTCGATTCTTAGCTGGTCGTATTTAAAGGAAGCTAACTCGGTAAGTCTTCCAGTTTATCATGTTTCAGTGAATCTGACAGTTTTATTTCGCTCTTTTGATTGTATAAGTGTTTCCTACTTTTTTCGACAGTGATAGTGTACATTTTTGATTTATATTTCTAAACGGATGTAAGTACTACATAATTTTAAATTCGTTTTTTCGTTAATTTTAGCTTTGCATTGTATTCTATAATAGATTTCATTGCTCAGTGAGAGTGTGCCTTTTGCTTATTTTATGAAATAGAATTTTTTGTATTTTTTTACAGATTTCTTTGCTGTAGCAATGCCTCCAAGGAAGGGGAAGACGATCGGCCAAGTGCAGTCAACGGCTAAGATGATGAAATATGAGCGTAGTCAAGAAATTTCCGAGAAGAAGACTTGCAATTGCGAGAGAGCTACAACATCTAGAGCAACAGAGAACAGCACAGCAGCGTGAGGCCCGACTTCAGAATAAGAGGGATAGTGCTACTACATTTAGAGCAACAGAGACGACACAGCAGCGTGAGGCCCGACTACAGGATAAGAGAGATAGAGCTACTACATCTAGAGCAACAGAGACGGCACAGCAACGTGAGGCCCGACTGCAGGATAAGAGAGATAGAGCCAAACGATCACGGACTGCGCACCATTTTAGCTTAGCATTGGAAGAATTCCACTACGATTCACATAAAGACTACTCGCTGCATGCAAGTGTTACCATCGGGAAAATGGAAATGGTTTGTAGTTACTGTCAAGCCAAAAAGTTTAAATCAGAGTCTACTGGTATTTGCTGTAAAAATGGAAAACTTAAACTCTGCCAACTGGAACCACCACCGCAAGAACTTTTGTCTTACACATCAGCAGATACGTCAGAGTCGAAGCATTTTCTTAGTAACATCAGAAAATACAACTCATGTTTCCAAATGACATCATTCGGCGGCACATCAGTTGTTGGAGAGCCCGGATTTCGGTCGACATTCAAGGTGCAAGGGCAGATTTACCATAGAGCGGGATCGTTGCTTCCGCTGCCAGATCAACCACCAAAATTTCTACTATATTTTATTCAAAACGAACAAATGGAAACTGATCAGAGGTGCGCCTACATCTCGGGAACCAGACGTCAGATTGTGTTAAACTTACAGAGGATGTTTCATGAGCACAATAATCTTATTAAAACTTTTGAAACAGCATTAGAACGTATGCCAACAGATGAATATAAAGTAGTCATAAGAGCAGACCGAAGACCAGCAGGCGAACACGAGCGGCGCTTTAACTCTCCTCAAGCAGATGAAGTCGCGGTGGTTATATCAGGCGATGAATTCCATCAACGGGATATCGTTATTCAACGACGAGGTGAATCATTGCAGCACATTTCGGAAACACATCGATCTTATGATGCTCTGGAGTACCCAGTGATATTCCCCCACATGGTGAAGATGGATATCATTTTAATCTGAGGCAGATCAACCCAAGAACAGGTGAAACAACGAGCAAGAAAGTTTCAGTGATGGATTTATATGCGTACAGATTAATGGTTCGAGATACTGAGCAGTACCACGTATTGAACTGTAGGCAATTGTTTCATCAGTTCATCGTCGATATGTACACAAAAGTCGAGAGTGAGCGTCTCCTTTACATTCGTCTAAATCAACGTAAACTGAGAGTTGACGAATATATTCACCTGAGAGATGCTATCGGAAATGACGGGAACGTTGAAAACCTCGGTGCCTTGGTCATCCTACCAGCTACATTTACAGGAGTCCCAGACACATGCGCGAATACACGCAAAGTGCTATGACGTACGTGAGGACGTACGGGAGACCAGACTTATTTATCACCTTCACCTGCAATCCGACTTGGACGGAGATCAAGGAGGTTCTTACCAATGGTCAATTACCCAGTGAGCGCCACGACTTGATTGCTAGAGTATTTAAACAGAAGCAGTTGAAACTGATTGACGTTTTAACAAAGGGCCATGTATTTGGAATACCGAGATGCTGGATGTATACGATTTAATTATTATTTTATTTCTATGAGGGGTTTTATATTTTTACATGAATATTATGAATATTTGATTGATAAAAACAAAATATTTAAAATATTTCATTACTCATAATTTACAATTTGTAATGGAACACGAAAAACTTCAACTCATTAATCATAAAAGCGTAATTTTGTTATTTTAGATTTGGCAAACCAGAATTAATGTTTTATTATTTTATAAATTTGATTTAGAATCCCGAGTTTGTCTGTTTGAGTTAGCACAGCTAAATGTTGCAGTCATATTTGAGCATTACTAAATTTCATAAATCATTATCGTCTTTATCAATATTTTCAAATGTCTTTTTTCGAATCGCTCTATTTCAGAATAAACTCAGGCAGTCGAAATTCGACACTGCGCATCATTCGTTTTTTAGAATTCTGCATTTTTTCGTCGGAATTTCGTTTCTGTTCGTATTTATGTCTTAATCTTTTACATATTGCAATATATTCAGGAATTAAATGCATATATTTGCGTCCGAAGTATATTGTAGAAGCTATGAAAAAGTTAAAACTTATTTTCCGTACAACTTAAATGATTGCATTTTTCTGTGAAAGAAAAGTGCTTATTCTAATTCACTTTTCAAGCAACATTTAACCATTTCAACCCGAGCAACGCCGGGTAATTCAGCTAGTCATATATATATTCGGAATTCATTTTTCGCAAAAGCTTCAAAAATAAACAATAAAGACGACAAAAACAAGATGCCACAATTTGTTTATTTCTGTAACCAAAATAACATTTTTATTATCTTTATTAGTCCTTTTACGAAGCTTTTAATTTATTGACTACAAGTTTATATAAGGTTTGGTTGCTGGTTTTTATGATGCAAGGGCCAAGCGCAAGACAACTTCAAGTAATGGGCACACAAAAATATATTTCTTACGCTAAAAGAAATACGCCTAACGTAAGTAAAATGAATCAAACCTGCACCGTCTGTAACTCCTAGGAGTTTGATGTTGTCATCCTTTAACTCTATGAATCGGTCCATTAAAATGAATGTATTGGGTTTTTAAAGTTTCTGTATGATATTCTGTGCAATTGAGTTAAAATAAAAACAAGAAATTATCCCTCACATAAAAAATAATTATCCTACACGGAAAGGTTAAAAAGAAATCGAATCTTTTTCACAAAGGTATCTACTTGTATCGATGCAATACTTGGGAAATATTACTCGAAAATAGACCTCGGTATATCCGAAAAGACGGTACTTAGTAGGTAATCACTATAGATTGACTTAGACTTCCGACCGTCTTTCTGCAACTCAATTGCAGTCCCTAGGGAAAGGTACTATTCCCGTCCAATTACTGTTAATCATCGATGGGATTGATATTTCGAGCTTTGTGAGACTGGGTGATTATAACTTAGGAAACTTGCAGCAAGAATAAAAGAAGTTAAAAGACGTAAAATTTGGTTGAATGCAGTTGGAGACCTTACTGCAGTCGATGGGATAACAATCGTTTTATGAAAATGGAGAAAATGAACTGATGCAGTGACCTGGGACACGTAATAGGGGATAGACCGGTGTAGCATAAAATTACGGTACTGACATGGGGATAACAACTTTCAATGACTAATAGGATGCATTATTAGTATTGTAGTAGTAATGTTTTCGACTGGTTTTTAATTCTCCAAGGACTTTATTATTTTGGACCCCAATGGGCTTGTGAGAAAGCTTCGCATGTGGGATTGTGAAATAGATAAAGTGATAATTATCAAAAGTCCTTCCAGAAATATGACAAGATGTTTTCTTCATATGTGTTTGGGACTGTTATCACCAAGTTCTGAGTAAATATAAAAATATGATCTTTTACTAGCAAAGAAGAGAACTAAAGGGGGTTAATAAAATATCGAAAAAGTGCGAATGATTCCAAACCCAGAATTGATTCAGAAATTTAAAAATACCCAATATAATGTGTAGAAATCTTAACCCCAGTAAGAAAATACTTTATCTTTTTGTACTTTAAAAAATCAAAATTCTATTTCATGAATTACTTATATTTTAACTTATTTGGTGTATAATGGAAAAATAAATACAAAATTTTGGAGATTTCCTATCACAGTACAATTTTAGTTTTGGAGCATATTTTAAGAATCCTCTTTAGGAATGATTAGGGCAAATTATGAATCACTTATTTAACATTTACAAGACAGTTTATTTTTAAGGAATCAAGACCCTTTCTAAATAAAACTTAAATGTAAATTGCTTAATTTTTCGTTTAAATATATAAGACAACTTTTCGGCCTTTAAAATCCGCATAAATTTTTATTTTGAAGAATAAGGACCCAGTTTCAAATACTGGAAAAAATTTAAGCGAAGATAAAAACTTCAAACGCCAATGGAAAGTTTTAGAGGGATTTTCAGTGTAAACAAACAAGCCATACGGAATGTAAAGGTTTTACTTCAGCTATCCGAATACTCTCACCTGATACATATCGGGGATATCTTAAAATGCAGCTCTTCACCGTTTTGGCGATGTTTGGTATTTGATATTGAACTACCAAGTATCATACATCAATACTAAATTTATTCATTTGAAAGTGCTGGAATTCGTACAGTAAACATGTTCCACGGCAGGAACACTACCGCCATCTAATAAAACCCAAGGATAACCCAATTTTAAATTCTGTAAATAAAACTTTAAAGTAATAAAACCTTTAAAATCAACTGTCAAGTTTTCTACGAGAAGGATCTTCAGTATCAACAGAGAAACGAGACGGAACGTGATAGTTTTACTTCAAATAACCAAATGTTCTATCATGATACATATCGCGTTTACCTTAAGATGTAATTACTTTAATTCCCGTTTTGGTGAAGTTTGGAGTTTAATCTCGGTGTTTAGCAATCGATGAAAATTAGGAATTCGTTCTTTAAAATTTTTTTTGGCGAAGTTCGGAAATTGTATTCGATGAACAAGCCAAGTGACGTTACATCTGTGATACATAAAGGAAACACGTTTTGCTGCAGAAACACTATCACCAACTACCATTTAGCTAGGCAGAAAAATCCTCTCTTAAGGACACAATTCTGTAAATAAATCTTCTTAAAGTGAAGATAAAACATTTAAAACCCACCCTCAAGTTATATATATACCCAAACTCTCTCCAGAAGAGTTTTCGAAGCTAACTTTCATCAACCAAAACCAATGACGCGAGGACATTTCTCATCCATACCTGTCACTATCAATTCCGTCTCCACTTTATCCTTATTCCCAGAACTCGTAAAGATACAACAATCACTATAGATTGACTTAGACTTCAGACTATCTTCCTGCTACTCTAAAACAAGCCAAGCTACGTCACGTTCGGAGTACGTGAAGTCTATCCATACCTCCGCAAATACACTACCGCCACCTACATTTAGATTGTCCGATATATCCTAAGGACTCATTTTCAAATTCTGTAAATAAAACTTTAAAGTGAATATAAAACCCTTAAAACCCAAACTATCCAGAAGAGTTCTCGAAGCTCTCATCAACCATAACCAACGACAGGAGGACATTTCTCATCCATACCTGTCACTATCAATTCCGCCTCCGCTTTATCCTCGTTCCCAGAGCTCGTAAAGATATAAACAATCACTATAGACTGACTTAGACTTCAGACTATCTTCCTGCTACTCTAAAACAAGCCAAGTGACGTCACGTTCGGGATACGTGAAGACAATCTATTCCTCTTCAGAAATACTACCACCGCCACCTACATTTAGATTGTCCGACTTATCCTAAGGACTCATTTTCAAATTCTGTAAATAAAACTTTAAAGTGAATATAAAACCCTTAAAACCCAAACTATCCAAAAGAGTTCTAGAAGCTAACTCTCATCAACCAAAAACAACGGAGCGAGGCCATTTCTCATCCATAACTATTACTATCTTTAAGATAAGCTCGTTAAGATACAAACAATCACACTATATTGAATAAAGCTGAATTCAAATAGGAAACGCAAAGCAAAACGGGCAGACCAATCAGAACGATTTCACCCCCAGAGCCGTCACCTCTGATTGATCGCTTTACGTCTTGCACCTCCTATTTGAATTCAGCTTTAGACTTCACACTGTCTTACGTTACTTGAAAAACAAGCCAAGTGACTCTACACTCTGAATACTCGCGCAGTCTATCCGTTTCTAAACAAGAACATTAAGGACTCAACTTCAAATTCTGCAAATAAAACCATAAGTGAAGATAAAACCTTTAAAATCCAATACGTTATCTATACGTAAACTATCCAGGAGAATATACGCCGTTAACTCTCATCAACCAAAACCAACGACGGGAGGCCATTTCTCATCCATACCTGTCACTATCAATTCCGTCTCCGCTTTATCCTCGTTCCCAGAGCTCGTCAAGATGCAAACATATCTGCCGCTGTCTCTTATCTCCGCGTTACGCAGAATTAGCGTTCCTCCGATCATCTCCCGGCGGTGTCCCAGCCGTACCGGTGCTGCCGAGACGCCGCTTTCTTTCTTGTACCACCGGTACGTCGGTAAAGGGAAGGCTTGTCCGGCACAGGGGAGCAGGGCGGTGTCTCCGCTTTGGACTTGGACCCGGGACGCTGTGTGGGTGATGCGGGGTGGAACTTGGCCGTACGGTTCTGGAAAGAAAAGGAGAGTCATTAGATGGGTTATAATAACATGGGATGTTGATTACTTGACATCTTGGTGCATAACTAAGTCGACTTCGAAAAAAATAGGCGGAGATTGTGGGTAGGTAGGTTGGTAGTTGAATTAACGTCCAAAACTGGAGCAACAGAACAGGCTTTTGGTGACGGTCCAGGATCAATCCCGAAGGTGAAGAAGATCAGAGCACAACACATCTAGTAATTTTTAACCACGGTCAGATGACAATCCTACATTTGAGTTGGCACCACACTCTTCAAACTTCCACACCCTACCCAACATGAGGAGATTGTAAGAGGAGTCACTGTTGTAAGATCTCGGAGGTATTGGTTTCGTGGGCTTGGAAGTTGACTGATTGGTTATTGGTAAGTAAACTACTGTTTTTAATCCTCCAAGTGTTTCGACAAGATATATAGTCCAATATCTGGTCAATTTTGCTAAGGACGAGATATCTCGTTGAGACTCAAATGCCCTATTACTCCAAGGGGTATGAACATTCAAGTAGGTAACCAATTCATTCCACCTTCTAATGAAATAGACGGAGAATGTGGGAGGAGTCGCTGACGTAAGATTGCAGAAGTATTGGTTACGTGGGTTTGGGAATCGATGTAGACTCATTGGCTATTGAAAAACAAACTACTCTTTTCAACTCTCCAAGTATTTCCACGAGATAGTTTGTCCATTATCTGGTCAATTTTGCTAAGGACGAGATATCTCGTTGAGACTCAAATGCCCTATTACTCCAAGGGGTATGAAGATCCAAGTAGGTAACCAATTCATTCCACCTTCTAATGAAATAGACGGAGAATGTGGGAGGAGTCGCTAACGTAAGATCGCAGAAGTATTGGTTACGTGGGTTTGGGAATCGATGTAGGCTCATTGGCTATTGAAAAACAAACTACTCTTTTCAACTCTCCAAGTATTTCCACGAGATAGTTTGTCCATTATCTGGTCAATTTTGCTAAGGACGAGATATCTCGTTGAGACTCAAATGCCCTATTACTCCAAGGGGTATGAAGATCCAAGTAGGTAACCAACTCATTCCACCTTCTAATGAAATAGATGGAGAATGTGGGAGGAGTCGCTGACGTAAGATTGCAGAAGTATTGGTTACGTGGGTTTGGGAATCGATGTAGGCTCATTGGCTATTGAAAAACAAACTACTCTTTTCAACTCTCCAAGTATTTCCACGAGATAGTTTGTCCATTATCTGGCCAATTTTGCTAAGGACGAGCTATCTCGTTGAGACTCAAATGCCCTATTACTCCAAGGGGTATGAAGATTCAAGTAGGTAACCAATTCATTCCACCTTCTAATGAAATAGACGGAGAATGTGGGAGGAGTCGCTGACGTAAGATTGCAGAAGTATTGGTTACGTGGGTTTGGGAATCGATGTAGACTCATTGGCTATTGAAAAACAAACTACTCTTTTCAACTCTCCAAGTATTTCCACGAGATAGTTTGTCCATTATCTGGTCAATTTTGCTAAGGACGAGATATCTCGTTGAGACTCAAATGCCCTATTACTCCAAGGGGTATGAAGATCCAAGTAGGTAACCAATTCATTCCACCTTCTAATGAAATAGACGGAGAATGTGGGAGGAGTCGCTGACGTAAGATTGCAGAAGTATTGGTTACGTGGGTTTGGGAATCGATGTAGGCTCATTGGCTATTGAAAAACAAACTACTCTTTTCAACTCTCCAAGTATTTCCACGAGATAGTTTGTCCATTATCTGGTCAATTTTGCTAAGGACGAGATATCGTGTTGAGACTCAAATGCCCTATTACTCCAAGGGGTATGAAGATCCAAGTAGGTAACAAATTTATTCCACCTTCTAATGAAATAGACGGAGAATGTGGGAGGAATCGCTGACGTAAGATTGTAGAAGTATTGGTTACGTGGGTTTGGGAATCGATGTAGGCTCATTGGCTATTGAAAAACAAACTACTCTTTTCGACTCTCCAAGTATTTCCACGAGATAATTTGTCCATTATCTGGTCAATTTTGCTAAGGACGAGCTATCTCGTCGAGACAAAACTGTCGTATTATTCCAAAGGGAATGGAGATCCAAGTTGGAAAAATAAATTGTCCCTTGCCCAGAACTGGTGACAGTTTGGAATAGGTTCTTGAATCAGAGGCTGGTCACTACAGGGCAGTTTCCAACGCGAAAATAACCACAAGGAGAGTTAATCAAGCTCGATAATCACATAAACCAGTCAATCAGTACTCTTGCATTGGTGCGTCTATTTCATTCGAGGGTCAATAAATGCGTTCGGTGCATTGGCTAATGGATAAACATAAGCTAATCGTCTATTGAAAAGCAAACTACTGTTTTTAAATCTCTAAGTATCTTGACGAAATATCTCGACAAAGATCTGGGCAATTTTGCTTAGAACGTGATATCTCGTCGAGACAGAAATGCCCTATTACTCTAAGGGGAATGACGATCGAAGAAGTAAAATCAAATTGTCCGTTGCCCAGAACTAGTGACAGTTTAGAATAGGTTTTCGTTCTAGACTGGCCTCTACAGAGCAGTTTTCGAAGCGAAGGTAAGCCACTAGGAGGGTAAATCACGCTCGATAATCACATTAATGGTCAGTCAATAAATCGTTTTACAGTAGGATTCGTGTTTTGTCCTAATAGCACATAAACCTTGTTCGGATAACTTTAAACCAAACTATCGGTGAAAATTACATGAAACTGCGCTCACCTATTTCATTAGAAGGTCGCTGCATGATTCTGATGCATTAGCACAAACATCACAATGCCTTATATAAACACGAAATGTAATATACATAGATATAAGATTTAAGAGGGGCTCACTCAGGAGGAAGTTTTCAATGCAAAGATAAACCACCAGTAGGTTTAAGACTAAAAAACCCGGTTCATTGGACAATGTTCTTTGGTGTCAATGGGAAATTGAACGTCCATGATACATCTCACTGCAGCGACAACGGAACTGACCAAGCAACCTAAAACGTATTGACCTTATAATCAAATTGATATGAACGGATCATGTGGGTACATATTCAGGTGATTTCTCCTGGTAACTCGGCTTGAAGATCTGGTAAAGCTCACGTGATATCGGAAAAATGTACGAATCCGAAAAGGATTGAGGAGCATAATCGAAAACACTAGTTTACTTTTCGATAGTCAGTTGACCCAAATCGATTCCCAAGTCCACGTGATCTACACTTCTGAGATGTCATGACAGTGACTCCGCCTACATCCTATGTCTATTTTATTAGAAGATCGACGTTCAAACCTGGGCAGCAGTGTAAGTTAGAAACCTCGCCTAAGGGATGGGCTCGAGGACGACAATAATGTCAATCCAAACACAAATTAAGCTGCATTGAGGATAAATATGGACTCATCCTGGTACTTTTTATTTTAAATTACTCGTTGCATTGATCCATATTTATCTTAGCATACAGTAATCAGTAGTTTCTTGTAATCATCTTTCTTACAATTGGAGAATGGTATCCCAGATGTTAAAGTCGCGGATTGGCAACCAGAGTTGCGAGTTCTAAACTCGATCCAACCAAAGAATCGCCGTGTACCGAAGGGGGGGGGGTAATGCTACGTCGCCAATAGCCCGTTATGTTGCTATTCAATTAAATTACCTATCTACAAGACACTTTTGTGTTGTACATGTAGTGTACCAAAAAGTTCGGAAAATTTTCAGGTTATTCACGTCCCTGGAAACGCATATTCGAACGGTTCTCCCTTTAGATCCCAAAAAATAGAATATGGAATGAAAAATAGGGGTCTATCCTTTAAAAACAAGAGTTAGTACAAAATTTAATCCTCCGAGGCATTCAAACGCATGCATCTGTTCTGCAGCTTGAAGTCATCCATACAAATATTTTTACAAGATTTCGCTTCCTTGACTAATAGAATCTTTCCTAGGACTTAAACCAATAAATGAGATTTTATAGTCATTTGTGCGCGTTGTGGAGGAAGAACAGTACGATTCTATTCGGAAATTTGATGACATTCAGAGTGTTAATATGGAGACTGGCCTTTAGGAGAATGGAGAATGAAATGTTTATTTAGTTGTAACATATAACATAAGCATCATAAGACTAAATAATAACAGACATTGTTCCAAGTCTTATGACGCTTTTTGTGAGACATCAGAGACAGGAATAACAAAGGCGTTCGGATACTTTTTTGACCGACTGTACAATGAAGTCTAAACGTCTTTTCAAGGTACAATCTATTCAATATATATTCCACGCATCACAAATTATTCTCTAACTTTTATCTGCTTTTCATTGTATGCACCGCTATTCACTTCTTCCGTTTCTACAATACATTTTAAGAGGAAACTCCCGCTACATACTATCTCATTCCTCAGATAACAATTCCACTTAATAATATTTCACTCGAGAACCAAACGCAAAGATAAACGGCAATTTGAGTTGATATAAATAACAAAGGCGTTCGGATACTTTTTTGACCGAATGTACAATGAAGTCTAAACGTCTTTTCAAGGTACAATCTATTCAATATATATTCCACGTATCACAAATTATTCTCTAACTTTTATCTGCTTTTCATTGTATGCACCGCTATTCACTTCTTCCGTTTCTGCAATACATTTTAAGAGGAAACTCCCGCTACATACTATCTCATTCCTCAGATAACAATTCCACTTAATAATATTTCACTCGAAACCCAAACGCAAAGATAAACGGCAATTTGAGTTGATATAAAATTTAATAGGAAGGCGTGCATCTATGAAAATGAAATACATATGTAATTATAACAAGTCTTATGAGAGTTTTGATTTGTGCGATTTCAGGGACTGGAATAAGGTATTCGAATACCTTTTGGACCGACTGTACAATGAAGTCTAAACGGCTTTTCAAGATATAATCTATCCAATATATATTCCACATATCAAATTATTCTCTAACTTTTCATTGGACACAACGCTATTCATTTCTTCCGCTTCCACAATACATTTTAATAGGAAACTCCCGCTACATACTATCTCTTTCCAAAGATAACAATCCCACTTAATAATATTTCACTTGAAAACCCCACGCAAAGATAAACGGCAATCTCAGATGAAAGTGCGCTCAGTTGAGAGATATCTCTCCAATAAATGGTCAAATAATACATCGTTATAGCATTCCGGTCCGCTGTGTCTGGTTGCGTGTGTTCCGATACCCATAATACGATGCACGGAGACTCCGTCGAGCATGCTTGGCTGGCATGCTTGGCTAACCTGATCCTCCAAGATCAAAATTGAACCGAGATTATTTCCTGACTCTCCCTGCTGAGTTTTCGCTGGGGAAGAATCTAAGAGTCAGACGTCTAATCCAGTGGAGAAGATAAGATGAGAATTTAGGCGCTGTACGTTCAGAGGTTTGGGTGGTTGTGGATTTTTATGGGAGCTAGTTTGTTCAGGGGAATGATGAGATTGTGCTAGTTGTGATTCACTGAGGTGTAATTGTTGTTGGTTTTCTATGGTTAGGTTCGCTCTAACTGGTGACAGTAAATATGTCTAAAAAAGAAGCTTATTGAGTTTTCCGTGTATTTTTTAAAATTTCAATGCTTTAAATCAGTTCAAAATTGTGTTTGCAAGTTTAATTTAAAAAGTTATTTTTCACATTTAAAAATCGGTATTAGCTTTGAAGATAATATGTTTGAAAAGAATTTTTTTAAATTTCAATGTTTTGAATTTTCGGACACAACATTTTGATTACATGTTTAAAAATATTTTTCACATTTCATATCGATATCAAAGCTCTTAGGGACATATCTCCTTTAGGTTTGTACGGTCTTCATGGACCCAAGGCATTCTAGTGATCTTTTCTTTACCTAGGGGTTTAATATCTTTAGTAAATACGTTCCCGGGATATCCAAGCGATCGTTTTCTGCTTTTATTCCTATTATTCTATTCCCAAATCCCTCTTTTCCCCCATTCACGATATTTCCGCTTGAAGTTGTCTTGTGTTTGGCGTAATATGACCCTTGCGCCATAAAACCCCCAAAACAACAAGTCAACCATATCGATATCAAATGTAGGGATATGCTAGAAATATTTTTATCAGTGTATCTACCAGCTTTTATTTGCATCGATGGGAAGTTTCAGATGCAGTTTTTTAATTTTGTATATTCAAATATTACCTATTCAAATTCATGCAGAATTCTGAGGATAGAAGCTTATAATTCATGCTCTGAAATGTGTTTTTTTCTGTTTATAATTATGATTTTTTTATTTGAATGAGTTTGTTTGGGGTTATTTAAAAATAAAAGAAAACATATTGAATTTTTAAACTGTCACCAAATGAAACATTTGTAAAAAAGAGCAATTGATGCATTAAGCTAAAATTAGTTTTCTATCTATCTTCAGCGGCTCTCAAAATTGAGTATACTCCGTGAAAATCTTTCTTTAAAAATCTAATACCCAGTAGCAAATAATAATTTCAAGTCTTATAGAATTGGTAAAGTACACTATTAGAAGCATATTAGGTTAAAAACAATTCTCTCTCTCTCTCTCTCTCTCTCTCTCTCCATATTCACAAAAACGTTTTTACATAGTCTTAAATTATCAAACTTACAAAATTCTGTCACAAAATTGCATATACACCCAGCCTGTTTTGTACAGAGACGAAATAAAAACATAAAACAAAATGATTTTGTATATACTTTTGTATGTAAAATAACTTTTAAACCGAGGTAACAAGAATTTGCATTCTTGTTCTGAATATTTTGCCCATTTTTCTCATAGAATCGTTCTTAAGTTCCGTGCTTTGAATATTATGATTTTCAACCACCTTTTCCTTCTGGGATCACACGTTTTCAAGCCCATTGAGACCCTGAAATTATGTTGGGGTATATAGTTGTTGTCTAAGATGGTACATAAAATTTAATCTAATTGTGATTTCTTTGTATATCTCTATTTGTGGAGACGTTATCTCAAGATACAAATTTCGGGCTCTTTATTTGAATTGCAGTTCAAGAGAGTTAAACGTCTTACTTTTTCAAGATTCATCGATCAAAGCTAAATTCAAAACTAATCCAAACTCCTTACATCCCCCATACAAACACCGAAACACACCCTTGCTTGAGAATGGGTGTAGAATGCTAAGGAAACGATACGCTTTTAGGTTCTGATAAGCCTATAATCTACCGCCACGTCAAAAAACATTGAACCTGTTTTCTTAACCCTCTTAGTGGTTGTCTCAATGTCAATCTCGTCATTAGACAAATTGACTTGATCTTGATGGACGGTATATCTCGTCGTTAGAAGTAAACTGATCAGATCTTCATCTAGTAATTATCAAAAAATCTGCAATTTCTTGATGTCGAAATATCTCCTCTTTAGCAAAATTGTTCAGATCTTGATGGATGAGATATCGCATCGAAACCACTTGGGGGGTTAACCAAAAACTGCGTTATATTTTCATAAGTTTGTTGTTTTCCCTTTTCTCCCAAAAGTGACAGCAATGCCTGCAGTAGTGACATACGTATTCATGTATTGATTGTGCACGTGCATCAATTATTAATGCGTTATTTAAATAGATTAATTTGTGTTACGAAATACTGAGGATGTGTTGAAAAATGCTTACTGTCAGACTGCAATTATATATTTATTTTAGTAAACGAATTTTGATATTTGCGAGTTACATTTCACTTATGAGAAAGAGATCTTTCATGTACTAGAAGATTTAACCTAATCATAATAAAGGTAAGTTAAAATGAAATTGTCGAACTCGTTTTATTGTAAGTTTTGTATCGTTTTGTTGAATAAGTTTCGAATATATACATATATTTCTTAATTCTAGCTGTCTTTAGATTGAAAAGTTACTAAAGGAAACTTCTAAAAACCCTTCAATATAAATTTCCCACTTATTAGAAAACCAAATCTCTAATAACGCAGGCGAAAAAGCAGAACAAATGCATATTTGATACAATCTATCTCCGAGCCCAGAGATTAAACTCATAAGTAATGGTAATGCAATAGTGTCAGCAAACATTATTAAACACTGGTTATCGTAGTAATAATGCTGTACGAGATCTGTGATCAATACACGAAATTACCCCCTGGCATTCGAATTCCTCCAGCCCTCGCAGGAATAGTGTTCTAATCTGTAATTAATAAGAGCCATTATTTGGTGTATGGCACCAACATGGATTGGATGTAATCATAGGAGATGAAAATAGTGAACGATGTCTATGCAGTTCGGAGTTTCGTGTTTCCAATCAATATGTTTGAAGAATCGAATAATAGAACGGACGTAATTAGCCATCGATAGCGACAAAAAAAACCAGTGTGAAACGTATACAAACTGGATGTATACGTTTCACTACAGCGTTAAACTACAGCGAAACGAATACAAACTGGAACGAAAATAATCAATTAACCCCATGAAGGATTCACATGCTTATATCCGTTTGGCAATCTGCAGTCTTTCATACATGACTTTTAGCTAGTTTTGACATTCTTGAGCAATAGGATCTGTCAACCAATGTATATGGCCAACTACTTATTATGTATATTGTGGGGTTAAAAGCAATTTTACACTATTCAGAAATCTCGAGACGCTTAGAGCTCAGACGCTTACTATATAAAAACTGCAAAGGTACAATCGTTCAAATATATATCATACTTAAACACATAATACATAAATTTTTTTAAACATAATTTTTTTAAGAAATTAGTCTTGCACTCTTTGGTGGAGCAGTGCATTGGTGAGTCAACTACCCATTACAAACATTTCGTTTCTAAGCTCTTCACCATACACTTTCTGATTAAATAGATGAAGAATATGGTAGGTAGGTATTTAGTTAACGTCATTCTAGAGGAACACAACGGGATATGGCGACGGTCCGGGATCAAACCCGAAGGGAAAGATGGAGAATATGGACGGAGTCGCTACTGTTATATCTCAATCATATACGTCACGTGAATTCGGGAATCGACAAGTACACAAATGTTTTTCATCACGCTAATTAATTAATCCTAATATAGGATTTGCGCCTTCAACCGGAGATCTTCAAACCGAGCGATCGGGACAAATAATATGAATCTGCACGCTCATGCTCCTACTATTTCATTATGATAGTCATATGATAAGAAAGAAGATATTCCTGCTTTCTATATGGAGCTGATGACCTTATTGAAAAGAGCCTGGAGAAGTAGTATGCATATGTTATCGCGATCGATCCTTATTGGTCATTGGAGACGTGACAATTGTCATTAACCCTCCTATTGGTTGTATTGACGAGGTATCTCTTTATCAGCAAAACTGACCAGATCTTGATCTCGATTCGTCAATATCTTGATGACGAGGTATTTCGCCTTTAGCAAAATTGGCCAGTACTTGATGGACTAGGTATTTCGTCCAAACCACTTCAAGGGTTAATACAGTATAACTCAATTAGGAGGGAGTGTGGAAAAGAGGAAATGGAAGACGAACATAATAAATACTAATGTATTTACACCAAATTAAGAAATAGACGTTTTGTAACCGACATATTTTTGAAGAGCGCTAATTTTCTGATTGGAAACTTTCTGAAGAAACTTTTATCATACGGTACCTTCTTGAGCAAAGTAGCGTGACTTAAAATTGAGTTTTGGATTCTTTTAACAAGCTACTAAACTCGAACATGCCATGAAAATGAAATCAAGCCAGATGCTATAAATGTTCAACAAATTTAATGTTTAATTTTCAGCTATATATGTCCTTCAAATCCCGACGTCATACGGAATACTGACTGGCCTATTTACACAGTAAAAGTTCCACTTCTTGAATAGCAGAGATTTCTATATATATTTAGTTTATTTTATGATTTATTATATAGTATAGTAATCATATTAATTGCTCAAGCTTCTTATGAGATAAACATTCACTCGAATTTAAGCAGTTTCTACGAAAATAGTTTTATCGTTTTAAGGTTTCAAATAGGAGAGTTCTTAGTGAAACGTATTTTGACATAGTGAATAAAGACTGGTTTATAAGTAGCTTACATAAACCATTAGCTGACATAACCACTTTTGTTCTTTAAAAGTGTGTAGAAACTAACTCATTTTCTTTCTAATCTGACGTGTTCATGTGTTTATAAATTTTAAACCCATAATACGCTTATAAACACTAATGGAAGTATTCTTTTGGAGATTCATCCTCAAATTAAGATCTATTATCCTTTTAATTTAAGTATTTTACCATCTCGAATCTTTAAATACCCTGAAGCTTATTTGCTTTGAAAACACGTAAAACTGGGAATTTTGCAGAAATTCCGAATTGAAGAGTACAAAAATTACTCAGAAAACTAATTAATGATTTATCTCATTTTCATCTGACCACATAAAATGTGATTTCGTTAAGCAATGAACCCGTTAATCGCTAACGTTTTAAATTAAGTTGAACAATTTTTGTCAAGCCAAGTACTTACGTAAATGAATCGCTAATGCTTCAGAAGTGTTTGCAGTAAATCAAATATTCACATTTTCAAAGGGTTGATTTAGAAGTTTAAAATTTGTTCAACTTCTTTTATATATTATTAGCAGTGATTTTATACTTGGAACATATGCATCTTACATACACACATGAACTATTATGTGTGTATTTTATCAATAAATCAATTAAATACACCTAATTTCATAAATTCTTAGATGGATATGCATACTAATACATGAAAAATTATCTTTAATAAATAGAATATTTCAGTTCCTAAAGCAGTTATGTCTCCTATGTATTAAATGTTCGGTCTCTTTAAGTATTCAATTATTTGAACAGTATAAGAAATTTTACAAAGCGTCTACAAATGGTTTAAGAGAAATGAAATAAAGATGTACCTCAATTTATATTCCATTCCAGGTTTCAAACCTAGTGTCTGAGAAAATATAGGTAACATTTCGAAGTCTTCTAAAATTTTGATAAAAATAGTTATTCGAATTATAATGTGAAAATTAAGTAAAAAGAAGACTGCAAGAATAAATGGAATGGTAATGATCATATTTAATCAGCTCAAAATTGTCATTAAAAATGCGAGTCAGTTGTGTTCTCATTTATATGTTGGAAGCGTCTACCTTTCCATGTATTTCTCATTTACTTTTTGCTCACGGACCAAAGTTTAGCGGTTTGTCTGGGTCATCGTAGGCTAATTTCGTGCAATATGAGGGCTTTTCCTTAGCATTTCAAATGAATAAAAAATGCTTTGGCATATTTGGTTTTAAAGTAATGTTTCGTCAAAATTTTTTACTTCCTGTTAAAAAACGTTTCCTAATGGTTGTATCGCAAGGAAATATTTTTGTAATATGGGAACAAAAAATTGCCATATAAAATTTAATACATACATTACTATTTCTATGCTCCAATACATTGTGTGGTAAGAATAATGCAAAAGTTGTTATAATTTAATTTGAACAAAGAGTATTATGGTAAGATTCCCAGAATAAAACGTTTAACTTATTAGTTATTCAACATTGAAATCGAGAAGTACATGATTTCCGAGTATTTTAGTATTGATTTTTCGCCGCAACACACATGGCTAAATAATCACATCTATTAATTAAAGAATCATCAGAACGATTCTATTGGTCAAGGCTAAAACGGGTTATAAGTCATAATGGGAAGACTGGTGTGCAGAACGCATATATGCGTGTGAACCATTCAAGGGTTAAACATACATTTTCTTCATTTTCCTTTACTAATGTGAACTTTTTTAACTCTACAAGAGATTTTTATGAGATATCTCGTACATCAAGATACTGCCAATTTTTTATGGACTGAATCAAGATCTCGTCAGTTTTGTTAATCCACTAAGTGGTTCCTACGAGATATCTTGTCCATCAAGATCTGACCAATTTTACCAATAACGAGGTATCACGTCACCAATAGATTGACGATTTGATGACTGGTTTTCTTCCAATAATGAGATACCTAGTCCATCAAAACCTGGTCAGTTTTACCTCAATAGATGAGATAGCTCATCGATACAACCATCAGGAGGATTAATGACGAGATACCTTATCGATACAACTACTAAGAGGGTAATGACAAGATACCTCGTCGAGACAAACAATAGGAGGATTAATAAGGAGATACCTCGTCGAGAAAACCACCAGGACGACTTAAACTAGGTGCGACACATATTAATAACAAAACATACATGTTTAGGATTCAGAATTTGTATAAAAGTAGGAAAATATCAGCCTCAAACATGCATTGTAAATGATGGAACATCTTAATGTCTTCAAATCAAATGAATTAATGCATTTTACGGTAAATTTCCTCTAACACTCGCGGGTTTTTTTAAGCTTTACGATAGTCAGGATGCCAATAACGGCATATATTTCTATCTGACGTATATTTATGTGAGGTACACACACAAAGTAAATCACGCATTGCAATCAAAATTGCAATACAGAGGAGAAACCCGATAACATTCATCACACAATAAAACACCCCCAAAAAATATCACAAGATAACGAATTTGGGACAAAAAGCTACTCTCAAGAACACCGTCCCCCATCTAGCAGAACATATTGGAAGATTAGAAGCTGTCAAGACGTTCGAAATTGACCTGACAACTAAATGATTGGTAAACGACGACCATTGCTCGGCAAGGGAAAAATATATATCCTTTATCACACTGGTCCTAATCTATACGCCTTTTTGCCATCGGCTGTTTTTCCACCACTTATTTTCCCTCAAGAATCTCAAAGCCAGCTGAGGATCAACTAATCAAATATAATAGGCTTGTTCTCCCGCAGGAAAACAGGATAAAAACAGGATAGTATCTCCGGAGATCGCGGACAAGGGAAAAAAGGGAAAATCTTTTCACCCAGCAACTGATCTCAATCTCATTTCCGATATTCCTGTAGTAAATAGTAAAGGGGAGAGGATCCCTAAATTTTTTCCCTATATATTTCCCTATGAATAGTGGTATGACAATCGATATAGCATGGTGAGGGTATTAAGGCTACTTTTTTCTCTTATGCTCTCCCGTGTTTTTTAAAGGAATGGTATTTTGAGGAGATAAATTATATTGATTTTGTGTCATAAAGTATCCGGTTTTCATTAGAGGAGATTTTGGGAACAACGTCTTGTCAACCTCTGGGTTTTTTAAAGTAATTTGCGCTGTGTGTGTGTTGGCAGCTTCGATTTTAAATTAATTTGTGCAGAAGCCATCTGTTGGAGGGATTGCTGATAACTTGGACTACTGTTTGTAAACACTGTAGTAGAAAACAAACATCTCACTTAGTAGTAGTCCAACTCTGTCATGTTATCATTTGAGTTGCTTGGTTTTGAATGAGTCTTCTTTAACCATCCTGATGGTTTACCACACTGTAGTAGCCAGCCCTTGATATAAAAACCTGTCACTGGTTATAGGGAGGGAACAATTTGTTTTTCTACTTGGATCTTCATTTCTTCTAGGACAGTTTTGTATCGACAAGATGTCTCATCATTAAAACAATTGGCCAGTAGACAATATACTCGTCAAAACAAATTAAATTTTGATAAGTTGGAATGAAAACAAAGCTTGTTTTCGTTGAGCGTGTTGAGAAAATCTACCAATCCGAACTTTCACGCCTTTATAAAACTCGACTGACCCAAGGTTGAATGCTTTCTCGTCGGTACTACACCTTCTCCTCGACTTACGACCATCCGCACTTACGACCACAAAAAATAAATGAATAAAATAGTAGTAATAGTAAAATATTAGTAAGTAAAGAAAGATAATTACATTGGTAGGGTCAAAAAGATACAATAGAGTACATATTATGTATTTTTCACATTATGTACAATAATTATATGCACATAGATTGAATTTCTGTTTTTTATGTACAATTTTTAAAACCCGTTTGAATGAAAACAGTGTTGAAAAATATAAATCCGACTTACGACCTGTTAGTCGGAACGGAACTCGGTCGTAAGTCGAGGAGGCCCTGTTCGTTGAAAATAGCCCTCGTGTTATCAAAAAATAACCATGGAGCCACAGATAAAACCTACGAGCGAGTCACTATGAAGCGTCACACTGAACACACAGCATTCGATTTGTTTTGCGTATGGTATGGAATTTCTTTCACACATGAAAAATGGAATTAAAATTTGTTTTATGCCTGACCACTGACCTCTTCGACACAACAAGGAGCGAACAAGTGGCTATTTGTCGAAGATCACCGAGTCGGTAGACAGCCATTACTCCCTAACAGCGACAATATCACAAAATATCCATGGTCTTACAAACCGAAATTCCAACCTGGAACTTCTAGGGTTGGTAGTTAGATAGTTGAATTTACGTCACTATAATTTTGCCAATAACAAGATATATCATCATCAGATATGGTTAGTTTTGCTCGTCGAGACAACCACCAGGAGGGTTAAAAAAGACCCTAAAAATTGTTTCAATATATTATGTTAAGTATGCCGAATTGTTTATGGTGGCCTAGATACTAATAGCATCAATGGAAAGCATGGTTTTCCGAAAAAGGAAAATTCTATAAAGCCATCCAATAAGCAACATAAACTATCTATATTTATTAACAAAATATGATCGTACAAGTGCCTTATTTTATTCAATACTGACATAAAATATTTTCTTCAGGAGACATGAAAGTAGAAAGCTGTAATATTGTATAACTTCATCTACCCAATGAAGTTCCGTAGAGAATCAACTGTACTTAAGATAATGATATGGTAATTTAAAACTAACATATCTGATTTCTTTCTAAAATAATGGTTATAAAATGTGTCTCGAACACACGACGACGCTATTGAAAGGATAAAGAAAGTTTTATCTTTCAAATGATGTGGCTCTCAGTGCTCTAGGTATCCTGTGGAAAATCATACTATTTGTTACGCTATACGAGAAATAAGTATGGAATTGACTATTTTGTTTTAAAATAAAATTATTATAACTTGAGAGACCGAAGATAGTTTCATAAGTAAGACAGATTTTTGACGATTTTATATTTGTTTTATTAAACCATAATGTTATTCAAGTGAATAGAAATGTTTCGTGCAAAACTATACTAATATAAGGGCTTTCGGTAGTGGAAATTTTACATAGTTTTCATGATGGTTACGCAAGATGACATTTTGTAGGTTTGTTGGCTAATTTTAAGGCACGTTTTTGCCATTTTTGAGTTGTTATTTTGGTATTTTCCAATAAAAGGTCCCTTTGGAATGAACTTTTTTATAAATTCCATGTTTTAATGGAAAAACTTTTCCTTTAGTGAAATTGCAAGAGCAGGTTAAACAATGAACTGTATCCTATTTGGTCTCCTACGGTTGCAGTAAAAAGTGAAAGGAAGTTTTGCAATGTTTAAAAAATTTGGAGATAAAAAAAATCATTTTCTCTTTTGAAAATCTTCAAATGGTTTTATCTTCAATTCAGATTGATGTATATCATGCAAATTGTCTTCCATCATTCTGCTACAAGTAACCCATTTTACTACATGAATTTTGAAGGAAAACGATTCAATAAGCTTCACTGATTCTCTGATTTAACCGTCCTGAGGGTTATCTCCACGAGGCATCTCGTCATTAGCAAAAGTGCCCATATCTTGGTGGACCAGATATGACATTAGAAAAAATCTGACCTGATCTTGATCTAATCATCATGGAAAAATCGGCTATATCTTGATGACAAGATATCTCGTAATTAGCTAAATTGGGCAGATCTTGATGGACGAGATATCTTGTCGAAACCACTTGGAGGGCCTATTGGACTGCATATATACCCAATAGCCCTGATTACTATCCTAATTCTAATCCCCTAAAATTCGTTAAACCACCAAATTGACTTCCATCATTCCACTCTTAGTAACCCAAGAATCTTAGAAGTCATGTTTCCGAAGGTGGAATTCATCCATTACATCATTACTTTGTGACATTTTAAGACATATATTGTAGATGAACAAAGTGCCTTCATCAGCTGAAGAGTATTGAATACCTAATCCCCTAAAATTCATTAAACCTCCAAATTGACTTCCATAATTCCACTCTTATTAACCCAAGAATCTTAGAAGTCATGTTTCCGAAGGTGGAATTCATCCATTACATCATTACTTTGTGACATTTTAAGACTTATATTGTAGATGAACAAAGTGCCTTCATCAGCTGAAGAGTATTGAATATCTACTATAAACAATACTATACACATACTATACACAATACCTCGGATTGCGCTCCTAATTTTAATCCACTAAAACTCCTAAACCTCCAATTGTACTTCCATCATTCCACTCCTAGTAACCCAAGGTTCTTAGAAGTCATAACGTTTTTGAAGGTGGAATTCATCCACTCCATCATTCCTGCATTGAGGCATTTTATGAGATACATAATAGATAATCAAGGGGTCTTCATCAATTGAAGGCTATTTTTATATGCCTATACAAAATAGCTCGTATTGCTCTCCTAATTTTAATTCACAAAAGTAAACCTCCAAATTGTTTTCCATTATCTCACACCTAAGTAACCACCAATGATCTTAGAAGTCGTTATATTTCTGAACGTGGAATTCATTCACTCCATCATTTCTACTTTTAGACATTTTATGACGAACAATGTATTATTTAAACATTTTATGACATGCATTGTATTATCAACTGAAGGCTATTGGCTATTCCTATACCCAGTAGCTCTGATTACGCTCTTAATTCCAATTCACTAAAAGTCATAAACCTCCAAACTGACTCCCATCATTCCACTCTAAGTAACCCATGGAGATCCTGAGAGCCGTAGCCATATTTTTTTTTCGAAGGTAGAAGAAGCCATCCACTCCATCATTCCAGATTTGAGACATTTTACGACGTACATTGTGGACATTTAAAGAACGACCCCTTCTCATTCCGTCACGGTCAACAGTTTCTGGATGGAGACGCTCATTTCTAGAACGGGAAGATGAATAACAATTTATTAAGAATCATTTTTCCCCTAACGACACTCGCGTCATCCAACGAACCATAAAGAAGAATACTTTCCACTCCATTAGCTACAACAGTGGGGCCAATTTTCCTAAAAACTAAGGCCATACATTTTTACGCTAAAATGGATTTCTGGTTTGAGAAATGAGGATTGGATTTTTACTCCTTTTTTCCCCAGTTCTCGTTTTTTATTTTGTTTAAATAGTTTCTCGTCCTGTGAGGTAGTATAAATTCCGATATGGGAGCCGGTAGTGTGTGTTTCTTGTTTCTTGTCGATACACTTATAATCTTTTTTTCCTCCTTACGTACTCGAGCAATGAGATAAGAATTTTCGAGGATTTATGTTTTCATTCATTACAAGAGGTAAAAACGAGAAGAACGGCGTAGAAAAATATTCCGTTTCCTTTTACGTTTTTGCTATTTCGTTTCTTTCGGGTTCTAATGATTTTCACTGTCGATGAGACGTGCTCTTTTTGGTTATGAAATTGTTTCTTCGAGTGACACCTAATTTATGGTTATCTGCTACGAAAAGAGGTGATAATAAATTAGGTTACCGATGTATGGATCGATATGGAATTTTCCACGAAAGATAAGACTAGGATTTGTGGAGAATTAGTTTCAGAAAGAATTCGCTGTTACAAGAGTAGTAACATTGGGGTAGACGGGTGAATAACCTAAACTATATAATTCGAGTTTGATTTTTAATCCTCCTGAAGGTTTTCTCAATGAGATATCTCGTCATAAGCAAAACTGACCAGATCTTGATGAGCGAGATATCTCGTCATTTGAAGAAAATTGACCAGATCTTGATGGACGAAATGTTAGAAGATTCGAATCATTAGAAGTAAAATTGACCATATATTGATCTCGTCATCATAAAAAAACAATATCTTGATGACGAGATATGATAAGCTCTTGATCAACGAGATATCTCGCCGAAACCATCTGGAGGATTAAAGATATTTTTAAAGTACTCAGTAACTACATGTTTGTTGGAAGGGGTTTACTTTGCTTTTTTCAAACGTTGGAGACACTTACACAGTTGTTGGTCAAAAACATAACATTCAGCAAGTATATAACCTTAAGTTAAATGGTGATAACTTTCGTCACCTGAATGCAATAACTAAATCAGGGTTTTGATTTTGAGATATAGAGGAAAAGATCTCCCAGATTCATATGTACCTACGTTTTATATTATCCGATAGATTGAGCGTAAATGGTCAAAAAGTTACTTAATGATCGCATTAAATTCTGTACATTTATATGATCGCCAACTACTTCAATTATAACTCCAAATAACCATCTTTCGAGTTCCTTAGTTCTTGTGTTCAGGTGGCGATATAAAAATGAAACACAAAATTGGAAATGTAGTTGTTAATAAGAATGGTTATAACAAATAAGAAGCGATACCATAATGTGTTTGATCCTCAGTTCCAGAAATAGATTTGCTATACAGTCAAACTTATAACCCCTTTTTTTGGTGCAGAGATAATAAAACATATCCCTTTTACAAAAGCAATTTAATGAAGACCAATAATATCCGGTAGTCAATAGGGTCGTCCTGGAGCAGTGGGTTTGTCCACTGATCTAGCAGCCTGTGAGTTGTAGGTGATGCAGGTTCAATTCCTGTCAGGTTCGATTCCTCCCTGGGTGTCAGTAAATCTTTCCTTGTATGTGTGTGTCCATTATTTGTATGTGTGTGCCCATTATTTGTATGTGTGTGTCCATTATTTGTATGTGTGTGTCCGTTATTTGTCATAATTTTGGAGCAGCATGGCCAAATATGGCTCTCGCATCCTAAAAAACTCAAACCAACCAGTAGTCAACAAAACAGATGCTGCTTAATTTCTTGATCAGGCTAATCCAAATTATACTGTTGATCCTAATATGATATTTTTGTATCAGTTTCGCGTTTCTATAGTTAATTCATCTGATGTTATAGTAGGACGAAAATGATAAGGAACGCATATGACTGTATATTCTGGGTAACCTTGTAAATATGCTTCAAGTTCAGTATTGAATTCAGACAGAGAACAAAATTTATCCCTATTTTGAAGTGATGCAATGAACCATGAAAACAATCATATCCAAAGTGAAAGCAGTTACTTCTCTGATTAAGGTAGTCGTAGAAAACAAAATGACGGTATACATAGCAAAATGTTTTCTCTAGCTTTCAATTTGTTGCAGAGTTCATTAGAGTCATCTGGTGTTTGTCTATGCAGCAGAACAATAAGGGGTGTAACTTGTATGACCATATATTCGGGATGACCAATTTAACCGCGCTTCTTTTCCTAGAAAGTCTAGAGACCAGAATTTCTTGGACCAGGTATGCGTTTACCTACAAATATAGTTAATTCATCTTCAATGTTCAACAACATATAAATCAGAATTTTAGAATTTTCCGTAACTGATTCCTATAAAACACTAGAAAATATCGTTTAAAAATTTGATATCGATGCAAGGAAAATGTTAAATATCTTTGAAAGCACATGCGTGAAAGCAAACGTTTTCAAATATAAACAAGAATAAGTATAAATTGCGATCTAAATAAAACATATAGAGTATTTGATGGATATCTTGAGGATTTCTACAACAGGATTAACTCCAAAGTACAAAACTTGTCAATGAAAAACTTAACATTGATGTTTAATAACTAATTTCCCCTAGAAATAGAGTATTGTGGTCAACAACTTCCCCCTACCAGGGGGGTGTTCACCTCATCATCTGACTGTGGTTCAAAGTTGCGAGGTGTTTTCCTTGATCTTTCCCTTCGGGATTGATCCCGCACCGTTGCCAATAGCCTGTTGTGCTACTCCAGCTTCAACTACCTACTCCCTTCTTTAAACTAATACATATGGCCCGCTTTTCATCAAAATTGTTCGAAGTGGCCTCAAGCACTCGTGAAGTTGTGCACGAGTGCTTGCTGTAGTCAATCAAAAGCAAGAATTGGTCTATTAAGGGGTAGTAAACTTTCGTAGCATTACATGATTGTTATAAAATTTACAATGATTATTTTTTAAAACACCTCTTCATAAAGTTTAGTTTAAAAATATTAAGCCCTTCTGAAGTTATTACATAAAACATGGTAATAGTTAAATCAACAAAAACTAGAATCCGGCCTGCAGTACTGGCGAAATTGTGCACCCATACAGGAATAAATCAAAAGCAGGAACTGGTCTATTCAGCAGGAACAGGTCTATTAAGGAGACAGTAATTTTCAAAATAAACATGCAGTTATTACGCGATTGTTATGAAATTGGTAATTTTTTTCTGCTAAAAACATATGTAAAATTTGGTTTAAAAATACTAAGGGCCGTGTGAAACATTTATTACCAAGTTTTATTACATAAAACGTAGTAAAAAATAAATTTTGTTAAATTAACAAAAACTGATGTCCCATGCGCATTAATTTTCCATGTATCGTCAAAGTTGCAATTTATATAATCGTTTGTATACATGTAAATAAAATTTTCTCCATTTAGTCAGTGTATCGCTTAACTGTAAAACAGAAAAAACGTGCTAAAACACCTAAATATTGCCATAAAACATTGGTTAAGCAACATTTTAAATCAAAATTTGGAAACATGAATTCCTCATCTGAAGATGTATACAAAATACATCAAGAATTATCCAAACAAAATTTCAATGAAATCAATTAAAACCAGATGCGCAGGGAACGTTTTGAAATAAGATGAATGTCAAAAAAATCTCAATCTATAGTTCCTATTTATATTTACTCTATGTTTTATGTTGTAATGTAACTACGTCAAATATGATCATAATTGAAAAACCTTTTTACGATCCCCATAATTTGATATAAATTAATTTTTAAATCTAAAATTAAAAAATTGATTTTGGTGATTTTCAGTCTACTGTTCCCTTAAAAGAAATCGAGATTAAAATATTACTCTACCTATACATTATGTTCCGTAATATTTCCACAAAAAAGATAATTTACTGTGAGATGTAGACCGTAGTGCAGTAAAGGATTTCATTATTGGTTGTTCATCTATACATATAAAGCACAGTTGGCATCTGTCTGTCTTCTATACAAATCTACACCGTTTGACCAATCAACAGCAAATTTGGTGCCCTTATTGTTTGAAACCCTGCGGGTAACGTTAGGCTGCATATTAACCCTCGTTCTATTTGTCTTGGGTTTGCAGAGGGGTGTAACGTCCCATCATTCTGGACAGAGCACTTGCTAGGGGCTCTCTCCCAGTATTATCCCAGTATCTCCCCTCCTCTTATTGCTCTCTCCCAGTCTGGCTATGCAGATGACGTCAGAGTTAACATGTACAAGAGTCGCTTCTCAAGATGACGTCAGAGTTAACATGTACAAGAGTCGCTTCTCAAGATGACGTCAGAGTTAACATGTACAAGAGTCGCTTTTCAAGATGACGTCAGAGTTAACATGTACAAGAGTCGCTTCTCAAGATGACGTCAGAGTTAACATGTACAAGAGTCGCTTTTCAAGATGACGTCAGAGTTAACATGTACAAGAGTCGCTTCTCAAGATGACGTCAGAGTTAACATGTACAAGAGTCGCTTCTCAAGATGACGTCAGAGTTAACATGTACAAGAGTCGCTTCTCAAGATGACTTTGGAGTTTTTAGAATCTTAGTATGGTGCAATCGCAGATGGATGTGGTTGCGCTGAAAATTGCTCAGTATCATATCATTTATGTATCCCGTCTGTAAATTCTTAAACTGTAGCTTTATTATTGGAATGTAAATCTTTATGACAATATAAGATTATTTTTACAGAAAGTGGTCTTTTTTTATCGTCGATATGGTACAGGGGCTAAAGACAATTCGAAATTCTCATAGGAATAACATTGCGTATTTATACGATCAATGTCAGACCAATTCATACTAAATTTGGTATATTCATCCTGTAGAATTCTGTGGGACACATAGGCTATGTATTAATCCCGTTCGATTTGCCCTGGGACTGCAGGGGGGCTAAAAGCAATTCGAAATCTCAATAGAAATAATATTGTGTAATATTACGATGAATTATAAACAATTCAACCCGAGAAACGCCGGGTAATTCAGCTTGTAGAATATAAGGTAATTGTAAAATCAGTTAATATTCTACCTGGTGGGCTAGATTCCGTTTCACCTTTTGATACTACTTTCCGTAAAACATCTTACCAATGCTTTTTATCCTCTACTTTGATTGTTTTTCAGTGTTAGGTGGATTATAATAAAAAATGAACGGGTATGATAAAAAATTAAGGGGTTAAAATCTATCTTTCTGTGATGAAAACTTATCACACTACTTATTAATTTTTGCAATGAACAATATTTTTCTGTCGGATAAATATTTAGTAAAGAAGGAGTGAAATACGAGAAAATAATAAAACTGTTCTTTTAGATATTGTTAATATCGATTCTTGTTCAGTTTGGTATCTTAACCCTCCACGTGGTTTCGACGAGATATCTCGTACTCACTATACTGCCGATTTCTTATGGCTACGAGATCAAGATCTGGTCAGTTTTCTTCGAATGACGACATATCTCACCTTTCAAAATCTGGTCAGTTTTGTCTGACTATCGTCAAGACAACCACTAGGATGGTTCCGTTGTAACTAGGTAAAATATAAGCTTAATTTACTTTTATTTTATGATGTTATCAATTATATACATACTGTTGACTTATAGGCGAAGCACGCTGAGACAAATGATATACATAGTTCAGAGAAAACAAAGGGGATAAATTCTACTCCCTATGCTTTAATAAGTGTATTTCTCATGAAGAAATCTAATCTTCATACAAAGAAAAAACAACTTAGTCAACTTCACTCTAAAAATCACAGCATTCTGGCTTAGAAAAGCTAAAATACACACATCATGAAATTTTCGACTTAGTGGGTTTTATTTGTAAACCAAAGAATGCTATAAGTGAGCGATATGCGGTAAGGTAAGGACAATTAAAGCGAAATTAAATTTTAATATCACTTGAAAATACACACTTTTCAACATTTATTAACTTCACAGTTAACCATCCGAGTGGTTTCGATGCTATATCTCATTCATCAAAATCTGACCAATTTTGCTAATGACAAGATATCTCGTCATCGACATCACAGATTTTTTTATGATGACGAGATCAAGATGTAGTTAGCTTTCTTCTAATGACGAGATATCTAGTCCATCAAGATTTGGTCAGTTTTGCTAATGATGATAGATCGTCGAGACAACAATCAGAGGGTTGAAAACTCATTCCTAATGGAAATAACGAATATGGCAAACGGGGTGTTAGTCAATACCACACCACTTTTATTTTAGTCCTTAAATTCCTTTCAGAAATATTAAGGACTAAATAGCTTCTTCGACGGAAACACTAATCAAAAGCAAACTTTATAATAATCCTACCATTTCACTTTAATCGTTTTTCTATAATACCACAACGTAAAATAAAAAAAGAACTGTTTACACCCTTTCAAGCAAATTAAAACAACTGCAACCGAGTTTTCAATACTGAATTTCCTACTACACACGTGGGTCTCTTTACCATGCGTAATAACTTTAATGTAGGTGCAGCCGTATTATCAGAAAGGAAAGAAAAATGTTTCAGTCTTGTCGCAACGCATGTTCTACTGACCTGATAGGCCTCATCAATCAAACTGTCAAAAACTTATATATCTAGCTGGAATTCATTTTCTAAAAGTGTCCATTGTAGAAATAAGACCAGCGTTTAATGTGTTGGAAGGCCCAATTTATAAGCAGTTTTGAGACAGCTTTGTTTGAAATTTTTCTTTGCTTCGAAATGTGTGTTTTGTAGGTAAGATGACTGATAGATAAAAAAATGTTATCAATAAATCATTCAATGAAGTACTTGGGTTGAATCTTGAAATTTATAATAATGAAAAAGTAGAAAGTCATATATCATGTGTAGTTTTGCATCGAAATTTGTTTACAGTGTTCTTAGAAATTATGTATTTCTGCCACTATTCTAAGAAGTGTTCAGATTTTTTTAAAGTTTTCAATTTTATTTGTAGCTAAAGAATTCGAAAAAAATCAACAGCTAAACATTGGATAGTCTACTCTTTTTTGCACAGATTTAAACATTAACTTCCTCGTTTTAAAATGACTTTAAATGAAATATCATGTGATTATTGCTTAAGATAATTTTTAAATAAGTACATAAGTCAATTAAATTACAGCTCGGTTGTTATTAAAAACTGCTTCATGACTAACTTAATTTAAAATACTTCTCTTTTATGCGTGCGATTATATATTTGTAACTTCAATTCACTCAAATATTAATTCACATTTGCGAAAATGAAAAATCTAAAATACAATTATTATTATACCTATTAATAAAGTTAACAGTGTTTTTTGGTTACTAAATTTGAAATTAATAATTAATTCTTCAAAAGGCAGTACTCATATCATATTACATTAAACTTTTTTGTCTACTTATACTGCCTTTCTACATTTTAAAGTATATCATTTATGGTAAAATGCCAGATACAGTTGCTCGATAGTCTGTGTAACATTGCTATATGCCTTCAGTCTTCAAACCAGTTTTGATCATCTTGACCAATAGAATCTTTCCTAAGATTCTTTCAACCAATCCTTGTGACTCTTTAATTATGTGAGTTACAAGAAAAAACGATGCTGCATTGCTTAATAATCGTGACTTTCAGAGAGGTAATAAATGTCAAATAAGAAAAACTGTTTCCGATATAACATTTTTATGTTATTTCTGTACTTATTACTTGCATAACAGTCGGTGTAACATTGGGATATATCTTCATTGTTCTAACCAGTCTTGACCTTCCTGATCAAGAGAATCTTTCCCAGGATTCTTTCAATCAATCTATGTGGCTATTTAATCAAGCGAGGTATGAGAAAAGCAATACTACACTACTCGGAAATTTCGTTATGCGTAGAAGTTAATAAGTGCAAAATCAAAAAATAGTTCCCAATATTAATCTTTTAATGATCTTGTTTTTGTTAGTTGCATAGCAGTCGGTGTAACATTGGGATACACCTTCAGTGCTCCAACCAGGTGTGACCTTCCTGATCGAATCTTTAATAGGATTCTTTCAATCAATCCATGTGGATATACAATCATGTGAGTTATGAGAAAAACAATGCTATTTTACTCGATAATGTCGTGACGCATAGAAGGTTAATAAGTGAAACATCAAAAAGTTTCCGATATAACCTTTTAATAATCTTTTCCTTTTTGTTAGTTGCAAAAGGTCGATGTAACATTGAGATGTACCTTCATTGTTATAACCAGGTGTGACCTCCCTGTCTGATAGAATTTTTCCTAGAATTCTTTCAATCAACCGATGTGGTTATTTAGTCATTTGCTTGCGGGGAAAACTAAAGCTACACTACTTGGAAATCTCGTGACGCTCAGAGGGTTAATAAGTATGCAAAATAAAAAACAGTTCCCCAACCAGCCTTTTACTAATATTTTTGTCTGTTTATTTTACCTTCTCCATTTTAGAGTACATCACTTATGGCAAAATGCCAAATACTCTTGCATAACTAACATTCCTATAAGCCTCCAGTCTACGTTTAGGCATTCGTATGCCACTGGAATTAAATCAAAGACGACGGGTCGATAAATCTATGACGGAAGACAGTGAAACGGATCGGATGTTTTTCTTCCTCCCATGCCTCTTATCATCACTTACCCGTATCACGTCCAAATGGATTCACTAAACCCAAGGTAACCAATCTTACGCCGTTTCAATACTTGACACTTTTCCAGTTCTCTCGGTCCGCCAAGATCCTCATTTCGTATTCCTGGATAGCCCGGAATCAATGCCAAACGTTTCTTCGGAATGTAAAGCAAGCCCTGCCCCTGGTATTCCTAGATTGTGTAAAGCTTTGGATTCCTGTATAAACTCGACTATGCAATTTTGCTTCCCCCATTGCATATTGCAGACCCGGAGAATTTGTCTTTTTCATCTTGTGTTGGCTGGGAAATTTGTTTTTTCTTCTTCTTTGGGGGATTTCCAATCTCTTAGTTCTCGATGGCTGGCTAATGCTGTTTAGTGCGTGATCTCGCAACTGAAGTCGTTTCGGTGCAGTGCGTTTTCGTTTTCATGCTTTTCTTGGTTGTTGGGTAGAGTGGGATGAATACAATTTGTATGCTGATATCTAGCGGGGTGTTTTTTTTTTTGTTTTTGTTTTTTGAGTTCTCACTTTTTTTTCTAGAGACGGTCTATGAATTGTTCCTTAAACTTTGGGAATATATTTTGGTCTTAGAGGGATGCACCCACATTACTGTCTCAGACTCAGCATGAATTTACAAAGGACCAACTCTACGTGAACATTCATAGATATCGATCGAATCAGATCTTCCCTCGTAGCAACAAATGACCGTACAAAGACAAACCAAGCATATGATCATTCTGGAAATATTCAAGTTGCTTAGTGTATGGTTTTGAAATTGAAGTCGTTTCGATGCAGCGCGTTTTCGTATTCATGCTTTTCTTAGTTGTTAGGTAGAGTAGGATGAATACAAATTGTATGATATCTAGCGGGTGTCTTTTTTGAGTTCTTACTTTTTGTTGTAGACGGTTTAGGAATTGTTTGCATTTGGGAATATATTATAGACTTAGAGGGATGTCCCCACATTACTGCCTTAGACTCAGCATCTACTGTCTTAGACTCAGTATGCATTTATAATTTTTAATTATTAGCTACCATGACCAACTCCATATTCTCATTCATAGATCTTGATATAATTAGATTGATCTAATTAGATCGAGGTCTATGAGTGATCAAGTGATGAGGGAAGATATATTTAGATCTAATTAAATTCATCTAATCGGATCTTCTCCCGTAGCAAGAAATAACGGTTCAGTGACAAGTCAAACCTGCGATCAATCATTCAGGAGGCACTCAAGCTTAGTGTATGACCTTACAATTCTTAACTTGTGGCGTAACATGAAATGTTACTGGAATGCAATTCCAGCATTTCGCTAATAAACGCCAACATCGCCAAAGAGGAGATATATCAAACTAGCTCTTAAATGGAAATATTGGTTTGATCCCAGTGTTTTATTTATATTTACACTGATAACCTTTAACATGTACAAAAAGTTTTTAACAATAAGAAGGATTTTCAGTGAAAACAGACAAACCACCGAAAAATGATAATTTCACTTTCAGTTACGAAATATGTAAAGGAAAGTAGTTCTACCTTAAAATCATTAACATCTGCATTTAACTTTATAGAAAAGCCTCTCATAAAGTTTGAAATGTAAAGATATAACAACTCAGACATAACATGGGTTCAGAAAAAAGGACCCGATGGAATTAAAAACATTAAATTGAGTACAGAAAACAATATCGATATTTTTATTTGCCCAAAACCATATATTGGACTTCCTTTTTACTCGCCAATACAAAATTAACTTTTTCTTCCACTACTCACCTCATTTGGGTCCTTATTTTCGACAGCAAACACGGCCCGAGGGAGAAAAAACATTCCCCCATCACCAACCTGAACTGCTGCCAACATCAAATTAAAAACTTTCAATCCTGAATTGCCATCTAATTATTTAATCAAATTACAATTAGCGTCAAGTACGGAGACAAGGAACTTTTTTTCCTCTCACCGATCGCAAACCATCGAAAATCACAGTTACGCTACGAGTCTGAGATCGGAAGAAAAAATTCATATTCTTCTCTAAGTAAAGATAAACACTGCGAAGATCCAACATCCTCCCACCCTTTCCACCAGAGAAGTCATTACGAGAGTTGTGTAATTTTCAATCCGGCTCTCTTCATTACTGTGTATTCACTTTTTATTTCCCCTGCATTCTTAGGGTAACGCATTGTCCTTGCAGATGCTGGTATTTAATGTTAATATATGAAAGCTACCGGGTTTAAGAGAGCGTGAATGAACCTAATGAAATCATTAGGCTCAGGGATAAGTAATTACGTTTTTACTCGAGTGCCGGGGAAAATCGCAATCTTGTTCGTTGTTTATTTCTCCGGAAAAAGACGCTCGGCTGCTACCGAAATTGACAGGAAAATGCGACTGAATAGGGAGATGATTTTCGGTTCTGTGGATTCATATGTGAGCTCTGATTGTCCCGTTGTTGTTACGTATTGTGTATTCATTCTGGATTTAAATATTGATTAATTCTTCTATATTGTGTACATTATTAAAAGTACACTACAACTGAAGGTAAATTGGTAGCTTGTTTTAATTAATCCGTTTATTTGAGAGTGTATTTATTTTAAGATTATCACCTTCGGTAAATACTGTTGTTTCTTGGTCTATTAAATAAGATTGATCTGATTTTCGTTGGCAAACGTTGCTGTGCAAGAATGTGTTCAGTGCGTTTGGTGAAATATAAGTATGTGTTGTTTATTTGGTGAAAGTATCACCTTGCTTTAGGTCTTTCAACACTATTCTTGATTGCTGATTAGCTGATTCTATTAAATTTTGCTTGTGTTTTCAGAGACGTCATCTCAACAGAATTTTGTAGTTTTTAATTCTTCATTACTGCGTATTCACTTTATATTTACTTTGCATTCTTCGGGTAACGCGTTTTCCTATAAGATGGTGATGTTTAATGTTGATATACGAAAGCTACCACATTCAAGAGAGCGTGAATGAACCTAATGAAATCATTAGGAATAAGTAATTACGTTTTTATTTGGGTTATGCTGGGGAAAATTGCAATCTTGTTCATTGTTTCTTTCTCTGGAAAGACGCCTGGCTGCTACCGAAATTGACAGGAAAATGCGACTGAATAGGGAGATGGTTTTCGGTAGTGTGGATTCATATGTGAGCTCTGATTGTCCCGTTGTTGTTACGTATTGTTGTGTATTCTTTCTGGATTTAAATACTGATTAATTCTTCTATATTGTGCACTCATTATTAAAAGTACACTACAACTGAAGGTAAATTGGTAGCTTGTTTTAATTAATCCGTTTATTTATTTTAAGATTATCACCTTCGTTAAATACTGTTGTTTCTTGGTCTATTAAATAAGATTGATCTGATTTTCGTTGGCAAAAGTTGCTGTGCAAGAATGTGTTCAGTGCGTTTGATGAAATATAAGTATGAGTTGTTTATTTGGTGAAAGTACCGTCTTGCTTTAGGTCTTTCAACACTATTCTTGATTGCTGATTAGCTGATTCTGTTAAATTTTGCTTGTGTTTTCAGAGACATCATCACGACAGAATTTTGCAGTTTTTAATCCTTCATTACTGCGTATTCACTTTATATTTACTTTGCATTCTTCGGGTAACGCGTTTTCCTATAAGATGGTGATGTTTAATGTTGATATACGAAAGCTACCACATTCAAGAGAGCGTGAAGGAACCTAATGAAATCATTAGTCTTAGGAATAAGTAATTATGTTTTTATTTGGGTTGTGCTGGGGAAAATTGCAATCTTGTTCATTGTTTCTTTCTCTGGAAAGACGCCTGGCTGCTACCGAAATTGACAGGAAAATGCGACTGAATAGGGAGATGGTTTTCGGTAGTGTGGATTCATATGTGAGCTCTGATTGTCCCGTTATTGTTACGTATTGTTGTGTATTCTTTCTGGATTTAAATACTGATTAATTCTTCTATATTGTGCACTCATTATTAAAAATACACTACAACTGAAGGTAAATTGGTAGCTTGTTTTAATTAATCCGTTTATTTGAGCAGTGTTTTTAATTTTAAGATTATCACCTTCGGAAAATATTGTTGTTTCTTGGTATATTAAATAAAATTGATCTTATTTTCTTTCGCAAAAGTTGTGCAAGAATGTGCTCAGTGCATTTCATGAAATATAGTACGAGTTGTTTATTTGTTGAAAGTACCATCTTCTTTGGGTCTTTCAACACTGTTTTTTCTTGCCGTTTTGCTGACATAATTAAATTTTGCTTGTGTTTTCAGAGACGTCATCTTGACAGGATTTTGCTGTTTTTAATCCTTCATACTTTACATTTTATACTATTCCTGCATGGACGCTATTGCCTTCTTGATAAAATAGTTAAATATTGCTTGTGTTTTCAGAGATTAATCTCAACACTAATACTGTTCATTCAATTCTTAATTTCTATGCATTTTTCGAGTAACACATTGTCATATCAAATTAGTGGTACTTAATGTTGATATATGAAAGCTACAGGGTTTAACTCTTCTTAATCGAGCTATGCTAAAACTTTTCTAAATAATCAAAAAGCTATGTGGTTGTGAAATATTACAAAACATAAATCGAGTATTTCTAAACGTTCATATTTTTATAAAAATTTGATATAAATTTTAGAAGGTATTGGCACAGAACTTTAAAAGATTTCGATAATGAAAGTTTGTGTTTTCTTCAAATCACTAATGGAAATGTAAATAATTTCTACCAGCTATACAAATATATAAACATATCTTAGGATGGGGAACATAGATGAATACTTTAGGATTAAAAATATGCGAACGTGAAGCTTAATTACAAAATTTTATGATTTCTTACCTAAAATAACATTTTTAGAATCTATCCAAATTGTTAATTACATTTGATAGCGACAACGATATTAATTAGATAAAGTTATACTTCATTAATGAAGAATATTTATTAAATTACTTTTTCTCAAGAATTTTTCTGGGGTTGTTTATGGGGAAATTTGATTTAGGTGCAGTGTGTTTTAACTCAGGAGGGGTGGTATGGGGTATGCCCTACCTCTATCCACATAGAGAACAAAATTTTAAGAATGCATCGTGAAAGTGGGATAATCTGATTATTAGCTGACTTTATTGTTTTCTATCATCTGGAAAACAGTTTCGCCACCTCGGACTTTTATAATGGGTTAGTAAGTAGTTAGGTAGTTCAGTTTACTTCCCCTGGGAGCAACACAACGGGCTATTGGCGAGGGTCTGGGATTGATCCTGAAGGGAAAGATCCAATTGATTTCTTAAACCTTTGGATTATTCTTTCAATCTGTTGAATATATCTGTTCAAATAATATACACGTGGTATTTCTTCTGAAATTTTGATTTGAAAAGTTGTTTAACATTATTACCTGTGCTTTCTCACACAATTTTAGATGTTTTAGCACACATTTTTTAGCTTTACAATTGATTGATACACTTTCCAAATGGATAATTAATTTGCTTTATATGTATGGAAACTATTATGTGAATTAAAATAATGACAATACACATAACATATTAATGCCCATGGACATATACATGTTTTCTAACTTATCAACAATTTTGGCCACGTATTTTGTAATACTTCCACACAAATTCACATTTTTAGACCAAACTGTATGTATGAACTTTTTAGTGGAAAACAGTCTAAAAATTTTGTAAGAATCGGATCACAACTTCAATATTTTATTTTGAATCCCTTAAAAACTATTTTAAAAATCTTTCTTTATGACATTTATACGATAGGAAATTATCATGGGAACTCTTTAATTGTTTTGTAAACTTCAAAAACTATGAATTAAATATGCATATTTTTAATGTGAACAATCCATAAACTACGTGGTAACCTTAAAACGCAGCCAATTCCACAGCGTTTTTATAAAAACTATTTCTTTACAGAAACTTTCAGAGCTGTTAAAAGCACAATTTAAATACTAAACCATTTTAAAAGTCCAGGTTTCAATATGTTAAAAAAATAAATCTTGTTTAATAATTTTCGGATTTACATTGGGAATATTTCTATCTTTCTAAAAAGAAGTTTCCCCAACATTAAATCCGGTATTTGAATCTGAAAAAGATTACTCACACGACGAAACTTTCTTCAAGAGGAGCTAGAGCGTGAGATCGTTTCAATAATACTTCATCCAATTTTCCTTCAATTTTAAATTAAGTTTTCGAAGACGATCTAAACAGGATCTCTCGCATCTCGAAAAAGATGAGTGAAAATTGAATTTTCAGGCTTCAACCGAAGCCTGAAAATAATTTGTTTTTTGCGTGCTAGTGAAATTTGGTTTTGATTTAGTCCGTAAATTTTCTCAATGGAATAGTTCAGTAGAAAATTTTGTTAGAGGGATTTCTACAGAAATGCGTATTTTGTTTTATATGTCGATAATACAAAATTGTTGTAAACGTAATACACAAAATTTTATTTTGCATTACACAAAAATTTACGAGATCCTTAGGGAGTATTTCGTGATTTATGCTTCACCCGAAAGCTTTCCTCACCAGCCGTAAATGTATTAAGACTATTACATTAAGTCTAAATTAAGGATAAAGGAGTAATTTATCTTTCAATTCGTTTCAAAAGAGGTTTTTAGTCCATTATGAGATTATGTGAAACACTTCCAAACTTCCTGTACAATCTTTAAAGAGTTTATATTGAATTATTATAAGTAATAAATTAGAATCTTGATATTTGAGTTCGCGAATGACTTTTGATACTGTTCTTTCGTAGATATCTTTTCAGATATACTTTCTGGGAATTTAAGAAAAGTTCTAGAGATTTAAAGCACTATTTCCTAGGAGTGGTAGTCAACGCTTCAAAAGGAATCTAGCAAACTCTCCGCGTTTTTTTAGATCATTGATAAGCAATGTCTGAAATAGATTAAATGAGCTGCAAGCTTTTTAGAAGCATGTAAACTAATTAAGTATAATTCTGAATTCATATCAAGCAAGATCATGGGATCTCAATCCTGTATTGCATGATTGGGATCTGATGTCGTATTACAGCCTACACAACAGGGCATGAAGCATTTGGATTTGGCATTGGCATTGGGATTTAACACAGAACGGCAAAGACGTGCTCTTGTAAGTGTGAACTGAACTCCTAGAAAGATAAACACTTATACTGCCTTGTGGAAAGTATGATTGTCTGCAAGTTGTGGTGCCTGTATTAGGGTCAGAGGTCAGCATATTCTGTATTAGGTTGCTTTTAACCCTCCAAGTGGTTTTATTGAGATATCTCGTCCATCAAGATCTTACCAAATTTTATTAATGACGAGATATCCCGCCATCAAGAAATTGTCGATTTTTTTATGATGACAAGATGCCTGGTCAGTTTTCTTATAATGACGAGATATCTCGTCCATCAAGATCCGGTCAGTTTTTTCTAATGACGAGATACCTTGTCGAGTCAACGAGACAACCAACATCGTGAGGGTTAACTGGACAAGAAATTATTTTTTGCAATAATTAAACACTACAAAAAAGGTGATCACCCAAGCATTTTATTTTCATTTCGTATATTCCCAGTAGCACTACGAGGCATGTGGGTGTTCTCATTTTATTCCACCTTGCTTGTGGAATATCCATTTGTCATTAGTGGTTCTTCGGTGCAGATACTTGGCACATGATTTCATCTCGATTTGCATTATCTTTATTTGTTGTTCATATGTGTGTATTATAAGGTTTGAAAGTTGAACTAAGTATAAGTGTTTTAAATTAAATATGATTTGAAAAAAAAATTGTATGCTCTAGAGAATTTTAAAATTTACACCAAAAGACGACCAAATTTGTTTGCCATATATTGATCTCACGCACTGGCACTGAAGGAAATTGACGATAGAGGAAAATGTGACAGTTTGAAAATACATCTCCAAATCACCAAAACAAGAATTACTCTAGCTTATACAGAAGTGGCAGGAAAGCGATACGCCAGTCTAACGGTAAACCTCCCATTGGAGTGCACAACTGCAGAAATACGACGGTGCATGGACTCAACTACCTTGAGGAAGTATTTTGTTGGACTTGTACACCATACTTCTTGCATAGCGGTCCACTATTCTGTCAGCTGTGTGCTGAATATTCATCAAGGGTACTCGAATCGGGAGTCGGATCCTAGAGTCAGTATCTTTGAGGGTACATTGCACAATCCTCATGCTTATGTTTGTTGAGGGTTCATCATTGAACATCGACATTATTTGAGGCCGTTTTGCACACTTAAGCGGGAAATAATTCTTACCAGTCGATTATGGTTACGTTCTCAGTCTTTTTATGGCCATGCTGGTTTCGTAAATTACAATTTTGCCAGAATTCTTATAGTCAAGGTACAGCCTTAAAGTGGTATGTAAAAATCAAAACTCCTCTACCTCCTTAATCGTTTAACCCATCTCACACAAGCTCCAACAATTAAGATAGCTTAAATAGCTTAATCGTGAAAATTTACCTTTCTCACGTCGGAAAGAGATCCAGATGCATCCACAGATATTTATAGTTTTATATATGCTCTGGCAGACCAAACCAATGACATGCATAAGTGACGTCGCTATGAATTTTGCATAAGCCAGTGGTACTTCAATGTAATGTGTGTATGATACAAATAAAACATACTTGAGTAACATGTTGTATGACAGGTATGGTTTAATCAACACATTGCTCCTCAGCTTGCACAGGCTCATGATTGATAATGATGCAAATGTCGCAATATCTCAAACCGATACAAGTCAAGTGTTAGGCGATTGAGTGTATATATTACTATGGTTTCATCGGCCTTTATAGATTCCAGTCAAGGATGAATCATGCCTCATAATCAAATGATGGTCGCAGTAATTTATATTAGTATCCACCGCATATGCAGATGCGAGTGCTTAGCAGATATTCAACAAGGGGAGATGTGGATCTGAATTTTCAATAGGTTTCGTGCTATGTGCAGTTGAAATTTGCCTGCGTATTCTTATTATCCGATTTATAATGTTTGTAAGGAGATATTTAATCAGATTTCTTATTAAAGATTGCTTTGTGATCTGTCTCAGATGAAAATAGACTATTCTTGAAGGTCGAAAGCAGCTCTATGGCTAGGGTTTGAAAATTACTGTCATTCTAAATACCGGTAAATACCAGCGAAAATTTTCAATATTGGTTTTAAGTTCTAATTTTTTACCTTAGCCTTCCAAGTGGTTTGGACGAGATACTTCGCCCATCAAGGTCTGGTCAATTTTGCTAATGATGAGAAATCTCGTTTATTAAGATCTGGTCACTTTTGCTATTGGCGAGATGCCTCATCGAGAAAACCGCCTGAAGAGTTAAGAATAAAGCTAAATAATAAAATATCACGACTATGCAAACTGATAATTTGTGATTTAGGTAACATCAATTCCTACCAATCTATAAAACGGCTTATGGTTTACGACCCTATTTTTCAGTCCCGAAAAGTTATTTTATTTTTATTTTAGTCAGTGTTGTGTTACGTATTCGCTAATGCAAATAAAGCAAAGTGTTTTTCACCCGTATCCCATACGTTAAATTTATGCTGTAAGTTCCATTGACTTGTAATAATAAATGCGAGTTTTGAAAGTGAACAAAACTTCGATTACAACTTGGCTTGCTTCAGAAACACTTACATTTAAAGGCAGACCATTAAATTGACAATTATGTGATAAGTGCTAATAACTATCTGGGTCGGTCATGAGAATTATTTAGTATTTCTATTTTAAATGTAACTTCACTGAAGACGAATGGTGATAGTTTCCCCCAAGTTTAACTAAACTATTTATTTCTTAAAGGTGCCCTTCTCAGAGGATTTACAAATGAAATTTATATACTAAAATTGGATTCATTATGCTTAAGATTTTTTCAAATTCATGCTACATTTGCTTACTGATTAATAAATATTTTTAAAGAAGTGTGTAATTGTTAACCTATATGTTTCTTACAGTGGGTATATATAAAATGGGAAAAGTTTCCAGTAACTATAATATCATTGTGTTATTATTCTACTCTAAATATAACAAAACTGTTTACAGAATCTTTCTCTCTTTGCCATGAAAAATATAACTGTCTTATACAAAGCTAATTTGTTTCTCAACTTAAAAATGCAGAAATCAGATATATTTAAATAATTTGATTGAGCTATAATAATTTAAATAATATTTTTATTATTTCCTGAAAAAAATATACGCCTCTGCTTTGACCAAAACCTGAAAAGGTTGTGCATAGATTTTGAATACTTTAATACCAACAAATGCGATTTTATCACAATGTTATTAACTGTAATTTGCAAACAAAAGTGCGAAAGGTTGTTCTTTTTATCATTCAGACATGATACAAGTCTGAGAATAAAAATAATCCCTCAAGCAGAATTCCTAATTGCAACTAAGACGTTTGATAGACGTCAATTTTCAATTGACTTGATAAGTGAGTAAACTGGAATATTCTTTTGAATGTAATTTCCGAGCTTTCCCTTTGGGATTGACCCTGTACCGTCTCCTATATCCCCTTTTAGTGTTCCTGTACGACGTAAATTCATCTACCTATATACCTAACTGAATGTAATTTTTAGAAATATGATAAAAAATGTTAACGATATTATTAAAGAAATTATATTATTGTCGTACAATAGTATTAATATTGCACATACCCTTGAACATAAATTATATTTGAAAACTTGTGATCATAATATTTGTTCACCTGTAACAATAATCCTTGCCGGATTGGAGCTGACCACCGTGAGGCCAGTCAGTCTGTGTTTTGTGTGGCAGCTAAAACTGCTCAAGGCGTCGCTTTGCAGAACGTGTCGAACGTGAAGCTCTCCCGATGGAAATATGCTGTAACGACCTAGGAAAACATAAGGTAAAGAAACTATAACACAATGTCCAAAAATGCAATTTAAATTTACAAGTTACACAGAATATTGAAACATTATCAAAATTAAAAGTGTATGACGAATGTTTTGGGCTACAATCAAATCCTTTGTAACTGATTATTTTCGCGGTGTGTTGGTGCTTATCCCATGCTGGATAAGTTCTACACCAAGCTAGATAAGAGCTAGATAGGCTCTAGAAAAATTTTACACAAGCAAGACTAGAACTAGATAGGTGCTAGATAAGTTCTACACCAAGTTAGATAAGAGCTAGACAGGTGCTAGATAAGTTCTACACCAAACTAGATAGGTGCAAGATAATTTTTACACCAGCTAGATAAGAGCTAGATAGGTGCTAGATAAGCTCTACAAGACATGGAGGTGCAAAACTAATTTTTCAGCTGTTGTTGGATATTTCTTGGTTGTGATGCGGAAAGCATGGTTCTATTTCACCACTCAGAAAATAATTATAGATTGACTAAGGAACAACGTGTGCATCAGAACGTGCAACGCGCTCAGAAGGTTATAAAAATAAGTTTTTACGAAAATAACAGAATAATTTGTTCCGGTACTTCTTAATTCTATGAAAGGCTATTTCATGATTTAACATTGTAAAGCTGAATGCACGCAGCTTTTTTTACGTTAAAATCTGTAGATATTTATGCTCCACTAAAACTGTGGCAGCACCATCCAAAAGTTACAATCAAAGGCACTTACTGGACTTCGATGTTGTGTCTACTTTCTCCATGGGATCTTTAATCCAGGCTTCTACAATCACATAATCCTTGACGAATCCTGGTACATGGCACTTTAAGACAGCCGTATTTCCTTTCAGAACAAATTCGTCATGCATTTCTACAGCGTACCTCTGTGGCATCACTGGAAAAACAAAATATCAAATATATGAGTAATGCTTATAGAAAATGATTATGTTTTATGTATCTATGTAATGCTTTTCATGTGAAGCTAAATGTGTTAACTAATCCCTTTTGTCTAGGTATAACTTTGGCAACGATCATAAGACCATCTTTTACCAGTCACACTGCGATCATGTCCTGTTCATCTTGGAGTTGCTTCATATAGATGTCGATGCTATCTAAAATATGGGAAGGAGATTTTGAGGCATGTGAAGCAGATTTTTTTAGAGTGGCGAGACTTTCCGTGTAGTTTAAGCTATATAATGCAGCTTCATCGCTCAAAGGAAGCATATTTAAACTACGTGTCAAAATGGCAAATGAATCCCGTAACGGTCGAATTTATATAGTTTATATCATTCGACTATTAAATAACGTCAATTTCTGTGCCATTTACCTTAGGAAAATGTATATAGAGATTTATTTAAAATACACTTAGGTACTTAAAAACAAATGTGTTTTAAATAGTTAGACTAATTACTTATAGAACGAATTTCAAATATCCTTTATTACTTATACGACCGTATTGTGTTATTAAATAACAAGCAGTTGAATTATACATTGTAATAATGATTGTAATGTTATGACAGCCCAATTGAATGTATCGTAAAAATTCAATGATGCTCTGTTATAGCATATTCCAAAACATTATAACATCATAATAACATTAAGAAACATAAGAACACCAACATAGGATTATATTTAAATTCATATTATTAACGAACAGTAACTTAAGTACTCAAAAGTACTCCTGGTGGTTGTCTCTACGAGATATCTCGACACTAACAAAACTGGACGAGATATCTGGTAATTAGAAGAAACTGACCAGATCTTGTTCTCATCACCATAAAATTGCAATATCTTGATGACGAGATATCTCGTCATTAGCAAAATTGATCATATCTTGATGGTAGGGATATCTCGTCAAAACCACAAGGAGGGGTAAGTACTTAGAATATTATTATTTATAAAATGAATTTTAAATATGATGCATTACTTATAAGACCATGTTATGTTAAGCAATGAGCATTTGAATTATAAATTGTAATCATGTTTATAATCTCATGACAACGAATTGAATGTTTCTTCAAAATCCAACGGTACTTTAGAACATCTTATTATAAAACATAAAAACTATTTCCAATTAAATTTAAAATCATATAATTAACCAACAGTAATTTAAGTACATAAAAACAAATGTGTTTTATGTACTTAGTATCTTATTTGTGGAACGAATTTTGAATATGTTGCATTATTTATACGACCGTGTTTTGTTAACCCCTTGTGGTGACTGGATACTTCTACGAGGTATCCAGTCATCAGCAAAACTGCCCAGATCTTGATGGACGAGATATTTCGTGCTTAGAAAAACTGCCCAGATCTTGATCTTGTGATCACAAATAATCGGCTTTATCTCGATGACGATTATCTCGTCCTAAGCAAAGTTGGTCAGATCGTTATTGACGGGATGTCTCATGGAAACCACTTACTAAGTAAAACGTAGTTGAATTATCAGTTAGTTGAATTAGATAATTGAATAAGCAGGCTTATTAAGTAAACGCAGTTGAATTATAAACTGTAATCATGATTGTAATCACATGACACCCAATTGACGGTTTCATCAAAATCATTCGATGCCCTAGAATAGAATACACCAGAACATAAAAAATACTTCCAATTATATTTAAAATCATATAAATTAAACCAACACATAATCTTTCACCCTGCCATTCAATCCCTTTTTATAACACGCAATTACAGCGCAGAAACTCTTGCTTGTTACCAGCAGCAATCATTTTGTACCGTATAAAGCAAAAAGATAAAAATAAATAACACAGATTTCCAACTTCAGATTGTTCTTCCAGTGCTACTAACTTCTAAAGCAACACTTTTCTACTACTCTCAATCCTGTTTTCAAAAGAAACTACGAACTCCATGCCCAAGAGGCAAAGGCTGCTTTCTGTGAAAAGGTTCCCTTTTTTTCTCTACCGTCTTCACTTTTCCCGCTTTACTCCAGTTTCTTGTTATTTTCTCGTTATATGGTCCTGGAGTAGTCACTAGCAGCTCTAGCGAGGCTCTAATTAAGGGATTCGGTGTTCCTTTTTTACCGACGGGATTTCCGTGGTAGGGGATTTCTTGATAACGGTGAATGGTTTGCTGTGCTTTGTCGCAAGGTGGAACTGTGATTTCCGAACCCCTGGTCTTGCAAATGTCGTAGTTGATTATTTTGGTAGAAGAAAGTACATTATTGGTGAATTTCTTTCGTATCGAATCGAATGAAAAAATAATTACTCTGAATACTTCTTGGATACATTTGTTTTGATTGTCGTACATAGCAAAAACTAAAGTGAGATCATTTCAGGAATTTCTGTTTCTTTAAGATTGACTTTTCTCGATTTACTCCAGTTTCTTGTTATGTTCTCGCTATATGGTTCTGTAGTAGTTTCTGGCAGCTTTAGCGAGGCTCTAATTAAGGGATTAGGTGTTTATTTTTACTGACGATCTTGATAACGGCGAATGGTTTGTCGTGAGGTGGAACTGCGATTTCCGAACACCTGGTCTTGGAAATGTGACAGTTGATTATTTTGTCCATTTGACAAAAGAAAGCATTTTTATTGGTGAATTTCTTTAATGTCGAATGGAAAGAAAAATAATTACCCTGCATGCGTTTTCGTTACATTTCTTTTGATTGTCGTACATAGTAGCAACTAAAGTTTATTCACTATAAATTTCTGTTTTTCTACTTAACCCTCCAGATGGTTCACTTGACGAGGTATATCGTCATAAAAAACTGACCACATCTTGTTGGACGAGATGTTTCGTCATGGGAAGAAATCACGATCACGATCATTGGAAGAAAACTGACCAGATCTTGATCTCGTCATCATAAAAAATCGGCAATACCTTGACGACGAGATACCTCGTGGTTAGCAAAATTGGTCGGATCTGAATGGACCGAGATACCTCGTCGAAACCATTTCGAGGGTTAACCCTCCTGGGGAGTTGTCTCGATGACGTACCTCGCCATTAGCAAAACTGACCAAATATTGATGGACGAGATATCTTGTCATTAGAAGAAAACTAAACAGGTATTGATCTCGTCGTCATTAAAAAATAGGCAATATCTTGATGACAAGATATCGCATCATTTGCAAAATTGTTCAGAGGTTGAAGGACGAGATATCTCGTCGAAACTACTCGAAGGGTTAAGATTGTTTGGTTTCTTAATCTGTGGTAATATTTTACTACACGAGTACTCATCAGACTATTGACCTTTGAATGAAATAGACGGACCATGTGCGCGCAGCTTCATGCTATTCCTTCCTATCAAACGGCTTGAAGGTCCGTTATATGGCTGTGAGAAAAAAACATGGATTCAAATGTGAGACAAATTATTGATGGTTAAGGCGTATAATCAGTGTGAATTAAAACTCTAGTCTGTGCTTCGAAAGCCAATCAGTCCAATTGATTGGTAACCCCACCTGATATACCCTTCTGAGATCTTACGACAGTGATTCAACACACACGCTCTGTTTATTTCAATAGAAGGTCGATGTCTGACTGGGGAATACTATTATTGAAAACGAAGTTCGAACCACTTAGAACCTCCATGCCCAGACCGAAACCCAGAACCTGTTTATGAGCGTGTGTGTTAGCGCTCACTGAGTTAGTGAAAACTGTGAACGAGCGTAAATGAAAACCAGGTATAAGCGTTTTCAGAAGAAATACGTGAAGGCTTAAATGAAAAGGAGCAAGTCTGGTGAAAGTCAACTCTGCATAGATAGAGTAGTAAACAGAAGCTACTGAACGAAATAAAAATTAGAGATCGAGGGTTTGGAAATTGAAAAGAAGACGGTCATAGCATTGTTAATCTACAGGGTGTCCCAAAAAGGTTCTTCCGCGATTTACCTTTTTACCATTTGGAGATAGGTAGGCAATGTAAATTGCAAAAGTGCATCAAATAAGGTAAGTAATTAAGATATGTGAATAAAATTATCACGTGATAACAATTTAAGCGGATACAGTATTTAATTTGTATACCATCCCTCTAGATAAAAATCCGAGCTAGCAAAAATGTTCCTTACCTGCATCCCTATCGTTAGCAGAAAACTGCATTTCTGTAGGTTGAACAGTAACGGAGGCATAAGGACGCAAAAAAGTTGATTTATACCGCTTGTGCACAGCTGTTCAAGCAGTCTGATTAGGGACCGCATACACAATGCTAAAAAGCATTTCTTTTCGGTCAGAAAGTGCAACATTGTGCAAAGTAATGTATTATTGCAACTGCAGATGAAAATCGCAATGCATAATAGTAGACAATGTAATCTTTAATAAAAATATTGTAGAAAAAATGGTTTAAATAAAAATAAAAGGAAATTTTTCCATCTGCAGCAATGCAGAACTTAGTTTTTCATTCTTGGCCATGGGTCAGTTTCCGTTCTAGATTAGATACGGCCCCCTTAAAATAGAAACTCCTGTATCTTCGTTACTATTCAACCTACAGAAGTATGGTTTTTTACTAACGATATGGATACAGGTAAGGAACATTTTTGCTATCTCGGATTTTTATCTAGAGGGGTTGTATAGAAATTAAAAACTGTATCCGCTTAAATTGTTATCACGTGATAATTTTATTCCCATATCTTAATTACTTACCTTATTTGATGCACTTTTGCAATTTACATTGCCTACCTATCTCCAAATGGTAAAAAGATAAATCGCGGAACAAACGTTTTGGGACACCCTGTATAATTACTACCAATGTTCAAAAAGTTCCAGGACAGACGTAATAGCGAATTTAACAATTGCGTCCGGAAATTTGCGTGTGGACTCCCGGAAGCAGAAGTCATTTCCAATAAGAAGGGAGTCATAAACCGTTATTTAAAATTTTTAAGTAGCACTGAGGATTATGAAAGTTATAGCACGCCCTCTTTTCCCGTTGGTATTGAACAGCATCGAGCCAATATCGTTTTTTTGTTTTAAACTGAGTAAAACAAATACAGAAACGTACGATAGGTTAAAAGAAGCAGAATTAGCCTGCAGTTTGGTTTTTGCACGTTTCTTTAAAGACCGGAAGTTCCTTCTATATCATGACCAAAGTGGACGTCCTTTGACAATTCGCATGTTGGGAGAAATTGAGGAAGTTTGCAATCATTTACCGCTAGATCGGCAAATTACCGCTCGAATGTTGGTTGAATCAGAAAACACCAGTCCCAACTTCTCATGACATTCTTCGTACTGATCTTGGAAAAATAAAACTTAATTAGAGACTGGAACGACGCATTCTGATCGATAAGCAAAAGGAGGTTGATTGCTCCAAGATAATGAACGACCACGTACCGCTTTGTCGATTCAACAGATCCTGGCACATCATCAGATAACTGTTTCCCACGTCCCACATATTTCACGGATCTATCGCCCTGTGATTACTTCCTGTTCCCCATGATAAACCGGGCACTAAACGATAGGGTCAGGGGCAGATATACCAGCTATCAAAGTACATGTGAGAAATCAACTCGCAGACATGACAGCAAATGCTTTCCAGAACTATTTCAAGAACCTTCAGAAACGCAGCAAGCTCTCTTGTTGATTCCTTAAGGCACTTATTTTGAAGTAAATAAACAATAATTGTTGATGTTTCTTTTCATGCCTTTTCTAGCCGTCATCTGACCGTGGTTCAAAATTACGTGGTGTTGTCCTCGGATCTTTCCCCTTGGGATTGAACCCGGACCGTGACGTTAATTGAAATACCCCCCCCCTTTTCTAGCAGCAGTCATGGAAAGTTTTGGACATATGTTGTATTTAACGCTAATCTGCTTACCAGAAACGTGACTAGAGATTCTCCTCTCCAGGTGAAACCGGAATCGATTGGGGACCATTCAATCCCGACACTGTTGAACTGAAGGCCAGAGTGCTAGCCACTCGATTACCAGTAGAGTGTGTTTTTACCTTTCTGATGGTTGCCTCGACTAGGTATCTTGTCATTAGCAAAACGGACCAGATCTTGATGCATGGGATAACTCTTCATTAGAAAAATGACCAGATCTCGATGGATGAGATATCTCGCCATTAGAAAAAAATTATCAGATCTTGATGGATGAGACAACTCGTCATTAGAAAAAAACTGACCAGATCTTGATCCCGTCATCATAAAAAATCGACAATATTTTATTGATGAGATATCTCTCAATTAACAATATCGATTAGATCTTGATGGAAGAGATATCTCATCGAAACCACTAGAAGGGTTAATTCACTTTCAAATATTAACACAGTAACAACTCATGACGAATTTTTTCTGCTTCAAAACATAAAACATGTATCAAAAATATTTTATTTTAGAATAAGTAAATAAAAGCAAAAAAGATAACTGGAGCAAGCATTCTATCAATAATTCTAAAAATAAAATTTTTGAAACATTATTTCATTTTTTATAAATTCTGCACACATAAACGTCCAGGTAAATTTATGAAATGTCACATTGAATACCACCTTAATTTTACTTTCCCGAAAGGAGAACCTTGACAGTTAGTGGCAGGTTTCACTACTCGTATCTTCCCATGCATACGTTATGACAGGAAACCCTTTGAAAACATAAACGCGTTACCCGGAGTGACAAGGAAGGGAATTCTATAAATTAGACAGCGCAGTAAAGAATCCTTTACTCTACACTTTGCATTTGAAATTGAAGCATTGTACTAGTCTTTACAAAAATAAAAGTGCATAGTATGTGTCTTGACTTGTGCTCTAGACAGTGATAATATATCACGTATAAAAATATTATTTAGTAAACCAACAAATACTTTTGAAATTTCACTAAAATATAAAAGCTTGTGACAATGAAGTTCAAGTGAGTGGTTTGTCCAATACTATAGTGCCTACACATTTTTATAAAATAAGTGTTTTTAGATATTTGTGATTTCATTTATCAGGACTTTTATCAAATTTATGCAAATGAAAAAGAGAGTTGAAATATGGTGAGTAATAAAATTATTCCTCGAAATCATAAATTCTTTTTTTACACAGATTTGGTGCCTTCTTATAAAAAATAATTTCTCTCTTACTTTTCTGTCATTTTACACAAAGTTGTAATCGACCAGTCAGGTGCTGATATAAAAGAAATATAAAAGTATATTGGGCATGGCAACATTTTTATGTGCCAAGGATTGTGATAAAAACTAGTAGTAACGTGACGTGACCCTTGTACTTCTTCCGTCTGTCAGGTGGAAACGGACATTCAACATCTGATTGTTCCATGGACGCAAGACAATTTGCATACGTTAATTCATCATCTGATTGGTCCGTTGAGGCTGGTGCACGTTTAAAACTCTCGTGGTGTCAAATGTCCTCACTTTAGCATCGTGTGGAAGTTTGGAGAGTGGGGAGCCAGCTCGGGTATTGACCTCGTCAAATGACCGTGATTCAAAATTACGAGGTGTCTTCAGATCTTTCCATTTGGGATGGATCCCAGACTGTAACCAATAGCCCAATGTGCTGCTCCAGTGCGACGTTAATTAACAACCTACCTACCTAGGTATATTTGACAAAGTCTTCACGAAAAAAGTTTTATTTAGTTAGTCATTTTAAGTCTTCATTTTATGTTATTCTTTGTCTGTACTTTACATTATTTTTTTGTCTGCAAAGACGGATTATACTCGAAAGAAAATCCATAATTTCATAAGTTAGCATAATTTCCTTGGAATTATAACTGTTACTGGCGCCTTAAAAAATCAAAAACTTTATCAAACATATGACCTATTTTCTTCATTTTTTATACTTTATAACATCCGAATATTAAACAGCAATTTTGGCAATATGATTATGGAGCACTGGGGCAACACATCTGGCTATTGGTGACGGTCCGGGATTAAACTTGAAGGGAAAGATCCAAGGAAAACTCCACATAACTATGAAACAGATGACGATATTGAAAGTAGGAAAAGAGCTCTTTGCATGTTGAAATTTGTAAGATATGCTAAAATCGCTCTCATAAAATCCCATCAAAAGTGAAAGTAATCCACTTTACGAAGCAGGACCACAAAATCAAATTTAGATGCAAGGTTTGGATGTAACAAATGGTCCGAAATGCTTGCTTATCCAATTTTCTAAGAAATGATAGAATAAAAGTGCAAGCAATAAATTGTGCAAAGCGGGGTTTTGTACATCGTATACAAATTTAAAGCATATTTGAATGGAATTTTTCAGAATTTTGTCATGAAAAATAAAGCACAAACCAGAGTTTCTGCTAGTGATAGTAAATATGAAAAACCTAAAAATACTTTTCCCTTTGCTTGTAGCAAGAAAGACACTTGGGAACAGAAACGTAAATAATGTCGTGTGAATTCAGTAGCGTAAAATACTATTAGTGCATACAAAAAAGTATTTACGCATTATGATTTGGTTGCTTTCGATTTTACGTAAATAAAGGCACAACGAGTGACATTAGATGTGTTTCTACAATTATATCGGGCTGCGGTAGCACGGTTCGAAGAGTAATGGATTATCAACCGGAGGATTTCGAGCTCAAATCCAACCAAAGGCCGTCGTGTACAAAGATGGCTTGTGCACTTTAATTCTGTCATGGCTTCAAATATCCTCACGTTGGCCTGGTTTGGAGAGTGGGGTGCCAGCTCAGGTGTGACCTCGTCACCTGGCCGAGGTTCAAAATTACGTGGTGTTATCTTCGCATCTTTCCCTTCGGGTTTGATCTCGGAGTGTTGTCAATAGCCCGTTGTGTTTCTTCAGTGCGACGTTAATTAAAATACCATACCTACCTCCTTACAATTCTATCATTATGGCATATAAGAATCAACCGTGAAATTAAATATATAATTCAGAAAAAGTTAAAAATTACAGATCATCAATAATAGTTATAATGGCACACCGGCTACAGATAAATAAAATATGCTCAATTTATTTCTTACGATTCTCATCAAATCAAATTAATATAAAGCTTTTAAACAATGTGTGAGCAGGATAGCAGAAAAAATCTATACTAGTTTTTAAATTTTGGTTAAGATCGTAGACGTGAAATGTAAGTAAACTGCGCATTGTTATTGAGAGGAACTTCAAAAAAGTGTGATCAACATGTCGACTAGTAGTCACGTGGCATTTCAGTGAAAAATTGACTCGGCTGTCAGATTTGGCATCTTATCGCCTCCTTTGGAGGTTTAACATCTTACAGGTTTGAATGGTGAAAGCACATTTCTATAGAGTGGCGACAAAAATGTTGAAATCGCCAGTCTTCTACTTTGTTGCGCGAACCAATCAGATGACGATCCACGGCTTGGAGAAGATGCCAGAAATGGATTGGCAGCTTCTGAGACAATCGGATGACGAACGAACGTTTCCACCCGGTCGACGAAAGTATTCTAAGGGTCACATTATCACAGGTTTTAGTCGCATGATCATTGGCACATCAAAAGGTTACAATTTATATTTCCTCTATGATTACGATGGCATACAAGAAAAGCGAGACACCTATTCCTTAGTCGGAATAAAATGGTTAATCTGTGTGAAAAATATAGTAATGAATCTGTAGGGCAACGTGCTTCTCGTGCGTATTCCGGACGGATGTTCCGAGATTCCTAAATTCTTGAAAAGGGGCTCTCCTGTATCCTCCGAGTTCCATATTTTTCTCGATTTCACATTGATACTCTCTGTGGCGTATCGGTTTTGTGGATGGAATGAAATGGGAGCAGAAGGGTCGTTTGCTGCATCGTCTTTTGCAAGGGAGTCTGCTTCCTCGCCTTCCTCCTGTCCAGTGTGTGCCTTATTCCAAATGACGAGAAAGTCCTAGACTTCACGCATGATAGGATTTTTGAAAGTCTTGCTTGCGATGGCTTTTAATGGCTGCTTGATTGTTGGTGTAGAGAGCAGCTGAGCTGAAAGCCTGAAGTGATTTTAGGCTTCTCTAATTGGGGCCAAGGCCTTGGTCTGAAGCACACTACACTCATCGGGTTGTCGACATCGGGTTGCCATCCCGACTGCATTTCTTGTCACTAATGCAGTCGGGATGGTGAGAGAGTGCTGTTGATCAGCCTTACGTCGTTTTGGAGGCGTTAGTGTAGGCCTGGAGTTGTTCCTATTGTGATCGTGCCTCAGTTCTTGACACTTTAGTAGGGTTGTTTTGTGTTGTTGGATGCTCAGTCCCTGTTATTACTTCGAGATCGTATTTTTCGGATATGAGGGCTTAGTCATCAAGTAAGATGATTTTGTCAAGCTTAAAAATTCTAGTCTTGACTGAGAGATGAAGTGGAGGAATGCTTGTTGCAACACAAAGCGCTGACTTGAGAGTGGTGGAATAAGCAAGTCTAACAAGAGAAATCAAGAAATCAACATGTCTGTGGTATTTAGGCTTAACGATAGATGAAATGCTGCATATAAAAAAGAATCCGATGCCCCCATAACGCAATAAAACAATGTGCACTCAAGCAGCACTTGGTTGAGAGAGCACATTGCTGTTAAATATCGGAAACATATGCATGCAGCAAGTAGAACCGGCAACTCAAAAACATCACACTTGGATGTTGTGACTTTTTAATTAGCATGGCAGAATACTTGTTACATGAAACAGTTTTTATTTTCAAATATGGAATGTAAACAAAACTCTCAATGGGGCATTTCACAATGACGTATGGAATACTCATACACAGATTCCTGTCAAAAAAGGTCTTTATCTTTTATTATTCTTTGTTAATCAAAAGAGTTTTGACCATAAACTATTTACTATAAAGTATCCTGTATACTTCTCTTTAAATACGCGTATCTCAAATTTTTGAGTACATCTCATTTTTTCTATAAATAAAGAGCTAATAAGAAACCGACATGTAATGGGACATTTTTGGTCACACTGAGAACTCCCACCCGCCCATTGACTTCATATGTGCTCTATTTTTATAGAAAACACTGACATTTACCCAAAAATTCGGCAAAAGGTTTTTGAAGGGAAGACAATTTAAGTTCCTAAATAGTTTTTCATTAATAAAGAATATAGCAAAACACAGAAATATTCGTGTCTAAAATCTGAATCTGATTGTCCCATATGTGGCTGTGGAATACATCCAATACATCACATAAAAATTAGAAAATTTTTCCCCAACAGTGTGAATTGTGTGTGGTGAATTTTTCACGAAATATAACCCTTGTGCCATAAAAATCAAGACATGAAATAAGTGAGATGAAGTTGCAAACTTTTAACATGCCTAGTTATGTAATTTCGGGAATGAAACCGAATGTACGTAATACGGTTTAAACCCAACCGCCCTCTATATTCAACCTCTCATAAAATTCAATTTGTGAAAAAGGTCATTCAAAATCACTTCGTATCATCGGTTTGAAGTCATCACTGTTTGTTTCTTTATAATTTATGTTTGCCTGATCACTTAAGCTTGAAATGTAGTGGTCACTTTAAAATCAACACGTTGAAAACGTGTTGATTTTGAATACAAACACTTGAAGCAGACTAAAAAGAAACATCCACAATTATCACACGATGTTATATTCTAATCACAACTCAAATATTTAAACACCCGGTCTGATCCATAAGTAAACAACCTAACCCTATTAATCTTCCAAGTACAAACAAGATACACTTGCTAACTATAAAGCATCCGCTGATCTTCAACACAATTGCGTCCCTATAACACAAACTCTGACTCTCCCAGATGAATACGCACGATAACTCAGCGTCGCCAATGATGCAATTCAATTAATTATCATCACGAAAATTATGCGGAGTCCGTGTCCGTTAACATGTTCCCTGCGTCTGCAAAGATATCATCTCTTATTTACTTGAGCTGTCCTGATGAAATTAGATAGCATTGACGAAGTCTCTAAGGTTCCTACCTTAACCTAATAATCGACGCCCCATTGCTAGCTTAATTGCATCAAGATCGTCACTCGCTTGCGCAGTTCTGATTATGATAAGTGGCACCGTTTTGACTACTGAGGCGTGATTTGTGCCATGTCGAATCTGGTGACGATTTCTGATGATTCGGGATAATTTTAGGAAAGGACTGTGGATTTGGCAGTCTGATATGATATGTCAGGATTTAGGAATGCGGATATTGTCGTGTATTTTTAGCGAGTGCGAACCAGATGTTACAATTATACTTTGGAAGAAATCAGGCGGCAACATGTCCATGTAAAGTGTTGTTGGGGAACAAATAAGTATATTGTAATTTAGATATTTATTTCCACTGAAATTCACAATACAGGTACGGACTTATGGCAATCAGAACCATTGGAATTACATATAAATTTCAACAGTTCTGATTGTGATAGGTGGCACCGTTTCGACTACTGAGGCGTGATTTGTGCCATGTCGAATCTGGTGACGATTTCTGATGATTCGGGATAATTGTAGGAAAGGATTGTGGATTTGGCAGTCTGATATGATATGTCAGGATTTAGGAATGCGGATATTGTCGTGTATTTTTAGCGAGTGCGAACCAGATGTTACAATTATACTTTGGAAGAAATCAGGCGGCAACATGTCCATGTAAAGTGTTGTTGGGGAACAAATAAGTATATTGTAATTTAGATATTTATTTCCACTGAAATTCACAATACAGGTACGGACTTATGGCAATCAGAACCATTGGAATTACATATAAATTTCAACAGTTCTGATTGTGATAGGTGGCACCGTTTCGACTACTGAGGCGTGATTTGTGCCATGTCGAATCTGGTGACGATTTCTGATGATTCGGGATAATTTTAGGAAAGGATTGTGGATTTGGCAGTCTAATATATGCCAGGATTCAGGAATGCTGATATTGTCGTGTATTTTTAGTGAGTGTGAACAAGTTTCATTATAATTGTACTGTAGAAGCAAGGTGGCAGTATGTTCATGTGAAGTGTACTTTAAACATGTTTTTACGCTGAAATTCCAATACAGAGATTTGAAATTCCCTGAATTCCTGGTGGTTATCTCGATGAGGAATCTCGTCATTAGCACCAGATCTGATGAACAAGATATCTCGTCAATAGAAGAAAACTGACCATATCTTGATCTTGTCAAACCAAAAATACGCAATATCTTGGTAACGAGGTATATCATTATCCGCAAAATTGGTCAGATCTTGATGGAAACCTCCTGGAGGGTTGAAAGGGAGGTGCATCAAAATCAATATTTTTTGTTAAAGAATGCATGTCTGCAATTGTTGCGCGTAGGTGCTAGATGACACTGCTTGGAAGGTTTGATAATCGTTCTTCTTAAACTTCTTCATTCGCAGCGCATATTTTGCACATGATTGAGTATTACAAGATTTGTTGACATGTATGGGTCTGCCTCTAGAATAGGAAGAGCCTCTCAAAGATTGTATAGTGAACTCTTCTCCTAGGCCGTTGTAGCCCAGTTGGAAGAGCACCGAATTAGCAACCGGAGTGTTGCGAGTTAGAGACTCGATCCAGTTAAAGACCTTCGTATACATGGGAGCTAGTTCACGTTATTTCTCTCTTGGCCTCAAATGTCCTCATAATGGTGAGGTGTGGAAGTTTGAAGAGCGAGGGTCCAGACAGGTGTTTGCATCGTCATCTGACCGTGGTTCACAATTACATGGTGTTGTCCTCGAATCTTTCACTTGGAGATTGATCCCGGACCTTTGCCAATAGCCAGTTGTGTTGCTCCAGTGCGAAGTTAATTAATTACTATTACCAGTTGGCAGATTTTTCTCAATCTCACCGCTTCTTTGATCTTGTTGAAATTGTTGAATATCAACAAATGTTGTGTGTTGGTACTAGAGGGTGCTTTTGGGAAAGTTAGAAAATAGTCCTTTATTTAATCTTCGTCATTTGCAACACGGATTTTGTCCATAAGAGAATGAAACGAATTCCAAGATAGTTAACATGCACCTTATATTTGGGGCTACAATTGGTTGGCTAGGTTTTATGACGCAAGGTCCATATTTGGAAGGCTGGGCCCGACAACGTCTCGTAAATAGATATACACCCGTAAGAAAGCTTTAATGACACAGAAGAGAGAAAGACACTGAGGCAGGATTCGAATCTGTGCCAGTACAATTCGCAGAATACTGCCAATGGAAATGGAGGCGTGATTGGGTTTTATGGTGCAAGGGCCATATTTGGCCATGCTGAGGCAAAAAAATACCAAGTAATGTATTACATAGACACACAAGGAAATTTTTACTGAGACGGAAGATAGAAATACACCCATGGAGGAATTGAACATAAGAGGAATCGAGCCTTCACCATCTACAACTCGAAGTTTGCTAGCACAATGGGCATAACCACGGATACACGACGGTTCCGCCAATGGTAGTAGTTAATTAATTAACGTCACACTGAAGCAACACAACGGGTTATTGGCGACGGGCATGTGGCGGGACGCCAATGGAAAGTGAAGAGCTGATCAAAGATTGTGCCGTGAATGCTACACGCTTTGTTCAACCACCTGTGTAGAATACATATCAACCACTTTGGAATTTGCGCAATTATCTATCAAGTGGAAAGTCCGCATTCGAATGACGAAGTTTAGAAAAAGAACGATTTGTAACAGGACATTATGATTTGCATCGACAATCTTGAAAAATATATAAGCCATAAGCTAAATCTTTGTATGTGTAGCCAGTAATAATCACTGTATATGCGAATCGATATCATACTGAAGCACGATAAATATTTACTTATATTACTAGACAGCAGTACCACTCATCTAAATATACATAAAAAACAAATTCATGTCTAGACGCATTTTAAAATTTCCATAATGGCACGACGAAATATCCAGATTTTTGTCCATATCTGTGAGTGCAGAAAACAAAATTTCATGTATTTAGCATATTATAGTTTATACAGCATATTTTATATATTCTATAGACATTTGATTTCAAATTCAAATGAAACTGTTTTGTCCGAATACCCCGAATACTACAAATCAAAACCTCAAAATACCATAAAATATTTTACGATTTTAATATCCGATACCGTTCCAATGCAAAAAATAACATTTACGACATCTCGTCGAATCCTCATTCCCAATCCCTCGACCACACCTTAATACCCCACCGCAAATTCGTAAATTCCTAAGCAAAAACAGTTCCAAGCAAATGAACCCATATTAAACCCCCCTCGGCATTTTATTGGAAACGCAAAGCAAGTCTCTGGGATTTACGACGCAGTTCATAAAAAAACAAAGCGACCGGCTATTCCGATGCAAATATTGGCAGTGCCTTCCTCCCAATTCTATCCCGAATATATCCCTCTTTTAAACTACAGGTTCTGGAAAGAGATTGGAAACTCATACCTTCAAATCTACTCGCTGTTTCCATTTTCACTCCGGAGTACGATTACTAGACGGATGGGTCATTTTTGAAGTATTTGAACGTTTGTTGACATCTGAAATTATATATTCTAAGAAATATTGAAATCTGAGATTCTGTATTCACCCCATGGCGTACTCATAAAATAGTAAGATTGCACTTATTTGGAAGGATGGCGCAGTCTGAGTTATGGATGGAAACTAGTATACTTTTCTGTGATTTGTAGCGTAGGTGTGTTTGATTGGGAGTGCTTGCGCTTTTTTATGTTTTATTATGGGACGTTGGTAGTAAATTTCTGATAAATTCTGGAAAACTGTTTTCCTCTATATTTTACATTTTGATGAGCTCTAATGCGGAATGAAATTCTAAGCCTAATAACATTGGGAATAAGAGTTTTTTGAGTATAAATCATATATGATTATTCAATAAGTTATACAAAGATACGGTTCAACCTCGGAAAACGTGACGAGTGGCATATATGCCTAAATGCGACAGAGTAGGGAGATGATATGGCTTGGGAATTAAAAGAGTTGTTCGAGTTCTTTGGGTATTAATCTCATACGTCATTTATAAATAGAGAAATATTCAATAATTTATACAAAGATAGGGCTTAGCTTCGGAAAACGTGGTGAGCTCTAGAGGTAGGTCGGAATTTAATTAGCGTCACACCGGAGCAGGACAACGGGCTATTGGCGACGGCCCGGGATATCAACCCCCGAAGATAAAGACCGAGGACAACACCACGTAATTTTGAACCACGGTCAGATGACGAGGTCACACCTGAGCTAGCACCCCACTCTCAAACTCCCACACCACGACAACCTGAGGACATTTAAGGCCATAGCAGATTTAACATGCACCAGCCAGCCCCCTTTGTACACGACGGTCTTTGGTTGGATTCGAACTCGCAGTCCGATCTCGGTTGCTAGTCCGTTACTCTTCCATCCGGGCTACCGAATTCCTGCGCTCTAGATGAGTCCAAATGTGAACGGGTAGGATGATATTACGCAATGCAACTCAGAGCTCGGGTGTTTTGGGTATTAGTCTTGTATTTCATTCACATGATTTCAATTGTGTTTTGTCTTTTCATCTTTGTGGGGTTTCATTGGCTCACTGGGTTTTCCCACTGCACAAGCAACCTCCGAGTTATAGGAGGCGCAGGTTCTATTCCTGTACCTAACCCTGGATTATTTCTTTCTTCTGTGCCGGTATACATTTTCGTGTGCATGTCCATCACTTGACGCTGTCTATCTTATGTTTGCAGCAGATCGGCCAACATATGGTCCTTACGCCATAAAAAGCTCAACAAATAAACCTTTAAAGTATGACATATATCAATAATTAATCAAGATCACTTATCTCCAGTTGGAGATTAGTGCGTACCTTTTCTGAACAATTCTAGTCCCTCTGGGAAAATAAGCTTTGTTTTCTAATGAAAAAACAACTGTTTGCGTTTTAAAATATACCTTACGCCTTTTCTTATTTTACCGATGTTCTTTTACATATCTCTTAGAAAACTTTGCCCTCTAAACACCTAAAACATACAAATTTACATAATTATCTCTAGTCTAGTTCAGTGTTAATCGATTTAATTAATACCTTCGCTGGTCGTACGTTGCACCAAATATGGCTTTTGTACCATAAAACCCAACCAACAAACTTTATAACCTGGTATTTGCGTCGGATATTATTTAAAATAAATTAAGGCAACTGGTTTGCAAAAAACTTAATGTACTCTTGTGAGGTGATAAATTTTATTCGCATTTCTCGGGGAGAGTATTTTGAGGAGAATATATATATAATACAAGGGAATTATTTTATCTTACAGAATTCCATAATAATGCAGCCCTAAATAAGAAAAGCATAGTTGAAAAACTGCACATAAATGTCGCTGAGTTTTAAATGAAAATAAAGTTGGAATAAATTAGTCTACATTAAACCTAGCACTATGTACAGAAAGTAGAATGATCTTTCTTAGACGGAATTTTGTAATTAAAATGATAAGCTTATAAAGACTTCAAGCATACAGTATAGATATACATAGTAGGTAGTTAATTAAAGTCACACTGTAGTAACACAACGGGCTATTAATTGCGAAGGAAAGATCAAAATACAACACCATAGATATACATCAAAGAAAGGCCTCAGCGTTTTTGAACAATAGCCTTGACATTAAATATACAGGGCAGTGAGAAGTTTTCCGAGAATTTTTCTTTTGGTTTTCTAAATATTTGTTATGAATAAATATTTCGTAGTATTCTTAGGAGGATAATATTTGTGACTGTGTCGAGAAAGACGGACTGCGAGCGCTTAAATAACACATGTGTAGTCAATGTTAATGACCAACAGCAAGGAAGTAAGTACAAAGAAATTTCTTCCACTGAAATTGAAGATCCAGTCAGTTTTTCCGTTTCTCAATCTAATAATACTGAATATTGTCTCCTCTCAAATTTGCACTGATGTGTGTAAGTGCTTGTTTCGAAACCCAAGAGATGTGATTTTTTAAAAGCAATAGGACCAAATTTCAATTTTAATGTGAATAAGAAATACGCGACTTCTTTTGATTTTGGTGTTGAGAAATCTCGTAGTGAAGGTGTTTGAGACACAACAAATACAAATCTTTAGAGATCAGAAAGGGATATGTGAATAAAAACCAGCAACAATTATTTTAAAAATGTTGTCCGGAGGAAATTACAGTGCATTACAAAATATCATTAGTCCAGTTATTAACCCTTTTGGTGGTTATCTCGACGAGGTATCTCGTCATTAGCAAAACTGACCAGATCTTGATGTACGAGATATCTCGTCATGAGAAGAAAAACGATAATTACAAGGAAACTGACGACATACTGATCTTGTCATCATCAAAATTAGGAAATATCTTGATGATGAAATATATCCTCATTAGCAAAATTGGTCATATCTTGATGGACGAGATATATCATAATTTTATGTTCGCCAGCATGTAACACCGCATACATTACTGCACCCCTTGTGATCAATTCATTAAATAATACTTCTGTTAGTGTAATGCATGAACTTAAAAAAATTAGAAAGATGTTTCGGTTTGTTGGTTTTGTGTTTTATGGCGCAAGGACTATATTTAGCCACGTTGCTCCAAACATGAGACAGCAACGAAGTGGGAAGAAAACAAGTAGAAGTGTAGGCCAGGGTAAAATGGAAAAGAGGACAGATCACTCGCGTACCTCGGGGTTAAATAAAGGTATTTCGGAGTAAATGTTTTCTCCCTACGGGCCCTCGTCTTATAAAAAAATAATATATGGTGCAGCGGTCTCACAAAGTTTGAGAACCACTGATCTGAATGGTTTATGGTTCCATATATTTTCATTCAGACCAGAACAACATTTACTGAATCTTATCCCCATAAAAGTTTACAAAACCATAAATAAAACTCCCCAAACACAGAGAAACGCACACCCTACATTCCTCCAAAACGCAGCCTCACCAGACACGAATACAATAAACTAATCTTCCTACACTTAAACCTGAGAACCCTTCGTCTCTAGCAGAAGCTCGAACACTGCAGCAAAACCTTTTAGGTATCACTTTCACGTAATAGAATTGGGCTATAAAAATGCCTTAAAACTTTTCTGGGGGGCGCGGTGCAGCGATAGCGATTCAATTTTGCTAAATGGACCACTTTCCAAGACGACGCGCAGAGCTTTTAGCTAATTATTCGATTCCTTTCAAGAAATTCCGTGTCATCCATTAAAAGAAGCGACCACCCCTTCTGAATAATCCGCTTTCGAGTGGCAAGGAACTCTTCATGCGGTGTGGTCACCAATCATCTGGTAATGGCTGTTTTGAAACCAGCTGCTGCGTAATTGCAGCTGTTGTATGGTGTGTAGTTGTAGGCTTAACATTTATCGGGGAATGTTGTGAGTTAGCAGTATGGAAGTGGGAGTATGTAATGGGAAATTGGTAAGTGTCGTGTGAGTAGGTCTTTAAATGCAGAATTCGAATACCGTAGAATGATGTTTCGAATCTGTTGAGTGGTCGTGGTATTTATATTGGAATCGTTACTTTATGATGCAATGTTGTACTTGAAGGTTGAAATCATAAATGAAAATTCAGAATTCCATATCACCATAGTCTTAATTGAATAGAATACTTAAGTTTTCAATTTTTTTATCAGGTAGTATACTTCAGAAATTCCTTTTCATTCATTAACCCCCCTGGTTGCTCGGTCTCGACGCTGTACCTCAGATCTTGTTGGATACGATATCTCGTAATTAGAAGAAAACACGATTACGATCATTAGAAGAACACTGACCAAATCTTGATCTCGTCATCATAAAAAAGTATGCGTTATCTAGACGAGCGATACCTCATCATTAGCAAAATTGGTCAGATTTTGATGGAAGAGTTATCTCGTCCAAAACACTCAGAGGATTGAAAGAATCGGCACCCCTGAATAATCCGTTTTCGGGTGACATGGACTCTTCATGCGGTGTGGTCACCAATCATCCGGTAATAACTATTTTGAAATCAGCTGCTGCGTAATTGTAGCTGTTGCGTGGTATGTACTAGTTATAGACTGTTATCGGTGAATTCTGAGTGAACAAGGAGCGAGAGTTTGTTATGGTAATTTGGAAAGTGTAGTGTCATAGGTAAAATACAGAACCAGTGAATGGTGATTGGAAGCTGTTGAGTGTCTTAGTTCCTTGGTATTTGCATCGGAATCTTTGCCCTATGACGCAATGTTTTACTGAAGGTTGAAGTCATTCATAAAAATTCAGAATTCATTATTACCATAGTGTTAATTGAATAGAATATTTACATTTTCAAACTTTTTTACACTAGAAAACAGCAATTCCGTTTCATCCATTAATCCTCCAAGTGGTTTCGACGAGATATCCATCCATCAAGATCCGACCATTTTTGCTAATGACGAGCTACCTCGTCATCAAAATATTGCCAATTTTTTATGATGACGAGATACAGATCTGGTCAGTTTTCTTCCAATTACGAGGTATCTCGTAAATCAATATCTGGTCAGTTTTGCTATTGACGAGTTTCCTCGTCGAGACAATCACCAAGAGGGTTAAAAGAATTGACACCCTTTTTGAACATTCCGCTTTCTGGTAGCATGCACTTCTCCATGTGGTATACTCACCAATCATCTAATGTCAGTTTGAAACCAGCTGCTATATCACGCGTACGTGTTATAGGCATTTAAGTGTGTTGACAGTAATTGGTAAATGTGAATGAACAAGTTCGTTGTTGGAGTGTGGTATGGGATTAGATGTTGTGTGTGTAGGGTATTCGCATCATAGAATGGTGCTTGGAATATTGAGTGTTTTAGTTCCATTCAATTTATATTTGAATCCTTGCCAATGAATATGACAATGCTTTACTTATATGCATAAATACATTCTGCGTAAAACAAATCGAAACGACATGAAGTCATTGTTTGCTCGAAATAAAACAACATAAGTATGTATCTACATGGAGAGAAAGAAATGATTACATTATAATTCAAGTCATTTATGAACATTCAGCATTCCAAATCCATAGTATTGATTGAATAGAATATTTAAATTTGCAAGCTTTTTTTGGACGTGAATAAGTCTTTAAAATCTTAATTGGGGGCATGCATAAGTCGAACATTAGAAAAACGTATTACAACGGCTTTGTCTTATGATTTCAAAACTAGAAGAAATATCTAGAAGATAACTACAGCGGTGCGTAGACAATGGATGTCCGTACTTGACATAACCTTCGGAGGCAAGACAACGTGATATTGGCGACGTCCGCGCTCAAACCCGAAGGGAAAGACCCGATGACAACACCATGCAATTTTGAACAACGGTCAGTCAGATGACGAGGTCACACCTGAGCTGGCAACTCACTCTCCAAACTTCCACACTACGCCAACGTGAGGATATTTGAGGCCAAGACAGATGTAAAGTGCACCAGTCCCCTTTGTACACGACGGTCTTTGGTTGGATTCCAACTCGTAATCCTCCAGTTGTAATCCGTTACTCTTCCAACCGGGCTACCGCGACCTAAGCTCGGGGAAGGAGACAACAATATGTCGAAATTACATAGCGCTGGGCGGGCTTTGAGCCAGTGTAACTTGGATTGAAGAATACCTAAGTGGTGTCATTCCAAATCTACCAAACTACAATCACAGGCCTTCAATCAATAAAATTATCATACATCAAAATAAAAATGCACTTTAATAGTTCAGACTGTAAGTTGATTGTTGAATATTTATACAATAACCAATCGTTCAAACTTCGAATGACTGCTTCATACATTCCACAATCCAACGTCAGGTTCGAGTATTCATGTCAAAACTACGGATTGTGCCCTTGACACAACCTATTTTTGTTGGTCATATAACATCATGTTTCATCTATTGAAAGAATCAATTCCCTCCCTCCAATTCTGAATAATCCGATTTCGTGTGGAATAGAAATCTTCATAGGACGTGACCACCAATTTTATTGTAATGGCTGCTTTGAGACCAGCTGCTGTATAACTGCAGCCATTGTATCACTTGTACCTGTTGTAAGCATTTCAGTGTTAACAGTTATTAAAGAATGTGAATGAATAAGGAGTAAGAGTGCGTCATGGGAATCTGTTTTTTCGTGGAAGTAGATATTTAAAATGCACGAATCTGACATCCCAAAAGGCTGCTTGGAATCTATTGAGTGTTTTGCTTTCTGGTAGATTCCATTGAATTTTTATTGGAATCGTGGCTTTATGGCGCAATTCTTCACTCGCATGAGTAAATTATTGGAATAATTTATGAACATAAATAATTCCATATCTAAAATGTCAATTAAATAGAATATTTGAACTTCCAAGCCTTTTTTGGATAGGATAGTTCAGAAATTCCGTTTTAGCCATTAAAAGAAGCGACTATCCTTTCTGGATAATCTGATTTTGAGTGGAATGGTGTCCCACATTTTCAAAGAGGATGAATAGTACATAAGATAATCTAGTTATACTATGCCTAAGATATATAAAATCTAGAGTTATAAGGTATATAAAATTTATTTATCTAAAAAATCTAAATGGATATTTAAGGTATATAAATATTATTTTAATTGTTATTTAATGTCAGTCTTTTAGATGTACAGTGGAAAATAGTGTTTCATCCTCATTAAAAATCTAGAGCAACTGGATTTTTACGCACTAAGTGTGTTTCTCAGGCAGAAATCTAATCTTCAAAGAAAAAAATGCCTTATTTAACACACACTTTTCCAGTCTAAAGATCACCCCATCCTGGTATGGAGAAGCTAAGAAATTCATATCTTGAAATTTTTGATTTAGCATGTTTCACTTGCAAGCCGACGATGCATCACACAATAAAATATTTGTTTAAGGTGCTTCATAATTATTTTATAACTGCAATGGTAATGGTAAATAAAAAATGTACTGGAGCAACACAATGGGCTATTGGAGATGGTCCTTGATCAATCCTCAAGGAAAAGATTCGAGAACAACATCAATAATTTTGAACTATGATCAGATGACGAGGGCAACAGCTGAGACGGCACCTCACTTCCCAAACTTCTACACCAAGTCAACATGAATTCATAATTGTAAAATATACATTTTAAGTTTAGAAATACATCAGATAAAGAAAATTCAGCCTGAAAATTTTGGTTCTATCAGTCTATTTAAAAATATCTCCGTATTTTGTACAGCTTGATGATGAGGACTAATCCTGAGCTTGCATCCCACTCTCCAAACTTTAACACTACGCTAACGGGAAAAAATTTGAGACACGACATATTTAACGTGCCCCAGACCCACGTACACGACGGTCCTTGATTGGATCGAGTTCCACACTCGTAACCCTCCAGTTGCTAATCCCCGATACGACCATCTGGGCTGCGACGGGCTTTCTTTTATGTGCTAGTTGAATTTGACAAATAAATGTAAAATGGACTTTAAATACATCTGCAAATTTATGATATTCTAATAAAATATATGTAATAAATGCTAATCATTCTAGAATGTTTTACCTTGTTTTATACCCTGCTTATAGCATCATTTCGGTTTGTTGAGAATAATTGCACACTGGACATATTTGGCCAAGATGCTCAAAGCATAAGTCAAACAACACCACACAATGGACATATTAGTTATGTTTTAGTGACGCAAGAGATAGAAACACACACAAGGCATGATTCCGGAAATCAATTCAAGTTCTTACTATCTTAAAAAACTTATTCCTCGACTTATGGACGATACTGTTTATAGAAGAAAATTTAATGTAAATACCGATTGTTACAAAAATAATGTTCAATTTGTTTTCTTGTGTGTACTTCCTTCTAAAACCATACATGTATGCATGCAAAACTCTTGAAAAGTGTAAAAACTTCAATATCGTGAGAAATTACGGCTATCTTCAAGAATAAAACCACAAACCGCGCACCAACAAAAATCCTGCATCCCCGTAACAGCCTCAACCCGCATAACACACCCCATTTTCCAGCCCTGCATCTTAAACCTCGCATCATGTTCCCCCATCCATGGATTAAACGGCTCGCTGAGAAAAGGGTGGACGGCCAAGGCCCCACCACCCCTCCCAAGAGACGGACTAAGGCCGCTTATCTCTCGGACAACAGATGCAGCGAGGAAGGCTGGCACCGCTTTGTCTTTCAGCGAGAAAGTGGAGAAGACATTGAAGACGGTTGGGGGAATACGAAGCGAATGATAACGTGCTGAAACGGATCGCATTGCCGCTGGCCTCTCTTTCCTCTTTATGGTGAAGTGCTAACAGGGGGAATATTTTTGTAAAAGGTGGTACTTTCTTATGGAAAGAGATTGGGTCCGAGGAATGGGATGATGGAACGGCAAGATGTTCCTTGTCTGGATGCGGGTTGGGTAGGCTTAATGGTGCACGACATGGTCTTTTAGATTTTACTTTTTGGAGCAAAGCTTTGTAAAGATCTGAATTACTCCGATATCGTATCGTGGGAGCTCTTCTATTTATTCTTGGCCATTTTATTGGAATTGAACACTTGCTTGAAACTTGAAGATCATTAATCTTTTCTAAAGTATATAGATAGGATAATAGATTTGGGATAATTTTATCATTCGATCGATACTGAATTTTTTTGTAAATGCTTTTAGAGAATCTTTACAAAAATCAATTTTATATAATAGACAGGACTTAAAAACTTTTTAATATAAAATATACTCCACTAGCTTCAGTAAGTTTGATTAATTTTGTAGCGATCTGGAACATTTTCTATGGAACAGCTCGAATTCACAAATAAATGTTAAACTTCCTGGTGGCTTATTTTTGGGCTGCAAACTGCCATGTAGTAACCAGCCTCTGATACAAGACCTTTTCCTATCTGGATATTCATTCCGTTTGGAGTAATAGGATAGGTTTGTCTCCACGATATATGTAGTAATTAACAAAATTGACCAGATCATGATGGACAAGTAATCTTGTCGGAACCACTTTGAGGGTAAAATACAGCATTTCGAAATTAATGATGTTCTAAGCAGAATTTTACATAAAATTTTCCTACTTTGGAAAGTTCCAATTTTGTTATATGTGTTGTGAATCATCACTTAGAAGATATATTCACATTTTTTTACAAACTCAAGGTAAACCTATTTATAGTTTTAACTTTTAATGACACTTTCTACCATGATATGTTGGGGTTTATGGCGCAAGGGCTATATTTGGTCAATTTTTTCCAAATACAAGACAAACAACGACAAGTATTGGACTAGCCCACAAAAGAGTTTTACTGATACAGAAGAGAGAAATACACTCAGGCCATCATTTCGGAGATACATTCCAATTTTTACAATCTTCAACCAAACTTTCCCAGTCTTGATATTCGAACGATGAGGTGTATAATAGAAGAATAATTTAAATACTGAATTTTTTAAAATTATGTTCAATTTTCTTTCTCCTTAGTATTAAATTTTCCTAATATGCTATTAGCCCGGTTGGAAGAGTAACAGATTAGCAACCGAAGGGTTACGACTTCAAATCCAACTAAAGACCGTCGCGTACCAAAGGGTCTGGTGCACGTTAAATCTATCATAGCCTCAAATGTCCTCACGTTGGAAGTTTGGAGATTGGGGTGCCGGTTCAGGTGTGACCTCGTCATTTGACCATGATTCAAAATTACATGGTGTCCTCGTATCTTTACCTTCGGGTTTGATCCCGGACCGTCGCCAATAGCCCGTTGCGTTGCCCCAGTTCGATGTTAATTAATTAACTACCTGCCTAACTAATATGCTATATGCTAATATACAAATCCCTCAAAACTAAATTACAATACCGTGAAACATTAGAGTTTCTTCATGGATAAAACACCCTAAACAATCCACCCAACACAAATCCTGCATTCCCTGTAACAGCCTCAACCCGCATAACACACCCCATTTTCCAGCCCTGCATCTTAAACCTCGCATCATGTTCCCCATCCATGGATTAAACTGCTCGTCGAGAAAGGGGTGGACGGCCAAGGTCCCACCACCCCTCCTAAGAGACGGACTAGGGCTGCTTATCTCTGGGACTTCAGATGCAGCGAGGAAGGATGGCACCGCTTTGTCTTTCAGCGAGAAAGTGGTGGAGACATTGAAGACGGTAGGGGAATATGAAGCGAATGATAACGTGCTGAAACGGATCGCATTGCCGCTGACCGTTTTTTCCTTTCTATGGTGAAGTGCTAACAGGGGGAATATTTTTGTAAAAGGTGGTGCTTTCTTATGGAAAGAGATTGCGTCCGAGGAATGGGATGATGGAACGGCAAGATGTTCCGTGTCTGGATGCGGGTTGGGTAGGCTTAATGGAGCACGACATGGTCTTTTAGATTTTACTTTTTGGAAACAAATTTTTTCGAAAGTCTGAATTACTTCAAAGGGTCTCGTGGGAATTGTTCGCTTTATGGTAGTACACTTGCTTTATTAGAGTTCGGATATTCACTTTTCATCTTTTAGATTGTTTTTGTAAAATGTATTTACACGGGGCGTCGGTAGTAGATTTGGAATGCTTTTACCAAGCATTCGGTGATGAATGTTCATTTTGTAGTAATAATGTCTTTGAGTATGTTTAGAATGAAGTTTATAGAAAGCTTTTAAGAATCTATTGAGGTTGGAGAGGTTTAATAATACTCGTCTAGTTTTTTCGATTTTAGATTTGGGTGTTTTTTTGCAATGCGTTACGAATTACTTCGATTAATGTTTAGGGAGTTCGCTTTTAGGACTGAAGTTTGTGAAAGCGAAAGGTACAAAGAAGTAACAACAGTGAAAATTTGAATAAAAATTTCGCCAATGCAATTCAATATTTTGACCGTGAATGAAGTTTCAAGATATTGTTGTTATTGTTATTGTTATTTCAATTAACGTCACACTGGAGCAACACAACGGGCTATTGGTGACGGTCCGGGATCAATCCCAAAGGGAAAGATCCGAGGACAACACCACGTAATTTTGAACCACGGTCAGATGACGAGGCAACACCTGAGCTGGCACCCCACTCTCCAAACTTCCACACCACGCCAACGTGAGGACATTTGAGGCCACGACAGATTTAACGTGCACCAGCCCCCTTTGTACACGACGGTGTTTGGCTGGATTCGAACTCGCAACCCTTCGGTTGCTAGTCCGTTACTCTTCCAACCGGGCCACCGCGGCCCGTTTCAAGATAAGATCAATGTGGTTCAAATTACGAGATGGCGTCTGCTGACTTTCCCTTCGGGATTGATCCCGAATCGTCGTCAATAGACCGATGTCTGTCACTCCAGTGCAACGTTAATTAAAATACCCAACTACTCTCAAGATAAGATCAAATTCAAAAAATGTTGCGGTCGTCAAAATGCGATAAGTTAGCTTCTTATCAGCACAGCTAACAAGTATAATCTAGCATGGCTTATTGAAATCCCGCCAAGACCACAACAGTAACCAGGATTTTACTCAAGATAAACGGTTGCAATGATTACGAAATCAAATGATTGTTTCTTCATCGCCTATAAAAGGATTTTGTGTAAATCTAAATGTACGTCGTGCCCATTTGACCACCTCAATAGCCCGTTGTGTTGCTCCAGTGTGACGTTAATTGAAAATACCAATACCCATTTGACCACCAAAGTTAAGCACCTTCGGTTGTGACTAGCACTTGGGTAGCTAGGTAGGTATTTTAATTAACGTCGCGCTAGAGGAACACAGCGGGCTATTGACGATGGTCCGGGATCAAACCCGAAGGGGGGGGGTATTTCAATTAACGTCACACTGGAGCATCAAACCCGAAGGGAAAGACCGAGGACAACACACGTTATTTTGAACCACAGTCAGATGACGACCAGCACTTGGGAGGGTGACCACTTAAGTACTGGCTTGCGCCGTCGATGAGCCTAACAAATTTGGCTAATCGATTAATTAAGTTATCGATCCCCTTCCATCTTTATTTTTATTTTAAAAATTTTATTTAAGAAATTTCTTTTCTGATTTTTTCCCTTTTCCACTAGGTAGGTAGGTATTATCAATTAACATCACACTGGAGTATCACACGGGCTACTGGTGACTGTCCGGGATCAATCCCAAAGGGAAATAATCGAGGAAACACCACGTAATTTTGAACCACATCCTTTTCCACCAGGAGACAATAGCCCGTTGTGTTGCTCCAGTATGACGTTAATTGAAAATACCAATACCAATCCACCAGGAGATGAGGTGCTTCACAGCGGGTGCTCCGTAAGTGATATATCCAGTCTAGGTCTAAGTGATTTTTTTTGCACAGGAAAGTGCTTCCTTGTGCGTATTACGAACGTTATGTCACGGCTTGTTTTTCGAATACGATTTCAATATGTCAACAAAATTTTTAAACTTGGATTCCGAATCGATATATGACAGTTGATTGGCCAACTAGATTAACCTTTAGCCTACGGGCAGTACAACAGTCCTACCGTGAGATTTTTCCTTCCTAGAACGGCTCGGTACAGATGCTGTTCCGAAGATTTTATCCCCACCGCTGACATCGATCACCATTTGGGAGCTGTCAGCGACTGGCCCTACAGAGGGATGGTCGTTTTGTTCGAAGCCCTACTCTGTCGATCATTCCGTGAGCGCTGAGAAATACAGAAAGTCGCGCCGGTGATATCTCTAGCATGCCAAACACTATGAAAGGAAAGAGCGCTAGGTGGTCAGTCGTAAACTAATTCACGACTCTCTCTCACAAGTTCTGTAAGGGGAAGGAAGTCGAGAGAAATCTGCCGTTCTTAGAACGCGGGTAAGGAAATTTGGGCGCCGTATCGTGAAGTTTAAGCGCCAAACGTCCCCAAAAGATATAAACTACACTAAGGTTTTAACCTACCTACCTACGTATCATGCGAGATAGATAGATAGTTAATTAAGGTCGCACAGGAGCAACACAACGGGCTATTGTCGACGATCCGGGATCAAACCCGTAGGGAAAGATCCAAGAAGAAAGCCTCGCAATTTTGAACCACGGTCAGATGACGAGGTCACACCTGAGCTGGCACCCCACTCTCCAAACAGAATCATGCATTTTTGTGAAAGTGAGTAAAATATCTGTCTTCTACCTGTTTTTTTACTCCGAACATCCATGTTATAAAAGAGTTCGTTCGAATTGTAATATTTTAATCATATACCTCTCACCAGAGATTGAGCTTCCAGCACCAATTCAAGATCAAAGATGATTTGAATGTTGATTTTGGAGTGAACTTTAAGCCTCTTGGTGGTTGTCTCGACGAGGTATCTCGTCATTAGCAAAATTTACAAAATCTTGATGGATGTTGTAACTCGTCATTAAAAAAATACGAGATCTTGATCTCATAAAAAATTGCCAATATGTTCATGACAAGATATCTCGTCATTAGCAAAATTGGTCAGAACTTTATGGAGGGGACATGTCGGAACCACTTGGAGGGTTAAAGACAATATATCTCGTCAATTGCAAAATGGATTAGATCTCGATGGATGAGAGAGATATCTCGTCGAAACCACTTGGAGTGTTAATATTTAATTAAAGGGACGATTACAAATATCAAGTCTAGATTAATAATAAAATCATTTCCAGCGATTGAGACACAAACTATCAAAATCCTGATTCATTTGTAACAGTTTGGAAGAGAGAGCATTCTAATTAGAGTTAGTGTGCATGAACTTTAAAAATAAGTGTTATACACATGGGAATCTAAAGAAAATTGGGACTTTTCATTGTGCGATAAATTGGAAATAACTGTTCTCGGAAAGTCTCGGAGGGAATGAAGATAAATACTGTGTATACTGTTTCATCCAATACAGCTTTCTGTCTTGGAAGCTGCATGTCTTGGAAGCTGCATGTCTTGGAAGCTGCATATCTTGGAAGCTGCCTGAGATATCTGCAGATTGATGAATGATGCAAGTCCTGATTCACATTTTTTAATTCAATTTTTCAGGATTGAAGTTGACAGTAAGCAGAGAATCAAGTTGTCTCCAAATGGTTTCGACGATATGCCTCTTTCATCAAGATCTAACCCATTTTGCTCTAATGGTGAGGTATCTAGTCATTAAGATGTTGCTAAATTATTGATGATATCAAGATCTGATCAATTTTTTCTAATGACGAGATATATTGTCCATCAGGATCGGGCCAGTTTTGCTGATAGCGACATACCTCGTCAAGATGTCGTCCTGGAGGTTTTAAACTATCCACTTATCATGTTGATAGAAATAAGAAATGTATTAAAGGTAATTTTAAATAGCAATGAGGGTTTCTACGATTTATCTATGTCGATTATTTTCCTATTTCGTGTAAAGGGCAAAATGGCTCAAATGAGCATAAATTTAAGGAGCCATAATATTTTTGTGAAAATGTCATTTATCGCAGAATTTCAACGAATCATTTTGCATGACAAGGTGAAATAAAAATTTAGTCATTAAAAACGTGCTTTTTTTTCCTGTAAACAGGACATATTTCAACTTAATGCCACTGGACACTGTCTTGTATGCCAAAAGTGACATTTTGTAGGTGCCTGATCTAATTTGGATTTGAATACAACGCTAGTAAAGCAAAAGGTAGGTAGGTAGTTATTTAATTAACGTCACACTGGAGCAACACAACGGGTTATTGGCGATGGTCCGCGATCAACCCCCCGAAGGGAAAGATCCGACGACAACACTACGTAATTTTAAACCACGGTTCACATGACGATAAAGCAAACGAATACCGGTTTATCTGCTCAGACTTCTACTGAAGTTCTAGAGTTGATGTATGTATTTTAATTAACTTCACACTGGAGCAACAGAGTGGGGTATTGGCGACGGTCCGGGATCAAACCCAAAGAGAAATCTCTGACGAACACAACACGTAAATTTGAACCATTGCCAGATGACGAGGTCACATCTGAGCTGTGACTCCTTTCTCCAAAATTCCACGCGACGCCAACGTGAGGACATTTGTGAACACTACAGTTTTAACGTGCACCATCCCTCTTTGTACTCGACGATCTTTGGTTGGATTCGAACTCTTTCGAACTAGTCAGTTACTCTTCCAACCGGGCTACCGCGCCCTCTAGAATTTAATTGCACGTATCTTAATTCGCTCCGGTACAGAATTGTTAGTGTTTTTTCTATTGATACCAGTAGCATGAAACCAAACCTTGCTAACAATTTTATTTAATACTTGGAATATAAAACTAGAAACTGAAAGCATGAAGTATAATTTATTTAGTTGTGAAATGAAACAAACGAGACTATTCAGAAGTATATTTGACAAAATATGTTTGATTTATTATAAGTTTACTGTAAAAGTTAGAAATAGTTTGTTAACTTTTGGGACGTCTCAGATGACATTGCAAGTTTGTTTTGTATATACGAATCTTGTAGATTGTGCACGTTTACGAAACTAGTTAGACAGGATTTTATGTATTATTTGGTTTAAATTACATATTTGACATGATCAGAATAATTTCGATTCTGAAAAAATGGTGGTAGTTTAGTTTGTAGACTCTAAACAGTCCTAGAGGTTGATGCTCTTTGGACATTAACGTAAATAATTTCAGAGGAATTTATATTAACTGTTAATTTAGCTTTGTAGTAAACATTCTGTTCTTACTGAATAAACATATGGCACTCTACACATCTTATTTCAGATTCTATACAGTACATTGCCTTATGAATTTAGCCGCTTTGTGAAACGTTGATTAATTAATCTTGAAAGGAAGTCTTTTGAAGGTTGATATATATTTAGCAAAGTACCTACCGCGGGTTTTGAACTGAGTGTTTTCCTTTTGGGATTGATGATCAATAACTTTCAGAACCCTCTAAAATATATTTCCTTATTAAGGCATGTATGAATATCATATCTTTGTAAGGAAAAGCTTGTTGGCATTGAAAGGTAATGGCAGTAAGTCTTAACGGTGTTTAGTCTAATTAGCCTTTTAGTAATAACGGATGAGCAACAAACCAAACCAAGTCGATTCATTATCCTTTATTAGCTTAATATTTCTTTTATATAATTAACGGTTGATTTCAAGTTTTGGTTGCCAAACCAATTCCAAATGGTATGGATTATTGGATGGGCAAAACTGTTATTTTATGAACCCGTCGTAATAGCTATGAGGGTTTTTCTGTCACTGTAAATGTAGGGGGATGCCTAGAGTGATATTGTAGCGGAACGTGTTTCGTAAACGTACTCCGAACGTGTCGTCACGTTGCTTGTTTTCCTATAATATATCAGCCCTGTGTTATAGAAATCCATTAGGATATTTTCCGAATTGATATGGCTTGGTCAAATATGGATCCTGCGCCATAAAACCAATCCAATCAACAGATTTTATATAGGATGGTTGATTAGTCGAAGCCAATTAAATAAAAAGCCAAATGCCGCCGGTAGGTATTTAAATTGTCACACTGGAGCAACACAAAGGGCTATTTGTGACGGTACAGGATCAATCTCAAAGAGAATGATTCGAGGACAACACCACATAATTTTGAACCACGGTCAGATGACGAGGCAACACCTGAGCTGGCACCCCACTCTCCAACTTTCCACACCACGCCAACGTGAGGACATTTGAGGCCACTACAGAACTCGCAACCCTCAGGTTGTTAATCCTTTTCTCTTCCAACTGGGCCCCCAAATGCCGCCGAATTGCATTTAAGATAATATTATAATTTGCAATGCGATGTATTTTAATTGAAAACAAACCAAATGGTCTGCAAATATTTTACTTCTGCTTCTAGATATTCTGTCATGGTATTAAGATTTCTTCAAAATATAGCTTATTGCCGTTTCGGCTACTTTTAGCATTCAACCTTAATGGTGGTTACCAATCAACTATCCTATCAATTCGAAATTAATTCTTTGAAATTTTTATTGGAGAAGTGCTGAAATCGTGTTAAGAAAACAAGCCAAGCGACATCACTGTCGGTAAAAGGCACAGGAAAGTCATACCACACCAGAAACACTGCTACCACCAACATTTAGCTTGAGAGAAAATGCATCAGACTTAGAGTCTCCTTAACTTATGATTATACAGAATGCTCTAGCTCCCAGTGCGACATTAATTAAAATACCTACCTACAGAATACTCTAGAGGTAGATAAGACCCACTTGTTACCCTGTGATTTGTTAAGAGTGAAACTATACGTCACATACGTCACACGGGCTAACGATTTTATTCGCTGAATGTAGTATGACGTGGATAGCCAGTAAAACTAAACATAAAATAAAAACATCAGAGCATTTATCCTAAAATAAATGTTTGTATCTAAAATTCTACCCAGTGCTTATTTATGCACAGATAAATTTGCAGTGCTCGAAGAACTGTGTTCTTATAGCGGAAAAATATGTATAATCAATTTAAGTTGAACGAAGTGTACAACATAAAAGACTACCAAAACAAGGGTTGTATAGGAGGCAAAAAATAATACGAATCAATCGCCACTTTTTCAATGCATTACCTATTCTTGATTTACATCCCACCTATTCTGTATCCCATGCAAGCAGGATACAAGGCCCAGCTTTTATAACGAGCAAAAAATAACGAATTCCCGGACAATCCCATCCTTTTCGGCGTGGTAATCATATTCTCCTTATTCCCGGAGCTTAACGCATCCATACAAGATTCATGCAACAATCACATGGATTCCCGCAAAAATCCCAGTCTAAAGGAGAAATAAATTTGATTTCCTGGGCCACCACAATCCCATTCCCAGCTTTGGGAACAGGATTTGCGCCGTAGGAAATCTTAACGACAGCGTCCGTAACACATGTTCCTGCGATTCCTGCCGTCGTCCAATAAAGTAACTTCCTTCTTTGAGGGAGGAACTCCTGCCACAGAAGAAGGGAAGAGGAAGAAAAAAAAAATAGGACTAACCTCTCTTCTCCAAAGGGCGGAAATCTAGGACTTGGTGACTTAACTTGTTTTCTTTTTTCCTGTAACCCTTGGTGTACGGGGGAGGTAACCATTCGGGAATTGTAGTCGAGGACACCTTTAAATTGAGGATGGTGGGATAATTGTAGACACTTTTCACTTAGCTGCTTTTGAGAGAGAAATTGAACCGTGGACTCGCGTGCTTTTATTTCCTGATGTTACTCCGTATGTGGGACAAATTATCTCGACAAGGATGTTGAGTCTCGTGGGATGAAAGTATTTGTGGAATCTCTTGTCTTTAAATCTAAAATTATTATACCATTACATCATCGTAGAAGATTGCGTTGTGGGTTCTATAAGAGTGGTTAACAAAATAATCTAATAAAACCTATCCCAAATTTAATTTAAACATATATAGTCTTAAATCTGACTGCTAATTGTAGGCAGCGCAGGTTTGATTCCTATTATTAACCCTGTGTGTATTTCTCTCTTTTGTGTCAGTAAGACGTTCCTTTTCGTATATTTGTCTCTACACCTTATGTATGTATGCCCATTACTTGACGTTGTCTGTTTTGCGTTTGACGCAGTTTGGACAAATATGGCCCTTGAGTAATAAATCCCAACCAACTATTGCGTATCTAAAATTATTGCGTTCAAGCAATTCATTGATGCTAGTGCAAGTCTATATATTAATTCCAAATTGGATTAATGGCAGAGTTTGTCCTTTATTGGACTTTGCTCTAGAAAAGGGGCAACTTCATTCTTTGAGGGGTGAATTGCTGTCACAGAGAAGACAAGAGAGAAATAGGAATAACCTCTCTTCTCCAAAGGACGGAAATCTAGGACTTGGTGACTTAACTTGTTCCCTTTTTTCATGTAACCCTTGTTGTGCGGGGAGATAACCTCTCGGGAATTGTAGCCTAGGACACCTATAAATTGAGGATGGTGGGATAATTGCAGACACTTTTCACTTAGCTGCTTTTGAGAGAGAAATTGGACGCCGTGAAGTGTTTGAACCGTAAACTCCTTACTTCCAAATGATTCGTCCGTATGTGTGATAAATTATTTGGGCTAAGACGCAGAGTTTAATGGGATGAAAATATTTGGGGCCGCACTTGTCTTAGAACAGAAGGACAATAAACATCTTCAAATTTAAACCATTATTTAATACAATTACATCTTCGTAGTAGATTGTATTCTGGGTTCGCTATAAGATTGGTAAACAAAACAACTTAATGAAAATCGATCACAATTTTAATTGAAATATCTATACAGTTATAAATCTGATTGTGAGTTGTAGGCGGCGCATGTTAAATTTCTGTTACCCTGGGTGTATTTCTCTCTTCTGTGCCAGTAACTTTCATTAATGAATGAGTGTTCGTTGTCCTTGTCCAGCGCGTCAAGTAACGTGCCCTCAAAGGCACATATTTTTTAGGTGAGTACATCCATAACAATCCCTTGATACCCGAGTAATCTGTCCTCTTTTCTGTTTTACCTTCGCCTTACTTCTGCTTATTGCTTTTTTCGGCCTCGTTGTTGTCTTGTGTTTGGGGCAGATTGGCCAAATGTCCTTGCGACATAAAACCCGAAACCAACCGTTACTTGACGCTATCCGTCTGCTGTTTCGCGTAGTTTGGACAAATATGGCCCTTGAATAAAAAAAACCAACCAACCAACTATTGCATATCTAGAATAATTGCGTTCAAGCAATTCATTGATGCCCTAATGTACTCTCTCTAGCAAGTCTATACATTCATACCAAATTGGATTACTGGTACAGCTTATCCATTTTCTGACCTTGCGACAAAAAGGGGAGACTTCCTTTGATGGAGGAACTGTTGCCACAGATGAAGGGAAGGGGAATAAAAAATAGGCCTAACCTCTCTTCTCCAAAGAGCGGAAATCTGGGACTTGGTGACTTAACTTGTTTTCTTTTTTCCTGCAACCCTTGGTGTGGGGAGGCAACCTTTCGGGAGTTGTAGTCGAGGACACATTGAAATTGAGAATGGTGGGATAATTGGAGACGCTTTTCACTTAATTGCTTTTGAGAGTAGAATTGGAACCGTAAACTGTTGAGATTTTATTTCCAGGTGATACGTCCTACGTGTGACAAATTATTTCGGTAAGGATGCAGTCTTGTTGGACGAAAGTATTTGTTGATGCTGTTGTTTTATAACTTAAGGCATCTTAAAATCTGAAATAATTATACAATTACATCATCGAAGTAAATAGATTGTGTTGTGGGTTCTTTATAAGAGTGGTAATCTAAATAATCTAATGAAAAACGATCACAATTTTAATTGAAGTATCTGTAGAGTCATAAATCTGACTGCGAATCGTTGGTGGGGCAGATTTGATTTGTGCTTCTTCCCTGGGTGTATTTCTCTTTTCTGTGTCAGTAAGACTTTCATTGACGTGTGTGTACTTACTCCTTGTGTATGTCCTTTACTTGACATTATCTGTCTCGTGTTTCGCGTAGTTTGAACGAATACGACCCTTGCATCATAAAACCCAATCAACCAGAATTACCAAGGTTAAAGCCGAGATTAAAAACCAAGCAAGTAACCTTCTGTGGGGCTCACATGCAAAATTCCAATTTATAACATGTAGTCTTCCGTGAATAGCTTTTTACCCCACAACACACTTAATATCTACATAACCACATCTTTCTAATGAATCCATAGATTCTTTCAAACTCTAAGAAGACTCGACTTGTCCTTCCTTCAGAAAAGAATGCTTCTTTCGAACGATTTAATTGGTACCTCCTTAGAAGTAAATTCTTTGAAAATATCAAATTGGTCCATGCCTTAGAATACAATTCTTTGGTAGGATTCTGATGCTTCTTGCCTTTAGGAAAGAATGCTGCTTTCGAACTATTTTATTGGTACTTCCTCAGAAGTAAATTCTTTGGAAAGAACCAATTGGTCCTTGTCACAGAATAGAATTGTTTGGTTTGATTTTGATGCTTCGTTCCTTAGAAAAGAATCCTTTAAAAATATTCTATAGCTCCTTTCCTTCGAATAGAATCATTTGGAAATACTCCATTGCTCCTTTCCTTAGAATGGAATCCCTTGGAAAGATTCTTTTGCTCTTTTCCTTAAAATAAAGTCTTTTGGAAAGATTATATTTGTAAAGAAGATCGAAAGTAGTTAGAAGCCTTGCAGGCTGTTGCTTGTAAGGTGGAATTATGCGTTTGAACCCTTAAGAGGGTTAACTGATTTGAGAGAGAAATTTGACGCCACGGAATGTTTGGACCGTAAATTCTTGCGCTTTTACATTCAAGTGAAAAGTCGTTAGGGAGATAAATTATTTCGGCTAAGTTGCAGAATCTCGTGGGTGAAACTGTTTGAGACCACTCCTGTCTTGGAACTTAAAGCCAATAAGCATCTTTCAAAATCTGAAATCATTATCTGATGCAACTCTATCATGGTATTCAGCTGCATTGCGAGTTTATGATGAACTTAACTACACCTCTACAACACTTAACTTACAACACAGTAGTATACATATCAGTGTAACCTCTCTCCACCATGAAGTTCTTTATGATAGATGAAGTTGCACTATTTCACACTTTCTTGCTGAATTGGTGACTGGCGGATGTGATTATGAACGACCGAAATTTCAAATAAGCCTGATGGTTCTGAGAAATACCATATGGCGCTAGCAACATTTAGCACGCACTTTAATGGGTGACCCATGGTGAATAGTTGTATTACCAATGCAATACCAAACACTTCCAAAGTGTCTGAAGTCCTGTGATAACATGCACCACTCTTATACCTTTCGCGGCTTCACTCATCGTCGCCTTCACTTCACAAGGTGTCTCACACTCAGCAGCTAAAAGTATCACAGGACAGTTCAAGATCGCAAAAGACAATTGCACGGCCACGCATTCGAAAGTACGAATCTTAATATAGCCCTCACGATCTCATGCAATGGTAATCTATCAACTATTGATAGTATCATGTTAATTTCAGTCACTGCTGAATTCTAGATGTATTATGGTGAACTTATCCACCACTACAAAATTAACTTACATAACAGTGTAAACTCTCTCCCGTATGACGTACTTTTTGGTAGACTAAGTTGAAATTTCATGTGTCTTGCTAATGATTCTCTTTACATGTTAAACAAACTAACTCAATAAAAACAAATCACAATTTTACATTTCAATTACTTATGGAATCATTCCAAACCAGAATAGCTGCATTCAAACAATTAGTTGACATTCATTATAAATATATACATTCATTGCAAATTAAGAAGTACAGGTGTATGTAATCAGTTGCTTAGAGTTAATTATATGAAAATGCAGCAGTTCATGCATGTTGGGCATTAATCACATTGGCAGGTGTTTCAGGAATTATGCTAAAACTACGAGAAGATCATAACACTGTTCATGACGCGTTAAATTAGTGATGCTAACCGACATAGACGAATTACGTCTTTGGGGTTATGGAGATTTGGTAAATCTCTTGCGAGAAACAGATTGTGGTGCATCCTTTCATGAAAATACTGAAAGCAGAACACTCTCCAAACAGTACGTCCAAACTTTCAAACCGTGTCACTATTAAAGCATAAGCGGGACCACCATAGTTCAGTTGGTTTGCCATTGCGCTAGCAATCTGCGAGTTGTAGGCGGACCCATTCAATTCCTGCCAGGTTCGATTCCTCACTGGGCATGACGCAGTATGGCCAAATATGTTCTTGCGCCATAAAACCCCAAAACCTACTTACTTACATCCTCACTTGGTACATTTTTTGTGTCAGTAAAAGTTTCTTTTGTGTATATCTATTACTTGATATTGTCTGTATTATGTTTGGAGAAGCTTAGCTATATATGGCCCTTGCGCCCCAGAAACCAACAAACCAACAAACCAACCTTAGTATAAATGTTAAGGGTACAAATTGAAATTACGCAGCAGAATGATTTCTGAAGAAAATTGTAACATGCAGCGCAAAAGTATTCAGTATGCTAAAATGTTTTCGTATGGGCACATTTATTTCATAATTTCCGATGACAAAACTTAAGAAACTTGTATGCACATTTATTTCCTTAATTATAAACACTTTTAGCCGTAGTTTCCTGTCTAATTAGCGCTCGTCTTGCAAAAAATACCCGTAGAGTGATAAACAAAACCTTAATTGCAAAAAAATGGAACATTGCTCTTAATGCGCATCCCAAAAAGTGCAAAAATAGTTCATCCTCTTTGAATTAAAAAAACCGCTCACAGAATCAGCAAAAAGTATTTTTTAAGATTGCACTTTATGTACAAGACTGCACTGTATGTACAAGACTGCATAAACGCAATACAAATATAATCAATATCAGTGGCGTTAGAAGAGTATAATAATTATAATTTTCAAGATTTTAATGAAGCAATTGTTTTAATGATTTAGATACATTTTAAAACTACTTTTTAAATTAAAATTTAATAACCCCGAAAGAAAAGAGTGGATATACAGCCTTAGATGGCTGTCAAATACCATTCTTCAACTAACTGGTAAACAGTTTTAAGTACCTTCATGGTTCAAAGCCATATGGATTTTGCCATAAAATTAAAATTTACATGAAATGGTTTGTTATCATGATTGACAACAACAAGGTTTCTAATCTTGTACAAATGCTAAAATACACAAAGATAGAAATCGTAGGTTTTAGAGTCGTTTAACCCTCCAAGTAGTTTCTACAAGATATCTCGCTCATCAAGATCTGGCCAATTTTGCTAATGACGAGATATAGTATCATCCATGAAGAGATCTGACTGATTTTGCTAAAGACAAGATTATCGTCCATCAAAATCTGACCAATTTTACTAATGACGAGGTATCTTGTCCACCAAGATCTGGTCAGTTTTGCTAACGACCAGATACCTCTTCGAGACAACTACCAGGAGGGTGGAGATTCATTTTTAAAAGTTGTGCCTCTGTATTTTATAGCACTTATCTGGTATGAATTTTTTATTCTATCGAAAAACAATACAATTTTAACTAAAGGTTCATTTTTAGTACTAAAAACCAGATCTATAAAACTGTTAAAGTTCGTTTTTACTACGAAATTATAAATACCATGTATGATTTTCGAAGATGATTAAACGAAACTAAATGAATCTCTTTCTGAAATCATTGTACTCCTGAAAACGAAAAGCCATATAAATCATACCTGTATTGTTTTCAATGTTACTTCATTGTAATGGATTCTTCAATGATTGCACTTATGTAAAGAAATATTTTCTTTCGCATAACTTGAAAGATCGGTATTCGATAAATCATATTTACATAAACACTCAATACCTTTCCGTCTATACTGCATTTGGAATTTTTATTCTCTCATGTATCTCCAATTTGTATAGCATACAATTGTAATTATACTTCAATTCCATGTGGGCCTTTAAACAGTTATCGAAGAAACAATTTCCAACTGGTAGATTATTCAATTTTCATGTAGCTTTAGTTTTGGATATGACGGATCAAATGACATACATTATACAAATAGTTTTTTAGAGAATACATGTACGCGCTTCAATTAATGTACCATCAAGTGTGTAGTATCTTAAGGAATAAATATCTATTAGTTTTGCAGACATCTTTGATTAGGCCGTAAGTAAACAGAAATTGTTTCATATGGAAAGATTAAATAGGTAGTGGTAAAAATGGAGCTTTGGCTTAACAAGAAAACATTTAGTGTTATTAATACTTCGTTTCGCTATTGTCATCGTTACATCGCTTATCGTGGTAACATTTTATTTCTATAGTAGTGCCCCAAATTAGAACGAGTTCTTTTTAAATCCCTGTAGACCAAAATATATCCCGTTATTATATTCGCCTGGATAAGCGTTGGGAGAAATACATTAATATTGGAGACAGCCTATTTTCTTAAATATACCTACTAGTGAGGGGGAAGTACACCCTACGGATTTAAGGTGTACATATATACCAGATTTTTTAAATTTTGACTAAAAATCCAGTTTTTTCAAACAAATCATTGGCATATTCTAAAAATCATTTCATTGAGAAAAATTCCGATTAAGCTAATCGTTAATTATCTAATTTAGATATAATCGTCTAATTAGCATGGTTTTTAACAGCGATATCTCAAATTCTAATTTGTTTGGATAGACAATTCGTGTTGGAAATTATTCCCAATATTATTCATGTTTTGACCAATCAAATTGTTAGAGGCGATAGGTTATTTTTACAATTGGAAGTCTAAAAAATCAAGACTTTTTCAACATTTAAAAATCAACTAAAAGTTCATTTCTTTAGTTAAGAAACTCTGAAGTTCAGAACATCTGCTGTATTACATAGATTATAATGATACAAAATAATTATAATACATGAAAACATTGTTGAGTTATCACTGTTTGAAGAAAGCCACCTTATAGCAAAAACAGTTCATCAGAGAATTGAGTTTAAAAATATTGAAACATGTTTGTACTAGTGACAGCGCCTAACGAAAAACCCTTGCAACTAGAAAACAATTTCGAATATTTACAAGATCTTGGTGTCAGTTAAAATCTAAAAAACTGGGAAATATTTTGAAGCAATAAAAACAAAATTGATATTATGATCAATTTTCATGATTTCTAGTGTATACATACACCTTAACGCCAACAAATCCGAACGTTCACCAGAAAATCTATGTAACGTTAGATTACTTCCAAGCAGGTTTATTTATCTAGGCAAATCCTTCAGAATTAAGTTACAAGTAAATACCTGAAGCAATAGCGTATTTGATCAAATGACTATTCTTGAATTTGCAGTAAAATTGTTTCGTGAAGAAAGTTTTCTTTGTTTTAAGTCATATTTAATTATCTGATTAAAATGAAATTTCGATGGCGTCCTATGAAATTTAAGAGCCAGACAGATTTTATTAAAATAAATTATCAACTGATTACTTAAATAAGGAATTTAACATTATTTCCTTTTTTCTCGTTTAACCTTTATGCTTCTCTCATTAATCAATGCCAGAATTTATATGTGTGTATTGTATTTTAAGCTAAAGTACGCTTGTATACCATTATTACAAATTCAGATCGAACATATTTAAGTCAACCAGCATTCATTTATTTCATTTATCTAAAATCATAAATAATCAAAACACTAAGACTTTTGTTTGCTTTATTTATTTAGTTTTAAGCAGATGCCATGAAGATTATAAATTTTCATATCAATGAACCTTCCACTTAAATGAACCTAGATAATTCTAATTTTTTATCTCCATTATTTACGATTCCGTTTAAGGTAGTTTTGTTAGTTTAAAGGCTTTCATTTGCAGCATGGATGAATTTAAAACGCCTCATTTGGCAACGAAACCAGAGCGCTTTATGTACTTTGGCTTTCTATTTCGGTTTATTGTTTGTGTGTTTTATGTTTTAATCGATTATTTTCGTTATTTTCTGTCTAGTTACTGTAGCATTAACTTGAAATATTTCCTTTTAATTTCTTTGGTAATTTAAGTCGAATATAATCGAAAACCTTTAAGCTCTGTTCAGATAACCTTCTATTACTTTATTCATGAAAGATGCAAACTTGACTTTGTATCCAAAGTTAAATTTTGATGGATTCAAAATTGTAATAAGATGATTCATTCATAGACGACGTTATTCCCTATTGAACTGTGACTTTGAATTTCCTCTACTATAACTGACGCACAGGATAGAAAGGTTTGGTTCATTTTTTCCTCAACTGTACACCATTCACCTTAGTTGAATCTCATGTATTTTCCCTTATTCCAAAAATAAATTGAAAAACTCATAAACAAAACAGTCACCACACATTCAATTTACTTCAGTTAAACCACCACAACTGTATTTTGTAATTGTAATATTCTACAAAACAATTTACTCGTGAATATGTGTGTCCCATTTTTACACTTTTGAAAGAAGCACTTCCATTGTTCTGAGACCATTTAATTGAGTGTAAAATCTGTGAACTATACTATGTTGAGAAAATGCATACCAACTGTATCTTAATACTACCACTTATACATCTTCCATTGAGAAATTTTCCAAAAATCCATAGCCCCACACTTTTCTATTCCTTAATCCATGTTTTTTTTCCTTTTCACGACATTTTTTACTATACGTTGCCACGTGTTTGGCGCAGCTTGGCCAAATATGGCCTTTGCGCCATAAAAACTAAAAACTACCGACCAACCAGAGTTCCAAAAATAAATCTCAACATTCAAAAACCGAACTTCGTTTTCTGCAGTTCTCACACCAACACTCAAAGACCTATGTCCATATCTTCAGCATCGCCGTTGTTTGCAGTTGGTTGTCGCAATGAATGTGTCCTAATAACGTCGATAGGTAATTTCTCCGTTTTCGCAAGATGTGGGTTAGCCCACTGTTGCAAAAAGTTATACAAGTTTTTCGCGAACATTAAGTTTCAGATGCTTCATAAAAACATCGCTTTAAGAAAATTTATAGTATCTCAAATAATTAAGCCACTTATACTTTTTCCATTGTACAACTTTCCAGAGATTCAAACATAATCTCAAAATTCAAAAACAAAATTTACTCAAATTACACTTTCCATTTTCTTCAATATTAATACCGACGCAAAATCTATATATCCTTCATCACATACCGCTGTTTGCAGTTGGTTGTTTTGTTTCCAAGTAACTTCAACAGTTATTTTTCTCCGTTTTCCCAAGGTGTGGGTTAGCCCACTGTTGCAGAAGTTATGCAAATGGTTCGTGAACATTTAATTAAACATCCTGGTGGCTGTCTCTAGCAAAACTGGCCAGATCTTGTTGGACGAGATATCTCGTCTAATCTGAAGAAAGTAAACTGATCAGATCTTGATCTTGTCATAAAAATTCGCAATATTGTAATCACGAGGGATCTCATAATTATTGAAATTGAACAGATTTTGATGGACGAAGTATCTCGAATCTCGATAACTCTTGGAGGGTTCAGTTTCAAATGCTCCAGAAACGCATCAATTTGAGAAAATGTATAGTACCTAACTGTTAAGCCACTCCTGCATTTTCCTTTGAGCAATTGCCCAGAAATCCAAACTAAATCTCAAAATCAAAAACCAAATTTGCTCTTCCTATCTTCTCCAATATCCCATCACACAAAAACTACACAGGGTGTCCCAAAAAGATTGTTCCGCAATTTATCTTTTTACCATTTGGAGATAGGTAGGCAATGTAAATTGCAAAAGTGCACCAAATAAGGTAAGTAATTAAGATATGTGAATAAAATTATCACGTGATAACAATTTAAGCGGATACTGCTTTTAATTTCTATACAACCCCTCTAGATAAAAATCCGAGATAGCAAAAATGTTCCTTACCTGTATCCCTATCGTTAGCAAAAAACCATATTTCTGTAGGTTGAATAGTAACGGAGATACAAGAGTTTCTATTTTAAGGGCCGTATCTAATCTAGAACGGAAACTGACCCATGGCCAAGAATTAAGAGCTAAGTTCTGCATTGCTGCAGATGGAAAAATTTCCTTTTATTTTTATTTAAACCATTTTATCTACAATATTTTTATTAAAGATTACATTGTCTACTATTCTGCATTGCGATTTTCATCTGCAGTTGCAATACTATATTACTTTGCACAATGTTGCACTTTCTGACCGAAAAAAAAATGCTTTTTAGCATTGTGTATGCGGTCCCTAATCTGACTGCTTGAACAGCTGTGCACAACCGTTACTGTTCAACCTACAGAAATGCAGTTTTCTGCTTAAGATAGGGATGCAGGTAAGGAACATTTCTGCCATCTCGGATTTTTATCTAGAGGGGTTGTATAAAAATTAAAAACTGTATCCGCTTAAATTGTTATCACGTGATAATTTTATTCACATATCTTAATTACTTACCTTATTTGGTGCACTTTTGCAATTTACATTGCCTACCTATCTCCAAATGATAAAATGATAAATTGCGGAACAACCTTTTTGGGATACCCTGTATAGTCTACATTACATACAGCAGTTTGCAGCTGGTTGTTCGTAGTTCGCAGTGAATTTGTTTCCCAGAAACTGCAACAGTTAATTTTCTCCGTTTTCCCATGATGTGGGTCAGCCCACTGTTACAGGAAGTTTTACAATTATTTCGTGAATATTTAATTAACCCTCCAGGTGGTTGTCTTGACGAGGTATCTCGTCTCATTACAAAAACTGACCAGATCTTGATCGCGTCGTCATAAAAAAGTCGGCAATATCGTGATGAGACGAGATATCTTCTCATTATCGATATTGGTTAGATTTGAATTTACGAAATATCTCGTCGTAACCACTCCATAGGGTTGCGATTCAAATGCTCCATAAACACGTCAATTTGAGAAAATGCACTGGACCGCGATAGCCCAGTTGGAAGAGCAGTGGATTAGCAACCGCAGGGTTGCAAGTTCAAAACTCGTCCCAGCCAAAGACCATCCTTCATGGTGCGCGTTAAATCTTCAACGGTCTCAAATATCCTCACGTTGGCGGGTGTGGAAGCTTGGAGAGTCCGGTGCCAACTCAGGTATTGACCTCGTCATCTGACCGTGGCTCAAAATTGCGAGGCGTTATTCCCGTATCTTTTCCTTACGGATTGATTCCGAACCGTTGTCAATAGCTCATTGTGTTGATCCAGTGCAACGTTAATTAATAACCTACATTGAGAAAATGTATAGTATCTCAATAGATAAGACACACTTGTCGAGAGATCCAACATAAATCACAAAATTAAAAAATAAATTTACTCAACAGTTTCTATTTTCACCAGTACTTACACCAACACCCGAAGTCCTACATATCTCCAGTATCACTTATCGCTTTCACAGTTGTATATTCAGTTATGAAACATCCGATGCCTTCAAACGCATCCCTTCTGCGATAAAGCAAGCCAAAAAAACAGCAACAAAGAGAACCCAATTTACTGCTCGCGACACTCTTTTCCCGGAAACCCAGTTACCATGGTTACCGTAACAATATAGCGTCGACGAGAAGGGAGAGGAAGACTTTGGCAGATAACTTTGGGGTTTCTCAACTGGATTGTGCTCTTTTGGAGTGGAGCTGCTTTCTCCTTTCTTCTTTTGGGGGTTCCGAGTCCCCTTATTATAGCGTTTCTTTTTTGGCTATCATTATGGTTCTGGTTACCGGTAAACATACTCGTGTTTCTTTTGAAGTCGTGTCCTCGACTTTAAAAAAGGGGAGCCTTGTAATTCGGACTGGAATTGTAATAGGCTATCGTGGCCTTTATGTGCTGTAGGGTTTCATATGATGGGGATGGATTTGTTTTTACGGTTGAAAGTACTCGTTGTTATCTTTTGGATGATAAGCGAGGGCAAAAAGTTTCCTTTCTACTTGCTTGGGTCCAGTTTTTACGAATAAATTTCAATTAAATTAGGAAAATTAAGTGAATGCTATAGCAAGCAGTATTTCGTAGGATAATATATTGTTCAGATTTAGCGGTGGCTCGCAGTAGCCCAGTTGGAAGAGTAACAGATTAGCAACAGGAGTGTCGCGAGTTCAAAACTTGATCCAACCAAAGCCAGTCGTGTACGTGGAGGCTGGTGCATGCTAAATCTGCCGTGGCTTTAAATGTCCTCACCTTGGCGTGGTGTGGGAACTTGAAGAGTGGGGTGCCAGCTCATGTGTGGACCTCGTCATCTGATCGTGGTTCAAAATTTCGGGTGATGTCCTGGGATCTTTTCCTTCTGGATTGATCCCGGACTGTTGGCAATAGCTTGTTGTGTTGCTCCAGTGTGACGTTAATTCAACTGCCTAACCTGGTCAGGGAGATCATGCATCGTTGGTGATTTGGGTTATTGTATTTTATATTGTTATATTACTGTTGCTGTTGCTTATCTCCCCACCTAGCTCTAGCTAGACCAAATCCACGAGTCCATTCACCAGCACCAAGTCATAAACCAAGAGTTTCAGAAAACAGGTCATCTCAGGACAACCCCTGGCACTCGAGAATGTGTGCTGGGGAGGCCTGGTCAGACTGGCACTTAGGAAAAACAGGATGAATCTTGTGACCACAGCAAAATATGAGACACATCAGATGGCCACTGAAATAGCGGGAGAGCGCTGTCTGAATATGTCTGTCGCAATTGAGAGCAAGAGATCTTCCGAGGTGATCTCCACTATACCAAGAGTGTACCGAGGAATGATCCATGCCTTCTTATCAAGATTTTTCTAAAGGAGTAAAGCTCAAGAAACGTCAATGAGTGGGTATCGGACAAAGGTTCATTGACACTTTCCTTTGCCAAATCATCCGCTACTTCGTTTCCCCTGATGTCCATGTGCGAAGGGATCCACTATAAGTGCACCTCACAGAAGGATGAGACATGCTTGAATTTGTTAAGGATCGATATGCCAGGTTATATTACTGTATAGTAGTTATATATACTTTATAGTACTTGTATTAACCCTCTTGGTGGTTTATCTTCGCGTCGAAAGCTGCGTTGTATTGACCAGCCTCTGATACAAAATCTTTTCATATTCGGATCTTCTTACCACTTGGAGTAATAGAACAGTTTTCTACTGATGATGTGTTCCGATGAGATATCTCGTCCATGATTTGACAAATTTTCTAATGGAGAGATATCTCTTAATAGAGATATTGCCGATTCTTTTTATGATGGAGAGACGAAGATCTGGTCAGTTTTCTTCTAATGACGAGATATCTCGTCGAACATGATCTGCTAACGGTTTTGCTATTTATATGGTATACCTTGTTGAGACAACTACCATGAGGGTTAACTACAAATATATCAATTGCAGATGATTGATATTGTTTTAAATTACAATAGCAAGTTTGTTTTCCTTACATGAACAAAATCTTGATTTTCACTTAAATTTAAAATTTCGAAGTTCCTGATGAACAATGCTTTCTGGATTCTATTTTACAGACTAGGCGTCTTGCTCCAGCTATTCTAAATTTATTAAGAAATGTCGATTTTTCGTTCCCCTATCACGTAATTCGAAGAAAATCAAAAGAAAAAAAATTATAACTACCATTTTCTAATTACCATCATCCTCTGATTTGAGCATTGGTACATTGTACAACAATTTTTTAGTAATTTGTATTTTGTATAAGAAAACATTATCAAAAGATGATATAAGGACTAAAACTTCATATACCCATCGCACTTTTACTGCGTTACTACCACTGTTTAATGATATCGATGGTAATTGTTTCTAATATCTTGTTTCGTACAATTTAGAGGTGAAATTCAAAATTTTAACTACTCGAAACGGTTTAGTAATGTAAATTCATAGCTATTCATTTTTATGTTTAGATGATATATATTAATTACTTGCAAGTATTTCCCCAAACTCTTCAGTAAATTTTAATATTTAAGCATAGGTATGAATATTTTAAAGGATGCAATTAGGTTTCACATGCGAAAACTTTTCTGCGTTGTTTTCCTAATGCACTCATACATCTTGTACTTATCTTTACCCCAATGAGTTCATGGTTGTGGTTGGTAAATAATTTAAATTGCTGTTTACTCTATAATCTTAACATATAATAGAACGTTATTTCGTTCAATCTTGCGATTTGTTTCAGGAGTAGAAATATACATTACCTTGAAAAGATTAGTTTGCCCTCCAGGAGGGTTAACTACCCTCCTGGAGGTGGTTGTTTCGATGAGGAATCTCGAATTATTATTAGTCATTAGAAAAACTGACCAGTTTTTCATGTACGAGATATCTCGTGATTAGAATAAAACTGACCTAATCTTGATCTCGTGTCCATAAAAATTCGGCAATATATTGGTGACGAGGTAACTCGCCATTTTCAAAATTGGTAACATCTTGTTGAACGAGATATCTCGTCGAAACCTCTTGGAAGGTTAACACTGTTTTTCTTGAACCTTTTTAAGGTGCATGAACTATTATAGACTTGGTATAGCTTGTCTAAATAAAGAAGAACAAGAAACAACAGACTTGCTAAGCCGCTATGCAACTACTGCATTTGATAAGATTCTAATGAAACTAGAACTTCAGAGTTAAATTACAAATCAGTGATCTTGAACAAAGTAAAACTTCACACAAAATCGAAACTACTTAACCAAATGAACAGTTCCACATGTTTTCGATGCATAAGTGCCTAGTGAATTTAAATGGTTAAACGTTCTTATATTGAGCTTGAATGCAACATTCCATTGTGTTATTTCTTATAATTTGAATCCAATTTACCTGTCCTTTAGTTATTTAGATTACCTGAGCACTGTATCATCCGTTTTAGTGGCACCACTCATACGACAGATAATTGGAATTTCTTGAATTTTAAGAAAAAGTCTTTATTTTCAATTCTTTATTCAAGAGGCAAAGATAATTGACAAAACAATATTCTACGTTAGCGATCTTGACATGTGTATCTAAAAAAAGATTTCTTCTGAAAAATACTATTAAGAAAAAATGACGATAATGACCTCAGATAGAAGAGAGCAAAGCAAAAAATTGTGCTGCGTTGTATCCTATTAATGAGAGGTCATCAAGTCTGTATCTTATATGGAGGTTATCTATAACAAGTAAATCATTTTATTTTCCTCTTTTAAGATTTATACATTTCTCTTTCTAGTGCCTTTTTGAAGCATTTATATCATACTATCTGTTTTTCTTTCTCATATGATGGATATCGGATGATTGGAAGTATTATCGTCGTAAGTGCCCCCATGGAATTGAATTTGATGATACCAAGCATTATGTTTTTTAATATGAGCTTAAGATGTTTTGAAACTAAAGGAAATTATTTGTTTCAAAGTATTTGAAACAAAGCTTGGTTTTACATTTCATAATTTGAGATACTTTTCAGTATTGTTTCTAGTTATTTTAGATTTCTGATTTATTTACGAGTTTAAGAGTTGAATTATTAGTTGATTTTGATTGTTAGGTTTTGAGAAAACAAATAATTATTAATCTTGTTTTGATATGATTTTATTTCGTTGAATTATTGAGCAGCTCGTGGTTTATTCTTAAAAATGTTTTGGGACTATCGTGGCTCAGTGGCTATGCCCATTGCTCTAGCAAACCTGCGAGATATAGGTGGTGCAGGTTCGATTACTGTTAGGTGCAATTGCTCCTTGGATGTATTTCTCTCTTCTGTGTCAGTAAAACTTGTGTCTGTCACAGAATGGCCAAATATGGCCCAGATGCCATAAAATCCCCAAACCAACCATTTAAAAATTCTTCTAATCTTATCAAAAGTCATGTGTTAACCTTTAAAATGTTAGAAGCTTGATAATTTTTGAATTTGTAGTAACGTATAAGTATTAGAAATTATTTCAACTTTCCAGTACTAGTATTTGTTGCATACATAGTACTCATATGACAAATTAAAAATTGAAGTACTTCGGGGCAACATAATGATAAGCCAAAATTCTCAGGAGACAATTTTCAAGTTTTAAAAATTCAAAATTATTATGGTTATCCATTATTCAAGAGGTTATGTTATCTAAAACGTTCAAGTATTGAGCACTCATTCAAACAATCACGTCTTCAATATTTTGATTGAAATATTTTCATTACAGTTTTATACCATATAAATTAACCATGTATAGACATATTTCTGTGGTTTATGACTATGTTAACGAAATCCTTGAACTTAAATACTTATAACTGTTCTCTCTCCTCACTTTCATGGATTTAACACGTTTGCAAACTTCCACAAAAAGGCATAATTTATAACGATTGCAATGTGATAGAAGGATGAGACATGTTTGGAAATGTTTTGAACAATTTTTGATTTTAAAGTTTAGCAGGTAATTAACGCTAAATGAGGTAGTTCAGGTTTTGAGATATTAATAACTACTTAAATACATTTAAATTATTGACATAGGGGTAATATTTCAAGATATTCCACTTACACTTTAAATTTTGAACAATAAAACTAATACGTTAATCATTTAGCGTTAATTACCTGCTAAACTTTAAAATCTTAATATTATTTTGACTTACAATTGCGGAAATTGTGTTTAGCTTTTAAAACTTGTAGCTTAATTTTCACGTAAATCTTAGAATCTTGTGTAAATTATAAATGGCTACTCTTTTAGATATGCTTTTTGCATTTTACGAAGGCTTAGTAGGTCCATAATCTCTGAAATATGTGAATATTTATAAAATGTTTGGATTCGAAACATGTTAATCTTTGAAAAATGAGTCTTAAATATTCGCAATCCGTTCTGTTTTGAAATGTAACTATCTTTCCCTTACGAATATTTTTTTAGAGATTTCCGTAGAATTCTATAGAGATTTCTATAGAGAAAAGAAATTTCGTTTCTATGGAAAAAAGAATTCTATCGAATTATATAGAGATTTCTATAGGGAAAACAAGCTCTGACTCTATAGAAATGTATTCATATAGAAAATTCTATAGAAATTAAAGTAAAACAAAAGAAATGAGCTTCTATAGAATTCTATAGAAATTTCTACAGACATTTTCTATAATATTTCTATTCTTTATATAGAGGTTACTTTGTAGATCTTATAAAAAACGGGCCATAAATCTATAGGGTTCTATAGACCACATTCTATAGATTTCGTAAAGCATCCCTTTGAAATTCTAGTAGTAAGTTATTTTTAAAATATCATTAGTTGAATTATCTTCGAAATGTTAAGTATGCAGTTTAAATACTTATTCCTGTAGTGTCACTATAACAGTAAAGTATATTTCCCAGTTCTTCGTAACTCATAAAATAGAAAGCAATGAAATAAAATAAAAACTATTGTTAACTAAAAATTGAGTGTTTTGTATTACTAAGCACCATTCTATAAGCATGTATCTTAAAAACCAGCCATGTGACCATCATTCTCTATAATTATTGTTAAGCCTAATAACTGCGAACAAAAGTTCCAAAATTACGTGCCCTGTTAGCGAAAACGTCCGCTTTCAATTTTTCACATCCCTAAAAAAACTGATAAGGGGAGGATACGTGACATCTATCACAAAATCGGATGGGCAGAACTTTATATTTTTTTATTTATTTATTTCTCCCAATATGTATAACCTGTCATCTGGCATCAAGATTCTCCTCCAGAAAAAACTTCTAGAACTTTCCAGGCGATCACCACACTCTTATCCCGCTCCAGTTTAAGTAGATTGTATGGTTGTGTTTTTGTTGTCCTGTGCAATGAAAAAAAAACACCGAAAAACAAAAGAAATCGAAAGAAAAAGTTCCCAAACAGTTGTTCAATGACTTTATCGAGTTTTTTCGAGGCTTTTTTTGAAATGCTGCGTTTGTTATCCGCCTCGTAAATTAACGTTTCTGAGATATTGTTCTAGAGCTTTTTGAAGGTGTCAGTTATGGTCATTAGTGGTATATCTGACACCGTAGCTACATGCATCACGTTAATTAGTATAGCTGTGTCTGCTGATAGTTAGAATTTGTATGTGTTGTGTCATCTTATTTAGGAGTCAGGAATAGTTAAATCACCATGGAAACTGTACAGAATATCAGTTACGCTGATATGAAATGAGAGTATTCCTTTCTTCCCAAGATCTGAATTACGTTTTAGTTAATTAATAGGGTGTTATTGATATCCACCTAGGAGTTCTATTCCTGTAATTTGCTCTTTGTGTATTTCTCCCTACTGTGTTAGTAAAATTTTTCCTTCTCTGTGTATGTTCGTTATTTGAAGGTGTCGGTTTTTGTTTGGCGCAGCTTGGCCAAATACGACTCTTGCATCATAAAACCCAACAAACCATAATCACCAAGGTTAAGAAAAGATTAGAAATCAAGTAACTTAAACCTCTAAGGGGTTCATAATTCCACCTTGCAACCTAGTCTTCTCGACATGACTTCTAACAAGTATTGACCTTCTTGGACTAATAGAATCGTTACATAGGATTCTAAGGAAATGAGTAATAGAATGTTTTCAAAGGGTACTATTATGAGGAAAGGAGCTGTAGAATACTTCCAAAGAAATATTCTATTCTACATAACAGGTCAATAGGGTCGTTCCAAAGGAGTCTGTTCCGTGGAAATGAACAATAGAAACGTTCCCCAAGAACAGCCTATTCTAAGACAAGGTCCAACAGTAACTTTCCAAAGGTTGAAAGAATCCATGGATACTTTAGAAAGATGCGGTTAGATAGTAATGAAGTGCTCTGTAAGGTGAAATCAACTGTATACTACTCGGAAATCGTGTGACGCACAGATGGTAAAGTTAACTCCGTAGTTATTAATCAGCTAGTTAAATTTACTGTGGTAATGAGTACATAGTATTTATGCTCCTTATTTTTAATTAAGATTATTCCTTTCAAATATCTGTATTTCACACCTCTAGATGTTAAAATTGATAAAGGTTAATGCAAGAAAAATACTAGCTAAAAGGTAACTATAGGATGGCTATAATGATAATAAAAAAGTAATAATGTTAAGCATCATGTCATTTTCTATCTTCGAGTAAAAGTTTTCTTTTCCATTTTATGATTCAAATCAATGTTGCTCACTTCTGTCAAGTGCAATTAATTTTTTCACATTCCAACACTCACTAGTTAGCCTTTTGGAATACAACTCCTTTTCTAATCCTTTTTATTGAAAAATGTAAAGCCCTTTCAGCAATATACTTTTAATAGATCTGGGTAGACGTCGCGTTCAAGAACCCTCCTTGTCAAACCATCTGTGACTAAAGAAACCTTTGACCTCTTTTTCCACGAAATTTTTCAATTTAAAAGCAAGCGCTTCATGCAGGTATCATATTCAGGCCCTGAAGCTCAGTGTCCTCAATACCATATAGAGATAAGAACATATCTATATTGATCAGACTCGATGGAAGGATCATAGTAATGCTCTGGCTCAACATCAGATGACAAAACTTATCACTTTATCAAAATGTTTTATTTCAATTCACTAAAAGGCACCCTATACAAGAATCATCGTTTTGCCCTACGGCGGCTCAACCTCAATAAAATAGAAAATAAAAGCTTTTGCGTCCCTTTATCCAAAGGATACAAGGACTGTAGCACTCCTACAACGCTTCTGCGTGAAGAAATAAATTTGATCGATTGCTGAGGCACATGTTACACTCCAGCGCAATGCGATTTTTATATTATCGGCCAGTTACTGTTTCTAACAGAATATTATTAAGGGTTGTTTCCAGATCAATCCAAATCAATCTGTATCAAGTAGAAACTGTGATTGAGGAAGTTTCGAGTGCATTGGAGCTGAACGCTTCGGATTGAGGCAGTGGTAAAGATATTAAGATGAACAAGCTATTTCTTGTAGAATTTACTTTTCGAATCTGTTTCTACTGGGTGCGGATTGATTCGGATTAACCCTGATTCTGTTGATGTGAAGGGGTTCTAAGTGTGCATTGATGTGGGAAATGAGCATGCAAATGTCCATTCTGTTTAATATTTCTTTATTTTTGGAATGATACTGACTAGTTTTGTTAGATGGGGAAATGTGATTTGTCCTTTTTTAAAACTGAGCTTATATCATTGGCACTACTTCAAAGACACGAATCTAAATTTTTGACCTGTTCTCCCCTAAATCCATATTATTTGAAGAGCTGTTATAAACATGTTTCTCAAGAGAGACCGAGCATTAACCCTCAAATATAAATCTAAAAATTGCTCGAAGGTCTCTTCGGATCTTGGTTGGCGTGCAAATAGTTATGACCTGTCATCAATCTAAAAACTATTCTCAAGTCCGGATTTCCGTGGCTTGCACATAATTGCAACCAGTCATCAATCTAAAAGTTTTCTCTAAAGTATTTTAATCTTGGTTGACTTGCAAATAGTAGTGATCTGTCATCTATCTAAATATAGTTTTGAAGTCTTTTCAGATCTCGGTTAGCTTACAAATAGTCATGATTTGACATCAATCTAAAATTTGCTCTCAAGCCTCTTCGAATATCGGTCGGCTTAGAAATTATTCTGACCTGTCATCAATCTAAAATTAGCTCGCGAGTCTTCAAATCTCGGTTGGTTTGCAAATAGTCGTGACCTGTCATAAATCCAAAATTTGCTGTAGCCTCTTCGAGTCTCAGTTGGCAATTGACTGACAATTCAAACAAAAATACTTGTACACACCTTTAAGACTACTTAAACTAAATACATCGATGCCCTGTTTTACTATCTGAACACGGGGGTTATGAAGTACATGTATAAATTTATTTATACACTAACCTAGACTCTGCCATCCCCATAAAATCACATTCTTTGAAAGTAAGTTCTGAAACCTTTCATGTACACGTCACTGTTCACAATATATTTTCGTCTATTTCTTTTGTGTTCCTATCACCTCAGTGCGTCTATTGAAAGTTCTATAGAATCGAGAGACCTTACAAGACGGTTAAACTGGGGGAGGAATTTCAAAACGATTCACTGATTGAAAAGCAATATCCTATTTCAAAGGGGTATGACGGTATACGTTTGGTTGGGGTTTGAATTCTTTTGAGTTTGTTTTGTCAAACATCACTGCTTTTCAATTTCTAGGAATAGTGTATTGTTGGGTGCTTGAAATTGATTTACTGAAGCAGTATTTTGCAACGAATTAATTTATAGGTTTCTACCTTCCCGTTTCTTGATATCTACTAACTTCATGTCACCGTGTGCTGTTTTCGTCCAGAAAAATTCTTGCGTGTCATGGTAAAATGGGTTAAGTCGAAATGGCTACTTCTTAGAATCTTAATTTGAATATTCCTCTTTCTCACAAATATTTAGGAAAACACAGAAGCATGCAATGATACAGATAATTTTAATTTAGATTCGTAGATTCATTTAGTTTTGATTTAAAGCATTTCTTACTTTTTAAAATTATATTGATGCACTTGACTCCTTTGAACTTATCAGGAGTCAGACTTAACGAATTTTTGCCCTGACACGGAATACAATTAACACAATTGCTGAAGTCCATGAATTTCATATTACTGGTTTGTAATTTCCATATGGCAAATTTTCCTGAAGTGCCAATCCTATAAATTATAATTGGATTCCAATACAAATCATTAAAGGTAGCAACGGTTCGTTTTGTTTCAGTAATAAATTTTACAGTCTTGTAGGGTTGGTAAATTTGTTCAGGCGACAGGAAAGTCAGTTTTGTTTCCAAGTTTTATTAAACTAAGTTTATTAGACTTTAACAGCGGATTCAGTATTGTTAATTGTAACGAGATGCATTTTCCATGCGTAAGCAACCCATTATGATCATTCATGTTCTTTTAAAATACTCTCTGGTTCGGTTGAATGAAGAAACATTGCAATTAATATTTTTGAGTAACTTTGCTTTTAGAATGCAGGATTTGTTCCTATTCCACAAACTCAAAAAAAATCCTTAGGTTTTGCGAGATTATAAAATGAAGACCTAACTTTGCATTCTAGTGAGGAATTGGGTCATCGTGCCTCAGTGATTGCCCACTGCGCTAGCAAATCTGCAAGTTGTAGGTGGTGAAGATTCGCTTTCTGTCAGATGCAATTTTCCCTGGATGTATTTCTCTTTTCTGTGTCAGTAAAACTTTCATTGTGTCTAATACTTGATATGATATGTCTTGTGTCCCTTGCGCCATAAAACCTCTAAAACAACCATCTTTTGAGGAATACAGAAGTATTATGTTCTATAAGTTTAATATCACGTTTCTAAATTAAAATGTTTTTGATTAGTTTCAAATTCAGACTTTAAAACTGAATTGAAGTCTGTTAAGCATTAAGTTCATAAAGAACGAAGATGTAATCAACTAGTAAATTAATACTCGGAGGAAATAGGAATAAAGGGAAAACAGAATAGGTCAATTTAGTAAGTACTTTCGAAGTAACTGGATCGTCTAGTTTTAACAAATTTGATACAATTGATCGGTAATTACAAAACGGTTTAAAAATTTATCTATAATACATCAAGAAATAAATTGTTGCAATGGCTTTTCCTCCATAGGTTTCTACTTTAACAGGGCCTTTTTTCTAGATATATCTTCGGTTTAGAGCAGGAACTAATTACTGATAAACAATAATTTTGCTCTGCAGTTATTTTATAGATTAACGCTGCAAGAAATATATTTTAATTAAAGACAGTTTGATGGTGTTCAGTATCTCCTAAACAGATTACATGACCCGACATTTCTTGTGAAAATATGTATATACGAAAAAATGTCAGTTAATGAGTTTCTTAAAGCCGCGTCGATATAATCAATATATTGAAGTTCTAAATTGATAAGTTTTCTTTCTTCAATTTTTTACACTTAGAAATTTTCTATTTATATAAATATTCGCCAAATGATTATTTGAAATTAATTGCGTTCCACTCTTTGGTGAGTAAAGCGATCTTGATTGGGTCCGAAGCCATCCAAAGAGCAATGGTCAGCAAATACGACTTGAAAAACCATAGCAATAGATTAGGAGGTGCTTAATCTTGTCAAAAGTTATCTAGAAATTTCTCTCAGGCGCAGAAAAATAAGTTTTCCTCTTCTTTGGACAAACACTTTTCCGAGTCCACGAGATGAAACCTGTACACATGCACTTGCGTAACAATGCGACTCAATATGGTCCTGGCTGCAAAAGTGGTAACTCCTGGAAGGTCCCTCTTAACGTTCCAAGTGTGGTTTCGACGATATATCTCGTCTTCAGGATCTGGCCAATTTCGTTATTGACGAGATAATTCGTCAACAATTAATCTAGTCAGCTTTTTTCTAATGACGAGATATCACGTCCATCAAGAGAAGAGTGTAGTGTACAAAGGGGACTGCTGCACTAAATCTGTCGTGGACTCAAATGTCCGTGGTTCAATATTACGTGGTGTCCTCGGAGCTGTCACTTTGGGTTGAATCCCGGACAGTCGCAAATAGCCCGTCGGGCTGCTCCAGTGTTTCCATCAAGATATGGTCAGTTTTGCTAATGACGGGATATCTCGTCGAGACAACCACCGGGAGGGTTAAAGTAATAAAGATCATTAGGTTCTTTTAAAATAAATTAAAAGTTGACCATTTAAACTCGTGCTGCTGTCGGAATCGTCGAACTTCCGTCTGACTTTGGCCTTCAGGGGTACATCATTTCTGTTTGTACGGTCTTCATGGACCTGGGTTACTGTAGTGATCTTTTCTTTTCACACAGGGTTTACTGTTTTTAATAAAGAGGGGTGTCTCGTTCCCAGATACCCAAGTGATCTTTTTCTGCTTTCATCCCATTAAACTGCTTACCATTCCCTCCATTCACGACGTTTTTTCTTGACGTTGTCATGTGTTTGGAGCAGCTTGTCCAAATATAGCCTTGCCCCATAAAACTCCCAAATAACCGTCTCATTTTGTTAATCCTACTCAAACACCAGTGAGAGTGTAACTTCTGAGTTGAAGGCTTCACGGGTTCGATTTGCTCCCTGGGTGTAAATGCCTCCTATGTCGATGAAGCATTCCTTGGATGTGTTCGTCCTTTACTTGAAGATGTTTTCCTTGTGTGTGGTTCAGCTTGGCCAAATGAGGCCCTTGCGTCATAAAACTCAACGCAATCAACCAACCATAATTTAATTTTTTTATCCTATGAAAGATGCGTGGCCTAGTGTATTTGTTAGAAACTAGGTAAGACGATATAACTGATCAAGAAACCTACAAGTTGTAGGTGAGCATGTTTGATTTCAGTAATTTATCCAAGGTATATTTTCTCTCCTATGTCATTAAAACTTTCATTGTGTGTGTCCATTACTTGACGTTGTCTATCTAATCAACCATCCACTACATATCAGCGAACCATCAATTATCAATCTCTTAACTCTTCAAGTTGTTTCGACGACATATCTCGTCCATCAAGATGCGACAAACTTTACTAATGATGAGATAATTCGAACGAAATTTCAGTATTATCGTTATGACGAGATATCTCGTCATAAAGATATTTCTGAAGTTTTGATGTGACAGGATCAAGATATCTAGTCAGTTTTTTTTCTAATAACGAGATTTGTCGTAAGTTAAGATCTGGTCAATTTTGCTAATGGCACTTCGTTGAGACAACCACCAGGAGGGTTAAGCCAACACAGCCCAAAGAATCAATGATTGATTCTACAGATGGAAGCTTACATTTACTTCCATATCAAACCTCGGAAAGAAATTATATCTTCGAGACGAATAAATTTTCCTTCTGCCCCTTCTATCTATCTCTTTACAATTTCATTAACAAACAACGAAATAAATCCACACCACGAGCAGCAAGAAATAAATATTGGAGCCCTCAGAGATCAGCACCTGCTACTCACGGATGTTATGCTAAATAGGCTCATTTTTCTAACACGAATGTGTTAGAACACATGCGCCTCTTTTTCTTCCAAGTCTTGTAACGCAAAATTACGCGACTTAGAAAAATTCCCGAAATTTCCACGTACTTAATCTCGGAGAATGAACCGTATCATATTTTATGCTAAAGAAACCAGAATCAAAGCGAGAACAAGATAACGAAGTGTTCAGAGGAGGTAATATATTTTGAAAATTGTTCTTTTCCTGTTTCTCTAAAAGTTTGGATATTAGATTTTTGATTATTACGTTTCTGTTTTCCGTTTTTGATATGACATGTGTAACTTGGGGTTGAGATGAAAAATTGGGGTGTATTTGAAACGCAAAATCTAATTTGATGCAGTGGGTTTGAACAGGTGTTAAGCCTTTCTGGTATGTTTTATAACAGGCTTTCCAAACGCGTTTGATGTAGGTTTAGTTGAGGTAAATATTAAAAAAAGAAAGGCAAGATATGCGAGGTAGTAAAGTTATTCTTTGCTAAACAACGTCGACATTCCTAGAAGAATATGTGCAACTTATAAAAAGTACACATTTCAAGAGGAAAAAAGCAATTGCAATTATATTGCGTTGAATTACGAAGCAACTATAACAGTTTAGGAATTGAAAATTTCGCTACAAATCGCACTTAAGATGTATTCTTTTGCTTACATTCATGCCTCTTGTATGCTTAATTTACATAGTGCGTTTTTAGATGACATATGACTCTTACTTAGAGAATGAAAAATGTCATGTTGTCTTCGTTTAGATAGTAGTTTTTGTTAAATGAATTTTTGCCACTTTTTGAGGAAACATAAATATCATGAAGGCTTGATTTACATAGCGCGTTTTTCGAGATGAATTATGACACTATTCCCTTAATGAAAGGCACACCTCGTACAAGTTTAATTTATAGTTAACATATGACATAGTGAGTTTTTGAGATGTGTCATGGTACTTTACATACATAATACACTTGACATAACTACAAGATACCTCGTCATTAGTAAAATTGGTCAGATTTTGATGGACGAGATATCTTGTTAAAACCACTTGGAGGGTTAAACAATGCGTTTGAGATGGCATGACACTATTCCTTTAAGGTATATGACTACGTACGATTGTCATTTTCTTTATACTATTATTTAATTTATACTATTTTTTTCTTTTTAAGATAAAACAATTTATAGAAACACATAAAAAAAGAAATAAATCATTAAAAAATAGCACAATGTATTGAAAAATAGGCAAAAGTTGGTAAATTTAGGTAAAAAAATGATGTTAACACTTTACAAATGAAAAACTTATGAATACATTTGCTTAAAATTTTGTATAATTTCTAATATATAAGCTAGGGCCTGACATAGAATATACGTAATATTCATTTCCACTCATGAGATGTTGTGCATAATGTAGAAGAAAACATGAATTTTTGAAATAATTCCTTTCGACACAACATTGAAACCTCTCTAAAATGTTTCCTTTCAAGATGATTCGTATATCCTAGTTCAAACCATCCAAAACAAATATAAAAATCAGTACACCAAATTTCCCTCAAAAATATTTAGCACATTTTTGTTATCACCTTTTTCGTGCAAAAGTTTTCCTGGAAATCACAATCAGAGAAAAATGCATTTAAATATTTGAAAACGAAATAAAAAACAGCTGTCGGGATCTATTCAAATTGTTACAACTCCACTTCTATTCACCGTGCAAATAAAAACAGTTTTGTAAAGAAAAACGCCAAAGTATTAAGGATATTGAATAAAATGAGGTATGAAATTTCAATCAAAAATCGATTTTTTTACGTAGTCGGATACCTCCTGTAGATTTCTAGAATTGCAATTAACATTTCAACAGGGGGTTTGTAAACTCTCAACGTTATATTTCTTGGCATTAATTGATGTGTTCATGGTTACAAAAGTGATTGAAAATAGTTTTATTCATAAAGGCATATAGGCTTAATTAGATACGAGTAAGATATATAAAGTCGCAACTGAAAAAATATTTCTGCTCTGAAGATTTTTAGAAGTTACTATTCCAAGATGGCACAGTTTTTTCCAAACCGTTTTTTCTTTGCAGAACTTTAATTTTTATACATCTGAACAGTTCCTGCTCTACCACATAGTTTGAAATTATAATTATCTGGGATTTTTTATTTAAATTATTTTTAAAATATTTGACTTTTTTCTCAAGCGCTGTTCTTGACATTTTGCTACATTGTTCGCCTGATTGTAAGAATTATTTAAAGCGCTGCAAAAAATAATAAACGTGTGCAACCTACAAAAATATTCTGCATAAAAACAACTTAGTTTAAAAAATTAATGTAAGCATGCATCTATACCAAGCGTATATCTACTTAGACAAAAAAAAGTTTATTTTGTTTTATGTGCAGATCTGATGAACTTCAACGTTAATTAGTCTCCAAAACTAAAAAAAAGTAAGTGCATGAGGTTTTATTCTTTTTGAATAATTATACATTTTGGGCATTATGTTACAGTATTTATAACATTTTCGTTTCTTTTTGAAATTTTGAATTTTCGAATGTAGAGGTCATATTTTGTTTTCATACATAGATAGAAATAATATTTGAATATCGTGACCGTTTTATTTTTTAAAGCTTGTAACGTCTGAAAAAATTCGAGAACATCATTAAATAAATACGTTTCTATATTTTACATCTTAAAAATGCAGTATCATTAGCTGCTATTAAACATTGAAATGTTCAATGTTTAATAATAGCAATGTTTAACTATCTGAATTTTGTCCGAATTATTTCTAATTTATTCTGATGTTTGATCTGATCATCAAAGCAGACTAAGTTTCAACTAGTATAAATATTTGCTCAGGTTATATTACCATATTTCGTAAAAAGTATTTGTTTCTTTTTCATAACATTTTAACTTAAATGTGATTTCTTCATTGAAACTGATACATAATTTTTAACTCCAACACGAAGAAATCACGTTATACAAAACATTGTAATTATAATCTTATTGACGTGTAAAGAATATACTTTTTAAAATATGGAACGGTACATATTTTCAGTCCATTTAAACAAAGAATAAGATTACATCCTTCTTAAAAATAGCAAATAAAATTATCTGATGTTTGATGTTTATTTTATTTGAAAGGAGTCAGAAATGATTTATTTCCCCAAATGACCTAAAACGTCATTACTTTTTCGACTCCGTAAATACATTCTTTAAATCACAAGACTTCGTATCAGAAGATAAAGATATCTTAAATCTGACTTCCATTTTTCAAAAGCATTTCCAACTGTAATCACAGAGGAAGACTCTCTGAAAGGAATCCAGACTTACACAAAGAAAACTAAATAATTTCATAAATAAATTTGAGAGGAGAGATTTCGGAACCTTTTCTTCCATACTCGAGCCCACTTGAGAAAAGCGCTTTTGCAGATATCCATTAAATCCTAACCACTTCGTTGCCAACTGTGGCGTAAAAAAAGGGAATTTCAAAGAACAAAAATACATAAATAAACAATAAATCGGGGTGTCTCGAATCTGGTCAAACGACGGAGTGTTCCTTTTTGTTACGGTTCGACCAATTCCGATCTGCAATTCAAGCTGGATTGCGGAGAAAAAGATTCTAACAAACGTGTATCAAAAAGAAGCGAACATAAAACCTTGAAGACAATTCATCATGGACGTCTCCAAAGCAGGGATTATATTCTTCCGCCGTTTGAACCGGGATGTTGGCGTGTGTGGATAGGGGAATGAGCGAAAAAGCCGCGGAATGATAATGATGGAGTAGTTCGAAACCACCAGTGGGAGATTGAGTCAAATCAGGCAAGTACGGAATCTTGGTTGGGTATTTCAGAGAGCGATAAGTATGCAGGATGAATAGCGTAAGTGATGAGCAAGCTGATGAAGCTAAGATTTTAGTTTTTAGAAGTTTTATTAAGCAGCATTTCTTTCGAGTTCCCTTGAGAGTGATACGTAAGAGTGAGACTTGCAAAATTGTTTCGACCTAGATTAGGAGATGCATTTGCAAAAGAAAATACATTTATTTGTTTAAAATTGTTTCTATCTATTCCCAATTAAATGTAATTGTATGGTATTTCACTTGTGCGTACTCACTGTGGTGTTCACTTATTTAAAATGTTTTAAACTGACTGAATGCAAATGAAATATTCGTTAAAGTAAAACCTGCAATTTTTTTGATTTTCACATAATTTCGTATTTTAATCGTTGTCATTCTAAATTTCAGTGGCAAAAATTCCTTGACCTGAATAACTAGTTTAGAATTGATCGTAAACTAAGGGTTCAAGTTAAGTTTTCGAGTTTTTTTCAAATTGGTGACAGGAGAGTAGTAACTCATATTATGAAAAGCTTGTTGCTAAGTGGAACGAAGAGTACGTCTCGTCTGAGAAAGCTGGCCACAACAAAAAATTTTTTCCTACTATTAAGCATAGATTGAACTCATAATTATTTTTCTTCACAAACTTCCAAATTACACAATTTTTATCTGGCCATGGAAATTTTGCTAAACATCTATATAGGTTTCATCTTCGGACTAATGATTTGTGCGAGTGTTTTAAAAAGCAACCGCAAGATGTAGAGCATTTGCTTTTTAGTTGTCCTGCATTTAAAACTTCAAGAATGTGCCTAAAAAATGATTTGAGAAAATTAGGTGAAACATGGCCAGTGAAACTCAATGTTTTTGTAAAATCTAATCTGCTTTTCTACTCATTTGTCAAGTTCATAAAATCTTGTAATTTCAGTTAAATTGTTTTCCACTGTTTCTTTGTTAAATCAACTTACTTCTGTAAGCCCCGTGTTGTACTTCTGTGGTGCACGGGGAGTTTGCTTTTGTTCAATAAAGAAAAGGAGAGCAGTAATTCAGGGATATAACAATAGTATATATGAAGACATTGAGTATTAAACTTACCTTTGCCCCAAAAGTTTTTACAATGCAGTCCAATGTATGCCTAGATAGTAAGTTCCTAAATTGAGTTCAGAAAACATAAATTATTCAACGATTTGTAAATTATATTATGAAACTCCATTTGGAAATAATTCAGCATCAAACATTGAATTTCAACCAACAGCTAATTCCTGACTTTAATAACTCATAAATTCACTGTACAAGTTTAATTTCGAGTAGGATCTTGTGATACATTAGCTAGTGAATTCCAGTGAATCTTTATAAAAATTGATAATACGCAGTTCAACGGTCTGCGTCTAGATATAATAAATAATATAATAAATATGTTCCTTGTAGGTGATAAATCACTCCTGACTACTTGGTACGTGTCAACGGATGAGTGTGAAACAGGCATGACGCTCATGGTGTGTTAACAAGGGTGTCACTGAAATTAGCAAGTTGGACGAGGGAAGTGACACTCTAAATCACAGGACATGGCCTATTTCCATCTTACCTAAAGAGATTTAAAAACTCAGTTCGGAAATTTGCTCCTGTCCATTAAATAGCTGTCTGCCCCCTTACAGCGTCATGGCATGAGGACACCTATAGACCACCTTAAAATCGTGTGGCTCAGGAACAACGTTTATGAAAAGGGTTTGAGAGTAAAAATTATTGGCATTTTTAGATTCATAGACTCATCAGGACTTGATAGTCCCAAGAGATTTACTTTTTTTGCAAGCTGCATACCCAGTGCAATATGGTATTATATACGATGCAATTACTGTATAGACAAAATTATTATGAGAAAAACCTAACATTCTGTATGGACTTGCCACCTCGATGGCGCGTTCTATTCATCCCAACACATTTATTAAAATTGATAGTGTCTCACGAAACTAGGCACGACAGTGTGTAACGATGTTAGTAGTTAGATGTAAATATGCAGTTTTACCGGTATATTTACTAAAGGTCTGTTATTTAATAAAGGTCTGTTATTTAAAGGTCTGATATTTAAAGGTCTGTTATTTAATAAAGGTCTGTTATTAAATAAAGGTATGTTATTTTATAAAGGTCTGTTATTAAATATTACTGTTATATTATAAAGGTCTGTTATTAAATATTACTGTTATATTATAAAGGTCTGTTATTAAATATTACTGTTATTTTATAAAGGTCTGTTATTAAATATTACTGTTATATTATAAAGGTCTGTTATTAAATATTACTGTTATATTATAAAGGTCTGTTATTAAATATTACTGTTATTTTATAAAGGTCTGTTATTAAATATTACTGTTATTTAATAAAGGTCTTGTTGTTTTTTTAGTTCGTATTCCAGTGTGACTTCTGAACCCTCCAAGAGGTTTCGACGAGATATATCGTCCATCAAGATCTGATGAGTTTTGCAAATGCGAGATAACTTGTCGAGATAAAACTGCTCTATAACTCCAAGAAGAAAAAACAAATTGTGCCTTGCCAGGAGCTGGTGACAGGTTGGAATAAGTTTTTGCATCAGAGGCTAGCTACAATAGGTCAGTTTTCGACTAGAAGATTAATCACTGGGAGGGTTAAGGCATCTTGCACCATAGTCCATTATAGATATGTATAGGACACATGGGTCCTTATATAGACACACAGGTGGATGGATAGCATTTGGAAGGTATAAGGCAAAATAAAAGGTAGAAGATGGAAAAAACACTGGTAGTTTATTACTATTTTGACATTTACTTCACGTTGTTTGGCGCAGCTTGACCAAGTATGGCCTTTGCGCCATAAAACCCAACCCAATCAACCTTAGTATATTAGTTCAATTTTAATTAGTTAGCCCTCTTAGAGGATGTCTCGAAAAGGTATATTGCCATTATCAGAACGGACCAGAACTTGATGAACTAGGTATCTAGTCATTAGGAAAAAATTGACCAGATCTTGATCTCGTCATCATCAAAAAATCTTCAATATCCTGATGACGAGATCTTTCGTTATAAGCAGAATTGATCAGATCTTGATGGACGATATATCCTGTCAAAGAACTTGGAGGATTAAACATTTTCTCTTGAAAACGTCTCATTATTTGCATTGACTTTTACATGAAATGTCTAACTCAAAATGATGCAATTAAATAAAAATACTAGTTTTAATTATTCCTACAATAATGTGATCTTCAGCTATTTATAAATGCAGAGAAGAAAAATACACATTTCCATTCTCAACACTAGATACTTCATATTGTTCAACCTCTACAACCCTTCATTCTAAATGCAGATAGGAATGGGAGACCGACAAAATTGTTTTTCGTTGTATGTATTAATATTTCACTATTGTTACTGAAGTTTGAATACGAATCTCATCTCATATTTTTGTAGGAAGTGTGACTCTCAATTTCTTTCACTGCAATGAAAGTTTCCATGATCGAACTAAAAATATCATTGTTAAGAATATTTTTTGTGTAGCATCGGCGTATAAAATGAAATTCTAGATGCGTATGTGCTTTATATTTGATACAATATTTAAGTAAAAGATGAAAATATCCTTTTTTCAACTTCAATGCAGTTCCAATATAGAATTCTTTGCTATAACAACTCTATGATAGTGAATTTACCAGAGGAAACATGGGAATATTCCTTTGATCTTGTGCAATTGCTTTTTATTGCTTTTCGTATAAATGTTTCAAGCAATAGGTATTTCTTTGACATTTTTAACTTCGATGAATTTACTTCTATTTCATGAGAATTTATATTTAAAGCTCTTTAGCCGTTAAGATAGTAAGCATCGTCAACAGAATATGGATAAGTATTACTCGACTTCTGATATACTAAAAATTGTCTCTAAAAATTGTATGGTAATAAAATTGGAATTATTTACTCTAAAATTATCTCTGTTAGTTCTTTAGAACTATTACTGTTTAAAGGTAAACTTTTTACGGTGGTGGCATAATATTGGAATTATTTACTCTAAAATTATCTCTGTTAGTTCTTTAGAACTATTACTGTTTAATGGTAAACTTTTTACGGTGGTCATATTCGTTCTCTCGATGTTAATTGGCTTAATCCCGTCATCTCTTACAGAAAGTAAAATGATTATAAGTAAAAAAAATTAGAGTGTGTTAACCTCAGCAGAAAGTTTAAAATGATGAAACATTCCATTTTGAAAAAGTTTAAACTATCACATTTTAATTAACGGAATGTTTACTCATAAATATTTAATCATTATGAAAATTGGCCATCTTGATGGACGAGATATCTCGTCGAAACCACTCGAGGGGTAAATCTAATAATTATTTTTTATCAAGTTACTTTAAATCCATTAACAAACACTATAAAATATTTGGTGAAGCAAAATCGTTTTCCTTCAAAAACTCTTGAAAATCCTGGAAAATAATTTCACACATACTTTGAAATACTTCATACTAAAATGTATTCTTGAAACTTCCAAAATAAGAAGCATTCAAAGGTAAATGAACCAGACGTGTTTGTCGCTCTAGATACTAAGTATTAAAAGCATGGAAGTTGTGTTACTTTGCATCGTGCATTTCACAGCTAATTACACAAAGTTAAAGTGCAAAGCAATCTGGAAAGTAAATTAGTGACGCATTTCAAAATGTACTCAGCCCGTAAAATCTATACTTAAACAAACTTGATGATTAAAGGTACGATAAATAAAATAGATTTCGTACAAACATTCCATATAAAAGGTACTAAAGGTTAGAGTTTGCTTAGAGTACGAACACTCGTAAAGTGCTATACAATGTGTTACAATATTTGCCTTTCTTGCTGGCGTAAAATCTCACCGTCTTTGAGGAAGAGTATCAGCATTCTCTATTCCAGTACGTAAATATTAGTGTTAGAACATTAGAAGAGTTTATAAACCTGGTGGTTCCTTTGTACGGGAGTTTTATTATTATTATAAAGTACTTTAATGACGTGCTCACACAGCTACGGATACAGTTAACAAATTTTGAAAGCTTTTTATTAGCAACACACAATTTGTGTTGCAATGTGATCCGAAAAAAAAAACCGAAAAAGGCGTTGAAATTTTGGGATTTTTTTTTCGGTTTAAAAAAACCGAAAAAGGCGTTGAAATTTTGGAATATTTTTTTTTCGGTTTAAGAAAACCGAAAAAGGCGTTGAAATTTTGGAATATTTTTTTTTCGGTTTAAAAAAAACCGAAAAAGGCGTTGGAATTTTGGAATATTTTTTTCGGTTTAAAAAAAACCGAAAATGGCGTTGAAATTTTACTTTTAGCTCAAAACCACTACATGCGGGATATTATGGAGATCACCTACGTAAGTAACATTGAACAAGAACTATGCAGAAACTTATTTAATGTCTTCTTTCAAACCATTCACACTTCTGGGATTCTGCTTGTACACTTTTGATTCAAGGTAATCCCATAGTCAGAAATCCATTGGTCAGGACACCGTGATGGCCACGGATAAAAAACAATTTTGTCACTTAAGTGCTGTTCTAACAAGCGTTTGACACATGTCTTAACATGTGAGAGAATGCCCTCTTGCATCCACACGGTGACAAATATAGTATTTCGTTGCTGCAACTCAGGAATACATCTTATTTCAAATGAAATAATCTAGGACCTTATGGACTTTATAATATATGAGAATATTTTTTTAATGTATAATACAATGAAGATATACTGATAATCTGAAATAGTCATTTTTAAATTCATGTAGTCACTCTCTGTAATCATCGTTCAAGTAAACAGAAATTATTCAGTTCGTTTTTGTTAAACTGGATTAGATTTCATAAACGAATTAATTTTTAAGCAGATCCCCATACTAAAATCCATATTACCTCCGTAAATTATCTATGCGCACTACATTTAAACACCACATTTCGAATATTAAAGCCTTTCCCAGTTATCCGTCCATAAAAGATAAATGTCGAACAAAAAAAAAACCCGCATCAAACAACCTCGCAACATAAATCGTTCTTCTAATAAAAGAAACTAATATCGTAAAAATACGTTAAACTGCTACTGCATAGTTTATCTTTCTTTTGTGAGGCAGAGGGGCTAAATAACGAAATTCTCCATGAAGCCAGCCAAAGTTACTCCCAACTCCGCTCTACAAAGAAAGCGATGGCCTTATCAACATATGTACCTCACAAAAGGTGAGCTCGCCGATGCTCACATTAAAATTTCAATGGGGGAAAGAGGTAGCAAAAGGATAAAAAATGCCACGCGTTTGCCACCGTGAATGAAAGAGGTGCGCCAAAATCAGCGCTCGTGGCGGCAGTTTCCACCTTTCATTAGGCAGAGGATGGAACGACGATCGACGTTGTTACGGCGTTGTTGGCAAGTGATTAGTGATATCGGAGAACCGTAAGTTTCCGTCTGCTGTTTAAAAATGGGGGACGGGAGCAAATTGAAACCTGTGTAAGTGGTTGCACTTACCTTTGTACTTTTAATGTTGCCTATCAGGTGAATCAAATAAAAAAGATTGTCCACAAAGTTTGTAGGGAAGTTACTATATTAAGAACTGATTGCTTTGTAAAGCGACGTAGTAAGCGTTATCAACAATAATTCAACAGCATAAGATTAATTACACTTTAATACAAAGCCTATTTACATTTGTATTTATATAACAAAATTTCAGTTGGATAGTTAATCAGGACCAATGAATCTCCGTAAGCGGAATTCTGTGATCCATTGATGCCGCAAAAGATACCATTGAAGCTAAGCATGACGACCCATAGATCGCTTGACCAATAGGCATACCAACTGATCCACCAAAGAGCTATAACCAGCGACTCGCTCGTTCTTACCAGACATTAATATTTAAAGAGGCACTTGCATCCTATTGGAGTAGCGAAATCTGCTATTTGTCTTTCCGAACTGGACAAAATTATTCGAGACTATCTCAAGGATTGCTCTAAAGTTGTTGACAGTAGGATTACAAATACCGTAGCAGACATTTTAACCCTCCAAGTGTTTCGACGAGATATTCCTTCCAATATCTGAGTCTTATCAGAGGTTATAAAACTTTAAGCTATGAAGAAACCTTTGCTATAGCTGGAGTTCCACCTTTAGACTTGGAAATTAAGTGCAAAATGAATTGTATGCTTCGATTCTAAATGATTTTTTGACGGACTGTGTTGATGGAAAATTGCCTCTCTGCGACATCCCTCATCCGGCTGCTTTTGAACCAATTCATCTAATTAAGTACGAGAAAAATGTGGAGAAGCGTTTTCAGAAAGTCTGTTTTACGGACGGTAGTAAGATGAACAACAAGGTCGGCCTTGCTTTTGTACTATTTGAGGACAACTTCGAATGCGGCTTTTATAAACATCGTATCCGGAATGAATGCACTATCTTTCAAGCAGAATTGCTTTGTATTAATCTCGCAGTTAAGTGGTTTAAAGAAAATGGAAATTTTTGTTCAAAGTACCTTATTTGTAGCGATTCTCTTTCCTCTTTACATTTACTGAAGAATGTTGCAAGCACAGAAAAATTGGTTGTTGAAACGCTTTTAACAATTAGTTCTCTTAAAAATAGAGGAACTGAGATTTTTTTGCCTATGTGCTTGGACACTGTGGAATTTACGGGAATAAAAGAGTTGATTTTTTAGCCAAAGACGCTTTGAATTTAGCAATTGATGTGAATTGTAACATTCCTAAGTGTTACTTGAAAGGCTCATATTATGACAAGCTTGTTGCTAAGTGGAACGAAGAGTATGTCTCGTCTGAGGAAGCTGGCCACACCAAAAATTTTTTTCCTACTATTAAGCATAGATTGAACTCAGAATTATTTTTCTTCACAAACTTCCAAATTACACAATTTTTATCTGGCCATGGAAATTTTGCTAAATATCTACATAGGTTTCATCTTCGGACTAATGATTTGTGCGAGTGTTTTAAAAAGCAGCCACAAGATGTAGAGCATTTGCTTTTTAGTTGTTCTGCATTTAAAACTTCAAGAATGTGCCTGAAAAATGATTTCAGAAAATTAGGTGAAACATGGCCAGTGAAACTCAATGTTTTTGTAAAATCTAATCTGCTTTTCTACTCATTTGTCAAGTTCATAAAATCTTGTAATTTCATTTAAATTGTTTTCCACTGCTTCTTTGTTAAATAAACTTACTTCTGTAAGCCCCGTGTTGTACTTCTGTGGTGCACGGGGAGTTTGATTTTGTTCAATAAAAAAAAATATCTGGTCATCTTTTTAATGACAATGTACCTCATCGATAAAACTACCCTATTACTTTAAGGGGAATGAAGATCCAAGTAGAGAAAACAAATTGTTCCTTGGTAACAGTTTGGAATAGGTTTCTGCACCGGAGACTGGGCACTACAGAGTAGTTTTCGATGCGAAAATAAACCACCAGGAGAGTTAAAAGATATTTTATGATTTTAGATCTTTATCAGGCTGTTTGGCGAAGGATGACCGAGGTAGGTAGGTATTTAATTAACGTCGCACTGGAGCAACACACGGGCTATTGCCGACGGTCCGGGATCATCCCCCGAAGGAAAGATCCGAGGACAGCACCACGTAATTTTGAACCGAAGGATGGCCAAGAGGCTGCATATGTTGTCGAATGAAATAAATAATTACATCGGACTGACCTTAACAATTTTTTTAAATGGAATGGACTCTTAAACAAGGATAAGTGGTATCAACGTATTCCTTGAACCTGAGAAAGGTTGCGGAAGAAGTTAGTTTCCCTCAGCATATGTTACTTTAGATGATACTGTATCTTCTCTGTCTTTCTGTATCCCATATTTCTTCTGCCTCAAATCAAGTCAACCGCAAAAATTACAGGTAGGACCTTGCACGACCAAAGATAACGCTTCGTAATTTTGAACCACGGTCAAATGACGAGGTCAACACCTTTTTTAGCTGGCACCTCACTCTCCTAACTTCCACACCACGCCAACGTGAGAGCATTTGAGGCCTCGACAGATTTAACGTGCTAGTTTCCCAGCATACAAGACGGTCTTTGTACGCGTTTCGAACTCGCAACTCTCCTGAATTCTTTCGAACTAGCAACAATATTAATAATCTTGAATTTCATTTTATTTACTCTGCAGTAAAATGATTCATTTATAAAAAATATCATGAGTTACCAATTATTGCCCCCATGCTATTGTAAAGCCACGTTTTAATCTATACACCCTTTTATACCAAGTTTAAAATGAGTTACACCTAAAAGTTTTTTCATTTTAAATTATGCTTTCATTTTGCACAAATGAGAACTGAACATTGATCATTGAAAAGTATTTTATAAACAGTAGACTCATCTGTTTCTTTATACAAAGAACATACGTCAGAAAGCAGAATTTCTGTAGTGTAATAATTTTGTAGGATTCAATCAATAATATTTTTTCTCTGCTAATACACACGTTGGAAAGCTGCGTTTCCGTAAATTTGACGGGCAGCGGTAGCTCAGTTGAAAGAGCAACAGATTAGCAACAGGAGAGTTGCGAGTTCAAAACTCGGTACAAAGACCGTCTTGTAGTATGCGAGGAAACTAGCACGTTAAATCTGTCGTGGCCTCTAATGTTCTCACGTTGGCGTGGTGTGGAAGTTTGGAGAGTGAGGTGCTAGCTAAGGTGTTGACCTCGTCATCTGACCGTGGTTCAAAATTACGAAGCTTTTTCCTTGGATCTTTCTCATCGGAATTGATCCCGGACCGTCGCCAATAGACCTTTCTGTTGTTCCAATTAGACGATAATTCAACTAGCTACCTTGCTTTGAATTAATCTCTTGACGATATATGCTAGATTTTCAGTGTAAACAAACAAACGAAACGGAAAACTGAGATTTTACTTCCTGTTATTCAAAAGCTCTCATGATACATTTTGGATTACCTTAAATATAGTTCATTGCGGTTTTGATAACGCTTAACGTTTAATCTAATTGGCGTTGGAAAATAAACGATCATATATCAATTCGGAATTCACTCTGTGTAATTGTTATTGTCGACGTGCTGAAATCGTATTAAAAGAACAAAGTGACGTCACATCCATAAAACGTACAGGAAGCTCATCAGCATCAAAACAATATCACCGCCTATATTTAGCCTGGCAGAAAAAATATAGACTTTCAGTAAAACTTTAAAGGTTAGTGAAAGTTAATTAACTACATACCTTCCGTAAATTAGGCAGGTAGGTAGGTAGGTATTTTAATTAATGTCACAATGAGCTATTGGTGACGGTCCGGAATCAATCCCAAAATAAATTAGGCAATGTAATAACTGCCAGTTTCATTCAAACACAGTTTAATCTAAATTAGACTGTAATAGCTTTGCCATTTTCGAAAATCGAACATAGTTTAATTTCTCTGTGCGAATGGTACACTTATTAGAATACAGGATTACCGTAGATTAGACAGTGTAATAACTACAACTTTCACTCAAATACAGTTTGCCTTGTCTGTGCATACTACCGCTAAAGTATGGAAATCAGGCAATCTGCAAATTATCTAGGTAATGTGAGATTACCTGAATGTGCAGATTAACTACGCCGATCCGTTAAAGTGCGGAAAATTGTTTTATTTCTCAAATTACCTAGGCTGCAGATCGCCTAAATAATCTGCACATTACCTACAAGGCATTCTTTAAAGTGAAAATAAGATCTTTGCTCGAACTGCAACATTTTTGTACGCTTAAATTAATATTCAGACAAACAACTCAGTAATACTAGGTACTACTAATTAAAAAACACGGTATACTTTTATCCCATAAAGTTATAAGTTAAATTATATATACTAAAATCACGACACAAATTCACTCGCTAACAGGCAGAAACGAATTTGAAAACGGAATTAGCTATACTAAGCACTCGCAGCTGAAGCAAATTATGAGAAAGTGAGAAAGCCGACGACGGCAAGAAACCGGTGACACGAGCCTTAGAAAGCGTGAGGAAAAAGTGAAAGAGGGGATTAGAGAAACAAACTTGTGCACTTTAACGATTCGAAAGCCGTTAATGTGCACATTACCTAGGTAAAATGCGGAAAACTTATTTTGTAGATGATTCCGCAATTTAACGGAACAAATCAGCTAATCTCAGGTTACCTAGATAATGTGTACATTAACGGCTTTCGAGCTTTAACTGAAACACATACAATTCCCCCAATGAAGGTTATACATATTAAGTTATTTCCTTTTTCACTACGTGAATACTACGAAACTGTACCAGCAACATAGATTTCACACTTCTTAAGAATTAACCTTTGGGACCGTCGCCAATAGCCCGTTGTGTTGCCCCAGTGCGACGTTAATTAAAGTACCTACCTCTTATAAATTAAGATATTTTTGGTTATAGGCTGTAGATTCCGGTCACATTAGCTCTTGCGCAGAAAAAAAATGACTAATGAACCGATCATGTATAGTTTGGGATGGGATGGTAAGATACCATGTTGCAAATAAGATTCAACAGCAAATCTATTTGGGTTCGACGTGACTCAGTAGGTTTGTCCACTGCTATGGCAACCGTCGCAGGGTCGATTCTTGAAACACCCTGATTGTATTTCTCTCTTCTGTTCGAGTAAAACTTTCCTTGTGTGTATACAACGTCCACTACTGGACGTTGTATGTTATATATTTGGCATAACGGCCAAATATGGCCTTTACGTCATAAATCTCAGCCCGACCAACCTTAATTGCTCAGTAAAAATGTCCTAAGTTAGATTGTTGCTTTTTCTAACATATACACGCAATAGATGTTTACTAATAACAGGTTCCACACTTGTTAAAAATTCATAGAAATTTTGGGTTTTAAGTTCCCGTACGTTCCCGCCTTACGCCCCAAAACAGCCAACCAATCCATACTCATACGCTCTTGTGTAGCAAAAATAACCTTTAGAGTGGCAAAACGAAAACGAAAACCAATCAGATATTTTTAGAAGGGAAGGTTGTATACACCTGTTACATTTTTACAAAGTTAACTCCAATTCTGTCTGATTTCCAATCACTGAGTTTAGCATTTTCAGGTAAGACACGCTTCTCAATAAGTGAGCAGCCCCTCAGAAACCGAACCCGAGCTTTAAGAAAAGTGCAGTACAACTAAAAAGGATGGACCATTTTCGCTACACTTGGAAAGTTTAATTAAAATTGGTCTCCCCTTACCCGAGGCCTGGCTGCGAGCATGTAAAAGCCTTTCCACACACTTTAAAGAAAGTAAAGAAATTTCCATCCCCAAAAGAGCAGAAGAAAAGGATGTTGTAAGCCAAAACTCCTCTAACCGACGCTTACCACACTTAATTAAATGCCAAGGACGGGAAGGACCTCCATATTTACCGTAGACCCATTATTACAAACCAGAAAACGATACTCTTTGTGAACAGATTTGGGATTATTCATGGGAAGTTAAATGAAATGGATGCTATCTGGGACATTACTTGCTTATAAGTGTGCGTATGAATGAACCCTGTGTTTGTTTTGTGTGCGGAAGTTCTACGCGAATTCCATTTCCCCTGGCGTTTGTTGGGAGCTTTGTTTAATTAAAATTTCGTAATTACTCTTTATGTACGTTTTAGAGCTGGGGACAATATTAGGGGCATGTTGAAACATTCTTCCGTAAATTCACAGTTGCATTTAAGGCGTTTTGTGTTCGTTCGATATACCAACTGGATGTTCACTAATTGATGTTGGTTGGTTGTTTTCGGGTTTTGTGGCGCAAGGGCATATTTTGCCAAGCCAAACACGAGACATACAACACAGTGAGGGAGAAGAAAAATAAAAAAGGGGAATAAGAGTAATTGAGGAAACTTTGATGAAATTTCCTATTCTTTCGTATTTATCTTTGGTTCTCGGCAGCTTGTCCATTTTACGCCATAAAACCCCAACATCCAATCCAATCAACCTTGGTTCAGTACCTTGATCTATGTCGGTTTTGATACCTAGTTCACATCGAATTTTTGCCGATCTATTTTAATTGTTAGATTTAGATCTTTAGTTCGACTTCAATCTTTGTGACTTTTATATCTGGTTCCCTTCTGGGTGGTTTTTGAATTCGCTCAGTGCTTTTATATCTGTTCGGACTTCCTCGTACAAATCCCATCCTTTGTTTCAATTACGATTTTCTTTTAATTTAGATCTTGCTTCTACCCGAATTTACATTTGAATTTCGATCCCTGGCTACAGTTTCATTTAGTTAGCATTGGGTTCTAAATTTAGATCTGTTTCGGTTTCGATTTAATCTCTAATTTTACTTCCACTTGGTTCACCATTTCGGTCTCTGATTCAATTGTCGTCCCTTGTGTAATTTATGACTAGCTTTCGTTTTAATCTTAGTTCAGTTTCTTTTCATTTCAATTTAGACCATTGTTCAGTTTCCATCATTTCAATTTAGACCTTTGTTCAGTTTCTTTTTTACATTTCAATTTTGATCTTTGTTCAGCTTCCATTTTGTACTTGAATTTAGATCTTGGTTCAGCTTAATTTTTTCCCATTTTTATTTAGATCCTGGTTCAGTTTCTATTTTTGTATTACAATTTAGACCTTGGTTCAATTTCTTTTTGCATTGAATTTTCATTAATTGCTTTAATTCCTATTTAGTTTTAAATTTAATTTCATCAATTATATTTCCTTTTGGTTTCCAATTGTCATCTGATTCAAATTTGATTCCTCATTCATTTAAGAGTATACAAGAACTCGAAATGAAATCCAAATTTGCCATAACATTGTCACAAATGAGGAAGCAATACTCTTTGTAAACAGATTTAGAATTAGTCATGAAAATTAAACGAAATGGATGCTATCTGAACCATTACTGGTTTGCATGTGTGGGCTTAAATGAACCCGGTGTTTATTTTGTGTGCGAAAGTTCTTCGTGAATTCCATTTCCCTAGACCTTCGTTGGCAGATTTGTTTAATTAAAATTTCGTAATTACTCTTCCTGACGTTTTAGAGCTGAAGGCAATATCTTCTTGAGACATTCTTCTGTAGATACATAAAGGGCTGGAATTACATCTAACTAATGCGTTTTGTGTTTCAACGATACATCAACTTGCTGTTCAGTAACTGAGGAAACAGTGAAATTTCTGATTATTCCGTATCCTACTTATTAGTCGTCATCTGAGGCGTTGTTCAAAATTATGTGGTGTTGTCCTAGGATCCTTCTGTACGGGATTGATCCCGGACAGCCACCAATAGCTCGATGTGTTGCTCCAGTGCGAAGTTAATTCAACTACCTACCTAATTCTTAATCTGATTGTTCTATATTTCTGGGCTTAATACAGGGTGAGTCTAAACTAATAAAACAAACTTCAGGGGGTGATAGAACACAACGAAACAAACACTTTCCCCATAGAATGTATGGTCGCAAGTGCAGCCGTTGGCAACTAGAGAGCGCAGTCAAACGCTTGTATAAAAGCGGAGGTTTTCGCACGCTGTGAAAGCAGACATGCATTTTCATTACGGTCTGGCCGACGGTAATGGCAGGCATGCACAACGCCTTTACAGAGATCACTTCCCTAACAGGCGCATTCCCCAACACGGGATTTTTGCGATCTGTCTCCTCTCGTTTTTTTATGGGGACATCTTAAATCTCTCATGTATGAAACCCCCATTGAGGATCATGAAGATCTTGTTGCCAGGCTTTCAGTAGCTGCGGTAGAACTCAGCGAAATCCTGGTATTTTCCAGACCACACCTGAATCCTTACGTCGGCGATGCGAGGCCTGCATCAGATGTGGTGGTCGACATTTTGAACAGCTTCTGTAATTGTGCATTTGAGTTGCACTTACCGACTGATGTTTGTACATGTCGTATCATTTCCATGTGAAAAGTTTCTCATGTTTTGTACATGTCATTTCTTTCTTACCCGTTGTTCCTTGTACTTATCTTTAATTTATGCAAATTTAATTGTATTATTTCGTTTTGTCAAGCAGTTATTGATGTTTATTTGAAATTAAAGCGTTGTTTCTCCATATTTCATGCCTCTTCTTTCCAACTTGAATCGGACTGTGTGTTTGTGCCTAAATGGAAAGCGTTCTCTAGCGGCCAACCACTGCACTTGCGAGCATACATTCTATGGTGAAAAGTGTTTGTTTCGTTGTGTTCTATCACCTCCTGAAGTTTGTACTATTAGTTTAAACTCACCCTGTATATTGATTTTGTCACTTTTAGTATGTAGTTAAGATATATTGGGTTGATTCAAAAGTTTGTCCCGTTTTTGGAGCTAGATGGCATTGCATCACAAAAACGAAATGTTATCTACTTCATACGTGTAAAGTTTTGATGTTTGAAAGAAGGAATTTCAGCGAGTACTTGGGAAAAAATTGTGTCATTTGTTTGCATTTTTTAAATTTTGTTAGGCAGTAAAAATGGCAGGAAATAAGGAGCATTTTCGACATATTGTGCTTTTTTATTTCCGGAAAGGCAAGAATGCTAGGCAGACACAAAAGAAGGTATGTGTTATGTATGGTGAGGGTGCCGTTGACGATTCTACGTGCCATAAGTGGGTCCGAGTTTCGTCACCTGGATCAGTTCTTTAGCCAGAAACCTCAGAACTTCTATGAGCGCGGGATTATGCAGCTGTCGGAGAGATGGAGAAGGGTCATCGAACAAAACGGCACATACTACATTGATTAAATATAATTTGTAGTAAATAAATTTGTTTTTCAATTCTTGTCAAAAAACCGGTATGAATTGCATCAACCCAATATTTTTCGTCGATCTCTATCTTTGGTTCGACTTCGATCTTTATTGAAATTTGTTGGGTTCTCTTCTGGATAACTTTTTGAGGTGACGTTTTTGGTTTTAGGATGTTTGTTCTGGTCTCATTAGTCCTGATGCAGAAGAAAAAAATGACTCTAGGGAGAAAAACCGGTAATTGATATTTTTGGAAGGGACACTAAGGCACCATGTAACTATTCAGATTGTATCCGGTATAGGTTCCCGTTTTTTTCAAGTTAGATTCCTACCTAGGTGTATTTATCTCTTCTGTGTTAGTAAAAAAACTTTGCTCATGTGTTTGTCCATTTAATTGACGTTGCTTAGCACAACTCAAAATTTCCTCTTATTTGCCATAGACACTTACAAACGAAAAAGTGATATTTGTGAACAGATTTGAGATTATTCACAGTAATTTAAATTAAATGGATTCGGTCTACGTCATTATTAGCTTGTAGCTGTGGGTTCGCATAAAGAAATTTTTCATTTTGTGTGCATAATTTCTTCGTGAACTCTATTTTCCTCGATGTCTGTTGAGAGCTTTGTTTAATTAAAATTTTATAATTTCTCGTGATGTACATGTAAGAGCCGGGGACAATATTGCTGGGATATTAAAATATTCTCCTGCAGATGCACTAAGAATGTTTGGAATTTCTTCCAAATTCTGTTGGTTCAGTAAATCAACAGGATCTACAGTAATTGAGGAATTCTTGGTGAAATTTTTGATTCATTTTCATCCTTAGATTATAATGTACTGAACTATCGATAAAAAGTTCGGTGTTCGGTTATTTCGATTATTAGTTTTTTTCTTATAACTCTTCAAGTTTAGTCTTTGTTTTGATACATCTTGTCTTCAACTTCAGTCCCTAATCTTATTTCAATTTGGTTCTCGATTTGGATTCGGATTGAAAATAACTTGGCTTCACATCCGATTATCTTAACATTAGATTATAGTTCAACTTTTATATATATAGTAGTACTCATCCCAATGTAGAAGGTGTATTTGTATTGCTCTAATAGGATTATCATTTGTTTTCTGCAATTCACTAATGTTGAATGTCATACTTAATACTAATGCATTAATTATGAGTTTTCATACTATACTTTTTAAGATCAACTATTTATATCCATCCGGCACACTTATTTAACTCCATTATATTACTTCTTTTGAGGTGGTATAAGGCAATTTTGTACTTGAATGTTAATCTACATTTCAATTACATTCTCTCCAAAGTAAAAAATAACAGCTAATTTTAACAAGTTCTCAGAGTAAAAAATCGACACGTAAATATTTGTTCAACAACACTCTTAATTGATTTACAAATAAGGGTAGACTATCTTCAGTCCAATTTCCGTATACACAGTGAAAACGCCAAAGAACTAAGACAATCATGAAACATACTCTTAATGTTTCGGGAAACAAGATTACGATCTTACAGGAGGGAGGGAGCAATTCAACAAACATCCAGTAAAGAGGACAATCCTGATAATAGTGACTACTTTACAATCCTGATAATAGTACTTTCTTTGACGAGAAAAACAGCATGACAACTTAATTGAATTCGGACTCAAGGTTGAATATTCAGTCCAATTTCTTTATACACACTGAAGACTCAAAAGAACTAAAAGCAATCAAGAAATATATTCTTAATGTTTCACGAAAGAAGATTACGACCTTACAGGAAGTAATGTAACAAACATCCTTTAAAGATCAAGTCCAGATAATAGTGACTATTGCTACTTTCTTTCAAGAGTAAAATGCAGGTAAATATTAATCAATTCATCTCCGTGCAAAAGTTCCAAACAAAACCATATTTGCATGACACGAAACTTAATTGACTTAGGACTCAAACGCCAAAGAATTAAAGATGATCAAGAAATATACCCTTACTGTTTCGTGAAAGCGATTACGACCTTGCAGTGATTAATGTAACAAACGTCCAGTAAAGATAGGACAATCCACTAAATAGTGTCTGTTGCTAATTATTTTGAAGAAAAAGTACCGATATAAATTAATCAATTTATCTTGATTCAATATTCCAAAACGAAAACAAATTTGCCTGACACAAAATTTAATTGACTTAGGACTCAAGGTCTATGATCTACAGTTCAATTTCTTTATACACAGTAAAGATGCTGAAGAACCAAAAAAATCCAGAAATATACTCTTAATATTTCGCGAAAGAAGATTAGGACCTTGCAGTAAGTAATGTAACAAACATCCAGTAAGTTTAGGACAGTCCAGAGAATAGTCGCTGTTGTACTTTCTTTGAAGAGAAAAATAGTGATATCAATTAATTCATCTTCATACAAATCCAAAAGAAAACACATTTTCAAACTTAAGTGACTTAGGACTCAATGTCGTGATCTCCGTTCCAATTTCATTATATACAGTTAAAATACAAAAGAACTAAACACAATCGGGATATATATTTAATTTTTCGTGAAAGATGGTTAAGACCTTACAGAGGTCGAGCAATATAATAAACATCCAGTAAGGATAGAATAGTCCCGATAAAACTGGCTCTTACTAATTTTTTTACGAGAAAATACTGATACAAATTAATCAATTTATCTTAATACAAGAGTCCAAAACGTAAACACATTTGAATGACACAAAACTTAATTGACTTAGGACTCAAGGTCGATGATCTACAGTCCAGTTTCTTGATACACAGTGAAGATGCTGAAGAACCAAAAACAATCAAGAAATATACTCTTAATGTTTCGCGAAAGAAGATTACGACCTTACAGTGAGTAATGTAACAAACATCCAGTAAGGATAGCCCAATCCACAGAATAGTGGCTGTTGCTACTTTCTTTGACGAGTAAAAGACTGAAATAAAAAAAAAAGCAAGAGGCGCAAAGTTTTTGTTACAGCAATGATTCTTTCCGGAACAAAAGTAATGGAGATGTTAGGATAGAAAGATATTTGCAATCAGACTGCATTTCTTTTGTACTTTTAAAGTGTTTGGGATGTTGGAGTATAATGTTTCTTTCAAACTCACAAACGCGCCAATGGGGTTGTTACGCTTTAGTGGATTTGGGTGCAGTGTTTTATGTTGTGGCGCTCTTTTAAGATGTTAGAAACTGAAAGCAACATTGCGCCTAATGGAGATAAGTGTCTGGAGTTAAGCTAAGCACCTTTGGGCAACCGAACTCAAAATTGGATTCACTGTTTTTGAAGTTTTCTTTATTCAATTGTAATACATACGAGAGCTGAGTATTCTTTAGATCGTTAGTTTTTTTAAACTTTATTTCTAATACGAATAGTTTTTGTACGAATTACGAGTGCAACTAAATGAATTATGAGTGTAACAATTTGTTCCACTCCCAGTAAATCGTGTGTTGGAGATGCAGTTAATTAGTGGGTTTGTCTTGTGAGTTGTAGGTGGTGCATGTTCGACTAATGTCAGGTTTGTGTTATCCCTGAAGATATTTCCCAATTTTGTGTCAGTAAAACTTTCATTGTATGCGCTTGTCTACTACTTGATTCTGTCTATTTTGTGTTTGGCACAGCTTGGCCAAGTATGGTCTTGCGCCATAAAACTCAATGCAACCAACCAAAACATTAAATTGTGTAATGTAGATTTTAGTCATCAGAAATAAAGTTGTTGAATAAATTAAGTCTTAAAATTATATTTAGTTTCCAAGTTTACAATTTCTATTTTATGTACACTATAACATTATAAGGTGTCATCCGTGTAGCAAGTTGAAAATCAACAAATACGAAATAGAAGGATTTACAACATAGTGAATTGGAGGAGTCAAGCAGCAACACAGATTCCCAGTTTTGTCTTTTGCCGGTTGGTCCATTCCCAATAAAGTCCAGTTTCATACCCAATAATGCTCTGATCAATGCCAGCAAGTCCACTCATTCCATATTCAGTCACTGGCTGCTTGATCCTTTCCAATTCAGTATGTTGTAAATCGTTTTCTTCTGTATTATTTGCTGCTTTTCAACTTGACACATAATGATGACATCAGCTAATACTCTAAAGTACAAGAATACATTCGAGTCAATTTAGCCCAGTTGGTTCAGTCTCGGACTTGCAACAGGAGGGTAGCGAGTTCGAAATTCGATCAAACAAAAGGCCTTCTTGTACATGGATGCTGGTGCGCTTTAAATCTACCGTGGCTTCATAGATCTCATGTTTCCATGGTGTGGAAGTTTGGAGATTCGGAGAGTGGGCTAGGGTTGGTAGTTTAATCCTCCACTTAAGACGAGATATTTCATTAATCAAGATATGTCCAATTTTACTAATGACGAGGTATCTCGTCTTCAAGATATTGTCATTTTTATATAAAATTGGGTCAGGTTTCTTCTAATGACGAGATATATCGTCCATCAGGGTCTGGTCAGTTTGGTTAATGAGGCGAGATACCTCGTCAACCAAGAGGGTTAACTCAAATATTTTTGAAAATATGCATATCTATACGCTCGAACACCAGTTCAAGTGCTGACCTCGTCATCTGACCATAGTTCAAAATTACGAGGCGTTTTCGTTTCCTCCTGATATTGATCCCGGACCGTCATCAATAGTGTGTTGTGCTGCTCCAGACGTAAATTCATCTACAAATTACTTGTAAACACATCATTCAGTTCAATTATCATCCCTGCACTTGTTTCAAGTATTAGAATTTAGTTTTATTTGTCATCTTAATCTTGCTTAAGTTATCTCAACAGCTGCTGAAAAAATGGACACTTTTCCCTCTATTTTATTTGTGCTGTAGACAACAGAGCACATTCAAAGGTAACATTTAATAGGGAATAACGTATTCTATACTTTATATGCTTAAAACTTGTATAAAAGAAAGTATTCATTTAAAATTGGTCACCAAATTTCGAATATCACAATTTAACTTTGAATACCAAGTTTTAAGTAATTTATTTCAACCTTTTCTGCATTACGAGCATGGAAAACAGGAGAATGTATTGGTAATTTAATCCTCCAAGTGGTTTAGACGAGATATATCGTCCATCAAGATTTGACTTATTTTGCCAATGGCGAGATATATCGTCATCAAGATATTGCCAGATATTGCCGATGGTGAAGAGATCAAGATCTGGCCAATTTTCTTCTAATGACGAATTACCACGTCTAACAAGATCTGGTCAGTTTTGCTTATGACAAAAAAAACCTAGTCGAGACAACCAATAGAAGGATTTTGCTTCCCAGATTTTTATTCAGATCCTCCGAGGTGATTTTATTATCACTCTGAAAGTTTATATTTTGTTACCTTTAACCCTCCAAGTGGTTTCGACGAGATATCTCGTTCATAAAGGTATGGCCAATTTTTTAATGACGAGATATCTCGTCTAGGTGAAACTGCCTTATTACTCAGAGATGGAATGAAGATCCAAGTAGGGAAAATAAATTGCCCCTTGTCCAGGAACTGGTGGAATTCTGGAAGAGGCTATCCGCTACAGGGCATTTTACGACGAGAAGATAAACCACCAGGAGGGTTATGGAACTTATATTTTACAGTTTTCCTTATTAAAATACTTTTTATCACGGAATTAATTATCCAATTTATATTCGAGAAAGTTATGATTAACAATCTTCGCAATCTTGATGGAAATGAATTAAGGACTTTCATAAGACTTTTCAAGCCGTAGGCGCGAATAAAGGGGACTGGCTTGATATATTTTCCACAGCTGCACTTTGTTTTATTTTATTCTTCCTACATGTTGATGTGCATTTCATTCGTGTCCTTCAGAAAACAAAAACAGTTTCGGCTGCAATTCGAAACAAACGAGAAACAAGCCCTCATATCTCACCAATACAAGATTGAATTCTCCAGAACATTGATCCCCTACTGATAATTGCAGCCGAAATCCAATACAATACTCCAGAAAGCTGACAGCAAGCTTTATGAACTGACTGCAGTTGATTTAAGACAAACGTTTCATTTCCAATACAATTCATCATCCACCAGACAGCAAGCTGTTTTTCTCATACGAACAACCTCACAATGTACTGTGTCGACTTCCCCTTTCTCACAGGAGTCTGTTTTTATTCTTTCGCATCAGTGAGATCGATAACAAAAGTAATTCTAAACGCTTCTCTCATAGGTGGCTTTAAGTCATGTCTCTTCGCAATCGAGGCAATTTTTCTTCCGCTCCACAGTAATCGATGTTTGAAGTTCCACCGAAACCACCCATGTTTTAGAAACAGTTGTGATCCGCAGCCATTTCCCGCAGTTTTGAGTGATAGTACCTCTGATTGCTTGGCTCCAAAGTGGAGCCGAAAACTGCTGGGCTCATGAGTTTTAAAACTCTTAGCCTCTTCCTTAATCTGTGGTTCGTGGAATAATAGGATAGACGAGGAGAAGGACTGTAATAAAGCAACTGTAAATATCGGGTGCTTAACGACATCGATCATGCCTGTTTTTGGACGACAATTTTCTTTCAGGAGAGAGGATTTGATATTTTCTGGCCATGCCCTCTTAAAATAAATTGACATGATTATGTGGAAACCTATCATTTGTGCTTTATAAAATAGATAAAAATAGAATGTTCTTCTCATATAATCTTAATTTTAGTGAGTTTTAATCCTTCTGGTATTATCTTCGCTGTCCTGTAGTGACCGGCCTGTGGTGCAAACCCTGTTCCAAACTGTCACCAGTTCTGAAAAAGGGAAAATTATTTTTTCCTACTTAGATCTTCATTCCCTTGGAATAATTGGACAGTTTTCTGGACGATATATCTCGCCCATAGGAAAATTGAGCAGATATTGGACGAGATATCTCGTCAAATTCTTGGAGGATTAATGCAGCTTTATTTCTATTTTTAAGTAATAGTGGTCTCTGAGATAATTCTTTTGATTACTTATAACTGCTTCCCTACATCATATTAGTTTTGTATGCTTTAATGCACGTTTTATTTCAGTTTTTAGATTAGAGTACATTCGAGACAGTACCTTGGATTGATTGGCTCCAAAGTGGACCAAAAACTGTAGATCTTTCATGAGTTTTAAAACTCTTAGCCTCTTCCCTAATCAGTGGTTCGTGGAATAATAGGATAGACGAAGAGAGCTGCAATAAAGCAACTGTAAATATCGGATGCTTAACAACATCCATCATGTCTGTTTTTGGTCGGCAATTTTCTTTCAGGATAGAGGATTTGATATTTTCTGGTCGTGTCCTTAAAATAGATTGATATGATTATGGGGAAAGGGATATAACTTATCATTTATGTTTTATAAAATACATAAAAATAGAATGTTCTCATAAAATTAAATTGCTGTGTGCTTTAATGTAGTTTTATTCCGATCTGTAAGTAATATTGCATTCGGGATATTTCCTTAGATTGTTGATAGCTGTTTTCCTATATCATTTTAGTTATTGTGTGCACATTGCATTTCGATTTTAAGGTGATATTAACTTCGATATAGTACCTGATTGCTTTGCAATACAAAGTGGTGTCGAGAACTGCAAGGTTCATGAGTTTTAAGATTCTTATCCTCTTTCTTAATCCACAGTTCATGAAATAATAGGAGAGACGAAAAGAGCTGTAATAAAGCATCTTTAAATATGGATGCTTAGCGACATCCATCATGTCTGTTTTTGGTCGACCATTTTCTCTCTTGAGAAAGAGGATTTGATCTGATCTAATTGTGTTCCTAAAAATATATCCTATACAAGATCTATAGAAAATGATGGTTGGTTGTTTTCTGGTGTTTTGACGCAAGGGCCAAACACAAGACAGAAAAAACAATGAGGGAGGAAGAAAAGGCAAAAAGCAGAAGAGTAGGCGAGGATAAAAATGAAAGTGAGGAAAGATCACTTGAGTGCCTGAGGGTTGTGATGCCCGTACAGAATGTGCCTGTTGTCTGAGACTTTACAAAATGAAATTGTATAACTGTTTCTCCCATATCGATTTCATTTTTGTGTGTTTTATTGTAAATTTGTGTTTTGATTTTTTGGAGAAATTACCTGATGGCTGATTACTGTTTTCCCACATCATTTTAAATTTTGTATGCTTTAACCCTCTGGATACGGGGACCTGCACAACCGGCTGAAAGTTTCGAGTCCCTTCGCTACGTTAGGCTCGGATTCTTTCAGACCTCAAACTCCTGACGAATCGCCGAAGCCCATTGCGATTTCAATCCCCTATTTTCTGTGCTACAAAGACACCCGCGCGTGAATAGCCTAATCTCCCCGTTGACAAAGATGCCAGGGTTATCGACGGGGAGCCACGCAAATTGTTTATCCACGAGCCTGTGAGAGGTTGAGTAAATGAAAAGCGATACACTTAAAAAATCACTGCCCCCTTTCAGTTTACCCGGGAAGAATCTGTACCTTCTAGGCATACCGACTACCCAACAATAGAAACCGGCACATTAGGTGATAATGGGACGACACATATTCCCTTTCCTTCTGGGGAAAAGCATTATAAAGGCCGTTTCGGCCGGTTTCAGTAAGTTGCTTGTTAAACAGTTGGGCCGGCTGCAGTAACCAAAGAAGGAAACGATTTTCTGCCCTGACGTATGCAGAGGGTTAATATAAATTTTTGTACTCATTTGGGTGATAGAACCTCTAATTGCTCGGCTCCATAAAGAGGAGCCGAAGACCGCAGGACTCATGAGTTCTTAGAACTCTTAGTCTCTTTCTTAAGCAGTGGTTCGTATAATAATAATACGGAGTGCGAAAAAAGCCATTGTAAATATAGAGTGCTAAATGACATCCATCATGTCTGTTTTTGGTAGAATATTTATTTCAAAATGATTTAGAGGATTTGATATTTTCTGGCGGTTTCCCTAAAGTAAATTGATACGATTATGTGGAAAAGGGAAAAGAACTTATCATTTATATTCTATATAAAGTAAATAGAAAACAATATTCATGACTTTTACACGCATGGCATTCAAATTTTCGTGTTTAATGTACATTTTGCTTCGATTTTTAGAAGACTTGTTTCAGTAAACAAACCTTTTGTTGGGTAGGCATTATGGGATGATTTTCCTGTAAAACTTAGGGGCCCACCTTGGCTAAGTACCTTTACCAACTGTGTAGGCATCTCGTGAGCTGTAACTGGAGCAGTTTCGATCAGTCTGGTAACTTTCGGTGTATTTCCTTCTTCCGTGTCATTAACCTTCCTGGTGGTTGTCTCGACGAGGTATCTTGTCATTAGCTAAGCTAAACAGATCTTGATGGCGAGATATCTCGTCATTCAAGAAAAACTGATTATATCTTGATCTGGTATTCATAAAAAATCGGCAATTTCTTGGTTATATTTCTTGGTTGAAACCATGAAGAGGGTTAAAATTTGTGTGTATGTCCGTTACATGACTGTCTAATTTTTCGCATAGATTGACCAAATAGAGTCTTTATGCCATAAAACTCAAACACTTTAACCTAACCAACCAATTCTTTAAAGTTCAGTGAAAAATCCTGCAACTCGTAATTTTTAACTAAACTAGTAAAACAATAAACCCATCGTCGGACATAGAAAATCCGATAACTTCAATCAATTCAGCTTTTCTTTCACCACCCTTAGACTTCAAATTACCCTTAGTCCTACAGAAATTTTCCAAAACAAAACCCAAGCACAAATAAGCACATAAAATGGGACTCCTGCAATACGATCTTGCCAAAAACCCTCATTTCCCAAAAGAAAGACCTTAAGTGTGAGAATCTGACTCATAAATCACAGCCAGATGTCAGGATCCTCCAGCATTGATTTTTAATTATAAGATTTACTTTACTTTGCGTGTCAGGACATAATAAAGGGTCTAATAACCATACACGTCGAGCAGCTGCGAAAAGAAGATATTTTCAATTCGAGTACTTACTGCTCTCTTGATGGCAGGTGATATGCTGAGATGAATACTTATTTTTCTGCGAACTCGCGCGATATTTGCATATTATTGTAGTCTGAGGAGTCATTTTTCCGAAAGGGATACTATTATTTTAGAGGGAGATGTGTGTTTTTTCTTGTCTAATCGCTTCGCTATAAATCAATGCTTGATGGTAATTGATTAACTTTTGGGGTACTTAGGATATTTTTTAGGGTCCGGAGAATCTCATAATTGTTTTCCTCATTAAGAAATCAATCTCTTCTTTCTTGCAGTTAAATACTGTGGAAGAAAAGAAATCGAGGCTGGTGCATTGTGAGAGCTTGTTTCGAGTGTTACATTGAAGCAGTCGTTATTAAGTGAGATAGATATTGTTTTCTGCACTGAAACTAATGCAGGAAAGTTTTCGATGTAAAAATAAAGATTAATATCAAGTTCGAGTTATGATTAACATTATTAAGAAATACTTTTGTATCTCAAATATTTATTTTGCAGAATTAAGTTAATGAATTTAATAAAAGGATACACACTAACAATTGATGCATATTAAACTTAGACAGAAAACTAGTTATAAATGCTGAGAAAACAACGCAAAATATACCCCATTGCCGGCTTTAAACGCGAAACACATTAAGTTAAAACTTTCAAGTTAAGGTTTTTTTTAGCTTTTCAGGATTATAATGTGGTGATCTTAGATTGGTGTGGTCTACTAGGTTATTTTTCTTTGCATGCAGGTTAGATTTCTTCGTGAGAAAGATATAATGAATTGTTTACCTTTCGTTTTCTAAGAACTGTTTTTTGACTTGTGTGTTTCAGACAATTTATTCTTCCTGTTGTTTTCTTAACATTTATAACTAACTAAGGAAGCTAGTCAGTTCTTGGTTCAAAAATGACTAGCGAACATTAAATTTATTTAGTGACGGTTAACTAACGAGTAACCTAAGTAGGGTAAATTTTTTTTCAAGTGATGCTATAGTATATATTATCAATTTGTATATAAAATTGAAAATAATTTTTGTTGGAACTTCAATTGTTTTTTTATCAAAAGAAAAGTACTTTCATCCACGAATTCAAGTGTACAGCATTTTTAAGCTCCCAAGGCTTGAATTGCTGCGACTTCACTCCATAAGCCATCACAGCATTCCACATCTTTAACAATTCAGCTTTTATTAGAACTTCAATTCCAAAACAAAAGTACTATTATCGACTACGTGTTCAATGTTTTTAAACTTCCAAGGCTAGTGCTTCAGAAATTACACCCACACCAAGTAGTTTTACAAGATATATATCTCGTCAGTCAAGATCTGACCAATTTGGAAAATGGCGAGGTATCTTCTCATAAATATATTGGCGATTTTTTGATAAAGAGATTAAAATCTGGACAGTTATTTTATAATGACGAGGCATCTCGTCCTACAAGATATAGTTAGTTTTGTTAATACCTTTGGAGAACTTCATCGAAACAACCACCAAAAGAAGAATTCCCACAGCTTTAACATTTTTTTTGGAGCTTCAATTGTTTCGAAAGAAAAGTACTTTCATCGACTAATTCCCGTGCTCAATATTTTTAAACTCCAAAGGCTTGGAACTTCGGAAACTTGAATCCTTAAGCCTGCCCACCACAGCATCCCACAACTTTAATTATTCCCTCGCACAAGGAGACGAAACGTAGATAAATGGAACAAGTTAAAAAACACTTTTAATTATTCAACACCTCCTACTTAACTGATAAGAGAACCGCTCGGCACTTTCCCACCAGCGGTCCCCTACACTTCCGCAACCTTTGTCTCGTTTAATTAAGAATACCGGACAACTCGCCTATAATAATAAGTTAATTTACAGGGGAAATTAATCACTGGAGTCGGGGACTTGCTTGCTTGGCTTTCGCCAAATGGCGAATTTATTTTGCGCAAAGTGTGTTGAGTACAACCGTGGGTTATGGACTGCTGGCGACTCCAGTGGAAAGTTTGGCGGAAGATTGATTGCGCAGCGCTTAATGCTGGAATTTAATTTGGGGTAAAAGGAAACCGGAGTTCCTCGGAGTGTTTGAATATATTGCTTCACTCTCTGGAGAAGGACATTTTGCGACAGTGGACGAGTTATAGACCAATAAAAACGTGACGTGTCGTTGAGTAAATGAGCACTTTTATCGCTTTGTTAGTTCGGTGGGTAAATCGTGGACACTCATTCTTTGGGATGTGTGAATGTAACAATATGTAAATTAAACTAACAAAAACTAGTTACCCGAATTAATTAGTTTTTTATACACTAGGCCCATATTTGACCAAATACAAGATATAGAACGCAAGTAACGGATATAACACAAGTAAAATTTTCGCTGACAGTGAGGAGAGAAATACACCAGTAATAAAAGTTCGTGGCTCAGTAGGCTAGCACCTTGTGAGCTATCTGCGCCGTAGGCAGGCTCTTTTCATGTAACTACCATGGGTGTATTTCTGTCTCCTAAATCAGTAAAAATTTTCCATTTTATGTATATCCATTTACTTGATGGAAAAAGATTGCTTGAAACAGCTTGACCAGATCTGGCCCTTATACAATAAACAAATCAACAAAACAACCATTCAATTTACACATGAAGATTTGGAGAACACTGGGTGAGTAAGATCTTTGTGGTGATTGGGTGAGTAACACTGGGTGAGTAAGAAGAATATAAAGGATTTGGGGAACATAGTGTGGGTTAGACATAAAGAGTGTTTCATTCAAAATTTGTTGAAATTAAGGGAAGGTAGGGAACACGTACAGAACTTTTAATTCTATACAGACCAGTGAATGTTCATAGTCTAATTTATAATTACAAAATCACTATCATTATATTTAGGTAATGTATTTTGCGCATCACAACATTTAACCCTCTTGATGGTTGTCTCGACTAGGTATCTCGTCATTAGCAAAACTGACCAGATCATGATATGACCGATATATCTCGTCATTACAAAAAAATGACGAGATCTTGATCTTGGCAACGTCAAAATTCGGCACTATCGTGATAATGAGATATCTTGTCATTAGCGAAATTGGTGAGATCTTCATGAACGAGATATCTCGACGATACCACTTGGAGAGTTAACATTCTAGGAGTTTTGACAAGCAAAAAAAAGATTGGTCGAAGAAATTCAGAATCAAGGCATATGTTTCAAATTTCAAAATCTGGAGATTGTAGTATTACATAAAGCAGAGGAAATTATGTCCGCCATGAAGTTTGGTAGGATGAAGTTGCTCTGTCGTTCACAGGCATTTCTACAATGAAGGCCATACCTGAGTGGTGTGTTGGGTATGCGCTTACATGTAGTCAGAACAGAATAGAGAGGCCGAAACAGGTTTAGTATGCCTCCAATTTTAGATTAGCACGTGAAGCAATAAGTTTCTTGCTGTTCTTATTTTAAAACATTCGGTTTTGTAAGTTCTTTTTGAGATTGAGTATAACATATACCTTCACATCTTCTTCGTTCTTACTTTATGTTAGAAAATCTGAAAAGCACTCATGAAGGGCGCAAGGTTGTATTCGGAGGGTCTACAAGGCTCGAATTCTTCCGAAAATGATTTTGGAATTAAAAAGCTATCAAATGTACATATACTGAAACTAGTTATAAAAAGAAGGCAAAGTTTTATATGCCACATATAAAAATATAGCTTTAAATACTCGTCGATAATCTGAAAAGAGTTGAAAATTACATAAAACGCCATGATCATTTAACATTACGGTATTTAGGGAGCTGTGAAAAAGAATATTGGGTCTTCCGATGTCTGTCGAATAGATCCTTGATGCAGACCATTCGTTTTTTTAGACGATAGGTTTAGAAGAGAATTCATTCTATAACATGCAGTCCTATCTATGATTTCTTACCAGTTTTGATTGTATTGACCAGTAGAATCTTTTCGCGGATTTCCTACACCACGTGCTTATTTAGTTATTATGTGTGTTGTGGGGTGGGGAAGCAGTAATACACCACTCCGAATCTCGCTAAGATAATTAAAAATGTGTATTTGTTCAATGTTTTTTCGATATATCAGAAAAATGTTTCAGTACTTCAAGAAATGAACGAAATCATTCTCAAAAGTACCCAATTCATTGAGGATACATCTCTTCATTAGCCCTCCTGGTGGTTGCCTCTACGAGATATCTCTCGATGTATTACCAAAACTGACCAGATCTTGATGGACGAGATATCTCAGAAGAAATGTTACCAGATCTTGATCTGTTCATCTTCAAACCATTGCAATGTCGTCTTGAGGGTGAGATATCTCATCATTAGAAAAATTGGTCAGATCTTGATGACGAGATATCTCATTGAAACCAGTTGGAGGGTTAACATCATCCAGCGCACAAAATGTTTATTAAGCAAAAAAACTAAACTGCCGTCCCTAGTCCAAACTGTCTAAAATAAAATATTAAACATACTGAAAAATCGTTAAATTTCGCTCATCATCTAAGGATATCTTCATGTACTTTTTGGTAGCATAAAGTTTAAATCTTTCAAACTTCATTGCTATAATTGAAACCATTTACTTTCTTTAGGATTTGTACGTATATATCTGTTCCGTAACCTGCAGTTTTCCATGCAGGAGATCTAACTAGTTTTGACCTTGATCAATATAATCGTCCCTAGGATTCTTTCAACCAATAGATGTGGTTATTTAGTCATTAATTATGTTTTAGGTGTTTAACGTTGTACTCGGAGATCTTGGGACACTCAAAGTTTAGGGAGGAACTTTCTTAAGATTTTGCTTCTCATTTCTTTGGAACATTAGAAAAATGTTTCAGTGCTTCAAGACCATGCACTAACAGTTTCTCAAAACTACTCCATCAAGAAAAGAAACCAATCGCTTCATTAACTCCGTCCAGCACACAAAATCTTAGCAAAACAAAGCACTAATCAGGTCCAAACTGCCTCCAAAATAAAACACTAACCGTCCTCAAAAATCGTTAACTTTCGCTCATCATCGCCAACTTATCAGATAAGACCGAACCGATGAGTCCCCCTTGCACTCGTTCCAGTAAATCATTAATTTGTGATAACAGCCCACCAAGGGAGAAATTAATTATGTAAGGTTTGTGGCGATAACACAAGAGCGCGGGGTTTCAGATTTCACTGCCTCCGGCGGTTTACACTTCATTTGCAGCGTGCTTCGAGCCAAAATGGTATCCAGAGATGAATTGCCTCCGAGCTTCCGATTGGCCGGTGGCTGGATGAAGACATTAACCCGATTGGAACACGATCATCTTTTGTTTCGTGCTTTCAAGCCGTGATTGGTTTGATATGTGGAGATTTGAGTTGACATGTGGAGTGATGCAAAAGTGGACGCGCAGATGTTTGGGACGTGGTTTTAAATAAATATGCTTTATGGCGGCAATAAGGCTTGATTGCCTTTGAATAGTTTATTAGCTGGCAAATATATATCCGATGCATTGAGCGTGTTATCTTGTTGGAAAGTTGGTCTCAAGTTACGGGAAACGGGGTTAATGGATTTCCTGTTCGCGTATATAAAATCACAAAATTAATTATCGAATGATTTATTTCATTTAGGTAAACTATCCTAGTATTTCTCTCGACGAGGTTTCTCGTCATTAGCAAAACTGCCCAGATCTTGACGAACGATATATCTCGTCGCCTCGTTATTAGAAGAAAACTGACCAGATCTTGATCTTGTCATCATAAAAAATATCAGCTATAACTTAATGACGAGATATCTCGTCATTTGCAAATTTGATGATATTTTGATGGACGAAATATCATGATCATCTTTCGTTTCGAGCTTTCAAGCCGTGATTGGTTTGATATGTGGAGATTTAAACTGATATGTGGGATGATACAAAAGTGGACGCGCAGATGTTTCGGACGTGGTTTTAAATAAATATATCGAAAAATATATAAATATATATCGAAATATATATAAATAAATATAGATAGCGGCAATAAGGCTTGATGCCTTTGAATAGGTTATTATCGGGTAATATATATTCGATGCATTGAGCGTGTTATCTCGCTGAAAATTTGTACTCAAGTCACGGAAAAAGGGGTTAATGAAGCTTTCCTGCGACGTATATAATATCAGAAAATTAATTATTGAATTGTTTTATTTCGCATACGGATCTTTAGCCCTTCAAGTGTTTCGACGAGATATCTTGTCGAAGAGCTGATCAATTTTTCTAAGGACGAGATATATCGTGAGACAAAAATGTCCTATTACTCCAAGGGGAAGTTGCTGGCAGCCCAGGTTCGATTCCTGTAACTAACCCTGGGTGCGTTTTTCTCTTCTGCGTCAGTAAAAGTTTCCTTGTGTGTGTTTTTTCAATTTTCGTGACTGATAAACATTGCTTTCCTAATATTGAGCAGATATGGCTATTGCGCTATAAACACCAACCAAAAGTGAATGTCAAGTTCTTTATATACCATTTCAATTGATAAGCTTTAAATTTTATACTGCACTGTTGCTACGAAGATCCATAGAAACAGTGAAAAAAATGTTTGTTTTGGTTTATGGCGCAAGGGTCATATTTCGCCAATCTGCGCCAAACACAAGGCAATGTCAAACAATTCAAAAAAGAAAGGAAAGAGGAGGGAGATTGGAATGTATATAAAGATCGCTTGGCCATACTGATTGAAAAAAGGAAATATTCTTGAATATAGTTGTACTAAAACAGTAATGGATGTAAACGAAATTTTACCTAAACTTAAAAAGTGTCACTTTATATTAAACTTACAAAAACGTTTTTCCTATGATGAATTATTAATTTCCGTGTATTGTAATGCTCTCAAAAACTGTCAAATAACATAAATAACCTTTTCTATACTCTTACGACATGAAATTCATTCTACATAGAAGAAATATAATGGTTATAAAATAACTCTAGTACATATGTGTGTACATTATATGCCAAAACAGAACATGAGGGAGCATATATATAGAATAATTTCAAGTATGTATCTTGCAAACATAGCTTGTTGAAACCTGGGATTATTCATTTTATATTTTACCGGAATATGCCCTACATATCCTAGATATGCTCGGTCGTTTATCATCGAAACGCTTTTTATACATTAATTCAGTTTTGTACGTGCTACGATGTATAAGGACTATCTAGTTTTCAAAGAATACTCCAGTTTAGTTTTGAATATCTAACCAGCCTCTAAAACATTTTTCCCTATAGAATCTGAAAGGACATTACAATAATAAAGATTTATAACGAGTTAACGAGTCCAATTAAAGAAATTAATTTTCTTTATAAAAATATATTCGGTCTTAAGAGGGTCAACTAATTATGAGGCGTTTAATTTAACGAATTGATCGAATAACATTGTCAAAAAACATTTTTCATAGGAGTTTTCAATTAATCATTTGCAAAACACTGATTAGGAATCCAGAGTTGTACTGCAAGTCTGATTTTAAAACGGTCTGCCAAACCTCAAAGAATTATCAAATCTGAAATCGACTCATAACATTCACCACTTAAGGTACTTCCCCCAATTCACCATCTCGTACCTTAGCGGCACAGTGGGTTTAGTCATCGTGCTAGCAACCTGTGAGCTGTAGGCGGCTCCAATTTCGTTCCTGTAACTTTCCCTGAGTGTCAGATCTGCTGTGTCAGTGAAACTTTTCTTTTGTGTATGTCCATTGCTTGCATTGTGTTTGGCCCAGCATGACCGTGTTTGGCCCAGCATGGCCGTGTTTGGCCCAGCATGGAAATGTTTGGTCCTTGAGTCATTAAGAAATATCCAACCAGCAAAATCCTTTACAATCTCACTCCTGAAATGCTTAACCAAAAACTTTACACCGGTCTTTCTAAATTACGCAACTGCTAATTACATTTGTATCAGCACCTCTTCGCTGTAAAACCTTTTCAAAACTGTTACTTCTTAACCCTTCAAGAGGTTTCTTCCCAACTTTCCCTGAGTATACTTCTATCTGCTGTGTCAGTGAAATTTTTCTTTTGTGTATGTCCATTGCTTGCATTGTGTTTGGCCCAACCCCTTCTTAACCCTTCAAGAGGTTTCTTCCCAACTTTCCCTGAGTATACTTCTATCTGCTGTGTCAGTGAAACTTTTCTTTTGTGTATGTCCATTGCTTGCATTGTGTTTGGCCCAGCATGACCGTGTTTGGCCCAGTTTTGACCGTGTTTCTAAATTACGCAACTGCTAATTACATTTGTGTCAGCACTTCTTCGCTGCAAAACCTTTTCAAAACTGTTACTTCTTAACCCTTCAAGAGGTTTCTTCGAGATGTCTCGCTCATCACGATCTTACCAATTTTGTTAATGGCAAGATATCTCGTCATCAATAATGCCGATTGTATTCTGAATGATGAAGATATTGCCATTTTTTATGATGATGAGATCAAGATCTGGTCAGTTTTCTTCCCATAGCGAGATCTCTCGTCCATCAAAATCTGGTCAGTTTTGTTAACAAAGATACCTCATCAAGGCAACCAACCACCAGAAGGGTTAAAATATAAGTACCTAAGAAGCCTTAACATGTCTTACCGCGGTTCTAATGCATCAGATTTTCAAAAAAGGACTTGGTTTTGGCGTCTAGAACCTTCTCTAAACTTTGAACGATTTGAATGATTTAACGTATGATACTAGAGACCAAAATACGAAGTTTACTTTTGATTATTTTCGACTCAGTTCCTGTATTTTTTGTTTTTTGAATTTATTGATGTTATCTGTTCATATAGTTACCCTGTCTGTAACACAAATTCACTTCTGTATTACGGAGTAGTAAAATTAATTCATATTTTTGAAATGCCTTGGGTCTTAATATTTAATCGAGACATATTTGCCTCAAACTCAAATCTTAGACGCTCGCCTTATTTTTCAGCTTAATTTGTCAAGGAAAATACCTCTAACAAAGAGTAATTTGTTACGCTTGGTCGATGCACAACATTCTGAGAACCATATTCCGTACGAATCTACACCACCTCATTAGGAAAACACCGATGGGGATTCCAGAGAGACGTTCTACAAGTCCGATTCCAAAACGCTCTCCCAAATCCCGTGAAATTTACAAATCTCAACTCGACTCCGAAGTCATTTACCACCTTACGACACCATCCCTACCTCCCTCCTCGCAATCTCACTCCCAAAATGCTTAACAACCGAAAACTTTAAAGCGGGTTGTGATAAATTACACAACTGCTAGTTGTAATTGAGTCAGCACAACACCTCAGCAAACCGCCCGCGCTGCAAAACCGTGTGGATTAATTATCAAAACTGGCAACAGGGTTTTAACGAATCACGGCGAAGGGAAAGTCACAAGCTGTCGCCATTTTCCCCCTTAGTACGAAATTGCGTTTTCCCCTTGGAATGGAATTTAACGTTTCTCGTTTTCCTTCCGAGCGACACAAACACACAAACTGCGTGGTGCAGTTTGTTATGACATAACAAGGACATAGGCTGTTAATTCTCTTTCTGATCCGCAAAAGTATCATGAGGATTTAGGGATGGTCTTGATGAGATTTGCGATCGAGTCTGTTCTTGGAACGGTTACGGATGCCGATTTCTCTTAGGGTAATTTTGGGGTTGGTAATTGCCTTCGGATTTGAGAAGACGATTGGTGGTGTTTGTTCGCTCGTAATTATGAATATAAAGTGGTGAGTTGTTTTGTGATTGGATTGCGGGTGTGCATGGTAAAACTGTCACGTCCGTTTCCTACCTGTGGAATTAAATTAATGAGCTGCCTTCCTTTCCGTGTTCGAGTGTAATCTAGTTACCGCACTGTAAGGTAGATACTTTAACTGCTTTAATCCAGCATTTTAAAATTGAAATACGTCGTAACAAAAGCCCACAGTAAACGTGTTAAAGCGTTATTAATTAAACTCGTCTACTCGTCTGCTAATCGAATTTACATTTAATTTTTATGTAGATTGTTTGTTATCATTTATATGTTGCAAGTGCTGAATAAAACGTATAAGTCTTACGATATACTTATAAAGTCACTACATTCATATTGCGGACAAATTCTATGAAGCAACTGGTAATGATTCCCAACATTCAGTCTTGGAGTACTAAATTAATATCTACATATTAATCCTACGAAACATTCTAGGAAGTTTCTAGTACTGATTCGCTACGTTTAATGCTGAAGTACTAAATTAATATATACAAACAAATTCTACGAAGCAACCTTCAAAGTTACTGATAATGATTTCCAATATTGAATACTGAAGTACTAAATTAATATCTATAAAAAAGCCAATGAAATATTCTACAAAACCTCTGGCAATGATTTCCTACATTCAATCCTGAAGTACTAAATGTATATCTACAAACGAATTCTGCGTAGCATTCTACAAAGCTACAGGAAATGGTTCTCAGCATTCAGTCTGAAGTACTTAATATCCACAAACATATTCTACGAAGCATTCTACAAAGATACTGGTAATGATTCCCACTATACCAATCTTGAAGTATTAATGAATAGGAAAAAATTCTACGAAACATTCTACAAAGCTACAGGTAATGAATCTCAGCATTCAATCGGAAGTACAAAATTAATATCTACAAACAAATTCTACGAAGCATTCTACAAAGCTATTGGCAATGATTCCCAATATTCAATCCTGAAGTGCTAAGCTAATATATACAAAAAAGATTCTGCAACGCATTCTACAAAGCTAATGGTAATGATTCTCAACATTGAATCGTTGGTAATCTCTGGAGGCGCAGAGGTTTTAATACATATGACTGGGAAATGCAATTTTTATGTACTGACATAATTCATTGCAACCTTATGTTCTTAAAGTATTTTCTCGCGTAAAAATGATTTTAAATCATATATAAGAAGTAAAGGAGCTATTTTTAGAACTTGTGAAATATTTTGAACATACAGGACACAAACACATAGCTCTATATCTTCTAAATAACGTCACAACTATTTCATAGTGAACAGATGGCAGTGACATTTTCCAGCTTCAGTAATAACAAAAGTCCCTATAAATATGATGCAAAGGCGTTCGTATTCATTCGTGGGTTCTACGAATTTGTATAGTTAAAAAATTACTGTTTTTAGTACTTATGACAAACTACTCTAATCTCAAAGCGAGCATTACAGATAGTTCTTTTGGCTTAAACCATACAAAATCTTTCGTTTAAACTTGTCATGGGAATTGTTAAAAATATTAATATAGGACGAGTCAAAAAAGTGTTACCACTAAATATATTTATAGACCCGCCATGACAGATTGTTTTGCTCTAAATTAGCAGCCTGCAAGTTATAGAGATCAGGTTCCTTTCCTGTAATGTTTCGTTTCTTGGCCTTACCATGGGTATATTTCTCTTCTGTGTGAAACTTTTCTTAGTGATGCCCATTACTTAACGTTGTCTCTCTTCTGTTTGGTTCAGCTTGACCGAATATGGCCATTCTGTCATAAAACTTAATCAACTAACCATTGCAGTTATAAATGTTAACGCACATTATTTATGTTTTTAAATATGTTACACGATTTGGCTTGACCATTTAAAAAACACGTGGAGACAACATCATGCAACATATTTTAATAGCATACTATAAAGTAATAACATTTATAACTATAAGTGTCTGTATGCTACAATTTTTCATTCAGAGAAAATACATAATAAGCTATGTAAATATTATGAAAAAAAAAGAACAAGTTGCTAAAATAAAAGTTATTTTACATTTGAAATAGCAATTGATATAAGAAATAAACGAAACTTTAAAAATATACTTTGTTCATATATTTTATTTTTCTCAGTAAGTATATTTTGCACTTTGAAATCAATGTATCAATTAATTAAATATGTTAAAGTGAGAGACCAGTTACATCTTCAATTTTACACAGCTTATTTTCATATTTATTTAAAAACTAGATTTGTGATCATAAAGAGCAAAAATTCTAGGGATATAATTTTCAATTACGTTTAAACATATCTTTAAACTATTAACTTAATTTCATACTTGAGATAAATTATTTAAACCTTATCGAAGTTTGCATTCAAAACTTCCTCAAAAATAAATTAAATTATCCTGCTCCAAGTTACAAATTATATGAATATATCTCCGAAACGAACTTTCTCCTTAACTTAAAGTAAATTCATTTATCTTACAAATTTTTTCCTTTTTCATGCTTTCATAAGTAAAAGTAAATACCAAAGTGAATACTTGTTCCCACTTCGCCCCAAGCTGCTTTTCTAAGCTGGCAAGAAAGTATTTATTGGGTAACTGAAACACGATGTCTTTTCAAATGCAAACAATCTCCGATGGTTATTTGGGTATTGGCATTTTTGAATTCGTCTTGTTACTCCTACACCCTTAAATTAAATTTAATGGGAGGATGCGTTTTAAAATATTTAAATTTGAAGCAGGTTAGATCTTTTCAATACCTTAGATTTACATAAAATCAATGGTTCGAGATTCCCGTTAAATTTGGTGTTTTGTTGCACTTGCATGGTTCTAATACAATGACTAAGTGTAAATTAAGTAGCGATCTGGGATGCTTTTGTGCAGTGAAATAACTTTAAAAGCTAAATCCTTTGTCTTGTATATATTTACATAAATCTTTGATACAAAATATCTGCGAAATTTAGTTCAAGTGTGCAATGGTAACTTTTCTTTCATAGATTTCGTAATATTGCACCTTTTCCTTTTGCATTTATATATAGTTTTGCACCTGTTCTTTTGCTTTTATATATTTTTGTTTAATACAGACTGCACCTGGTCTTTTTGCATTTATATATATTAGTGAATTCTTTATATTTGCATTTATATCTTCCGTGTCAGGGCAAAAGGGGTTAAGTCTGACTTTTGATGGGTCCAAATGAGTCAAGTACATCATTAAAAAATATAATATGCTTAAAATTGAAACTAAATTGATCTACGAATCTAAAGTAATACTGTTTGTATCATGGCATGTTTCTTTTCCTTCCTGAATATCTGTGAGAAAGAGTGAATTATTCAACTGAAAAGTAGCCATTCTGACTGATTCTGAAAAGTATCCATTTTGACTTAACCCTTTTGCCCTGATACGGAAGATTTAGTATTAAACTTTGCTTTTGGTATATTTGTTGTTTATTTGTTGGGCGTGCTTGTTCTTTTTTACATTTATTTATAGTATTGTTCCCCTTTTAGCATGCATATATAGTATTGTACCTACTCTTTTGCTTTTGTATATTTGTTGTTTAATACAGGGTGCTTCTGTTTTTTTGCATTTACATATAGTATTGCACCCGGTTTTTTTTTTACATTTATATATAGTATAGTATCCGTTCTTTTTCTTTTGGAATATTTGTTGTTTAATACAGGGTGGTTCAAAGTTTCGTGTAGATATTAAGGGACACAAAATTAAAACCTATTCCAACAGGAATGCATGTCCGAAAGCGCCATCTGTATTTACGCTGTGCAGCATAGCCCTCTAGACTATCCAGATTCAGAGAATCCGAACAAGTTGAGTGGCCGCAGAAGTTGGTAGAGAAACGCACTACCAACAGGAGGGTTACGAGTTCAAAACTCGATCCAATCAAAGATTCTCGTGTACGTGTAGGCGTGCTTAAGTCTGTCGTGGCCCCAAATGTCATCACGTTGGCGTGGTGTGGAAGTTTGGAGAGCGGTGTGCCAGCTCAGGTGTTGACCTCGGCATCTGAATTAGTTGAAAATTACGAGATGTTATCCTCGGATCTTTCCCTTAGGGATTGATTCTGAATCGTTGCCAATAGCCCGTTGTGTAGCTGCAGTGCGATATAAATTCAACTACCGAGGGAAAAAGTTGATGCAAAATCTCTTTACACGAGTCGGTCAGTTTGTCTTGTGTCCTTTTAGACAAGGGCCGTGGTAGCCCGTTTGGAAGAGTAACGGGTTATCCAATCCAACCAAGGAACGCCGCGTACAAGGCGCGTTAAAATACCTACCTACCATTTAGGCACTGACTTAATACGGGTAGGTAGGGGGTAGTCAATTAACGTAGCACTGGAGCAACAAAACGGGCTATTGGGGACGGCCTGGGATCAATCCCCAAAAGAAAGAAAGATCCGAGGACAATACCACGTAATTTTGTACCTCGGTCAGATGACGAGGCAACGCCTGAGCTGGCACCTTACCCACCAAACTTCCATACCACGCCAAAGTGAGGACATTTGAGGCCACTATAGGTTTAACGACCACCGGCTCCGTGAACACGACGGTCTTTGGCTGGACCGTTAATTCGGGTAATATTTCACGAATGCTGGAATGGTTGGCATACACTTTCCATATGGTTGGGGCTTGAAAGAGCCGCTGTATAATTGTATCTGGAACGGTAATGTTTCGTTGTTCCACAGCAACAGGCATAACACTGGTTGGCCATAGTCGACGCTTCCTTCTTCCATGCCTAAATGCTATCAGGTGTGTATTACTGTTGGTGGTCCTAACTTTAAGCAGATGCTGTGGAATTAAGTGTATGACTACTGTCAAAACAATAAAATTAGAATTGTTGATATTAGAAATGTTAAAATTAGAAATGTTGTTCACATTCATTTCTGTGCTTTAGCGAATCCTCTAGCACTTAAGGAAGACGATTGCTGACATACAATACAGTAGCAGAAGGTTTTCATTTTGCCTTCCCTACCTCTTTTTAAAATTTTTACAAAAAGTTTTATAGACCATTTATCTTAGTATATAAAAGACAAACTTGGCTAAAGTTTTATTTAAATTATCATCGATCTCTCATTGGACAAAGTTATAAAGTTATATTTAATTTGGTCTTTCTCATTGGTGAAATTTAGATTTCAATTATCCTTGATGTCTCATTGGTTAAATTATATTTAACTTATTCTCGATCTCTAAATGATTAAAGATATATTTAAATTATCTGTGATCTCTCAATGGTTAAATTTATATTTAAATTATCCTTGATCTCAAAATGGTTAGTTATATTTAAGTAGTCGGAAAATGTATCAGAATGATTACTGTATTCTTTCATCTCTACTTCAGAAACGATAATAATCACTTTATAATTTAGAATAGTCATTAGCTGATTTGTATATTTTATACAAATATATATATTAATACACAAATATATAAATATATTTATATACCAATATATAGATATAATACAATATATATTGATTTCAAAATTATTTGTATTGAACTTGCTCAGATTGAATCAACCTATGGATTGGAATATATCGCAATGATTATATAATGTGCGTTTTCTCTTCTCTACTTTATATACTATAACACTTCACTTAATAATTTAGAATATTTATTAGCCGCTTTGTATATTTATTATCAATATCAAAATTACTCGCGGCACTGCTCAGATTGAATCAATACGGAATGCGGAATGATTACTGTGTTCTTTCATTTCTATTTCAGATACGATAATACATCACTTAATAATTTAAAATAATTACTAGCCACTATGTATATTCATGTACTACTAATAAATTTTTACTCGGCATTTCCCCAGATTGAATCAACTCAATATGGATTGGAATTGATCGTATGATTACTGTATTCTTTCAACTCAAACTTCAGAGAATAATGCTTCACTTATAAATTCAGATTAATTATTAGCCGCTTTTATATTTATCTATTAATAGCAAAATTACTTGAAATTACTTAGATTGAATCAACTCATGAATTGAGATTTATTGGAATGGTTGACGTGTTGTTTCATATCTATTCGATAAAAATGCATACACAGGAATAGTGTCCATGAGAACTAAAAAAAAACACGCACAAACACTAATGAAATAGTATGAAGTGCTCCAGGAAGCGTAAATTTAAAGTGCATCAGAAGCTCTAATGATTTTTATTTAACGCTATTTCACAGAGTACTTTCAAAATCCAGTTTGGAAAGTTTCTTCTCTGTTAATGCACTAATTAAAACTCCTTAATTGAAATATCTTTTGAAATACAGACGGAATTGCAGCATAATAATCTGATGAATGTACACCATTAGTATTTAATGTGAATCAGATTTGAACTCAATATCCTTTTCTCATTCACTTCCTCAAATTATCAACACAAATGAGAAAATGTCTGCCTTTTTTCATGTGATAACAAGACATTTTTTAAAGTATAAAGTTCGATAAGAAATAGATTTTTTATTTCTACATTGTGTAAATGAGGTATTTTTTATTATCGATTTAACGTAACTATTTTTAATGCTGTGGGTTTCGCGACAGTCTGGCAAAGTTGCATTGATTTTTAAAAGTACTCGCGTCACTTGTTCTCAGTGATGGATGGGATCGATTTTTCTTCTTAACTTTAATCTGTCAGTTTATCGATCTAAGACGATTGAGTTATGTCAAAGCTTCGGTAAGCATATGTTCAGTTACTGGTAAAGACGGACGACCCCATGGAATTCAAATATTCAATATGTTATAAGATATAACATTTATAAATTCACATCCTTCTAAATAATTTTAATACGCAACAAGAATAATGAAATTAGTAATGGAATAATGTATGAACTGTATCCTGGGTATTTTTTTGGTTAAAATCGATTTAGGAATTTTTGTAAAATAGATGCTCCTTTCTTGAATGCAATATTTATATTTCTTGGTGGTTTTCTTGAAACGTCAATTTTAACCCATTGATTTGCAAAAATCAGGATTTATATACAACATGCACCGGTAAACTGGGCAATATTCTAATCTATTTCTTGAAGTATGTCTAGTCAATTAGAGTAGTTTTATTGAAACAATTCACTACTTTTTGATCAATTCACATAAAATGGGCGGCTCAGTGATTTGCCCAATGCACTAGCCGACTGTGATCAGTAGGCGGTAAAGGTTTGATTAAAGTTGCTATCCTGAGTGTTACTATTCTTGTGTCAGTAAAACTGTTCCTTGTGTGTATGTTAATTTTTGCGTGCAAATAACTTGTGTGTGTGTGTTAATAACTTGCGTGCGCATGCCCATTATTTGATGGCGTATTTCTTGTGCGGATTAGCAACGGGGGGGGGGGGTTGCGAGTTCGAATCCAACGAAAGACCGTCATGTAAAAATGGTCTGGTGCACGTTTAATCTGTCGTGGCCTCAAATGTCCTCACGTTGGCGTGGTGTGGAAGTTAAGAGAGTGGGGTGACAGTTCAGGTGGGGCCACGTCATCTGACCGTGGTTCAAAATTACGAGGCATTGTTCTTGGATCTTTCACTTCGGGATGGATCCCGAACCGTCGCCAATAGCCCATTGTGTTGCTTCAGTTAAACGTAATTAAAATACCTACCTACCTACCTTTTTGTGCTTGGACGCAGCTTGGACAAATTTTGCTCCCTTGCGGCATAAAAACTCAGCTCAACCAACATATTCATAGATAAAAGAAAGAAAAAATGCCTCCTGGAATTTTAAAGACCATAATTTGTTTGGTACCTAATTTTAATCCCGGTACTAAATCAGACTACAATGATCAGAGCCAGAAATGTCCAAAATAAGTTACCTTATGCTTGCAACATATTCCCAATTAAAACGTAGACTTTCTTAGCTTAGAGTAATCTCATATTTTCTCTTCCATTTTAAAATATTTCTGACTTTCCAGTCACGATAGTATGGCGCAATCTGTCCGTAATTCTTCAATAGAAAATTGGTTGAGTTTTGTGGCACAAGTGACCGTATTTAAGCAACTGTATCAAATTCAGGAAGGCATAGTCAAGACATACATATTAGGGATTTTTTTTAAAATAGAGATTTTTTGGTATCTAATCATCTACAATGATCATTCAAAGTTTCCAATAAATTACCCTAAGTCTGATTCATTCCTGTTTAAATGTAGACTTTCTTATCTTAGAATAGTCTCATGTTCTTCATTTTTAAAATGTTGCAGATTTTGCATGATATTATGGTGCAAACTGTTCATAATTCATCAAAAGATGATTGGTTGAGTTTTGTGATACAAGGACCGTATTTGGCCAATATGTCCCAAATTCAAGGAATACGTCATCAAGACCTACACTTAAGGAACGCTTTTAATGACACAGAAGAGTGAAATACACACGGGGTAAGCTAGAATTGTACCTACACCACTTTCAACTCTCATGTTGTTAGCACAGTGGACAAACCACTGAGCCATTTCAGGTCCCTTCAAAAGAAGTATCTGCATAATGAAAATGGATTGTATTCTTACGAATTTTTTTAAAAGGAAAAAAAATGGTTTCTACTTTTAAAAATTTTTTGAAAAGAATAAAAATGGATTCTACTTTTACGAATTTTCAGAAAAGGAAAATTGATTCTACTTTTACGAATTTTCTGAAAAGCAAAATGGATTCTACTTTTATGAATTTTCTGAAGAGGAAACGATTGGATTTTTCTTTGACTAATTTTCTAAATAGCAAAATGGATTCTACTCTTAAAAATTTGCTTGAAAGGAAAAAGGATTCTACTTTTACGAATTTTCTGAAAAGGAAAAATATGAATTTTATTTTTATTACTTTTCTGAAAAGGAAAATGGATTTTACTTCTATGAATTTTCTAATAGAAAAATGGATTTTACTTTTATGATCTTTCTGAAAAAGAAAATGATTTTACTTTTACGAATTTTCAGAAAAGGAAAAGGGATTCTACTTTTACGAATTTTCTGAAAAGGAAAAAATGGATTCTCCTTTTCGAATTTTCTGGAAAGGAAAATGGATTCTATTTTTACGAATTTCCTGAAAAGGAAACTTAACGCAAGAAAATTTTTAAAAAACCTTAAACTCACCAGCTACTATATGCACGTCCCTGCTTGAAAGCGTACCTAGAGTATTAGTTGCCGTACACCTGTACGTCGCAGCGTGGACGTCCTGTCTGTACTGGTCAGCTCGGAACGGTTGGAAGACTAAAGAACCATCTAACCGCACATGCCTTAAGCCGGGTATATCGACAGCTGGCGTGCCATCTTCAGTTATCCACCTGACTACAGGACTCGGATTGCCGAATGCCGTGCATGGCACGACGGCACCGGAGCTGTTGAGGAATTCGTGTCGGTTTGGAGGTTCGTGCAGGAAGGTGGGACTCTGCCGATCGCTGGAGTATGTCTGAGCTGTAAAAAGAAGAGTCATGAATGTAGTATGCATTGGAGTATAAGTGTAGTGTGCAGACTATGTTGAGTTCTAATCAAAATTCTTTTGTTAGAAGTGTTGTAGTGAATTATTATATCCTGGCTTCAATTAATCTCTGGTTTTTGCCTTTAACCCTCCAAATGGTTTCGACGAGATATATATCTCGTCCATTAAAACCTGAAAAATTCTGCTAATAGTGAGATATCTCGTCAACAAGATATTGCCGATTTTTTTTTATCATGATATCAAGATCTAGCCAGTTTTCTTCTAATTAAGATGTATCGTGCCCATTAAGATCTGGTAAGTTTTGCTAATGACGAGATACTACCTCGTCGAGACAACCACCAGGAAGATTTTATAAAATAATAAAAGTTCTGTAACAAACATCTGCACGTATAAATAGATAATATCATAATATGTACAGATATTTGTATACGTATAATAAATAGTATATAATAGATAATACGTATAATAGTTGTGTACGTATATACACTGCTGGCCACCGTAAATGCAACACCCTGAAGGAAGCATGCAAATAATATGAAATTTACAACATGCATTAGCGGAGGTGAGATATGCAAATGATTAGAATTTCAGCGCAGACGCACATCACGCGCGCCTGTGGCGCCACTTCAAAGCGCTATTTAAGGCTTGGAGATTTCGACGATTTCAAGTACGGCAATTGTGTTTTTCTTGTGGTTTTTTCAAAAAAACGATCAATTATGCCTCGTAGAAAACAGCGATCATCTTTTGATCAAGTATCCGAGTTCGACAGAGGAAGGATAGTGGCCTACCGAGATTGTGGATTATCTTTCAGGGAAATCGGTAGTCGTGTTGGACGAAACCAAACAACTGTAATGCGGATATGTGATCGTTGGATGCAGGAGGGTACGACGGACCGACGTGTTCGATCGCATCCACCTCAGTGCACCACTTCACGTGATGACAGGCATATTGTGCGTATGGCAGTGACGGATCGCTCAGCCACATCACGAACCATAGCACAGCACATTCAGTCTGTACCGCATCATCCAGTGTCTGCGCGTACCATTCGACGCCGTTTACAGCAGAGTGGTCTGTCCGCAAGACGTCCATTGCTTCGTCTACCCTTGACGCAGAACCACAGACGTTTCCGCCGCCAATGGTGCGATGAAAGAAGGATGTGGACGGCAGAATGGAATGAAATTGTCTTTACTGACGAGTCACGCTTCTGTCTGCAACACCACGATGGTCGGATTCGAGTCTGGAGACACCGTGGAGAGAGGATGCTGAACAGCTGCGTTATGCACCGCCACACTGGTCCTGCACCGGGTATTATGGTATGGGGGGGTATTGGATATCACTCTCGCACCCCTCTAGTACGCATTGCCGGTACTTTAAACAGCCAGCGCTACATCTCCGAGGTGTTGGAGCCAGTTGTCCTTCCTTACCTTCAGGGCTTGCCCACAGCCATATTTCAACAGGATAATGCGCGACCACACGTGGCACGCATTGTCCAAGGGTTCTTCGTCAATCGCCAGATTGAATTGCTTCCCTGGCCAGCTCGCTCTCCGGATCTTTCGCCGATAGAAAACATGTGGTCCATGGTTGCTCAACGATGGACCCAGAATACATCCCCAGCTGCCACACCAGATCAACTTTGGCAACGTGTGGAAGCTGCTTGGTCTGCTGTACCCCAAGAACACATCCAAAGTCTCTTTGAATCAATGCCGAGGCGTGTGGCAGCGGTGATCTCCAACAATGGCGGCTACTCTGGCTACTGATTTTGGCAGGAACCACACTTCACAGAAGTCTATAAATTTAATCATTTGATACTTGGTCAACATGTTATCTACAAAATAAATTTTGTTGTGATATCTCTTGTCTTTCTTGGTGTTGCAATTTGGGTGGCCAGCAGTGTAGATAGAATAATATCTGCACAATAGATTCTAATATCCAAGTCACTTCTTGCCACATGGCAATCTTTTGTTGCTAATTTTCAATCTTGGTGACTAAGAGTGTAATTTTAACTAAAATCGTCTAAAAAGTTCCTATTTTAAAAAACTTATCAACTTTTCAAAAATTTTGCTGACTTTTTTGAAGATTCATCAAAGGTGAAGAAAGAATTTTGCATTTTCTCATAAACAATATAATAAATTCATGCAATATATGAAACTCATACAATAAAAGAAAACCATGCAATATAAAAATCTAGAGTCTAGAAGAAATATGTAAATATGCATGCTAAAACTTTAGATAAAATAATCTGCAATTCAATTAGACAGACTGGCGACACGTGTTTTTTACATAATTCCTGAATTTTTACTTTTAATTGTTCTACAAGCATATGTGTTTTAAATCATGCTTCTAATATTACGTTGAAAATGTTAAGTGTAAAATATTTTAAAAATGTATTTAAAAACCACCCATTTCAGCATAAATAATAAATATTTCTAACGTTACATCTTTATAGGTAATAATGTAAATTTCCTTAAAAGTATGCATACCAAACCTTTTGTTCAAGAAAGTCCTTTGTATCCTAAAAAAGTCTTTTATCCCACAAAATGCCTCATTTATTTTTATGTTAAAGATATATGATAACGTCTTACATTTCGACAACTGCTCTGTGTAAACTCTTACTTTTTTACTCCTGAACATGACCTACTTTTCAAATATTTACCTTAAATTGTTAAGTGTAAAGCATCTTAAAAATCAATTAAAAAACGCATTTCAGAATAAATAAATTACTTATAGCATTGCATTTTAAACGTTATAATGTTCATTTTCTTGAAAATATGCTTACATATTCCCAAATCTTTATTGAACAAGACCTTTGTATAGCAGAAAAGGTCTTATTTATTTTATATTACAATTATATGTGATAAAGCAATACATTTCGACAACTGCTTTGTATACACTCTTACTTCTTACACCTTTAAATACTTTTAACTGTTTCTAACTTTCTCAATGTCCTTCTAAGGACAATCAAATCGCGGACAGCAAATCCATCTGCTTGTTTAATTAAATCATCAATACATCAGGCACACGTTCTCTCTCTCGACTAGCGCCCTTGCAAATTGAACCCACCATCAACAAGTGTAACCTTCAAATGCAAGGACATGATTAATTCGCGAGTTGGCGAGGACAATTCGGAGTTCCAGAACGCATGAATTACCAGAATGATTTATCACAGGATGGGACGTTGGTTGTCCTGATTGGCAAATGCGACCTGAAACTTTCAATTAAATGGGCTGAGGACATTTCCGTTGTTCTGCTGGTGGCACAACGGGAGGACGTTTTGTGATGGGATCTGTGTGGGACATCCATTACAAACTTTCGCTACAGTGGATCAGACTTGCCTGGATTGGATGTGGAAGTCTGTTCTCTGGATCCCATGACTATTTTTGAGAGGGGACTGTATTTTGTGAAAGAGAAAAGTAATTAAGAGATATTTGACACAGATCTAGTGTGTCAGATGGATTGAGGATGATCGGATGTTCTATATTTTCATGTCTGGAATCCATCATAGGTTTTATAGCTATTAGGTTTAAGGTTTTTTTAGATGATGTGGTTTCTGATAGCACGATTTCGGATACTTAGATTTCTTGTGACATGAAAGATGTTTTAAAACTTTCTGAGTGAAGTTTAAAAGGAGGTTTACGGCAGTTCAAAAATTGTCGCTTATTTCGTATGATGGAACCTGACACTTGTCCACAACTAACGATGCCGATGACAGCGCATTTTATAAAGTTCTGTTAACCTTCCTTATGTTTGTCGTGACGAGGCATCTTGTCATAAGCAAATCTATTAGCAGATCTTGATGCACGAGTTACCTCGTCACTAGAAGAAAACTGACAAGATCTTGATCTCGCCATCATCACACAATTGGCAATATCTTCATGACGATATATCTCGTCATTAGCAAAATTGATCAGAACTTGTTGAACGAGAAACCTCGTCGAAACCACTTGGAGAGTTCAGCAAATATAAGTACTAGTGAACTTGCAAACCATCTGTAACTTAGTTGACTATTGAAATTAATTGACTAGCTCTGTTAATTTTTAAAGATTGAAGACAGCTGTAGTGGAAAGGTTTCTTATTCTATATTCGTCAACACAGTTTTAGTTACCTAATCTACCTTTATAAACAGTAGCTTCAATATGATAGGACTTAAATTCCTTCTAGTGTTAAATTTTTTTTCTAAATTTAATTACATAGCATTAACCCAAGAGTTGCCATCAAACTGATAAGTCCCACAAAAGGGAGGACAGACTCAGGGATCTTCAATTAGTGATCAGATTTTCAATGAAGTTTTGTTTTCAAGACAATTTTTGTAGCATAACGGTTAAGCATAATAGTTTTAACCCTCTTGGTGGTTTATTTTCCCGTCGAAAACTGCCTTATTGTATCCAGCCTCTGGTGCAAAAACCTATTACACACTGACACCAATTCTGGGAAAGGTACAATTTGTTTTTCCTACGTCAATCTTCATTCCCATTGGAGTAATATTGCAGTTATGTCTTGACGAGATGTCTCTTACCAAAAATGACTAGTTCTTGGACGAGATATCTCGTCGAAACACTTGGATGGTTAGTAGACTGTAATCTGGAATTCCTAAGATACTAATAACGGATAAGCGTTAGGTTGTCTACGTTTTAAAGCTTCTATTTACTTGTGCAAGATGCTCCTCAAACATTTCACCTTCCATGGACATGGTACAGAAAACTAAAGCATCACCATTCATCTATCACAGAGATTTACGGTATATTTCATTTCAATGAATCAATACACATAAATCCTCTGGGAAAATTGCATCAATGATTTAGAACTGGAAAATATTCGCTAATTAGCAGACACCACCGTCTAGGATTTATAATTCCCTGAAAATTAAACTTCAAAGGTCTACGCATCTTCGTAGTCTGTAAAACGAAAAATGAAGAAACTTGAAATAAATAATTATGTTCTGTTCCAAGAACTGGGATTATTTTATTGATTACCTAACTAATACTCAAAACCGTTGCTCAATATGAAATATTTGAAGCATTTTCTATTTCGTAATTAATCAAAGCGTATTTACCAACATTCATTAGTGAAGGAATTACGGTAGCATTATGCGTATAATATGTGTTGAAAATTAAGTGCCTTGAAGAAGATATGGGTGAGAATTGAAGGATTTTTAATCTATCGACGGAACAAATAATTCATATCGAGTTTAAGAATACTACTGGAATTAGTAGTGTTTATAAGTTGATTGGATACGTATTAGGAAATATAATTTAATTTTGATCAACGTTAACTTTCCACTGGTGTTTTGATTTTAAATATATGCAATATCTGAGAAGATATGTATATGTATTGGTGGCAGTTTTATTTTAAATCTATCGATGGAACAAATAATTCAAACTAAATTTAAGAATACTATTGGAGTTATGGTATTTAATAAGTTGATTGAATACATATTAGGAAAGAAAATTTAATTTTGATCAGTGTTAACTTCTGGTGTTTTGATTTTAAATAAATGCAATATCAGAGAAGATATGGATTTGTATTGGTGGCGATTTTCTTTTAATCTATCGAAGGAACAAATAATTCCAACCAAGTTTAAGAATACTACTGTAGTTAATAGTATTTAATAAGTTGGTTGAATACGCATTACTAAAAAAGATTTAATTCTAAATAACTTTACTTACCGGTGTTACCAGTGTTTAAATTTTAAATATATGTAATATTATAGAAGATATGGATTTGCATGGTTGACGGGTTTGTTTTTAATCTAACAACAAAGCAAATAATTAAAAATATATTTAAGATTTTTACCAAAGTTGGTGATAGTAATAATTTGATTGAATACTTATTGGTGGATTAACACCCTCCAAGTAGTTTCGACGACATATCTAGTCAATAAAAAACCTGACCAATTTTGCTTATGACGAGATATCGTCGTATTTTGCCGATTTTTAATGATCACGAAATCAAGTTCTAGTCAGTTTTGAAAATGACGCGGTATTTCTTAGAGACAACAACCAGGAGGGTTAAATTTAATTTTGTTCAATGATAAATCTTTATGAACCTTATACTATGATTATATATTAATCGTTAAGTTGAGACTTTAATTTAAGTTTATTTTTCATTTATTTCCTCGTTTATTAAATGTGTTCTACAACTTGTTTTTGACGAACATTTAAGACCCATTACATTTCAAGTGGTTCACAAGAATAATTCCACCTTGCTACCTGCAGACTTCCTTATATGATTTCTAATTGATTTCCACTTTCTTCGACCGATATATTTTCAAAATATTCTATTCTAAGCAAATGAACAATAGAATATTTCCAATGAATTTTATTTTGAAAAAGGACCCATGAAATCTTTTGAAATGATTATGCAATAAGAATACAAACGATAGAATTGTATCAACTGAATTGTTCCAAAGAAAGATGCTATTCTAGGGAAGAAAGCAATAGAATCACTCCAGAGGGTTCTATTCTAAGAAATGAATAAATAGAATCGTTTCAAAGGATTATATTCTAAGAAAAGGATCAATATAATATTTCCATGGGATTCTATTCTACAGAATGGTTTACTAGAACCCCTTGATTAGAAGAAAAGGATTCTATTCCAAAAAAGAAACAAATAATCGTTCAAAAGAAGAATTCTATTCCAAAAAACCCCAAATAATTGTTCAAAAGAAGGATTCTACTTTTTAAGGAAAGTACCAATAGAATCTTTCTAAAACTTGAAAGAATCCATGGATTCATCAGGATGATGTGTTGATTTAGTCGTTAAGTGTGTTGTGGTGTAAAAGGTAACACTACTCTACAAGGAAATCTCATGACTCTCAGTTTCCTCCATGGGTGTATTTCTCTCTTCTGTGTCAGTAAAAACTTCCATGTGTGTGTATGTCTATTACTTGATATTGTGTGTCATGTGTCTGGTGCAGCATGGTCAAATATGGCCCTTGCGCCATAAAATCCCAAAACAACCAACTCGCGACTCTCAGAAAGTTAAGGCTCTATAAGCGATAGGCTTTTGTGTCGATTTGTTACACTTAATAAAGGACATAATAACAAATGTACTTGTTACACACGGAAACACATTAACAAAAATTGCTTACTCTACGCACGATAATATACATTATCTATGCAACATGTTTGAAATACTTGAAAGTTAATTAAGTAAACGATTTTATTGCACTTGACTATTTTTAATCCTTTCTTAGAGAAGATCATATAATACAAGTGTGAAACACGATTTTGATGAAAAAGGTTTTCTGATGCCCGTCACTATTACATTTGTAAATAAAAATGAGGCATAACAATGTGGAATTTGTATAAATGAGAAACGTTTCGGGACCATAAAGTGTAGTGACTAAAGTAAAGTTTGTAGCGAATGTGTACGATATTGAAATTACTATAATCAATGAGAGTTTCTTAATATTATAAACAAATCTAGGTTCAAAGCTAGTTATTTTTATTTTAAAATCACCTAGATATTGACGGAAACGAAACTTAAATAGACAAGTTTACACTTTTACATTACATTACGCGAAATATGCTGAGAAAACTTAACAAGTGCAGCGACTTCTTTATAAGAGTATTTTTAAATTTTCAATTCTACTGTTTTCGTAAGTAGTTTGATGTCAAGAAATGAAAGGACACATTAATATGCATATATATTAAGAAGCTGGGATTAAATACATATACCACTCATAAGAGTTTATTAAAAATAGGAGAATGTAACCCATACCAAATTAGTTGCGTAAGTCTTTGACGGGTTATTTTGCGAATGTGAGACAGTCCATTATCTACTTATAATAATCTTTTAAAATGTAATGTTTCCATGCATATACTAAAATAGGCATTAGCTTTGAGATTTACTTAGAATTAATAGAAATACATTTAGGTTCCTTAGGGTTTCTTTTTTTAGGTTTAAATTACTTGTTATTATATTTCGAAAAAATGCACTCAAGTTATTTTTGTCATGATGCTTACGTATTTCACTTGATGAGCATTATTTAGTTGGATTATATGGCGTCATCTGTAAAATGATTCAGTTATATATTCAATATGTGCGAGTTGGATTAAAACATAATGTTTTGATGGAATTTAAATTGTGATATTTGAATTTTCATTTATCTTAAATAAAACTTAAAAAATAAAAGCTTTATCTTATATAAAGCATAAAATACGTTTGTCTGGAACAGCAAAAATACGAACTTTCAACTCTGGTCTCACGAATCTTGCAGTTTATACTATCTAAGTTTCTAGGCTAAAGCAATTGTTTTCAGCTTCTAAGTCGTGTTCTTAGACTCATAAAATTTAAATTTAATATATAACATCACGCAAGAAGAAACAATTCAACACAAAACTTCAAAAGCTGTGACGAGACGAGCAATCGGAAGAGGAAAGTAAGCAAGCACGTGAAGTGAACAAAGCTCAAAGAACTGTTTGATGACACAATGAAACTGCTGAGGAAGGCATGATTTGGTTTGTCTGAAGCAGAAAAATTCCAAACGCTTAGCTTTGGCTTCATGAAATTTGAACAGCTTATTCTGTCTGGAATTTCCAGATCAAAGCAAATGTTCCCAGATTTGTACGTTGTTGTCTTAGAATCATAAAGTTAAATTCAATATAGAATATTACTCAAGAGACCAATGGACACAAAACGTCAAAAGCTATCACGAGCCAGACAATCGAAAAAAAGAACACGAACAGTGAAATTGACAAATCGCAAAAAGCTGTTCGACGACGCAGCGAAACGTCGGAGGAAACAGGTGCGACTTCTTTGCTCTAAAGCAACAAAAATTATGGAAGGAGATATTCAGTAAACGTCGCTTATAAATGGTTTTAATATGCAGTATATAACTTAGTTTTAATACAGGTTTCGGTGTAAGTCTCCAGTTTAGTTTAGTTTATCACTATATCGAAAAATTATATTTCTTTTGCTAATGCCCGGCCAATTGAACGTTTGAAACATTAGTCATAATGACAATACAAAGGGGGGGATTGTGAACCATGGCGTTAGTCTGCTGCCCCACGAGGGATGGGTTCACGTTACACCTTACATACATACCATACATTCTAGGCACAAACCGCTCATAGAAAGGCCACACATACACTCCAGAACAACAAACATCCACGCCTTACCCTTGGATTTGGATCAGGAACCTTTGGATCCGCAAGTCTACACCTGATCACTAAACTTATTGGTCGGCGTCTGAAGACATAAAACTAGAAATTCCTTTTTTCAGTTGTGCCTGTATTGCTGCCGGGGTTTAATAATGTGTTATAGTGAAGTATTGACGTGGATCAATCTAGTCAAAAAGTATAGGTTGGTTGATTGGTAGTTGATTTAACATCGTACTGGAACCACACAACAGGACATTGGCGACATCGGGGATCAATCCCGAATGGAATGATCCGAAAACAACCCCTCGTAATTTTGAGCCACGGTCAGATGACGAGATCGACACCTGAACTGGCAGCCTCTCTCCAAACTTCCACACCGTGCAAACGTGAGGACATTTGAGGCCACCACATATTTAACGTGAAACAGCCTTGATATGCGCAACGGTCTTTGGTTGGATCTAATTTCGAACTCGCAACTCTCCGGTTGCTAATCATCAATTACTCTTCCAACCGAACAACCGCGACTCCTTAAAAGTATAAGAAACGACATCAATAAACTGTTTTAATTATTTGAATAAAGATATATGTCTAATGAACTCACGGCAATAGCAGATTCTCATCCATTTCCCGAATAATGCATTCTCCATGTAACTTCCATCATCCTTTATGCACTTACACAAGTAAGTAACATTCCTGTAAATATTTTAACGAACCTATTTACGAAAACCACACCGTATATTCACACACGATGCTCAAACACACACGTCAACAGAATTTCTTCACGCTCCAAGACTACCGTTGCCGTAGACGCGAAAACCTATTTCATGCATCATAGAACCTGGGGTTATTGCTGATGCTCCTGACATGCCATTGAGTGACTGTAGGCTTGATGAAGATTGATGTCGCATACCTTCCAGTCTACCCCTTAGCCTGGAGGAAGATTTGTAAAAATAATGACCTGTCAAAAGCGCGGAGTTTGTAGAAAAGTAACGTGGAATATCTTTCGCGACATTTTGTTAGTTTCCCGTGGGATTTTGCCTCTTAATGGTGGTGGAGGATACATAAAAATGCACGAGGGAATTGGTGGGATTTAAGTCTCAAGCTGTTAAGAACCACTTGGGAATTTGAATATTTAAATCCTGTTGGAGTCTTTCGGTAAACTTTTCAATGTAATGTTGTTGTTGGTAGGAATTGCGTATTGCAAATCGTCGGATGGCATGTAAAACGCTCAAAGTCAAAACACAGATATGAGAAAACAAAGAGAGAAAATTCTCTTCAGAAGTTGAACTCATTTTTTCTCAAGAATGAACCAGGGTCCCGGTAACCCAGTTGGTAAAATCGTTGATTAGGAACTAAACGATTGCGAGTTCCACCTTGTGTGTATCTCTCTCTTCAGTGTCAGGAAAAACTTTCCTTCTGACTAAATCCATTTAATTGACAAAAAATATTACGTGATCAGATCAGGCTCTTGGGCAATAAGAAACCCATCGAAACCAATTCAATGATCAGAAAAGCATGTGCACCAAATTTGATTGCATTTGATCCAGCAGCTCTTTCTGCCCAGATCCCTAAACACATCCGGGCCGTGGTAGCCTAGGCGGTAGAGTCAAGGATTAACAACCGTAGGATTGCAAGTTCGAAACTTGATCCAACCAAATACAGCCATGTAGGTGGTATTGGTGCACGTTAAATCTGTCGGTGCCTCAAAAGTCATCAGGTTAGCGTGGTGCAGGAGTTTGGAGAGTTGGGTCACAGACCAGACGTGAAATATAAGTAAATTGAGCATTACCATTGAGAGGAACTTCAAAATTCGTGACCAATGTGTTGAATAGTAGTCACATGGAAGCTCGGTGGAAAATAGACTTGGTATGCGGATCTAGTATTTTATCGCTTCGTTTGACGAGACAGCATCTGACAGGGTATGTGTGTGAATGAGTATTTCTATAGAGTGGCGACAAATGGGTGAAATCGCCAAAGTCTACTACTATCAAATTATCAATCAATGAACCAATCAGATGATGAATCATAGGATAGGCATTATATTCCGTTCCATGGAACAATCAGATGATGGATGTTAGTTTCCCCCAAGCAGACGATAGTAATCAGGGTCACGTTACTAACAGTTTTGGTGACATGACCCAGAGCACATCAAAATATTACCACTGCTCACTCTACTTTTATATTTCCTCTATGATTGGGATTCATTGGGCTTGTACACTGATCTAGCACTCTGTGAGTTGTGGCGGTGCAGTTTAAATTAATATAACTGATCATTTCTCCTGTGCCAGTAAAACTTTCCTTGTTTGTGTGTGCCAATTACTTGACGTTGCCTGTCCTGTGTTTGGCGCAGCGTAATCAAATATGGTCTTTTAGTGCCATAAAATCTAACTCAACAATCGGCAAAGAACTAAGTTAATTCTAAGAAGGATTTTCAAACAACACATAAGCTGCTGGCGACTGGAGAAAAAATGCTTAACAATTAATTTGATCTATTACCTTTTTGCGATGCTTGACTTTAATTTTTAATTTAATCAACATGCTGAAATCATATTCGACTAAGTCGACAAGTTATTTCACAAATTACGAAAAAGGGTACTTTTCCGTTAGCCGGGCGCAAGCGAAAAATCGCCAAATAATGTAGAATTCCGCCAAATTTCTTACAACCATAAGGGGAATGTTCGTTTGGGGCCATATGTGCTCTATTCTCTGAATTCATTACTATTTGTTTATAGTTATTATTTATTTATTTATTATTTATTATTTATTTATTACTTATTTATTATTACTTATTTATTATTATTTATTTATTATTATTATTATTTATTATTTATTAATATTTGTTTATACTATTTATTAATATTTGTTTATAGTTGAACTTGTTTTGCTTACTTAATATTTGTTTATAATTGAACGTTTTCGACTTTTATTCCGTTGACTGTTTTGTCATTCGCTTCGCTTGGCGACTTGGCTCGCGTTTGTTTCACAATTGGCGACATTTGCGCCCGGCTAACGGAAAAGTACCCGAAAAAGTCACTAAAAATTCCTAACACCCCTATACTTAACTTTAGAGAGAAACCCTATCAAAAGCAATAATTGAAAACATGAAGGTAAATAATGTTAAATTGTTATTAGTTTCAACTGTTGATACAATGTGAGTATTATGTCTCACAATATTAATATCCAAAGCATCATCTATATTAAACCAGCGTTGACAGTAAGTAACATACACTCGGATATTTGAAGTCTGAATTACCTTCCCTCGGGCGCATACTCGTATATCAATTCTGCAAACTCCAATCTTCCCTCTGACAAATAAAGAGCTCTGATCTTCACAAATAGATTATTTATTAGGATTATTTCCGCTAATAGAAGTGATTATTATTCATTAAATGGTAATTGGTAAAATAACAATACTATATAAATCTCATAAAGATTGGATTACCCCTGTGAGGGTGCATATGTGTATATCAAGTCTGCAATCTCCAATTTTCTCTTCTTTACGTATAAATAGCCCGTTGTGTTGCTCCAGTGTGACGCTAATTAAAATATCTACCTACCTTTAGGTATAAAGAGTTTTACTCTTTCTTATACATTATTTTCTAGGATTCTTTCCGGTAATAAACGTCATTATTTACTCATTAAATGGTAATGGGATAAAATAGCAAAACTACGAAAATATTGGGACGACACTGAAAGGAGGTGATATTACTACAATAGTTACTCCAACTACTCTGTTCAGAATTTTCATTTGAGACCAATTATGTATTACTATCTATACAAGGGAGTGTATTCGCAGTTTTATCTAATTTAGTTTTTGTTTCATAGCTTAAAGTTTTATCTACATGATTGCAAAGCAAATGCTCCTTCAATTATTGTCGGTAGGTATGTAGGTATTTTAATCAACGTCGCACCGGAGCAATAGAACGGGCTATCGGGATCCGGGATCAAACTCCGAAGAGAAAGACCGGAGGACAATACCGCGTAATTTTGAACCATGGTTAGATGACGAGGTCCCACATGAGCTGGTATCCCACCCTCCAAACTTCCACACTAAGTCAAATTAGTCGTTAACAAGTAGTATTTTTTTGCTTCCGCTAGTTCGGTTATGTTTACATTGAAAATTCTCATATATAACAGTATTACTTATACTGACATTATTACAGTATTACTTATGCTGACATTATTACAGTATTACTTATACTGACATTACAATGATGTAGACAGCATGTAGGCGAAGTCGCAGTCGTAAGATCTCAAAAGGGTAAGTGAAGTGATATAACGAATCGTCTTGCCATTCGACCAATCAGGTAAAAGTGAGTTAGTATTTAAATATACGAGGAGTGTTCAAATGAAAAGGTACGAAACGTCGTAAAAACCAAACCGGTTGAAATTTGAATATGCCGCTTTGGGATAACGTAGTGAGACATCTAAGGAAGCGAATGCACGAGTACCGGCGTGGTTGTGCGCATGCGCGGGCGCCCGCACATGACGCAGAAGAGAAGCATGCAGTTGTGTGTTCCTTCCAATTGACGCGGCAGTGCGTGTGAGGACATCATGGCGTTCACATTGCAAAATTCGACGATTGAGGAGCAGCGAGGTGTTATCAGATTTCTGATTGCGGAAGGTGTTAAACCGGTAGGTGAGACACTCCGTAGCCTACGCAAGTCCATCAAGAGCAAACGGTCTGGGCTGCTCACGGAGGGAGTAATTCTGCTCCACGATGACGCGCGTCCACACGTCTCCAGGGTCACACAAAGTGTACTGGCCAAGTTCAAGAGGGAGCAGCTTGAGCATCCGCCCTGCAGCCCGGACATATCGCCCTACAACTTCCATCTGTTTTGTCCGCTAAAAAACATCTCAAAGGGAAGCGCTTCAACTCGGACGACGAACTGAAGGACACAGTGGAGGACTGGCTCTTGTCACAGCCACAGGAATTCTGGGAACAGGGAATCCTTCGGCTCGTGAAACAGTAGGATAGTTGTGCTCAGTCCTCTGGTGATTACTTTTGAATAAAGACTTCAATTATACCCACAGTGTCGTTTCGTACCTTTTCATTTGAACACCCCTAGTACTACACTTCTTCTACATAAGCTCTCAGGAGAACATAACATTTAGGTGTGTAGCATTAAAATCTTTCGGTATTTTCCATGGAACCATATATATATATATATTTCTTAACTGCCGTTGGTGGTTTACAATTTAAATATTCCAAACGTTGGTAGTTAATTAACGTCGCACTGGAGTAACAAAACGGGCTATTAGCGACGGTCCGGGATCAATCTCGAAGCGACAGGGCCAAGGACAACACCACGTTACTTTTAACCACAAGGTCAGATGACGACGACAACACCTAAGCTGGCATCCCAATCTCCAAATTTCCACACCACGCCAACGTGAGGACATTTGATGCCACGACAGATTTAACATGCACCAGCCCCGCGTACGCAACGGTGTTTGGCTGGACCTAGTTTCGAACTCGCAATCCTCGGGTTGCTAATCCCTTACTCTTCCAACCCGTCTACCATGGCCTCTAAATCAGGGAACATACCGAAATATTTTAATGCTAAACTTATAGTAATAGCAAAGTGCAATTAGTATTATTTAGTCAAAAATGCTTTTCTTAACAAAACTGGTGAACTGCGAGGTTGGTTAATAATTTAAATATTCCAAACGTTAAAGTCTAGAACTCAGAAGTACCCATGATTTATTTTTATGCTCTACTGGATAAGGAAATCGAGAGAAACAAATTATGAAAAACGACTCGACGTTCGGAATTTATGGTTTTGAAATGTAATTTTAAAGTAGATACTGACATGTTTATTTCGCAATACATTTCCGCTTATTTTTTCTCCGTTTTCAAACGCACTTTACCTTTTCGAAAATTTATATCGACACCAAAAAATCTAAAACGGACTAGTATTTCCTTCTGCAAATCGAAATGTAGACAGCCTTTGCTTTTATAATTTAGCCGATGTTTGCGTGATTGTAGACTTAAATAGACACGCGTGTTTCGCAACTTGAAAAATTGCCGAATTCTTGCAAAAACTAGACGTAGCTATCCCAATCAAAATGTCTGATATTTGAGAAAGACGCGATGGTCCTCCATTGACACTCAATAAAAGTTGCATCTTTTCCGAGTTAGACATTTATTTAATACAAAAGCTGTTTTCTTAGAATTCTTGGAATTGTAGATTGTTGAGTCGCAATATATAATTTATATCAAGCCGGGTAGAAATTAAACAAGGATGACTTCCTAGAATCACAGAAATGACTTCCTAGAATCACAGAAATGACTTCTTAGAATCACATAAACGTCTTCAGGTATCAACGTATTAGTATCGGGAGATGTTTTGCTATTGTTTTTGAAATGACATCTAAGAAGGACAAACGTCTTCTGGTATCCATGTATTAGTATCGGAATTTGTTGTGTTGTGTTTTTAACTTCAACTGAATCACTACCTGAGTATGTTTAATAAATTGCGGATTCTTTACTCGTATGTGTTAATCTTTAGAAGAAACTTTTATTTTAATCTGAGCCTCCTGGTTATTGTCTCGACAAGGAATCTTGTCATTAGCAACACTGACCAGATATCTCGTCATTAGAAAAAAATGACTAGATGATCTTGATCTAGTCAACATAAAAAAACCGGTCATATCTTGACGAGATATCTGGACATTAGCAAAAATTAATGAGATCTTGATGGAGATGAGATATCTCGTTGAAACCTGTGAGGGTTAAGGCTCAACGTCCGTTGATACATTTGTTACCGTTAAAGCTCGAAAGCCGCTAATGTACACATTACCTAGGTAATCAGCAGATTAGCTGATTTCTTCCGCTATAGTGCGAAATCATCTACAAAATAAGAGTTTTCCGCACTTTACCTAGGTAATGTGCACATTAACGGCTTTCGAATCGTTAAAGGGCAAAAGTTTGTTTATCTAATTTCCTTTCCCTCCTCCTTCCCTTTCTCCTTACGATTCAACTATTCTGTTGATTGATTGATTATATCAACTTGATTCTTTAGATATCGAGAAATAAATATATATTGTAACATTATGTTTCAACAATTGTCAGTTCATTTTATTTACATCTGCTGATTATGATATGAAATTACCTATAACTTTATGGGATAAAAGTATAGCGCGTTTTTCAATTAGTAGTACCTAGTATACTGAGTTATTTGTCTGAGTATTAATTTAAGCGTACAACAGTCTCTGCCTGTTTGAGTAAAGATCCTATTTTCGCTTTAACAAGTGCCTAGTAGGTAATGTGCAGATTATCTAGGTGATCTGCAGATTACCTAGGTAATTTGAGAAGTGAAACAATTTTCCGCACTTTAACGGACCGGCGTAGTTAATCTGCAGATTACCTGATTTCCGTACTTTAGCGGTAACATATTCATTTTCTTGGACTTTAATTATCACATATTCGGTTATCTCAGATGTTAGGGGGAAGGGTTTGATTATAGGTTTTGATTGAATTAACCATTAATATGTTGTCACTTCCCAATTCGACTATGGTTTGCTTACTGTGCTAGCAACCTTTGAGTTATATGTGGTGGAGGTTAGGTTCCTATAACCTAACCTCCACCACATATAACTATAACCCTATAACCTGTTAGGGGGAAGGGTTTGATTATAGGTTTTGATTGAATCCACCACATATAACTATAACCCTATAACCTGTTAGGGGGAAGGGTTTGATTATAGGTTTTGATTAAATTCAGCACATATAACTATAACCCTATAACCTGTTAGGGGGAAGGGTTTGATTATAGGTTTTGATTGAATTAACCATTAATATGTTGTCACTTCCCAATTCGACTATGGTTTGCTTACTGTGCTAGCAACCTTTGAGTTATATGTGGTGGAGGTTAGATTCCTATAACCTATTCTGGATGTTTTTCTGTCTTCTGTGTCAGTGAAACTTTCCTGCGTTTTTGTCCATTACTTGATGTTGTCTGTTTTGGGTTTGGCGTAGCGTGGCCAAATATCGTCCTAGTACCATAAAAAATCAACCAATCCGAAGATTCGGTTTATTATCAGACCCCTATCCGTCACCTGGGTTTAAGAATGTTAACGGCATGTCTTATTTTATTAACACTCCTGATACTTGACTCGATGACGTTTCTTGAGCTACACTTATCTGATCTTGATGGACCAGAAGTGTCGTCATTAAAAGAAAATTGACTAGATCTTGATCTCGCCATCATAAAAAAAAGAGCAATATCTTGATGACGAGATATTCCATCATTATCAAAATTGGTCAGATCTTGATGGAAATAATATTTAGTCGAAAGCTCTTGGAAGGTTAGACTATCCCTGAAATGTAGTCATCCTCTTATATTGCATTAGACATAAACTTATAAGTTGTTAAATCTACAAGAGTGCTCAACAAGCTGCCAACTTCCAGGTAAACAAACTACACGTGTATGCATTATCACACATGGTGTTAGACAACACCGATTTCCTTTTACGGAGAAAAGTGTTAGTTCAGACATCTTGTAAACTCAGTAAAAGATAACCATATTACGGAAACGTGAGGTTTCATGTAAAATCAATTACAATTGCCGCTAGTGTTTTAGTCACTGTTGCAGTTCCTGTTTCGTTGCAGGCATGTTACTCGATCGCAATTTCAGCATGTTCTTAATGATAAGGTTGCGTTAGAGTTTCATGGCGCAAGGGCCATTTTTGGCCAAGCTACCATAAACAAGCTAAAAGAACTTAAGGACAATGGAAAACTTATAGCAAACGAAAGAGGAAAATCTGGGGATTCCAAAGAGGTAGCCATGGTATTCCCTTGTGGTGCAAATTATCTCTACAAGATCCCAACAGGGCCTTTCAATGTTTCGAAATTAACTAGACGGAAAAAGAGGAATTTATCTTAGAATAAGCCAAATGCTCTCGCATGTCACATACCGGGATGGTATCACAGTTTCGGTGACGTTTGTCGTTTAATATAATTGGCGATGACCAATTAATTATGCTAATACATATATTAATCCTTTGGAATTTCTACAGACGTGTAGGAATCGTATTCGAAAAGCATGACACGTGACGTCACGTCATAATACGTACTTATCTAAGCTGTTCTTGTCTCTTCTGTGTCAGTAAAAACTGTCGGTGTGTGTCCATTACTTGACGTTGTCTGTCTTGTGTTTGGTTCACATTTGCTAAATATAGACCCTGCGCCACAAAACCCAACCAACCAGAGAAATGTTTCACGTAAAAACACTACTACCATCTACACTACTTCTTAACCCTCCAAGCCGGTTTGACGAGATATTTCGTCCATCAAAGTCTGACCAATTTCGACCCTATATCACGTCATCGACAAATTTATAGATGATTTGCAAGATTTTGGCAATTTTTTATGATGACAAGATCAAGATTTTGGCAATTTTTAATTTTACGACATCACCATCTGATCTTTTTTCAAATGAAGTGATATCTCGTCCATCAAGATCTCGTCAGTTTTGCTAATGACGAGATATTTCGTTCATCACGATCTGGTCAGTTTTGCTAATGACGAGATATTTCGTCCATCAAGATCTGGTCAGTTTTGCTAATGACAAGATATTTCGTCCATCAAGATCTGGTCAGTTTTGCTAATGACGAGATATTTCGTCCATCAAGATCTGGTCAGTTTTGCTAATGACGAGATATCCGTTTTGAGACAACCACCAGGAGCGGTTTCAAATGCATGAAAATAAAGATACAAATCAGTCAATAACCTAAATCAAACTTTCTACTGTCTGCCTATAAACAAATCTACGAAAATCTGCATTGGATACCAAACGCACATCTATTAATATAAGTGGTACTATCACACAATGCTCATCGTCCTTTTGATGTCGCATCCCAATCCGAACTACCGGGGCATTATCCGACTTCACTTCAGTTTCACGAATCCCGATTCTCGTTTTCTATTCAATCCTAGGGTCCTTTGTCTCTGAGAACTACGAACGCTCCGAAGAACCCGAACACATGCAGATTGTTGACCAGATAAAAGTAGAGGCGCGACACAATGCCTTGTCACGTGGGTGGGAGGATGTTAACGACGTGTCTGTTAATCTATTAAACAGCCCCTGAAATTTTAATGCGGGCAACGATAGATTTCACAATGGGGCGGTTGCATTAGCTCCCGGCCTGGCGAAGAATGGGTATTTCGGACTCGGTGTTAAAATACCCAGAAGTTAAATTTAAGTGCTAATTAGGGGTAACTATCCGGTATATTGCTCTATTTGGATGCGCAGTTTTGGGGCGAGGGTATGGATGTGACTTAATTAAATCTACTGTGGATAGTTAGCATTTGGCGCCTTAACGTATTAATTTCGTGGATGTTTTATGACGAAAAATGTTTGGGAAATGTTTCCGTTGTACTAAAAAATGTGTCTGTAAAGTGCTTATTTTAGTTTAAAAGTATCGAATAAACAGTATTTAGTATATGAAAAAGATATTAACTTCCAAATTCCTGAGGCATAATCGGGCAATCTTTTTTCGTATCTATGACAACAGCACTCTGGTATAATTCGCGACAGTTTTTTCTAAGGCCTGGCCAATTGACGTTCTCGTTATGGCACAGCAATGCCATATTTGTGGGCCACTCTGTGTTACTATGGGGGACTGTCGTGGCTCAGTGGCTATGCCCACTGAGCTAGCAACCTTCGAGTTGTAGACGGCGCAGGTACGATTCCTATCAGATGCATTCCTCCCTGGATGCATTTCTCTCTTATGTATCAGTAAAAACTTTCATTGTGTGTGTATTGCTTGATATCGTATATCTTGTGTCTGACGCCGCATAGCCAAGAAAGGCCCTTGCGCCATAAAACCCCAACAACCAACCATATTACCATGGTGCACTACGGTGGGTTAACGTTACACCTCACATACATACCACACGTCCAAGGCACAACCAGCGTATAGAAAGACTACATTTATCCCAGACGGTGACATTGTTTTTTTTATTGACCAAAAGCAAACTCCCCGTGCACCACAGAAGTACAACACGGGGCTTACAGAAGTAAGTTGATTTAACAAAGAAACAGTGCAAAACAATTTAACTAAAATTACAAGATTTTATGAACTTGACAAATGAGCAGAAAAGAAGATTAGATTTTACAAAAACATTGAGTTTCGCTGGCCATGTTTTACCTAATTTTCTCAAATCATTTTGCAGGCACATTCTTGAAGTCTTAAATGCAGGACAACTAAAAAGCAAATGCTCTACATCTGCTACATCATTGTTTGTCCATATATGGTCCCTTGTGCCATGCGAAAGGCCCAGCTCAACCAACCAAATCATTCCGGATGGACAGACATCCATTCATTATCCTGAATGCGAACCAGGAACCTTTCGATTGAGAATGCAGCACCCTGACCTCTAGACCGATTGATCGATTCGGTTGCATTAATTAAAATCGGATATCAATTTTTCAAAATTTGTAATTAAGCTCTTAGCTTTCACATACATAAGTGTGAGGTTATAGTATCTAAAAAGGTTAACGGAAAGCCATTTAACCCTATCGGTGGTTTATCTGCGCATCGAAAACCACCTTGTAGTAGCTATCCTCTGATGCAAAACCTTTTCTAAACTGTCGCCAGTTCTAGGCAAGGAACAATTTGTGTTTGGATCATCATTCCCCTTGGAGTAAAATGGCAGTTTTGTCTCGACGAGATATCTCGTCGAAACCACCTGGAGGATGGATAGAAGGAGGTAGGTAGGTATTTAATTAACGCCCCACTGGAGCAACACAAAGGGCTATTTGTGACGGTCCGGGGTCAAACCCGAAGGGAAGATCATAGAACAACACTACGTGATTTTGAACCACGGTCAGATGACAACACTTGAGCTGACACCCATTCCCAAACTTCCACACCGCGCGAACTTGAAGGCACTTGAGGCCATGCCAGATTTAACGTGCAACATCCCCCTTGCACATGACGGTCTTTGGTTGGATTCGAACTGTCAACCCTCCGGTTGCTAATCTGTTACTCTTTAGCCGTAATAAAAGGAGGTGTTTCCGATTTAATGAACACCGCTTCATAGTCGCATTACTTGTAATGCTGGCAAAAATGACTTTATATACGCGACTACTGCAATTCCGCCATAACTTAAAAAAATATATTTGTATGTATAGGAAGACTAAATAGGATGTTTCTGCATATGCAAAACTGTAGATAATAGTAGAGGAAAATAGTGACAGATTTGTGGCATACAAAAGCATGTATTTAGTCTTTCTACACATAAAACAAGAAATTATTATTTTTTAGTTCTAATGGTATTTGCAACCGGAATGGAATTTAGTTTTTTGGAAGATGGAAGCTTTTGGAAAATGGAAGCTTAGACTAAGATAGGAAAGGATACCTTTTGCATATCGAGTAGAGTTTGTGCTTGGTACTTTTATGTATATCATACGAAACTCAAATACTGTAATGCTAAGCGTTGACTTGCTTCACGATGCTTAGTTTTGTTTAAAATTTAGTAATTCATTCCCTTTCTAGAGAAATATAGTCGGGTATCAGTCGGGTTTCGGCCTAAAAAAGTGCTGTACGTCATATAGGAGAGAGATAGTTTTATAATTACACTCATTAAATAACAAGAATTTTCTTTCTAACCAGAATTCGCATTTTCCTATTGATTAAAATAATCATTAAAATATTGTTATAATTAAGTGGTTAATGATATTGTAGTGATTCTTTGTTATACCGAAATGAAGAGACGTATTTGTGACAGTGGTGTTAAGCCTAGAAAATAATAATTATCAATACTTTGTTTGCATGTAGAGAATAGTTTATTTCTAAATTACCAAAAGTAAGTAAAGTTTGATGAGAGGCTTTTTTCTGGCAAACCAAATGTAGGTGACAGTAGTGATTTTGTGGTTGAGAATGCTACCTGTACGTATTCCAGACGTGACGGCTTGTTTTTCGAATAAGAATTCAGCACACCGATAGCAAAATTTCCAAACAATGAATTTCACGTTGACCTTCCAAGTGGTTCGGACGAAATATCTCGTCCATGAAGACCTGGCAAATTTTGCCAATGACGAGATACCTCGTCGAGACAAAACTACCCTATTAATCCAAGGGCAATGCAGATCCAAGTAGGAAAAGCAAATTCTTCCTTACCCAGAATTGGTGACAGATACCTCGTCGAGACAAAACTACCTTATTACTCCAAGGGCAATGCAGATCCAAGCAGGAAAAGCAAATTCTTTCTTACCCAGAATTGGTGACAGATACCTCGTCGAGACAAAACTGCCCTATTACTCCAAGGGGAATACAGATCCAAGTAGGAAAAGCAAATTATTCCTTACCCAGAATTGGTGACAGATACCTCGTCGAGACAAAACTGCCCTATTACTCCAAGGGCAATGCAGATCCAAGTAGGAAAAGCAAATTCTTTCTTACCCAGAATTGGTGACAGATACCTCGTCGAGACAAAACTGCCCTATTACTCCAAGGGGAATACAGATCCAAGTAGGAAAAGCAAATTATTCCTTACCCAGAATTGGTGACAGATACCTCGTCGAGACAAAACTACCCTATTACTCCAAGGGCAATGCAGATCCAAGTAGGAAAAGCAAATTCTTTCTTACCCAGAATTGGTGACAGATACCTCGTCGAGACAAAACTGCCCTATTACTCCAAGGGTAATGCTGATCCAAGTAGGAAAAGCAAATTCTTTCTTACCCAGAATTGGTGACAGATACCTCGTCGAGACAAAACTGCTCTATTACTCCAAGGGCAATGCAGATCCAAGTAGGAAAAGCAAATTCTTTCTTTCCCAGAATTGGTGACAGATACCTCGTCGAGACAAAACTGCCCTATTACTCCAAGGGCAATGCAGATCCAAGTAGGAAAAGCAAATTCTTCCTTACCCAGAATTGGTGACAGTATGAAACAGGTTTTTGCATCAGGCTGACCACTGCAGGACAGTTTTCGACGCAAAGATAAACCACCATGAAGGTAAATATGCGGTAATTGATTAGTCAACGTCATTTAGATAAGACTCCAGACGTCACCAAAACGACGATAAACAACATTTTAAGGTAACTCTGATGTGTTTCATACAAGAACATTTGGATAACGTTAAGTATAGTTCGGCTCCAACGAGAAGCAGTCGATATTGGGTGAGTTGTTTTTGGAAAGGTGCGAAAACTTGTTTGGAGAATGCTGCTATACTTAAAAGAATAAGTAGCAGTGACAATGGATGGTTTCCTCCGTCAATTCGTTATCACTTTCGGCAACGAGCGAAAAACGTGGATCCACAATCCGTGCTTAAGACGCTATTGATGGAAGCTCTTTATTTATGTCTCAACCTCATCTGAAGAATAGACTGGTCCAAAACCATGTGACTTGACTCTCAACTCAATGAGCCTCATTACATCTTGCGAGAACATTTGGACAACAGGAAGTTGATTCTTCATTTTCATCAGGCTTAAAATGAAAATCCCTGTCATAAGAAACACAGCCTCTTATCAGTTTAACTCTCCTGGTGATTGTCTAGATGAGGTATCTCATCATTATCAAAACCGACCAGATCTTGTTGGATGAGGTATCACGTCATTAAAAGAAAACTAACTAGTTCTTGATCTTATTATCATAAAAAACCGGCAATATATTTATGACGAGATAACTCGTCATTACCAAAATTGGTCGGATCTCGATGGACGAGATATTTTGCCGAAAGCACATGGACGGTTAAAGAAAATCAAAACATGTAATGTTAAACACTGTTTGTTAACTGGAACAAATAGATATTTTCAGAACATAAAGTGTAATTTTTATCATTTCAACTAAGTAAACAAGTATGAAGAATTGAAGAAAAATTATTTGCAACTTTCCATTAAACTAATTTATTAAAGATGAAATTATCAATGAATTTTAATAAAAAAATGCTAAATTAAATCAGAATTAATCAAGTAAATCAGAGCGTAAAAACAAAACTGAAAAAATCTTAAGAAACTGCAAGGACATAAGAAACACACCGCATGCTCTCAAACCAAACATTTTCACGCGTAAAAAAAGAGGAAAAATAAATTTTTTTACAAGTTCCACCGTTACTCGCTATCAACATACCCTAAGATTTTTTCACCGTTTTTTCCACAACGTTACTGAAAACACAGAACCTAAACATTATCCCTTGCAAGCCCTCTTGCATTGAAGTGGCTGCATAAAAACGGGAGAAAAAAGTTTTCCCGGAATATTAACAGTTTTTCATGCGGGAGCGATTGCTCCTTTTTACAGGAGCGAAAGGGAGCGGGCTTTTCCAGTTATTACCCCTCAAGCGAGGAAAGTGTGCTCTTAAACTTTTCCTTCTAAACCCAGAACTCCTTCAAAAAGAAGCACTTGGCGCTTTTTGAAGTGACCTGTCAACACTGAGAAAATTGTTTCTGTCACCCCGTTTTCTTCATTATATTTCCTTCTCCCCTCTTTAACATTTATTCTATAAAATATTAAATTCTTGTTAATAGTTATATTCTATAAGTGATACATATATATGTATGTGATACACATACATATATATGTATCACAAAAAATGGGACATTTTTATGGCCCCATTTTCCAGACTCGACCTCATGCGACTTAAGTTACCAAACTTGAAAATTTGTCTCGGTGGGAAAAAATTGTCGAATAGTAATTGTCGATCCGTATTTTTCTGTCATTGATAAAAATTACTTTTTTGACGGGATAAAAAAACTAAACTTTCTGAACAAAGTGAGTGACCCATATTGAAGACTGTTGAGAAAAGTTATTTTTTAAAAATATTTTTAGAATTTAAAGTTTTCTTCGAAGAATATTTAGAATACTATTTTACAAAAATATGATTATATTGCTTTTTTACTCTACTGATCGAACAACCCTTGAGTATATCTCGAATATCAATCCGAGATGTATGCATTTATATAAAGATATATCTTGAGTGATCATCTGTGTCTCCCCATGCCATATTTATTACATTCTGGATGTCTTTTGATCACATCGTGCATTGAGGTATATCCTTACAGCTTTCAAAAGACTTTATCCAACTTTTCGTGTTCAAGATTTCACGAACTTTTAGTGTATTGTATGTTGGCTTTGTTTTTAGGTTTGTCACTTAGAATTTAATGTTGTAGTGTTAGGTGGAATACATATATATCTAATAATATATTTAATTCTACTCAAGAAATTTACCACTTATGTTGAGGTAAGGGTAATTTAAACTTGTGCAGTCAATCCATATTCGCTATACTTATCTGTATAAGCGTCAAACCAATAAGCTACGAGAAAGAGAATGATTGAAAATGTCAATACTTTCCGTTCTTGTTGCTTATTGGTTCTTTGAATCTCCGTACGGATAGCGGATTCAGATTGACGTACTAGTGTAAATGAAACTTAAGATTGACACATCGTGTTTCACCAAACGACATTTTCCGGTTTTTCGATCATTTAAGATATTCTTTTATGTATACTAAATGCATAAATATTTCCCCATTCGTCGAAGAAAAACGTTTCGGTTTATTAAATTTCTAGAGATTGAACAAAATTGACCTAGTCTATTTAAAGTTTACACCTTTGGTTTCAGTCGAAGTGCAAGGTAACTCTTAAAAGCTTAACCCTCCAAGTGGTTCCGACGAGATATCTCGTTCATCAAGATCTGACCAATTTTAGTATTGACGCGATATCTCATCACGATATTACAGATTGTTTGACGATCAAGATCTGGTGAGTTGTCTAATGACGATATATCCTGTCCATCAGGATACGGTTGGTTTTGCTGATCAGTCGGTTTTTAATGACGAGATATCTCGTCCAGAGAACCACCAAAAGGTTTAAAACTTGGAGGGAAAGTATGAAAACATTATCTTCTTAAAAGTTGCTAATTTTGTTCTGCTTTGTAACATTGGACTGATGGAAAAACGCTTTCTTGGCAGTTGATCTAAAGATATTCAATTAAATCTTTGATTACCAAAACTCAAACTTTTAATTTGACACAGGAAGGGGCAGAAAATGTAATTTGCACTCGTTTTTTTCTTGTTATTTTTATAAGATTGATTTTGCTAACAAAATAAAGACGCTCAGTTAATCAGAAATTGTGACAGGTTAAATTGTTTTGAAGGTATTTTTGTGAGGTTTTTAGATTAATTTTCCGTAGTTTCACAAGTCTCTTTCATATTAAGTTTTGCAAAATCATTTTTGTCTTTTGGGCCTTTTCGTAGCTTTTTGGGTCACATACGACATTTTTAATGTGCATTTTCTCGCAGGTCATCAAACTCTAGTTCCAGAGGTAATATTAGGTTAGCGGAACATGGGTTTAATTTGAGAGCAGTTACTCATACAATTCCATCATAACATTTGTTGGTTAGCCGATTGTCTGATGCATTAACTCTGTGGGTGATTCGATATGGTCTAGGACATGTATCTTAGTTTTGGATCATAAATGACATTTTTATTGGTCATTTTCTCGCAATTTTATGTCGTCAAAACTCCAGCCATAATGATAACTTAGCTGAACTAACTTCTAGAGGCAGGATTAATCAAACAATTTCACCCTGACATTTATAGGTTAGGCAATTAATTGGTCAGTCGGGATAGTATTCGATTGAGATGTAAGTTTTTCATGCACTTTTACTATGCTTAGTAGAAAATAAAAAACAAAAAGTGCAATGGTTTTAAGAACATAATTTTTCCAATTATTTCGAAAGAGACTAAATTAATTTGCATAAACACTGTGATACATTTTTTTCATTATGTTGCACTATACTTTCATCCATTCCAAATCATAAATTTTATTATAAAAAGTATGAGTATATATTTCCACAAAAACATTTATACATTAGCTACAACCTATGTATGAAATGTGAGTATTTTTATACACAGTTGTACATAAGTTATAATTTTTATACATATCTAAATGTTTTTATACTAGCATATAGGTTGGAAGGGGTAGTAGTTCATTAGCCTCTCACGGGAGCAATAGAATGGGCTATTAGCGACGATACGGGATCAATTTCGAAGGGAAAGATCATAGGACACCTCGTAATTTTGAATCTAGGTCTCAAGACGAGATCAACACCAGAGCCGGCACCTCCCTCGCCAAACTTCCCCACCACGATATCGAGAGGATATTTGAGAAAACGACAGATTTAACATGCACGAGCTCCCACGAACACGGCGGTCCTTGGTTGGATCAAGTTTCAAACTTGTAATCCTCCGGTTGCTGATCCGCTACTCTTCCAAGCGGGCTACCGCAGCACCATACTAGTATATAATAGCATGACATGACTGAAAATGACACAACTCATACGCTCAACTAATACCTTAAGGAATTTATAAACTACGAAACACTGATAATAAATTATCTTTAAACATTCAATCACCCTAGAGAAACAAAGGAAATTTCAGAAACAGATTAAGTAATAAATTCCAGTTTTTATTCAAAAATGATTAGAAACATAATCATGCACTAAAAACCGACTTCTCAAATGTGTGTATTTTTAAGCATTGAGATTTTTAAACATGAATATCTCATTTTTAATAAAAATATTAGCTTCAGAACTGATGTTTTTTGTAGGAGTACACAAGGGATTTTATTCGTAAGGATTTAAAACGATATCATTATGGAAATAAGTTTTAATGAGACTGGAATCTACAGCTTATTACTAGAATTTTATGAGAAGTATAATCCTGCCCTGTTTAGATTTAATCTCCTTAAATTGAGTCTCGATTTCTTTCTGTTCTCCACTTTGAAACAAATTTTTGTTGCTTTGGATTTTTTTCCGAAATTTCTTACGAGCTCCAAAACATCCAAAACTTAAATCTTAAATCGGCTTTATTTTCGTTTTGCATGAATTCACTATTCTTGGTAAGATAAGGGATTGCAGCAATTGGAAAATAAGTGTATATCTTAAAAAACTGATTTATTTGAACATATGTGGTAGATATTTCTTTAATTGAATTTATGTTTGTCGCTTGATGACATTTACTGCTTGTAGAGACTTAAAAGGTATCTTTTTATATACATTGTTGGCAATTTCAATAGTAGAACTTTATCTCAGAGGGTTTTCTTACGGGTCTAGCAACCTGCGAGTTGTATGTAGGTGGCGCAGGTAAGATTCCATTCCGATGTATTTCTCTCTTCTGTGTAAGTAAAGTTTTCCTTGTGTGTTCGTCCATTCACTTGTGTTTGGTGCAGCTTGGCTTAATATTGACCATGCGCCATTAAATCCAATCAACCCAGAGTAGAACTTTTAATGCTTTGGTTTTTTGGAAGCTTATTATTTAAAAAAAATGTTAGTATATAAATAGGATTTTTGATGTGAGAATTTACAATGTATTCACTTTTATTAGATTTCTTAAATTTTGAAAATTATTGGTTGAAAGTCTCCAAAGCAAAAACGTCGTTCACTTGAATTTGTAAGAAAACTTAGGTGTTATCATCAACAGACTTCTCGGCCGATCCGCATCATGCCTACCCTCATGAATTGTTCCTGTTTCACGCTGTTGACAGTGTAAGCACTCGAATGTCTAACTATATGGCAGAAGATTTTTGGGTTCACGGTACAATATAAGCATATCTTTCGTTTCCTTTGGCATCGCGATGCATTTGATCAGTGATACTCAGAGGGGGTCAGTGCACCAACAGGGATCCATGATAAGGTTTCAGGGGTCCTCAGAAAACATTCAATATTTCACTAATCTGAAGAACTCAATAATTTTCAAGAAAGAAATTCCATTATTTATTCCGATTCCTTAAAAAACATACTCTAAAAACCATTATGCTCTAAAAGCATTATGCTCTAAAAGCATTATGCTCTGAAAACATTATGCCCTAAAATTTAAAATTTAAATTGTCTATTACGTGTCTAGAAATGAATTGATGGTACAAGTTTAAAGTGTTCTGTTGTAAACAATTCACCTATGAATGCAAAAATGATCGTTCTACCATCAGAAACATAAATACAACGTAAGGGTTAATAATTGACTACAACCTCAGAATTTTTATCTAAAAAAATAATAAAATGTTTTCCGAGTAGTGTATTATTGCATTTGACTCGCATTGCTTTTAACCTGCATCACACACATTGATTTATTAAATAAACACATCCATTAGTTGAAGAAATTCTAGGTAATATTCCATTGGTCAAGAAATTAAAATCTGCTTACAAGTCACTCCGGAAAGACTGCAGGTTGTAGTAGTTGCAGTACTGAAGTATATAAGTGAGCACCCCACATAATTTAAAGACTACGTCCTGTATTACCCAGTTAATGTAAAAGTCCCAACACTAGGATTTGATTAATAACTGTAAATTAATATTTTAATTTGCCAGTTAATAAATTATTCCAACAATTCGAGATGCGCCGTGTCTGTGTGTTCGTACACTGCTCTAGAAACCTGCCAGTTGTAGGGTATGCAGGTTTGATTCCTCCTTGGTGTATTTTTCTTTTCTCTGTCAGTAAAAATGTGTATGTTTGTCCATGACTTGGCGTTGCCTGTCTTGTGTTTGGCACACCTTTGCCAAATACGGCCCTTGCGCCATAAAACGCAATGCAACCAACCAATAATTTCGAAAAGAGTAAATTCTACAAATCTCGTACGATTTTTCAAGGAACTATTCGTCTTTCGACCTGCTGTAATTTGTATTTTGAGTTGCGTCACCTTTATCGGGAAGGTATGGTGTGTAACAAAACCGAACTCACAATAGTTTTTGCCATCTTAGAGTTGTTTCCCAACAGAATCCGTTCAATCCCAATCAATGTGAATGCAGTAGAAACTAACGAAGATTCGACAAAACCGGTTCCATAAGAAATAGATTGTTTGTCTTAAAACCTTTCACACTGCCTGAATTCGAAGCGTTCCGTTTCAATGCATCCTAATCTGTAATAGTTTCTATCGGATTTAGATTGATCCGTATTGACCCGGATTTTTTTGTCTAAAGCAAACCTTAGAATGTTTAGATTCATCAAACTCTAAACTACAATCTTTTTTAAACTTCCTGGTTTTTATCTCGACGAGGTATCTGGTCATTAGCAAAACTAACCAGATCTTGATGGACGAAATATCCATTAAGATCTCGTCGTCTCTCGTTATTAGAAGAAAACAGACCAAATCTTCATCTCGTGGTTATAAAAAATCAGCAGTATATTGATGACGAGATATCTCGCCATTAGCAAAACTCATAAGATCTTGATGTACGATATATTTCGTCATTAAAAAATCGACCATATTTTGATATAAAAAATAGGTAATATCTTGATGGCATGGGGAGATATCTCGTCATTACCAAAATTGGTCATATCTTGATGGACGAGGTATATCGTGGCAACCAATTGATGGGTTAGTAAGTCACACAATAGAATCTGAGTCAATCTAAATCCAGTAAAATCTAACTATACAGATTCGGGTGCATTGAAGTGGAACGCTCCAGATTCAGGTAATGTAAAATATTTAGACCTCAACTGCTTTCGATGGGGATACTACGTTCATCAAGATCTTACCAATTTTGCTAAAAACGATATGTTGTCATCAAGATATAAGCCGAACTTTTTATGATGACGAGATGATATGGTCACTTTTCTTCTAGTTTGGAGATATCTCGTCCATCTACATCTGGTCAGTTTTGTTAATGACTATATACATCGTCGGTACAACCACTGAGAGGATAAAAACGAACAAGTTATTTTCTATAAAAGCGTTTTTACGGAAACTTTGATAGATAGATTCTCATGAATTTAGATTGTTTCGGATTGACCGGAATTATGTTCGCATGTAGTGGGCATTAAATTGCCAATTTTAGAAGATGCAATTAGATTGGTAAGTTGGCAAGGAGGACACGATTTTTTTAGATAAAAGGTAGCTTTTAAGTTGAGGTTAAATACTTAAGACGAAACATTTAATCCTTTTTATCTTACAATACAAAAAAGATAAAACACGCATCGCATTGCTACCTTGTACGCGTTAAATTCTTTAAAAGCAATTAAAGTTACAAGCTTGATTTAAAAAGCGAATCTGTAATTGTAATTAGTAACGTCTTATCAGTCCCGAAAAAAATATCTGTATCAAATCTTCTCATTAAAATCAGTTGTGCGTAATTATGCAGGCGGCGGAAAGCGAAAAAAATTAACATTTTACTTATCAAAACTTTTTTCCCGAAAAATAATTTAATACATGCCTTTTCGGAGTGACGTTATTCGTCGAGTCTGCCGAATTTTTCCTGTTCCCGGGATTGAAACATAAAAAGTTGTCAGGAATATCATCTACGCTCTTTTTTTATATCTTTAACAAACTTCAATTTTTCACGTCAATCTCCGCGAAAAAAAGAGGGAAAAGAACAAAACTGCACGTCTCAGAAACATCTATTAATTTTCCAGGACGTGCCGGAAAGCGTCAAAAAATATGAAACCCCAATGATCCGGTATTTTTCCAGACAGGAAACGCTCCCGGATTCTTCGTTTTGATGAAACTCCGTAGCTAATTATGGAATCCTTTATTCCTAAGCATGATAGCAATTAAATTTGTTTAACCATCTATGAAATTAAATGTTTCACGCCCGAGCGCGAATCGCCGGGACTGCGGAATAAGTTTTGAATCAAAGATTTAATGCTGGATCAGAAAGAGATTTAAATCTTTCCCGGAATTATCCGGGAATATATTGCTTTTATTATTATCGGTGAAGGATATCTGGAGGGGTAAAATGATTGAGAGGGTTTTTCACGGTAGAAATCACATTTTCACGCAGGGAATTTTAAAGTTAGCGAAAGTCGAGGGGAAGACTCTTGCTGATTCTTCAGTGACTTTTCTAGAAGATCTTTTTAGAGGCGTTTATTGATTGGAGAGTGGGAAGTAAGTGGGTGCTTAAGTGAAAAATTGCGCGTGTTTAAAAAGTCTTTCAGTCAGGGGAATTGTAACTTTTTAACCTTTGAGCATCGCGGGATTTATGGGTAGATTAGTATACCCTCCTGATGGCTGTCTCAACAAGGTATCTCGCCATTAGCTGACCAGATCTTCATGGACGAGATATCTCGTCATTAGAAAAATTGACTAGATCTTGATGGACGAGATATCTCGTCATTAGAAAAATTGACCAGATCTTGATGGATGTTACCAATTTTTCAGTGACATTTTCTGCGAATCGGGTTTTGATAGAGTTTATTGATTGGAGAGTTGGAGGTAATTGTTTAAAATGTGTCTTTTAGTGGAAGAAATTGTAACTTGTTAACCATCTGAACATCGGGAGAATTCTAAGTAAGGTAGTATAGTTTCAACCCCCTTGGTGGTTGTCTCAACGATGTATCGGGTCATGAGCTAAACTGACAAGATCTTGATGGACGAGATATCTCGATATTTGAAAAATTGACCAGGTATTGATAATCGAAATCATAAAAAAATTAGCAATATTTTGATGGAAGAGATATATCATTACCAGAAAAATTGACCGAAAAATTATATAATATATATATATATATATATATACAAAAAATATGTACTCAAAATTATTTATATGGTTATGATTTGAAACAATATTTGAACAAGCTAGTCAAAAGTTATATACTAAGATGATGTAATGAAATAAATCTTACACAATATAAGCCTCTACGCCCTTCGTAGGCACACTGTTGTACAGCAGCACGGTGGTTGAAAATTAAAATCTTCAGGACTGACATATTTATCTCCAAACTTGAAGCACTACATTAAATTTTTTCCAGTTGATTTTCCCAACCTTCCCAACGAAATTTTAAGTCTACTATGGTCCTCATCGTCTACCCCTCTAAAAGGCCGATGAGGCTGAAACTGGTTTCTATGATGAAGTAGAATATAGAAGGAAGTCATCTACTAATATCACCATTACTACGGTAAGCATTTTTTGAATTTCGTTTGGAAGATCTGTGTTAAGCTGAGCTGCATGTGTTTTGTGAAAATGAAGTAGTCCATCATAAGACTCCCAAATAAAAATATGAAGGATATGGTCTATGAAGCAATGGGTGCTGAAACCCTTCCAAAACTTTATAAATGCAATATCCTTAGTTGATAAATTGTTTTTTATATTCGTGTATGAAAGCATTTTTGACATTTTCGGTTAACATCAATGCCAAAATATCCATTATGTTTTTCATGTATTAAAGCCTCCAATTTCTTCCTTACAAGAGTGAAACAAAATAATGCATACATTCTAAAATTAAAAAAGTTTTAGGTCACCTTTTCTTTTCAACTTCCTTCTATTCGTCTTGAAGAAGTCTCTTGTGGCATGCGCTAAAACTGCCCAATCCATGCAAAAGAAGTAAATTTCAAATGTGAATATAATGATCCCCTTTTATGGCTTGCTTGCTTTGACATTTAACTATCTTGAATTACAACTCCCCAAAAAATAAAGAGTGTTCGATTAAAATATAGTCCACTGCTCAGATTGATGTTTTGGGTGTGTCCCTGGAATAGTATGAATCTTGGTACTAGTAAATCTTTCAATTAAAGATAGAAATAGTACGATTACTTATAAATTTACTAATGGTTCTCCAAAAATATCTTTGTGAAGCAATATTTGAGTTTAGTGTAATGGGAAAGTTAAGAATAGTTTAGTAAAAATATAAGTTTAAAATATGTCTTAATTTTCGCACAATCGCTTCATTCAAAGAAATGAAGTATCCCTATTTGACTGAATGGTTTTAACCCTCCTGGTGGTTGTCCCAAAGAGGTACCCCATCATTAAAAGAAGACTGACCAGGTCCAGATGGACGAGATATTTCGCCATCAGAAGAAAAACTGAGCACATCTTGATCTCGTCATCAAAAAGAGTTGGTTGGTGGTTGTCCCAAAGAGGTACCCCATCATTAAAAGAAGACTGACCAGGTCCAGATGGACGAGATATATTTCGCCATCAGAAGAAAAACTAAGCACATCTTGATCTCGTCATCAAAAAGATCGGCAATATCTTCATGACGAGATATCTTGGCATTAACAAAATTGGTAGATCTTGATGGATGAGATATCTTGTCGAAACCACTTGGAGGGTTAAGATATTTTTATGAGGTAGTTTGAACAATCATGTATGACGGAACTAATCTTTAATAAGTACTATGAATAATAGAACGATGCCTTTTAAGGTTTTTTTTACTAATCTTTAATAATATTCTCTAATATGAATAATAGAACGATGCCTTTTAAGACGGGATTTTAAGAACATTAAATTCTGTCTCAGAGTATTATTGGACTAGTATAAGATAAAACCATTAAATTGTGTATTTACTTTAGTGAGAAGGCATCTTAACCTTCGACTTAATCTACTTAGACCAGAGATGGAGGTATAAGGATTACCTTCTGTACTTATACGGAAATTATAAGTAATGTATCAAATCAATCGGAACATTGAAACCTCATAAAGAGGTCACTGCAATTGCTTCAATTTTCTATAATTTGTAATTCATATTTTAACATGTTATTACAACGCTACTGTAAATTTTCGAGTGATTTTGGTACGAAACGACACCTGGGCTTTCTAATCTGGTTGTTAGAGTGTCTTAAATAAAATTTCCAATTGATAAGACAACATTTTAGTCGAAAAGTGCTTATTGTGGCTCACTTCTTTTCTCCAACATTAAGGTTAAATCGTCAACAAATCTTATATAGATAATTTTATACACATATTTTTAATCCTCTAAGGTTTTCATATGCATATATCCGTTGTGTAATCTGGAACCTTCCCTGCATGAATTCTAACTAGTTTTTACATTCTTTATCAAATTAATGTTTTCTAAGATTCTTTAAACCAATACATGTGGCTTTTAAGTTATTATTAGTGCTGTGAGAAGAAATTTTATATTACTCAAAATATATTTTGACGCTCAGAGGGTTAATGCATTGAAAAAATTTTAATTTTGAATCAACGAAAAAGACATGATTAATAGTAATTTACAGAAATTGACGAAACAATTCAAATAAGTTGAGTTCATAATTTCTGAAGTTCGATTTATAGAGTTTTACTCTATTAAAAGAGCTTCCGGAAAATTTTCTTGACTTTTGATAGTAAAATATCATAACTATAACCAAATACTGATCTAAGGAAGAGGGCATAACGAGTCCAGTTTCCAAATTGCAACCAAATTTGTATATACGTATAAAATAAGAATATTTAAATCTTTGAGCACCACAAGCTTTTCAAGTAATATAGTATTGCATTTACCCACAACACAAGCATGACTAAATAGCCACATCTATAGGTTGAAAAAATCCTAGAAACATCGTTTAAGGAGGTCGAACCTGGTTAGAAATCAGACTACGAAGACTTCAATTTGCAGAACAGATAAAAATGTTTGTTAAACTCTCATAAGGTTATCGAACCTCTCATAAGGTTTACGTGACTAAGTTGGCGCATCTATTGGTTGAACAGATCGTAGGAAACATATTGGTCAAGGAGATCGCGAACCTGGTTAAAAGTCAGACAACAAAGATTGTAGGTTACAGAACGGTTATATGAGTGTGAACTTCTCATAATATTATACCTCTCATAAGGCTCACATAACTAAATAGCCACATCTGTTGGTTAAAAGAAAGGGACCGTTATGGCTCAATGGGTATGTCCACTGCGCTAGCTACCTGCGAATAGTAGCCAGCGCAGGTTCGATTACTCCCTGGGTGTAATTCTCTCTTCTGTGTCAGTAAAACTTTCTTTGAGTGTGTATGTCTATTACACGATGTTGTCTGTCTTCCGTTTGGCGCAGCATGGCCAAATATGATCCCTGCGGCATAGAACTTGAACACCAACCAAACCAACACCAAGAATCCTAGGAGACATTGGTCAAGAAGAAGGTCGAACCTGGTCAGAAATCAGACAATGGCGACAGCATTTTCAGAACCAATATATGGATAACCTCTCATTGGGTTAATTACATAGCCATCAAGGTTTCATCTTTAAAGTTATACTCATTTTAATAATAATCTAATGTAGTAAAACTTATTTAAAACAAAGGAATAATGATTAAATTGAATAATAATCTCAACTACTTCAGTCAATAAGCGTAACTCAAAAAGAACCAACACCTTAATTGAGCACTGTCTCTACTGAGATAAGGTCTCAGACACATAAAACCCCACCAATGATGCCAAGCAGCCACATAAAATTTAAAGAGAAATCCCTATCCCGTTTTATTACATAACACATAACTCGCCATCTTTACGATACAGAACCCTAAGCGTGTATTAAAACTCACAGTCAACACACAGAACGAAGCACATAAACTTTAATCAGTCTCAAATATCTATCACGATCTCGTGCATCGACAATAAATTCCCTCGGGTTTCACGTGATAATTTTGCCTGTCGAGACTTTAATACCCTAATCCACTTTATTATGGTCCTTTAAATGCCTTCAAAGGGGGTACGTCTTGGATGTAACTATTACTTCTCACCTTTCTTTAAGTACTTGGATCCAAGTGTCAGTACGCATGTGGAGAGCAATTTATCACCGGCTTAATACATCAATTTGGGGATGTACTTGTAGGGGAGTGATGGTGTTTCCAATATAAAGGCCATGGACACTTTTTCTTTATATGTATGGGGAGGTTACTTGAGGGGATGAGTCTGACATACAGATCTTCGAAGTTATGTGGCTTTTTGTTGGAGTAAAGTGTTTTTGTGTTTCTGGAATTGGTGAAGTGGATCGTATACGTCAACTTTGAGCTGATACAGTTAAGCCTTTTGTCGAGTTTTTTCGTTTGTCTAATATAACTCTTGTTTGAGCTGTTATTTTCTGGTTAAAGAAAGATGGGTGATTTATTTGGTACTGACGTTTTCGTAATACTTTTGGTTTAAAATCGAATGGAATTGGAAGGGCAGGATTATACTTTTCGTGGCTTGTTTCTTTTGATTTTCCTGATGCACGAATAATTTTTCAAATACATCGTTCGGTTTAGGTAGGTAGGTAGGTATTTTAATTAACGTCACACTAAGAGGAAAACGACGGGCTATTGACGACTGTCAGGGATCAATAACCAAGGGGAGAGATCCGAGGACAACACCACGTAATTTTGAATCGCTGTCAGAAGACGAGGTCGTTCGGTTTAGTTAAATGAATTTAATATACTTGCGTGGACGTTGTAGCCCATTTGGAAGAGTGAAGAATTAGCAGCCGGAGAGTTGCGAATTCGAAACTCAGTCCAAGCAAAGATCTTTCTCTACTTTCTCCTCTACATCCTTTATTTTCACAATTATATGACATTGTATGTGTTGTGTTTTGAACATCTTGGCCAAATTTGGCCCCTGCGCCATAAAACCCAAAGCCAACCAACCAACCAACCAACCAACCAAAGACCTTTGTGTACGTGGTTTTTTGTGTATGTTAAATATATAGTGGCTTCAAATGTCCTTCCGTTGGTGTGATGAGGATGTTTGGAGAGTGGTGTACCAGCTCAGATGTTGAGCTCGTAATCTATCTGGTTCAAAATTATGGTGTGTTTTCGGATTTTTCCCTTCGGAATTGATCTCGGACCGCCGTCAATAGCCAGTTGTGTTTCTCCAGTGCAACGTGGACTAACTACCTACCTACTTATATAATAATATGAATATTTCGTTGTCACCATACCAAATCCACGGATGTAAGTTTCGGACTATTTTAAGCTTACTTTTATAATCTCTTCCCTGCATGACTTCCTATAAGATTGGACCATCTTGACCAATTCAAACTTTTTCAGGATTCTTTCAACCAATAGATGTAGCTATTTAGTGATGATGATGGGAGTGTTGAGAAAAGAATTTTGGGGTGCGTAAGAACCCTTCAGGTGGTTAATTTTATTCTATACTTATATTTTTGCCTTTTTAGTCCTCTGCATACGTCGGGGAAGAATATAGTTTCCTTCTTTGGTTACGGCAGCTGGCTCAACGGCTTTACAGGAAACTTGCTGAAACCGGCCGAAACGGCCTTTACAATGCTCTCTCCAGGAGGAGAGGGAATTATGTGTCGTCCCATTATCGCCTAATGTGCCTGTTTCTATTCTCGGGTCGTGGATATGCCTAGAAGGTACAGATTCTTCCCGGGTAAACTGGAAGGGCGGCGGTGATTTTTTAAATGTATCTCTTTTCATTTATTCAACCTCTCACAAACCAGATGCTCGAGGATAAACAATTTGAGAGACTCCCCGTCGATAACCTTGATATCTTTGTCAACGGGGAGATAAGGCTATTCACGCGCGGGTCCCTTTGTAGCAGAGAAAAGAGGGAATGGCAATCGTAATGGACTTTGACGATTCTTCAGGAGTTTGAGTTCTGAAAGGATCCAGAAAAGATCGCTAGGGTACCTTGGTTCCGTGAACCCCTTACACACCCAAAGGAGACGAGCCCCTGCGGACTTTTACTTTATTATATTCATTAGTTTTAAAATGAATTCATTCGCAGTGTATATAATTTATATTATTTGTAATCACTAATTTACTCGCATTTTATTACCTACATATAGTTACATAAATATCAAACTTGTATAACATTAGTGGGGTTTGAGTAATAGCAGCATAATAATTTGACTTGTAATGTAATGGTAATAAAACTTAAAAGAGAGTCCGATAAAATACAAAAACAATTACCATTTTAGAATATGATTTTTAGCTGTAACCTCTAGACACTAATTCTAATAACTAAAGCAACCAAACTATGAAGAAAATTGATAAGTATTATATAACTATAAAGAGAATAGGATGAAATACCTAATTTTTGATACTTAATAAAAATATATTTATACTGCTTTCATCCAGGAATAGTAATTGAGATTCTAGAACATAAAACATGTTATGAATATTGATATAATTTGTTGTTATTTTTAACGTAATTTATTCCATTTTAAATTTAACGCATATTTTGTATAAGCTAATTTTAAGTAACTGTATGATTTATATGTAAAATCACTTCAAACACTTTAGAAATCCAAAGCCGTGTTGATATTTTCAAGCCTGTACTGACAGAGTAATATTTGTTTATTTTCGCCGATTAATGCGTCTCATCAGAACATTTGCAATCAGACAAAAATCTGCAATTTTAATATGCTTGATTAAAGATGATGCATTGTCTCTAAAATAATTAAAAATCCGATTTTGTGCTGATACTTTGCTAGTTCAACAGAAAAATTACTTTCAATGTAAAACGATTTTCCCGAAACTATTTTAAAAGAATGTGAGAATTTAGCATATGAAAAGAAATGCCCTCTTTTATGCCTCTTTAAAATGCCGTCATACGTGACTTTAAGTAAATAAATAAATATTTGAGAATTTGTCGAGAGCTTAAATATCTGTTTACTTTTAGAATGAAATATACACAAAGTTTAAATATTTTCGAATACAATTCTTGAGCACGATTAGTTTCGTTCGAAATAATTTTAATTTTGCGTGACAGAATCTCGTAAACAAGATATTCTAAGTCTTGGTTGTGTGACGTAAAGTATTTTGAAAATATCAACTTATGAATAAAATTGCGAACATATCTGATTTTATTTCGTTTTCGTGACGGTTTCGAGTGTACAAATTTTGAGGGATAATTCAAGAGTTCTGAGAATTGGGTTACATGTTTTTATTTAACCCTCCAATTGGTTTCGATGAAATACCACGTTCATCGAGATTTGACCAATTTTATCTAATGACGAAATTTCTTGTCATCAAGGTTTTGCCGATTCTCGATGACGAGATCAAGATCTGGGCAGTTTTCTTCTAATGACGAGATATCTACCATGAAGCTGTGACCAATTTTGCTAATGAAGAGACACCTCTACCTCTTCGAGACAACCACCAAAAGGGTTAATTCATTTCGTCGTCTATATTATATTGTAATTTTCCAATGTAATTGCAGTTTAATCCTCCAAGTTGGTTGTACGAAATATCTCTCCCATTAAGATCTAGCCAATTTTGATAATGGCGAGTTATCTCGTCATGCAGTTATTGCCAAATTTCTTATCGCGACAAGATCAAGATGTAGTCAGTTTTCTTGACTAGATGTCTCCTCCATCAAAATCTGGTCAGTTTTGCTAACGAAGAGATACCTCATTGAGAAAACCATCAAGAGGATTAAGTGCATGCATTCTCACACTGCAATACTAGTTTTGTATGCCATCTAAAAACTTTTAATGGTCTCTTTCATACATTGATTTACAGCTCGTTTACAACATTTAAGTTAAAATTACGAGGTGTCCTCGATCTATCCCTTCGGGATTTATCCAGAATCTACTTACCTTACGTCATTTAAATCCTGAAATCGGCATAACGTTGAAGTTTTCCAATTTTGAAAACCCTGATAAACCCTCTTACATTTACCTGTTAATCCCTTCTTTCCATAGAAAGAGAACAATGTCTCTGATAGTTTATAGCATCTTCTATTGTTTAAGTATTAACACTTAACCCTCCAAGCGGTTTGGAAAAGATATCTCGTCCATCAAGATCTGAACAATTTTGATAATGACGAGATATCTCGTCGTCAAGATCATTTTTGTGAGGACGAGATCAAGACCTGGTCAAAATTTTTGTTTAGACAAGATACCTCGTCCATCAAGATCTGGTCAGGTTTTATGCCATTCACGCAAAATGAGATTCATTCCACGCAAAATGAGCAAATCGGCTGTGGCTGACATATCACCGATTTTAATGAAAATCAGTTTTTAAATAGGTAACATATAGTAATGACCAACTGCAAAATATTAGGTTTCAGAAATCTGTATTTTGTTAATTATTGACATTTAAAATTTAAGGTCACGCAAATTTAGATTTTCTAGCACTAAAAGTGGCCTGTTTGCGACTCTATAATTCGATAAGTTACTGACACAAATTTAAAATTTTTATATCGTTGCATTCTTCAGAAAAGGGTCTCTTTGGAAACTTTAGAATATAATTTAATACCCTCATTGCTTAATCTGAGGGATCGACTAAAATAGAAATTTTGCCAACTTGCTACAAATTTCAAATTGCTCTGGTATCCCTGGAAATGGAAAGACAATATTAAAAATTATTCTTAATGAAGAGCCTTTACTAACAAATAACGTGGCGTAATTTGATGATTGTATTTCTACTCCTTTATAAAGAAAAACATTTAAAAGTAAAAATTAATGAGAAATAAGATTTTTCAATTTATAAAAATGCATATTTCTCTGTGAGGGAAAGCTCCAAAAGCATCAAAACTTTTCAACATAAAAGAGCAAGATGTCTATTATATGTCCTGAAATTTGATTGTTTTTGTCTCAGGAAAATTTCTAATTAGACGTAAATTTTACATTTTTATTGCAGCTGATAATGAGTTATAACCTCCGATAATATAAAAATGCGATATAAGAATGAAATATAGCTATTATTATGGTGCACGGGCAAAATTTCACACGAAATTTCTTTTTAATCCAAGGGGTGTTTTCATCAGTAAAATAATTAGGTGGGGAATTACTTTTGTTAGAGAATTCTTTTTGATGTCTCTTCCTTTGGAAAAGTTAGTATTAAATACTACTACTTATGAATATTAAGTGCGTTTTGTAAATAGTATTAAGCATTATTAGTCAGGTAAACATTATTTTGAGAGTGAAAAAAAATGTAAACATTGTTATGTTATACTCGATTCTCCCAAATATATATAACTCACGAATCCTTGTTCCATATTTATCACAATCACTGGTGAAATATGTAAAGATTTCAAGAATTCTGCAGCACTAGTAAAATTTCAATTTAAGCAACTACGAAATTGAACTAAAGATGAAAGTGACTTTGAAGACAATCAAGTAAAGGTTTTAAATGTTTAAGCTTTTTCAATTGTGATTTGATGTCCTGCTTTTAAAATTTCCTTCAAAATTTAAAAATAATTTGGTTTTTCATCTTTGATTTGGGGTTTCATTGTTTCCATTTGAAACGAGTAATATGCATAGAATGGGAAGGAAATGCTATGATTGACGATATTAACCATTGCCAGTTAGTGCGATACTGATGGAATATGGTAACCCGTCGTAGAACATCCGAATAGTAGTTTGGCGACGAAACTTTCAGTCGCTATTTGATTGGAAGGCAAGAACGTGTTTATGCGTTTTACTAATTTTGTTATTGTTGCTTTGGGATGCAATTTACAATCCTGAATTTGTTTTTACAAGTAATATACATATTAAACTATATTCTCCCAAAAGATAGTTTTCGTCAGAGCTGTCCATCATTTCATTTTATGTGCCTATTTTAAGTGGAAAACCGTCCTTTTATAGTTTTTCTTTGCTGTTTGGACGATGAAGGAAATGAAAGCCGACTTCCAAACTTCAGCAGTAGTTTTATCATACCTAGCATATCTGGCATGTATTTCAACGATGCATTTAATTTCCATTAGCTCATAGAAACTTTTTTAATTCTATCAAAATCGACTATTTTCCATTTTTCGCTACTAATTTTTAGCTTCAATAGGATGTTTAAAATTGTTGTTTCCAAATAGATAAAAAGAAAATCTTCATAGATAACAAAAATATGAAATATTGTTGTCTATGTTGAGTAGATTTTGAGAAAGAGATCTTGCAACATGCAACATCAAGCGATTTCACAACTGCTCTTCAAAGTTTCAAGTCCTTAAAATGCCTGAATCTTCCACATTATTTAATTTTGATCCAAAATATTTTGGATATCGTTATTTATGCATAAACTTAACCCCTGTAGCAAATTTCATGAAAATCCATAACCCTGCGTTCACAGTTTCTTTCTGATATTTGCTCATTTCACATGGATTGACCCAATGACGAGATTCATCGTAGTAACCACCACCAGAAGGGCTAGAAACAAGTCTACATTCGTCAAACGGTTACGTCCTTTTGATCGGAATAGATTAATATCATTAGGAAAACCTGTCTGGACCTGAAAGCATTAGTCATTAGCTTGGCATAATGGCCAGCCGGATCGAAGTTCTGAAAACTTTGGAACATTCCTTGCATATCATACCTCTCCGGAAAAGGGACTCAAATCAATATTAAGATTTCAATTTTCCATTAATAATCGATTCTATCAAACTCGAACAAACCATGAAAATCGAATCAAGAAACATAGCACACGTATTTAACAAAGGTATGCGAGTTGATAAACTTATGAGAGTTGATAAGCTTATGAGAGTTAATATAAAGTTACGAGAGTAGAGATACCGTTACAAGATTTGGTATAAAGTTATAAGAGTAAATATATAGTTACGAAAGTTGATATTAAGTTACGAGAGGAGATATATAAATTTACGGTGGCTTATATAAAATCTCGATAGCTTATATAAAGTTACGAGAGCTGATTATAGTTCATAAGAGTCATAGTTCATAGAGTCATAAAGTTGAGGACAGTTTAGGTACTTTTAAGAGAGCTGATGTACAGATAAGAGAGTGGAAGTACGATTTAGAGAGTCGATGTAATGTTAAGAGACTTGATAAAGTTATTCTTAAAGTTGAGAAGTAAAATAAGCTCTGCTTTTCAATCCCTTTAGGCTCTTGCATAAAATTCACTTTTTTTTAATTTTATCAATTTTCGTGAGATAAGCAATGTATCGGAAGCTTTTCTAAACATTTAAATTTCTTATTTATTTGAAATAAAATGTCTAACAATGCAATCTCAAATTATGTAATTGATGCATAATATATTCTTTCGAATAACCAATTACGAGAATACAATTTCCTGCCTCGTGTATTTCCGTTTTTTTACTTAATATAATCTAATAGCTGATTTCAAAGACTTCTTTCATTTTAGTCATTTAAATTTTAATTAAATCACTCTGCTACAATTGACTAATCACAAATATAAAGAAAACATATATTTGTGTAATCATTTTAAGCGGGTTCTTTTGTTTTGTTTATAGGAAATATCTTTCTCTACACCTCTGCCATAGAAACCAGTTGCACTGAGTTACTTAAACAGATGTTTGAAACTGCACAATTACACATTACTTCAAATATTACAACATGATTTACGGTGAAAGCAAACCACCATTCATGTATTACTTCTTACCACAGTTAAAAATATTTGAAAAATGAATGTATTATTTTCTCATGGAACATTTATTAAATTAATTATTGGTTATTGGCATTTTTTCTAAATTGTGTTCATAGTTTTCAATAGACATTGATTTTGCTTCACAAACTTATAATTTACTAAGTAATTGTGAAATTCATGCAGTTGTAGCAATTAATGTTAACAGTTATAACAACAATTATAATTGTTAACATTAATTAACAGTATTCATAGTTAAATTATTTCATTAACTGAGGGTTTCACACGCTTAAATCCGTTCTAAAATCTGCTGTATTCCCAGCATATAGTACCTAAAACCAGTTTTGACCTTCCTTACCAATAGAATCTTTCGTGGAATTATTTCAACCAATGACTGGTTATTTAGTGATGATAGTGTGGATGAAAAGCAATTCTACAATATTGGAAAATTCCTTTACGCTCATATGGTTAAATTAATGTAATATGATTAAATACGCTCATATGATTAAATTGAAAGCAAGTTAAATCATCTTTAACCTTTTGAGGAGTTCACACGCATAATTTCACCTTGCAATCTGCAGTCTTTTCTGCATGACTCCTAACAAGTTTTGACCTTCTTAGACCAATAGAATCTTTCCAAAGGATTCTATTCAAAGGAAATGAGCAGTTGAATATTTTCAAATGATTCTCTTCCAAGGAAAAAAAAATGACATAATCTGTTCAATTGAATGTATTCCAAGTAAAGAAGCAATGAAATATTTCCAAGGAAAGATTACATGTTAAGGAAATGAGCAGTAGAATATTTCCAAAAGGATTCTTTTCTTAGGAAAGGAGCGATATAATTTGTACAAGGTCTAGAGAAAAGGCTAATAAAATCGTTCCAAAAGTATAAATGATTTTATTCATTCCAAGGAATGATTTTATTCTAAGGAAAGGACCAATAGAATATTTATAAAGTTTGAAATGATCCATTAATTTTTCAGAAAGATGTTATTTATTAAGTGTGTTTTGTGGTAAATGCAACACTACATTTCTCGGAAATCCCGTGATTCTGAGAGGGTTAAATGATATTTAAAACGATGCAAAAATTTTTAAACGTTATTCTGAGTCTATAATCCTCCTAAATACTAAAGCTATATGTAGTAGACAACCTGTATTACAAATGCAGTATAAATACTTCTATTTGCATTTTAAAATAATTACCCTGCCAGTCAATTAAAGTAATTAGTTTCAAGTTCCCAGAGAGTCTTGCTTTCGGATTACTTTTACTATCTGACACGTTAGGATGTCATTCCTGGATGTAGAGCTTATCGTTTCGAAGCAGTTTTAATCCCACCACAGCCACTTCTGGTAGAAGCTTCAAATGTCAGAAATCGTGAGAGGTTGTCTATTTTAAGCGATGAATTTTCTGTTAAATATTTTTCGAAAGTAATTTCGCTTCTGCGAAACGATAGCTGGAAACAGTTTATGAAAGTTTGGCTTCTGACCTAAGTATGGAAAGTATCCGTCGTTCTCTATTTTATTTGCTATTCGGAATTTGTATGTGATTGGCTCTGTTTAATCCTCCAAGTGGTTTCTATGGTGTATCTCGTCCATCGAGATCAAATTAATTTTGCAAATGACGAGATATCACGTCCATAAAAAACGACCGATTTTGCTGAAAACGAGATATATCGTCCGACAAGCTCTGACCCCAATTTTGCTAATCAAAATATATCTCTTCATCTAGCTATTGCCGATTTGTTATGATGATGAGATCCATATCTGGTTAGTTTTCTTCTAATTGCGAGTTCCATCTCGTCTATAAATATCTGGCCAGTTTTGGTAAAACGATTTGTCTATTCAACCACCAGGATTGTTAACTAGCAATCACGATTATGTAGTCTAAGGAACTCTCGACAGAGTATATACAATCTATCCTATGTTTGAAAGCTCAAACTTTAATGAATAAAAAACTACTTAAAGATAGTAAAAATATTAGAGAAGAAAATGACTTGAAAATATCTTAATTCTACATTTAATCATTTTAACCATCGACCATCTAATAAAATTGACAGGGCATATGGGCGTAGTAGCTGTCGTACGTTCTCAGATGTATAGACCACATGGACTTGGGAATTTACTTAGCCGATTGGCTATCGAAGCAAAAACAACTGTCGTTAATCCTTCAATTGGTTTCGACGAGATCTCGCACCCATCAAAATCTGACCAGTCTTGCAATTGACGAGATATTGTGTTACCAGATTGCCGATCTTTTGCCGATTTTCTTATGATGTCGAGATTAAGATCTGCTCAGTTTCTTCCAATGACGAGATGTATCCATATAGTATATGAAGCAGAGTTGGTGTCTGTCTGTTTTATATACAAATCTACACCGTTTGATCAATCCAAATTTGGTACACTTCTACTTTAGAGCCCTGCGTATAACATAGGCTACATATTAATCCCCTTTCTGTTTGTCCTAGGTGTGTAGAATGGGCTAAAACAATTCGAAATCGCCATAGAAATAACACAGCATAAAACGATTGCTGTACGCAATCAGCTTGTTTTACCAGTATTGATCGAAAATAAAATTTTCCAATGAAATTGTTTTACCCGTATTGCTCGAAAAACAATTTTCTCAAAAACAAATTAAATTATAATATTTATGTTTGAACTGACTTTTCATTTCTACCCATGATATAAATAATTTATGAATATTGGATAGATGAAAAATGGGTAGTCAAAATTCTTAATTTTACACAACTCACGTTTTGTAATGGAACACGAAAAGCCCAAACGAAAAACTCATTGATCATAAAAGCGTAATTTTGCTACTCGGTATCTAGAAACGCCGGTATTAATGTTTACTTTTTAAATTTTATTAAGAACTTCGTGTTTGTATTTGAGTAGACAGCGAAATGCTGTGGTCATATTTGAGCATTTCCACGTATTATAAATATGAGTTCCTTTTTTGTAAATAAATCATTATTGTCTTTATCAATATTGTTCAAAATTCTTTTATCGAATTGTTCTATTTTAGAATATATTCAGGAAATAGAAATTCGAAACGTTTGCTCATTTTCTTTTTTCAGAATTCTGAATTTTTCAGTGGTATCAATTTACTTTCTGTTGTATTTATGTGTTCCAGTATTTTACATATTGCAGATATACTACTTAGGAGTTAAATTTGAATGAATTATTTTTATTTTCTGCAAAATATCAGTAGACATGAGTAATTTCTTGGCGATATATGCATATTTCGACCAACTTTATTTAAGTCTTTGGTTGAATACGTATTGGTTTGAAGAATACTGTTTCGTAAACATAAATAGTATAAGCAAAATAAAACCTTTTAAGTAAGGTGTGTAACTTCCCATTTTAAAATGACCAGTAAAGTTTTTAAAAAAATCAATTTAATATAAGATGGGTAACGTTAAATTAAAACGAGTAGCCATACGTTTCAGTTGAAATATATTTCAAAATTGTGACATAGATTTTCATTACAAGACGATTAATTTCAATTAAATTTGCATTTCTTTTTCATGGGTATTATTGATAACTCTACTCCATAGTCACTTGACTATGAAGTACAGTTGTCAATAATATCCATGATTTATTGATGTACATGTACTGATATCTGCATCTATTATTAAAAACCCAAATCTCTAAATTTAAAAAGTTCCAAAAGGATTTGATTGCTGCATGTTGGAGTAAAGCGAATTTTAAATAAGATTGCTGATCTTGTAACAATATCAGTTAGGAATTTTGAAAATTTGAAATCTGTTGTCTTAAGTAACAGGTCGAGGTTTCTTACTCTACAAATTTAAGATTCTTACGCAACTTAGATACGTGCGAAACATTCGTTGAAAGCAGTGATTTTCTTCTTTAAAAACGCTTTAATATTGACTTTCTGTTTTTTGAAAAACTGTAATTGATTGAGTTTGTTTTGCCTACACTGATGATATTTATTTTTAAAACAAGCTCCTTTATTCCACGTGCAGCTGAAAGAATTTTTCAAGATAATGGTAATGGTAATTAATTAACGTAGCACTGGAGCAATATAATGGGCTATTGGCGGCATCCCGGGATCAATCCCCAAGGGAAAGATCCAAGGAAAACATCACGTAATTTTGCACGTAAAGGATTTTTCAAGATAATGGTAATGGTAATTAATTAACGTAGCACTGAAGCAACATAATGGGCTATTGGCAGCATCCCGGGATCAATCCGGGTAATTCACGTAATTCACGTAATCAATTCACGTAATTTTGCACGTAAAGGATTTTTCAAGATAATGGTAATTAATTAACGTAGCACTGGAGCAACATAATGGGCTATTGGCGGCATCCCGGGATCAATCCCCAAGGGAAAGATCCAAGGAAAACATCCCGTAATTTTGCACGTAAAGGATTTTTCAAGATAATGGTAATTAATTAACGTAGCACTGGAGCAACATAATGGGCTATTGGCAGCATCCCGGGATCAATCCGGGTAATTCACGTAATTCACGTAATCAATTCACGTAATTTTGCACGTAAAGGATTTTTCAAGATAATGGTAATTAATTAACGTAGCACTGGAGCAACATAATGGGCTATTGGCAGCATCCCGGGATCAATCCGGGTAATTCACGTAATTCACGTAATCAATTCACGTAATTTTGCACGTAAAGGATTTTTCAAGATAATGGTAATTAATTAACGTAGAACTGGAGCAACATAATGGGCTATTGGCAGCATCCCGGGATCAATCCGGGTAATTCACGTAATTCACGTAATTTTGCACGTAAAGGATTTTTCAAGATAATGGTAATTAATTAACGTAGCACTGGAGCAACATAATGGGCTATTGGCGGCATCCCGGGATCAATCCGGGTAATTCACGTAATTCACGTAATCAATTCACGTAATTTTGCACGTAAAGGATTTTTCAAGATAATGGTAATTAATTAACGTAGAACTGGAGCAACATAATGGGCTATTGGCAGCATCCCGGGATCAATCCGGGTAATTCACGTAATTCACGTAATCAATTCACGTAATTTTGCACGTAAAGGATTTTTCAAGATAATGGTAATTAATTAACGTAGCACTGGAGCAACATAATGGGCTATTGGCGGCATCCCGGGATCAATCCCCAAGGGAAAGATCCAAGGAAAACATCACGTAATTTTGCACGTAAAGGATTTTTCAAGATAATGGTAATGGTAATTAATTAACGTAGCACTGGAGCAACATAATGAGCTATTGGCGGCATCCCGGGATCAATCCCCAAGGGAAAGATCCAAGGAAAACATCACGTAATTTTGCACGTAAAGGATTTTTCAAGATAATGGTAATTAATTAACGTAGAACTGGAGCAACATAATGGGCTATTGGCAGCATCCCGGGATCAATCCGGGTAATTCACGTAATCCATTCACGTAATTTTGCACGTAAAGGATTTTTCAAGATAATGGTAATTAATTAACGTAGCACTGGAGCAACATAATGGGCTATTGGCGGCATCCCGGGATCAATCCCCAAGGGAAAGATCCAAGGAAAACATCACGTAATTTTGCACTTAAAGGATTTTTCAAGATAATGGTAATGGTAATTAATTAACGTAGCACTGAAGCAACATAATGGGCTATTGGCAGCATCCCGGGATCAATCCGGGTAATTCACGTAATTCACGTAATCAATTCACGTAATTTTGCACGTAAAGGATTTTTCAAGATAATGGTAATTAATTAACGTAGCACTGGAGCAACATAATGGGCTATTGGCAGCATCCCGGGATCAATCCGGGTAATTCACGTAATTCACGTAATCAATTCACGTAATTTTGCACGTAAAGGATTTTTCAAGATAATGGTAATTAATTAACGTAGCACTGGAGCAACATAATGGACTATTGGCAGCATCCCGGGATCAATCCAGGCAATTCACGTAATTCACGTAATCAATTCACGTAATTTTGCACGTAAAGGATTGTTCAAGATAATGGTAATTAATTAACGTAGCACTGAAGCAACATAATGGGCTATTGGCAGCATCCCGGGATCAATCCGGGTAATTCACGTAATCAATTCACGTAATTTTGCACGTAAAGGATTTTTCAAGATAATGGTAATTAATTAACGTAGCACTGGAGCAACATAGTGGGCTATTGGCAGCATCCCGGGATCAATCCGGGTAATTCACGTAATTCACGTAATCAATTCACGTAATTTTGCACGTAAAGGATTTTTCAAGATAATGGTAATTAATTAACGTAGCACTGGAGCAACATAATGGGCTATTGGCAGCATCCCGGGATCAATCCGGGTAATTCACGTAATTCACGTAATCAATTCACGTAATTTTGCACGTAAAGGATTTTTCAAGATAATGGTAATTAATTAACGTAGCACTGGAGCAACATAATGGGCTATTGGCGGCATCCCGGGATCAATCCCCAAGGGAAAGATCCAAGGAAAACATCACGTAATTTTGAACCACTGTCAGATGACCGAAGGAATTTTCAAGATAAAAGTGTTCCCCGCCCCCCTAAACTGGGCTGAGCCGGTGTGGGCGTGGGTCGCAAAAAAAAAGATAAAAGTGTGTTTGCTGCAAAATAAATTAATAACGAATGCCGTAACGATTTAATTTACCATCCTCTCATTTTGATGATGAAATTCGGAAACATCGCATACTTGGTGCAAGAATGAAAACGAGTTATACATATTCGTAGGGAAAACTGAATGTAATTGTATACTCCGGAAATTCACCATTTTTACTGAAAATGAACGTACGGGGATATTCCTAATTACTCCAAAACTCAAAATCGACTTCTGAAGTAGAAAAAAAACTTTCGTAGTTTGTCTTATAGCAGAAGTGCGATGAACATGATATAGATTATATGGATGGATATATCATATATACATATTTGCATCCGAAGTTATTTGTAAAAGCTATGAAAAAGTTAAAAAATCATTTTTCATTCACTTAAATGATGCGTGCCATTTTGTTATGAGAACTTTTCAATCAACATAAATCAATTCAACCGGAGCAAGGCCGGGTAATTCTTCTTGTCATTTATAAAGGTATACTCACTTTTGCTAATGACGAGATTCCTCGTCGAATCAACTAACAGAATGTTTAATCACTCTCGATAATCGTATTAACCAATCAATAGTTAGTCCTACATTATGATGCATGCATCCCCCAATACCTTTGAATAAAAAATTTGTTAAATAAAGAATTATCCTTAAGGGGACACGGTACCCTTAAAACGACCAAAATATCGAAAAAAAATTTTATTGCTTTATTTTAACTATACAACTCTTCTAAATATGTATGCAAAATTTCGTAACTCTAGCAACATTATTTTAGGAGTTATTTAAGTTTTTTTCTCTTGGATGTAAAATACTGAAACCAAAAATTAAAACTTTAAATGGCTTTTTCTCAGCTTTCTGTTTTTGATGACTATGAAGTACTCAAATTTCTAAGGCTTTTTTAAAATTTAATTTAGAGGTTTGAAACTTTTTGTAGTTGTTCACAATAGTGTATTTGACAATTCTGTGCATGCGATAAGAATTTGGATTAAAATGTTTTTTAAAAATTGCCAAACTAAAATATTCATGTTTTTTACAGTTTTTCACAGTATTTTTAAGAAAAAAATTTCTAGAAAAATAAATAATCAGAATGCATGCAAACCCATGCACAGGATTGTGTAAAATACTGCAATGAATAGAAAAGTGTAAAAAAATATTTAAAAAGATGTTTAAAAAAGTAGTAAGGATTTTAAAATGTTGATTTTTTTAAAAAAATTAAATTTCTGAATTATTGCTTTATTAAAATTAAATTTTTTCGCCTGAAATACTCATTTTATGTGCATTTCAATATAATATACTAAAAAATTTTGCTACACATATGGAAACAACAAAAAATTGTTCAAAGGGTACCGTGTCCCCTTAACAATAGCAAAAAATACTTGAAAAGACAAATACTTCAAAATATCTTAATTCTACATTATTTCACATTTTAAGCCATCGACCTTCTAATAAAATAGAAGGAGCATGTAGGTGGAGTCACTGTTATAAGATCTCAGAGGTGTAGATCACATGAACTTGGGAATTTACTTGCATCCGATTGGCTAGCAGAAACGTATTATTTTGGAAGTATGTTATTGTCGAGATAATTTAATTCCAAAAATGGCTAAAAATAAATCTTTTATCGAAGGCCTACAGCATAGATTTACTCTATGACACATGATGAGAAAAATTAATTCTCAACTTGTTTAGACGATGTTTTCGCAATAAAGGATGGACATTCTGAAAAAAAAAACAGATTCGATTTGACCATTTTATGAAAACAGAGAATTTTAAAAATGAATGACTTAGCTAATACATGTGTTCATTGAGAACCTTGCCCAAAAGTCAACTTGAAAGAACTGAAAGATAATTTCAATAAAGTACGAAATACATGAACTACTGAAATCGATTTGATTCCTGTCTGAGGATTCAAATGCGATACATTTTATTTAAAACTATATATGACTTGTCTGATGATTTACGTAGTCAAAAGCTCTCCGAAAATTGTAAGAATGTTTCTTTTTCGTGAAACAAACTCCGGTGGATTTCAAAAAATTAGCATAATGTATTTTGAGAGGAGAAAATGGAAAATTACAAGTAAGTTTCCTGATATACGCATTTTCAAGTGACAAGTAAAGTGACTTTCTCATCGGGATATTTACTTTTCCATACTACGAGATTTTCGTAACCAGCTCTAGACGGATTCTGGTGGAGATTTTGCAGTCATTTCTTGTTTCGTCACTCAACAGATTTCGCTAGAATTTGTAAGCTGTCTGCTTTATTTTTGCTGTTTTGGATGAAGCAAAATTTCCATGGAATCTGGCTACTGGATAAATATGTACGGTTTTGTAGGGGTAGTAAATTTCAAAACTTTTGTTCTAAGTATATTCACTTTTCACTAACTAAAAATTTTATCCTCCATAGACTGCATTATACTAATTTTTGTTTTGACCTCTTGAGGTTTTGGTGTTCTCTTTGTGTCTGTGAGAATAGAGTTAACGTATGGTATTTAATACCGATAGGGACTCCGACGAACGTCGCCATAATTTCTTAACTAAAATCTTTTATTAGGCATTTATAAAATTGCTATTGTTTTCGTCAAGATGAGGTTTAACCAGCCCATCTACAAAAAAACCGTACGAGTAAGAAAAAGGACTGTACGCATAAGATCAATCTGTTGATGCGAATAATTTGATTTCAGACCAGGAGAACAGATTCGGCCCTCTGGACAGGTTACCTGGCCCCGAAGGCCCGAATACGAAATACGGTCCTCCAAATTTTTTTATCGGTCTCGCTGATCAGACACTGCTTTCCAGACAGGTGTAACCGGCTATTTAATGTTCTCCGAATATTTGTTAGCAGGTCCGCATGTCCTTTGGATAGATTTAGCGGGTCCGAATTTCAGATAAGGCACTTCGAAAACGTTTTTCCGGCCCGCCGGTCGCACATGGACTTCCAAACATTTTTATCAGGTCCACAGACTAGGTATGGTCCTCGAAATGGTTTTATTTGGCCCGCAGAGAAGATGTGGCCCTCTGAATTATGTTTCCGGACCAGACGGCTAGTCACGGCCCAAAAAATCTTTTCCTAGTCTGTTGGCCAGATATGGATCTCGGAATAGTTTTATCCGACGTTTATATGCTACCTAAAAATAAAAATAAAAGTAAAATTAAGGAGGAACAAGAATATAGAAAATTAAGGAAACGAAGTGAGCCCATTTATTTTATCAAAGGGGAAGAAAGCGTAAATCACTTTAAAAAAGAAGACGTTTTGTGTTTATTGTACTTGTGTGAGACTTAGCTTGAGATACAAACAAGAGTTATCCCCGAAAACTCAAAATAAACAGCGAGAATGGAAAAATAGGAATAGTAACATAAATATGAAATAATCGGAGAAAGTTCAAAATAAAATCTTTCGGAAAATAGCGAGAATAAAAACAATAGAAAATAGTCACATATGGAAAAATCGGAAAAAGAATGGGAGAAAATGATTTGTTTTTCCGATAATTTTAACTGTTACTCTTATTTCTGAAGAAGCGGAATACTGAATTCAATTCTACAAGTTTTGTCTTTTCAGTGAATTTCAACAGTTTATTTACTTCCGCAAATAACTAAATATTAATTCTCCGATGATTCAATTGTCTAATTAAAATTTAAATGCGTTACGTTTAAAAAATATCTTAATAAAGAGACGGAAGGATAATTGAAATTCCCAAATTCTGGATTTTTGGTTTGAAATCGTTCCAGCCGAACGAATTTTCAGTGTCAAAAATGACCACAACGAGCAGATGTCACTTCTAGAAACTCGTAGAACACTTTAGGAAACGAAACATAGGCACGAAACGATATGTTCTTTTAAGGTGTTCTGTCCAATTTTATGTGCTATTAGAATTTTTTTCCGGTATAAAAGGATTTTTCGGCCCCCTTTATTAATCCTCCTGGTGGTTTATCTTCGAGTTAAAAACTGCCCTGTTTGGTCAGACTGATGAAAAACCTGTTACAAACTTTCACCAGTTAGTAAACGGTTTATTATTCTTTAGAAATTAAATAGCAACTAATGAAAAACTTGAAAAAAAATCTAATAAAGATGATAAAATTGTACTATATTTTCCACAGCGAAACAAAACGTTCACCATTATCCAGACCAAAATAAACAAGATAAAACGTAAGACAAGGAAGAATTGATTTGGCCTACATGGATCTTTATTCCCCTTGAAGTAACAGACAGCTTAATCTCAACAACATATCTCGTCATTCGCAAAACTGACCAGATTTTGATAGACGAGATATCTTGCCATTAGCAAAATCGTTCCGATCTTGGACGATATTTCCCTTCAAAACCAATCGGAGGATTAACACATAGAGCACCATTCACTAATTATATCTCACTATGAATATTCTAGATTTTTGAGACCACCATGTCTAACGGAGAACTGAACCGAGTTGATTTGATCGACTCCGTCTAAAATATTTCGACGAATGAGTGAAATCAACTTCTATAAATATATTAATAATAAAAAGGCTTTAATATGATTTATTTTGGCACATCATACATATATCCAGGATAATAGAAATGAAAGTTGTATTTTATATGATTTATAGACAATTTATGGCTACTAATTACAGCAAATGGATCATTAGATGATATCTCTTAAAGATCATAGGATAAGAATGTTCATTATATTAAGTCACACGGCTAAAATTAATGACATGCCGTTCAACTGGGAATACAGATATGAGTTATTGATCCAAACGTAAGATCCAATTACGTTGAAATTTGACCAGACAAGATAAATGAAACTTACTACTTTAACTAATAGAAAAATGTATGTGTTATTTTAGAAACCGGTGCTTGGAAATCAACTGACTAATTAAGATTTAGAAAAATACAAATATAACCATAAAATAACTTTCACTCTTTGGAGGTATCTATAGTTAAATCGAATAAACGGAAAGGAACCAAATTTGGTATTGAGTGTTTTGAAGATATGTGGAGATGAATTCCACGAAACAAATTTTTAATTTCAAAAGCCACCGATAGGGGACATTTGGCGCTGTTTCAGTGTAAAACAGTCGAAATTTGTATTAAACTCAGATAAAATGGATTTTGCAAACTTTGAACTGGTAAGATTCCATCTTGATATGTGGCACGTTGCAGTTAAAAGAAAACTGGCCATAGACACACAAATTAATAGATTCAACTGACAGGGACCAATCTTTTATTTACCAAAATCAGATTCCCCTTGAGTGCATAGACCAATTTCAATATACTGACTTTTCTTGTGTACAAACAAATTGCATCTTGTGTACTGTATACTCTACAGCAGCATTAATGAATCGGCTAACACAGAAAGTCACAGCAGACATAGAACTTTGATATTGGTCTATGTGGTGAAGAGGAACTTGATTCTCGTGAATTAAAAATTGCTTGCTGTCAGTCGAATCTGTATTAATTTGTGTGTTTATTTCCAATTTTTTAATTGTAAAGAGCTACACACACATCCAGCTGGAATTAATAGCGTGGTTGTTGCTTGCTCAATCGAAACTGGACAAACTTTTATGTCTACGTTTAATACAAATGTTCGACAGTTTTCGACTCCAACAGTTCCGATTTTCACCCTATCGGTGACATTTTGTACTAATTTTTTTGGAATACATCTCTCCATGTTTTCAAAACTCGATACCAAATTCGGTTCCGTTCCGTTTATTCAATTTAGCTACAGATGCCTCCAAAGAATAAAAGTTATTTTATGGTCAGCCTGTACTTCGATATCTAAAGATTCTTTTCAGTTTTAAAACAAATTTTATAAAAGTACTATTTTGGGAAGGTGGTATAAGTTTAAAAGGTATAATTTTTCTAAAGCCATTTTAACTTAGAAAAATTAAAACAGCTTTAGAAATAAAGCTTTTAGAAAAACTTTCATATCTAAAGATTCTTTTCATAGGTTTAAAACAAAATCATAAAATAACTTCTTTTGGAAGACAGAAAAGTACATTAGTATCATGATGCTAAACGAAATATTTTTATGTTACATAACTAGCGAATTCTAACTGAGTTCTGTTCATTCATAGGGGCGAAAATTCGTTAAATCACCAAGGTTTGAAGAACAATTGTTTCGTTGGCAAACTATTAATAAAGGCTGTCTGAAATTGTAAATTGAAACTCATTGTGATGTCCAAAATAAATTAGTCAGTTCAAAAGAAAAATCAATCCCAAAGCAACTTTATGCAGTTAAAATATTTCTCAGTTGTGTATTGTTTGGAGTTTATCCTTGAAGCTTATAGAGCTTGAAGCTTATAAAGAATATTGCACATTTTCAATAAGAGACAAAAATTACTTTGAATTTGTAAGAATTATGGATATAAATATTCTTTGATGGTGCAGATTCGTTTGATGTGGATTTGTGAAAATTAATTGGATTAATTTGGAAGGAAAGGATAAATTTGTATTAAAAATAATTAATTTGGAAGAAAATTATTTATGAAGGAAATGCTCAAGTGTCCTACAGATTTGAGATCGTATTATGTATAAGCTTGTTTAGCTACACTATTGATTTTTAAATTACTACCTCAAAATACTATATTGTGATTTACTACTAATAATTCAAGTGAAAAGTTTACGACCTTGTTTAGTTAAATATCCAATTTACAGTTTGCGCTTGTTTACAAAATTATGTGCACACGTGTGCAAATTAGTCTTTAAAAATTAAAATTATCACTAATGAAAAACTTAAAAAAAGTCTAATATAGATGATAAAATTGTTCTATATTTTCTTTAGTGAACACGGTTCACTTTTATCAGGACCAAATTAAACAAGAGATAAACTCAAGTTAAAATATATTATTTTTGAAAAGTATTGGTATCACTACTTCTTAATTAAACCCTTCCAAACTACACTGAAGGTCAAGGAATAATTAGTTTCGTCGACAAGCGTATGAGCAAGATAAAATTGATAAGACTTCTTTAATTATGAATTCAAAAATAGACCTCAGAGGAAATTGGATTATGTTTGCGGTTTATATAAAATTCTCCTTTAGAAAAAGTTATGTTCATCCCAACATCAGATTGTCCAAATTACTCTAATTTATAAAATTCGAAATTGTACTGTTCTACGATTTTATACTAAATTTAATAGAATATTTATTAAAAAAAATCAAACCAAACAAATTAGTTTTAATCCATTAATTTTTATTCCCTATCCTATTTAGTAAACAGAATATTATTAACCATGAAAGTGGTTTCGGCGAGATAACGCCTCCATCAAGATCTGACCCATTTTGCAAAAGACGAGATATCTCGTCCTCAAGGCATTGCCTATTTTTTGATGACTAGATCAAGATCTGGTCAATTTTTTTATAATGACGAGATATCTCGTCCGTCAGTTTTGCAAATGACGAGATACCTCTACCACACAACCACTAGGAGGCTTAAAATATCCATAACCACATAAGAACCCACTGTGAACACTATGTTTTTCTACTTATTACTCCTCTGAAAGTCTCGAATACCCGTTCTGCAACCAGCAGTCTTCAATGCATAACTTTTAACCAATTTTATCTTCTTGGCCAATAGAATGTATCCTAGGATTATTTTAACCAATAGACGTTATTTAGTCATCATGTGTATTATACATAAAAGATACTTCTTAACTCGGAAATATCGTGATGGTCAGAGTTAGCCCTTAACACTGCAAGTGAAAATATTTATTGACGATGGTTTCTTGTTAATCCTGGTGCAAGTTCTATTCCTGAAGTTACCCTGGGTGCATTTCTTCCTCTGTGTTAGTAAATCTGTCCTTATGTGTATGTCTTTTTACATGACTTTATGTGTCTTGTGTTTGGTGCAGCTTGGAAAAATATGGCCCCCTTGCGCCATAAAACCCAACTGACCATCTGTGCGGATTTCGATTTCAGAATTCAAAAATACACTTTGAAAGGGATTAAAATTACTTGTTAATAGCGTAGAAGGTAATTTATCATTATATCCTGATTACAATGATGTGAAGAGTGTTAATTAAAAACTTTCAATGCATCCTTACTACCACGCCAATCTGCATCTTTGCGATTTTCACCTAACTGCATTTTTCGAGTCACCATTTCAGGTTTTATACTACGACTAAGTCACGAATCATCTTGATTCTTAGAGGAAATGCCTATTTTCATGAGAAAACAACATTTGAGTCGTAACTCGAGTTTTCCCGAAGTATCAAAACACGTTTTTGTAGAAACGTCAATTTTGCATATTCGAGCCTTTGGCGTGGTGGTAACGATATATACGTACAATGTAGAATTTATCTGAAAACAATCGTTTTCCGCATACGTTTCAGTCTTCATTCGGCCACACAAAATAGGGTACATATAGGTTTATGTTACAGTTTTTAGTTATTAGAGTTTGTTTTACAAAGTGTTGTTCCGATATTATAAAATGGTAGTCATGTGATAAATGACACACATTTCGTTTGGTCATATCGTGATGTATCTACGGATTTTTATAAATTTAGAATGAAAATACTAATGATTATCAGAAGCATCAGATTGCAGAGTACATAGTGAACCGATATCACTGAATTTGATTTATTTACTGTCAGGAAAGAAAGTGCCATTCCTTATGACACCTATTCTGCTTCAGACATATATCAACTGGGATGTTAATGTGCCAATAAATTGTCAATAAATATGAATAGAGAATGTTATATTCTCGAAGTAAAAATACAATAAGTTAAAAATTTAAATATTGAATCTTCATACTTAAATTTTGGCTGAGTAAATATGAACCTTTTGTTCAATAAACTACAATTTTTTCAGTGATTTTTTGGGATACTAGCTACTTACATCTTATACAGAGATTACATGCACTATTAAATCCTTGCACGCGTACAATACATCCAGAGAAACTGGACGTGGTGCCTGTGCAGACCCCCGATAAAAGATTACATTACACCTTGAATCATGATTCCAGCGTATTAACGCCAATTTCACGATGTCTTCTCTAAACCAGCAAAACAATATACGAGAGTAAGCCAAAAAATTATCCACACTGTCGCTATAACACATCTTTAAGTTTGTCACACTGCCTTCTGCACATTCATTCTTAGAGTTGATACTACTGTGGTCACGTTACCGAAGTTTGATCTTGATAGCGTTATTTTTCTTGCTTCTGCTTCAGTGTAAATATGCCGCTCCACTAGTAGTGTGCACGTACCACGGAGGAATAAATAGCAGTGATCCTCTTTCTATGGTCGGAAGGTGTGCCATGGGCTGAAATTCATCGGATGCTTGCAACACAATACGGGGACTGATCTACCACGTAGAAGTGTGTATGAGTGGATCGGGGAGATTAAAAGAGGCCGGCCAAGTGTGATACACGGAGCAGGACGCCCGTCAACCCCCACCACTGACGAGAAGATTCAACAAGCTCGAGAAATGGTACCGGCAAACCGACGAGTTACCATCGACAATGTAACGCTTTCTCTGCAAATTAGACGGACAAAGAGATGGGGGAGCCGGTGCATAAATGGTTGGATGGCCAACCGAAAACCTTCTTCGATGGAATTCTCAAGCTTGTGGACTGCTGGACCAAGTGCATCGGAAAGGAAGGAGATTAGAAAAATGACAAACTTGTTCAATCCTTACATTTGTATAAATAGATTGAAAAAATAAGAAAAGTGAGGATAATTTTTGACTTTCCCTCGTCCATAAAATGAATTAGAAAAAACAGTAATAACAGAAGATTAATCGCGCATTTTCTTAAAACAGTTCTAAAAATGTTCTATCCAGGGCAGTCGAACAAGATATGGTCCAAAGTCTCTTCTTCATCAAGGCAAATAAAGCACTAGTTGGAGTAACCCAGCTGAAAATGATTCAAGTAGAACTGAGTTATAAAGTTGCCTATTCTGGCTTCAGCATAAAAAGTGACAGCTGCTCTAGGGATTTTTTTAAGTAATGTTGGGTCATAAAAATAATTTTACCGCGAACGTTAGGAGTTTCTAGAGAGGCATTACAGAAGACTTGGTAATTAATATTGTGGTTATAGGAACAACCTTGGTACTTTCTAATGAAGCCTTTTTAAACAGTTTTGGCCCATGTCTGTGAATAAAGTGTTCGTATTTGCTGCTTCTCTCTTAAAAAAATTAGTGGAATAAATTACGCTTTAATTTAACTTAATAGTTGTATTAATTACATTTCGATTAATGTACCAGTATGTTTTTATTTTTTAAAAGTATTTTAAGTTAATTTTAATGTCAATTCTTACATTTGAAGAAATATTTTGATGAACTCACAAATTTTTACAATAAATTTTATAACCTTTTTAAAGTGAGGGGAAGGATGAGTTCAATTTTATATCAGTGCCTTTAAGGTGTATGTATACACTAGAAATCACGAAAATTGACCAAAATATCGATATATATTTTAATAATTCAAAATATTGTCCAACCCCTTAGCTTTCAAACGATACCAAGATCTTGAAAATATTCGAAATAGTTTTCTAGTTATAAGGGTTTGGGATAGGTACTGTCACCTTAGACAAACACGTTTCCAAAACTTTAAACTCGATTTCTGAAGAACTAGGTTTTTTCAATACGATGCTTCTTTCGAACAGTGATAACTCAACAATGAATTGATCTATTATAATTACTTTTGTGTCATTATAATCTATATAATACAGTGGATGTTTTGACCCTCAGTCAAAGTTATTGGTTAAGAAATTAATTTTTAATTGATTTTTAAATCTTGAAATTCCTGAAAAAAACTTGATTTTTTAGACTTCCTTAATGAAAAAAATTGTAAAAAATAACCTATTCCCTCTAGCAACTTGATGGAGGGTCAAAACATGAAGAAGAATATTAGGAATAATTTCCAACAGGAATTGTCTTTCTGAACACATTATAATTTCAGATATCACTGTTGAAAAACATGCTAATTAGCTAATTATATCTTAGTTATATAATTAATGAGTAGCTTAATCAGAATTTTTCACACTGAAATGAGTTTAAACACAAACCAATGACTTATTGTGAAAAAACTGGAATTTTAAAGTCAAAATTAAAAAAAAAAATGTTCTAGTGTATACATACACCTTAAATAGAAGCACAAGTTTGGAAACTGCGATTCGCGATTCTTTCCATAATTTGACATACTTTATGTCTTGTCTTACTAAAATTGAATTGCATCATCTACTACCAGTCATCTTTAGTTTAAAAGCTACAAACCCAGCGGTTATCCACATAGAATTAGTCCTATAGTAATTTCAACCACTGACGCTTAGTTTATAGATAGAAAAATGTATCAACGACAAAGAACATAGTGTTCTTTGCTGTTGAGATATTTTTAAAGGTTTTGTTGTGAAACTAAGTATTAGCGGTTGAGATTACTATAGGATTAATTTGACGTGGATAACAGCTGGGTTTGTAGCCCTTAAAACTAAAGATGATTTATAGTGGATGATGAGTTCAATTTTAGTATTTATTTTTGTCATGGAGTAGACAGTAATCACAGGTTATATGATATCAATCATACTTCCACGGCTTCCTGAAAGAAGGAAATGACTTTTAGATTATATTTGAAAAAAAATTTCGTTAAACTTTTTAAGGATTAAAACGTATAAACTGAAGTGCCAGGAAAAATTGTACAGAAGAGCCTATGCAAAATACATGGAAACGTCACATATGTTCGTCATTAGTTGCATCTGTCAGTGTATATATAAAGCAATAGACATGTTTTAGCATCTAGAGCCGTTTCCGCAGTGAAAATGTTGAATTATCACAATCACAATTTACGTGGTTTTCAACGCTGCTTAATAGTTGGAACTCGTGAGATGTGTCAGCATTTCGGAGGTAGAGTAGAAGTTTGGATTTTCAAGTACAGCCCTTTCAAGGATGTACCTTCAATACAACGATTCTGGCAAAACTTGTAATTACAGCAGCAGTGTGAATGAACGTGACCAGCGTCGGCTGGCAAGAATCGTTGAACGGATGGAACACTGCCTCAAATGCCAACAGAATCCAATGCTGGGCCTTCAATAAGCATCAGCGTGAGAACTGCAAAGTTCCCTCGAAGACATTGGCTTTGGGAACCTACATCCAACTTCATACCCTTGATGATAACCTTGATACGCTCAACACACAATATGAGGCTCACCTGGACTCACGAACACACCCACTGGACACTTGAGACTGAAAAAGAATAGCCTCGACTGATCAGTCACGTTTCCAACTATTTTGGACAGATGGAAGAATACGTGTGTTGAGAAAAGCTCACGAAGCCATATATTCACGAAGCCACAAGTCAACAGGGGATTGATCAGGCTGGTGATGGCTTCGTAATAATATGGGGGGTGTTTATTTGGCATTCAATAGGACCCCTGGTACGTCTCAAAATATCGTTGACAGGTGTAGGCTATTCTCTCTGTGGAGTCTTACTGACTAGTTACATCTGCTCATGTCTTGCATTCATTCTAATGGGCTTGGGGTCTTTCCAACAGGACAATGCGCAGCCATACCAGTATACGAATGCCAAGTTATGGCTAGAACAACATTTATCTGAGTTTGGGGTCTTTGCATTCCCACTTGAGTCACCAGATCTCAGCATTATACATGAATACATGCAACGCGCTGTTGAACACAGAAATCCTACACCTCGGAATACAACAGAATTGTGAATTTTCTGAGGGAAGTATCCCTAAAAAGTATGCCTTCAGAATACTTTCTCAAACTCGTGGAGTCTATGCCTCTATGTATTTCTGCAGTTATACGCTCCGTGTAAGGTCTACCAAATATTGGACTGGTATACCAATTTTTCTGGCAGTTCAATATATCGTTTTGCAATTTGCAATCTTCCCTGTACGACTTCATTATTTTTAACCCTGCATTACTCCTAACTAATTTGACCTTCGTAAAAAATAAAATCCTCGAATGGATTCTTTAAACCAATCGATGTGGTTAATTACCCATTACGTACTGTGGGGGTAAAGTCAATACTGCACTTTTCGGAAATCTCGAGAAGCTCTGAGGATTAATGACTTTATTTGAAGTCATTAACACACATGTATTGTACATAAAAACACACGCGTATGCATATTTGGAGTCAGATTGGACATAAACTTTCATAAACACTTTCGAAATACCTTCTATGCATTGTTTTGTAATAGAAATATATCTTAGTTCAGAGTGATGTGGCATGTTCATGACTTGAAAATACTTTGTATCACTACAAAAACGAATCTGAAATTTTTAATGTTTTAAACTAAATGAATTTCCTAAATAATAATACAATATGTTATATTGGGTCATCCGGAAAGTTCTGCGGTTTTTCAAATCGAAGCGCGCTTTCTTGTTACTATTGTGCTACCGCTGATAAGGAGTGACCTTGATTGAAGCAGATATGTAGATTCGGTCTTTTCTGCTTTCACTGGATAATTCTAGCTTGTGTTGTGGCACAATTTTTGTTTCACTGCATTGCTAAGAATGGAGAACCAAAAAGTTCATTTTCGTCATATTATGCTCTTTATTTTAAGAAAGAAAAAAAATGCTAGTCAGACTGCTCGTAAAATTTGTGCTGTATATGGACAAAGTGCTGTTTCTGATGACACATTTCGAAGGTGGTTTGATAAATTTAAGCGTGGAAATTTCAGCCTCGAAGATGATGCCCGCTCTGGACGACCATCCTCTGTAAACGAGGACCTATTAAAAGATGCCATCGCTGAAAATCTACGTTACACAGTTCAGGAATTATCACACAGACTAAATATTCCACAAAGTATAGTTCATGATCATCTGAAGAAGATTGGGTATGTAAGCCGTTACGATGTATGGGTACCCCATACTTTAACACAACAGAATATGCTTGCTCGAATTTCGGCATGTGATTCTTTGCTGAAACGAAATGAAGACGCTCATTTTTTGGAAAGGCTCATTACTGGAGATGAGAAGTGGATACTATACAATAATGTTACGAGTAAAAAATCGTGGGGTAAGCCAAATGAACCTCCCAACATCGAAAGTGAGGCTGCATCCCAAAACAGTGATGCTTTGTGTATGGTGGGACTAAAAAGGAATTGTTCATTATGAATTGTTACCACAAAATCAGGCAATAAATTCGGAAAATACTGTTCTCAAATGGCAGTATTAAAAGCAAAATCGAAGCAAAGCGGCCAGAACTGACCAATCGTCGAGGTGTTGTCTTCCAGCATGACAATGAATGTCTGACAAAAACTTATTGAGTATGGCTGGGATGTTTTGTTTCACCCCCATATACACCAGACCTTGCCCCCTCAGATTTTCACCTCTTCAGGTAATTTCAAAATTCTCTGAACGGACTGGTGTTCAATTCTTTGGAGACTGTCAAACAGCACCTCGATAACTTCTTTACAAATAAACCTAATGCCTTTTTTAAAAAGGAATTTTCCAGCTGCCGAAAAGATGGCAAAAAGTCATAGAACAAAATGGTGCTTATGTGATTCAATAACATTTTCTTAAGTTTTTGTACTGCTTCGTTGGTATTTATCATAAAAAAAACCGCAGAACTTTCCGGATGACCCAATATTATGTCAATGGCATGAACTGATTCGTACGAGAGACAACGAATTAAACGAATATTTTCTGTATTGTATAATTTTTCCTAGCGTCAAACTTGTTTTTCTCTAAACGATTTCTTTACGAATTCGGCATTTTGAAGATGTGGATTTAAATACAAAATTTAAAACCTTGCTTTTTTACGTGACAAGGCGTAGTTGTTTCTGAACATGGGCTTCACAAATCATCTACATATTCTTCAAAGTGATTTAATTGTATGCGTTATATTTTTAGGAGCTAAATAGGTGTAACATATTGAAACATATTAAAAACGCGAAAATGTGACCAGAGCAAAATTGCACATGCAATTATATTATTTGGGATACGACACTCAATCACATAATCTATTTATATATTTTAAACATACTTGTAGTAGTTTTTTTTAAATAAGAGAGAATAATATATATACAAATAATAACAAATTAGAAGATAATATATTTAATCGTGACATTTAATTTAATAAGCGAATTAAGTTAAATGAAATTTTAAATTGCCTTGTACCATTTTTAAAATATTCACCCAAGACAGTTTTTTCTAAAACGTGCTAAACAATACCTTTAATTAATTTAATTATTATTTTATTGCACTCACCACAGTCAAAACAATAAGAGCCGAAAATATTCAAAATGCTCATATTCTACTGGATTTATCTGCAAATTAAGGAGTAAAATGTATTCTGTATTTCTTTGTCCGATTATTTTTCGACGAGTATATCTTTGTGAAACACTTTCTCAGATCTGATCAGTAGTATCTGACGAACTTAAAAAAAATATTTAAGGATTAATTTAAATTAAATGAAAAATTGATAATATTCAAGCAAAATATTTTATAAGATTGAATATAAGACAAAACATCAACCCCGAAAGGAAAGGTTTGAGCATGTCCCGAACATGAATTATTTTATTCTTAAAACCACAGAGCTGCACTTATTTTTAAATTGAAAAATAATTCACTACTAAATAAAATTATTTACGTGATAAGCTTTCGTGGAAACAGTTGCTTCTAAACATGAATATCGACTGCCGACATAATGCATAGTTCACAAGTTTCTCTCGCAACAAGTTGTTTTTCCAGTACAAATAGTCTCATCGTGGTAAAGCAAATTCTACAGACATAAGAGCAAGAAAAATACAAAACCAATAAAACAGCAAATATGCATCTTCATTTTCAAGAAATACATTTTGAAATTTAAAAAAATCTTCAATGTTTTGATTTCTTTTTGTTCACAACAGGAAATATAACTCACAAATTGATTATTTATTTTTCTTTGAAATTGAAAAGTTCCATCGTTTTTTAAATTGTATTCCTTGTGTTTTAAAGTAAGATATTTTTGTTTCCTTAAAAATATATTTACAGCGAATAGTAATGAATTGAAAAACAACTTGGTTTTTAACTACCCCAAACAATGTGTTTCAAACTTAGCATAGTGAAATGATTGTAAGGTTTCATGCTAAAAATAATTATACTTGTATTATCCTTGTCAAAACAGCATTTGCTTTGATATCAATACAAACACAAAGCAGATTTTACAATTTTTTAAGACAATGAATAATGTGAAAACGATGTAAGAGAACTTATATATAGTTATTAAAAAATGTAACGGAATTTCTTCATTTGGGACAAAAATGTCTTTTTATTTTAAAGAAATTTATTTAATTTGAAAAAGATGTCTTATGTTTTTTGTAAATATTTTATTTCCGCATGTTTTTGGAGGCCCATCGTGGCTAAGTGGTTATGCCTTCTGAGCCAGAAAACTGGAAGTTATAGGTTGCGCAGGTTCGAATCCTCCCTGGGTGTTTTTTTAAGCTGTGTCAGCAAAAGACCTCCTTCTGTGTGCATGTCTATCACTTGACATTGCTCGTGTCGGGAGCAGCCGGACCAAATATGGCCCTTACGCCATAAAGCGACAAAATTTCAACCAACCGCATATTTGGAATTTTGTGTTTAGTTTAATCCCCTTCATTATTATATGTTTTTCTTAATTGTCTTCACCATGAAAACCTCTTCTTTGATTCAGTATAGTTCTAGCAAAACAAATGTTTCGAAAGCAGCTTGATTTTTAACTGAATTGGGTGTAGAAACTAGATTAATGTATAGCTCGTAAAATGTATGCCTGGAATTCTGGTTGTCTACTTCAGGCAACGATATTTATGCAATTTGTATATGCCAGGGGTATGCAATTTGTATAAGCCACAGAAGTAAGTTGACTCTTGGTGGTTTTCTCGAAGATGTGTCTTGTCATCAGCAAAACTGATTTGATATTAATGGACGAGATATCTCGTCATTAGAAGAAAACTGCTCAGATCTTGATCTCGTCATCTAAATAAAATGTATGAATATCGATGACAATATATACCGTCGTTAGCAAAATTGGCCAGATCTTGATGGACGAGATATCTCGTCGAAACCACTTGAGGGTTAATTGTGTTTTCCGAAGACCGACAAGAATAGGCAGTACGCGCATTCAAATTATTCATATTCATGATTAACTTAATCCCGAAAATCAATTACCTTTAAGACTACAAAGCTAATTTATTGTACGCGTTCTTTTTAAATTATTATAATACAAGTTCAATTTCATTTATTAATTTCTTTGGGAGACTTAAAAGCGATTACTTGATTTAGGATGATTACTAAGTTTTCAAAGTTCTGTTCTGTTTCGACTTCTGGACATTTTGTGATTAATATATTTAGGAAAAATACTCAAATAAGATTTATGCGTTGAAGAACTAAGATATATAGTCACACTAAATAAAAATTATGTTTTACAGGTAATGAATTTATAACTTTCCTATTTTATTACAAAAGTTTGATTACATTCGAAATATTTTAAGTAGATAGTTGAATTAGCGTAGCACTAGAACAACACAACGGGCTATTGGCAAAGTTTCAGGATCAATTCCGAAAGGAAAGATCAGACAACTCATAATTTTGAACCACGATCAGATGACGATCGAAATAGTAGGAAGACTATTTCATTTCAACAGAATCATTAGACGAGGCCTAGTTTAACAAGATTTAGAGCGAAAAAAACTAATTATCTCTGGAAAATAATTTCATCAAAAACACATTTAAAATTATAAATTTATAGAAATCATGTTTGATTTTATATCTATAACGCAATATTGCTTTGCGAAATAGTTTAGTTTAAAGTAGCATCATTCGAAGTCTTTTCTCATTTTGTTATATAATATAAATACTAATGAACTTAAATTATTTTTAAATATGTATGTAAGTAACTTATTGTTTATATTAGACAATTAAATAAGTTCTAACCAAGAAGTTTAATTCTTTGTTGCATCTGAGGTTATATTTTCAGTATCCATTCGAAGTAGTGCAACGACAACCTTAACAAAAGTGGATAAATAGTGTTGGTTATAATGTTAGGACTAAACTATTTATCAAATTATAACTATCTAGTAAACTACATTAATATTTATAAACTTACCATCATATTTTCGGCCTTGTGTACCCAGAACACTCAATGCAAGTACAACAGTTTCTATCCACATGGTCCGATATGTTTGCATAAATTATAAAATCCCAAATTTTCAGTTTAATTCTGTGCTTCTTGTAGACACTTCAAACATGTATAAGTACACTGTAATTTATAACTAGAAAATATTTTCTCATCATAGTTCAGCAATGAAATTGGCTTGGTCTGTAAAAAGCAAGACTATATAGTCATCGATGTAATTTGAACGAAACACAAGAAAGTCTATATTTCTTCACAACACATCAAATAGTTAATTCACATCGAATTTGAATAACACCAAACAATAAACTGCTATTCAGAAATAGAAAATATTTTATCAGCACAGTTCAACAGAGGAATGGTTTATGGTGTACAACGCGTAGGTATGTATTATGACTGATGTTATTTGAAAGACACCCAAGATAATTATATAAAGACTAACTTTAATACTTCGAAACAATATGAAGTTTCAGATGTTACCAATATAATATCAAAAAATTAAATATAAATATCTCCTCAAACTGATGTGAACTGTCTACACACTATTACTGGCTGTTCTCTGATTGCAATGAACACTGACTTTCAAAATACTGGCTTATAGTATTTGAAACTTTTCAACACAAATGTTACTGTCATTTAGTCACCGTGGAGTCCAACACATCAAAGTGACCGAAAAATGAACCAATCACAGTGCAACAGGTCACAGGAAAAGCACGTGAGTCCGGTAATCCACTAGATCTGCCCACAGCGCAGCGATGCCATTGGTGGAGCTAAAAAAATTGGCACTCTGCCCCGGTAGGACACTGAGAAGGGACTGAAGACTGTAAACACGGAACCGACGGGATCCGAGGTGCGACGCATGCGCACTGGAGCCATCTGCAGAGGTGAGGAAAGTCCAACTCTTTGGCGGGTGAATAACTTTTGTTTGAGTTTTGAAGAATTTAATTCTCCGGTTCTCTGGTGCTAGGGGAACTTGTTAAGCTGGAAGTTATTGCAGCGGTCGATGGGTTTGAGTTTTTATCGATTTCGATTCGATTTATGGGGATGTTTTGGTTTGTGGAAAGTTCGGAGGGAGATAGTTTGTTTCGTTGTGTTATTAGAGAAGCTTATGAGTTGTTGATAAGGTGTCCGAATATTATGAGTTGGTTGTTTCGCGGTGTTATTAGAGAAGCTTGTGTGTTGTTGATAAAGTGTCCGGAAGGTATTGTAGCTGTCGATGAGTTTGAGTTTTTATCGATTTCGATTCGATTTATGGGTATTATGTTTTGTTTGTGGAAAGATGAATATTATGAGTTGGTGAAAGATGAATATTATGATTATATTGTCCGAATACTACGAGTTGGTTGTTTCGCGGTGTTATTAGAGAAGCTTGTGTGTTGTTGATAAAGTGTCCGGAAGGTTTTGTAGCTGTCGAGGAGTTTGAGTTTTTATCGATTTCGATTCGATTTATGGGGATGTTTTGGTTTGTGGAAAGTTCGGAGGGAGATAGTTTGTTTTGTTGTGTTATTAGAGAAGCTTATGAGTTGTTGATAAGGTGTCCGAATATTATGAGTTGGTTGTTTCGCGGTGTTATTAGAGAAGCTTATCAGTTGTTGATAAGGTGTCCGAATATTATGAGTTGGTTGTTTCGCGGTGTTATTAGAGAAGCTTGTGAGTAGTCGATAAGGTGTCCGGAAGTTATTGTAGCTGTCGAGGAGTTTGAGTTTTTATCGATTTCGATTCGATTCATGGGGAAGTTTAAGTTGGGAAGTCGGAGGGAGATAGTTTGTTTCGTAGCGTTATTAGAGAAGCTTATTAGTTGTTGATAAGGTGTCCGAATATTGTGAGTTGATTGTTTCGCTATGTTATTAGCTTTTGAATAGTTGATAAGGTGTCCGAAAGTTATTGCAGTGATCGATGAGTTTGAGTTTTTATCGAGTTCGCGATTAGATTAATGGGGCTGTTTTGGTTGGTGGAAAGTTCAGAGGGAGATAGTTTGTTTCACTGTGTTATTAAAGAAGCTTATGAGTTGTTGATAAAGTGTGAATATTTTTTGAACATGTTATTAATATTTATGTGTGGGACGTCTAAGTGGGTCATTAACATGTTTGAAATGTATCTCTGTTTCATACCATTTTAATATTAACCCTCCTGGTGATTGCTGATTAAACATCCTGGTTGACGAGATATCTCTTCAGTAACAAAACTGACCAGATCTTAATGGACGGGACATCTCGTTATTAAAATACAACTGACCATATCTTGATGGTCAAGATACCTCGTTGAAACCACTTGGAGGTTTGAATAGGGCAAAGTTTAGAAATGTATTAAATATAATTATTAGGGTCAATTGTGTTCTTGATCTAGTAAAAAGTAATTTATATTGACATAAGTTACTAATAAAAATGAATCAAGTTATTTGTAATTTAATTTATACTAAATATATATTTTTGATATGAATAACAGTAACAATTATGAAAAGCTAAAATTACAAATTATTCATTTTTTAAATGTAAACCTGTGATACGTAAATAAATATTTTAACTTCCAATTATTTTTCTTCGAAAAGATAATACGTGTGTGTGTGATGTATTACAAATAACTTTTATTTCAGTAGAATTTGATATAATAGTTTGACCAAGTCAATTATTAACCTATTTCATAAAATATACTAGATGAAAATAGTAAACAGATATGTATTCAATCAATGAATAAGAAATTTATGTACTTAGGTGGGGTTACTGGCGTCAAATAAGTTACATAAAAGATGTTAAGATCTTTAATTTTAAACAGACATTGGGAAACACCAATTAAATTATTATTCAAAACTATTTAATTGTTTTCTTATTTTGGTTTACAATTTGAAAGTTTAACAATTGTGTGGTAGACAACTTATTCTCCAACTATTAAAAATAGTTAAATGTTCTAGAATTATCGAGACATGCTACTGAAAAAGTAATGTAGCATAAGAGTTTGGTTTGAATTTAGCTACCGCTACAAAAACTCACAAAAATGCACACTACATTAGTGTATAAAGCAGTGTAACCTATCATCACGAAGTACTGTTTGGTTGCAACGTTGCACTATGGCTGTCTTTCACACGTCTTGCTGGAAGTTCTATGGGTGCAATACAGTAACATTTTTATTCTTTAAGTGCATACTTGTTTAAAGCCATTTCTTTTCAAAGGAGTCAATTTCAAATACCGGGCTTTAGGTACCTATGTGTTCTGTCGTGTATTTAATTTACTAGAGAAATCAAGGTGATAAGGGGTTTGGTGTTTTAAAACAGGTCAACTTCGTTCTCCTAGCCCTAGTTCCTTTCATACTTTAGAGACCTACGAGTTGTAGGTGACGCGGATTCGATATATCTAAGCTACCCTGGGTGTATTTCTTCTACATCAGTAAAACTTTCCTTTGTGTGTATGACCATTACTTGACATCTTCTGTCTTGTGTTTGGTACAGCTTGATCCTTACGCCATGAAACTCAACCAACCGTTACTTAGTGTCATAGTGGAGTTAGTGACTTATTTCAATGATGGTCATTATATAACCAATCCAACTGATAAATATTTAAATCTTTTAACATTTTAATAGGTGTACACACTAAACGTGCTACTACTCTTTTGTTAATTGATCCCATAAACTATTCATTACTCTCGCCTTTCACTTTGCTTCTTCAATGGAAATATACTAGTTATGTTTCCATTGGCCCGTTTAGGTCTCAGATACGCCTCAACTTCAGGAGTAGCGTTGTTCAGTATATGAGGAGGTCAATGGAAAAGGCTCGGTTGATTCAGATAAAGTGAAACTCGCCGGCAAAATCTGATTGATTTTCGGATAGGATCTGGAGATCAAATTCCAGAAAATGGCGTTTTCCGCTCTCAGATGCCAGAGGAACACGCTCTTATCACGTTCACCTCTGTTAGAAAGCGTTTTATCTATCAGGAACTAGAAATTCCAATTTTATTCAAAGCTCCTCTCAGCGCCAACCCCCAGTGTAATTAAGCATAACTTTTAATTATTTGACCAATGACAAGTCCAATCATCCCACTGTCAAACATTCTGGTATGCCCGATAGGCATAAACACAGGTATACAGTCTGTCTCCAATTAAGTGGGCATACATGTCTATAACGAACATTTTTACAAACTCAGTACTAAATTCCAAATAACATTTATGCATGCTGCATAAATGTTATTTGGAATTTAGTCTTTGCGCTTATTAGATTTTCTACAACTCAATGTAGAAAATGTTAATGTATTCAAAGAAAAAACAATCACCATTGTGCTCAATCTTTCATTAAGTCATTTTACAAATTTGAATTGCATTAAAAATAATGAGATCAGGGGAAAGCATTCTGTTTTTGACATAGGTATTGGTTTTATACCTTTTAGTCTATTTAAATTGTTATTTTAAAATTTTGTTGACGCAAAACTACAACTCTGTTTATAAGCACCTGTGTGTATTTGCAGTAGCTCACCAAATATCGATTTATTTTGTCGGTTTTTCATTCCTAGAGGTTACAACTATTCTTGTAGACATAGCAAATTATGATCGCCAACTATAAGTTCTACGACTCATAAAAATGGCAAATGTAGTAGACTTTAAACTTCATTTCATTGGACACCCTTACAAAAGCGAAAAGAGAAATACAATGTTTTTATATCGGCCATTTGAACATGAATCATAATGGCACTACAAGGGTGGATTTATGAATCCCTTTGTATTAATCTAGCGCATTACGGAGTCGGGAACACGTTACACCTCACATAACACACATTATAAGCACAACCCATTTATTGAGAGGCCACACATTCATTCAAGACGGACAAACATTCATGCCTTAACCCAATGTTTGAACCAGTGACCTTTCGATCCATAAGCCAGCTGTCTGATCACTAGACCGATTGGTCGGCACAGATTGAAAAATGGTTTCTCCTAATCATACGATATATTTTATTTGTACCAATTGAGCAGCACTTCTGAGAGCCTTGAATGACATCCCCGTATTTTGTGGGCCGCGGTAGCACGGTTTAGCAACCGGAGGGTTGCGAGTTCAAAACTCGATGTGCGTAGGGGTTGGTGCACGTTTAATCTGTCGTCGCCACAAATGTTCTCACGTCATTTTTTAACTGCAATGCGATAATGTGATGAAGGATAACTGCAAAGACCAGATTTCAGACCTTTTTCATATCATTATACGCATGACTAAATTACTAAAACTCAGCGGTATACGAGGAGATGGATTAAATATTTTGCCGATCTGACAAAAACATACGCATAACTTTAATTGATTCATAATAATAGAAATAATTACCTACAATTTTTGCTTTAAAGTGTGTTTATAAAATTTTTGAAGCAATTCATTTATAATTTGTAAATAAAAAAGTACTACTCAGAATTATTTAGAAGGATATTACTTGTAAACACGTTTGTCAAAAGTTCACAACTTAACCGTTGAAATCAAATATATCTTATACAACTGAAACCGTTATACAAACCGTGAAGCCCACCGTTTGAAAATAACTGAGGCAGAATCAGACATTTTGCTTATATTATAATTTGAAACGATAAGGCGTAAATAAAAATTTTGATAGCCAGTCTAATAACACGAAAGTTTAAGCTATATAGGCACCAAACAAAAAATACAAACATGCATACTGGTAGATAAATATTTACTCAATTCTCCCAAACCAGTAACAAAACACCACCTCCGAATGGATAGAGGGCCGTGGTAGCCCGGTTGGTAGAGTAACATGATTAGCAACAGAAGGGTTGAGAGTTCGAATCCAATCAAAGACCGTCGTATATAAAGGGGGCTGGTGCACGTTAAATTTATCGAGGCCTCAAATGTCCTTACTTCGGCGTGGTGTGAAAGTTTGGAAATTTGGGTGCCAGCTCAGGGGGGTTTCGAACTCGTCATCTGACCGTGGTTCAAGATTACGAGGTATCGTCCTCGGATCTTTCCATTTAGGATTGATCCCCTACCGTCACAAATAACCCGTTGTGTTGCTCCAGTGCGATGTCGATTCAACTACCCACTTACTCCGTACTTTTATTTATAATTTACAAATTAAATTCACTTTGAACAAGTGATTAAAGAAACTGTACTTTGAGTTGTTCAAACTCCTACAAATTTCCACATCACAATAAATATTTCTTAACTTTAAGGCGGATTACTTCGTTGACTTCTTCACAAGATCGATGTACATGAGAAATCAAACTGTTTTCTGAGACATTAGAGATCTATAAATCATAAAAAGACACTATTAAATAACACACACGAAAGGATGTATGAAAGGATAAACTAAAACTATGTGTAAGACATCCTATGACTATGTGTCCACATCACAATAAATATTTCTTAACTTTAAGGTGGATTATTTCGTTGACTTCCTCGCAAGACCGATGTGCATGAGAAATCAAACTGTTTTCTGAGACATTAGAGATCTATAAATCATAAAAAGACACTATTAAATAACACACACGAAAGGATGTATGAAAGGATAAACTAAAACTATGTGTAAGACATCCTATGACTATGTGTCCACATCACAATAAATATTTCTTAACTTTAAGGTGGATTATTTCGTTGACTTCCTCGCAAGACCGATGTGCATGAGAAATCAAACTGTTTTCTGAGACATTAGAGATCTATAAATCAGAAAAAGACACTATTAAATAACACACACGAAAGGATGTATGAAAGGATAAACTAAAACTATGTGTAAGACATCCTATGACTATGTGTCCACATCACAATAAATATTTCTTAACTTTAAGGTGGATTATTTCGTTGACTTCCTCGCAAGACCGATGTGCATGAGAAATCAAACTGTTTTCTGAGACATTAGAGATCTATAAATCAGAAAAAGACACTATTAAATAACACACACGAAAGGATGTATGAAAGGATAAACTAAAACTATGTGTAAGACTCTCTAATCTCCCATCAGGGCTTGGAAGCTTGATTTGGGTACATTTGGGTGTGAACTGTAATTCTAAAATGAAATGCAAGCCTGATGTTTACGCATGAGTGGAAATATGGCTTCCTTCTGAGTCATTCTCAGTGACTATTCACCGGGACTTGAGTGAACATCGTGTTTATTTGAGTGTAGTGATATCGCAGACTATGTTTACCTGAGGAGATTTAGACCCATTTCATACCCGTGAAATGGAACACGGGTTGTATAGATAGCGTACTTATATGGCGGGGTATCATCATCATGTAGACGCAATGACCTCATTGTCTAGAAACTTTAAACTGGAATACTTTGGAGGTATAAGTAAGTTATTCTTCAGTATGCATTGCAACATTTATACTTTAAGTCGGTAATAAATGCTATCAGGCAGGTTTGCTATCCATCCAAGTGGTTTTGACGAATTTTCTCGTCAATAAATATTCGACCAATTTTGCTGATGACGAGATAAATCGTCATCAGGATATTACAGATGACAAGATGTGGTCAATTTTTTCTAAGGACGAGATATCTCGTCCATCGAGATCTGGTAAGTTTTGCTAAAGACAAGAAACCTCGTCGAGACAAACAAAAGGATAATAAAAGAACCAATACATTTTGAAGCGGAGGCTTTAAAATTGTGCGTCCAGTTTTTAATCATTGCGTAAACACTTTTTAATAGATCAATAGAAAAGTTGATTTGATTGTGGGAAACAGACACTTAAATCCGTTTCAATCCTTACATAGTATTAGGTTTTCAAATTATCTTGCGTTTAGTTTTATCTTTCACGTTTTCTTACACCGCATGCTAATTTCTGTTTCAGCATTTTCCCTTCAGTCAACATTTTCACCAAAGTTTTATACAACCATTGTTTTATAATTTATGTCAGTAAAGAAAATTTTAATCTGTATTTAATCTATTTTTTATCTTCAAAGACATTTATACTGCTTTCACAATCTTGATTAGGGTGGCATTAGTCCAGTTGAAAGAGCAACGGATTAGCAACCGGAGAGTTGCGAGTTCGAAACTTGATCCAGCCAAACACTGTTATGTATATGGGGGCTGGTGCACGTTCAATCTGTCGTGGCCTCAAATGTCCTCTCGTTGGCATGGTGTGGGAGTTTGGAGAGTGAGGTGCCTGATCAGGTGTTAACCTCGTCATTTGACCGTGGTTCAAAATTTCGAGGCGCTGTTCTTGGATCTTTCCCTTAGAGATTGATCCTCACCCGTCACCAATAGCCAGCTGTGTTGCTCCAGTGCTACGTTAATTAACTACCTATCTACAATCTTGATGAAGGACTTTGAATTTTGTATTTTTCATTTTGTGTGAATATACGATTTGAAGTCAAATTTTTATTGTTAGTTTGACTGCCTGTTATAAGTATTTTATCTGATATGCTGCTTTCCCCTTCCTCTAAAATAACATTTCAACGTGACCTCAAATTCTGTATTATATTTTATGCGTTTTCCTTAAACTCTAATTTTAAAGAACTAATGGGTTCGTATTTTCTACACTCTTTATTCGGTTGACGAGTCAGACTTACCTAGATATACCTTTTACGAAAGGAAAATAAGTAAAACTTATTCTGTGTAAGCCTACACTGTTCTTGATTGAACAACACAAAACCAATCGGAAAAATTGAGCGTCCCAAAAATCAGCGAAACAGGGAACGGATACATTAACTTATGTTTGAATATTAACTGCACCAAGCGCTCTCAGTGATTTGATTATCTGTTATTAGTAATGCCTAAATCCTCTCATGTGGATATATATTTATTGTTGAATATAAAACCCGTCGAAATGACTCACGTTTCATGGAGAAAATGACGGAAGTCGAACATGTTTTGATTGAACAAATGACGGTGATTAAAAAAAACAAAGAGTTATGCTTCCCCATATCCCCAAACATCAGAAGGGTTTTGAATTACGAAGACATTTGATATTTTTGCATATGAATCGGTATGACATTTTCAACAAGTGGTTTCGACAAGATATCACGTCCATCAATATCTGACCAATTTTGCTAATAACGAGATATCTCGTAATCGAGATATTGCCAATTTTTTTTATGATGGCGATGTCAATATCTGGTCAGTTTTCTTCTAATTACGTGGTATCCCGTCCATATCAAGACATGGTCAGTTTTGCAAATGACCAGATATTTCTTCGCGACAACTACCACGAGTTTTAAATATAGCTGAGGTTCTCGCATAGATGGTATTGCTTAATTGTTAGCGAGTCACTTTCCGTGCACACAACACATTTTCTTACATATTTTCAAGTGACATTTGTTATTCAATCTACACAAAAATGTTTACAGGAAAGAACTGAAATGTTTTATTGGGGAATAAAACCCAGATTCCTTGCCCAGATTTGTAGGAATCGTTTGCTTTCGACTTCTTACCGGATATGACTGTCTACAAAGATACCTACACCGTATTGGAGTAACGAGATCAGCTAATATGTTTCCTTTGAAAACTGGATTAAATAACTGAAGACCAAGGGGCTGCCATAAATTCCTAACAATACAATTGCAAATATTGTTGATAGTATTTTTAAGGTGTATGTATACACTAGAAATAGCGAAAATCGACCAGAACATGGATTCTTTTTATTACCTCAAAATATTTTCCAACGCTTTAGCTTTCAAACCATACCAAGATCTTGCAAATATTCGGAATATTTTTCTAGTTCACAAACTTTTTCTTTAGGTACTGTCACCAAAATTCTAGTTTCGATTTCAAAACCAGTAGTACAATAACAATTTTCAAGAAATTTATTTTCAACTTTATGTTTGGTAAAAGAATTATCTTAAATATATTTTTATTTAATTTGTGTGTTATGGAAACGATAGTTAACTGTAACTGTATATTTTATTATAACGTGTATAATTATAAACGTGTTTATTTTATTCCTTCGTGTGCTTACTGCTGTTTACTTCTGATTTTTCCTCGCCTTTTTGACATTTTTGAAGTAAAATGGGATCGAAATCTCAAAATACACGTTCAAAGAAGAGAACGTTTGTCCACAATCAACATTGTAAAGTTGAATCTGATGAAAAAAAGTCAGAAATTAGTCAGAATAAAAGAAGAGAACGTTTGTCCACAATCAACATTGTAAAGTTGAATCTGATGAAAAAAAGCCAGAAATTAGTCAGAATAAAACTAAATCGTCTGCTTGAGAGGTTAAGCTGGCAACATTACTATGAATGGGGCAGTTAATGATTCACTGGGAGAATAGTTTTTGTGGAACTCAAGTGCATCAATGCCTTGTTTTCTTTATTGAGATGTCCAAACTGTACAGAAAAGACATTGTTTGTACATAGCAACAGTTCCAAGAAAATGGGATGTTACGTCGAATTAAATCTCGCATGCCACAACTGTGACTTTGAAAGTGATCGGTGTTTAACTTCTAAAAGACATGGCCAGTTTTTTAAGTTAATAGACGTTTGGTGTACGCTATGAAGCAAATGGGTTGTGGCCATAGGGAAGCTAGTCATTTCATGACTGTGATGAACATGCCTCCTTCACCGAACCCCGTTTCCTACAACAGACATATGAAAGCTTTGCTTAATATCGTGTAACTACTTGCAGGTGAAACGATGCGACTGGCTGCTCATCGTCTTCGGCATGTCAATGGAAGTTCAGAATGCGGCGTATCTGTCGACGGAACTTGGCACAAGTGGAGCTACTCCTTGCTAAATGGAGTAGTTTCGGCTATTTCCATTGACACAGGAGAAGTTCTCGTCGTTGAAGTTGAAGTGTTACCGAAGGACTGCATTGGGTGTCGCAAGTGGAATCGGAAAGATAAGTCTTCGTTGCAGTTAAAGTCGTGGAAAGTTGGGCACAAGTGCTCAATAAACTACATTGGATAGTCCACCAACGTGGATCCGATCGGTGCAGGACGAATTTTCCAGCGGTCTTTACAAACCAAGGGCTGGAATATCGAGATTTTTAATGTGATGGAGATGGCAAAAGCTATTCCACAGTATGCGATCTCGAACTGTAGCCTGGGAAACAGATTAAAAAAAGAATGCATTGGACAATACCAGAAAAGACTTGGAACTGCCTTGAGGAAATTAAAGAAGACAGTAAGAGTACTAGGAGAAAAAGGCAAGTTGACAAATGCAAAGATCAATACCATGCAAAATTATTTTGGACTTGCTCTGCGGAATAATACCCAATCCTTAAAACAAATGTCAACTGCAATTTGGAGCACTTTTTACCACCCGAGTGCTAGAGACAATCACCCTCCACACACCAAGTGCTCAAAGGGTATTGATAGTTGGTGTTCCTACAAACGTGCTTTAGCTCCGGGGAAGGAAAGTGATTATAAACAAAAGGAGGATTGCCACTCGACTTATTGAGACATATAAAGCCGATTTACTCAAGACTAACAACTCCTGAAATGTTAGAAAAGTGCCTTCCGGGCAAAACCCAAAACAACAATGAATGTTTACATTCACTTATCTGGAAGCGGTCACCAAAGACAAAATTTTCAGGTGCTGACTCTGAAACTTTCGGTTTTTGATGCCGTTATACATTTCTATTGCAGATTTAAGCCCGAATTGGAGGTTATGAGGCGCAGGGGTATCAGTCCTGGTCATTTTATGGTTAATGGCATTCAGAAAAAAGATCAGCTAAGAATTAGTGAAAGTGGACGTCAATCGACACCGCTGCAACAAACGATGGAAGTACTAGCGAGGTACAAAAAAAGGAAAGAAGACAAAAAATTGAAAAGGAAGTACCAACTTATGCTTCTAATGGTTTTAGTTATTGCTAGGTAATATTTTTATAAATTTTGTTACTTTATCATTCTGCGAAAACATGTTTCCAAAACATTAAACTCAATTTCTGAAGAACTGTGTTTTTGAAATACGATGCCTTGTTCAAACGGTGGTAACTCCACAATGAATTCATCTATTATAATTATTTTTGTGTCATTATGATCTATACAATACAGTGGATGTTTCGACCCTCAATCAGAGTATTTAGTTAAGAAATGAATTTTTAGTTGATTTTTAAATGTGAAAATTCCAGAAAAAATATTGATTTTTTAATACTTACTTGATTAAAAAATTGTAAAAACCATTTCATCTAGCAACTTGATTAAGTGTCAAAACATGAAGAATAATGTTAGGAATAATTTCCAACAGGAATCATCTTTCTGAACAAATTAGAATTTGAGATATCACTGTTAAAAAAACAAGCTAATTAGCTAATTATATCTTAATTAAATAATTAATTGTTTGCACAATCTGATTTTTTCTCACTGAAATGATTTTAAGAATACACCTATTACCTGTTGTAAAAAAACTGGATTTTTAAGGTCAAAATTTAAAGAAAATCTTGTAGTGTATACGTATGCCTTAAGCCATATTTTTTCTTTTCAGAACTACACATACTGGGCTGTTCGTCATTTGATGCCCGAGAGGGTTATATGTCCCTTTACGAACTGGATTATATAACTGAATACCAAGGGCTAGCCATAAATTCCTAACAATACAATTGCAAATACTTTTGTGATAGTGTTTTAAACAATATTTTTCACTTCAGAACTATATTAGGCTGCTCGTCGATTGATGGGCGAGAGGGCGGAAATGGGCGTAGGATAAAGAAAAATAATATCGGTTATTTATATTGCATTCTTTTATAAGTGCATTTTCAATAAGTAACGGTAAAGATTGGCATTCAATTTAGTTCAATTTAGTTCCTTTTGTTCCAATATGTATCTAGTAATCTGTTGTACCGGAAAAGTATGACCTTTTAGATCCTTGTTCCAATTGTATTATAAATAAATAGCTCCTTATTATATTCGAATTATATTGATCTTTTTGTTTATTCGAAAAATGAAATATATTATCAGTTTAAAGATTAAGCGTACCACGATTACATAAAACAGATTTTATAATTGACACAAATCTGAAACTAAAACCAGTACAAAGATTTGCCATTAGTTTGGTTTACTTTGAAACTCTACGATCATTTTTTGCAACACGAGGGATAATTTATTTAACTTTAGACTTTAACTGACTAGATATTGATCTCGTTCTAAAAGAATCGACAATATCATGATGATGAGATATCTCGTCATTGGCAAAATTGGTCAGATCATGATGGACGTTATATCTCGAATTGGAGGGTTAATGACCGTAGAGCGACAAATCAAAATAACCTCATACTGCAAAATAAAGTTTCCAGGTAGCTGTGAATGTTAATCAATGTGAATTATATTTAGTGTATTTATGTAGATCAATAATCAAAATATGCCAACGATTCTATTTTCCTTAGCTCTTTTATCTGAATGATGAGTCAGCCAACAAATTTTACAAAACAAAAAACAAAATTGTTTCAGTACACACCTTTCTTGATTTAGCAAAACTAAATGAATCGGAAGAACTGTGCGACTTAAAAAAGCAACAAAACACGGAAGCTTAGCATTAACTTATATTTGGGTACTAAATGCATCCAGCAGGCTCGAGAATTTTACGACCTGTATTTCTTATGACTATCCACTCATGTGGACTTTCTAAGAGAGCTGCAAAAAAGGGGAAAAAATCAATTTTCTTTGTCAAAGATCGTCTCAGGGGTGACAGGGGGGAATGGAGTGGAGTTGAGTTGTGTAAAACTGCGCGCGTTTATGAGTTTTATGCTCGGACACTCCTGGAAAGACTCCCAGCTGTGTGGGGAATGAGCAACATAAAGAAAAAGGATAAGTGCTTTTGCTTCATGTTTTGACTTTATGAGTCAGCGATATCGAATGCCATGTCGGTGCAGAGTTTGGGGTGATTGTTTGAAAAATTCTTGTTTTGTTTAATGATTCTTTCCTTCCCTTTTCTACTTATGGGGAGCGATATTTCTGTTTTGAATGGCCTGGGTATAAAAATTTTGAGTGACTATCTTGTAACTGCATGCGTGCTTTATTTCTCGGAAGTGTATTTGAACAAAGAATTAATGTCTGCATTAATGGAAGCGCCTTGATTAACTTATTAATCATCTTTAATACTGATACAATGGTATTTTCAAAACATTTTCATATTTTCCCTAGATGTCTTGAATGTGGATCAGAGTATTATTTATATAAAAAATTACTTTTGTTAGGTAAAATTTTTAAGCTATCATGCAATTTCTATTCTTGAAGATATGTAGCAAGCAGCGTAATTTCTAGTTATTCAGAAAAACACTCATATTATTTCGGATACCTATCTTTTCTAAAACGTAGATTAGAGTAATTTAATTTAGTATTTATGAATATAGAGTGTGAAAATAAATAATGTGCTCAAAATGCGAAAACGTTGTTGATATTTGATATTATTTATAATAAAATAAAAAGAAAGGTAATATGTTACTACACTATTTTTATGTTTCCAAAAGGCATCTACGGATTTTAATGTATATTTAATAACTTCTAAAATTTCAATTTTAAATATTTGCTTTTATTTGCACGTTATACGTTTGTTATACTTCACTCTTTTCTTATATCAACTACAATTGTATCTTGAAATGATGAAAGATATGAATATGCGTTTTTTGCCTCATATTTAAATAATTCTCAAGCTTAGTAATATGTACTTTTTCATTCCATAATTAAGTTGTAGATTATATAATATATAATTCAGATTTCAGTTTTAAAATATACCATATACATAGGCATCTATTAAAAATGTGCGACTATTCATTTTAACCTGGTATAGAAAAATACGAAAATTTACATTTGCGATATAGTATTACAGTAAAATTTAAATACAGTAAAATTATATGCCAGATTTTAGGGTGAAAGAAAACTTAATTCTTGAAAAACACTCAAAAATATCCAATTAAATCTGGCGAAACGTGAATATTTAATTATTTTTATGAATTCAGATATAAAGTTTTCATTGTTCTTAATATATATTGTTTGGAAATATTTTTTCCTGTTGCATGGCAGAAAAGGATTTTTAATCAATATTACAGTAACTTTCTATTCAGATTTTGGAATTCATCTTTAATTGATGGAGTACAAGTCGTAAAAATTATTTACTTCGAATACCTAAAAACCCATTAATTAATTTTGTGATTTTTTAATAATTTTGTGTAAGTATTTATCACCCACTTCCGCTTCCACCTTCCTCAGAGGCGTTTCTACTACATTCATGTATTCTACTTTTGCAACTAATATGTGAAGCTAAAAATTCTAAAAATGCAATTAAAACAAAGTTTTATATTAAAAATTCAAATTTTTTGATCGAAATAGAAAAATGTCTTTGCAATGAATTATTTTGTGAATTCCTATTTAAACTAATTCATTCTAGAATCTACAATAAGAAATAAATGTTTTTTGTTTAGGATATAAACAGTTCTTCTAATACCATGCGTTATTGATTGCAGTATTTTGTATGCATATAACATAAAAAGTATTTGACTAATGCTTTAAATAAGTAAGGGTTTAATTCATAATTTTAGTTGTGAGTTTTCTAAAAATAAATCATTCGCAATTCCAAAATTACACTAGGTGAATTAATATTTCAGATAAACCATGTGTTTAGAAACTGTGCTTTATTTATATGTACGTTCGTGTATCATGTACACATTTGGTGTCACTATTTCAGTGAATAATATTTTCGAAAGCAGGAATCGTACAAAATCCTAAACTGAAAAGATTCCTTCCTTGAGTGCCTCTCATTTGTGTGTCAGTAAAGTTTACTTATAAGTGTATACTTAGGGCCGAGGTAGCACGGTTGGAAGAGTAACGGATTAGTAATCGGAGGGTCCCGGGTTCGAAATTCGGTCCAAACAAAGATCGTCATGTACACGGGGGTTGGAGTACGTTAAGTTCATCATGGCTTCAAATGTCCTCACGTTGGCGTTGTGTGGAAGTTTGGAGAGTGGGCTGCCATCTCAGGTGTTTACATCGTCATTTGATTCAAAATTACGTGGTGTTGTCCTCGGATCTTTCCCTTGGGGATTGATCTCGGACGGTCGCCAATAGCCCGTTGTGTTGTTCCAGTGGGACGTTAATTAACTATCTGTCTGAATATTTTATTTTCTCTATTAATAAGCGGTTCTATCAAACTTGAAAATACAATAGAAATTAAATCATGAATCGTGCTATCAATATTTAACTCAAGCTATGAACAAATGCAATAATGTCGAATTCAGAAGAGATGTATGCCTGAATATTTCAAATCGTCTTTTGGATCGACTTTTTTTTTTAGCTTTTTACTCAAGAAGATTCAATACGTGTCAATATCTGTAAAATCATCACGACTTCTCTAAAGATTTGGGAAAATACATTTGATCTGTTTTCTAGCAAGTGCTATTGGATTGGATTTTAATGAAAGTTATACGCCATCAACAAACTTGAAAAAGACAGAAAAATATATTTTGAAGGTCAAAATGAATTAAACTTATTTATTCCATATTATTTATCACACATTGCTGTATATATTTCAAGATATAAAGACTACTATCCCAACCCGATTTCTACTAAGGCAAACTCTGTCTTCAAAGCTATGTCCTCAAATATCTTTAAAAACTATCCATCAAGGTCTTACTAAATCCTCAAGGTTGCCAATACTTCAAAATCCAGTCATACATCTTCACAAAATTTAACCTGTCATTCCTCAACCCAATAGGGGAGTCCAAACGCAAACTTTAAATGTAGGTAATGACGATATACCTAGTCAAGACAACCATCAACAAGGTTAACAAACGGAAATGAAATCATGAGATATGCTATCAACATTTAACTTAAGGTATGAACAAATTCAATAATTGTCACATTCAGTATGTATGCTTGATTTTAAATCTTTTGGATTTCCTATAACTTTTTGAGCTGTCACCTTTCTCAATACGATTCAATATCTGTAAAAACAACACAACTTCTCCAAAGAATTGGAAAAATACATCTGATCTGTTTCCTAAAAAATGCTGTTGGATTGTATTTTTATCAAAGTTAGACATAATCGACAAACTTGAAAAAGCCAGAAAAAATATACTTTAAAGGCTAAAATGAATGAAATTTATTTATTTCATATTATTTATCACACCTTACTGTATATATTCCAGGATATAAGGACTACTATCCCAACCCGATTTCTACTAAGGCAAACTGTCTTCAAAGCTCTGTCCTCAAATATCTTTAAAAACAATCCATCAAGATCTTACTAAATCCCCAAGGTTGCCAATACTTCAAAATCCAGTCATACATCTTCACAAAATTTAACCTGTCATTCCTCAACCCAGTAGGTGAGTCCAAACGCAGACTTTAAATCGGGTATCGTTGATGAATTGATATCTGTCTTCTTTGGACTTTTACGGAATCTTTTACGTCTGTCTGTTTCTTTCCTCTCTTTTTACTTAGTTGTTTTTCGTAGAAGAAATGGATGTCGTTATTCTTATGTCTGTGTATGCATTATTTAATGTGAGAAGAAAATTCCAGTGGAAATTTCCGCTCTCTAAAGAGATTTAGTAATTTATAAAATTTTCGTCACGATTCTTGTGGCTGGAATTTTATATGTGAATCTTTAACCCTCCTGGTGGTTGTCTTGGCGCCTCTCGTCATTAGTGAAACTTACCAGATCTTGATGGACGAGATATCTCGTCGTTAGAAAAGCTGACCAGATCTTGATCTTTGAATCATAAACAAATCAGCAATAGCTTGATGACGTTATTCTTTACCTCTACACAAATTGGTCAGATCTTGATGGACGAGATATGTCGTCGAATACAATTGGAGGGTTAACAACATTTGCGAGGTATTATACATACACAGGGTTTTATATGCAGAACAATAACCTTTACAGTGCTTCCTTTCCTTTATTTCCTTCCATTTCCTTTATTTCTTACTAAATCTGAAATAAATTAATGCATTTTGTAAATACTGGTAAAAATTAAAATAACAACTTTTTCGAAATTTGAGAAAGCTAGCAAACATGTTCATAACACTGAAGACTTGTACAGCATGTGGAATGTCATTTGGAAATGATGCCTGCAGAATTGTACACATTAACTCACAGTTTCGACGAAATGTCTCGTCCATCAAGATCTGACCAATTTTGCTCATGAGAGTTATATCGTCATTTTATTGATCACGACGAGATTAAGATCTGGTCCGTTTTCGTAATGACGAGATATCTCGTTCATTAAGGTCTGGTCAGTTTTGGTAATGATGAGATACCTCGTCGAGACAACCACTATGAGGGTTTAGAAAATAATTTTCCCAGTAATATTAATTGTAGTCCTGAAGTTATATTCAAATTCACACCACTGACCCTAATAAGTACTAGCACTTAACTTGTTAGAAAAATAAGCGTTTTCAGTTAAAATTAAATCTTTTTCGGTTAATCTTTTCTTGTGACAACTATTTCGAAAAAAAGTGTTAAATGATGTGGCACTTAATTTGGGACAGATAAAGAAGTATTTATAATTTTTGAGTGCCAGTTTCAATATATTGAAACTACTCTTATCAGATGTCACATTAGTACATATTTTTTATATTTCTAATAAAACACGCAGACTGAAAATCTTAAAGTAACAAAGATAACTTAAATAAAAATTTAATAATCAGCTGAGGTCTGTACGGGGCACAAATTACGATCTTCATCAACAGTACTGTATGAACCTCTAAGACACGATGTAAACACTACCGACAAATCCGTAATTTAAGTATCGCGAATAGCTCACTATTTATGATCTGAGTAGTGTTGCTCTGATCAGAAGGCAAATTACCTTGGTGAGTTCATGTCTGAGCTCACCAACGTCATCTGACTTCTATCACAAATTCTTGCATAGTGATAACAATAGACTAGCTGGTTTCAATTGATGTACTGCGGCAGAATGCCATTCATAGGCCTTAGGGACGGGGAAACTTTGAATTATGTAAGGTACATTTCATTTCAAAGGTTTTAGCTTTGAACTTTTTACACCAAATTAATTGAGTGAAAAATTTTAAAATTTAAATTATGGACTTGAAATTATTTGTGCGTTTACAAATTGAAGTAATACCCAAATTTTCAATTTTTAGTACTGTTTTACTACAAAGTATCAATAAATTATTTCACAGTACGTTTTGATAGCCACTTTGGGGCAAAAGGGGTGCGTAATTACTGTTTTTTCTGTTCAGATCAATCAAAATTATACCTATTTCTTGTCAGATGTCAAAAAATGTAATATCTATACCTATTTTGGTAATTCGTTTATGAGAGAGAGAAGGGCCATGTGATGAGCAAGGTTGAAAATCGCTTCATTAGAGGATTAATTATTTCGACAACTCGAAATCACTGTTATCGCTTCCAGCAAAGAAAGAGACTGCGGTAACCTAGTTGGTAGAGTCGAGGATTAGCAACTGGAAGGTAGATAGTTCGAAACTCAATTCAACCAAAACACCGTCGTGTATGTGGGGACTGCTTAAATCCATTAAATCTGTTTTGTCCTCAAATGTCCTCACGTTGGCGTGGTATGGAATTATGGAGAGTGGGGTGCTAGCTTATGCTGCCTTCGTCATCTGACTATTGATCAAAATTAAGAGGACAACTCACAAGACGTTGACTATACCTGTTTTCCATTGCAATTATGTTCAAAGGATCCATGTCACCATGCTTGTTGTCCGTGGTTCTATTGAATATTACGTCATGAGGGTACTAATCATTTTCCTGGTTTTTAAGTGAGTCAGAACTGATTTTGGACTACTCTTAAAGTACAAGCACTTTATTTTTTACCAGACGTAATATTAAGATCATCGTATACCTGAGTGAGAATCACATGCATGAATATGGCCATCATATGCTTGAGTATGACTATGTAAATGGATATGACTCACATCTGCATGAGTAAGAATATCGTTTGCATGATTATGGTCATCGTATATATAGATATGGTGATTGTTTACCTGTCCTGTATATGAGTAACCATCATATGCATGAATATTAAAATTATGAAAATGAATTTGAAGATTATGAATATATATATGGCCATCGTGTGCATGGATATGGCTTTCGGGAATATGAGTATGAATAACGTTTGCATGACCATAGTGTATGAGTATGACCATGAGTATGTACAGGAGAGACGATTGTATGAAAGAATATGGTCATCATGTAAATTGATATGATCATCGTGCACATAAATATGATCAGCATGTACATAGATATGACTAGCATGTACATAGATATGATCATTGTGTACAGGGATATGGCCATCTTTTACATGGATATTGTTATGATTGACATAGATATGGCCATCGTGTATATATAAATAATGAAAATCCATTATCTGAGTGTGACCATTGTGAACTGGAATATGACCATCATGTATAGGACTTTGACCATCTGGTAATACGTTGTGTAAAAGTAACAAATATATCATTGATTCATATATTTTTAACATTCTGACCATTTTTATTTAAAAGGTCCAGGAGTAATATAATCGGAAAAGTCCTACCTCTGAAAAAATCATGTTTTTCAGTCCTAACACACTATACTTATAGGATTATATATAGAAAAGCAGTTGACATCACTGAGTAAAATATTTATTATTTATACACTCGAGAATTCTACTCACACTTTTTACTCTCAAAATATTTTTGGTCTTGAACGATGGTGGGTGTTATACTCTCACAGAAATGGAAATCCTCTTTTTTTACTATCAACAAATTCTCTATTCTGTGAATTTCTATGAAGTTAACAAATTCGTTTAGGTCGCGTTACATTGAATCGTATTGACAGATATACTTACATATTAGCTTTTATCATTAAACTGATGGCTTATGATTTAATGGTATTAATTTTTATCATTAAACCAAGAGCTGTTTTTATCGTTTTATATTGTTAATTTCATTTTATTCTGTTTGGTTGATATGTAAGGACGAATTTGCATTTATTGAAACATATCGGTGGACTGAGCAAACTTTTGTATTGATCCCGATTGTCTGAAATTCTAGTGTTGAGTCTAACAATTATTTATACCCAAGTCATATTTTGAAGCAAGAAATGTGGAAAAATTCAAGTTTTGTTTCCATATTTTTAACTGATTAACCCTCCTTGTGGTTGTCCTGACGAGGTATCTCGTCATTAGAAGAAAACCGACCGGATCTTAATTTCGTCATCATCAAAATATTGGCAATACATTGATAACGATATATCTCCTCAATTCAAAATTGGTGAGATCTTTGTGAACGCGATATCTCGTTGAAACCACGCGAAGGTTTCTGAATAATTGATCAACTTTAAGATTATAGTCTTTAAAACTTAGCATTTCAAACAATAATTCAATTTCACATCAAACTATATTTTATAGTTAGGAATATGGCAATAGTTATGCTTTTACTGTTCTTAAGTAAGCGTTTTTTATGCAAAATATAAGGTTGTTATTTAACCCTCAAGTGGTTCCCACGAGATATCTCGTCCAACAAGATCTGGCCAATGTCGATATCAAGATCTGGTCAGTTTTTTTCTAAGAACGGGATATCTCATCCATTAAGATCTGGTCAGTTTTGCTAATGACGAGTTACCTCGTGGAGACAACTACCAGGAGGGTTAAACAATGTATAGTGCCATATTTGGGGGAATGTGCTAAGTTTTACAAGATTTCATTATTGCTTTTTAATTTCTTTCGTCTCTTAACTCTCTGGGTCACCATATTTCCGAGTATTGAAGTCCTCTTTACCCCACAAAACATATAATGACTAAATAACCACATATGTATTAGTTGGAATAATCCTAGTAGGAAAGGGGGTGGGTATTTCAATTAACGTCACACTGGAGCAACACAACGGGCTATTGGTGACGGTCCGGGATCAATCCCAAAGGGAAAGATCCGAGGACAACACCACGTAATTTTGAACCACGGTCAGATGACGAGGCAACACCTGAGCTGGCACCCCACTCTCCAAACTTCCACACCACGCCAACGTGAGGACATTTGAGGCCACGACAGATTTAACGTGCACCAGCCCCCTTTGTACACGACGGTGTTTGGCTGGATTCGAACTCGCAACCCTTCGGTTGCAAGTCCGTTACTCTTCCAACCGGGCCACCGCGGCCCCCCTAGTAGGAAAGAAAGATCCTATGGAGCAGACTTCAAAACTGACTAGGATAATGCAAGGCAGACTTCAGGCTGTAGAACAGAGGTATGCGCATGAACCTCTTATATTATTCAATATGACTCTGTATTCCCACTTCTATTATTCAATTTCAGATCTTTAATACAGGCTAAGGAACATTAATTGAACGGAGTTAAAATACATTCCCCATTCAAATAACAATTTGGACGCTATCTCATACATAGAATATTCATACTTTCCATTTGTATCTAAAAAAGGAATGTCGTAATTTGGGGTATATGCATTAGGTTTCGGGGTTCTACGTGCTCTCTAAACGAAATGTTAAAATGTTGTAAAAGGATATGTAAATGAATTCGGTAAATAACCAAAGAATAAAGTAACATCTAAGGTCCCAAATTGTGTATACATTTATTACTTATTTCAGTTCTTTCCGTTATCATATAAACTCATTTCTTGGCGAAATATAGTATTTCTTCAAATCTTTTATTATGATAATCTTGATGTACCCAATTCAGTTTTATAAATGTTCAGTCGTGGATCATTACTAAAGACTGAGAACTATAGATTTAGATAAATATAATTATGTTTCCTTTACGGATGATTAATTAGTTTCTCGAGTTTCATCTTTCCCATTTAGAGTATCCTCACGTTTATTTTTATTTACTCACATATATACGTTTCTGTTATTCTCAAGTATGTTGTTATAGTGTAGCATAAAACGACAAAATTGAAAAATTGAAACTCTTGTTATGCCAAAAATTTTATACAGATGTTTTACTTATACATACTCTATCCATAAGCATCTAAACCAGATTCTGGCAAAATATATTTAATGATATTTTGTATAATTTGAGATAATCTCAGTTTATATGGATTTAGTTTTAGAACTTTTCAGTTTCTTAAGACCCAGACCACACAGCCTAGCGAATCCACAAACTGAAAAGCTACTCGAATGGCGGCGATTTTTATAATCTAACATAGATCCAGACCACGTAACCGAACCTCTTCACAGGGTGGTACGGTGAATCGCAAGGATATACGTCCGCATGGCTTCTTACAACCTGACGAAGACCAAGACCAGCCTATAGACAGATGCAATTCCAATATCCGAGCTATTCAAGAGTTTGTCTGGAGGACCTTCGTCAGACTACAGGTCCGCATAGCCACTTATAACCTGAAAAAGACCCAGATCACGCAACCTGATCTATACACTGGGTGTAAGGCTACTCTTGGTGGCGATCGGCAGGAACTTCGCCGTGCTGTATGAGGTCCCCAGGGCATCTTGTAACCTTACGTAGACCCAGATCAGATTCAAGAGTTTGTCTGGAGGACCTTCGTCAGACTACAGGTCCGCATAGCCACTTATAACCTGAAAAAGACCCAGATCACGCAACCTGATCTATACACTGGGTGTAAGGCTACTCTTGGCGGCGATCGGCAGGAACTTCGCCGTGCTGTATGAGGTCCCCAGGGCATCTTGTAACCTTACGTAGACCCAGATCAGATTCAAGAGTTTGTCTGGAGGATCTTCGTCAGACTACAGGTCCGCATAGCCACTTATAACCTGAAAAAGACCCAGATCACGCAACCTGATCTATACACTGGGTGTAAGGCTACTCTTGGCGGCGATCGGCCGGAACTTCGCCGTGCTGTATGAGGTCCCCAGGGCATCTTGTAACCTTACATAGACCCAGATCAGATTCAAGAGTTTGTCTGGAGGACCTTCGTCAGACTACAGGTCCGCATAGCCACTTATAACCTGAAAAAGACCCAGATCACGCAACCTGATCTATACACTGGGTGTAAGGCTACTCTTGGCGGCGATCGGGAGGAACTTCGCCGTGCTGTATGAGGTCCCCAGGGCATCTTGTAACCTTACGTAGACCCAGATCAGAAGCCTATCCTTAGGATGTAAGCCTATTCAAGAGGTGGCCAGTTGTATAGTCTGGCTATAAGAGATTCGAATGACCCTTTACAGTCTGACGAAAACCCATACCATCCAGTCTAGCCTATCCGCAGAGTGTAAGGCTAATCAAGGGGAGATTTTTCTTCTTAGTTTGAAGCGCGACCCCTCCTCACCGACTGATATGTCATTACGGATCAAATTAGAAAAACTTCAGAATTATTGGCATGAGGTGAGAAATAGGCCGCTTAGATTTTGTGCCAACCGGTGTCTTGTGCGATAACTGCGTTTTGTGAAGGGAGGTCCTCGCAAATATGCATCCCAACAATTTAGATTGTTAGTTTACCTCCATCTGGCAAATCTGCCTGCTGGCTCAAAAACCCTTTTTGTGATCAGTATTATCTGGTTCACGATATCTATCAATCGCGTTGATATGTTGAATATACTTTCAATAAGAGCAGTGCCCAGATAACGGGAAAGGACTTTTAATAACAGACTTGCATTTGCATTACGTGGAAGAGAAACCAGAAAAACCTTCCGTAGTCGGGTGAGTAGAGACATTAAGTTTACTTGGGTGCAACTCAAGACACCACCGAGAACCTTGAATTTAAGTTTGGCAGGCCGCTGTGATGTGTACCTACGCTGCTTAGTGCCCTGGTAAAGAGCCACTGCAAGTCCTCTTCTAGCCTTGCTAACACATAGATCCTACAACCAAGCCTATCCATGGGTGTAAAGCTTTATCGAAGGGCGATCGGGAGGACTTTCGCCTTGCTGTAAGAGGTCGTATAAGAATGTAGTCTCGCCGTGCTATAAGAATGTTACAAAGACCCAGAACACCGATCCTCGCCTATCCACAAGGTATAAGGCAAGTCGTGGGGGAAGGTGACGGTAGGAAGGATTTTCTTTAAGCTATAAGGTCCGCTGAGGCACTTATCGGCTGATGAAAACCCAGACTCTCCCTAGTCTATTTTATTGATATGGTGTTAGGCTCCTCGAAGGAGTATCGAGAAGACATTTGTTAGAAGATTACGGATTCGCAGTTCCTCTTGTAGACTAAAGAAGCTCAGCCATACCGTCAAATTACAAAGAGTTTACATGAAACAAATGATGCTTAAGATAATCAAGATCCTAGTCCAGTCCAATCCGAAAAACTACCTAACTCCGGTAGACCAAATAAAAATAAATAAATGAGAAATGCAATAATTAAGTGAAACGAATAGGCATTATATTAAATGAATTATACATGATGATGCACTAGTCCTGTGTATCAATCCTCCAAGTAGTTTCGACGAGATATCTCGTCCATCACGATCTGATTATCTAAACACATGACGAGATACCTCGTTAAGACAAAATTGAAGAGATGGATATCCAACCAGGAAAAACAAACTGTCCATTGCCCAGAACTACTGACAATTTCGAACAGGGTTTTGCATCAGGAGTCCAATATGGAACAGTCTTCGACAAAAATATAAACCACCAAGAGGATTAACTGGGATTACAATCTTGTAGAACTTTTTCTTTTCCATTAACAGCCCCATACAATAGATGCATGTTGGTCATATCGAAATTCGTCTAATGCTCCAAGACGTACGAAATGTGCGTTATGAATGAGGAAGCTGAAAAATGGACGATTTGCAAATGCTTCAGACAACGTCCTCTAACACCTACATGTAATAATTGAAACCATACATTCTTAGACAAAGCATGTTTATTTTAGATGCTACACGATGTTCATTTCATTACATCTTGATACATGAGTTCGGAGTAAACGCCGATTTCACTATGTCTTCTATAAATCAGGGAAATAATATACATAAAATGAGCATTAGAAGAAACAGTAAGAATAGAAAACGAATCACATTTTCTTAATTCTCTAAAAATGTTCTCTCCAATGCAGTCGAATGAGATATGCACCATAGTCTCTTCCCATCAATGCAAATAAGACAGTTGCATTAAATACAAATAATATGCATTTTGTAGAATAGGTTCAAGTGTGTTACAATCGGAATTAATTATTAGTTCTGGGGATAATTATAACACCTGAGAACGGGATTCAGAAAAGTTTATTGATCGCAAGCGCAAATAATTAGAAACAGCTTCTCTTGCACCATCTTTCCCATAGTATCCTCACAGTTTTTATCTAAAAGCGAGAGACTTACGACATACCTTTGGGCATCAGGTGTCGCCGGAGCCTCAAATCGATCGGGTGATCATTTCAACACCGGCTCAAGAGAGCCCAAAGACCGGGAGAAAAGTCTCCGGTTCCCGAAGCGAAAAATAAAACTTTAAAATTGCGACTTGCCGTGATTACAGACGTCTCAAATGAAGCAGTTACGTGTAAAATGGTACTTGCTCGGGGTACTCAAGTTCCCAGAAATATTTCCGAACAGCTCGAATGAGGGGAAGCTTTGTTTCCTGAGTGCTTTCCCAAAAGCGCCTCGCTTTATTTACTGCGTTAGAAAGAAGTGGTGATATGCGTTTGGTTAAGTAAAGATGGCGACAGTTTTCTGAGTTCTTAAGTATCAGCATTTAATTAGCTGATTATTTTCGTAAATAATATTTAAATGAGCTCTTTTCAATGTCGAATGTTCTGTTTTTGTAATGCAACCATTTGTGTTCTTAAGTATCGGTATTTAATTATAGTTTTTGTTAAATTTGTTAAAGGATGTTCCGTAGAAGGGTTTTCCAAAAAGTATGTCAACTGAGCTATTTTTGTTATGAATTCAACGCCGTAATATAAGTTAATTTCGAGATGTCTTAGTGTATCTCACTGTTTTAATTCTGATCGAAAAATGCGGTTCTTATGCGCTATTTAATTAGACGTAAAATTTCGTTAAATTGATTCTAATTTTTTTCAGATTATATTAGAAATATAACTATTGTATATCCCTAGCATTTATTAATTCGTAAGAAGTAATTAGTTAATTGAGTTTTCAAACTTCAGCAAATTGGATATATCCTGAAAGGAACTGTTTCATATGAACTCCAAAAAAGCTATTTTTAAGGTCTTATATCTGTTTATTAAATTATGACTAGAGAAAGCTAAGGTTATGTATATACACCAATAAAACCATTATTAGTTTTATATATCTAGTAGCGGTTGTAATTTGCGGTTGTCTTTTGCTTATAACATTCGTTAATTTATTTATACATAAACACTGATTCATTTCCATATACATATACATTAATATGAATTTTTGTATATACAATATGCTGATGAAACTATGGTATTGCAGTTTTTATGTATTTAGTAACTATATAGTTTAGTAGCATTATAGTGTGTGGTAGTCTTTTGTTGATAATAGCACATATTAATTTACTTCTAACGTATACTAATAAAGTGATGGTACACTAATAAAATAATTTTTATATACCATTGGTTATACAGAGGCTGTACGGACATATTTTGAACGATTTTGATGAGCTGTAAAAAAATTGTATGCTACGAAATAATTTTATTTTCATAGCAGTTAAATAGTTAAAGTATAACTTATCGTCTGCTAACTAAGAGTTTTGTTTACTTTCAAAATGGCGCTTTTAAATAAGCAATGGATGGAAGGCTATCTTTCCTCTCTTTCCGAAGAGAATTAAGCTTATTCAATTATTCAAAAACGCTGTAAAATCATGGTTTTTCGATATACAAAGGTAAGATAATTAATATTATTAATGAGAAAGGAAAAAAATTTAAAAGTGGAAAATACTTCCATAAAGGTATCCAAAAAAGAAAAAAATTCTGAGAATATTTGTAAGTTAAGATCTTTAATTTTAAGAGAATCCTCCAAGTCAAAGGACTATAGCAAAGTGAACGCGAGAACTTTCTCTAAGAGATTTGTAATTGTTGCCGGTTTTGCATATAATGGGAAATTTAAAGTAAAAAGAGGGGGAAATGTAAAAATCAACTCCCACATACTATCAAGACCATATTTTATCCTCAATATTCAGAAAAGAAATACCATATCTTTACCCACAGTACTAACAATCAGTAGAAATGCATCAGGGTAAAGCAAGCAACCACACATCTAAATCGACTATTAAATTCTTGGAAAAAATGGAACAAGAAACTGGTATCAAGTCAATAACCCTTTACTGATATTCCTGCTAAATCTCCAGATGTTTCACCCATGGACTTTTGTGCTTTTGAACTTTTAAAAAGGGCATTATCGAAACTTCGACCCAAAACCATTCAAGGACTGGAAAACTGTGGAACAAAAATGGGACAAAATACCACTGTCGATACTACAAGTCATTATTATCATGGAAATTAAAGTGTAGAAAGATAGTTAACAATAAGGGCTATCATATGGAAAATTTAAAACCCAAAAATTTCATGTAAAAAATTGAGCTTCAGTCCATTAAAATTGTTCAAAAAATGTCCGAACAGCCTCTGTAGTTCGCGATATAGTCCTTTGATCATAGCACATACTAATTTACTTCTACAAGTACAAAGATAAAACGATGATTAAAATTTTATTTATTTATTTATTATTATTATTATTTTATTATGAAGCGTTTATTGTTTGCGGTTAGTTTTTTATCATAGCATTAACTAAAACACTTATATATATATATATATATATATTTATAAACCCATGATTACAATTCTTAAGCGGAACAAATTAATTAACATCAACTTTTAAGCACTGAAAAAACAGTTTTCAAAGTTTATTAAGAATTTAAAATCCTAAGTCACGATATTAAAAACAAAAACATTTTTAAAATTATTAACCCAAAATATAAATTTACATATTAATTTAGCTTTAAAAGCCAGAAGATGAACGTTTGTTTTCTTGAACATGTAAACTAGGGTGGTATAATTAAAATACTTTTAATCAAGAGTAAGTTTTTTTTTCTTTGTATTGTTAATTGAACTTAAATTTTCGGAGTACTTTGTGCTACGTTTATGGAAAAAACATTTAAGTTCTTTATTAAAAGACTCATAGTTAAGTCAGTTGCTGTCTTAAACTATGAGAGGCATTTTCTATGAAAGTAAATGTACACTCATGTCCAAAAGTTAAGCATAATTCGTTCCCAAACGGTAATAAGTTCCCAAAACGGTGGTAAACTACATTTTAGGGTTACTCTGATATGAATCATGCTACAGCACTTGAACAGCATAAATAAAATCTTCATAGACCGATTGGTTTGTTCGTTTACACAGAAATTCCCTCTCAAATCACGCATTTAGATAATTCACTTAATGTATAATAGAAACGTTAAGCAGCTAAATATTTGACTGGCATAGTTTAAAATTGAGTCGAATTTAAAACACATACCTTTCCTTTACTCCAAGAACATCACAGAAAAAGCGTCAAGACTTAAACATCGGAGCTTAACCGAAAACAGCGCAGTTAAAGCTAATTTTTACGTCTTCCCCAACTCTGAGAACGACGTTTTCCCCTAGAGATTCTCAGGAACTCGTTTCTATTTGTCGGAATACATCGTTTTCAATTAGAAGCAGTTGCCGAGTAACTGACGCAAAACCCAAAGGAAGCACAAAGTGTTAGACGACAGAAACTACGCGCTCACAAATGATCTCATTTGCATGCGAATTCGAAATGAGTGAATGGGTTTCACGCTGTGTCTACATTGAGATTTGATTTTGGCGTTTATGTTTGATCTAAAATTGAGAGCTAAAGTGAAGCAATTATTTTTCGATGAGTGGAATTGATGTGTGGGTTTTAGTTTTATCCATTTGGAAGTGGTGTTTCGTTATTAATTGGGGAGAATTGAATAATTGTTTGCTAGTATGGATGTTTTTATTGTATGTTTGGACACTAAATTGCTCATTTCTAGAGTGGTCGGTACTCCTGTTAAACTCCTGTCTTCCGGAGTCGTTTCGATACAGTATATAAATAGTTTCAAGTAAAGGTAATATATAAGCGACATACGTAGTATTTTTAGTTTTAGCTAACATAACCCTAAGTGAATTATATATGAAGTTATGTTCCAGTAATATAATAAAACTGTTAAACAGAGATAGCAATTACAAGAAAACATTAAACCTCCAAGTAGCTAGGCGGGGATATCTCGCTAATCGAAATTTTGCTAATGACGAGATATCTCGTCATCAAGATATTTCCGATTCTTTTGATGATGACGAGACCACGATTTAGTCAGTTTTCTTTTAATGACAAGATATCTCCTCCATCAAAATCTGGTCGGATTTGCTAATGACGAGACACCTGTTAGAGACAACCACCAGGAGGGTTAAAGTTTATTTTGCAATAAATTTCTAAAGCTTATGATTATGCTACAAAAAAATTAAAGTGCGTATGTTGTCAAACTCGTTGAATACACATAAAGCAACGAAATTTAGAGAAAAAGAAATTAGTTAATTTTCTTAGCAAGACAATATTTTTGCAGATTTAAAAAAATATGTTATATACATACCTTTTCTACAATTAACTCAATTATAAGCATTTTTTCGGCAGCATACACGCTTCATTTATTTACTGAACAACATATTTTGCATTTTATTGCATAGAAAATTACTCTTTTTAATTTCACGTATCCTGCGTATTAAATGGGACCGCAGCGGCCCGGTTGGAAGAACCACGTATTAGCAACCAGAGTGTTTCGCGTTCGAAATTAGATCCAACCAAAAACCATCCGGGAGGGGATGAGTTAAATCTGTCGTGTCCAAATGTCCTCACGTTGGCGTGGTGTGGAGAGTGGGATGCCAGCTCAGGTGTTAACCTCGTCATCTGACCGTGGTTGAGAATTACGTGGTGTTGTCTTCTGACCTTTGCCAGTTGTCAATAACCGTTGCGTTGGTCCATTGCGACGTTAATGAAAGTACCTACCTGCATATCAAATGAGTTTTTCACACTTGGAAAATTTAAAGGACCTTAACTTCACTTAAAATATGTCTACCTGCAAAGCAGTCATTCACCCAATATATTCTACATCCTATTCTATGCCTAGTGACATAATTCGTCATCTAACCGTGGTCCAGAATTACGTGGCGTTGTCCTCGAATCTTTACCTTAGGGTTTGATTCCGGACCGCCACCAATAGCTTGCTTTGTTGCTCCAGTGCGACGTTAATTAAAGTACCTACATATCTGAGTGATATAAATAGAAATTATTCCGGGTATAGTCAGCAGCATCTGTGTCACTTTCTACTAGTTCTGATTTATTTTCGTGTGATACAGTTTCATTATCGAATCTAAATCTAAACAGGAGAGCTCAATAAGCATCAACACATTCCTTTTGGAATAGTTCTCGCAATAGATTTTTCCAATTGCTGTAGAATGTTTCGTGCAAGTCAACGTTTATGGGTCTCATAAGTGGAAAAATCACATGCTAATAACGTGATAGTTGGAATAATAATTGATTTGTTATTCTATGGTTTTATTTTGTTGAATGAAATCTATGTAGACTGAAATCCACCAGCTGTCGAAAAGACACCTGGTCGTTCTAAGTAAATTTAGCTGTATAATTTTTCTAAAGTGAGTTATAAAAAAAAATATTCCGCTGTGTGCTTACAATTGTCGTAATACGACAAGAAATTCAAAAGGAAGAAAGCAACATACTTCGGTGTCAAAATGACTTAACAACCGTTCTAGATTCCAACTTGTTAGTCTTGTTAAAGACTAAAATTCCTGAGACAGACCCCTAGAGAGCCTCATGAACTCTTCGATTTGTCGGAATACATTGTTTTCAATTAGAGTCAGGTACCAAATAAATGGCTCAAAACCCAAAGGAGAAACACAGAATATCAGACTACAGCAACTACGAGGTCCCAATTGATCTCATTTGCATGCGAATTCAAAACGACTGAATGGGTTTAACTTTCTGCATTGAAATTTGATTTTTGCGTTCTGTTTGGTTTTAATTTGAAAGCCAAAGAGGCAATTATTTTTCAATGGGTGCAGAATTGATGTGTAGATTTGAGTTCTATCCAATCGGTAGATAGGTAGGAGGGTATTTTAATTAACGTCGCACTTGAGCAACACAACGGGCTATTGGCGACTGTCCGAGAATCAAACCGAGGACACCACATAATTTTGAATCACGGTCAGATGACGAGGTCGCACCTGAGCTGGCACTCCACTCTCCAAACTTCCACACCACGCCAACGTGAGGATATTATAGGCCATAATAGATATTTAACGTGCACCAGTCCCCTTTGTATACGACGGTTTTTGGTTGGATTCGAACTGGCAACCTTCCGCGCGGTTTCTAATCCTGTTACTCTTTCAACCGGGCTACCGTGGCCATCTAAACATTCGGAGGTGGTGTTTCGTTACTGGTTTGATAGAATTGTGTAAGTATATTTATCTACCAGCACGCGTGTTTTTATTTATTGTTTGCGGACTACATTGCTTAAACTAGCATATTATTAGACTGGCAATCATTATTTTTATTTGCACCGTACTGCATTAAATCACAATAAAAACAAAACGTCTGACTCTGTTGCAGCTATTTTCAAACGGTGAGCTTCACGGTTGGTAAAACGGTTTCAATTGGCGTAAGATCTATTCCATTTCATTGGTTAAATTCTGAAATTTTAACAAGTGTTCACAAATAATTTTAAGTAATATCCGTATAAATAATTCAGAGCAGTACTTTTTGAATTAAAAATTATTAATAAATTGCTTCAAAAATTTTATAAACACTTTACAGCAAAAATGGAAGATGATTATTATTCTTTTTATGAATCAATTAAAGTTATGCCTAGATTTTTGTCAGACCAGCAAAATTTTTAATCCATCTCCTCGTATACCACTGAATTTTAATAATTTAGTCATGGTTCTAATGATATGAAAGATGTCTAAAATCTAATCTTGGCAATTATCCTTCATCACATCGCATTAAGTTGCACGAGTGCACGAATTTCCGTAATCATGACATACATTTATTACAATTGATTACCCCTATCACACAATTAAAGTTACCTACAAATACATCTTCAATTGCTGTTTTCTATATTCTCTTCATTAACCTTGAGAAAAGTCTTGTATTATTTACTTCTTTCTGGAAGGGAATAAATAATGCAAGACATCAAGATAATCAAGATGTAAATAATTTCGGATGAATTACAGCGTCTCGCATCGCCAAGCAATTTATTTTCCCCATGCACAATTGTAATAAAGCTATGGTGATATCGATTTCTATAATTTGAATAATTTAGCATATCTCAAAACTCATCTAAATTAGGTGAAATATTTCAAGCCAATCTTGTTAAGTTTGAATCTATATATCTTAAGCCTCAAAGACGGTACTGAATTTGTGTGCATTTTGAATGTATGAATGGAATAAGTAATGGCATTTCAAACAATTACAATGTTACAAAACAAGTAATTAAAATGAACGAAATATACTGGAACTTTCAACAATATCAGCGAATAATATGCGTTACTACTAACGAATGAAGAGGCATTAAACATTAAGGAAAAATATATTTGATGTGAAGGAAAATAAATATTATGATGCTATATCTTTTTATTGCAAAAACATGTTATGCACTAAAGCTATTTTTCCATTATTTAAGCAATGAATTATGATCATTTAACGTTTAAGTAAATAATGGAAATAATGCTATTGCTTTTGTACGACTCGTCGAAAATTGAAAATATAATTATCTTATGAAATAAAAATAGTTTCATATATTGCAACTATTCAATGCGGTAAGTGCTCTGCTTTTTAATGAGACTCATTTAAATTAAATGTATTATTTCATTATTCACATCGTACTTACCAGTACTTTGCTTTTTCTGTACAATAATTAGAGTCGCTGGGTTCAGGGGATTTGCCTTCTACGCTAGCAACCAGCGAATTGTAGGCGACGCAGGTTCGATTCTTTCAACCTTCCGTGTGTACATTTCTCTCTTATGTGGCAGTAAATATTTTCTTGGGTGTGTATGTGTATGTTCATTTATTTTGCGTTGTCTGTCTTGCCTTTGCATAGGTCAATCAAATATTGTCCTTGCACCATGAAACAACCCATCCAACTCTTAAAAGTACAGTGTTTCAAAACTCCCTGTACTAGCATTAAAGAGAGGCAGGAGCTTAACATTAAACCGTATTCACATAGCGATGTTTGTGAGTACGGTCTGCACAGAGTTGTGACCCTGTTTCCGTACAAACCTGCCAACTGCCACGATACCCAACAGCGCCCCCTGGTATATCCAGGAAGCATTTGAGACATGACATCACCATGTAACTAAGGGTTTAATTATGCGTTGTATTCCTTCCCCTTATGTACACTAAGATTTTAAACACCCTGAATGTTTGAAAAGTCTGAAAATCTTCCTGTCCATTAAGAGACAAGCTCGCATTTGTTGAATAGGTTATTCTGTGGTATGAATTTAACAACTTGAATTTGCCCCCGAACTATGCTATCGATATCATGAATGTTGATTCTAACATACCAACAGAATAACCGGTCCTCACGGACACATCTTTACGTGTGTACGGGCATCACAACGCTGAGGTACCCGAGTGATATTTTCAACCTTTCATTTTTACCCTCGCCTACTCTTCGAATTTTTGCTTTTTCTTCCTTCCCCATTCATTCTGTTTGTCTTGCGATTGGAGAAGCCTGGCCAAATATTGCCCTTGTGCCATAAAACCCGAAAACAACCAACTAGAATAATCGAAAATTCATCGAGATGAGAAGGGAAGAACTATTTTCCAGTTGTAAACGTCGACGTATGGGATAATTAAGATAACGAATAAAGATATACAGGGTCTACTGACTAATTCGATAAATTAATTGGATCAAAATGTTTTATCTAAGGAAGGAAAAGCGATGTAAATACAAAGGAACTATATAGATCAAGAACTAAGAGGATGAAATATTTAATGAAATATATATACTCACAAGCAAATCTCTCTCTAATGTTATCAACAAGCTATGTCAGAATGCACATTCAGCTCTAATTGACCTTATATCCTTTGAGACTTGCCTACAATGTTTAAATAGGGAAAAAATATTATAGATTAACATACATTTTTATGTTGTTCCCTTGTTAGCATCAACCTTAAAAGTTTCCAAGCAAGAAATAATTACTTTATACTAATTACCTTTTCTAGAGATAAACAACGATGAAAAACAAATACCTGCTGAACATCTTGTTTAATTATTGGGCCTTCAAATAGGGATGGTACAGTTCGTAATTCGACATTTTTTCCCGATTAAAATAATCAGCCATGAACATTCTGGAATCATCTCATGCAAAGTGACTTGTGTTAATAAACGATTTTCGTCAATATTTAATTAGTAATTAGAGGATTTCTCCTCAGCGATTGTTATTAGAGAGAAATGCTTTTGAAATAATTAGTCTAATCCCGTCGAAACAAACGGAGAAACCGGTTTTTTTATTGTTTTATAAATCTGGATATCAGTAAAATGTCATTTTATTTTAATCTGAATGGATTTCTCAGATAAGCATTATATTTAATTCCAAATGCCGAATATTCTGAATACCAGTGCCAATTATCAGAGTTGGGAAATCAAACAGGTTTAATGATGAAACAAACATATTTAGTTCAAATGGTTGTCAAATAAGAACTAGAGTTTAAAATAAATATCAATTTTGTAGGAATGCATCTTTACTTCCTGGTGGTTGTCTCGACGAGTTATCATTAGCAAAACTGACCAGTTCTTGATGGGCGAGATATCTCGTCATTAATAGGAAACTGATCAAATATTGATCTCGTCATCATAAAAAATCTGCAATATCTTGATGGAGAGATTTCTCGTCATTTGTAAAAATGAAATATTGATGGTCGAGATATCTCATCAAAACCACTTGAAGGATTAAAGCATCGACATGACAAATTTAAAATGTGAGAGAAAAACGAAATTTCTAGCCCTTTGAAGGTTGTGAGATGTCCAAGTAGTGTAGTAGTGTTTCTACCCCACAGCTCACAATGACTCAATAACCTCATCGATTGGTTGAAAGAATCATAGGAAAGATTCTATTGTTTAAGAAGGGTCAAAATTGTTTAGAAGTCTTGTAGAGAAGACTATAGGTTGCAGGATAGATATATGCGTCTGAACCCCTTAGTGGTTTAACCATCCTGGTGGTTCTCTCGAATAGGTATTTTGTCATTAGCAAAACCAACTAGATCTTGATGGACGAGATATATCGTCATTAGAATAAAACTGACTAGATCTTGATATTGTCATCATAAAAATAGGCAATATATTTATGACGAGATATCTCGTCATTAGCAAATTGGACGAGATATTTCGTCGAAACCACTTGGAGGATTAATAAACATTCCAGGATGTTTACAACACCTACGCGTGAAAATAGTTTTGTCCAATTTATTTGTTACATTTGGATACACTCTATACCCTAAATTAATTTACCAGGAGGTAAAATAATCACGATTTAATTGATATTTAATTCAAGGAAATGTTTCGTACAGTTGAGAAAATTAAATTAAACAAGCTGAAACATTTCAATTTTTAATTTTTTATTGAACTTAATACAGTATTCTTGATCATCCGAGGTAATGTCATTAGAGGCCATCTGGGATAAGCAAAAACTCGGATGATACGAATGTAGTTGCGAAAACAACAAATTCGAAATGCAGAAACAGTTTCTGTATTACATGTTACTATTACTGCTTCTGAAAGATTCACAAAGCTAGGATTAAGAATAATTCAAACTCGGATTTATGTTACAGTATGTATTTACTGTGATAATTTTAGAATACGTCTGGACTTCAGTTTCGTATCATTTTAACTATATTGGGAAAACATTCTTGAAAATCTGTTTTGCAGCACTTTCTCGCTTCTTGATATAAAGTATACACACTTCTGCTTCATATTTTATTTAACGCTTGTTTCGACAAGGTATCTGTACAAAACCTATAACGTCTAATCAGATCTTATTGCACGAGGTATCTCGTTATTAGAAGAAAACTGAGATCTTGATCTCGTAATCATCAAAATATCAGCAGTATCTTGATGGCGAGATATCACGTCACTATCAAAATTGGTGAAATCTGAATGGACAAGGAATCTCGACGAAACCACTTCGAGGGTTAAAACTGGATATCAAATTCAGCTGGAATAACACGGACTCAAGCTTCTACCTTACTAGATAATTGTCTTCTTATTTTAAATATTCTTGTAATTGGAAGTATATACCTTGGACTAACAACTGCATAGATGAACACCATGTAAATACTACCCAATACGTCTTGTATTTTGATGCATGTATATTGCTTACATAAATATTTCTATAGAAGAGAAACATAATTGTGTGTGTCACTGTGATTACATTGGAGGACTCAAGCAGTATAGTGGTGCTACATTAATGTGTATGTTCTGTAATAAAGGAAATAAAAACAAGATATTCAAGGATATCCAAAGAATTTTTGATTGTTTGAATGAAAGCTACGATCCAAATGGTTTCAACGACATATATCGTCCATCAATATCTGGTAAATTTTACTAATGGTGAGACGTCGAGACAAAACAGCCCTACTACAAGGAGAATAATGGGGCAATCGAAGAATAATAAAAGCAAACTATGCCATAATAACTACAACATTAAGCATAGTGTAGTATATTATAACATAAATATTACCGATGTTCTTAACCCTCGAAGAGTTTCGACGAGATAACTCGTTTATCAAGATCTGACCAATTTTGATAATGACGCTATATCTCGTCTTATAGTTGATACTTTCATGCGTCAATCAGATAAAGATTTCAGATTTGATCAGTTTTCTTCTAATGATGAGATGTCTTGTTCATCAAGATCTGGTCAATTTTCTTCTAATGACGAGATATCTCGTTTATCAAATCTCATCTATCAAGAGATATCTCATCTATCAAGGTCTGATCAGTTTTGTTAAGGACGAAATATCTCGTTGAAACAAAACTGCCCTATTACTCCAAAGGGGAAGATTCAAGTAGGAAAAAACAAATGTGGCTTGCCCAGAACTGGTGGCAATTTCGAACTTGTGTTTGAGATGGGCTACTACAGGCAGTTTTTGACACGAAGATAAACCAAGAGGAGGGTTAATACCTGAAAGTTTAAGATAACTTGACCTTTTGAATTATAACTAATCATTGCAATTTCTATTTTTTTAAACTTGAACATTGTTCTTAAAATGTGTGAAGTGTTTCTTATATCATTATGTTAACCATTGACTTTCATTTGACGTTGGCAATAAAACCTGTCAGTTAACCATCTATGTGGTTGTGGTTTCAACGAGATATCTCATCTATCAAGATCTGATCAGTTTTGCTAATGACGAGATACCTCATTGAGACAAAACTGCCATATTACTCCAAGTGACAAACACATTTATCTTTGCCTGGACCTGATGACAGTTTGGAATAGGTGTTTGCATAATAGGCTGGACACTGCAAGACAGTCTTTAAAGCAGAGGTAAGCCATCAGGAGGGTTAAAATGTTTATAATGCCATGCTATTAAATCAAATTGCGATTTCATTCCTCAACAAACTGTAGAAAAATGGAGTTTTGCATTTAGTAAATGCATCATTGAAACCATGAAAACACTATAACTTTGCTTTCCAACAAATATAGCAATTATGCAATACTGAGAATAAACTGGAATTGAATAGATAAGCTTTTTGCATTTGTACTACCGCTTTTAGAATAAATTATAAATTCTTGAATATCATTGGTAGTACTATTATGCAATTTAAATTGTTGATCACATAGCTTTCACCAACAAACTTTTATGAATACAGATTCGGCATCATACATTATCCAAAGGCGACAGCTTTTGTCTGCTTGAGGCTTGTTTGATCTTAGCTAACACATGATTAATCGTTGCGGAAAATGTAGACCATCAGAATCATCTGAAATGAGTTTCATTAATTATTAAGCTAACTTGATTCAGATGGAAGTTAGCAATAAAGATTGCATTTGTCTACTTAATGGGTACATTGCAGTTCAGTATTCAGATGAACTGTAGAAATAAAAAAGTTTTGCTTATGATGTCTGAGATAACAATATTTTGAAATAAAATTATTGATAGGATACACACTACATTATTAACCATCCAAGTGGTTTCGACGAGATATCTCGTCCATAAAGATCTGACCAATTTACTAATGACGAGATATATCATCAAGATTCATATCCTCGATTGTGCGATACATTATTAACCCTCCAAATGGTTTCGACGAGATATCTCGACCATCAAGATTTTATTAATTTACTAATGACAAGATATTTCGTCATCAAGATACTGTCGATTGTTTAATATTGTCGAAATCAAGAGCTGGTCAGTTTTTTTCTAATGATGAGCTATATTTACCATCAAGATCTGGTCAGTTTTTTTAATGATGTGCTATATCGACCATCAACATCTGGTCAATTTTGCAAATGACGAGATACCTAGTCAAGACAGCCACATCTAGGCTTAAACATTACCGGCAATCGATCCTTAAATCAAATGGAGGAATTTTCTAACGTATGTGGATTCGCAGAGAAATTTCTTGTTTCTTAAAATAGGTTCTACTTGCTAAATAATATAGAAAATACATAATAATAAATCAAATTTCCGAAAGCTAAGAAAATAACTATTTAAATGTTTTAATTCCAATATCTATTATAAGATATTGATTATGAAATACCTGTTGCCTCTTTCTGGCCACATGTTTGTGTGAACATCTAGCTTACCAAATTGGAGTGTAGAGTTTTGATTAATACATTCTCTCACAAATGAGCAGTATATCTTAGTTTCATTTTAATTAAATTATTAATTAACATGTTTAACTTTAATAACTTTGTATTTAAATGTAAACTTTAAACTTAGAAAATGTATCACTCAATAAACTCTTATGATTTTCAATCATTATTTATGTTTGCCGCTTAAATGTTTAATGTTTACTACTAATTACAATTGTACATATAGATATATGATGCGATGTACTTATAGATATATGACACATCACATCAATGTTTAAAATATTTTGCACTTTTTTCACACTTGTCGTTCATAAAATTTAAATTTTATCACACATGGGCACTTATTTTTATTTTTCAAGTATTTTGGGTACTACAGTACGGAAACCAGGACATTATTTCGAATCGACCTAAACAATTACGAACACTCTTTACACCGATTAAGGATCTTATAAACCCTATTAGATTTCAAAAAAAGTTTCGTCTTCGCAAAAAAAGTCTTCGTATCTTACATTAGGCAACCAGATAAAATTGCAAGGCAATGTCTTCCTGTAAGCATAGAAATTTACTCATCTATGTTGTTATAAGTACAAAAATCACTTTACAGCGGTTTGATTTGCCAAATATTTATATCAATTACGCATAAAACAGAATATGAAAACATGTTTCTACAAAATCATATTTTTTGTAGCTTTGCAAGCGTTTATACCATTAGTACGTATAAGAGTTGATTCTGTTAATGTAGAAAATATAATTCAGTCTTCGTACGTTCACAATTCGTAATAAGATTAATTTATGAACTGAACATTATCCGCTATTATAACCCTCTGAGTTTAATAATTAATGCAATTCTGCAATTATTAATCCAACGTTCAACCTGCAGTTTTCCATGTATTACTTTAACGTGGTGTGGAAGTTTGGTGAGTGGGGTGCGAACTTAGGTTTCCGTCATCTGACCATGGTTCCAAATTACGAGGGGTGGTCCTGTCAATAGCCCGTTGTTTTGATCCAGTGCGATGTTAACTAACATCCTACCTCTCTACCATGAATTACTTCTTAGAAATTTTAGACTTTTTGACCAATAGAATTCTTTCTGGGTTTCGTTCAACCAATAAATGTGGCCATTCTGTCATAAATGTGTTGCAGGGTATAATCAATACCACACTACTCGTTCAGAGGTTAAAAGGAAACTATAAAAACGCATTTTAACATTTAAATTGCAAAGTATCTAAATCAGAAATCGAAACTTTCGGCTTGAACCCCATAGAGACCTCATACTGATCATTACACTATGTATTTACCATTAAGAGTGAATTAGTAATCCTACCATCTCGACACTAGTAAGTGCTAGAACTTATCAAAACTAATTCCAAAACTCAGTCATATCAGTAATCAGAGCAGCCCAACAAAAGAACACTTTTTAAAAATCACATCAATTCAATGAACAATATTGATGATCACAGAGTGTTCATGTCTGCTGGAGGATAGTCTAGTGCTCTAATAAATATCAATTTTCCATCGTTCACGATAAGGCAATATCGTGTTCTGCATACTTCATTAAAATAATTCTGTGATTTTATTATTTAAATTATAAAACGACACCAAAGTAATAATTAAATGCTTTCAGGGGGCTTGGATCTTCAGGGCTTTTGCCACTAATACAGTCTTTTTCGTATTTATCACTTTGGATGAATGTGTAATGTTGTCATCGCCGCAGGTAAGTGCTAGCACTTACCTAAACCAATTTAAAAACTGAGTTATATCAAAAATCAGCACACCGCGAACAAAACACTTTTGAAAAATAAAATCGACTCCATTCAATAAGCAGTTTTACCTCGAAATCTCTCACAGAACGTTCACTTCTTGGAGAGACATGTATTCCAATAAACATCACTCTCCCTTCGTTCACAATGTGGCAATATCGCGTCCTGCATACTTCATGCAGGAACGGGCCATTTCAAGACGTGACGAAACACCTAAAGAAGATGGCAGTTATGTCTGTTCCAGGCCGATAAGAACCTTGCCAGAATATTGAATCCAAATTGTCATTCTTCTCTATTGTGGAGCTAAGAAGTCTTTCCGTGCTTTCGGAATGCAGCGCGATGGAGTCTTTTTTTCTTTAAAAAATGGTATGTCCATTTTCGCCGTTTTGTGTTATATGATATTTCACATTCCTAATCTTTTTGTGAGACTTCCTGTGTGTTGGATCTTGTGAAATACGTATATAGCGAAATGATCATTGATTTCCTTTCAATTTGGAGACACTGATAGGATTAGGTTGGAACTTGTTCAAATAAATAACAAGCGATTCTAAGGAAAAATATTTAACATAAAATCCAAAGTACTTTATCACTTACCTATATAACAGTATTTTAGTATCGTGTGAAAAGCGGTACAATGTGTCTACCATTAAGTACTTCATGGTGGAGATAGGTTATACTGCTATAGATATATATTACAAGTAAATACAGGGTGTTCCGCTTTGGACTATAATATAAGAAAGTATTATATTTTCTTTTTTAACATTATTTCTTTCCAAAATATCTTACGTACATACATACAATCAGAAATGTTTTGCAAGTTTAATACATTTCAACATGCACCATAATACTTCGTCATTCGAATCATTTGTTTCAATGCTATACATTTTTCTTTTATTATAGTCCTAAGTGAACACCCTGTATTTGTAGTTGTGGCTACGTTCACCTCAATACACCCCGTCCAGATTTTAGAAGTGTCTGAATTCGATACATGCTACAACTAGTAGATCGATCTCTAATTGCCTGAGAGCAGTTTTAAGATCAAAGGTATATTTCCATATGCGGGATCAAAGAATAGATGACACCGTGGACTGTCCTGTGTTACTTTAGCAACCGAGTTTGAGTGCAGCTGACATTGCGTTTAAATGAGGCTGAGTGGTGATAACTAATGAAGCTGTGATAAGAATGAAGCAATGTCTGTTATCACAGAGCTACACACCGTTCGTGAAACAGGTTCAACAACTCATTGACCATACATCGAAGTGCGTGTTGATTGTTACGAGCACTATCTGGCATTATTCTATTCCCCGTTTCACGACGATTTTTGAAATTGCCTCTCTTTTATGTCGAGTTTGGCCAAATATGGCCATAAAACTCCAAAACAACCTTCCAAATTTCAATCGTGTTAGCAATTATTACAATTACAAGCATTTCATTTTGTCAATTGTGAAATTGCAAAAATCAATATACCTCAATATATCACTCCCTCTAGCATTTAAGTTGAAAATTGCTAAATAAGCTCAACTCGATAGCGACCTAAATTCATAGCACACATCCGAATAATTCCATTAAAAGTCTCTCCAGGGCACCACAAAGGATGTCTTTCCAACCGAAACAATATTCAAAACACCTATTTGCATCACTTGAAACATGGGACAACATTTCCGAAATCGACATCTGGTAAATAAAAGCCTCTTTCCGACCGTATCTGAAGCCAAATATCCGACACATTCTTTCCTGATGCCCTGAGCAAAAATATTCAATTTTATGAAGGCAATTTTGCCCGGAATATGAGATCCGCAGTCAGATTTCGATTTCACTCTTTCCAAAATCTAATCTACGACGTCGTATCTATGGTCGAAATCAAATAACACGGAAATGCAAATACGGAGGCATTCGTACTTCCGTTCTGGAATAAACATCCGCCGTTACAAATGAAAGAAAAAGTCCGCACGGAGAATGGCTTGGCTTGTTTGCGGATGCAATTCGTGCGTTTGTTGCGTTGAAAAATACGATTGAATACAGGAAAACTGTTGAAATACGAGATTGCGTACGAAAAATAAAAGGTTGTTTACAAGAAGTTTGGAACGTATTGATTACAAAATGCACTCAGTCTTGAGTATTTTGTGATATCAAATATCGATTATTGTAAATACATCATGAATATTACTATAGAAATTAGAGTAATCATAGTAATCATAAACATTATTTTATGTTAATCATAAACATTACTTTATAGTAATCATAGATATTACTATAGTAATTATACTATTCAAAAATACTACCATAGTAATTGCAACCATAAGTACTATCATAGAAATGATAATAAATCTTTAAATTCTTCCATAAAGTAATTGTTATCATAAATACTATCATAGTAATGATAGTCGTTAAATAATACTACTATAGTTGTTATAGTAATCATAAATATTACAATTGTAAGTTTACAACTGATAAATATTATTATAGCAATTCTATTCATCATACATATTACTAATGCAATTATGCAAATAATAAAGATTACTATAGCAAATAAAACAAATAAAAACCACAGTTATTCTAGTAAACATAAATACTAGCATAGTAATTATAAATACCATCATAGTAACTAAAGTAATCATAAATCAAACATGCATTACTGGAAATGCAAATACTGGGGTATTTGTATATACTATGCAAATACTGAGGTATTCGTACTTCCGTTCTGGAATAAACATCCGCCTTTACGAAGGAAAGAAAAGTCTGCACGGCGAGGATTGTTTGCGGATGCAATTCGCGCGTTTGTTGCGTTGAAAAATAAAATTGGGTACTGGAAAACTGTTGATATACGAGATTGTATACTAAAAATGAACGGTTGTTGACAAAAGTTTGGGGAGTATGATTACAAAATGTACTCAGATTTGCGTATACTAAATATTAAACAACCATTACAGTAAATTCGTCATGAGTATTACTATAGGTAGGTATGTATTTTAATTAACATCGCACGGGAGCAACACAATGGGCTATTGGCTACGGTCCGGGATCAAAACCCTAAGGGAAAGTCCGAGGACAAAACGTATTTTTGAACCATGGACAGAGGACGAGGTCACACTTGAGCTGGCACCCCACTCTCCAAACTTCCATACTACGCCAACGTGAGGACATTTGAGACCACGACAGATTTAATGTGCACCAGCCCCCCCCCCTTTGTACACGACGGTCTTTGGTTGGATTCGAACACGTAACCCTCCTGTTGCTAATCCGTTTCTTTTCCAACAGGGTTACCACGTCCCACTATTACTATGGCAATTTGAGCAATCATGGTAATCATAAACATTATTTTGTATAGGAATCATAATCATCATGAATAATATTTTATAGTAACCATATATTACTATAGTAATTTACAATTCAAAAATGCTATCATAGTAATTCTAGTAACCATAAGTACTACCATAATAATGATAAAAATCGTAAATATACTACCATAGTACCTATAGTAATGTTGTAATCATAAATATTACTAAAGCAATTAAACTAACAATAAATATTACTAAAGCAATTAAACTAACAATAAATATTACTAAAGCAATTAAACTAATAATTATACTATAGCAATAAAACAAATCATAATAATACCATAAAAATTATAGTAACTATAAATCTATACCCCATCATAGTAATTATAGTAATCATAAATTCACCATAGTAATTACAGTAATCATAAATACTACAGTAGCTATTATAGTAATAATAAATACTAGCATACTTATTATAGTAATCATAAATCAAATAACACGGGCCTGGTACGGAAGTACATATACTGGGGCAGTCGTACTTCCGTTCTGGAATAAGCATCCGCCGTTACAAATGAAAGAAAAGTTCTAATGATAGAATTCATGCATTTGTTGCGTTTAAAATCGGATTGAATACAGGAAAACCTGAAATATCGGATTGCATCCTAAAAATAAACGATTGTTTACAAGAGTTTTGGAATGTATTGATTACAAAATGTATTCAGATTTGCATAATATTAAATATTAACAACCATTTTAGTAAATTTATAATTTTTACTCTTTCTAATTGTAACAGATATGGTTTCTATAGTATTTATATTAACCACACATATTACTATAGTAATTAGAGTAGTTATAAATATTGCTATAACAATTATACTAATCATGAATATTACTATACCAATCATAATAAGCATAAATATAACTATAACAATTATAGTAATTACAAATATTACTATGGTAATTATAGTAATCATTAATATTACTGTCGTAATTATAATAACCATAAATGCTATAATAGTAATTGATCCGCGGTACCCCAGTTAGAAAAGTAGGAGGATTAGCGACCAGACGGTTGCGAGTTCAAGACTGATTCAGCAAAAGCCCGTTGTTTACCTGGGGACAGGTGCTTTTATATAAAAAATTGCATGTTTTCCTAAGCATCTCTGTTTACGTGTCGCCTACAAAAAATTATAAAAACTGGAAATTGCATGTAAAATATAAACGGTTGTATACAAGAATTTCGGGAAGCATTGTCTACAAAATGTGTTTAAATTTGCATATACTAAACATTAAACAATGTTGACTAAAGTACGTACATATCTGTTAAATTTCCAATTGATTTAAATGGTTAAGTAGTGCTTTTGTGTAAAGGAAATTCTATATTTTCTTGAGCATTGTTCACTTGTCACCTACATAAAATATGAATAAGTATTAGGAACTTGAAATTTCATGCAAAATATAAACCGTTGTACGCAAGAATTTAGGGAAGTATTGCCTACAATATGTGTTCAGATTTGCACGTACTAAAAATTAAACGCCGTTGACTAAAATAAGCTCATAGCTGTTACGCTTCCAATTTATTTGAAAGGTTAAATAATATTTTTGGAAAATAAATATGTATGTATTTTATGTACACTGTTCTTTGAAAATGCAACACCAATAAAGACTTGACAGGAATTAAATTCATTGGGGGAATGGTATGTAGTACACACATTGTATAAATGATTTAAATTACATAACTGCAAGTCTAAAGAAACAGGTTAAAATCAGCAATTGTGTGTCCACGTTTAGCAGTTATAACTGCTTGCACACGGCATGACATTGGCCAATGAGTTTGGTTGGTAAATCAGATTCACGACTCATACAGAATTCGCCAGTTCTGCCTTTGAGTGATGACATGCGGATTAATTCTCAAGCAATCATCCTACATCTCTTCTATGGGGGAGCAATCGCGTGACCAAGCAGGCCAAGGATAGTGGTATTATTGGTCACAGGAAAACATTGGACAATTCAGGCGACATAGATACGAGTTTTGTCCTGCTGATAGGCAGGTTCTGTATGAGAATAATCTTCTATTTCCAAGACCACTGTTGTAATGATAACCGTTTATTTGTGAAATTATTTATTGACAACTAGCTGAATTTACCCGGCGTTGCTCGGGTTGTTAATATGTAGCCTACGTTACCCTATGAACGATATGATACTGAGCGATTTTCAGCGCAAACGCACCCATATGAGATTGGATCATAATCTAAAAAACTCCAAAGTCATCTTGAGAGGCGACTCCTGTAGATGTTAACTCTGACGTCATCTGCACAACCAGACCGGGAGAGAGTGTCCCCTAGCAAGTGCTCTGTCCAGGATGACAGGACGTTACACCCCTCTGCACACCCAAGACAAATAGAATGGGGGTTAATATGTAGCCTACGTTACCCGCAGGATTCCAAAGAATAAGTGTGTCAAATTTGGTGTGGATTGGTCAAACGGTATAGATTTGTATAGAGAATTTACAGACAGACAGAGAGATGCCAACTCTGCTTTATATATATAGATATACATGAAAAATGTACTCAGATTTTGTATTAATCAAATACCTTTTATTTAACAATATCTAAACTTAGGTTTTCTACAAAGTAATTGGGGGTATCGATTATTATTGAACAATTGTGATTACATTAAATCAGTAACTTTGACACTTTCAATTCTTCTCCAAAGTTAAATATTTCTATGTGAAGACATATATTAACATTGAATTAAGTATTGAATTGCAAAAAATGATAACTTGGCAATGAGAGATATACTAAAAGTAAACTATTGAATAAAAGAACCTTTAAGGCATCGACCTCTAAATGTATTGAGATATACAATCACTAAACTCTTTCTATTTTATTCCAAGGGTACATAATATATTTGTTCAAGTAATTGAATAATAATTCAAATAACTTAATAAAAGATTCAAATAATTGGGGATAATAAATGAAATAGCTTAATAAATAATTCAAATGATTTTATAATAAATCAAATAATTTAATAAATATTTCAAATAATTTAATAAATATTTCAAATAATTTAATAAATATTTCAAATAATTTAATAAATATTTCAAATAATTTAATAAATATTTCAAATAATTTGATAATGATTCAAATAATAAATAGCCCAAATTAATGGATAGTAATTCAAATTATTGGATAGTAATTCAAATTGTTGGATAATGTTTCAAACAATAAGTAATTAGAACATTTTATAATAATTCGCATAACTTGATAAGTAATTCAAATAACTCTTAATAAACACTCAAAAAATGGATAATAATTCAAATAATTGGATAATAATTCAAATTACTTGATAAATAATTTAATAATTTATGTGTGATAATAATCCAAATAAGTTAAGTAATTCAGATAATGGGATAATAATTCAAATAACTTGATAAATAATTTATGTGTGTGATAATAATCCAAATAAGTTAAGTAATTCAGATAATGGGATAATAATTCAAATAACTTGATAAAAATTTATGTGTGATAATAATTCAAATAACTTGATAATTTATGTGTAATAATAATTCAAATAAGTTAATAAGTAATTCAAATAATTGAATAATAATTCAAATAACTTGATAAATAATTTGATAATAATTGAAATAACTTGATAATAATTGAAATAACTTGATAATAATTGAAATAACTTGATAATAATTTAAATAACTTGATAAATAATTTGATAATTGAAATGATAAATAATTTGATAATTGAAATAACTTGATAAATAATTTGATAATAATTGAAATACATTGATAATAATTCAAATAACTTGATAAATAATTTGATAATAATTCAAATAATTTAATAAATAATCAACATTGTCTCAGAATTGGTCAAGTCCCATTGTGGGAAAAATACAGTACAACGGATAAAAGATTTTCAGTTAATTTCCCTAAGATCCTTCATTTAATAAAATTAACTCGATACTCTTTATCGGTTGATGCTTTCCAAAACCAACCTCGCATATCAAAACGAAAAACCTCCCCTCAGTCAAACCGCGACGCAACCCAACATACTTCATTTTCATTCAAACCCACAACCACATAACCGTTGTTGGAATTCAGCCCACAACCTTAAAGCAAAAGCTGTAGAACTCTACCAAAACGCTTTCTGTGATGTCGCGGACATGCACTAACGAAGAGGCCCGTGTAATTAAATGTTCCGTTCTTCGCTTTTCTGTGATTGCGATGCTATCGCCTTGACATCTCCGCCGCCCGCTTTACATTTCTATTTAACTGCGATGAGTCGCTTTAGCAGATTGAATGGAGGCTCTGTTTGGAAGAATCGGTAGAGGATGTGGATGAAAGGACTTTTACTTGGCTTGCGGGCTGTGATTTCGGAATGCCGGGATGGATTGTAATTGATGATGGCGAACGGGATTTCTGGTTGTTTATGAGAGGAATTAATCATTGAATGTTTACTCCTAGGAATTATGGCTGCTCTGTTTCGTGACATTGCAATGGTGAATAGAAATATTAAAACGCGAATACGCGTCAAACAAACCTACAGTTAACATGCCAATTAAAAAAATGTTTTAAATCTTCTCAAGTTAAAAATATGCCTAATAAATTTTAACTTTCTTTAACTATCCATGTGTTTTCACGAGATATCTCGTCCATGCTCAGATATAGACTCGGGGACAACGCCACTGATTTTTAAGACAGGTGGTTGCTCAGTAATGGTATGGAGTTTCTTTAAATGACTTTGAATGGGACCCTTGGTACTTTTACAAACATCTTTGACAGGTGAACTTTATGTGCACAGCTTTCTGACGAGTTACAACTGTCCATGTCCTGCTTTCAATCTGATGGTTTTGGCCTCTTCCAAACAGGACAATGATGCCGTTACACAAGTATAGACACGTGTGCCTTGAAGAAAATATCAGAGGGTAGGTAAGTACTTAAAAATTGGCAAATACCATAGCAGATTATCCACTTATTGTAGACTGTTGCAGACAATACACTGTCCACTTACATTTCAACTCTCCCTCCACAGTTCACCCTCATCAGTCCATACGCATACATCCGTTCTGCAACCTGTAGCAATCTTCTCTGCATTACATTTAACCGGTTTTGACCTTGTAGAGCAATATAATTTTTCCTAGGATTCTCTCAACCAATCGATGTTTCCGTTACAAAATGTGATATAAATAACTTCGAAGAAATTGCATTGATCTTAAATCTTGTGACGCTCAAAGAGTTAACATTAAAGGGGTATTGGGACGCTTAGTGTCCCACTTCTGAAAGGGTTTAGGCTAGTATATAGTGTTCCAAAACTTCCTACAAAAATTTATGTGAAATTAGGAAAATACAAAGTTATCCCTGAGCGTTTCAATGCATATATCCGTTCTGGTACCTACAGTCTTCCTTTCATGACTTCTAACCAGTTCTGATCTTCTAGATTAATATAACCTTTGCTATGATTCTCTCAACCAATGGATGCAGTTCTATAGTGAATAGGTTTCGGGGATAAAATCAATACTATAATACTCCTAAATCTAGTGATGATTATAGAGGGTTATATATAAAAGGGGACAAAAGCAATTTTATACATAAGCAGTCATCAATATTAACCTAAATTTTAAAAAATATTCTCGAATCTGATTTAGGAAGAAAAGAATCTAGTTATTGAAAACAGATATTTTAACCCTCCAAGTGGTTTCGACAAAATATCTCGTCCATCAAGATCTGATCAATTTTGCTAATGATAAGGGTCTCGTCATTAGCAAAATAATGCCATTTTTTGTGATGATGACGAGATCAAGATCTGATCAGTTTTGCTAATGACAAGACACCTCTTCGAGACAGCCACCACAAGGGTTAAAAAGAACTTACTTTTGTTTATTTTTATAACCCATAACTTAAAAAAAAAATTCATTTTAAGTATTTAACTAAGCTCATTCCGAAATCAAAAGAGTTTCCATCATTCTGGATTTTGAAAAAATTATTCGAAAGCAGAAACTTAGGTTGGTAAATAACATTGAAGGCAACCCACCTTACCACTTGCATCCAATCACTTCGACTACATTTAAAACTGGACGAAAACAATTTCCACCAGTTCCACAACACCCAATCAAAGCGCTGCTTTCCCCGAAAACGATAGTCCAGAACAGTCTTAACGCTCTCCTATTCCAGCACACAGCATTCAGCCAATGGACGACCACGGCCCAATGTTTATCCTAGGTGTTTAAACGTTTGTTCTGATTGGAAGGCAGCCACTGATGATTTAACGGGTCACAGCGCTTCGGTTGATGAGTTATCAGCTGCGCCAGAAACAGTTAGTCATTAAGTCACAACATGGCGACCAACTGCGATAGCAATATCGCGGAAATCGTATTCTGGGCCGCCCTTTGAGTGAGAGGGTGGCCCTGTTATCCGAGTTGAAATCACTTTCAGAATTCGGAATAAGTCCCGTTAACGATCATTGAAGGCTGAGTTGATTGGCGGTGTTTGGAAATGAGGGGTATCAGGCTGGTAATGCTTTGTTTGAATTGCTTGCCGGTGTGTTGGAGGTGGAGGTTGAGTTTGAGCTTAATGGATGTCCCATGTTGTTCTTTGTGTCAATTGAAATAAGATCAACCATTCACGTTTCTCTAGTAAGTTTGCATAGTGATGTGCTATCCCCAAACTTATCTTGAAATCAAATATTTGTCTTGATTTCACTTAGACTGATACCGTTTGAGAATGGAACTCTGGGTACTACATTTTTCAGGTACATTACACTATTCAAGTTGCCTACTGATGCTTTGGTGGGAATTATTTGACATATATCTTAACCCTTCAAGTGGTTTCGACGATATCTCGTTCTTCAAAATCTGATAAATTTTGCTAATGACGAGGTATCTCGTCATCAAGATATTGAGGATTTTTCATAATCGTGGTTACTTTTCAACCCTATTGAAGAGATAGCTCGTCCTTAGCGAAACTGATTAGATCTTGGACTAGATATCTCGCCCATCATGGCGTGACAAATTTTGCCAACGACTAGATATCTTGTCATGGAAATATTTCTGACTTTTTATGATGACGAGAACCAGATTTGGTCAGCTATCTTCTATTTACGAGATATCTCGTTCATCAAGACCTGCTAAATTTTCTTCTTCTGACTGGATATTTCGTCTTCAAGATTCGTGATTTTTTTTGTGATGACAAGATCAAGATCTGGTCAGTTTTCTTCTAATTACGAGATATCTCGTCCATTAAGATCTGGTCAGTTTTGCTAATGAAGAGATACCTCGTTTAGGAAAAAACTTGGTGGGTTAAGTAAGTATTTGGTATTTTGGTATTTTCAATTAACGTCACACTGGAGCAACACAATGGGCTATTTTAAGTAAGAGTTTAAGTAAACGCTAAAATTTAAATTTGTTCTATAAGCTAAACTTTGCGATATTTTCTATTTTCATAATACCATTTAAGAAATAATGAAAAAATTGTTTGGAGGAGATGTAGTTATCGTAAAGAGATGCGTTTTTCATTAGAATCAGTCAGGAAAGCTTTAGTTAACACAAGCTCTAAACTCAATTATCAAGATTTCCAAGTCTGGAAAGTTCTTGCAAACTATTAACAAATGATTGATTCGCTTAGGGAAGTTTTTATCTTTTTGCAATGTGTCAAATTTAGTCGAGAATTAAAGACACAGTCTTCAGCTCAAATAACGCGTGTACTTAAAAATTCATATTTAGATTAAAAGAGACACACCTAAAAATCCAAAGTAGAATATTGGAAACGAAATCAGTCTTCCTATATATTATTTATCTATCACCTACTACAGAACTTAGAAGAGACTGATTTGGTGATATGTAATCATTCCGATTGGGCAACATGCCAATATCATTTATTTTTTCATTCTCCATACATCTGTCTTCAATGTATTCTTACATATGTTGGAATAAAGCTCTAAATGAGATTTAATCTTCACACGAATAAATCAATGATCAGCAGCAAAGAAAGGCTTTCGTTAACGCTCGTTCGTTGCTAGGTTAATGTAAAAAGATGGGATGTTAACGACAGCCGAATCTTATAATCTGCATTTTAGGTCGATCGCCAAACCAATTTCAGTCGCTCGTGGAGTTTTGTCTTGAATATATCAGGGAAGAGGAATTGCAAATTTTGAGCTTAATGAATAGAACTAATGGTATGAAGTAACAAACACAACTTTTCAAGTCAACTCTTAAACCTAACACTCAATCTACTTTGAGCTGTTCAAATGTACTGTAAGAACTTCTGCGGAGACAGATAGATGGCGCTCCTCTGCGCATGCCCAGAAGGACTTTTGGGCAAAAGAGTTGGTAACGGGTGTGGACCCTCTCATTGTTTAAAAAAGAAAAAGAGTGATGATAGACTGAAATTTGTCGACTTTTATATGTTCTACCTTTAATTTTGTGTTGTATGTCGTACCTTTCCTGTGACTGTGAGATTATTAAAAGCGGTTTAAACCCAAAAAAGGGAGTATTTCTGTGTTGCTTTTAGTCTGATTAAAATTTTGAGCAAGTCAGTACAGTTCGCATTTTCTTCATGTACATTCCGTTTCTTCAGATATCAACACAAAAAATGGATACATTGAAGATGCGCCTATAAACTCCTTACGTCCAAATAAAGGACCAGCCATTTTGACTTCCGCTATTTCTACTTGTTTCTTCGTAAAATTACTTATGATGAATATCCTAAGACTCATTTGTAATATGTACCTGAAAAACAAATTGAACTGCTATGGAAGTTATTAGCCAGCCAAAATCTACTCTGAAAATCGATCTTTTAATGAAATAGACATCTTATGGGCAGAATAGCTGTTCTAAGTTCTCAAAAGGATAAGTCACGTAGGCTTACGAATCTACTAGGGCCATTGGAAAGTTGAAGCGCAGACTAGTGTTTTTAATTATGTTGGATAGTGACTAATCAATCAATAATTTGTCCCAAGTGGGGGGCATTCATGCTTTTCCCCTGAACCACGTGGCAGTTCTTCAAACCGAGCGACCAAAAGAAATATCATGAAGTAAGAAATTGTCACATACTCCGTATACTTCATTAGAGGGTCGATGACGCGATGAAGTTTGAAGCACCTTGCTATGCTTCTGAAAAATTCACATTTTCGAGCAAAGACACTTTTCGAAAACAATATTATCAGTTTAAAATACCCTATTTCATTTTCGGAAAACTAACAGTTCTCTTTTTTAAAAAAGAAATTGAAAGCGCTAGAAAAAAACAACGAATTCACGAAATTGACAATTTCTTACTACACAATCTCAAGACGTAGTGCAAAAGGACAAAAATGAGCACACGAAGTTAGCGACTTTTTGAATTAAGGGTCGGAAAAATCATTTTCCCCGACTGCGCGGCATTTTTCATTTCATTTCAAAACTTTACGAGGTAATCGTACATTAAACTTTCATCTCACCGTAAATTTCCGAGATATGAAAAATTCCTCATCACTAGATTTTTTTCTGATGCCCTCCCTTATAAAAGATGTTTTGTTTCGTATTTTGTTGCTGCAACTATTTGGATTACATCATTAAATTTTCATGACTAGAAGCGTAGGGAAGCATTAAAACCTTTGCCAACATCGTTGCATATTTACGCCTTTCCGTAGCTAAAGTGACTTCTACTTCAATTATGCAGATTTCAATGTAACTTTTGGCTTTTTTACCGCGTATGCATTTATCAGCGTTGAAATAAAATCGGAATGCGGATTTTCTTGCATTTTCTTACGAAATGCATTTGCTTTGTGGGTTATGTTTTAAATTCCCGTGTTATATCCTTTTCAATATTCTCGAGGGGTTTTTGATGGCAATATTAAAAATGTTTCCTTTTCGAAACAGTGTATCTTTTTAATTTTCTTTTATATCATTTTTCGGAAAATATTCGTTTGGAGTTTTATTTAGATTTAGATGCCGTGAATTAAATTTATTTTTCATGTAGCACTTTTATGATATATTTAAGGATATCATTGCACTTTTTTCACGGAATGTTCTTGCATTTGTTTTCCAGGATATTTTCCGAATCATTTCTAGTTCTTTCTTTATCTGTTAAAATATTTCTTTCATTTGTTCTCATAATATCAGCATTTGCTTCCCGTGTTATTCCTTTAATTTGAGGACCACGATAGCTTAATTGGAAGAGCAACGGATTAGCAACCGGAGTGTTGCGAGTTCTAAACTAGGTCCAGTCAAAGACCGTCGAATACACTGGGGCTGGTTCATGTTAAATCAGTCGTGGCTTCAAATTTCCTCACGTTGGCGTAGTGCGGAACCCCACTCTCCAAACTAGCATTTTCTCGTTTGGAGAGTGTGGTGCCAGCTCAGGTTTTACCTCGTCATCTGACCTGGTTTAAAATTATGTGTTTTCCTGGAATTTTTCCCTTCGGGATAGATCCCGGGCCGTCGCCAATATCCCGCTGTTATACTCCAGTGCGACGTTAATTAAATACTACATACCTTGTGCAGTAAAACCTTGACAATCAGAGTTAATATCGATTAAGGCAAACTCGGATAATACGGACATCGTAACATAAAAATTTCTACACGAAATACAGGTAAAAGTACTGTATATACTATATGCTAATTATACTACTACTGAAAGATTCATAAATTAAGGACTAAGAATAATTTATAATCAGATTTTTGCCACATATGTTTTGATTATCATAATTTTACAATAAATCTGCAGGTGAGTTACGTATCTTTTAAACTCTCTAGAAAAATATCTTAAAGATCTCTCGTTTCTTTGTACAAAGTTCGTACATTCTTGTTCGAAGCTTTATTTAAATCGTAAAAAAACCCATAAGTTTTCGGTTCGGATAATGCGGTCATTCGGTTAATTGGATCTCGAATAATCAAGGCTCTACTGTATTACTTAATGATAACCATCAATTATCTTCACTTTTATAAAATAAGTTCATGGTTTTGGGCAAGTCGAAAGAGTAGATTGACTTCTTAATCATGTATGAAGAGTCGTAATTATTCATTTTACTAATATATCTACTAAATTCTCCAAGTAGTTTTGACGAGATATCTCGTCCAATAAGATCTGACCACTTTTACTACTGACGAGATATATCATCGTCAGGATATTATCAATTTCTTTATGAGATTAAGATCTGGTCAGTTTTCTTCTGATGACGTGATATCTCATCCAACAAGATCTACTAGTGGCTTAGCTAATGACGAGATATCTCGTCAAGATAACCACCAGGAGGGTTAAAGATGCTAATCGTAACTATTTTGCAAAAGACTCAGTTGATAAGTATATAGTATAATTGTGAATTGAATTCGAGAAAAAAATCGTTGCTGAGAATTGTAAGGATCGTGATTTTGAAATTGTACTTGTATTAAAAAAAAATACTACACGTAAATATTTTCACTAGCAAATATTTTAATTCATTTTCACAAAGGTAGGTGCATGCACTTTTTAACCCTCATGATGGTTGACTCGATAACGTACCTCGTCATAAGCGAAACTGACCAAATCTTGATAGACCGGATACCTCGTCATTTGAAGAAAACTGACCAAATCTTGATAGACCAGATACCTCGTCATTTGAAGAAAACTGACCAAATCTTGATAGACCAGATACCTCGTCATTTGAAGAAAACTGACCAAATCTTGATAGACCGGATACCTCGTCATTTGAAGAAAACTGACCAGATATTGATCTCATCATCATAAAAAATCGAAATACCTTAATGACGAGATATCTCGTCATTTATACAATTGGTCAGATCTTGATGGCCAAGATATCTCGTCGAAACCACTTGGAGGTTTAATGTTTACTGGGAATTGCCTATCTCGGGACAATTGTGGAACATATAGTTTCATATGTAATTCCACACTTGCATATGTATAATTATTCAGGACATTTGATTACATTTACCCGCTTGGAGCAGTTTCACTGCAACATAGAATGAGGATTATTAGGTAGATATCTAAATTGAAGCAGGGAGTCAAGGTTAAATGTATGGCAAATTTCTTAAGTGTGTGGTACTCACCAGATTGGGGGATGGCTCTCTCTTTTGGGTGAAGAAGAAATCTACTTTAGTCTTCGTAAGTTCACAATTTTCGTAATAAGATTAATTTATGAACTGTATATTATCCGCAATTATAACCCTCTGAGTATCATGCAAGCATTAATCCAACATTAAACTTGTAGTTTTTCGTGGATTACTTTGGCGTGGTGTGGAAGTTTCGAGAGTGGGGGTGTCAGCTCAGGTGTTATTATCTTCATCTGAACGAGGTGTTGTCCTCGGTCTTTCCCTTCAGAATTTATCCCGGACCGTCGCCAATTGCCAGTTACTCCAGTACGACACCAATTCAACTACCACCCCTTGACGCAATTTCTATATTTTCATAATAGTTTAGATTAATTTTTATTATAATACGTTACTTTTTGTTATACGTTTCCATATTGGGTTGGAATAATTTATATTTTGGGAGTCATGTGTGATTCTGGTAGATATAATTTGACCAATATTTTATTTGTATTAACTCAGAACTCTATTTCTAAAAAGTATAAGGATCAAAAAAATAATTTTAATTTGTACTTCTCACTTTCATTTTCAGTGCATCTAAGTTACACACGTTTAATGGATTTCAATTTCAAACTTATTCTAGACATGGTTAACAATAAGTAGTGCGCTTTCATGCAATTCCATGCTATGATTATTAATCACATTTTTCAACGAAAAGCAAAAGTAAGTTAATAATTAAAAATTAATCAAGCTGAAAGAGAATTTTCAATTTCCAAACCAAAAGCAAACAATTAATAACTGCAAGGGAAAATAAATTTTGAGCTTGTGGCTGATGTTTACTGTTTGCAAATACAAATATTTAATTCGTTTTCCTAGAAAGTAATCAATTTTCTCAACCCATATGACTATTTGAAACAAACATTTATTTACTTCCAGATAGTTATTTAATTGAATATTTACTCTCGTAGCTAATGAAAGAAAGTTGTGGGATTGAATAACAAATGCAATATAATTTAATTTAACTAAGGGCTGGAAGTAAAGTATACCCAGCGATATTAATAATTTTAAGAGTATTATAAGTGACGTAAAGATATTTTAATAGAATTCCTATAAACGATGATTCGAAACGGTAAACTTATTCCAGAACAACTTAAGGCGATGGGGAAATAAATTGCTTTATATGAAGAAATAGGGTCTCAAAATTAATTCGTAATGTATCGCCAATTTTTTTTCCCATCACGAGAACTAATTAGTTTCACATTTTCTGTCCAATGGAGGCGTACTTTATATAAACGCCGTCGCGCAGCAAATAAAAAAACGACGCCAACAATACAGTATTGCACCAACTCTCAAAGGCACCGAAACTCGAATAAATGACGACAAAATATAAAAGAAACGTCGAGGCAAAAGCACCAAAAAAAGAGATAAATAAAAAAAGTGGAAAATTCTCAAGGGGATTTGGAGGGTTATCTCGGCTTCATTCATTTCTGGTAACCCCTGAGGGAAATGAGTTGTAATTAGTTTTTGCCTTTGAGAAAACCCTGGATCGTATGCTAGCCATGGGCATACTTTGCCCGGAACCCATGAGGAAAAACTGTTGTGGTCCCATGGGCGGCCTTGAGAGCAGCGTAACAGATGTCTTTGTGTGGCTTGGCGAGACTTTTGGAGCGCAATAAAATTACGTTCTATAAAGGAAACGAAAGTGTATAGCGGAGATTATTTGCGTTGGATATTATCGCCGGAAAATCAAGTTATGAATAAAAGAGGTTGATATCTGTGTAAATAGACGTCTCGGGAGATAGGATCGTCGTGATTTTTTTTAACTTGTAGGATTCTGCTGGAAGTTTGCTTTCTTAGTCTTGTAATGATGTTTTTTAATATGGAAATAATGTTAGGTTTTGAAAGAGGATCGAGAAATTGCTTTGATCATCGAAAATTCAATTTGTAGTCGAGGTAGATATTGATTCATGGACTTTTATTGTTAAATAATAAAACACGCGTTTTTCTGAAACATTAGTTTAGACAGATCAAAGACGGATGAATTGATGTTTAGAAGAATACTTTAGTACCAAACTAATCTCCAACATTCTTTTATTTCCAATGTTGGCCAATAAATAATGCTTTGTTCTGATTGAGCCGTCAGTTTGGAGAATAGAAATGCGACTTGCAGACGTTAGAGTTAAAAAGAGCTCGTTGAGATCTAGTCTAGAGCTTTAAAACGATACCACGCATAGTCGTGTTGAGCTCATCTTTTTTGTCAAAAATGTTCACTGGTTCATAAGAAAATTGTTTTTAAAATGTTCAGTTCAAATCACTGCGAAGCGTTCTTCATATATGTGAATAGATCCAGTCTAGAGCTTTAACCCTTTTGGGGGTTTGTCTTGTCGAGGTTGTGTCGTAGCAAAACTGAGTAGATCGTGATGGAGGAGATAGATTGTCAGTAGAAAAGAACTGGCCAGATCTTATTCTCGCATTATCAAAAAATCAAGAACATTTTGATGACGAGATATCTCGTCTCACTTGTGAGATTAGTCAGATCTTGATGGATACTACACTACTACAGCAACGGAATGATTCATAAAGCGATGATTAAGGACTATCTATTCGGATTTGCATCACAGTAAGTATTTATTGTGATAATTTTACACAAATCTGGATGAGTTACGTACCTTTTAATATTCCAAGTGGTCTTGACGAGATATCTCGTCCATTCAGATCAGACCAATTTTGCTAATGACTAATGTGCTCGTCATCAAGATTTTGTATATTTTTTATTTTGACGAGATTAAGGTTTTGTTAATTTTTGTCTGATGACGAGATATAGCGTCCATCAAGGTAAGGTCAGTCTTACTAATGACGAGTAGATCGTCGAGACAACAATCAGGAGGGTTGAACTCTAGTAAAAGTCCTTAATGGTCTGTCGCAACGCTTTCTCGCCTCCTCGGTCAAAGTGCGCATACTCGTGCCGAAGCTTTATTTAAAGCCTAAAAGAACTACATCAAATCCATCTCTTATAACACGGACACTCGGTTAAGTTCCGGTAGTCTAGGTTGCATTGTACTATTCTTTTATCTATGGAAGGCAGGGTTAGAAAAAGCTGTCGTTAGTCGTATTTTGCAACCATGAATTTCGTTTCGACGATCGCATTTCTAGATCGAATTGTAATTAAGCATGATTTTTGCGTCAAACTTCTCAATAAAATACTCTAAATAATTATCTCAAAATAATATATATATATCGCTAAAATTAACTCTCAAAAGTTTTGTTGTAGATAATTTCCAAAGGAAATTACTAGTGGTGGAAGCTGGAAACAAACTCGGATATATAGAACACACAAGTAATAATAATAGCGCAGAACAATAACGCATAATTCAAAGAACAGAACAAGGCTATACGACAGAAAGAAGACCCATAAAGGCCCCCTGTCCTTTCCATTGTGTATAGGGCAAAGTGTGGTGTTTAGCAGGAGGGATGTGTCATGTCCATTTGTTCATGGAGGTCACACATCCTACTGTAGGAGTCAGGAAGATTGAGCCGCTTGGGTAAGATTGGGTGAGGAGGACGGTTCAGTCATCAGAGCCGAGGCAAACCGTGCAGGTTCACGTAGATCTAAATCAAGACGGTCACTTGAATAAGACATAGATGCCTATGTAGACATTCCCTCTAGCCCTGCAAGTTAAAGTCATACCAGGTTCTAAATGGTAGGATGGAAGAAATAGGATAAGGCACTACTCCATCCCCGGGATCGAATACTGGTGTATTCAAACTTAAAACACTCCCAGCCCATTGGTTGATGAGCAATGCCCTTTCGCTTTCGTCAGCAACCACTGAAAAGTGAATCTCGTGTCAAACAAACGACACCTCATGCCGAAACATTTTCGGGGCCTTCCCTAAATCCGTAATGGCCTCAGCAGGTCGGGGAGGAGGGGCTGCACCCCCAATTAAGAATAAAGAGTCAGCAAGAACTCTGATGGAATGAAGACCTAGAGCAAGACAATCGTGGCCAGTGAAGAGTCAAATATCCAACATATACTGCACCGCATCTTTGTCAAATGTTAGTGAAAAGGCTAGAGTTTTGAAATTTATGTACGATTAAGGGGAACATTACCTTCAAGAACTATAAAGAAATCAGTTTTGCAATTTCGATGAATTTGAAAATCTGAAATGTTTTGATTCTAGAAAGAAAAAATTCATGAAAATTCGCATTTGTTCGTTCCCAATAAATATTTTTCCGGTTCCCCTATTTCAGTTTCAATCCTTTCAGCCTAACTCTAGTCGCATTTTGCTCAGAATTCGGATTTAGTCAAATTTTTAAGACTGGATAGTAACGTCGTATATATTATTAATAATTGATTACGTCTGATATATTAATACATGCCTATGTGTGATATGATTAAGTATACATAACGTCGCTAGAGAGAAAAGAGGTACTGAGCAAATCTGAAATGTTTTTATTCGAGAAAGAAAAAAATTCATGAAAATTCGCATTTGTTCGTTCCCAATAAAGATTTTTCCGGTTCCCCTATTTCAGTTTCAATCCTTTCAGCCTAACTCTAGTCACATTTTGCTCAGAATTCGGATTTAGTCAAATTTTTAAGACTGGATAGTAACGTCGTATATATTATTAATAATAGATTACGTCTGATATATTAATATATGCCTATGTGTGTGATAAGATTAAGTATATATAACGACGCTAGAGAGAAAAGAGGTACTGAGCAAAATTGGTAGGTTGTGTCGAGGACCTAAACCGTAGTTTTGAAGTGAATATTCATGCCTGATGTTGGATTAAGTATGTTTATTGTGAATATTCAACAATTAATTTACATTTTAAACGATTAAAGTGCAGTTTGATATTAATGGTTGTGGAGAGACTGTTGTCCAATATTAATTCTAGCATACTCGGTAGTTTTCGAATAATACCACTGACGCAGTCCTCGCCCTTCTTCCAAAGTTACACTGGCCCAAAGCTCGCCCGGCACTGCAGAATTTCGACATTTTGGGCACCCCCTCCTCGCGCTCAGTTCACCAGCGTCCTCGATTCGAAGGACATATCAGGTACGTATATCCTTTCTCTACACAATACCATATTTATCTTCTAAATGTTTCTCCTAGTTCTGTAATCATAAGACAAAATAGTTGTAACGCTCATTTTTTCATGCATATCCCCAATGATGTTGCGATTTTAGAGATGTATTCACGTCAGAAATAGTTTAGTTGTCTTCACCTTAAACAGTGACTGTACACTTCACCATAACCTCAGAATGTCCATAGAACATACGGATTCTATGAATATTTTATTATATAAATGAACAAAAATATTCTGAAAAACAACACAAATTATAATTATTTCATTGCCTATAGGCTTAGAAATTGTTCTACGCCCAACAAAAGTAAAAGTTTTTATTTTGCTTGGGGAGAAAATGTCTAAGTATTGCACTCAAATTTGTGAAAAAATTTTGTAAACTTGACACTTCAAACCAATCTTTAAAAGTACTGTAGCGAATATGGAATTGATTTTTAGCCTATTATGTTTTTAATATTTACTTAACCGTTAACCAATTGGGTGGTTGTGTTCGACGAGGTAAAACCGACATCGTTAGTAAAACTGACCATATCTTGATGAACGAGATATCTCGTCATTAGAAGAAAACCTATTAGGTCTTGATCTCGTCATCATCCAAAAATTGGCAATATCTTGATGACAAGATATCTCGTCATCAGAAAAATTGGTCTGGTCTTGATGTACGAGATATCTTGTCGAAACCCTTAGAGGGATAATATAAAAAATGTTAATATTACTATCCATTATAGATATTTTCAATGTACACTGCTGGCCACCCAAATTGCAACACCAAGAAAGACAAGAGATATCACAACAAAATTTATTTTGTAGATAACATGTTGACCAAGTATCAAATGATTAAATTTATAGACTTCTGTGAAGTGTGGTTCCTGCCAAAATCAGTAGCCAGAGTAGCCGCCATTGTTGGAGATCACCGCTGCCACACGCCTCGGCATTGATTCAAAGAGACTTTGGATGTGTTCTTGGGGTACAGCAGACCAAGCAGCTTCCACACGTTGCCAAAGTTGATCTGGTGTGGCAGCTGGGGATGTATTCTGGGTCAATCGTTGAGCAACCATGGACCACATGTATTCTATCGGCGAAAGATCCGGAGAGCGAGCTGGCCAGGGAAGCAATTCAATCTGGCGATTGACGAAGAACCCTTGGACAATGCGTGCCACGTGTGGTCGCGCATTATCCTGTTGAAATATGGCTGTGGGCAAGCCCTGAAGGTAAGGAAGGACAACTGGCTCCAACACCTCGGAGATGTAGCGCTGGCTGTTTAAAGTACCGGCAATGCGTACTAGAGGAGTGCGAGAGTGATATCCAATACCGCCCCATGCCATAATACCCGGTGCAGGACCAGTGTGGCGGTGCATAACGCAGCTGTTTAGCATTCTCTCTCCACGGTGTCTCCAGACTCGAATCCGACCATCGTGGTGTTGCAGACAGAAGCGTGACTCGTCAGTAAAGACAATTTCATTCCATTCTGCCGTCCACATCCTTCTTTCATCGCACCATTGGTGGCGGAAACGTCTGTGGTTATGCGTCAAGGATAGACGAAGCAATGGACGTCTTGCGGACAGACCACTCTGCTGTAAACGGCGTCGAATGGTACGCGCAGACACTGGATGATGCGGTACAGACTGAATGTGCTGTGCTATGGTTCGTGATGTGGCTGAGCGATCCGTCACTGTCATACGCACAATATGCCTGTCATCACGTGAAGTGGTGCACTGAGGTGGATGCGATCGAACACGTCGGTCCGTCGTACCCTCCTGCATCCAACGATCACATATCCGCATTACAGTTGTTTGGTTTCGTCCAACACGACTACCGATTTCCCTGAAAGATAATCCACAATCTCGGTAGGCCACTATCCTTCCTCTGTCGAACTCGGATACTTGATCAAAAGATGATCGCTGTTTTCTACGAGGCATAATTGATCGTTTTTTTTTGAAAAAAACACAAGAAAAACACAATTGCCGTACTTGAAATCGTCGAAATCTCCAAGCCTTAAATAACGCTTTGAAGTGGCGCCACAGGCGCGCTTGATGTGCGTCTGCGCTGAAATTCTAATCATTTGTATATCTCACCTCCGCTAATGCATGTTGTAAATTTCATATTATTTGCATGCTTCCTTCAGGGTGTTGCATTTACGGTGGCCAGCAGTGTATTTTCAGTATGTATACTCAATTTTGGAAGTCTCGATAAACAGCCAAAAATTAAAACAAATCCGTGTCTTTTTCATCTTCCCGACGATTTATCCGTTAAACATGACAATAAGATAGTTCAAAAGATTGTCGAAGAAAACTTATAAATTTGATTACACTCAACAAAATAAAAAAAACGAAGTAATTCAACTTTTTCGATTAGTTCCCAACGAATAAGATTACTAATCGGTTTCTTGTCGAGACCTCAAAAAAGCAATCGATAATCAAAACCGCTATTTTTCGTGTCATTTCATTAGAACCTTATCATGCATAAACATTGATTTGAACGGGTCGTATTCTTGAAAACCAGCAATAAAAAGCACCCAATTCCATTCTTTTGCAGATAAAAATTCAATCTCGCATGCACAAACAAATAAAAAAAGTCAATTTCGTGCAATACGTGGCTAACAAGATTTACAGCTCAATTCCAGAAAATCCCCAGGACGCTGAAATGGGAGTCCAAGAGCAAATGTAAGCGCCAGTTAAAATAAATAAGATTGAAGCACTGCGGAATATATAATGTAATCTTAACGTTTCCTTTTGGCGTTTTTTGCTGAGTTCGTTTTTATTTTCAAATGGAATTACCGCCATCTATTCTTGTTAATAATTTGCCATTTAATAAAACTGCATTCTTCATCTTTATTGGCTATCAACAGAACATTTTTAAAATTGGTTTAGTTCCTATTAATCGTGTTTTTTTAATATACCGAAAATCGATTAAGTGATTATTTTCATTTCATATATACTTTTTAACACTCCAAGTAGTTTCTACGAGATATCTCGTCCATCAATATCGGATAAATTTTGCTAATGACAAGATATCTCGTCATCAACATATTGGCGATATCTTTATGATCGCGAGATCAAGATGTGGTCACTTTTCTTCTAATGACGAAGTATCTCCTTTATCAAGACTTGGTCAGTTTCACGTATGACTAGATACCTCGTCGAGACCACCATTGACCATCCAAGTGGTTTCAACAAGATATTTCGTCCGTCAAGATCTGACCAATTTCTCTAATGACGAGGTATCTCGTCATCAAGGTATTGGCATTTCTTATGATGACGAGAGCAAGATCTGGTCAGTTTTCTACTAATGACGAGATATCTCATCCATTCAGATCTGGTCAGTTTTGCTAATGACTTGACACTTCGTCTAGACAAAGAAAGTTAACCAAAATTACAAGCATTTAACTTTCCAAGTGGTTTTGACGAGGTATCTCGTGCATCAAAATCTGGTCAGTTTTGCTAATGAGGAGACATCTAGTCATCAAGATATTGCTGCCTTTTGGTGATAATTAGATCAAACTCGTCGTACCAACCCCCAAGAGGGATAATGAGAGATGTTTAGCCCGAAACATTAATAATTGAAAGATTTGAACTGATTATCAGGAATGGTGTGATTACAGAAGATCCCAATATCCGAAAATCGGTTTGAACTAAAGTTTTTAAAATGGCATTTATAATACAGAAAATATTGTCAAACTCTCTGTTGACAAAATATGAGGTAACTAGTTAATTTATAATAATATAAATAATATTCAAATAAAAAGAGTAAGAGTATGCATAAAAAATATTTTTTAATGAAACTAGATTTCCCGTGTAGCTTAACCCTCCAAATGGTTTCGAAGAGATATCAAGTTCATCGATATCTGTCCAATCTTGCTTAAGGATGTGATATCTCGTCATAAAGATACTGGCGATTTTTTTATGATGATGAGATCAAAATCTGGTCGGTTTTCTAAAGACGATATACCTCGTCCATCATGATCTGGTCAGTTTTCTAAAGACGATATACCTCGTCCATCATGATCTGGTCAGTTTTGCTAATGCCGAGATGCCTCGTCGAGACAAACAGCAAGAGGGTTAAAGACTGCTGTTAAATTGAATGCTTTTTAAAAACTATAGTGTGATAAACTGACTAAAAGTAGTATACTCCTTTAGTTCATTTATTTTTTAATGGATTCTAATTCGAGACCTACATCTTTCCAAACAAGAGAACTTTCAGGTTTCAGACTTCAAATGGAAACTTAAAGCTACCAATAACACTAGTCTACAAGATTTTAACCCTACAAGTACACGATTAAGTATTTCAACGGGATATATCGTCACCAAGTTATATATTCCTGACTTTTATGATGACGAGATCGAGATGTGGTCAGTTTTCTACTAATGACGAGATATCCCGTCATTATAAGGAAACTGACCAGATCTTGATCTAATCATCATCTCGCAATATCCATTAGAATCAACTTGGAGGATTAAAGACAATGAGCAACTAGAGGTAGGTATGTATTTTTAATTAACGTCGCACTGGAGTAACACATGAGGCTATTTGTGATAGTCGGGATCAAACCCGAAGGGAAGGATCCAAGGACAGCACCACGTAAATTTTGAACCATGGTCAGAAGATGAGGTCACACCTGAGCTGGCATCTCCCTCTCCAAACTACCACAGCACGCCCACGTGAGGACATCTGAGACCACGACAGATTTAACGTGCACCAGTCCCCTTTGATTGGATTCGAACTCGCAACTCTCCAATTGTTAATTCGTTACTCTCCCAACTGGGCTACCGCGGCCCATGAATAACTAGAATAAATATTAATCGATGTAATTTGTGTTTGAATGGGTTGGTTGTTTTGGAGGTTTTATGACGCAAGGGTCATATTTGGCCATGCTGCGCCAGACACAAGACATACAATGTCAAGTAATAGACAAACACGCAGTGGAAGTTTAATTGACACAGAAGAGATAAATACACCCAGGGAGGAATGCACCTGACAGGAACACCCAGAGAGAAATGCACCTGCTCCGCCTACAACTCAATGGTTGCTAGCGCAGTGAGCCACTGAGCCACGACGGCCTCGTGTGTGTTCGAATGGGAAACTAGAGAAATATAAAATTGATATGCTTTGGTCAATTACTTGCTTTATCACTATTTTGAACTTGCAAAAAAATATTTTAAATTATCAAATATTATAACTATTATTATAACAAATTTAATCATCTTTCTTACCAGTCACTAAGGGGCCACGGTAACCCTTTAAGGAAGAGTAACGGATTAGCAACCGGAGCGAGTTTGAATGCAGCCAAAGGCCGTCGCGTACAAAGGGTTTTTATGCAAGTTAAATGTGTCGTGGCCTCAGATTTCCTCAGGTTGGAGTGGTGTGGAAGTTTGGAGAGTCGGGTGCCAGCTCAGGTGTGACCTCGTCATCTGACCGCGGTTCAAAATTACGTGGTGTTGACCACGGATCTTTCCCTTCGGGTTTGATAGCCCATTGTGTTGCTCCAGTGCAACGTTAATTAAAGTACTACCTACCAGACACTAAGTACACAAAGAATCTTGTGTACTTAGTGTACTTATAAATTTACTCCCATTGAATTTTTTTCTGAATACTGTGCCCTAATTGGCCCATTAATGGCTGGTTCACTTTATATATACTTTTTTCTGAAATTACAGAACGTAACCAAAAGCCCCTTGTGTTTCAATGAGACGTAAATTCAACTTCCTACCTGAAAATACAGAAATCCCTTTATGAATCAATACAAACATACAATTTCATTTTTATTTTTCTCAAATTAGAATTCATCATATCTTTGCATTAAGCCATACAGCAGTTGACATAGTTTATTAACACTGCCATAATAAAGTTCATTCTGCGTTCTTTAATAGCGTTTCATTAAACAGTAAAAAAATACGTTCTCCCATTCTGTAAGAGTTTTTGTAAATTTAATTCTTATGCGGGTCAACTAAAGAGTCAACTAAATTTCGAATGTCGTCTTAAGTAAGCCAGATAATATTTGAACTCAAAGAAAACTTGTTTTCTGTTTATGGGAGTACTAAGGATTGTTTACACAAGACTATATTTAGCAGCTGTCATTAGAGTAATTGCTCTGTATATAGATACTACTTGGGAAAACATATCAAATCGCATATGCTCCAAACAGTAAATTTATGCTTTTCCGTTAAAGCAAGTAGTACAAGTAACAGTACAGGACAAGCAAAGTAGGAATAAAAACAGAAATCAGAATTGGCTGTTTAAGGTTTTTGATATAACGAATCTTGAACATAAACAAAACTTATATATACGTGGTAGACAATAGCTACTCTTAAGATCTTAATAATCCAGAGTCTCTTAATAAACATAGACTGGCGTATGTTGTTATCCAGCTATTGATAACTTCCACAATTTAAAGGAATTTGTCTAAATAAAATAGGTATGCTTTATATTTACAAGTGCAGTTACAAAAATAAGCTTTGAAATATAAAGCTATATATTACTTATTTAGTATTTTCATTTTTTTAGTTAAAAATATTTTTCATATATTTACGTAGGTTATATTATTTTTGCAAATACTTAAAATGTGTGCTTATATAATTTTTATTTATATATTACGTTCACATAGTGATTCATAAAGAGGGTTATGGTGCACGAAGATTTAGAGTCAGAACTTTTAAAGTTAGTTGAATATACACACGGTAATCTTAAGTAAAAATTAATATACGCACATTCTATTTTTATCTGAGAAACTGTCAAGCCTGAATAAGTCCACATTTTATTAATTAGAAAAGTTTTGTGCGGTTTTAAGTGTATTAAGTACGAAATTCGTTAGCTTGCAATTTTATTTTGTAAAGTGATTTTTACGGATAACAACATAATTAACCAAGTTTTTGGAAACAAGTCGACTGTTTAGTTTATCAATCAATATTATCTGATGTAATACAACAAAAAGGAAATGTCAATATACTTCAATATCGATTTCGTACTTCCAAAACATTATCCTCTTCGTATTGGGATCTACAGGAAAACCTTCTCATATATATATACCTTGTTCTTAGAAATATAGACTCACTTCCATACTTCTCGTGGCTCATTTGGTATGCCTATTGCTCTAGCAACCTACGAGTTATAGGCCACGCAAGTTCCGTTCTTGTCAGGTTCGATTCCTCAATGGGTGTATTTCTTTCTTATCACTTGCCTTGTGTAAGTATGTCCATTACTTGGCATTGTCTGTCTTCTGTCTGGAGCAGCATGGTCAAATATGGATTTTGTGACATATAAAACCTAACCAACCCCATATTTGTGTTTACTTATAGGTAGATAAAATATCTACTATTTAAGTTTTTAAATTTTGGAATTATTATTTTACAAATTCCAATTCAAGTTTCCTGTTAAAAATATTACGCTTCAGATCGTAAAAATATTTGACAATGACAGAAATTCTAGACTTACATAGTTCAGTGTAATAAGGCTACATAAAACCAAATAAAAATAAAACCAACACTTACTCATACACCATTTTTAATATTTAAAAAGAAAAGTATCTTATTTGTAGAATCTCTATTTTTGATGGATTATTAAATGGAGGCACACAATTTTAATTAAACGTTTTGGTAAATATTACCTGATTCAAAATATAACTAAATCAATCGTCAGTTCACTTGAAAGGACTAAAAGCAATGAATCATTACTAATTAGTCCTAATTCATATTTAATCATTGGTTTTCAATCATTAATCAGAGTAAACTTTGTTCAAAACTGAAGTCCCCACAAAAACATCAACTTTTTGTGTACTTGGGTTTATAGAAAATCTTCTCATGCATATACATTGATCTTAGAAAGTATAGACTCGCTTTTCATATACTAAACATGCTACTAAAGTTTTTCAATTTTTAAATTAACATTTTACAGAATTCGAATTCAATTTTCCTCACATAAAAAGTGCTTCGGATTTTCGACTAAATATCAAATAAATATCGTTCAGTGGAATAAGGCTTAAGGAAACCAAATACACAAGAATCAACTCAACATTTACTCTCAGACCCATTTGTATATTATTTAGAAAGAAGAATACCTTTTATTCGTTGAATCCCTATTTTTACTGGAATCAATATTGAATGGAGGCACAATAACAATTTCAAGTTTTAGTCATGGTTACTTGATTAAAGTATAACTAAATCAGTCATTAATTAAGGTGAAAGGACTAAAACCATTCAATCGTTGCTCATTAATCATAATTTCTATGTAATCATTAGTTTTCAATCATAATCGAAGTAAACTGTCCAACACTGATGTCACCTACAAAAACACTAACTCCCTTTGTATTTGATTTTACAGAAAAACCTTCTCGTACATATACCTTACCATAGAAAATGTAGACCTGTTTTTCATGCTTATCTTTACTGACAGGTATAGAAAAGATATATCACTAAGGTTTTTCAATTTTGAAATTATTATCTTTCAGAATTCGAATTCAATTTTACTGATATAAAAAAATTGTTCCTCAGATCGTAAAAATGTGCGACTAAATTCCAGACAAACATCGTTCAGTAGAATAAGACTCGAGAAAAATAAATGCGCAAAAATCAACCCAACACTTACTCACCCAGACACCATTTTATATCATTTTAAAAGAAAAATATATCTTATTCACCGAATACCTTTTTTGCCCTACTAAAAACCGTCGCTTACATTTTTATAAATATTTTATCCACACCATTCTAAAAGTTGGAATACGTGAAGAAAAACAATGATTAATGCAGTCTCAACTCACGTGTTTTGGACAGTGATTAATGCCGCAGTGAAGCTAAGAAAAAAGATTCTACAGAAGTGGCCGTTTGAACATCGCTAATGTAGTGTTATTAAAGTAACACAGATGTTCAACATGATTCAACACCCCAATGTTATCTCTGTTAGTGAAGAAGGGCATAAAAAGAATAGAGCTCATAAGCAAAACTTTTCTGCACAATTAATGGTAGGGAATGATTCTGTAACTGAAAAATCAGAGTGGAAATGTGGAAATATGAATTTCGAATTGTTTTTTTCTTTCTGTGAATTTGTAGTAATTCGAAATGTTTTCTCTTTAGTTACTTACTTTTTAAAATTATTCACCATCAATTAATTTGAAAATATATTTTGGAACTAACTTTACAATAATGGGGTACATTTATGCAGAATTCGTTTTTGAAATAAATTCTTTCAACTATTTTAAATTATATATTTCTATTTTACTTGTCAGTAACATTGTCAGTAAAGTGAGTGTAATTTAAATTCGTATTCATTCAACCAACCTTCTGCGTCAGTAAAATATTTCCTTGTGTGCATGCCCATTTCTTTGACGGAGAAATAATTGCTTGTCGCAGCGTGGCCAGATCAGACCGTTGCGCCATGAATAAAAACCATCTCATTCAGACAATACATAAAAGAATTAACCCTCAATATTTATATTCTGTTGATGATTCCTTGTTTTATTGAAATTTACTGTATGATACTTTCTATGAATTCTAATCTTTATTAAAATTAAATTATTTTGAGGCTAAAAATTGAACGCTTTATTATTCATGTAACGGTAACCCATTTTTAGGACCAAAATTTCACTGACGTGGCATGAGTAAACAAAAACAATTATGTATTATCGTATACAACCCAATTTAGTACAACCATACAAAATATGAAGAATCATTTGAATAAAACAATACTATGAAACTCTAAATTTTAACTTTTATGGTATTTTCGAATGATTTACTGAATGAATTTTAAAGAAAAAGGAGTTACGCTTTATTTAAGGGTAAATCATGAAAAATTCAAATAAAAATTACGAGATTAAAAAATTAGTACTGCTTCCATTGTTTTTACTTAATATAATTCGTATTTTCAGTTTAAAAAACTTTACAGCTTGGTATTTTTACTGCATAGTGATTTTTTACGAGTCAAGTAATTTTATACATGCCAGAATATTTATATTTTAAAACCTCCTGTACAATCTTTAAGTGAGGTAAGGAACAAAGACTAACCCTCAAGTGGTTTCGACAAGATATTTCGTCCGTCAAGATCTAATCAATCTTGATAAAGGAGAGATATCTCGTCCATCAACGTCCGGTCAGATTTGTTAATGACGTTATATCTCGTCAAGACAACAGCGAAGAGGGTTAAACAATATTCACATCGGGATGTTTGTCAGCAAGCATCAATTGGATATGCAAAAGGATACACTAAAGTGCAGAAATGGAAGACAGCAAATATGAACAGTTTTTAATCCTCAAGTGGTTTCGACTAGATATATCGTCTATCAAAATATAACCAATTTTCCTATTGACGAGATACCTCATCAGAAAGATATTGTCAATTTTTTTATGACGACGAGATCAAGACATGGTCAGTTTTCTAATGACGAGATATCTCATCCAACAAGATCTGATCTGTTTTTCTAATGACGAGATCAAGACATGGTCAGTTTTCTAATGACGAGATATCTCATCCAACAAGATCTGATCTGTTTTGCTAATGACGAGATCAAGACATGGTCAGTTTTCTAATGACGAGATATCTCATCCAACAAGATCTGATCTGTTTTGCTAATGACGAGATACCACTTCGAGACAACCACCAGGAGTGTTAATTATAATCCTAATTTTGCAGTAGGTGTTCAAAGTTTCCAACGCGAACACTAATGTATGCATGGCAGAGCTAATGCGTGCAACGAATCGGAAGGGATTCATGGAAAAACAGTCGTAGCCAACTAGTATCTCTGTCAGCGGAATGTTATGGTTCCAAACAAAGTCCGGTGCAAGAGCACAAGCGTTTGTGATATGCCACACATCTATCGGGATACTGCTCAAAATAGAATTTCAATGGCTCGTCCGTTTCCGTTAGCAATTCCTATGGTATGTGTCATCTCAGCATTTGGGAAATTATACATGATACCCGTTCAAAAGTAAGCGTATAAACTGATCATATTCGAATCCGGACAATTGCCCCGCCATTGAACAGCAGCCTGTAGAAATCTAGGTGATTCTTGCGGACAAACATCCCTATGAATACGGCTAATCCTCTGAACGTCAAGAGTTGATTGGTTGCATTGAGGTTCATGACGGAAGGACCATATTTGATCAAGCTGCGCCAAACACAAGACAGTCAACGTCAAGAAATTGCGCATCAAAGAATTTGAATCATGTGATAACTTAGGAATTGTGTGAATACCTATTGCGCTAGCAACCTGCGAGTTGTAGGCGGCGCAGATTCAGTTCCTTTCAGGTGAATTCCTTTCAGTAAAATTTTTACTGTCTGTGTCTATTACTTGATATTGCATGTTTTGTGTCTGGTACAGCATGGCCAAATATGGATGGCCCTTGCGTCATAAAGCCCCAAATCAATCAACAATAGCATACATAAATACCAAATATTTACATCGATATATGATAGCCTGGTTGGTCGGCCATCAAAATATAATCTAATCCATGATCTGAACCAGGAAGGAACCTTACGATTTATAAACCAGCACTATGAGCATCATCCCCATTGGTCGGAATTTTTGGATACATGTGTAATATACAATACAAATATTGTACCAAGTTACTGTTGTCTAGCAGTATCACATCCATTTCCAAAACAATTACCCACAAAAGTTTCGTTACTATCGCTGTTTCTCGCACCAGCATCACGAAAACTTCTTCAGACTCCCCTCCTACAAAACGTTAAACTCCGTATATTAATGAGAACAAAACGCAGCGCCAGTATTTCAATTATCCTTCCTCGATTTAGCAGATCGTTAAGCCGGCGTTTTCCTGGGCCACGGACGGGGAACGACATCTGGGTACCAGGCATTAACGGTAATTTGTGAAACGGACTGTCAAGAACTGTTAGAAATCTGTCGACATTGCCCTTTCTCCGCCATTAAACCACGGGAACACTAAGTCCGGAGTTAATCCCGTGATCAAAGAAGTCCGAAAGAATTTCGTCGCGTCGCTGGAAGATAACGCGTTTTCTTCGGATGTAACCGGCAGCGATTTGGATCGATTTGCAACGGAATTAGAGTTCGGGATGGAAATTTCATTACTTCGCGTTTGAAGAGATATTGAAAGTGTTCATTTCGACGTTTTGGTAAGCTGATTAATACTCTCAGAGGTTTTGGGACGTTTGGCGCCTCACTTCCGGAATTGGTTAGGCTGGTTAGTTTCTATTTTTATGGTGCAAGAGCCATATTTGTCCAATGTGAACCAAACAAGACATACAACGTCAAGAAAAGAACATGCACACAAGGAAGTTTCGACTGTTTGGTAAGCTGATTAATACTCAGAGGTATTAGGACGTCAGGTGTTCCTCTTCCGAAAGCGGTTAGGTTGATTCGTTAGTTTCCAGTTTTATAGTGCAAGGGCCATATTTGACCATGCTGCAATACACACATAAGACAGGTCCTCCATGTACATACACGCAAGAAAAGTTTTACCGACACTGAAGAAAGAAATACACTCAAGGAGGAATTAAGCCTGACAGGAATCAAAACTGCTATACAAACTTTATGAAGATATATGGAATACATAATAACTCTTTGATGGGTTCATCCGCATATATCCGTTTTGGAACCTGCTATCTTGTTTGAATGACATTTAATCAATTGACCTCCTTGACAATTTTTCAGGTACTGGGACCCAGAAAGACATTTGAGTATAAGGCATTAACGGTAGTTTGTAGAACGGCCTGTCAAGAACTGTTAGAAATCTGTCGGCGTTGCCCTTCCTGCGCCATTAAACCACGGGAAGTCTGGTGTTAATCCCGTGATCAAAGAAGTCTGAAAGAATTTCGTAGCGTTGTTGGTAGATAACGCATTTCCTCCGGATGTGAAAGGCAGCGATTTGGATCGATTTGCAATGGAATTAGAGTTCGGGATGGAAATTTCATTACTTCATGTTTGAAGAGGTAATGAAAGTGTTCATTTCGACGCTTTGGTAAACTGATTAATACTTTCAGAGGTATTGGTGCGTTTGGAGCCTCACTTCAGGAAGTGGTTAGGTTGGTTAGTTTCTAGTTTTATGGTGCAAGGGCCATATTTGGCTAATGTTCGCACACACAAGACCTATAACGGCAAGTAAAGGACATACACACAAGGAAGTTTCGACGTTTTGGTAAACTGAATAATACTCAGAGATATTGGAGGGCATCTTGGGACCCCACTTCCAGAAGCGGTTAGGTTGGTTGGTTAGTTTCGGTATATATGGCACAAGGACCATATTTAGCCATGCTAAGCCGGACACAAGACATACAGCCTCAAGTAATGGACATACACACAAGGAATGCTTAACTGAGACAGAACAGAGAAATACTTCAAGGGAGGAATCGAGGAAGGTAGTTCTTAATAACTTTTATTAACGGAGCGCACTGGAATGACACAACGGTCTATTGGTGACGGTCCGGGATCAATCCTAAAGGGAAAGATTCGAGGACAACACCACGTAATTTTGAACCTCGGCCAGATGATGAAGTCAAGCCCCTGAACTCTCCCCACTCTCCAAACTTCCACACCACGCCAACGTGAGAACATTTGAGGTCACGACAGGTTTAGCGTGTACTAGCATCCTTTGTACACGATGGTCTTTTGTTGGATTGGAACTCGCAACCCTCCGGTCGCTAATCTGTTACTCTTCCAAATGGACTACCACGGACCTGGGGAGGAGTCGAACCTGACAGGAATTGAAAAAGTGCAACCTGCTGGAAGTGGTTAGGTGCATCAAATCTTCCCGTACGCTCTATGGAAATACAGGGAACACAAATATATGCATATTAATATATGCATATTAACCCTCATATATGCATATGAGTGTTAATATGCATATATTCGTTTTGAAACCTGCTGTCTTCCCTGAATGACAGTTATTGACAATTTTTCTTTACTTGGACTGAGACGGAGTATCAGGCATTAACGGTAATTTGTAAAATGGTCTGTCTAAAACTATAAGAAATCTGTAGACATTTATCTCTTTCCATTAAACATCAGGCGAACTAAATCTGGAGTTAATCTCGTGATAAAAGAAGTCCGAAGTATTCCTGGCGTCGCATTAAGATAAAGAGTTTTCTCCGGATGTGGACAGGATCGATTCGGAGCGATTTACAATGGAACTAGAGTTCGTTATTGTCACTTTCTAAGGTTAACATTTCGTGTTTGAGATTATTTTCAGTGTTAATTTGGGCGGTTTGTCAGACTGAATTACCCTCTGAATTCTTCAAGTATTTACCCGTTCTGCAACCTGCAGTCTATATTGCGTGACTTCTTACCAGTTTTGACATTCTAGACCACTGGTTCTTAATCTATTTAGTGATCAGCACCCCCTATAATCTAAAAATAAGTTCTTGCACCCCCTTGAAAAATGTGTTTTAATTTCTTTATTTAGGAAATTACTTCTATTACAAGATTATTTATTTATTGAAAAATAAACACATACATTTACATACGAATACAAAACAATATCTCAATTTTTAATGTCTATGCTGTTGTTGTTTATTCATAACAATACTTTTGAAGCGAGGCTCATTTTTAAAAGAGTGATGTGACCAGGAGCTATTCGGAGCGATTTACAATGGAACTAGAGTTAGTTATTGTCACTTTCTAGGGTTAACGTTTCGTGTTTGAGATTATTTTCAGTGTTAATTGGGGCGGTTTGTCAGACTGAATTACCCTCTGAATTCTTCAAGTATTTACCCGCTCTGTAACCTGCAGTCTATATTGCGTGACTTCTTACCAGTTTTGACATTCTAGACCATTTGTTCTTAATCTATTTAGTGATCGGCACCCCCTTTAATCTAAAAATAAGTTCTTGCACCCCCTTGAAAAATGTGTTTTAATTTCTTTATTTAGGAAATTACTTCTATTACAAGATTATTTATTTATTGAAAAATAAACACATACATTTACATACGAATACAAAACAATATCTCAATTTTTAATGTCTATGCTGTTGTTGTTTATTCATAACAATACTTTTGAAGCGAGGCTCATTTTTAAAAGAGTGATGTGACCAGGAGCTATTCGGAGCGATTTACAATGGAACTAGAGTTAGTTATTGTCACTTTCTAGGGTTAACGTTTCGTGTTTGAGATTATTTTCAGTGTTAATTGGGGCGGTTTGTCAGACTGAATTACCCTCTGAATTCTTCAAGTATTTACCCGCTCTGTAACCTGCAGTCTATATTGCGTGATTTCTTACCAGTTTTGACATTCTAGACCATTTGTTCTTAATCTATTTAGTGATCGGCACCCCCTTTAATCTAAAAATAAGTTCTTGCACCCCCTTGAAAAATGTGTTCTAATTTCTTTATTTAGGAAATTACTTCTATTACAAGATAATGTATTTATTGAAAAATAAACACATACATTTACATACGAATACAAAACAATATCTCAATTTTTAATGTCTATGCTGTTGTTGTTTATTCATAACAATACTTTTGAAGCGAGGCTCATTTTTAAAAGAGTGATGTGACCAGGAGCTATTCGGAGCGATTTACAATGGAACTAGAGTTAGTTATTGTCACTTTCTAGGGTTAACGTTTCGTGTTTGAGATTATTTTCAGTGTTAATTGGGGCGGTTTGTCAGACTGAATTACCCTCTGAATTCTTCAAGTATTTACCCGCTCTGTAACCTGCAGTCTATATTGCGTGACTTCTTACCAGTTTTGACATTCTAGACCATTTGTTCTTAATCTATTTAGTGATCGGCACCCCCTTTAATCTAAAAATAAGTTCTTGCACCCCCTTGAAAAATGTGTTCTAATTTCTTTATTTAGGAAATTACTTCTATTACAAGATAATGTATTTATTGAAAAATAAACACATACATTTACATACGAATACAAAACAATATCTCAATTTTTAATGTCTATGCTGTTGTTGTTTATTCATAACAATACTTTTGAAGCGAGGCTCATTTTTAAAAGAGTGATGTGACCAGGAGCTATTCGGAGCGATTTACAATGGAACTAGAGTTAGTTATTGTCACTTTCTAGGGTTAACGTTTCGTGTTTGAGATTATTTTCAGTGTTAATTGGGGCGGTTTGTCAGACTGAATTACCCTCTGAATTCTTCAAGTATTTACCCGCTCTGTAACCTGCAGTCTATATTGCGTGACTTCTTACCAGTTTTGACATTCTAGACCATTTGTTCTTAATCTATTTAGTGATCGGCACCCCCTTTAATCTAAAAATAAGTTCTTGCACCCCCTTGAAAAATGTGTTCTAATTTCTTTATTTAGGAAATTACTTCTATTACAAGATAATGTATTTATTGAAAAATAAACACATACATTTACATACGAATACAAAACAATATCTCAATTTTAATGTCTATGCTGTTGTTGTTTATTCATAACAATACTTTTGAAGAAAGGCTAATTTTTTAAAAGAGCCATACGTAAGTCATCACTTGCATTTAAGGGATTTCTGGAGTTTGTTTTTATGTGCAAAAGTGGTGAAAATACCATTTCACACATGGTGTCCCATTGACAGGTGGAAAATCTCATTCACAGGTGGTGGCAGATGGTAAAAGTGTCTGCAATGTTGCTTTTGTCCGTTGTGTATAAGGTTCTAACTGTGTACACCAGAATTGTTCTAAGTCCAGGTTTTCAAACTCCATTTCAATACGTGCATTGGCTCGATTTCAATAAGATCGTCTTTTATTAAATCGCTGTCGTCCATCGAAATTTCTTTCACAACCCTGGAAATGCTTCCTCGCACCCCCAGGGTACCCCAGGTTAAGAACCACTGCTCTAGACCAATAGAATGTTTTCTAGAATTCTCTCAGCCAATCGATGTGGTTACCTTGTCATTAAATGCGATGTAATTTAGAAAAAAATACTACACTTTTCGGAAAGGTCGTGACCCCAGATTTAATATTTCCAGGGGTATTGAGACGTCGAGAGACATCTATTAGCCTAGTCTTTGAAAGAGGTTAGGTTAATATATAGAGCTACAAAACTTCTTGTGCAAACTTTATGGGAAAGTATGGAAACACCAAGTTGTTATCTCCTGATGGTTTTTTGGAAAGCGCCCCATTCAAGCCTTTTCGAATTTTTACGTTCAGTTGGCTTTTAAATCTCATATATTTTTATTTATATTCAAACTGTACCTTTAATGTTATATATCATGATATTATAGAGTCAACATGTTTTAAATCATCACTATGGTACATCACTTTTTAATTACAGTTTTGAACATGGCTTTGAACAACTTTTATCCTGATAAAAATTCTTTCGCTTGATTTCTCTCACACTTCCTCTAAAATATTTTATATCTACATAATTGTTATTGTTTTATCTTGCGCTAGGCGCAACTTGTGTTTGGATCTTGCGCCATGAGACTTCAACATCCAATCCAATCCTCCTGATAGTTTCAAAAGAATATTTCCTTTCTGGAACCTGCAGTCTTCCTTTCGCAAATTCTAACCACATACCCTTCTTGACCAATAGAATATTTTTTAAGATTAAGCGAGATATTTCGCCCATCAAGATCTGATCAATTTTGCTAATAACGAGATATCTCGTTATTAAGATATTTATGATCACGAGATTACGTTCTGGTAGGTTTTATTATAATGACGAGATATCTGGTCCATCAAGATTTGGTCAGTTTTTCTAATTATTGCATTTTTGTTTAGATACCTCGTCAAGCCAATCCTATAGGAAGGTTAAATAAATCATGGCAAGATTCTTCGTTCACCACAGTAATATCTTATGTACCGCTCGATAAAATATGTTATAATTTAAAACTGTAATTTACATACTATAGTTACCTTTAATCTTAATTCATCTTGTTCTGCTTTTAGGTCTAATCTGCTCATAGGCTTGGATTCAAAATGTAGCGTTTTTAGTTCTTAAATTTTTTAAAACTGTTTTCCGAAAATGAAAAGAAAAAATATGCACTCAATTAGTTCTTAGTGAAAATTATTAAAATGAAATCGATTCCAATCATTTGAAACAAAAACATCCACACTGCAATACGAAATTCTCAAGCAAATGTTACAAAACGCGGAGACTGAAAGATAAAACCTTGGCTTACCTTCATTCCTATTTTATCCTGTTTCGCTATCTTTCTAAGTCCGGGTTTAAAAGCCAAGGACCGGTTGTAGCTTTTTTCGGAATCTCATTCCAAAACCAAATCTTTGGGAAAAAACGCGTTATTTGAAAAAAAAGTTTCAAAAAGTATTTTCCTCCGTCGTGAGAGGGGTAGCAATAAGAACGTTATCATTTTGATGCGAACCAATTCCATTCGCCAATGTTATTCTACTCTCAAACGCTTGAAAGAAAAGTTATGGAACGAATCCTTGGTTGTATTTTTTCAAACGTTCAAAAACTGCTCAGTTGTAGGAAACAAAGGATAGGTTATGGCCTACAAGAATAAATGGGGAATACCCGTTCCAAAGGCTAAAGGTAAAAAATGGTCACAGGGATAGAAACGAACGTTATACACAACATCAACTCTCCTTTACATTACTTCGTATTTCTTTTTCAATTAACCTTTCTAGTGGTTGCCTCGATGAGATATCTTCTCGTTAGCAAAACTGACCAGATCTTGATGGACGAGATATTTCGTCATTAGAGAAAAATGGACCAGATCTTGATGGACGAAATATATCGTCAATTGAAGAAACTGATCAGATCTTGATGGTCGAGATATTTCATTTTTAGAAAAATTATAGTTCATATACCAATTCTTGATATTTTCATGACCAAAAAAATTGGCAATATCTTGATAACTAGATATCTCATCATTAGCCAAATTAGATCTTGATGGACGAGATATATGGTCGAAGCCTCTTGGAGCGTTAAACATTTAAGTATTGTGGTACTTCCATTTTCTATCAGGCGCTTTTTATCGATCTAAATGTAGATGGCGGGCGCTTAATGCTGTGAAAAGTATTTCCTAAGCGTATTCTGAACGTGGCGTTACTTGTCTTGTGTTTCGGATACGATTTCAGCACTGCCAATAAAAAAAGTCAAAGGAAATAACTCTGAATCGATATGTGATAGTTGATTGGTCAACGCCAATTCTATCACACGCCAAACTTCGCCAAAACGGTGATAAATTACACATTAAGGTACTCAAAGTATATCACGAAAGCTATTTGTGTAGCTAAGTAAAATATTCTCTTTTCGTCTGGTTTGTTCGTTTACACTGAAAATTCCTGTCATGAAGGATAGTATTGTTTTGGAAATATACACACAAATGTTTACCTGGGTTGAAATAATTGATTATCTGCTCGAACTTTTCGTGTCAAGAGCGTAGAGAGGTTCTAGAATACACACCGTCCACTGTCCACAAAACTGCCTTTATGCATACGTTGAGTATGGTCACGTTATATCTGTATGTCGATAATTTCTCAAAACTGATAACATGTTAGGGGTGGGTTCACCAATAGAATTGGGCATGCATTTCTAACCTAGACTGTCCATCACAGTGGGAATTAGGTATCAAGTCATGTACTGGTACATAATTTTACCGTTGCAAGCGGTTTCGACCAGATATCTCATCTATCAAGATCCGATCAATTCTGTTAATAACAACATATCTCGTTATCAAGATATCATTGAGTTTTTTTATGATGACGAGATCAAAATTTGGTCAGTTTTGCTAATAACCGGTAATACTTTGCTTACCTCGTTATCAAGGTATTACCGATCTTCTTATGATGACGAGTTCAAGATCTGGTCAGGTTTGGTAATGACAAGATATCTCGTTATCTAGATCTTGCCGATTTTTAATGATGGCGAGATCAAGATCTGGTCACTGATGTTTTCATCTAATCTCGTTCATCAAGATCAGGTCAGTTTTGCTAGCGACGAGACACTTTTTCGGGACAACCACCAGGAGGGTTAACACTCCAAGTGGTTTCGGCGAGATATCGCATCCATCAAGATGTCACCAATTTTGCTAATGACCAGATACTTCGTTATCATGATATTCCCAAATTTTTTATTACAATAAGATCAAGGTCAGTTTTGCTGATGACGAGACAACCACCCCGAAGTTTCGCCAGTCACCAAATTAGCAATATGTGAAAGACAGTGCAACTTTATCTACGAAAAAGTACACTTCTACGCATATTAATTTAAGTCAATTTTTTTAGTGGTGAATAAGTTCATCTCGAGGGCAATTAGTGCATCACTAATATGTAAAATAGCATATGCTTGTGTGAACAAAAGTAAAAAGTAATAAAATCGAAATTATATAAATCAAAATGTGTTTCATTGCGAATTTGACATTTTCTTCGTAGTCTCTAACGTTTCAATCTATGGTTTCTTCATTCTATCTATTACGTTTGATCACTGAAATTAGGTGAGGTATGGTATTTTTGAATTAACGTAACACTGGAGCAACACAACAGGCTATTGGCGACGGTCTGGGATCATCCCCCCGAAGGGAAAGATCCGAGGACACCACGTAATTTTGAAACATGATCAGATGACGAGGTCACGCCTAAGGTGGCAACCCACTCTCCAAACTTCCGTACCGCCAACGTGAGGATATTTGGGGACACGACAGATTTAATGTGCACCAGCCCCTTTGTACACGACGATCTTCGGTTGGATTCGAACTCGCAACCCTCCTGTTGCTTGTCCGTTACTCTTCCAACAGGGCTAACGTGGCCCTCACTGAAATTAGGAAAACTTTCTAATGTTCAGTTTGAGTTACATAAATATATCAGAGTCAACGATTTACTTATGAATCAAAACTCATTCCCACAATAACTTGAACTTAAAAAAAATCGAAAATCAGTACAATAAAATTTCAATATTTCAATTTTATAAATTTTAAATGTTTTTAATTAACTTCTAACGAGTGACCAGATTATCCTAACTAACAATTTTTAGTTTTGTAAACAATATGATATTTTGTTGGTTATTCTCTAATTGGGAACAACTAAACGGGAAAATAACTTTTACGGAACTAGGAATTTGTAAATAAAAAAATTAACAAACGAAAACAAAGCGAACTAACAGCTGTGAGAAAGCAAAAATAAACAATTCCTTCGTTCTAACCCACTTGATAAAAATTCATTTAGTTAGTTCTGAAATGGGAAGCATTAGATATAAATACATATAAAACATACCTCATAACAAAGATTTTCTAGATTAAGAAATTAATTAACTTATTCAGTACTTTTAGTTGAAGCGAAAGACTGCAAGATTAAAATTTCACTTTAAGTAAGTTGGAGGTTTAAATTGAGACTTTTTTAAACTTCATTTTCTTTGAATTATAATTTATAGATCTATACTGGTTTTAGACTACGAATTTATTTACTTTTATTCAAAACAAAGACAAATTTCTCTAAAGAAATGAAAAATCAATTTAATGAGATTAACTGCGAACACAATAGAGAAAATTGAACATACCCTTATGAAGCATTTTTAATTATCCCCTAAGACTAGCTTTTTGTCTTGTTAAATGTATATTTTAATTTAAATATAAAATATTTTTACAATTCATTTTATGGGATTAAACAGAAATCTATACTTTTATGGATTTTTGTTTATAAGAATAAAATTGTAAGAAATATGAATATGAATGTGTTCTATAAGAGTAATCTGATTTTATGTTTCCAGGTAACTAGTTACTAATTAATGAAAAGCAATTAAGTTTTCATTTTTAATTCATGGAAATATCTATGAAAATTCCTAATTTTAGTGTTTCTTTGTACTGCATATTTCAGACAAAAAATATTTAATAACTGCAACTTACGAGTCATTAGAAGTCATTCATCGGAAACCATGTCTTGTGAAATTGTTATTTGATTTAGTTGGACCGAAGTTTTAGAATCATTCTTGTTTTTTAAGCTAAATGAAATTTATTGTTTCGTATACTCTTTGCGATTGCATAGTACAAATAGTCATTTTTATCGGTACCCAATAAATGATATCGTTGCAATATTGACTTTAGGATCGTATCTTAACCTTCGGAATAGTGTAGTTTTGCTATAGACATGCGTAGTTATTAAATAGTACCATTTATTGGTTAAAAGAATCATAGAAATGATTCTATTGGTCAAAAAATGATTTAATTAACATAAATGCTGTTTCTGTTTCTTTTCTGTTTTTCTTCTGTCGGCTTTTTCTGTTCCGACACAATCATCTTCTCACATATCATTGAATCCCATCCATTTTTTTAATAGTGACGCAAGTGTTGAAATGGCATTCTGAAAAATACTATATATATGTTTAGTTTTGTACTGTCGTTAATATTTGTAGACTAATCCTTATGAATTCATTTATGTACTCAAATTGACCAATACTAGTCACTTTTTCGTATGTACTACTCTCCCTTAATTTAAAAACAAAGTACTTTTCACCAGTTTAATATATTTAATGGCTAAATAGACGCGTCCATATTAGTCGAAAGAATCCTTAAAAGTATTCTATTGGTCAAGAAGTATAAAACTGGTTTGATGTCATACAATTAAAACTGCATGGTGCAATAGTGCGTATACGACCTTCAAATGGTTAAAAATGTGACAATGCGATTTTCAGTTTGGCATGAAAAATGCATTTCTGAATTTGGCTCCCTGCGAAATTAGAACCTACCTTGTGGCTTCACAGCCTATTTTATTATAGGACCATACTTTTTTGAGCGTATCACTCAAACTAATACTCAAAATTAACCAATACTAGTCACTTTTTCGTATGTACTACTCTCCCTTAATTTAAAAACAAAGTACTTTTCACCAGTTTAATATATTTAATGGCTAAATAGACGCGTCCACATTAGTCGAAAGAATCCTTAAAAGTATTCTATTGGTCAAGAAGTATAAAACTGGTTTGATGTCATACAATTAAAACTGCATGGTGCAATAGTGCGTATACGACCTTCAAATGGTTAAAAATGTGACAATGCGATTTTCAGTTTGCATGAAAAATGCATTTCTGAATTTGGCTCCCTGCGAAATTAGAACCTACCTTGTGGCTTCACAGCCTATTTTATTCTAGGACCATACTTTTTTGAGCGTATCACTCATACAAGTCCAGTAACTTTTACCGTTACAGGAGAGAATTACCGCGGAATGCTGGAAAATTTTGTCATTCCTCAACTGCAGCAACGACGACGTTTGGTTGATTTTGGTTTTATGGAATAAGATCCACAAGAGGACAAGCTGCCCGAAACACAAGACAGTAAATTTAGGAAATGGATTTAAAAGATTTCAAACTAATAACCAGAAAAACATTAAAACAAAAATGCAATGAATAAACCCAAGCGATATACATAAAAATAAAATATGAAGGTAAAATTTTAACTACAAGAAATGTAAAACCGTATTTTTTAAAAGAGAAGATGGAAATGACGACGGTAGGACTCATTTTAATGCAGGGAAAAGCACGATCACACATTTAGAGTCTTCTACGCCAGCATTTCAGTACTCAAAGGGTTGGTTAATAGGCAGTTCTTTCCTAAGGTATAATAGACTCGCTCCCAGGATATCACTCCATGTGACTTTTGGCTGATGGCACTTGAAGTCCTTTGTGTATGTTGGTGGAGTTTGACCTTGAATGCCTTGAAACGTGTTGATGAGGTACTGAAAAACCTGGTCTCAATACATCCTCAATCTCCAGTATTAACAGTATAGCACTTTATAAATGGGCCTGCCTTGGTATTTGGAAATCCTATAAATTGGTAGATCAAGGAAATAACTGAATAAATATAAATATATATATTGACAGTTTTTTTAGCATTGAGTGTTTGTTTTTTCTGCTCCTAGGTTAAGTCCAGCCCAAAGTAAATTTGTTTTATTGAAATCTTGAAAAAGTTGAGCTTAGATATGGATCAGCATTAGGAGAACTCCGAAGTCTTGATCAAGAGCGTTGAATGTCTGTAAAGAACATAAAACGGCCTGTTCGTGAACATTCGACCCGACTCATTACGCTCAGTTGTAGAGCATGACACACACAATTTGTTTTACGCTAGAAAAGTTGAATTGGTCTGTGTGGTTCAGAGAAATCTATTTTTAAATAAAACATTGTGCCCTAAGAGTTGAATTTCTATATTTATTTCTGTCTAGTACCAGTTTATTTTGATAAATTGCAACGCTCCACATATCTAGCAGGTAGTGACGTGATTGCTGCTTGCGCAGACGTTTGACTGTTTTTGACTTCAACTTTGCCAAATTTTCCCCTATCGGCAACTTTTGTTACTAAACAGTTAAACAAAAAATATGTTATTTATCTGGAAAATTACAAAAGTTGACTGAGTAGTTTGGCTTCTAATTGCAGCACTCAGGGCGCTGTAACCCAGTTGGAGGAGCAACGGATTAGCAACTGGAAGGTTGCGAATTCGAAACTAGATCCAGCCATAGACCGTCGTGTACACGGGAGCTGGTGCACGTTAAATCTCTCATGGTTTCAAATGTCCTCACGTTAGGATGGTGTGGAAGTTTTGAAAAAGGGGTGTCAGCTCAGGTAATGTTCTAGTCATCTGACCATGGTTCAAATTTACGAGGCCTCCTTGGATCTATACCTTCGGGACTGATCCCGCACTGTTACCAATAGCACGCTGTGTGTATCCAGTGCGACGTTAATTAACTACCTACCTCTTGCAGCACTCGAAAAATGTTATATTTTGTACTGCTTGGCTTTCAGTACCACCTGATTAGCACCATTAAGTTTGCAAGTTCGAAACTTGATCCAACTAATTGCCATCCACATTTGGTGCAGTTGTACGTTAAATCTGTCTTGGCCTCTGGTCTTCTGGTTGAAATAGTTTGGAGAGCGGAGTGTCATCATCTGAAGGTCATATAAATTCAAAATTATGGTATTTGGTATTTGGTATTTTCAATTAACGTCACACTGGAGCAACACAACGGGCTATTGGTGACGGTCCGGGATCAATCCCAAAGGGAAAGATCCGAGGACAACACCACGTAATTTTGAACCACGGTCAGATGACGATCAAAATTATGAGGTATTGTCGTAGGATCTTTCCATTCGGGCTTGTTCCCGGACCGTAGACAATAGCCAGATGCTGATCCAATGCGAGGTAAATTCAACTACCTACTTGTATTTTTAGAGGCCTCCGTGCCTTAGTGGATATGCTCACTGCGCTGGCAACCTGCTATTTGAAGGCGTCGCAGGTTCGATTCCGCCCTGGATACATTTTTCACTGCTGTGTCAGTAAAAGTTCCCTTGTAATTGTATGGTCCTTGGTAGGTAGGTATGTATTTTAATTAGCGTCACACTGAAGCAATACAACGGGCTCTTGGCGACAATCCGGGATCAAACCCGAAAGGATAGATACGAGGTCAATACCACGTAATTTTGAACCACGGTCAGATGGCGAGGTCGCACCTGCGCTGGCATCCCACTCTCCAAACGTTCACACTGCATCGAAGTGAGGACTTTTTAGGCCACGGAAGACTTAACGTGAACCAGCCCCTTCGTACACGACGGTCTTTCGTTGGATTCGAACTCGCAACGCTCGTATGGTCCTTGGTAGGTAGGTTGGTATTTTAATTGACGTCACATTGGAGCAACACAACGGGGTATTAGTGACGGTCCGGGATCAATCCTAAAGGGAAAGAATTGAGGAGCCACGCAATTTTGAACCACGGTCAGATGACGAAGTCACACTTGAGCTAGCACCCCACTCTCCAAACTTCCACACCAAGCCAACATGAGGACATTTGAGGGCACGACGGATTTAACATGCACCAGCCCCATTTGTACACGACGGTCTTTGGTTGGATTCGACCTCGCAACCCTCCACGTATGGTCGATGGATTTGTCTGTCTTGTGCAGCTTTGCTAAATATGGCCCTTGCGTCATAAAACCCCAACAAACCGACTTGCATTTATATCTTTTTGAACTACCTTCCATTCGATTACAGCCTAAATTTTGTTTGTTATCCTCGAAGACATCTCTAACTTAGGATAAAAGTAAAGGATTTCCTAGAAAATATTTGTTTTGCATGGGTTTGAAACAAAACAATCATAAAAAATTCAAAACTGATTTAATCAAGCGAATGTAAAAAAATTCAGTTTAACTCAAAATAATTTAATTAACAAACCTTTTCCTTTCATATCCCTAGTGATAAACTAATGGTATTAACTTCCATTTAAATGAATTTAATCATGACTTATTCCCTCAGGGTGACATTCCTTTTCCATAGCTTAAACTTAGCATAAAATAGAGAATTTCCTGCTAAAAAAGCGCACACTGCACACAATACGCAAAAAGTGAAGATTTTATTATCTCATTTGGGTGCATCTAAACATATATAAACTTCATAACCCATTTTTTAAAAATAAAGTGAATAAGATTTATTTACTCATTTATTCATACTTTTTAAATACAGTCATTAATTAAACTAACATATCGTTGGCATCACGCCAAAACAACGGATCTGCGATTTTGGACGTTTTGAGAAAAATGGACAGTTTTTACTAGATGCTTTATACATTCGTAGTATGCTTAAATCGAAGCCTAAAAACTAAAATTTGATACTTAAACTTTCATCATAGTGGTTTTAGTACAACATCGAATATTCAATTGCGCTTGTCTGGAAAAGGGCCCACTAGCGGATAGTTTTTGAATTATTTTGTATATTCCTTAAACGCATCTATTGAATAATTTACATGTATTTTCGTGTTAAAATCCGTGTTGGTTAAATCTGCAGAATATTTTGATTCTGCTACTTTGATTACCATCACCTGTTCTTTTAATGTTCAATATGTTAGGACAAATATTTAATGCGTGTCCCAATTAACTTGGAGCCGTGGTTGGAAGAGTAACGGATTAGCAACCGGAAAGTTGCGAGTTCAAAACTCGGGCCAGCCAAAGACCTTCGTGTACACGCGGGTAGTTCACGTTAAATATGTCGTGGCCTCAAATGTCCTCACGTTGGCGTGGTGTTGGAGTTTGGAGAGTGAGGTGCCAGCTCAGGTGTTGTTTTCGTCATCTGACCGTGGTTCAAAATTACAAGGCGTTGTGCTTGGATCGTTCCCTTCGGAATTCAACCCGGACCGTCGCCAATAGTCCGTTGTGTTCCTCCAGTGCGACGTTAATTCAACTTCCTACGAACAAAATTAGCTTTTTAAAACGTATATTGCGTTGACTGAATTTTTTTGGGCATCTCTGAATCGTGTTAAGATGTATAACTCACAAGCTATGCCATTGCATGGAGCTACAAATATTATCTGGTATTTTTACATGAAAATGTCATCATGAATGATTGAATTAAAAAGTATTATTAAATATTCAGAGTCAAACGAGCCCTACTTATGGTGAAACGTACTTTGATTTTGCTTCATATAAGAATAAATAATGCTTTATAAATATTTATAAAGTCTGTAGGATGTGCTATTTCAGAATTCTGTCAACACAACATAAACTTTAACAAGCGAGTATTCAGAAATTATTTGTCTGACTCTAGTCGTGCTTTTCAATGTTGCAAAATTAGCTGTTTTATGTAGTTTTGATTAAACATAAACATATTACTTGAATCGGAAAATAGTATTAGTTTTTTAACTTTACTGTTTTCATTGAACGAGTATTAGTACATATACGAGCCTGATAAGTACGTGTTAAATAAATCGTAAAATATAAGTAATTTTTATTTCACGAATTTCTATTTTCACCACTTCAATTTTAAAAGACATTCATAAATAAGTAAACTTTTTCTCTAGGTATTGGTTTTTGGACTAGTAAACTGGCAAACAGATCACCCTATTACTCTTTTTTATTCATGGTATGAAGATAGATATATTTTAAAAAAAATTTTAATCTCTCAAGTTATCCCCAAATGGTTTCGTTCATCAAGATACGACCAATTTTGATAATGACGAGATCAAGGTATTGCCGATTTTTGGGTGATGACGAGATCAAGATCTGGTCAGTTTTTCTCTAATGACGATATATCTCGTCCATCCTGATGTAGTCAGTTTTGTTACTTACAAAATACTGCGCTGAGACAACCAGGAGGGTAAAAATGTTACAATATCTATATTGTTAATAAGCTAAACGCTGTCTCACGCTAGACGTATTCTTCTAATTTTACTTTCCCCAACTTCACTTTAAAAGAGGACATGAAAGAAGTTTCAGACTTTTTATCTTTCAGGTTAAGCAATGTTTCCTTAAAGTTTTAAGTTATTTACACTCATGGAGATTTTCCTAGATAAGGCGATAATTGCTTATATTTTCTTTGGCGAAAAAATAGTTTTTGCTGTCAAAGAGCAGTCTTATCAGGAAAAGAGGGCATGTAGCTTAGGCATAAACTTCCACCCTATCAGGTAAGAAAAATCTAAGCGGAAGAAAACCTAGTCAATAAAAATTATGAGATGAAGCTTTTAAAAATTAGAATTTAGTTAAGAAGGCGAGGTAAATTAGTTTTATAAAATTTTATCAAAACTATTCAAACTTTCTCTCGAAAAGTGACTCTACTCAAAGTAAAATTTATACAGGAGAGCCAAAAACAGATTGCAATGTTCAATCATACTTTACTTTGAGATTTAAAATTCATAGAAATAAAAATGTGTAGCATATTTTATGATTTTATTTTTTTCCTTGCTTACCTTAGTTTAATAGAATCGTTTCTTGAGGAAATACGTTTTTCAATTTTAGTAGCGTTATTCGAGATGGTGGGATAGAATATTTTTTCCAAAGGTTACTTCCTTTGGGAACTTCCTATGAACAAAATTCACCGTTACTTTATTTTTATTGTTTATTACAGCTAAATTAATTTTAAAGGTGGACCAAAGAGATTGAAAATCATTAAGCCGAATTTACTTCTGAATTTAAAATTTGACCATGTCTTTATTGAAAATGTGTTGTATATTGATTTCCATGGTTTTAAGTTTAATAGAATTGTTTGCTAATTGAAAACACAAAATCTTCATCGTGATTTGTGTCACACATAGATGGGTTACATTGTTTAAGATTCCAGAATTCCAAGTTAAGATTGGATTTCATGTCCCTGAGTGTGATGAATGTGAACAAGCTGACGAATAGGACCACACAGTTCCCCAACCGGAATTCTCTTTACCTTTACATAACATCAAGAGGTTTATATGCTCGTCTATAAGGACTAGTAGACTTTCAATCGACAAATAGATGGCTACAGGTTGGATGGCTGGTTGCGTTATGTCTTATGGCGCAAAGACCATGTTTGCCCAAGCTGAGCCAAACATAACACAGGCAACGACATGTAATGGACAAACACACAGTGAAAAGTCCACGGACACAAAAGAGAGATACACCCAAAGATAAATCGAACCTGACCAGTGGCGCCTACAGATCATAGATGTCTACATAAAAGAACTGGAATGTTTTATTAAGGTACAAACTCGTATACCAGGTTCCTTTCTCAAAGCTGTAGAAGTCAAAGCTTTTGACTTCTTGCCGGACTTACATAGACGCTTGCAATGTATTTGAGTAGCGAAATCAGCTATCTGTCCCCTTTTCGATTGGGAGAAATGGCTGGAGACCACCTAATACAATCACTACATTAAGCCACATTTCCCCCTTCAGAACTCGGGGGCGTTGAGACTCAGTAGTTATGTCCAATGCACTAGCAACCTTCGAGTTGTAGGCGGCGCACGTTCGATTCTTGTCTAGTGCATTCCTCCCTGGGTGTACTTCTCTCTTCTGTGTCAGTAAAACTAACATTGTATGTCTATTACTTGATATTTTATGTCTTGTGTTTGGCGCAGTATGGCCAAATATGGCATATTGCGACATAAAACCTAAATGCCATGCGACATAAAACCTAAAAAAACAACCACGCCTTCAGAATTATACTGTGTTGAACGCCGATTTATGGCCAGGAAGCCGAATGTGAGGTTAGGATAAAAAATATTTTTAAGAAGTTATTTCAAAGGCTCACTTTTGGAATGATTCCGAATATCAGATCTGGCCCATTTTGAACTCACTCTGCAAAATAAATCACACTAGACAGAATTCAGTAAACACTGATTTAACCATTCCCTTCGTTTAATAAGAACCAGACTCCACACTCCAACAAAAATAACTACAGATCCGAAAGTACACCCCAAACTAGTCTTTATTAGAACAGGCGGAATGAAATATCCCTATGTAGACAAGCCCAGACTTTTCAAAGTAATTGCTAGTCTGGGAGCTCCTCTAATATATTTTTAATTTTATGTTTTCCTGGAAAGACTGATAAACAAAGTCGACTTCTTTTATTTCACCTCTTCTGTCTCTTACAAATAAGTCACACCTAACAGACTTTAATAAAAATTGATGTTGACAACCCAAATGCCAAATAAAATAACCCAGATTCCACACTTCAACAAAAAAGACCCAAAAGCGAAACACAAAATTAGTCTTAATCAGGTAAGATGACTATAAAAAATGTTCCCCTGTGAACAGGTCCAGTCAATTTCTAAACTCACTGCCAGGCTAGATGCCTTTCTAACGAACTTCTGTTAACCCTCAGAGGGCAAGGCATACCTCTCAACCTTGTAACCTACAGCCTTCTCCACGTGACTTATAACCAATTTGGAATTTCTTGACCTAGAGAATTTTTCCAAATCATTGTATTTTAAGTAAACGATCAACAGAATCTTACAAAGTATTATATTCTCAAGAAAGGACCAATAGAATCTTTCCAAAGGATTAACTTCCAAGGAGAAAGTAGCAATGTTTCCAAGAGATTCTATTCCTAAAAAAATGGACCAATGAAATATTTCTAAAGTTGAAAGAATATGGATTCTTTCACCCAATAGATTTGATTATTTATTCATTGCATTGTGGGAGTAAAAGCAATACTACACTACCCGGAAATCTCATAACCTTCAGAGGCTTAATGGTATATTTTTGGAAGACTGATAAACGCAGTTGCAATGATTTAATTTGATTCTATGATCCTAAAGCCTTACATTTCTGTCGCATTCATCCTATTTATAAATGGTGTTTCTTAAACCATTAAAGAGAGTTCAATAATAAACTTTCTACTGACATAACACTGCGTTCGTTCTAGGCTACCCGAGTCGTCACAACTCGGTTTTCTAAATCTATTTTGTAGAGAGGTTTGCTGTCTTGCCCTTGGTTCAACAATACCGGTCATGGAATGGATGTTTATTGTAGTTCCAAATCCACTTTAAGTCCCGTTGAAATTATCTCTCGTGTAGCAAAAGTTCACGGCAGAAGCGGCATACCAACCAACCCTAAATCTAATTATTTCTCGATAACAGGCAACTTTACTTTAAACTGGCTAACGAATCACAGCACATTCAGCAAGTCATTTTAATCGAATCTCTCCCGGCAGACCCTAAATTCAAATCTCGACATAATCCCAATATATGCACACAAACCAATTTTCTCCAAACGACACAACCCCAGGAAAAACCAAAAGCAAACACACCTTAACAAAGGAATGGAAAATGCATCGCAAAAATTGGGGATGGAAGTCCTTGACAACCCCAAACGAAAAGTATTGACGCTTTTCTGATAGAAATCAAACTCCCGAGCGTAGTTGGGTCACGAATTCCGATCGACAGCTGCAGAGGACATTTCAAAGAATTCATGTCCTCCATTCCTCCTCCTACCCCATACCCTATTCCCCGTATATTAACTAGCACCCAATTTACCGTCGAACTTCATAACTTCCCCCTTCACACTTCAGTGGCTTCCATTCTGGCAATTACTTTGGGAATAGACTGGGCTTGTTTACAGGAGAATAATATTTCGTGTCGCCTGACCTGGTGAAGACTAATTTTGGGTCTGTTGTTTTTGTTGGAATGTAAGGTCAGGGTTTTATTTAATAACGGGGTGTCTAAATCGGTGTTTATTAAATTCTGTTTGGTGGTGTTTATTTTGAAGGTGGCGTAGATTTTAAATAAAGCAGGGCAACTGTGTTTATCAGTCTTCCTCGAAATTATATAATTAAGAAAGTTCATTATCATTATAAGAGCATCAATGCGGCATATTCTTTGGGCCTACACTGGGCTTGGTTCACACTTCAGTGGCTTCCATCCTGGTAATTACTTTGGGTCTCCACTGGACTTGTTTACAGGAGTATAATATTTCGTGTCGCCTGACCTGGTGAATACTAAATTTGGGCCTTGTTTTTGTTGGAATGTAAGGTCAGGTTTCATTTAATAACGGGGTTGTCAAATCGGTGTTTATTAAACCCTTTTCTGTTGTTATTTTGAAGGAGACGTTGCATTCAAAGAAAACAGGTTAACTGTGTTTATCAGTCTTTCCCAAAGTTATATCATTAAAAAGTTCATTATAAGAGCTTTCAGTATGGCACATTGCTTGGAATATATTGGGTTTGTTTACAGGGAATAATATTTTGTGTCACCTGACCTGGCGAAGACTAATTTTTGGTCTGTTGTTTTTGTTGGAATGAAAGGTCTGAGTTTTATTTAATAATTAGGATGTCTAAATCGATGTTTATTAAATTATGTTAGGTGGTGTTTATTTTGAAGACGTTGAAATGGGGGAAAAATAAAGCAGATCAATTGTGTTCATCAGCTTCCCTAAAAAGATATTGAAAAAGCTAAGTAAGATAGCTTCTAGTGGGGCATTTAACTTTCGGAATGTACTAGGGGCTTGTTTACAGGGGCATAATATTTCATGTCGCATGACTTAGCGGAGACTAAATTTGGGTTCCAGTTCTGCAATTTTCTTTGGAATGTGACGTATCTGGATTTCATTTAATAACAAGAATGTGTAAATTAGTGCTTATTAAATTCTATTGTCTGAGGTGTCCGTTTTGAGGTTGTTCAAACACAATAAAGTACGTAGGTCAACTGTGTATACATGGTTCCCCCAAAAAAGTAGAAATTCGAAAAATTTCAGTAGAAAAGCTTCCAGTGTAGAACATACTTTTGGAATACATTGAACTTATGTACAGGGGAATTATATTTGGTTTCGGTGAAGACTAATTTTGGGTTTCACTTTCGGGTCTGTTGTGTTTGTTGAAGTGCAAGGCCATAGTTTTATTTAATAACGGGGATGTTTAAACATGTGTTATCTAATGTATCCATACCTCGCGATCGTATTAATTTACCACGCTTTTCACATTGATGGTTCCATCTAAGTATTGAACCCGGCTGGTAGTTTATTTTCAAGTTGAAAACTGTCCTTTAGTGTTCAGCCTCTGGTGCAAAAACCTGTTCCAAAGTAATGGAGCAGTTTTGTCTCGACAAGATATCTCGTCCTTAGCAAAATTGACCAGATATTGGATGAGATACCTTGTCCAAACTCTTAGGTGGTTAGAGTAATTGACACAAAATCAATACTGTTAATTTGAATTAAACAAGTGCAGACTAAAAAAAGGTTTCATTTATATAGGTAATACAAAATATTAATAAGACTAAATTAATCGTAAAATAATTTTTTAAATATCTACTTTATATAACATTTATATAAAACACCAACATTTCGCGTATTTAATATAAATAAGGTACAGCAACCTTTTGTTTATTTAATATAAGTAAGATACACCAATATTTCGTGTATTTAACATAAGAAGGATAAAGTAACACTTCGTTTACTTAATTTAAGATACAGAATCGTTTGCTTTATTTAATATAAGTAGGATACAACAACATTACGTCTATTTAATAAAAGTAGAACAAAGCAATATTTCGTTCATTTAATATAAGGTACGGCAACATTTCGTTTATTTAATAGAAGTAAATACAAGACTGTTACTAGTATCCTAGTCCTTAGTGATCGCAACATTCAATTCACACGATAAAAATGATTAAATTTCCCGAACTTGGTTGTGTAAATCTGTCCGTCCGTCTTCCCGTTTTATGTTCGATTTTGTGCCTGTGTGTTTCTACAAGTATCACATAGAATTTGTTTAACATATTTTAATTTAATGTCTTATATTTGATACACCACATTTTAATTTAGGGAATGAATTTTTTGAAATTTCTTTGCTTACATATTTAGGCAAGTTTCGCGTTAAATTATACTTAAATTTAACTATAACTATACTTAATCAACTAGTAACTATACTTAAATCAACAATAATTTGGTAGTTTTGGAGTAGCTGGGAGGTTTATTGAGCATTGCAATTACTTGGATTGTTTTACTAGTGCTGCTGAAATATCAATTATTTTCCAAAACTACAATATTTTTACGGAATTTAAATTCTAATAGTTTATTTATTTCGAGCCTTATTTTCTTAACGAAATGTAAAAAAAGTTGAATATTTTTGACAGACGATAAAGAGAATAAAGCTATATAGAACAAACGTTTTAAAATAGAACCGGTAGATAATATGGAAACCTTGGTACTTTTTTAATCGTTTGCTTTTTAAAATTTGTGTCCGATGTATTCCAAGAATCTATTTTGTAGTGGAAAAGCAGACACATTCATTACTTTGCGTTCGAAGCTTTTTTAAAATCTGTTTTAAGGTGTATTTCTGGATTAGGAATTTGATGTTTTTCGTTCAATAACTGTAATGAAGGTAAATAATGATTTAATTAGTTTTAAAACCTTTTTAATCATTGTATGATAATTTTGGGAAACGTTTTTGTTTTTAAACGGCCTACAAGGCACTTATATGCATACTCTGAACAATTTTGTGCATTCTGGGTAACATTGGCACTCTAGAGACTTTCCTTTCTTACTAAAAATTTAAATTCTACAATAATGTAAAATGTTAAATATGACATTTATTTACATTTGTTAAATTGGGTAATTAACAATTGTGTACTTTATTAGAGTGTGGTAGTTGTTATATGGGATGAATAGGAATTACAATTTAAGGACGAAAAAGGAAATTAGTTAACAAATTCAACCCTAGTAACGCCGGGTTGTTCTGCTAGTTTGAAATAAATAAACAAAAATTCTAATTAGTGCAAAGCATTGGTATAGGGATAAATATTTTACTCTGCATTTTATTTGCAAAAGTGTAACTAAATAAATCTACGGACAGTAAAATTATTATTAGAGTCAGCGTAAGACCTAAATTCTTTACTCATAAATCAGACAGTCTGAATATAATTCAGCTATCACTACTCTAATTAAAAAGCATTCCTTTATTCCCAAGAAATGTGTACTAAGTTTAAGACCATCCTAAGACCTCTTGTATTTAAATTGATATGTATCAGTTCATCAACTGGAGTAGTATTAGTTCCATCTTAAAATCTTCCGACTCTAATTTATAGTTGAGATTAGGGTCTTGAAAAGTTTTCTCGCAATTTATCTCTTGAAATTCTTCCCGATGAAAGGATATGTTTCTAATTAGCAAACAGTGATCCCGAATCGCGGATAGGTTGTTGATCTATCTTCGTTCTATTCAAATGAGATTGTTATAGCAGATTATTTTTATGTGTTTTAATCTTTTTAATGCAGTATTATTTTAGCACTCGACATGTTTAAATACTCCAAGTAGAAATAATGACATGAAAGTTATATTTCAAATCTAAATTATTTGGATTTATTTAAATAAGTTTGAACTTGAAATGCCTCCACGATATAACAATTCATTAATGATACGTATACGTTTTCATATTCTTTATATTCTATATTTCCTGTGTTTATATATACACACAGGAAATAAGCTTTGTATACAAGCTTTAATTTTATTTACATTTTATTAATTCTTCAAAGTTCGTTTGATATGTGTCTGACTTTGATATCAATCTAAGACCACATTTTATTAATTGAGATAAGGTTAATTTTCTAGGTTTAAGTTTGGTTTTTTGATCAACATAAATATTTGTTAAACATTTTAATTAAATTTATTTTAAAGAAATGTTTAATGTTACCCTTTCGAAGCCATTTTAAACGCCACTCATTATTACAACTATAAAAATTCTCAATGTAAAAATGTATGACTTAATACCATTACTGAATACTTCATTGGTATTGCAGTTCAGAATTAACCCACTTAGAATCACGAGATTCCAAGTAGTGTAGAGAAATGGAATCACTGGGATGAACTGATGGATATTCTTAACCACCCTTTGAGCGTCAGGAGATTTCCGAATAGTATATTTTACTTTAACCCCACAATAACCACTAAATACTTCAGTGATTCGTCGAAAGATTTCAGTGGTAAAATCAAAGAAAGTCATACAGGACAATTTGCTGGTTGCATACCAGATATATGCATGCGAACCCCTCAGGAAGTGTTGCCATTGTCACCACTGGTCCTTATTCCTCCAAGTGGTTTCGACGGGATATTTCGTCCATCAAATTCTGACCAATTTTTCTCGTAACGAGGTATCTCGTAATCAAGATATATATTGCCGATGTTATGGTGATGACGAGATCAAGATCTTATCAGTTTTGTTTTAATGACAAGATGTCTTGTCCATAAAGATCTGGTCAGTTTTGCTAATAACGGAATGCCTCGTCGAGAAAACAGGAGAGTTTAAAGGTCCTTAATATCTAACCTTCGTTGGTCCTCATATATATATATATATAATATATATATATATATAATATATATATATATATATAATATATATATATATAATATATATATATATATATATAATATATATATATATATATAATATATATATATATATATATATATATATATATATAATATATATATATATATATAATATATGTATATATATATATAATATATGTATATATATATATAATATATGTATATATATATATATTATATATATTGTTTTGTTGTTACGCCAAAGATTTTTCTTCAATACTTCATGATTTGCAGAATTATTTATCTAAAAATCTGGTCACTGTATGTATCTGACTGTTCACTGTGTATGAGTCTGACCCTATAAATTACAAGCGCAGTTGTGAGAATCTAGAAATAATCTTAGACCAAACTACCTCTATAAAAGTTGATGGAGTGCAATTGGAGTAAAGTACATTAAACATTCGGCTAAAGGGCCATTATCGCAGCTTGTTACTGACTTGAAAAAAGAAACTGAAAGTTTTAATGAAACAATCCACAATTCGATGTTTGGCTTCTTTAGTAGGTTTTTTGTACTTTCTCCTAAGCTTAGCATGTATAAACGATTTAAAACCATTTTTAAAGTAATAAACTATTATTTAAATCAAATTATGTATGCAATCTATGCCGGACTTGTAACTCGCAATAAGAATTAGTCTCATAAGTTTACTGAAATATTTTTTGAGCTATATATTTTGTCGCTGGTTCCAGAATTGTACTAATAATGCCATGAGGTCCATTACGTGTAGGTTTGGTTTTACTAGAATTTTATTTTAGAAATAGTTTGTTTTTATTGATGGCTTAGAATGTCCGTTAAATAAATAAAAGGAAAACTATTGTCGATGTGCATACAACAGTAGAAAAATTAAAGCATTAAAATAAGTTAATACATAATATTACAATAAATAGAAAAATAATAATTTATGATGTTAAAAAAAGATTACAAAGTTCTGCAAAATAAAAATATTGAAAAATTGAACTCTTGAGTTATTTAAAGCATAAAATCAATAACAAATTAGCAAAGTTTGTTCACAAAAAATTTAAATGAAACCAATAACTTTCAACATAAACTAGAAGAAATCTAAATGTTATTTATTTCAACTTTTAAAATTTATCCTTGCGTATTTACGAGGTTGCGGAGGTTCAGTGGGTTTGACGGCTACGCTAGCAAACTGCGAGTTCTATGAGCAGGTTTACTTCCTATCAGATTCAATTCCTCCCTGGGGTGAATTTCTCTCTTCTGTGTCAGTATAACTTTCTTTTTGTGTGTATATCCGTTTACTTAACGTTGTCTAGTGCAGCTTGGCCAAATGCCATGGAGCCAAACCCAACGAACCAACCATACGTTTGTGTAGATACGGTTGTTTAGGTTTTTAGGGGTCTTAATGGCACAAGGCCATATATGTCCAAGCTTGCAAAACAAAACGCAACGTCAAGTAAAATGTAGGGAACGGAAAGAAAAGAGGAATGGGGAATAGAGTAGTGGAATGAAATCAGAAAAAGATCAAGTGGGTATTCCGGGAGCCCGACCCTCGTGTTTGCTAATGACTATAAATCCTATGGGAAGGAAACGATCACTACAATACCTCGGGTCTGTGAAACCCGTACACATGTAAAGGAGATGTGCCCCTGAGGATATATAGATATGGTCTTATCCTGCAATTTCTATCCCTTAATTAATGGCAGTGCCTCATTTTCCAAGTAAGAGAAATCGACATATTACCCCAGTACATCCCTTCCTATAAATTAAATCCCGGAAGATAAGACATTAACTGAACAAGACGACGAACGATTTCTCATTATGCTCCTACGAAGAAAGTTGAGAAAATTAAAAACTTGAAACCCCAGAAGCAATCAAATTCAAGTTTGTGGATGCTGTTCTTCAAACCTCTCACACCTTTAAACGAAACGCCGAAATGAATTTCTCCCGAAAACGAGAGGGAAAGTAACGCCAAACGAAAATAAAGAAGTGAATAAGTAATGTCGACGTTCTTGCAAAATCAGCAAAATTAAAACCATTAAAAATAAATATAAAATAATAGTAAATATTTTAATCTTCAAAGTTAGAAAATAGCAAAGTTTTTCGGCAAATACAAATTTGGAAAACAAACTCTGGAGCATAAAATGTATAAAAAATGTGCTCAAACTAAAATTAAAAAAAAACCAATAACTTCTAAAATAAACTAGAAATACTTTAAAAGTTATCCATACAGAAAGGTTTTCATCCAATTTCTATTCGTTTTATTATTCATCACATCACACTAGCTGAGGCTCAATTTCGAAGTAAGACAGATTGGTATATTACCGAGAGTTGACAACCTCTAAATTATACCACCTAGGAAAATACAGATATTAGCTGAACACACATAGCATATGGATTCAAGACCCCTTTGTTGCGTGAGGAAAAGCGAAGCAGCACTAATACTTCTTAGTCTCTAAGTGGTTTCAGCGAAATGTCTCAGCCAAGATCTGGTCAGTTTTGCAATTGACGAGGTATCTTGCCGAGACAAAATGATCTATTACTCCAAGAGGAATGAAAAGCCATGTAGGAAAAATTGTCTCTTGCCTAGAACTGGTGATAGTTTGCAATAGAATTCTACATTAGAGGTTGGTCACTACAGGGCGGATTTTGACGCGAAGGTAAACTATCAGGAGGGTTAACCGTCCTGGTGGTTGTCTCGACGAGGTACCTCGTCACTACTAATCAGATCTTGACGGACGAGATACCTCATCATTAGAAATAAAAACTTACTAGATCTTGATCACGTCGTCATCAAAAAATTAGTCAGATCTTGATGGACGAGATACCTCGCAATTATCAAAATTGGCAAGATCTTAACGGACGATATATCTCCTCATTAGCAAAATTGATCAGATCTTGATTGACGAGATATCATATCGAAATAACGTGGATAATTAAGTCAATTGTTAGCCGGAGTTAGAACGATTCTCATTATTCCCCGACGAAAAACGTCAGAAAATTAAGAACTTGTAGCACTCAGCACCAATCGAATTCAAGTCAGTAGATTCTGTTCTTCATACCTCTCATACCTTGAACCATCCTGGTTAAAGATGCGAGAGGTATGAAGGTCTTGACGAAGTATCTCGTTATTTTAGCAAAACAATTATCTAATCTTTAAGAACGAGGTATATCGTCATTTCGCAAAACTGGCCAGATCTTGATGGTCCAGATATCTTGGTCAGATCTTGATGGACGATATCTCATCAAAACCACTTTGAGTGTTAAACGAGACATGGAAGTGAATTTACCCTTTAAATGAAACTTCAACTTATGAAATCTATGCGTAGTATAGAAATGGTCCTATCCTCCAATTTCCATTTTGTTTATTATTGATCGCATCACACTGGTTGTGCCTCATTTTCCAAATAAGAGGAATTGGTAAATTACCGGGACTTCACTTCCCTAAATTATACCACCATAGATAAGACACATATTAACTGAACAAACACGACGCGAAAATTCAAAATCCCTTTGTTGTGTGAGGAAGAGCGAGGCAACACCGATACTTCTCGAGTCAATTGCTAGCCGGAGTTAAAACCGATTTTCCATTATTCCCCGACGGGAAACTCAAGAAAATTAAAAACTTGAAACACACAGCCGAATTCAAGTCAGTCGATTCCGTTCCTCCCCCTCCTCGCACCCTTAAATGAAACGTGGAAATGAATTTCCCCCGAAACCGGGAGAAAAGGAAATAATAATAATAACAAAAGAACAAAAAATGGCGGCGAAAAAGTCCCCAAACTGCGCATTCTGCCCTAAAAGGACAAGATGTTATTCCTCTCGAAATTATCCGTTTCAATTGGAGATCGATCCTCCCCTCGCTAAGCGACAAAGTGAAAGGACCTAAAAACTATAAAGCTAAAAGAGGCAGGGGATGTCCCGAAAAAAAGAACAAAACAAAAAAATGGCGAGAAACTTTACTGGAAATTTGCGATTCACTTTCCAGCACCGCGTAGCTAGTGATAAAAATGCGAGAAAGTATCCATCCGCCATTTGAATTTTGTTTTACTTTTTATCACTTTTTCCCGACGGGAAATAAGAAAGAAGAATGCCTCTGCGAGAATGTTCGGAGGAACTCGGAATGGGGTGGAGGTGCAGAATGAAGGGGGGTACAGAGAGACCCCAACGCTTTGCATTCCTTTAAGGTAGGTATCTTCACATTCTCGAGTATCGATTGGAGCGGGGTCTTGAAGGGAAGGGAGAAGTCAACCAAAACTATCTTCGAGGAAATTTAAATTTTTCGGTGAGACGTTAGCTGGAGTTTCTTTGCCTTCATAGGTATCCCATAAGCCTCTGCGGTTGAACCCACCTTTCGTTTCTTGTTATTGTTTTCTTAGGGGTGTTTTTTGTTCGGCCCTTTCGTGTGCTTTATTTTACGAAGTGGGATTTTAGACGCGTAAGTAGAAGGGCGTGTCTCTCTCCCGTTGCGTTTTTTGTTTTTGTTTTTTGGAGTGATGAAAAAGTCTTTTGTCGTCTTAGCTTTGAATTTTTGACTTTCGGCTTTTGGGTGTTGAGAAGTTTTTGGTGGGGTTGGAAATGGAAATAGGATCTTTAGGAAGATGGAACCTAATAGTGAAGCAAGACAGTGCAAGAAGCCGTCATTTGCATGGTATTGGTTAGGTTTGAAAGCGAGTCTCGTTACAGTTTGGAATAAGATTTCAAAAATGGAACCTTAAAAAAATGGTCATATATGGAAATAACGAAGCAAAAATATTGAAATGTATTTTATATTCAGGTATGTCTATCTGGGTATAAAAGAAAGAAATGAACTTCAAAACTACGACGAATAATAACTGAAAATTTTGAAAAGACCGGCAATGGTGATTTTGGTGGAGGAAGATATTCACCCTCATCAAGATAGAAATAAATCACTAAATAAAATGTGCGTTTAAATAAGTTGATTTAGAATAATGTTGCCCAACTCACTTTTTTAAGTAAGCCTTTAGCTTTGAATTTTTCAGTTTCGGTGTTTGGGTGTTGGGAAGTTTCTCGTGGGTTTGAAAATGTAAATAGGATCTTTAGGGAAATGGGAACCTAATAATGATGCAAGACAGTGCAAGAAGCCGTAATTTGCATGGTATTGATTAGGTTTTAAAGAGTTGCAGTTTAGAATAAGATATCAAATGGAATCTTGAAAAAATGGTCATAGATGGAAATAAAGAAACAAAAATATCGAAATTTATTATTAATTTTTTTTAATTTAGGTATGTCTGGGTGTAAAAGTAAAAAAATTAAAAATTTTCAAAGATGCAGCTAATAACCATAAAAACAGAAAAGATGGCTAATAGCCACTTCCGTGAAGGAAGATGTCCACCATCAACAGATCAAAGTAAGTTACAAGATGAAATATGAGTTTAAATATTGCTGATGCAGAATAGTGTTGCCACATCTCACTTTTTAAATAAGCCTTTGAATTTTGAAATTGAATTCGAATTTTTAATTTGAAGTTCTGAATTTCAATTTGTGAGTGTTGAGAAGTTCGTGGTGAAGTTAGAAATGAAAGTAGGATATCTATTTTACCATGCATTTAATTTAAAATCAGAATTAACACCAGAAAAAAATAAATGAAATGCTGTTATATATTTTTGGATAATTTTATTCCATTTATCCATTTATAATGAATCTAGCATTAATATTCACATAAATAGATGCAAATATATTCATTTATGTGAATACGGATGCTATATTCATTATAAATGGATTGATATAAGAAATAAAATGTGAGTAACGCGCGCGACACTTTTCCATCAATAGATATAAGTAATTAAGAATGTTTAAAGCAGTTCCTATGGCGCGGATCTGCAGGTTAAAAGTAAAACAATAACATTATAATAAAATGTATAAAAATTAATATCAACAGGAATATTTAAAATTTAAAACGTAAAATTAAATGTATATGAAAGCTGAAAAACAATTGTGTTTCAACTGAAATATAACTGCTAAAAATAATTTTCGATAAAGTAACTTTTAGGCCACTCAAGTTTATTAAACGCGCCAAAAAATATTTGTCAAAACTAGAGTGTGTAGAGGAGTAATTTTCATATTCAAACTCATTTCATAACTAGAGGAATCCACCAAATACTCCTAATATGAGATCAAGAATAATTTCCGAAAAACTAAATCCAACACGTTCCCCGAACTTTATCTGCATATCTATATCAGCATACAGTACTACTGCAAGTCTAGTTAATAAGTTAAAAAATGAGTTAGTGGTACTTATTAAGCTAGAAGTAGGACATATCTAGTGTCGCAATATTTTGGAAACGGAAGCTTATTAACAGACATCCGCAGTTCCAATTACTGCCAAGAGATTTTTGACTACGTTTACAAACCCTTCCAAGAACTGTAGTGATCCAGTCGTGGGAGTTATGAAGGAGCAGCAAGGCAGTATTGAAAAATCGTCTTGTGGGGTGATTATAGAATTAATTCTTCACACAAGATACTTGCGATATTTAAGGATGAAAACTTGTATATCGTATATTTCTGTAAGCGAGAACCACCAGGAGGGTTAATAAAGATATGTTTGTGTCGGACAAAGTATTGCAAGGGTCGTAATCTGATTTCTCCCCAAGTCCTACAGCAGATTGTAAATCCCGGCATACATGTAATCCAACGAGCAGTTAATATTTGTAATGAATCTATTGATATTTGAATTAATATTGTGATAAGTCCATTGGGTAATTTTTTACCACTAACCAGAATTTTCAAGGAACCCAAATCGATTGAGGTATGAATGGACTCGCTGGCATTGGTCAAAACATTATCCCTCCTGGTGATTGTTTCGACGAGGTATCTCGTTATTTGAAGAAAAGTGACCAGATCTTGATGGACGAGATATCTTGTCATTAGAAGAAAACTGAACAGATATTGATGGACGAGATACCTCGTCATTAGAGGAAAACTAACCAGATCGTCATGGACGAGATACTTCGTGATTAGAAGTAAACTGACCAGATCTTGATCGACGAGATATCTGGTCATTAGGAGAAAATTGAACAGATATTGATGGACGAGATACCTCATCATTAGAGGAAAACTAACCAGATCTTCATGGACGAGATACTTCGTGATTAGAAGTAAACTGACCAGATCTTGATCGACGAGATATCTGGTCATTAGGAGAAAATTGAACAGATCCTGATCTCGCCATCATAAAAAAATCGGCAGTATCTTGATGACGATATATCTTGCCATTAGCAAAATTGGTTGGATCTTGATGAACGAGATATCTCGCCATTAGCAAAATTCGTCGGATCTTGATGGACTAGATATTTCTTCGAAACCATTTGTTGAGCTAGACATTATGCTGGGGGGTTGACTTGGGAAAGAACCACAATCAATTCTCTGCCGTAACAATGCTCATTTCCAAAGCTAAAGCTAACTGAAAGGACAGATAAAGACAAACTCCCACACCAAACAAATCCTTTAATAACAGCATATCCTCAAAGCACGTATCCCTCTCAAGCATGTCAGAACTGCCATATCTTCTCGGGGGAAAATAACGCTGCGAGACGAAATGAAAAGCGAATGATAAAAAGCAGAGGGGGAAAGAATGACAATGGCGAAAACGAAATAAAAGGTTAAAGTGTTGACAGCCTGCATTGGCATCTTTGTGTGTTTGTCTTATCTTCAGCCCGAGGCGAAATAATTCCGACATCATTTTATGTCGACCCGCCATCTAGGGAAAAAGAACTGCAGACACGCTTATTCTGGTTTTGGGTTGGGCTAATTCTTTCATCTACGTATGGATTTAGTGCGGAATACTGACTTCTCGATAAAATATAAAAACTTAATCTACTTAATTTATACTTTAGTAAGGACCTTTAATCACTGTATTTAAAAGGCGTTTTCGGTGTTTCTTATGCCATGTTTATCAACAATAGTATGCGGTATAGTGTTAAGGTATGAAATATTTATATAGAATCAGAATGTAACAAACGTTAATTCCAAATGACCAACACCCTCTACATTCAAGGCCATGGGAGCTCGGTTGGAAGAGTAGCGGATTAGAAACCGGAGGATTACGAAACTCGGTGCAACCTGAGGCATGGTTACGAGGGGGCTGGTGCAGGTTAAATCTGTCGTGGGCTGAAATTTCTTTATGTTGGCGTGGTGTCAGAATTTGAAAAATAGAGTAACAGCTCAGGTGTTGATCTCGTCGTTTGACAATGGTTCAAAATTACGAGATGCTGTCATCTGATCCTTCTCTTAGGGATTGATCCGGACCGTCGCCAATGGCCCGTTGTGTAGTTCCAGTGTGTTGTTAAATTGAACTACCTACCTTAACCATTCACCTCTTTATCCTTTATTGTATAACTTCTATAACTTTTACTCGCCATATATAATGTATAATGCATCATGTTTTGCTTCCATTTCATAATTAAATATTTAATGGCCGTTTAAGTAAACAGTCCAATTTACGTCACTCTATAGCAGCACAGCGGGCTATTGGAGACGGTCCAGGTCTAATTCCGAAAGAAGATCTGAGGACAAAACCTCGTAATTTTAAGCCAGTCAAATGACGAGGTCAACTTCTGAGTTCATTTAAGACGGGAATAATACATCGTAGTTCCACTTTACAAATTTTCAGGTTTCATAATTTGATTCTTCGAAGGGTGACGTCCAATTTGTTTTTAAACATTTGATATTACACATTGACTTTTAAATTGCATCATTTCATCTTTTACATTGCAATATTGTAACTAAATTTACCATTTTATATCGAGGACCGCAGTAGCCAAGTTGGAATAGTAACGGATTAGCAACAGGAGGGTTGCGGGTTCGAAAGTCGATCCGACTACAGCCGCCATATACGTTTAGATTCGTCCACGTTCAATCTGTTGTGGACTCAAATTTGGACTGAAAGTTTGGAGAGTGGGGTACGGTGAGATGACGAGGTCACAGGTATTGACCTCGTCATCTGACCATGATTAAAAATTTCGAGTCAATTTTTCCCATCGAGATGGATCCAGGACCGTCAGCAATAAATAGCCCGTTGTGTTGCTCCAGTGTGACGTTACTTGAATTCCTACATTTTTATATCGATGTCATGTATTAATAATTTTCCTGATGCTTTTTATGAACTTTTTATTTTATTCTACATGCTGTGTAATTTCATATTTCACTCTACTCTTTAATGTTAGTTTGGTTGTTTATTGCATATTTTTAAAACTGTCTTGAATTCTATCTGTACCCATATGGTACAGCTTGTCCATTTTTTTATCTTTCCACATTAAACCTAAATCAGCAAACCAACTATCCCCATGACAAATTTAGGACATATTGCTTTTATGCCTAGCATCGGGGTATAGATTTTACATTTGAGTCCAATATCACAATTTCATTCACTACTAGTCACTAATTTTACTGAAACTGGTTGCTGAATGAGCTTTTATGGCGAAATGTCCATTGTTAGCCAAACTGTTCCATACAAGGACAGACAAAATCAGATAATGGACATTCACACTAGAAAAGTTTTACGTACACAGAAGAGGGAAATATACCCATAATAAGATACAGGAATCAAACATGCGCCTCCTGTAACTCGCAAGAGAAGGCATGGATTTGTACAGGGCGCAGAGGTTTAAAAAGCCTCCTAGTGTTTGTCCCCACGAGGCATCTCGTCATTAGCAAAACTGACCAGATCTTGATGGACGATATATCTTGTCGTTTGAAAAAAAAACTGACCAAATTATCTCGTCATCATTAAACAATCGGCGATATCTCGATGGCAAGATATCTCGTAATTAGCAAAGTTGGTCAGATCTTGATGGACGAGATATTTCGTCGAAACGACTTGGAGAGTTTAAACTCCCTCTACAAAATGCGGATCACATACAATATGATTTTTTCTATTTTCATAAGTGGGAAAAGTCGTCTCACGCAAGTAAAGGTATTCAGCAAAATCCTACTCAGTTAACGTCTTGAGTAGTCCATTATCAGAATTTTTGAAGTATAAATGAGTTACAGTATAACAGCAGTGTAATTGCTTTGTTCATTGCCTTAGGGTTTTATAGGATCTATGACTTTGGGGGAGCGAGTTGGAATTGCATTCGTATCGTAGCTAAACCGAAAAGCCGTAAAATCCCCAAGCAGTCGATCTGGCTTAATAGATTTACTGTTAAAGTTCGCTAAATCTCCTGACATTACATTTCAAACTGCCCTGAAAGGTATTCGTTTGTAAAAACATCTTGAACTCTGAGTTACTTGCCAGGTACAAATTTTATTTTAATTGTATTATCATTTTTTGTTGTAGAGTTTTTAATTGGCAAACTCCCTAATTCAAATTATTGATCTGATATACTCGTCACCTGCATCCTCCAATGTAATACTTCTGTTATAAACTAAAAACAAAACAGTTTAGAACTTAAAAAGTGTAAATTAAATCAACTGCCATTCAGTATACTTGCAATTTAATGTTTACTAACAATATAATCATACTTACAAATATATTTTTAATTTAACTCTCATACTCTAAAAAGGTACATACTTTGTATGAATAAAAATATTTTTCATTTCATGGTATTAAGATCACAACTTGTATAAGTATACTTTCTCGAGCAAAACAGCATATATTTAAAATAATATATTTTGAAAATATACATCTTACATTCAAGACTTCTGCAAATGAATTTTTCGTGGTTTCCTAAAAGTTATAATTATGGAATTTCATTTTATATTTATAATTTATAATTTTTCATTTCATGGTATTAAGATCACAACTTGTATAAGTATACTTGCTCGAACAAAACAGCATATATTTAAAATAATATACTTTGAAAATCTACATCTTACATTCAAGACTTTTGCAAATGGATTTTTCGTGGTTTCCTAAAAGTTATAATTATGGAACAGTCACACAAATAAAAAGTAGTCGATAATAAAAGTAAAACGGGAAAAACGCCAGGTTCAACACATCTTCAATTCCTTACAGCCTTGATTACACACAGATCTGCTCTTTCAAAAGTTTATATCTATACATTCACAGGTGCACACAATTCTGAAAAATACCGATACATTAAATGACCGGACTGGAATACACTACAAACAAAATTTTATTAAAACATTCAAGAGGAATAGACTATCAATACATGAATCTTAGGACTTCTGACTTTGGTAAGATCATCCAAAAACATAGTTCATTCTCAAGATGACAGGAAAATCTATTTGTGACTATTTTTCATTGAAATGAGAACAATTTATAGTGAAATTTAAATTTATTGTCTTTTATAATATTTTCAACAATATACATACAGTTGTGAGCAACGTTTCCATATCTCTGTAACTCTTAAGAGATCTTAGTACAATGTTTATTGCTAAGATATCCCTTCAGGAATAACATTTCTGTTTATAAAAAAACTACCTTACACAGTTAACACACACTAGCGTTAAAATGTGCTTTTAAGTAAACTCTTAAATTGTTTTTGTATGAAGGATCGAAGAACTATTTATGTTTATTTTGCATAGCAAAGTGTTTCAGAAAAAATATAATTATAACAGTTACAGGATGAATAAAATCTATTTCGCCATAGAATGCGTTGTATTGCTCCAGTAAGGCGTTAAGTCAACTATCTACCTACCCTGTCTTTAAAGATGTAAGAATAATTGATTAACATACTAATTATTATGCTACAAAACTTCCTGTATGCATATATTTTTGGGGCGCAGCTTGACCAAATACCTTTGAGCAATAAAGCACAAACCAAGCAACCAACCATGACATAAATACTTACAGCATACCTCAGATTTCTTTAATATTGCTCATTTTGAAAGAAACTGACAAATAGTGAGTAGTACTCAATTACTCTCATGATCTGAGAGGTTTGTTTGTTCGGGTTTTATGGCACAAGGGCCATATTTGGCCGTGCTACGCGGGAAACAAGACATAAAATATCAAGTAATAGACATAAACACAATGAAATTTCTACTGGCATGGAAGAGAGAAATACACTCAGGTAGGAATGCACTTGATAGAAATCGAACATGCGTCTGCTGCAACTCGCAGTTTGCTATGGAAGTGGATAAAACCCACTGAGTCTGAAAGAATTCTAAAATTTACAACAGTAAATTATTTGTTTACGCTTATTCACAGAAAATTCCCAGTTCTCTAGTTTCTTACATCTTCCCACAAGACTCGTTTATATTTATTTTCCGATAATTTTTAAGATATACAGCGATGGTTCTTAACCGATAGACCAATAAAGTTAGCTACACTTTTGGGCGTGGAAAAAACGATATTGCAATAAATTATCTCTTGTTCAATCCATTTAATTTACATGGGGGTAATTAATCTCAGGTTTGCGATTAATTATACACCCATGTGTGTATCGATCGAGCTGTCATTTATTTCAAATTACAATTAATAATCATAATTTATCTTAGAATCAACAATGCTTCAGAGAGAGAGAGCAGAAGAATGAACTGAAGAAGATGAAAAATTCACCAGGTAATGAATAATGGGATTTTAGAATGGGTGTAAAATAATTTAAAAAAATGATTTGACAGAAAAGGGAAGAATAATCGTGCACTTTTTATGCGCTTTTGTTTCTGAATTTTAAAAAAGTAGCCTTATTATAAAGTTGGTGAAACTGCAGAGACAGAATTATAAGAAATGGAGTGGAGAGACTTAAAATGGAACTAATGAAATGGACTGTTAAGAAATGACGTAACGCGAATTGGAGAATATATTTTACACAAAATGCAAACAAAGCATCGATCAAATTAGATTTTTTTAGCATTGGCAGAAACAAAAAGCACTCCATTTTAATACTTTAATTTGATATACAGTTGTATTAGATTAATAAATGCAATTAAACAGTTATGTGAACAGTGATTGCTATACAGTAAATCTTGTGAAGAACATAAATGCATAGTTTTACGAAACTTCTAAATCTATAATACATATTTTTAAATAAGTATGTCAGTGACATACCCAGATCTCGTCATCCTTTTCATCGTCGTGGGAACTCCAGCCGTTCAAATCTCGAGCTTATTTTTCTATTTTGATTTTGGATTCCATTTTAAAAGCTTTAACTGAAGTGGGAAATAAGTTTAACCCGTCATTCTTAATAGACATTCTCATGACTACATTATAGAAGTGAGAGTACACTTGATGTGTGTTGATTTTAATGTACGATAGTAAATTTTTGTAATTTTATATATGTTATACTTTAAGGTGTATGTATACACTAGAACATTTTTTTTAAATTTTGACTTTAAAAATCTAGTTTTTTCACAATAGGTCATTGGTTTGTGCTTAAACTCATTTCAGTGTGAAAAATTCTGATTAAGCTACTCGTTAATTATCTAATTTAGATATAATTAGCTAATTAACATGTTTTTTGAACAGTGATATCTCAAATTATAATGTGTTCAGAAAGACAATTTCTGTTGGAAATTATTCCTAATATTATTCTTCATGTTTTGACCCTCCATCAAGTTGCTATAGGGAATAGGTTATTTTTTACAATTTTTTTCACGAAGGAAGTCTAAAAAAATCAAGATTTTTTCAGGAATTTCATAAAAATTAATTTCTTAGCCAATAACTTCGACTGAGGGTCAAAACATCCACTGTATTATAGAGATTATAATGACACAAAAGTAATTATAATAGATCAATTCATTGTTGAGTTATCACTGTTCGAAAGAAGCATCCTATTGAAAAAACATAGTTCTTCAGAAATCGAGTTTAAAGTTTTGGAAACGTGTTTGTCTAAGGTGACAGTACCTATCCCAAACCCGTACAACTAGAAAACTATTTCGAATATTTTCAAGATCTTGGTATCGTTTGAAAGCTAAGGGGTTCGACAATACTTTGAATTATTAAAAAATGTATCGATATTTTGGTCAATTTTCGTGATTTCTAGTGTATACATACACCTTAAAAGATCAATATCTGGTAAATGTCGATATTCTCCGGTGAATGTCAGCATTCACATAGTCGCTTGGTGTATGTCCGAAATATTTGCTAAATATCGTTATTTCTCACTTACTCCGGCAAATGTCGACATTCAGCATGCACTGATGGTGAATGTTGAATAAAAATATTTTTGTTACGTTAAGACAAAAATGCAACTTTGAAATCATATTTTATTATTAAAGCATATTATGATATATGTCAAAATAGGAGAAAGCTTAATTAACAGCACATGTAAATAAACTGTTGAACCTAAAACGAACAGTACATTCTAACTGAGAAAAGAAAATAATACCAATAATAAACTTACACATAAATTATGTGATTAACGTTATACAATCTTATTGCAACAACTTAAACTGTTATGACACTTTGAATTGCACAAGAGTTCCTTGCTTTCACAACTGCATTTAGTCGTGGAACACTTTTTCTGCAATTAGAGCGTGTAACCTTGCCTTCCACTTCTCGAATTAATTGCATCTCCTTCTCTCAGCGACATTTCTTGAGAAGAAATGTCATCTACGGAAAGTAACTTTTCTTTACAAATTACGAACTCATTACGGGTATAACGCTGCTCGAAGGTACCATTTTTGTTTGCTAATTTATAAAAGTCGGAGTCTTCTATTCCAACAACAACCGCCAACTGTACGACCACGGTCGACATCAAGGACTTATTATTCGTATGGTATCACCAATTTGAGCAAGAGGACATTTTCTTTTTGAGGTTCTTAACATTTTTGTTGCTTGCAGTAGAAGATTCTCTTTTGCGGACGCTCTTTTTATTGAAATAAACTCGTGTTTTTCAGTCAGGGCTTGATAAGAAGACGTGGTAGGTTGAATCTCCTCGTCAATATTTTCCTTTGGAATATGGTTTTCGGTATGGTCAATGCTCAAATTTCTTTAAAAACATTAACAATTTCTTCTAGCTGTTCTTCGGTTTTAATATTTACGATTTGCTCGCCAGGCAAGGATGACGATGCTATGCCTATTTTTGCTTTAACGCTAGACGGGGCTTCATAAGGACTTTGGCGTATTTCTTCATGGTATGTTGTGTTCTTGGCAAATTGAACACAGGGCAAACCATCTGACCATTTATTTGTATCGTTATCGTTCATTCCATGCAGTTAACATATTCTGTATATCCTGATAGGCCCTTTCAACTGAGTCTTGTGTTTGACTATGACGAGGCTTTCCGTGAACTATCTTATCATCTTTCCACATAGCGCATAGTTTGGATATGACTCGATTACAGAATTCCCTACTATTATCTGAATGCAATTATTACCAAATGTTAAAAATATTTGAAGGGGATACGCTACTTCTTTAGCTGTGTTACTTTTCAAAGGTAGTAACTAAACTTCGTTAAATGGTCTTGATACACCATTAAGAACTTATATTCGCCATCCCTGTGTGACTGCAGGTCTATCAGATCGACTTGACATCTTGAGTTTAACTCCGAACTGACCATTGGTTTTACAACAATACCTTTTTTTAGGTCCACTATGTTTCATTTGACATTGTTTACAGAAATTTAAACAATCTAGGCTTCTCGGCTTGAAATAGATGCCACGTGACCTCAATCGCGGCAGAACAAAGGATTTGAAGTTTTGTCGCCTCTGGCTGTGGCCTCTCCTCCTTCTCGGCTTCTCGTTTCGACTCCCACCAGAGTTTATCTGTGCTTGTCGACATACACCGGCTATGGTCCGAATGTATAAAAATATAACCAAATATTCGGTCTTTCACCGACGTATTTGGTATATATATATACCAAATACGTCGGTGAAAGACCGAATATTTGGTTATATATTTAGGGAGGAACCTCACCCAGTCAACACAATATGGTGTTTTCTGCGTGTGGGCTGCAGTTCACTAAAAGTAGCCCCACACCCCTCCAAACACCATAAGCAGAAAGGCGAACTTAGAAAATCAAAATTAAAATTAGAAAATCAAACTTTCTGTTTCTTTACGTTTTAATGTTTGTATGTTTGATTTTGTATTATATATATATATATATATATATATATATATGCCAATGCACTACCAATATTAATTTGCTAGGAAAAGCGCTTTCAGTCTAGCAGGTACTACATGGGTGGAACCGTGAACCACCTGGCAGTACCCTAGTGAACTACCTAGTGCGGAGATGGGTTCACATTTTACCTTACATACTTACCATACAATCAAGGCAAAAACCGTTTATAGAAAGGTCACATATTCATTCCAGACGGACAAACATCCATGCCAAACTCCGGATACGAACCAGTAATTTTTCGAAATCAGCACTCTGACCACCAACCTGATTTGTCGGCCCTCAAAATATAGAATAAACCATATATTTAAGGAATTTATGACATCGCTTGCACTGTGTGAGGTTGCGCGTTGTTCAGTTGAAAAAACACGTTATTTTTGTTAATGCAGTTTTTTCCTATCAATATCTTGCTTTAGCCGTATAAGTTGCAATACAGCTCTTTAGTGATGGTTTGAGTTTCAAGTAGGCGCTCATAATATAAATAACTTTTGATACGTGTATTTGTTTGCTCTTAAACTCCCGAATAAGAAATTAAGATATAAAATTAGAGTGAGTAATTGTAACCTTTTTATATGCCCATGATCATGTGACAAAACCTATTAATAACATAATCTTTTGGATACTTTCGTCTGCCTGGTAGAAACATCATCTGATTGGTTTGCAGGATAGGAGCTGACCATCCATTGATTCTTAATCTGATTGGTCCGCGACACTTAGTAGTAGACTTTGACGATTTCACCGTTTTAGTCTCCACTCTCTATAAATGTGCATTCACACATCCCTGTTATAAGGTGTCACAACCGTGTCATAAGATGTAATATCGCCAAATGAGGAGATAAATGCCAAATCGGCCAACCAAATCAATTTTCCATACAGCAGTCAGGAGACTACAAGTCGACATGTTGGTCACACGTTTTGAAGCTGCTCTCAATATCAATGCTCAGAGTCTACATTTCACGTCTATAAAAACGACACATGATTATTAAAACAGTAAATTCTAATGAAATATACACATTGTACGATTACATGCTAACTTCTTGGCTCAATCTGTTTACCCGCTCTTCTAACAGCTATCGATGTGTAGGTGGCACAGGTTTGATTGTTGTAACATACTCTAGGTTTATTTCTCTCGTTTGCATAAGCAAAAACTTTTCGTTTTTGTGTAGGGTCCATTTAGAAAGATAGTGCTTATTGTGGCTAAGATATACCATTTTAAGGAAAATATAGTGCTTAATATGGCTTGATCAGATATTACTTTAGGGCCATAAAAATAAACCAACCACGCAATAATTTTAAAACGTTGCATCATTCAATTTGACCAATAAGAAAAAAAAGAATTAGAAAGATCCTCATGGAATGACCATCGACCTTAAAATGAAATAGAAGAAGCATGTGCCAGCAGATTCATGTTATTTCTTCCAGTTGTATTGTTTGAAGATCTGTCACGTGGTTGTGGGTAAAAGCATGAATCCTTAATTATTGATTGGTTAAAATGATTATCCACCGTGATTAAAAACACTAGTCTGAAATTCGACATCCAATCGGCTAAGGCAATTTGTAAGCCCACGTGAGTTACCTTCAGAGATCTTACTACATCGACTCCGCCCGCATGCTCTGTCTATTTCATTAGAAGGTCGAAGGGTTGACCCACTGTAATACGAAGAAATCATTTCAAGAAATATTTAGCTCCTACGTCTAGGCATAAATAATTTGATATGGACTAGTAAAATCAACTTTGCAAGATATAAGAACCATACATTTTATTCAGCATAGAAAAACTCTATGGGAAAAATACTCTATATACCACTAATGTTTTCCCTATCATTATATTGAGTCACTTCTAAAAACATGCATGAAGGACCAAAGACAACAAAACGTTCTGTCACTGCATATCCAATACGCCGCAGACATCCTGATAAGAATCTCATTAGGAGCTGACAATACGACGGATCGGGCAAATGAATACCAATAATCCGGGTACGACGTTCCTCTGTCCACTGCAGATGACGGTATTTTATTGTTTGACTGTCGTCCGGACACGGCTGACGACATCTGCTTGTCTTTTACAGAACAAATAGAGAAGGTGTTTCGACATAACTATGTTAGGATGGTATGCCTGCCGGATAATTCTTAATAGGAATTTCTGGCATCTTGCTAGGTTGTAACAATTGAGGTCGACGACTGTGGAACATGAAGAATGGACTAAGCGTCTATCTTAATAAAACGTGGTAGTTTTAATATATTTTATATGATAGTTTAGGCAGGTCTTGATGAACTGACTAATATCCCTCATGTGATTTATACTATTTCATAAAATCAGTGGAAACGAAGTCAAAGTACTCGTAATTGCATTATTTTAACAGTTGGGTTCTACAGCTAGGCAACATGGAAGAACATTGAACGAAAGGCAACACGTCTATTTTAATAAAAAGTGGCAGTTTTAATACATGTGATGTACTGATTTAGACTAATATTGATAAACTGACTAATATGCCTCATGCTATTTATACTATTTTAATAACTTCAAAATGATCTACTCTAGATTATTATAAATGGAAACGAAGTCAAATACTCGTCACTACATTATTGTAACAATTGAGGTCTTTAATTATGCAACATCAAAGAACACTGAATTAACAGGCATCACATCTATTTTAATAAAAAGTGGCAACTTTAATATATTTTACATTACTGATTTAGTCTGATCTTGATTAATTGATTGATTTATCATGTGATTTATACTATGTCAATAACAGAAAAAGTATCTACTATACATTGTTATTAATGGAAACGGAAACAAAATACTCATAGCTGCTTAATAATTCGATTAAATTGCCCAAAAAGAGTTGCATAGAAGGATGGTTGCCTATAATAAATATGCATAATTTTAAACCACTATAGACGAGTAGGAACAATATTTTATTGCCATGCAGAGAAGTTATTTTTATTTTATTTCATACCTTGATTAGTATACTGTAATATCAGAAATATTAAACATAAATTCTTTTTCAATACCGAAATGGCAAAGTTCAAATTTAGAAACTAGGTTTTGGCTCTGTGCCATAAACCTATACCCAAATTATATACACTGCTGGCCACCGTAAATGCAACACCCTGAAGGAAGCATGCAAATAATATGAAATTTACAACATGCATTAGCGGAGGTGAGATATGCAAATGATTAGAATTTCAGCGCAGACGCACATCACGCGCGCCTGTGGCGCCACTTCAAAGCGCTATTTAAGGCTTGGAGATTTCGACGATTTCAAGTACGGCAATTGTGTTTTTCTTGTGGTTTTTTCAAAAAAACGATCAATTATGCCTCGTAGAAAACAGCGATCATCTTTTGATCAAGTATCCGAGTTCGACAGAGGAAGGATAGTGGCCTACCGAGATTGTGGATTATCTTTCAGGGAAATCGGTAGTCGTGTTGGACGAAACCAAACAACTGTAATGCGGATATGTGATCGTTGGGTGCAGGAGGGTACGACGGACCGACGTGTTCGATCGCATCCACCTCAGTGCACCACTTCACGTGATGACAGGCATATTGTGCGTATGGCAGTGACGGATCGCTCAGCCATATCAGGAACCATAGCACAGCACATTCAGTCTGTACCGCATCATCCAGTGTCTGCGCGTACCATTCGACGCCGTTTACAGCAGAGTGGTCTGTCCGCAAGACGTCCATTGCTTCGTCTACCCTTGACGCAGAACCACAGACGTTTCCGCCGCCAATGGTGCGATGAAAGAAGGATGTGGACGGCAGAATGGAATGAAATTGTCTTTACTGACGAGTCACGCTTCTGTCTGCAACACCACGATGGTCGGATTCGAGTCTGGAGACACCGTGGAGAGAGGATGCTGAACAACTGCGTTATGCACCGCCCCACTGGTCCTGCACCGGGTATTATGGTATGGGGCGGTATTGTATATCACTCTCGCACTCCTCTAGTACGCATTGCCGGTACTTTAAACAGCCAGCGCTACATCTCCGAGGTGTTGGAGCCAGTTGTCCTTCCTTACCTTCAGGGCTTGCCCACAGCCATATTTCAACAGGATAATGCGCGACCACACGTGGCACGCATTGTCCAAGGGTTCTTCGTCAATCGCCAGATTGAATTGCTTCCCTGGCCAGCTCGCTCTCCGGATCTTTCGCCGATAGAAAACATGTGGTCCATGGTTGCTCAACGATTGACCCAGAATACATCCCCAGCTGCCACACCAGATCAACTTTGGCAACGTGTGGAAGCTGCTTGGTCTGCTGTACCCCAAGAACACATCCAAAGTCTCTTTGAATCAATGCCGAGGCGTGTGGCAGCGGTGATCTCCAACAATGGCGGCTACTCTGGCTACTGATTTTGGCAGGAACCACACTTCACAGAAGTCTATAAATTTAATCATTTGATACTTGGTCAACATGTTATCTACAAAATAAATTTTGTTGTGATATCTCTTGTCTTTCTTGGTGTTGCAATTTGGGTGGCCAGCAGTGTAATTCCACCAATCATTATATCAGCTTTTCTCTCTCATACATGTTATCAATTACCTTATCTTAATATAAACTATTGATTTAAATATCCCAACATATACACCACTTTCTAAACTTAAATTTAAAGCAACAGACCCACATGAAAATTTATTTGTTATCTTCCACTGGTGATGATAGCTAAGATATGTTTTGAAACACTCAATGAGGATATAGTCTTAATTTGATCCTCAGAGACCTGCTAATTGATGATTAGAGTAAACGATATAACTGAATTGTTAGTCTCTTGATAGTTATTCTACACGTTTTACATACTTGGAAACATAATTGAGTTTTTCAGAATAATTTACATTCTTATTTTAATTATAATAAAGGAATCAATTTGTAATTAGTGGTTGGTTGGTACTTTTCCCATGGTGGTTGATAAGCTCTACACGAAGACATGGAGGTTGTGCAAAATTAATTGTTCATTTATTGTAGTGGGTTGTTGAAGATTTCTTGGCTATTGACAATGATACAATGTACGGTGTGATACTAAAAGGCTGGATCTTTTTTACATTTGGTGCACTGTGGAAAGACTTGACACTATTGACTAAGATCATATGCTTTAAATATCCAGTCCGCAATCATGTCAGCATAAAGAAACCCTTCTCGACATTCTGAGATATAAAAGCTCAATCTAAGAATGGTTCGTGTCCAATGATGGAAAATTATCATTTTTCTATAAACTTTAGATTTTAAGCTGGACAAATGGTCTATTTCCGAGAGGGTAATGTCAATTTTTTGGTTTCAGGCAGCTCCTTTGCCCTAGATTTTAACAAATCGTCACTTGTTTTGTTCCCTGAGACGCCAACATGAGAAGGGATTCATTGAAAAGTAATATTGGATTCTTTGTGGAAGTTTATTAGGAGGTTGGTAATTCTATGTAAGAGTGAATCATAGCTGGTGAAGCATCCCTTAATAGTACGGGTAGCTGCTTGGGAATCGATATAAAAGTTTACTTTAGATGGACTTGCTTTGAGAAGATCCTTGAGAGCTCATAGATGACTATTAGTTTAACTTGAAATACGGTGAAGTGTTGACAGTTCTTTATCTCGATGTCTTTACATCCAAATTCATCGATGGTATAAGGATGACAATGTCGAAGATTCATCTTCAAAAACCCTACCTTCTATGAAGATTTTTATTTGAATTTGGGTCTGTTGTATTCAATGTTTCAAAGCCAACGAATTTCAAGAATCCTGGTAGGTCATATTTTTAAAACATTTTGCAATTCGATGCGTTTTAAAATTTGTACTGGATCGATGTTTGTATGCAGAAGCATGAGTGTTAGGATGAGTGTTAGGATGAGGATTTCTTGGAATAAATGTAAACTGTTTAACAGTGGCGATATGTAAAGGTGATAATCTTTTTAATCTTGTCAGAGGTTTCCAGTACCGGATACATATTTCCTGTTCTATAAATCTTTGGGAGTATTAATTGTTTAAAATGTTCTTCGCATTTATTAGTTTTCTTCGATTTTAAAGTGGAAGCAAATTTGCCTCGAATTCGCCTATATTTGAAATCAAACGAGCTCCACAATATCAGATGCTCTGTCAATTTTTTCTGGGTTAGTTTGATATTCTGAGAACAACACGGGTGATGCATATTCTAGTATTTGTCTTATTAGGATTAGGTAAGTTATATTAAGAATATTTGCTTCCAGCACCCAAATCTGTACCAGATATTTTCTTTAAAATAGTCTATATTTTGCTTTTGTGGCAATTTTATTTATCCTCGTAGTGATTGTTTCAAAGAGGTATCTCGTCATTAATAAACCTGTCCAGATCTTGATGAACGAGGCATCTCGTCGTAAGAAAGAGGTTGACGAGATCTTGATCTCGTCATCCTAAAAATATGTCAATATCTTGATAACGCGAGATATCTCATCATTAGAAAAATTAAACAGATCTTGATGAACGAAATATTTTATCGAAACCACTTGGAGAGTTAATGTGATTTCAGAAAGCTAGAGATGGGCTAAGTGGCACACCAAAATATATGGGATGCTGAGAAAACTGGACAGCGTGGCTGTCAAATTTAATTCGAAGTAACCATTTTCGGATGGGGTTACTTACAGTGAAAAAGCTTATATGAGATTTTCCTGGGTTCACATTGAGTTGAAATATATTGTACTTCTAGTTCTTACGGAATCACTAAAACTCTCAACCTTATCATTTTATCGCAAAACGTAACAAGTACGACCAGTTGCTAAATTCTGAAAAATATAGACAGTGACTACTCACACTTCTAACAACGATATTGAATACACCTATTTGTATTAAGTTAATTTAGGAAGGATACAATAATAAAAATTCATAAGCTTTGAAAACAACATTCCTGTTTCTAATGCGAATGCTGCATCAGGCATAAAGTTGTACAATAACAATAACTGCCTTTCACTAACTCCAAATGACTAGAAATTTTATATAAATTAAAATATAAATAAAAGATTGTTCAGAATCTTTTAGTTTGTTATATCAATTACAATCATAATCAATTTGAAACAAGTTAATGTTTAGTTGGAATCGTGTATCAATGAATATTCAGGTCCTTTGAAAACTGTATTCCTGTTTCCGAAACCAATATTATGAGCACTAGAACAAGCACAAACAATACAGTAACATTTAATTGACTTTTACAAACTTTAAATTATTAGAACTTTTACATAACAGGGAACAATCACAGAAACAATCTAAAAGTTTTTATTAAAAAATTATATTTCTTAACGTTACAATATAAACCACAAAGCACTATCATGTAGACCCCAAGCTCCGTATTTTAGTATCAGACATTTATGTGACACCATCAATTACAGACTCTTATTATCAAGTCCTGTTTGCACAGACCGACTTGTCAAAAACTCCTATATCTTTAAACCTAAAACAACACAGGCGGAGACCAGAATTAAAAATTGATATCCTCCCGTTGGCGACGATAGCCAAGACACATTTTTTGGAAAGCCCGATGAGGATTTTCATAATTTAAGCCTCAGAGGCCTGCTAACTGGAGGATTAATTAGGGAACGGGCCGAGATTTAATTAGCGCTCATTCCAGACTCAGTTTGGTCTTTCTTTTAGTTGGTTCAGAACAAACAAGCGGAAGAATTCGGTAATATATCACCATCACTCAAGGCTTTGGTCTAGCGTCGCCTGGTCTTTTTTCACGCAGTGAGCCAATCGGGGAGATGGCTTTCGGTTGCTTGTAGGCAACAAAAGAAAGCGGAGGGCTTTCCGAGGCGTCAGAAGTTTCGGATTTCGGTGTGGAAGTTAAGTATCTATCGTATCAGTCCTGTGCCGAGGTTTGTGTTTGAGTGGAGAGGATAGGATAGGTTTCTTTTTTAAGTAGTGATAGATTTGTAAGCCGAAAGAAATTGGAACTGATTATCGTATATACGTAAATAGTTGTATTAATTAACGTCTATGCTTTGAATTAGTTTGTAGTTTTAGCATAAAGAGGAAAACATTTTTTTCCAATTTCGATGTATGTTCCGTGATTCCGGTGGTATGTAAACACCTACACTCAAAATAACGACAATACTTTTGTGGCAATTACTTTTACCCAATTTTAAAATGTGTTTGTCTTTTATGGTATTTTAATGATCTGTGTTGTAATTATTTTTTGTGTTTGACAAACTAGTTTTAATTTACTCCGTTCGAGCACGGAGTATCTTATTTTATCTTTGGGCACCTAATATGAGCCCGTATATTTTTAAAGTTCTTTGAGCATTCTTCTGGGCATCTTTTATAAGCCCTTTTTAATTTTAAGCTTATTTCAATATATTCCAGAAAATTAGGGCGCCTTTTATAAGCCCTACTTTATACTCATTCAAATTCTAGGTTCCTCCTTTATAAACCGTACTTTGCTTTTTGGGCGCCTATTTATAAGCCTCTTTTTACTTTCTGCTCGAAATCTAAACTTGGTTTTGTCATGAAGTCGAGCACTTAAAATTTTGTTACCTTTGCTCGACTCCTGATGGTTTTTGTTGGATCGTTTTGTTTATTTGTATTTTAGTGTGTTGGCCTTGTTTGCCGCATGTTCTGCTTTTTGACAATAAATTTGTCTGGGGGGTCGGGTTTCCCTTGGTCCTCTTTCGTGTGCAGCGGGAATCCCTCTCCCTCCTCCTATTAAAAACTCTAAACCTTTAGGTGAGTTAGGAGGAGGCGAGTCTCAAATACTTTTGTGGCAAAGCCCTGATGAAGTTAACAAACGACCAAGCACGACGATCATGTGATGAAGTAATGATAATCCACTGAAAGTAATTCCCCCTATTCATTGTAATTAAACACATTTAACAGTAAAGAAAGTCTCCTCCTATTACTTTACCAACGAAGAGTTCTACATACATAATCTATTGTATAATATTGCAGTTTAAAATGTCTTAATAGACAGGAAGATTTTTTAAATTTTCAAATCGTACAGGGAGTTTCAAAACTTTGCTTTTTGCACAGGGTGTTCCAAAATTTACTGTATATATTTTAACCCTTTGCATACATCGGGGGCGAATATCGTTTCCTACTTTGGTTAAGCAGAGGCCCAACGACTTTACAAGCAACTTACTGAAACCGGCTGAAACAACCTTTACAATGTTTTCCCCTAGGAAGAGAGGGAATACGTGTCGTCCCGTTATCACCTAATGTGCCGGTTTCTATTGTTGGGTCGCGGGTGTGTCTAGAAGGGACAGATTCTTCTAGGGTAAACAGAAAGGGCGGCGGTGACTTTTTAAGTGTATCTCTTTTCATTTACTGAACTCACAGAATAGATGCTCGAGGATAAACACTTTTCGAGGCTCCCCATCGATGACCCTGACATCTTTGTCAACGGGGAGATAAGGCTATTCACGCGCGGGTCTCTTTGTAGCACAGAAAAGAGGGGATGGAAATCGTAATGGGATTCGGCGATTCTTCAGGTGTTTGAGGACTGAAAGAATCCGAGCCTTTCGTAACAAGGGGACTCGAAACTTTCGACCAGTTCCGTCGGTCCTCGTATCCAGAGGGTTAATCTTCCTGGTGGTCGTCTCGACCAGGTACCTCGGCACTAGCAAAATTGATTAGATCTTGATGGACGAAATATGTCGTCATTAGAAGAAACCTGACCAGGTCGTGATCTTGTTATTATAAAGAAATCGGAAATCTCTTGATGACGAGATATCACGTCTTTCGCAAAATTGGTCGGATTTTGATGAACGAGATATCTCACTGAAACCACTTGAAGGGTTCATAGGAGTTAGGGAACACACATCTAAACCGTAGTTACATAAGGATGTTATGTTTGAAAGTGCCCCCTGAATTTACTAGAATGCGCTGTTCGGTAGTGTGGCAGTTGGCCAGTTTGTACAGCAATCAATACGTACATGCTGTCAAGTGTGCAGTTGGCGGTCCCTAGTTTGAGCACCTGTTGTGCAAATGCAAATGAACAATTCATATCAAACAATGTAATTATGGCTGACAAAATATTTTCGCACACTTGGTGTTTCATTTCTGCACATTAATATGACCTCTAGTACATACAGGTGACATTTTTAGTCATACATATCTATGTGAATACGGTTTGTTTGCACTCCCTACCCCTATAAAGTTAGTACAGGAAGTCTTGAAATACCCTGTATTGGTGATTAATACACTACAGATGCACATGCTTTGAGGCACATTGTTTAACCCTCCTAGTAGTTTCGACGAGGTATAATGGTCCATCCAAATCTGGCCAATTTTGCTAATGACGAAATATCTCGTCCATCAAAATCCGACCAATTTTTTAATGGCGAGATATCTCATCAACATATTGCTGAGTTTTTATGTTGACGATATCAAGATCTGGTCAGTTTTCTTCTAATAATGAGATACCTCGTCCATCAAAATCTGGTCAGTTTTCTTCTAATAATGAGATACCTCGTCCATCAAAATCTGGTCAGTTTTCTTCTAATAATGAGATACCTCGTCCATCAAAATCTGGTCAGCTTTTCTTCTAATGACGAGATATTTCTACAAGACACAACCACCAGGAGGTTATTTTAGAATATTGTCACAAGCTCATGAGTATTTGTGCTTCGAAAAAATTAAAATAAAGCGATTGTTAAACTCATTGAATACAAATAACTCATTGGATACATAAAGCAACGAAATTTAGAAAAAATTTTTATCTTTCTTCGTAACACAATATTTATTCAGATTTATCATTAATGTATATATTATATGCATACCTTATTTAGAATTGATACAGCAATAAGCAATTTTTTGTCATATTCAGCGCTTCATTTACATACTGAACGTGTTTTGTATGGGCATTGATTGCATAAATATTATTCTTTTTAATTTCAAATTTCGTGATATAGGATACATTTCTCCTTATGATTGTTATAAATAATTTTGTTATTTTTATCCGAATTGACTCTTTAATTGAGTACGGACTCATTGGCGGTTCACATGGCAAAATTAGAGGACCTTATTTTCACATAAAATATTTTCAGCTGCAAAGCAATCCTTCACCCATTATATATTTCCTATTCTGTCCCATCTCGAGTGATATAAATCCAAATTATTCTAGCTATTGTCAGCGGAATCTGTATCAGAATTCTTATCTATTTTCGCGTAATTCGGGTTCTTTATCGGAACTTAATTCGAAACAGCTGAGCTCAACACCATCAAATTAGCTTTCGGATAGTTCTCGCAACATATTTCCGATTTCTCCATATCCTTTTCTGCGAGTCATCTTTTTTGTGTCTAATAAGTAAAATAATCACATATGAATAACATTGTAATAATTGCTAACGATGCACAAATTTAGAGGTAAACACGAGATTGAGACTCAGTTGAAATGATTTTTTATGTATTCAAGGTCAAATAAACGAATAAAAAAAGCTGCATTAAACGAATAGGGGTTAGAAATCTGCGTGCTTTGCTATTCTCTGGGCATGTTTTGTTGAACAAATTTATTTAGACCGGGAAATGTGCTTGGGAGTGGAAAAGACACCAGTGGTTATTCTAGATAAATTTATCTGTAGAATGTTTCTGAACTTAGTTACATAAAAATTTCTGCTGTCTGTTTATTATGTAAAAACAGCAATATCTTCATCATTCGGAATTCAATCGGCAATATCTTGATTACCAGGTATATCGTCATCAGCAAAATTAGTCACATACTGACGGACGATATATATCATCGAAACAACTTAGACAGAACAGTTTGCTAATGTAAAATGCAAGACCTGCACGCATAACATCAATAAAGATGTTTTCCCACATACCTGCATAGTAATTGAAAATACTTGGAGATATTCTTCGGCTAATATGTTTTCCAATCACATCCGCTTTTCTCAAAGCATGCAAATAAAGAAGATCCTCTTCTGCATCCTTCTCAAAAAATTCCTCAACTCCAGAAGAGACTTCGGTAATTACGCTTCATGTTTCCCTTTCGCCTTCGCAGTTAACATCTAATTTCCGGCTCGTTAAGTGATTTTCAGATCCAATATGCGCAACGTAAGAAGATTAATCGCTAACTAAGAGCTTCCACTGACTGATTACAAAACTATTTCCTCCTTTATCGACGCGGTCCAGAATCGAAAATTATCGCTCAATAAATTTCCTCGCAACGCAAATCCAGCGACATGGAAGGGAGAGCAAAAAAGTACCAGAGACTATGCCGTGTTGTGTCTTGGAAGATTAGGATGGGGAGTAATAATTGTTATGATTTTGTATTTTTTGGTGCTGATTTCATCAGCAGCGTAAATGCTTCAGTTGGGATCGCCGCTGATGCGTTTTAATGGGATGTGTGTGGTAATTCATCAGAAGAGGAAGTTGTAGAATTTGTATTTGAGCTTTTGTTCATGGAGGGCCTGTTTCATTTGAAAGTTCCTGAAAGTAATTAAATCGGTAATGTGTTCTCGAAAAACGGAACTTTTACAGGGAAATATATTCTGTCTGACATTTTATTCAGTGTTAAATTCTTTATATTTATAATAATAATACATCATGTGTATACAAATTTCAATATTTATTCTAACAAAACAGTATGTATATAAAATTTTTAATATTTATACTAATAACAACAGCATGTATACACTGGTATACATGCTGTCCTTGGTTCCCAAGCTACTGGCTCCATCCTAAAGATTACGACAGATGGTAGTGGTTGTAGTTTTGTATATTTGGTACTGATTTCATCAGTAGGCGTAAATGCTTCAGTTGGGATCGCCGTTAATGCGTTTTAATGGAATGTGTGTAGAAATGCATCCGGAAAAAAATTGTGGAATTTGTATTTGATCTTTTGTTTATAGAAATTTCATTTTCAAGTTTCCGAAATTGATTGAATTGGTATTATGTTCCTGAAAAACGAAACGTTTCAAAGGAAATATTTTCGCTCTGGTATTAAATTCTTAATATTTATACTAATAACAACTGGGATTTATACTGGTATACATGCTGTCCATGGATTCTAAGCTACTGGTTTGTTACAGATTACGACAGAAGGTAGTGTTTATTGTGGTATTAGCAGTTACAAGTTATACTAATACTTTAATTGTTATACTAATTAACGGTTATATGTCATACCAATGACTTAATTAAAAGTTATACTAATTAACAGTTATAAGTTATACTAATAACTAACTTAATTAACAGTTATATTAATAGGAACTGCGATTTATACTGGAATAGTTGCTGTTCCGTAACTCTTCTCCCCATTGGGGTCGAAACATTAAGTGGTTTACAGTTATACTAATAACTTACGGGGATTTATACTGGTATAAATCCCTTATGTTAGGGGTTTATACTAGTTATGGTGGGGTATGCATACTGTCCCCCGTAACTGTTCTCCCATTGGGGCTAGAAACACTTAGTAGTTTATAGTTCTACTAATAACAACTGGGATTTGCTGTTCATGCTGTACCGAAACTTCTCACTTCAGGTGTTCGAAACATTAGTGCACATTTATATTAATAACAACTGAGATTTATTCTAAGATGCCTACTGTACCGTTCCATTTACTTGGAAGGGAGTGAAAAAAAGAAATGTGGAAGGGGGATACGTTGCATTATGTCTTGAAGATTACGAAGGGGAGTAATAACTGTCATGATTTTGCATCTTTCGCGCTGATTTCATCCTCAGCGTAAAACCGGCTGATGCGTTTTAATGGGATGTGTGGTAATGCATTCGAAAAGGAAGTTTGCAATTTGTATTTGAGCTTTTGTTTATGCATGTTTAATTTGCAAGTTTCCGAAAGTGATTAAATTGGTGCCTTGGAAACGAAACATTTACAAGGAAATATTTTGTCTGACATTGTATCTGAATAGTTATACTAATAGTAACTGGGATTTTTACTGGTATACATGATTTCCATGGAACCCAATCTACTGGCGCCATGCTGAAGATTATACGACGTTAAGTAGTAGTTGTGATATTGTGTTTTGGCAGTGATTTCGTCATCAGCGTAAAAGCTTCATTTGGGATCACTTGCTGATACGTTTTAATGGGATGTCTGCTGGGTAATGCTACCGAAAAGAAGTTGTGGAATTTGTATTTGATCTTTCGTTCATGAGTGTTTCATTTACAGGTTTTCGAAAGTGGCAAATTTGGTATAAACTGCCTAAAAATGAAATTTTTACACGGAAATTTTCTATCACACATTCATACGTTTTAATGGGATGTCTGCGGGGTAATGCTACCGAAAAGAAGTTGTGAAATTTGTATTTGATCTTTCGTTCATGAGTGTTTCCTTTACGGGTTTTCGAAAGTGATAAATTTGGTATAAGCTGCCTAAAAAATGAAATTTTTACACGGAAATTTTCTATCACACATTCATACGTTTTAATGGGATGTCTGCGGGGTAATGCTACCGAAAAGAAGTTGTGAAATTTGTATTTGATCTTTCGTTCATGAGTGTTTCATTTACAGGTTTTCGAAAGTGGCAAATTTGGTATAAGCTGCCTGAAAAATGAAATTTTTACACGGAAATTCTCTCACATATTCGTAAAAAATCGTAATTAGCAGTAGTACTAATAACATCATCTGGGAGTTATAGACTGGAATTGTACATTTTTATGTCGTAACGTGATTAAATTTCAGTAAACCTTCGTTAGATGTGTTGGCGTGGTGTGGAAGTTTGGAGAGTGGAGTAACAGCTCAGGTGCGACCTCGTTATCTGGCCGTGGTTCAAAATTACGTGGTGTTGTCCTCGGTTCTTTTCCTTCGGGTCTGATTCCGGACAGTCGCCAATAGCCCTTTGTGTTGCTCTAGTGCGACTTTAATTAAAATACCTATCTACCCACCTTCGTTATATTGCTGTTACTGGGAGACAAGAAAAAAGGCCGATATATAGAGGTTGATTCAGCGATGACCCAGACTATAAGTAAAAGGACATAAAGGTAGTGTACACCGTATTACCGTAGAGGTTGATTCAGCGATGACCCAGACTATAAGTAAAAGGACATAAAGGTAGTGTACACCGTATTACCGTAGAGGTTGATTCAGCGATGACCCAGACTATAAGTAAAAGGACATAAAGGTAGTGTACACCGTATTACCGTAGAGGTTGATTCAGCGATGACCCAGACTATAAGTAAAAGGACATAAAGGTAGTGTACACCGTATTACACTCTTTAGTATTTATTATTTTGCAGGCTTGCAAATGACGCTCGAGGATCGGTAGCCAGGTTGGCAAAGTAAAGGATTAGCAATTGGAGGGTTGCGATTTCGAAACTGAATTCAACCAAAGACCCTCGTGTACGAGGAGGTTGGTGCACATTAAATCTGCCGTTGCCTCAAATGACCACACGTTGGTATGGTGTGGAAGTTTGAAGAGTGGGGTGTCAGTCTGAGGACCTCGTTATCTGACGGTGGTTCAAAATTACGAGGTATTGTCCTCGGATTTTTCCCTTTGGGAATTGATCCCGGAACGTCGCCATTAGACCGACGTGTTGCTCGAGTGCGACGTTAATTCAACTACCTATCTCAGATACAAGCATTTGTAACATTTCCCGGAAACCTGATGAAACTGGAAAGTAGAAAGTAATGTTAGTAAAAGAGGTAAGAAAATCGAAAAAATAAAACTTAAAAAAATTGTAGTTGAATGAATATTCAACAACACATATTTCTGTAACTACAGTTATGTATACTTAGTACATAACACCTATAAGTTTATAATAGTAGATATTCGTCATTTTTATAAAAGCAACCCAATTTATCTTTAAATTTAAATACTCTATTTCAGTTACAGGACAAGCTGGTAGAATAAGCTACCATAATCTATTAAAATGAGGAAATAAATATTTATGTAAATTGCTATTTCTTATGTATATGTCAGTAGTGAAACCAACATTAGACAGAATATTCTCAACATGTATGATACAACAATTTCGAAGATGTTGATGGCAGAAAATTACTTTTGACCTTTTAAAACAATCTTCTAATCATTAAAGAATAATATCGAAACGGCAATTTTTTAAATATTTTTTAAAGCTATGTACGTAAATTAGAAATTTAAAATTCTAACAAATAAAAATACAATTTTCAATTATGTGTTTCCTTTTTTCTTTGTTCTCAAACTATATACAACCTTTAAGATATTAATAACCATTTCTCATCAAGCGATTGAATTTTTTTAAAGGCATCAATAATAACTTCCATCGACAAATATCTTGTTACTTGCTTTTATTAATCCAAACTTTTTTACTTTATTCTATTCATACGATTATCTAAGTCGAGGCAAATCATTTGCATTCCACTCTGATATTTGATATTCTTTTAGAAAGCAAGTTTTTCCATCATACCTATTATGAGGATGTGCCCTGCTAAATAAAATACATTTCTCAATAAAAGCAAAGGAAAGTTTCTTAATAGGCAATAAAAAGTTCAAAATTATTTCTAGCTCCAAGAAGAAAAATGAACGAAATATGCGGAACTTTTCTCGAAATCACAAAAACGTATAAATATTTAACTAAATGCATAAGCTATACATAGACATCATATTATGTGTTAAGAACGTTTGAAAAAGTATAAAACTGGGGAAATTTCAAAACAAATTACTACTTTCTAGAATTTATAAAAATGAAAGGTTCTATTGAAACGAAGTGGAGCAAAATGCGAACCAAAAATGGTTAATTGGGTTTATTTGAGCGAAATACTTTTATTTGAACATGTTAAATGAGTTTATAGCGAAAGATTTTGAGTATCTAAAAATGCAGATTCACTATACGTAAAAGCTTATTTGCATGAATTCAATTCTTTACAAACTTTTGAAACTGCAACTGATAAGATTGTTTGCATTACATCGAACATGGCACTTTATTTACTTTGTTGAGTAAATACCCAAACGGGGACAATTTGTGTTAAAATAGAGGTAGGTAGTTTAAGTAAGGTAATTAAAAAGTAAAAGATAGGTAGTTTAGGTCAGGTAATAAAAGTTAGGTAATTAATGTCGCACTGGAGCCGCACACCACAACGGGCTATTTGCGGAGGTCCGGGATCAATACCGAAAGGAAAGATCCGAGGACAACACCACATAATTCTGAACCACGGTCAGATGACGAGGTCAACACCTGAGCCAACAACTGACTCTCCAAACTTCCACACCACGCCAACGTGAGGAGATTTGAGACCACAGCATATTTAATGTGTACCACCCCCGTGTTCACGACGGTCTTTGGTTGGAATCCGTCCCTCCGGTTGCTAATCCGTTACTCCTCCAACTGGGTTACTGCGGCACCTGTGTTAACAGCGCATGATAAATATATTTTTATCAATTCATTTCGTATGTCCTGATCCAACACGGTACCTTATGAGTACAAATGTGCAAATGTAGTCATAAGAAAACGATGAGGTATCTTGTGATTAGAAAATTTTGACCAGATCTTGATGGACGAGATATCTCGTCATTAGAAAACTTACCAGGTCTTGATCTCGTCATAACGAAAAAATAGGCAATGTCTTGATGACGAGATATCTCGTCATTAGAACAAATGGTCTGATTGCCATACTTAATTATAAACACGTTATTTTATCCATCCTGGTGGCTGTCTCGACGAGATATCTCGTCATATCATGGTGTACGAGATATATCGTTGAAATTATTTGGAGGGTTAAATACACTGTACTAGTGAACAGTAATTTTATTGCCGAAGATATTGAGTTGATCTTGAGCAAGTTTGATTCTGATTCCAAATAGGACGTCTCTTTTGCTAAATTAACATTAGCATGTGAGATATGGGGATAATGTTTAAATTTGTTTGTAAATAAATGTCTAATACATTCACTGAATATAACTTAAACTTTGTAGCTGATTCAGATAATTACAATTAATGCATAATTGAACCTGGTTTATATGACTCTCTTTTTCTAATATTGCTACAATATTACACTCCAAGCGTCAGCAATACTCGGGTATTATTTAAAACTCGCGACAACGCGAGAACACTCCACAAAAATAAATCCGAAGATTTTGAAAATCATTTGAAAAGGCCTCCGATAGGAGTCAAGAATCGCCCCTCCAATTAAAAACGAGGCTCTCTGGGCAGACACGAGTTGGAAACAGCTCAGGAAATTTTGAAAATCTCTCCTCCCAAGGCATTCCCTGGTTTCAAACTGAAGTTCACGTGTTAGACATTGTAAGACTGGTTAGACATCATGCAGAGAAGATTGAAGGTTGTGAATCGGATATATGCGGTGAACCCGTAAGAAAATTAAAAGGAAGAGAAGTCTGGAAATATACGACTGAATCTCCATTTGTCAAACCATTGACAAAATGCGGCATTACCATTGGCCTAACCAGACAAAAAGCAGCCTTTGATTAAAGAAAGAACACTCCCTAAGACTGAACCTCAAGATTTTGAAAGTCATTTGAAAACGCCTCGATAGGAGTCGAGAATCGCCACTTCAACTCAAAACCAAGAGGCTCTTTGGGCCAGACATAAACTGGTAACAGCTAGGAAATCTTTGAGAAACTCCTATCTTAAGACATTCCCAGGGCTCCATACTGACGTTCACTGGTTCGAAATAGTAAAACTAGTTAGAAACATTACCGAGAAGGCTGCAGGTTGTGATAAGGATGTATACATGTGTGAACTCGTCAAGGGATTAAAAGGAAGGAAAATCTGAAAACGTGCGAACCAATTTCTATTTGTCAAACCATTCACAATAAACTCGTGAACACCAATGACTCAACAAGTCAAAAAGAATAATTTAATAAAAACCCGAGGACACGCCCCAACACTGAATCCCGTGATTTTGAAACTAACTTGAAAACGCCTCGATAATAATCGAGAATCGCCACCCCAATTTGGAAATGGGTGAATGAATCCCTCTTTGTCAAACCAGTGTCTGACAAAAAACGCGTATCACCAATGGCCCAATCAAACAAAAGGCGAACTTTAATAAAACCCCGCGACCATTCGAGAACACTCCCTAAACTGAATTTCAAGATTTTGAAGCTCATTCGAAAACGCCTCTATAAGCGTCCAGAATCGCCCCTCCAACTCAAAAGTCAAGAGGCTCTTTGGGCAGACATAAGCTGGTAACAGATCAGGAAGTCTTTGAAAAGCCCATATCCTCTGGATAGAAACAGTAAGGCTGGTTATAAAACAGTCGAGAATCGCCTCTCCAACTCAAAAGCCAAAAGACTCTTTGGGCAGACATAAGTTTGTAACAGCTCAGGAAATCTTTGAAAAGCCAATATACTCTGGTTAGAAACTGTGAGGCTGGTTATAAAACATGCAGTCCAGATTCGCCCTCCAACTCAAAAGCCAAAAGGCTCTTTGGGCAGACATAAGCTGGTAACATCTCAGGAAATCTTTGAAAGGCCCCTATTCTAAGGTGTGCTCTGGTTAGAAACAGTAAGGCTGGTTATAAAACATGCAGGGAAGACTAGATTTTAAATTGTATAGATGCTTGTGAACTCCTGAGAGAGTTAAAAGCAAGAAGAATGTAAATGTGTGTATGAATCTCTATTTGTCATACTATTCTGACAAAAAACGCGCAGCACCTATGGCCCAAATAGTCAAAACGCGGACTTTAATTAAACCTCGTGGCTACACGAGAAGTCCCAGAAAAATGAATCTCAAGATTTTGAAACTTATTTAAAAACGCTTTGATAGAGGGTCTAGAATAGCTCCTAATGGTTTATCTTCGGATTGAAAACTGCCCTATAGTAGCATCCTCTGGTGCGAAAACCTGTTCCAAAATGTCACCAGTTCTCGACAAGGAATGAATCTGTGTATAAATCTTTTTTCAAACTATTCTGACAAAAAAGGGGCAACACCCATGGCCCAGACAAAAAGCGGACTTTAATTAAACCTCGTGGCTACACGAGAACAGTCCCAGAAAAATGAATCTGAAGATTTCGAAACTCATTAACGCCTCGATAGGAAGTCCAGAATAATTTCATTTCGAAAGCCAAGAGGATCTCTGGGTAGACATATAGTGATAACAGTTCTGGAAATCTTTGTAAAACTTCCATCATAAGGCATTCACTGGTTTGAAACTGACGTTTACTGGTTAGAAATTGTAAACCTGGTTAGAAAACATGCAGGGAGGACTACAGATTTTAAGTTTTGTACATGCGCGGCAACTCCTGAGGGAGTTAGAAAGCAAGAAGGGTCTACAAATGTGTGAATGAATCTGTGAAACTATTCTCGTCAGACAAAAACGCGCAACACCAATGGTGCTGCCAGCCGAAAAGCAGACTTTAATTAAATACCGCTCCCCAACCGGAGAATACTTCCCAAAACTGAATCTCAAGATTTTGAAACTCATTCGAAAACGCCTCGAAGAGTCGAGAATCACCCCTCCAACTCAAAAGCCAAGAGGCTCTTTGGTCTGACATAAGCTGGTAACAGCTCGGAAATCTTTGAAAAGCTTCCATCATAAGGCATTCACTGGTTTGAAACTGACGTTTACTGGTTAGAAATTGTAAACCTGGTTAGAAAACATGCAGGGAGGACTACAGATTTTAAGTTTTGTACATGCGTGGCAACTCCTGAGGGAGTTAGAAAGCAAGAAGAGTCTAGAAATGTGTGAATGAATCTGTGAAACCATTGTCGTCAGACAAAAACGCGCAACACCAATGGTGCTGCCAGCCGAAAAGCAGACTTTAAATACCGCTCCCCAACCGGAGAATACTCCCCAAAACTGAATCTCAAGATTTTGAAACTCATTCGAAAACGCCTCGAAAGGAGTCGAGAATCACCCCTCCAACTCAAAAGCCAAGAGGCTCTTTGGTCTGACATAAGCTGGTAACAGCTCGGAAATCTTTGAAAAGCTTCCATCATAAGGCGTTCATCATTTCATTGCGTAGGGCTTAACCGGAAGAGCGACTAATCCGGCAAAACTATTAGAAGGGAAGAGAGCAATCATTCTGGTGGGATGGGGATTAGGTAGACAGAGAAAACATCACGTGACCCAAAATGCGGGTTGGGGATTGGATCTTGGGGAAGAAGAAAGGAGGGACAGGATCCGCGGAATGAGTTTTTGTGACGGAGTGGATAGTAATTGCTGAATTTTTGTTATGGAGATTGTGAGGTTTTATTGTGGTTTGCTTGAGATTTGTGGAATGTAGTTGTTATTGCTTCAAATTGGATTGGCTTGCGTGGACTTACTCCTGCAGGTTTTCCGTTGGTGAATTTGTAGTTGTTTTTGAAGCATTTATTTTCAACAGCATTAGCGCAAAAGCAGTGATCGTCAACTTTAAAGTATCAATGCACAACGGAGTTTTATGATATTTTGACCCTCTGCAAGTCATACATATTCCGCCATGCAACCTGAAGTTCTCTCTGCTCGACTTATAACCAGTTTTGATCTTTTGGCCAATATAATACTTCCAAGGTGTCGCAACTATGTGGTTAATTAGTCATTATGTGTGCTGTAGGTAAATACAGTAGATGCATGCCAGCCATCTTGGGATTCGTGTAATGCTCCAAGACGTGCGAAATACTCGTTGCAAATGAGGAAGTTTAAAAAGGATAATTTGCAAATGCGCCAGACAACATTTAGCACCTGCGTGCAAACAGTTGTAACCATACATTCTTAACAAAACATGTTTATTTGGTACACGATGTTAGATGGTACACGATGAACAGTCAATTTCAAATGCGATACAAACCATTTTCAACACCTGCCTGAAGCCCTGTGATAACATTTACTATTTTTGCTCAAATTAAAGCTTTATTTTTCATTTCTCCTCAGTCCTTTTCGTACAACGGTCGTAAGAACTCATTGCACGATTACCCATGTGGAACTACACCTGTGTAAAGCACTTATTGTTTCATGAAATCAACACTCATTTATTTAGTTGTAGCATCTATGGAATCCAGTGCAATGAAACTCAAACAAAACTAGATTTTTGAATACTGAATTGGGCTGATGATTCGTGATTTACTACATATCTATCTATCTATATAAAATACCTGTAGTATAATCGTAGATCGATGTCGTTATTTATATTAAATATCGATTTATATAGAATCTAATAATGTGCATTTTCGTTACATAATGGCATATTGCTCAATTTAAAATATCCTACGTGATTTACTGAGACTTAACAGATAACCCATATAAATCTGTATCAATGCTTCTCAATTGATCAAAATCGAAGTCATCCTGATCTGCCAATTTATCAAACTGAAATCTTCCAAACAGTTTCATTCATAAACCTTAATTACCTAAGTTGTTTTTCATTTCTCCCCATTACATCCGACACATTTTTGCGAACTAAATCCCAAACAATCTCGACTCCTCAGTGGATGTATCAGGAAGCCCTTCTGAAAAATTGTAGAATTAATGGTTTTCGGCCCAAGCGATTCGTTTTCAACTTTCCCACTTGGGCGTTATCTTCTCTGTACTTTCTTATCGCGAAGGAAACAAAGAACTTTTTTACTCAAACCTCGAGGCTTAGCAGATAAAGAGTAGTAGCCACTTCTCTTTTTCCATCCGTTCGGTGGATGATTTGTAGCCTCAAGTTCAATACTTAGTTCTCCGTATTGGCAGTGGATGAAAAAAGAGCAGTTCTAACATATGTTGTGTTATATTCGTTTGTGATGGACGTTCCGTTTGAATTGGACGATTGATTGTTTTATGTAAGCATAATTATTATGTGGAATATAAAATACTTGAGTTGGAAATATTTACGAATTTTACATTTAATTCTCTGAGCGTCATGAGATTTCCTGGAAATGTAGTATTGCTTTCACTTCACAACAACTTTAAAGACTAAATAACCTTATCTATTGGGTGAAGGATTACATGGATTCTTCAATCTTTAGGAAAGATCGTATTGGTCCTTTCATTAGAATGGTATCTCCTGGCATATTTATGTTGCCCTTTTCCATTGAACATAACGATTTGAAAATATATTTCTCTTTTCCTTAAAATAGAATTCTATAATCGGATTCTATTGATTATTTGCTAAGAATCCTTTGGAAAGATTCTAGTGCTTCTTTAATAAGAATAGGATCCTTCGGAAATATTTTAGTGCTCCTCTACTTCGAAAAGAATCTTTTCCAAATATTCTATTGCTCTTTTACTTAGAATAGAAGATTTTGGAAACATTCTAGTGCTCGTTTACTTTGAATAGAATACTTTGACAATATTGCATTGCTCCTTTCCATAGAATATAATCATCTGAAAATATTCTATTCCTCCTTTACTTCGAATGAAATCCTTTGGAAATATTATAGTGTTCAATAAGGTCAAAACTGTTTAAAAGTCATGCAGGTAGGATCGCGGATAGCAAGGGGGTATTATGTATATGAACCCCTCAGAGGATAAAATCCGAACAAAATATCAGAACTCTCAGGATTATCCGAACAAACCTATTGGGAATAAAGCACTTCAAATTTGCCTCACTCTAGTTATTACAAATTTAGAATTGTTCAAAGCTGAATTGTGAGGCATTTTAAATAGTCAGAAAATCGCTTTATATCCAATGTTTCCTTTCCAAACAAATTATTTGATCTAAAAGGACGTTTTGGGGACATTCTAAAGAAATGGAATTAAGTGCAAAGTATGAAAAATTATCTTGAAATATAATAGAGCCGGTGTGGCTCATGTAGGTTTGCCCATTGAGCAACCTCTCGAGTTGTAGGCGGCATAGATTCCATTCATGTACCTTACACCGGGTGTATTTATTTCTTCTGTGCCAGTAAATGTTTGGTGTAGGTCATACACGTTGTTATCTCGTGTTTGACGTAGCTTGGCCAGATATGGCACTTACGACATAAAACCCAACCAAGCAACCTGAAATACAGTATCCATGTTGTATTCCCCTTCAACGCTAGGCCGAAACAAGGGTAGTTGAATTTATTCCGCACTGAAGCAACACAATGGGCTATTGACAACGGTCCGGGATCAATCCCGAAGGGCGAGATCCGAGGAGAACACCTCGTAATTTTGAACGACGATCAGGTGGCTAGTTCAGCAAATGAGCTGGCAACCCACTCTCCAAACGTCCCCACCACGTCAATGTGAGGACTTTTCAGAACACGATAGATATAACGTGCACCAACCTCCGCATACACGATGGTGTTTGGTTGGACCGAGTTTCGAACTCGCAACGCTTTGGTTGCTAATCCCTTACTCTTCCAACTGGGCTACCGTGGTCATTTGGATGTATCAGGAAAACCTGAAAAATTGTAAAGTTAATGTTTTTTGGACTGCGATTCGTTTCCAACCTCCCCACTTTGACGATATCATCTGTGTACTTTATAAATAACAGCTCTTTGTAAGAAAATATGAATTTACTTTCCGAAAAATATACTCGTCTGGGGTATTTTTGCTGTATCTGAGTACTTTTTACACGCACAGAATGAAAGGCTTTTGGAGTAAAGCAAAATGTAGAGGAGCCAGTGTTTTTGTGTTAGGACGGGTTTTATGTACATATTATGTATTGGGTAACGGAAGTAAAATCCTCGTCTTCTGTTGATTTATTTACACACGAAACCCGCTCATATTCTCTGATCTCGAACTCAATGATTTAAAGTTACTTCAATTTTTTTCCTCCTCCACATACGCTACGATAATTTAAAGCAACAGCCATATTTACGTAGCGTTACGCATATATATTAACAAAATGGATATATGTATGTGTAAACGTCTTTATTTTTTGTTTAACTACTCCCATAACCGTATATTATCGTTAGAAGTATTCTCAGCGTTTGTTCTCAATACTATACGGAGTCCCATTCTTTTATTGTTCTTTATAGTTATGAATGAACTTTAAGCTGTACGAAAAGCTGTAAATTGTGAATTTGGACATTTTTATTGTCACGTTAACTTCCATTTTTTCCAAAAAATTGTAGTACTAGAGGTTATGAGTTGGGGAATGTGTGTGTAGAAGTACAATTTCAGTTATATTGTATTCTTGTAATTATATTGCAAATTTAATACAAAAAGGATTAAACACATTTATTAGCATAAATAATATTAAACATACAGTGCAAATGCACGTAATATCGAACACTTTTAACGGATTGCCAAAAGTAGAGGGATATCTTTTTAGCTAACGTCAACATTGTTAACTCATGACAAAATTGACTAAAGTCCATCCTTGAATATATTATTTATCAAACTTGAAAAATTTTAGCTATACTAAAAGTGCAAAAGGCCAAACTCATCGAAAATCAAATCAAAAGAACAGAACAAATTATATCTAAAATGAATATTAACTTAGTGCTAAAGTACAAAGAAGTAAGTTGTTTTCATGTTTTTTCATTTATTTGAGGTTACATAAATCTTATTTTATATATTGGAAAGGGTTTCGAATTTTTTCGATACTCTTACATTAAATCTTTCCATCTAAATTAGAAACCCTTCTTTCCCTCTACCAAGGGTTCCAAATGTTTTCAATACGCTTCTCACGATATAGCTTTCGTCATCAAAATCTTCTTATCCCAATAAAGGGTTCCAAATATATATATTTTCGATATCTCGTAATAAATCTTTCCTCCTCAAATATAAACTCTTATCACCCTTATCAAGGGTTCCGAATGTTTTTAATATGCTTCTCAAAATAAATCTTCTTCCTCAAACTTAAACTCTTCTTATCCCTATCAAGGGTTCCAAATATTTTCGATATCTCATAATAAATCTTTCCTCGTCAAATATAAATTCTTATCCTTATCAAGGGTTCCGAGTGTTTTCGATACGATTTTGTCACACTAAATTTTTTCTCTTCAATCCTTATCTTATCTTTATCACAAACTATATTCTACTAGTTTTGCTTCTCTCAGGCAAAGCAGTTTTTTTACCTAAAATAGTGAATTTACAGATATTAGTTGAATTTCCGACATCCAACATTTCATCCATCATTCTGTCCCCTAATTTTCTTCTTTCAGGTACTGTCTGAAATTCCATTTGTGTAACAGCAATACTAATAGTAATACTAAACATATTGTTGTAAAATTCAATAAAATACAATATAATTACATTATTCAAAGACAATGCGCATCTCATTCTGTGGAGTCCTCTTCAAAATGTGCTCGACTGAGTTTTGAAAATTTTTCATTGATAAATTATTTCACTCACACTTGATTCTCTTACTTAGGGCACCAATAACTGATTACATAAATTTTCAATTAATTAAAAAACACTAATATTCCATGGAGAGAGTTTTATAATACATATAATTTCAAAATACATGAATATAATATATAATAGTGAATTTACGATATGCAAATACATGTTCCATATAATAATGAATTTACCGGTATGCAATTACATGTTCCATATAATAGTGAATTAATGATACACAATAGTATGTTCCATATAATAGTGAATTTACGAAGTACAATTATATGTTCCATATACAGTGTATTTACCTCTAGTGCACCAATATGGAACATACTCTTTCTTGGTGCAAATTCGTTCCACATTAAGCACATTGTGTATGCTGTTCAACGGAAAAGTGTTCACAAAATTAATACTAAACTAGTATTGATCATTCACAATTAAATGATATTTACTTGTGAATTTATGCATTTTATGATAAATCACACAATAAAAATATTTTTACTTATTTTCTTTCAAATAATTTGATTTTTAAATGAGACTAAAGTATTTTCAGCTCCATGAAATACAAATATCTTCTATTTAAAAAATAAATTACATTTTATCAAGCCCTTTAGTGTAGCCTAATCTTATGAAAATAACTACTTTCAGTTATTCGTAATTATTAAAAGTATGTCGCGCATAAAAAATATTTCGTGATTTAGGTAAAGGGCGTGTTTAAGATATACACATATATTTTAAAAGTAATCAAGTACCCATAAAGCTGAGTTCAAATAGCAACCGCAAGGCGCAAAGCGACACGCGCTGACCAATATGAGTGTTTTCACCACTCGCGTCGGCATCTTTGATTGGTCTGCGCTTGTCATTTTGTGCCTTGCACTTCCTTTTTGAATTCAACCTAAGTAATAATTATATAGTTAGTCAACGTGTGAATGTTTGGGGGTTTAATTGAATTTTTGATTTCTATATCTTCTTGACATATCAAAACTCTCCGAGTTAAATGAAACAGGAATTAGATAAGAGGACCTGTATGTTAATTTTTATATACAAAAACGATTAATCAGTACATATAACTTTAAGGAAACAGTAAAATAGTATATAGAAAATTAGAGAGCTTAGGTAAAAAATGTTCTTCCAAATTATAGCTAGTTTTATTTAAACTCAGCGTTCAACGCGAACATGTTGCATTTAAATATCTTATTACGAAGGTTTTAACTTTAATTTATATCGATGCAAACGTTAACACAATTTAGATGCTTTATATATTCTGGATTATGTTTAAATAACAGCTTTGCTTCAGGAATTTAATGTTACTTAATGTGCGTTTAATATTTCAACTGTATTTATTAATTTACGCTTATGAAAACGAAAACCAATCTCAACACAATTCGTCCTCATTAATTTGAACAAATTGGATTGAAATTAATTACATGATTTAATTGCACATATTCTACTTGAGTCAAATAATGTATTCAGTAAAATATTTATAATTTGGATTTGGGTACGTAATTTTGATTTTGGGATAATGTAACCCCTACGTATTTCGATATATGGGATATTTAGCATTTCATTTTAATAAAAACAGATCAGAAAGATTTTCATAGTGGAGGAAACTTATTAGTATTTTTATCCTCCACAGAAAAGTTAACAAAAGCAAATAATAACAGATGTAAATAATTTTGCAGATAGCAGTCTAAGTAGTAAACAAATAAGTAGGTAACCTGGTCAAATAATAACTTTCCGTATTCATTAAATATACTTAATATACAGATCGGTCATAAAGCAACTTCTCCTATCTACGAGGACCGCAATTTGTAACGAAACGGTATGAAACTTGTATAGATTGAGACATCGTATTTCCAGGTATGCGCTCGAAAGTAATGTAAGTAACAAGAATAGAGCTCTCAAGGTTACGGATACAGTTTACAAATTTCGAAATTTTTGAATTGCAAAAACCATTTTTTGTCGCATTATGATTAGCACATTGAAAAAGCAATGGCAATGTTTACCTTCATCTCTAAAAGCGAATGTGCAAGGACATTGTCATAGAAGGTTAGTGTTAACGACAAAAGAGGAGAGAAAGTCAAAAAGAAAACATTTTTACCTTTACAATATTTTACCTTTATTACAAATGCTAGTGTCAAATGGCGTTTTGTGAAGGGCGCTTGTGATTTATGCAAATTACGTGCATTATCACTGCAGCTTTTGCCCTTCTTTCCTCTTTAGTTATTCGCACTCATCTTTGGCAGTACTCTTGCACAGTCGTGTTTAGAGCTACAGCTAAATTTCAACGTCATTGTTCCTTAAAAAAGTAGGTGCATGGCAACTTATCAGGCCAGTTATATAAGAATCAAATCAAATCTCAGGACGAGACACATCATTTATTTACAGACAAGAAAAGAAAACGGCATACATCTCCAAATGGACAACAGAACGATTGCCCTCTCGCTTCTGAACAGAAACTAACGCTAGCACTTTCAAACGGTTTTCACATGCGCCGAAGAGAGTACGATCATCTGTCCTTGGAAACAGCTGATAAACAGTTCCTCGTTCCGTTCGGGGAGGAGAGAAGAAAAATAGTGGTGTTCTGCTACAGGTGTTGCTATTCGAAATTTTCGTATTTTGTTTACTGTATCTGTAACAGTGATTGATCGATCCTTGTTATTTACATAATTCTGGAGCACATGCCTTAAAGTCTCCAAATCCCATGCTCCATTCTTATTCCTTTACAATTGCTGTCACTAGGAGCTCGTCTGTAAGGGAAGTTACTTTGTACACATCACATATTTATACTGATATGAATGCAATGCAAATAAATAGTATAATAAATAAAAATGTGTTAAAAAACCACTATGCTATTTCACTAATTTATATTTATAGCTAAGTAGGTGGTAGTAATTAACATCGCACTGGATCAACACAACGGTCTATTTGTGACAGTCCGGGCTCAACCCCGAAAGAAAAGACCCGAGGGCAACTCCCGTTAATTTTAAACCACGGTCAGATGACGAGGTCAACACCTGAGCTGCCACCCTACTCTCCAAACTTCCATACCACACACACGGCTTTACATTTGGGGCCAAGATAGATTTAACGTGCATAAGCTCCCACGTACACAATATTCTTTATATATATATATATATAAGAACAATAATTACTTTGAAAATATTTTTTAACCAAACATGTTGCACAAAAGCAAACATTTTTGTTATCAAGAACACTTAAATAAATCACAATTTTATGATAAAAATACAAATCGAATTATTCATACTAACTTTTAAACTTAAAATCAGATTCACAAAATACGACTTTGACAGTTGCGAATACAGTTTTGTTATTTTCGTCCAAATGGTGGGATTTACTCTCATTTTGAAACATAATTTACTTTATACTAATATATGCAGACTGTGTCCCTAGAAACAGAGTAAATTATGTATCTTTATTACAACTGTTTGCACTGCTAAAAAGAAATTCCATTGATTGTGTTTGTTTTTACTCCCACTACACGTGTTTGTTTCATTACACCTTCTGACTTCTAAAACTAATTTATGCCATATCCATTTTACTTCAAGCCTATTTTGTGAAAATTGTCTTGACATCCTCGTAATTTTAATTTATGATATGCATTTATGCAGCGATATGTGCCTGCTTTAATTTGATGCATTTAGATGAGCTGAGAATAATTGGGCTTGTGTAGGAACTTTGTCACGAATATGCGTTCTTTTAATTATTTTTTAAACTTTTAATTAGCAAAAGAGGAGGTATTAGTCTTCAGATGGAATTGCACATCTTGTTACAGACTTTTTTATGGTTGCAATATTACTTGAACAAAAGACTATTTTTAATAGTGCTCGCGTATTTTCAGTTTATAAATGAAAATGAATTTGCATATTTATGTAGTTTTCCCTGCTTTCGTAAATTAATACAAGCAATTCAAATGTTAAAATCTCATTTCAATTCCATACGTTAACATCATAGTGAATTAAGCATTTTTTATGAATTTCTAAAAGGTGCAATTATCAAGATTTATTTTCATGAGTTCAAAAATGTCCTGGTTATCAGGAAAGCAGAAATATAGTATTATCATATAAGACAATTACAGTACAATAATATTTCGAAATAAAATCCAACATTATTTTGATTAAAAATAAATGCCACACATTTCAATAAAAATAAATTAAAAACAAAAATTCTCATATCTCTTTCAAATTAACAAAATATTTAAATAAACACCTACATATTTACCTTTAATGAAGAATTCAATTAAATATAGATGCCTTTTTATACATTTAATAACGTAAAATGTTCTTTGCTTTAAAGTACTACAGTACTAATTTTCGATTTAACAATTGAATCTATTTATTCCATTAAGAAAATTCAATTAATAAAATCATCCATCTCTGCCTTTTTATCTTATTACGAATCATTAAATCCTCTGCTTATAAAAAATTTTCTAAACATTTAATGTGATATGCAAAAAATAATGATGGAAATTTTGCTAGTATTCGTATTTCAATTTAAGAATACTTGAATTTTTATTAATATGTAATATAACATAATTAATTTATCGTCATTTCTTCCTACATTCCACCTTTTTCAGTACACTCTGAAACTCATTTTGGTTGAAATAAATTTGCAAATTTTCAATTTGAAGCACTTAATTGTTTGCTATAATGTGCATTTTATTAGTTTCAATACTTACCTTGTCAATACGTTTCCTGCTCATATAAAATTAAAGATACATAACTCAAGTCTGCAATGATATTATATCACTTAATTGTAAATTTGAATAACAAATTCGGAAATGTAACCAATTTTTCTCTAGTCGAGACATTTCATGATAGGGAATATATTTGAAATTCGACACTCTTCATTTAAGGTCTTTAATGTACAAATATATTCTTAAAAAAGGATTACGAAGATAGCATTCAATTATGCAATTTAGAGAATGAAAACCCGTTAACAGGGTAGAAAAAGCCTTGACGCTGGAAACTTACTAATTAGGAACAGACACTGTTTTCTGTACCTAATTAAAAAGTTTCCAGCATTATTCGACATGTAATTGAATTAGGGAATATGTACTGATTAAATATTAGAAAACATCTGATTCAGAGTTTGAAATGATCATGAACGTCAGAGATCGTAACGTTTGAATTTTATTCAAGGAGGTAAGCTATGAGAGAAGATCAGGGCGAAATGTTCCAACAAGATATTAAGGTCTGATTGATTGACTGATAGTTGGATTTTATGGCACAAGATCCATTAAGGTTTTTGAAGGGAGGTACCAAGGACATTGGGATGTTAGCATAATGGCTGATTCCTATAGAGCGCTTCCCAGAGATGGACCTAAAGCACCATACAACCGCCACATCACTAAACGTTGTTTTAGATATAAGAAACGAGGAATTGAGAAAAATTGCACATTTTATTCAATATATTAATCAATTTATGCTGTTTCCCTTTCAGACTTTAAATAAGCAGCAATTACAAAAAGAATATAGAAGATGATTTGAACAATAATGTTACATTTCCCACGAAATATATTTAATATGTAACCTAAAACCAATTTTGGGTTAAAATGTAACATGATAGAGGCATTAAAAAATTTTTGATTAAAATTGCGTGTTTAAGTAAAAATATCCAACATTTTTAAAACAAATTTTTCTGAAAATTAATTTTGAAGAACTTTGTAATTTTGTAAATATGTATTAAACAGTAACGTGTACTGTTTCGGTACTCATGGCCTGAAAATGGCCTTTACTTACTATAAAGCGGCTTGCCAGAGAATGTGTTAACAAAAGTTAGAGCAGTGGTTAATAAAAAGATGGTTGATAATGATAAAATTAATGAGTATGAAATGTATATTACATAGTTTTAAAAAATTGTTTCTCAGTGTTCGTGAAGAAAATATACTTCTTTTTATTTCAATAAGATTGTGTTTTTTAACATGATTGGAAATAATTTATCGGGTTTTGAGAAGATGACAAAAGGTTGAGTGAATATGAGCACTAACATTTTTATAAATGGAAAATTAGAGTTGTTTTCCTTGAAAGGTTGTTGCGTTTTTATTGACTAATGTTCATAAAGTTGAGGAAATTTATTTATTGGTTACGGTCTGCTACTATCTGTTGTTAAATTTTCTAGCGCAGTTTAATCTTTTTTGTTCTTCCCTTACAATAAATCATCAAGAAAAGAACAGAATCAAAAAGCTGAAATTATAGTAAAAAGTTCTTAGAAATGACAGCTTCTGATTTATATTTTTAACTTCTAAAATGCAAAGATTTTGCTTTTGTCATATTCTTTTCGTTCTGTAAACTTGATTGCTGTTAGTTCTAGTATAAAATGAGAGGTTTTTTTTTTTAATTTAATGGTACGTTATTTTACTTATATAAGTGAAATATTTTTCATAAAATCTTCGTTCGCATTTTATTTATGACAGATATATGGTAATATTTACAACTCGTTGCTTTGAAACTTGCGAACTGTCCAACCTGTATAATCTTATAAAAAGATAATTGAAGAATATATTATAAAATTCAATATTTCAATATTTCGATATCATATCAAGACGTGTACGGATTACCTCTGTCATCATATGGTCGGTTTTTGCTTAAATGTATTTAAATTAAGATTAATTGAATGAGTCATAAGTAAATAATTTATCTACTTTTAGTTTAAGTGTTTGTAATAATTCTTTTTTGAACTACTAGGTGACACACACATTCAAGTAACCCTTATAAAACTTGTGTTTGTTTATTTTGGATATATAGTTTCATAAACAATACTTATAATTTAAAGTTTAAATCGATTTCAACTCCGCATCGTAATTTACTGAATTTTAAGTTTTTTTATATTTGTCATGTTATATTTTAGATCAGACTTAATTTGTTGCATAGATTCGGTGTTTGACCGGGCCGGTCGGGCCCCTTACACCACAAAAAATTCCCCAAACAAAATAATCCTTATCATTAACCATCCAAATGATATCAATGAGGCGTCTCGTCCATCAACATCTGACCAATTTTGTTAATGACGAGACTCTCTTCATCAAGATATTGAGGACGATATATCTCGTTCATGAGGGTACGCGTACGGATAACATTTTTTTAAAATTACGGATGACATTTTTTATGAGAACGAGATCAAGATCTGGTCAATTTTTCTTCTAATTACGAGATATCTCGTCCATCAAGATCTGGTCAGCTCTGTTAATGGCAAGATACCTCGTCGAAACAACCCCAGTAGGGTTAAAGAATTATGCCTTTGTATTTCTTATGTAAAAACAGATTTTCCTCGTAATATTTATGCTCTTCGGATTGTCAAGGTGCAGAAAATTCACTCGATTTTATCTTCGTTAATTTAGTTTTTAACACTCCAAGTGTTTCAACGAGATATTTCGTCCAATATCTGGCCAATTTGGCTAAGGACGAGATATCTTGCCCAAGCCCAACCCTATTACTCCAAGGGGAATATAGATCCGAGTAGGAAAACAAGTTGTCCCTTGCCCAGAACTGATGACAGTTTGGAACATGATTTTACACCAGGGGCTGGCCACTTGAGGGCAGTTTTCAACGAGAACATAAACACCCCAAACCTCACTTGTGGAATTCACATGCATACATACAGGATTGTTCGAAATTCCTTGGCCAAACTTTAAGCGCGTAGGGCGAATATTTTGTCAAAGAATGTACAAAACATGCTTATAAGGCTAGACAGCTCTTTATGGCGTATTTGCAAATCGTTTTTTTATTCCCTCTTTCCCAACACGGATATCATACGTAATGGAGCACTACACGAATTCAGAGTTGGAAGACATGCATTTATCGTACGAGGCTATCAATGGAAATAGAATTGCCTAAAGATTTCACTGTGAAAGTTTTCCCTATATATGGGTGTAGAATTGTCAAACATTTGAGCGTTTGCACAGTTCAACTTATATGTTAGATACATGCCAGCCATCTCGGAATTTATGTAATACTCCATCAGGTTCGAAATCCGTCTTGCGAATGATGAGTATTTAGAAAAAGATATTTGAAACTTGGACTCTAATACATATATGATTTGACCAAAAATATTTGCTTTGGTACATCCCTATTATTCTTTAACCCTCCTGGTGGTTGTCTCGACGTACTGGCAAAACTGACCAGGTCTTGATGGAAGAGATATGTCTTCATTAGAAGAAAGCGAACCAGATCTTGATCTCGCCATACTAAACAATTTCCAACATCTTGAATACAAGGTAATTCATCATTAGCAAGAATGGTCAGATTTCAGATCTTGATGGACGAGATATCTTATCGAAACCACTTGGAAGGTTAAAATTGGACCAGAAAATTTCGAATCACCCTGCATAACTCCCTCTGCCATATCTTCTAACAAATTTTGACCTCCTTGACCAATAGAATCTTCCCAATAATTCTTTCAATTTATAGATGTGGGTATTTAGTCATTGTATATGTTGAGGAGTAAAAGCAAGTACACTGCTCAGAAATCTCGTGACGATCACAGGGGTGATTTTTTTGCAATAATTCCAGATTTATTTCACAATACAGCCCTCAGGGCACGTCTTTAGGGCATCTCGACCCCAAGGTTCCCGAGTGATCTTTCCTCCTTTCCTTTTATCCTCGCCCACCCCTCTGCTTTTCACTTTCCTTCCTCTTTCATTGTGTTGACTGTCTTGTGTTTGGCTCAGCTTGGTCAAACATGGCCCTCAAGTGGCCATCTTTAAGTGCTTATGAACATCACAACCCCTATGTATCGGATTGATCTTTCCTCCCTTTTATTTTTACCCTCGCCTACCTTCTGCTTTTTGCTGTTTCTTCCTCCCTTTGTGTTGTAGGTCAGGGGCAATTTGTCCAAATATGGCCTTGCTCCATAAAACCCCAAAACAACCAACCGTGCACAATCCAACCTAGGGCTCAAGTTCCGGTGGCAGTTTGGCTACATCCCCCGAACAGAACGGCTATCTATTATTGGTGGCCGGGCCGCAAAAGATCAGCTTTTATAACAAGAAGAAGGTGATAATAAAACAGCTCGCTTACACATTTACCTTCCGTTTAATAGCTTCGTGGTCGGCCAAGTGGATAGGAATTAACGATTCACCGCTCACCGCTGATATTTTACAAATTTAACGGCCCCAGTCGTAAAAGAACCCAGACGACTAGGATTTGTAGCAAACATTTTGTTGCTGCCTCCCTACCAGGGCCGTAATCTGGTGGTAGCTTGGTGTAAAAATGATTTTATTACGCATGTCGATTGTTGGAGGTATCAGAAGCAGGTACCGAGAGGTATCTAGTGTTTTATTTTAAGGATTTGTTTACAATCAATGATCATAAAAGGCCACTCAATTTGGGATCTGGGTTCTGGGAAACAGATTGGATTCCATACAATCAAGTTTTTGACTACTGTACATCGCTGTTTCAGGTTCACGTGAAATTAGTATGCATTTGGTAAGAAAGAGTTTTTTACTACCATCTCTTTAGAAACTAGTTGCGAGGTACTTACGTAGTTGAAAATGATTTAATCTGAGTCTGAATTCAAGGAAACCGTAGATTATATTTAACCGTTATTGTCTACTGAGTATCATTCTTTCAGATTGATGCGCTATTAGCATCTATAAGAAATTTCTTTATCGCCATTTAGAATCGAGGTATTTACAACATTGAAAAATATGATTTAACATAGGTCTAAGTTCAAGGAAGGAATAGATTATATTTAACCACCATGGTCTACTGAGTACCATTTCAGATTGATGTGGTATTTTATGTACTTCATAGAATATATTTTTATTGTGGTCCAACATCAAATAGAAACTAATTGAGAGAGTTTTCCAAAGTAAAAAAATATGTGCAATAAAGATGTGTGTGATATTTTAATTAAAATATTTGTTTCAATCAATGATCAAAAGAGGCCACTCAATTGCGAGGTATTTACACCAATGAAAAATATGGTTTAATCTGGGTCTGAGTTTAAGGAAATCGTAGGTGATACTTAACCGAGTTATTGTTTACTGAGTGCCACTATTTTAGATTGATCTATATAGAAATTAGTTGAGATAATTTCGGAAGCATATAATTTGTGCTATCAAGATTTATCTGGTATTTTATTTAATCATAAATATCATAAAAGGCCACTCAATTTGGGGTCTGGGTTCTGGAAAACAGATTGGATGTCATTCAATCTTTTCATCTACTAAGTACCGCTGTTTCAGGTTCATGTGATATTAATATAAATGTGATAGAATAAGATTTTGACTTTCTATTTCGAAGCTAGTCACGTGGTACTTAGTAGATGAAAAATAATTTTATTTAATCTGGGTCTGAATTCTTTGAAACTGTAAACAACATTAAGACATTTAACCAAGTTATCGTCTACTGGTTACCATTATTTCAGATTGTGGTCTAACATAAAAAAGAGCTATGATAATTTTCTGTCAGTTAAATATCTGTAATACAGATTTATTAAATTTTAGTTAATTTGTTATTGAAGTAATTGATTTTTATGTATAAAATTTAGGGTTGATTATGTATTTTAGTTTTTTATTCAAAAATATTTAACTGAATCCAAAAAGTCACAAAACTATTGATATTTAAAAATTAAAAACTATCTTATGAAATGTGTGTATTCTCTCTGGTATACTATATTAATTGTAGTTTATCGACAAAAATTTATTGAGAAGGTCGAATGAAAAGTTATTTGAAAAATGTGTAATTTTCAGACTAGAAGTAATTTATCCCAGATTAGTGAATATTCATTCCCCTTTGGAGCCATTTCATTTAAATAACTAAAATCTCAACACTACTAAAATCGACTTAATTTATCTCTTCTAATGCTTAACCCTCCTGTGGTTTATCTTCGCAATGAAAACTGTCCTTTAGTGGACAGCCTCTTGTGCAAAAACTAGTTCCAAAAACAGTCATCAGTTCTGGACAAAGGACAATTTGTTTTTAATACTTGGATTTTCATTGCATTCTCCTCGTACTAGTAATAGGGCAAAATTGCCTCGACAATGCATCTCGTCATTAACAAAGCTGACCAGATCATAATGGACGAGATATATCTCCGTTGACTACCTTGACCAGATCATAATGGACGAGATATCTCTCCGTTGACTAACTTGACCAGATCATAATGGACGAGATATCTCTCCGTTGACTAACTTGACCAGATCTTGATGGACGAGGTATTTCGTAGAAACCACATGGTGAGTTAATAGATTCCATTTACATAGGATATTTTCTTACTCAACAAATAAGATGCTCAAGAACAGATGACGAATCCATATTCTTTAAGAAAGTGAAACGTATCGAAAATTACAACCATAGATGAAGGACATGTATCAACTTGACGTGTAACTAACCTTGATTATCCAAGGTAATATGGACAGATGCCACCACGGATAACTATAAACTCGGATTATACGAACTTTATAGCAGAAAACAGCCTAGACGTAATAGCGAAAAACATTTATTGTACTATATGTATCTACTATTGCTACTAAAAGATTAACAAAGAAAGGATAAGGAAAACTGATTGAAAGTCAATCAGTCTTTCGTTTCGTCTCTTGACAAATTGAGCACCCTCGTACTCGAAGCCTTCTTTAACCCTCCAAGAGGTTTAGACACCTCGTCTATCAAGAGCTGACCAATTTTGCTAATGACGAGATATCTCTTCATCAAGATATTGCCGATTTTTTTATGACGACGAGATCAAGATCTGGTCAATTTTCTTCTAGTGATGAGATATCTCGTCCATCTGGTCAGTTTTGCTAATGACGAGACAACCACCAGGAAAGGTTAAAAAACTAGGTATCGAATTCGGCTCGGATAACATGAACACTCGGTTAATTGGAGCTCGTATAATCAAGGTAAATGCACGGAACGAAAAAGTTATCGATTTATACTGACATTGCGTTTTTGCAACATTCTATAGAGGATACTTGTACTTAAACACATGAAATATTTTTCTTTTAATTTAACTAATTTCTCATTTTTTTTCAAATGAACTGACTCTTACATCCAATAACAACATCTTATTTATCTATAGACGCATTCAAAATTGAATTTTATCTAAACAGAAATTTCAGTAATAAAAATATAAGTTCAAAACATTTTTTTAGAAGTACTTGATGGCCATGTACCTTTGAATGGATCCTCTTGTACTTTTGAACACTACCATTTCAATTGATTTAATTAAAAATAAATAACATCAGAAAAAGTTATACTTAATTGTATTTTATTTAAAATAATTTTTAACTATATATTTAAAGACATAAAAACCAAGTTTCAAGTTATAATAATTGAACAAAAGGATGCTTTCAAATTTATCACTTCACCCTCCAAGAGGTTTGGACGAGATATCTCGCCCACCAAGGCCTGACCAATTTTGCTAATGATAATTTATCTCGTCATCAATGTATTGCCGATTTTTTGATGATGACGAGATTAAGATCAGGTCAGATTTCTTCTAATGACGAAATATCTCATCCATAAAGATCTGGTCTGTTGCTAATGACGAGATATCGCATTCATAAAGATCTGGTGTATTGCTAATTACGAGATATCCCGTCCATAGATATCTGGTTTGTTGATAATGACGAGATATCTTGTCCATAAAGATCTGGTCTGTTGCTAATGACGAGATATCTCGTCCATGAAGATCTGCTCTGTTGTTAATGACGAGATACCTCTTCGAGTCAACTATCAGGAGGGTTATTATATTTGCAGTTGCATAAATTAACTACAAAAGTTTAATATGATTTCCTGTCCATTTGATAAATCATATTAAGCTGTCTTAGAAGTAGACATTAAGCTTTAAAACTACGTCGACTTTTATGACATTAAATACTTCAATGCACACATTTTGTGGATTGCCCAAAACGCTTCAAGAATTTAATTTCAAATTCAACAAGTTTATATTACATGTTGATCAAAAGCACAAAATTGTGCATTGCAAACGTTGTATACTTCGCTATCTGTTTACCAGGAGAGGCAGTTACAGCTTCTACAGAAGCACTTACAGCAGGTGCATCAATCATGTCTCTTTTGCCAGTTTTCTTATTTTTCCTTGAACGCGAATAAATCCATCAGCAAAGAAAGTTTTTTTATTGAAGAACTATTTGCAAATTATATCTTTTTTCCATAATGTGCCTTTGAACAGTGTTCAAAGGCACATTATGGAAAAATAAACGAATTATGGAAACACATTATGGAGGTAAAACGAATTGTCACTATTACTACAAGAGGTGTCGCATTTTGAAATTATTAGTTAATTCAAAGTACTAGTTATGTGAAGCATAAAATTAAATATGCAGAAATAATCACACTTAAAACTATCTGGTAGTGCAACACAATTTTGTAAAAAGCGTATTAAAACAATTGAAAATAAGTGTTTCCCGAGAAAACGCGTTGAATTTTTAGCTCACAGCTACGAACAATATCTAGGAGCCATTAACTCTTGTAAACACCACTCAACCATTACGCATTATGCCACCAGACAGAATCAAGAGCCTCCGAACTTAAAGATGTTCAAAATACATCGAGGTACAACAATCTCTACTCTATATATGGTTATTTTTTTATTTCCATTAAACAATATTGTATGTAAAAAATTGTTTTAGTGCTTTTCCTACCAGCGTTCCTAATGGGCTATGAATAACCATAGAACTGAGCTTAACCATTATTTCATTTCTGATCAGACACATTCAATTTCACTCGTATCCCCAACGCATTCCATTTCATCCCCCAGCCATCCAAACTGAGGAAGATCCATTTCTTCTCTCCCCAACAATAAAAGATTTTTCCAGCGCAATAAAAAATACAACTTCCAAAAGTCACGTCAGCGCAGAAACATTTCGATAACTTTTCCGCTGGCTGTCATGCACCTAGGCAACGTATCGAAAAACCAAGATACGCAATTGTCCTGGTTAGGGAGAAACACAGGGAAAGGAATATTGGCCATCAGGTTATCCTGTCACTCAGTGTCCGGGAATACGAGTCCGGGATCAATTTTCGCGGCTCTTTTGGCAGCTGTCCAGTTTGGAGGGGGGTATGAGGGGTGAGAGACAATGGTGCGGCGGAGCTCCGTTACCTATCGAGGTCTTTTTCCTTTATCTCTGATGTCCTTTTGTGATAGGGAGGGTAACATACTGTAAAATATGCGCGAGGACTAAAGGATGGTATGATCTTAGAAACGTTTCAGAAACTCCATAAGTTAAAAAGACCTCTAGGGATTGAAAATTAAGTCAATTTAGTTTTGGGTTTGGGAAATAAAGGTCATTCATATTTCTGTCCGATAGACGGATTTTAACCCTCTGGATACGGGGACCGGTCGGAAGTTTCGAGTCCCCTCGTTACGAAAGGCTCGGATTCTTTCAGACCTCAAACTCCTGAAGAATCGCCGAAGTCCATTACGATTTCCATCCCCTATTTTCTGTGCTACAAAGAGACCCGCGCGTGAATAGTCTTATCTCCCCGTTGACAAAGATGCCAGGGTTATCGATGGGGAGTCTCGCAAATTGTTTATCCTCGAGCATCTAGTCTGTGAGAGATTGAGTAAATGAAAAGACACTTTAAAATCACCGCCGCCCTTTCAGTTTACACGGGAAGTATCTGTCCCTTTTAGGCATACCTACGACCCGACAGTAGAAACCGGCACATTAGGTGATAATGGGACGACACATATTCCCCTCATCCTGGGGGAAAGCATTGTAAAGGCCGTTTCGGCCGGTTTCAGTAAGTTGCCTGTAAAGCCGTTGGGTCGGCTGCTGTAACCAAAGAAGGAAACGATATTCTGCCCCGACGTATGCAGAGGGTTAATGTTGAGTATGCATTCCCAAATGTAAAATTTAGCCCTGGTGGTTGTCTCGACTTGGTATCTCGTCATTGATTAGAATCGGCCAGATATTGATCGACGGGATATCTCGTTATTAGAAGAAAATTGATCAGATCTTTATCCTGTTCTCGTCATCATGAAAAGTAATCAGCAATACCTAGATGACGAGATATCTCTTCATTAGCCAGTTTTATCAGATCTTGGTGAAAGAGATATCTCGTCTAAACAACTCGGAGGGTTAAAGTAAAATTCGGGTAATATCCTCGTATCCGATGGCAAAGATTACACCTAATTAATAATAACTCAGTATTCTATATTAGCATAAGGCATACTGTAGATCCACCTTCTCGTTGGTGTTTCTAGGGCAAAACTCTGGCAGTTGTCACTCACCTTGTATATAAGATTTGCTGCCTCGGAAAAGAAATGGACTGGGTCCATCTTTTTCATTGACCTGTTATTCTTGCTTCTCCCAAACACGATTGCTACTGGGCGGCAAGAGAGTGAATGGTTCAAGAGACTATTTTCCATATTGTGTGGTAGTTCAGGGTCTACTTTTTAAGAATAAAAAATGATGTCAACAAAACCCTGAGGTACCCTATTGATTTTTCCTCCCTTTTGTTTCGCCCTCCCTTTCCTTTCTATTTTCTCTTTTCTCTCCCTCGTTGTGGTGTAAGTTATTTTGTAATGTGTTTGGCCAATATCTGACCCTTGCGCCATTAATTATCCGAGTGTTATGAACGAAATGTATCGCTCATCAATTGACCAATTTTGCTAATGACGATACATCACGCCATCAAGATACTGCCTAATTTTGATGATGACGAGATCAAGATCTGATCAGTTCGTTTTCTTGTTGATGAAATATCTCGTTCATCAAGATCTGATCAGTTGGTCTTTTAATAACGCGATATCTCGTTCATCAAGATCTGATTATTTTGTCTTTTAATGACGCAATATCTCGTTCATCAAGATCTGGTCAGTTTTGCTAGTGACGAGATATCACATCGAAACAACCACCAGAAATTTAGAACTGAACCAACCATCTTGTGTGGCCACCATTAATGTTCTGAATTCTTTTTTCTTTCAGTGTATGTTGCTATTTTCTTTTCGTATCTTGGTTTCCTGTCTTTGTAACCCCTATTGGAAATAAAAGTAAATATTTAGCACAAAGTAACTTAGTAACTAATGATCTTGAATGCGTCAACCTTCTAAATGGTTTCGACGACACATCTCGTCCATCAAGATCTGACCAGTTTTGCTAATGACGATATAATATCTAGTCATCAAGATATTGCCGATTTTTTGATGATGACGAGTTCATGTTCTGGTCAGTTTTCTTCTAATGACCGTCTAATCCATCAAATTTGGTCACTTTTGCTAAAAACAAGATACCTCATCGAGGAAACCACAAGAAAGGTTAAGAGGATCCCTGGGCAAGTTTTCATTTTTGCAGCAAGGACCATACTGGTAATATTGATATTCAACTCTATTTGTTGAGGACTCATCTAGAGGAATCGAGAATTCTACATTCAAAATTACGTTACAATCGCACAGAAACAAAAACAACTTTTTCACTAATGGGGACACCTGTATTATTTGAAGATTGTCTTAAATGAATAGAAAGTTTATAAGCATATGTCTCGGTCGATATAGAATGTTTCTTTGAATGGTAAAAAATATATCTTCCATTAAATATAAAATAAAGTACTTAAACAAAGTACCAATTCCCCAATGCTCTATTTAATCAGAAAACTATTGATATTTCACAAACGCTTTCTTTCCAAATACAAAATGAACACTTAAAAAGTCGTCTTCAACGTGATTAAAATAATCTTTCTTTAATGATTACTGGACAATAATTGCAAAATAATGATGGCACAAAAGAATGCATTCCTTGTAAATTCCGAGAACGAATTTATTTAATAGCATTGTCAATTCAACATCTTACTGATATTTTTATTAATTTTTATGGAACCGGAATAACTCGAGAAAAGTACTATCGCAAATTGCGAAACCCGTCGCACCAAAAACATTAAATTCGCAAACACCGACCTTTAAAACTTAAAACATAAGGATTCCACTTAGTTTGAAAAAGCAGCACAAAAAACAAAAGCGACACCCACTATAAAATAACGAAACTATCTCTTCTCCCAGTCCTTCCCCCCTCACACAATGCTTGCTTTGAACAACACCGAACAAAAATTCCAAAACGCATCAAAGCAAAAAATGAAAAATATCGTATTTGAAGGTGCAAAAAAATCAAACATATGTCGTTAAAAACTGTAATCAATAGCTCTTTTACTCGAGGTGCAGATAAATTCGTAAAAGTGTTAGTTTCGCATCTCGCTTTTCTAATTAAACTTCACTGATGCGTTAAAATTCTTGGGGAAATTAGGAGGGTAGTCATATCTTTGGTGCGCTTTCAAAATTGCAGGGGATAAGGTTTTTTATGGCTGTAAAATATGTTCGAGGTGAGGTAGTTTTTAACGTTATTATTCTGCTTTTAACACCAGTAATACTTTCATTTGTAAGTAAAAGGCCTGTGAACAAATTCCTGGAGTTCAGATTTTTAGGGGAAATTAAAGACTCTGGATTAGTGTCATTCAAGTGGATATTTCTTGAGTTTTTAGGGTGTTTTGTTTTTATATTATGGTTTGGGTTGTTAAATTCAAGGACCAAAATAGTTTTGCATGCCAATCCGTTTAATCGGAAATATACGAACCAACGTTGTTATGAATTCTTCACCACCAAAACAAAGACTTTGCAAATGTTTTTATATGTATGAAGAGTAGTTTCTGTTAAGTTAACCATCATGGTGGTTTATTTTTGCGACGAAAACCACCGTAACGTCTGATGCTAAACTCTGTACAGAATTGTCACCAGTTCCTGTAAGAGACAATTTGTTTTTCCTACTTGGATCTTCATTTCATTTTGACAGTTGGTTTTTCCTACTTGGATCTTCATTCCATTTTGCCAATTCGTTTTTCCTACTTGGACCTTCATTCCATTTTGACAGTTGGTTTTTTCCTAGTTGAACCTTCATTTCATTTTGACATTTTGTTTTTCCTACTTGGACCTTCATTCCATTTTGACAGTTGGTTTTTCCTACTTGGATCTTCATTCCATTTTGACAGTTGGTTTTCCAACTTGGATCTTCATTCCATTTTGCCAATTCGTTTTTCCTACTTGGACATTCATTCCATTTTGACAGTTGGTTTTTTCCTAGTTGAACCTTCATTCCATTTTGACATTTTGTTTTTCCTACTTGGACCTTCATTCCATTTTGACAGTTGGTTTTTCCTACTTGGACCTTCATTCCATTTTGACAGTTGGTTTTTCCTACTTGGATCTTCATTCCATTTTAACAATTTGTTTTTCCTACATGGATCTTCATTCCATTTGGTGTAATAAGGCAGTTTGGTCTAGACATTAGGAAAATTCACCGGATCTTGATGGAAGAGGTATCTTGACATTAACAAAATTGGCCAGATTTCGACGGACGAGATATCTCGTCAAAACCACTTGGAGGGTTAAATAGCGTTAGGGTTTCTGTGGCGATACGTGTTTCCTGTGTGTTTTAACGCACATGGCGTCACTTGGCTTGTTTTACGGATACGATTTCAGCACATCGCCAATAAAAATTCAAAGGAATGAATTCCGTATCGATGTGTGCTAGTTAACTAAACAACGCCAAATAGATCAAAATACAAACTTTGCCCAAATGGTGATCAAATGCATTTTAGGGTAACCCAATATGTATCACGCGAGAGCATTTGGATAGCGGAAGTAAAATCTTTGCATTCAGTCTGGTTGACTTTTCACACGAAAAATGCCTCTCATATTAAAAAATAAACGTGTTAAAGTGTACACTTAATCACTTAGGTTGCCAAACAAACAATAAATAATTCAGCTACCAAGTAATGAACGTATTTTGTAATCCAGAATGGACGGTCTATTGCTGACTTGTGAATCTACCAACTGACTACAGCGACCAAACCTAACTGTTAATAAAACCTCAAACGTTTAAGAAATCAAAGAATTATTTGATTTATAGACTTGCTTTTTTTCATTACGTACGTTATCAAATATCATTTGTAGGACAGAAGCTACACCTGGTAAATAATTATCTGTTTGAATGATATAAATAAAAGATATTGTATAAGAAAGACGAATCTCAGGTTTTAGATTTAATGAACATTTATTGGGTTTCTGTGTCTAAGAATATGATACAGAATACGTAACCATGCAAGGTGTTTTCTTAGTGCAAACAATCTAATAATTTTTCCCTTTCTCTGTAAGGAATTGATCATGGATTGTCGCCTATAGCCCGTTGTGTTGCTCTAGTGCGACTTTAATTAACTACCTGTAAGAAAAAATATTCCAACGAATAGTAGTTTAAATCAGATAAACAATTTAGAATTGAATCATTTAATGAACTGAGTTAGTTTTGATGTATTCATTTTGACCAAACTTGTGTATCAATGATTCAGTATAGAGGTAAATTTAATGTAAATTTAGAGGTATGTAATATGTTTTAAAGATATATGGTTAAAAGATTTAAAATGTGTCTGGATACTTTAAATACTCTTAGTAATTCGTGTATAGGGAAAATTCTTCTTGAAAGAATTTTCTTTATTGAATGTAATAATCAAATAAGCGAAAAAAATATCATTTGGAAACACTGATTTGTAAACATGCCATATATATGTTATAACATGACTTATAATTATTATAGCATATTTAACAGTAAAATAAAAATGACAATGTTATAATTAAAATAATCTTTTAACGTGTTTAAGAGAAATTTAAATCTTAACAAGTCATAAAAGTGTTATTTTAGAATCCTGAATGAAACAATTTCTTCAATAAAATTGTAGCACCTTATTTTTAATTATCGTACATAACAGATTCACAGTACATACAGTATTCACATAGACGCATCAGTGTACAATATTTTTATTTCTCAATTTATGTAGAACTCTTACTTTTTAAAGGAATTGAGAGGAGACTTTCTTTACTATTATGTTTAATTACAATGGATAAGGGAAAACTATTTACAGGGAACTAAACTTTTATCATTACATCACATCCCGTCGTGCGTGACCGTCTGCCACCTTCTTTAGGATTCTACAGAGTCTCTGCGATCTGAGACGTTCGACAGTCTGTCTCAATTTCTCTATCGTCATCCTATCCTGGAGCTTTATCACTTCCTGGATCATAGGAAATGGAAAGTGTTCTTCTGATATTTTATAGCCAGGTACTCACATTTATATCTGCATACATAAAACTAAACGTTTCATTAGAATGTAGCACCTCATTATTTAGAAGTAGTTTGGATTCCTAAAACAGTCACAAAGTTTGTTGGAATCCCAAAACAGATAAACGGAATAAAATGCTTTTTCTTCTTTAAAGTTGTTATTCCCTATTTTTAAAGACATACATTTTCACTAAGACGAACCAATATTTGGTCATTCTTTGTCAAATCTATATAGCAAAGTATCATTTTCAAACTGTCCTTTTCCGATTTCAATGAATTTTAATTTAAATTTACCTTCATATAGGAAATAAAATCGTGCAGTATATGAGATACATATCTAAACAATTTTCTGAATTACACGTCATTGAAAATTTGAAAAAACGATACAATTTAGGTAACATTAGGTAATAAATTTCGTAAAATCGCCAGTTATACATTTGCTAGAAAGCTCCAAGTTAGACTTATCTTAAAGCCCATAAAACACGCCTCTAATTGATATGCTACAATCATATTTTGAAGAAAAATATTTCAAAGTCGTCACGCACTTTGTGACCTTGGGTGTTTAAAAACCCTTCATTTGAAAAATATTTTAAGCCTGTGAATGCGCAACATATGTTGTAAATTTAGAATAGGAATTCTTAATAGGGGGATTTAGAGCTAATTAATATTTTATGCTTCCAATATACAAAACACAGGTTTGCCTTACAATAAACTAGGGACTACGTGCTTCTCTCTGTTATAAAGGATTTAACATTTGAATGTTGCTCACAGAACCATATGTAAATTTTTCAGTAAAGTAAATAATAACTTAAAATATTTTTAGTTTTCCAACTTGAAACTTTTAGAGTATACTAGACTGATATATAAACTCATTTAATTGTTTTCAAAAATTTTAAAATGTAGGTTTTCAAAATTTTAAAATTTTACTCTTTTAAATTTTTGATAAAAAGTATTTATTTGTGGGCAAGTTACATAAAATTCTAAACCCTGTTTAATAAGTTTTCAATTGACCCCCAATTACCTTATAACATTGATGTATCGTATGATACTAAAATCAGAGTTCTTGTAAAAGTTTAAAAATTAAAATTTTCAATTTGTGTTATTTTTTTAAACAATTCAACCGTTTGTTTCAAAACTTGTATTTTTGGTTTTATGCCAAAAGACTACCTTGTCACCAAACCTAAGTTGGATGATGTGTTGAATTGATGACATCCTATACAATATTTTTATTTCGTCATTTATGTTTGCACACTTAAACCCAAAAGTTGCTTGAGAATGTAAGATTTCATTGTTTAGCAGTAGTAAGGATCCCTAAAACAGTCATAGAAATAGTTATATTAGAATCCTTAAGCAGATGCACGGAATAAACCGCAGTTTCTTCTTTTAAGTTATAGCACTTTGTTTTTAAAGATCAAGCGTAACTTTTTATTAAGATGTACCAGTATGCAATGATTTTTATTTAGTAATTTATATTTGCACACATAAACCCAATCGTTCATGAGAATTTGACATCTCATAATTTTCATATGAATTTCTCGACAAGGAAAAAGTCATTTCTCATCTGGCTTTACATCGCTATAGTTGTTTTTACAAAACGTCCCAAATCCCAAAGATCCAAAAAAGTGATTTCCACTTTGGAACCCCCCACTATATTCTTCCTCCAACATCCTCTAAAATCTCCTCTCTCTCAAAAACTAAAAAACTCTGAAGAACACGCTTTTCTTCACGACTCTCCAAGTTCTTTTATCTATTTTATACTCATTTACTCTTAGTCATTCTTTTCTTCAAGTCTCATTATTGTGGTGATGTGATTTAAGGTTTTTCTTCAGGGTCCTGTACACAATCCATAGTTTTTCAACTTCTTTTTCATCTCGGATCTCAAGGTTGTCTCAACAAAGAATTTTTTCTGGATGAGGCTGGGTACGAGATTGTGTTTCCATTGTGTCCCAAATTGAAAGAAGGTGGAAGAGGAGACACTTTCACACGTACAACAGATGGTAGAGGTTTACCCTTTTTTTACGTTTTGATAACGCTTTATGTCTGTGGGACAAGCGGTTTAAAATGTGCAAACAGGTATTTTTCGTGAGTCACCAATTATTTTACACATGTTTACGAAACAGTATTTTTATGTAATTCGCAATAACTAAGTAGAAGAAAAGCAACATGAGTTCGTTTCGTGGTGTTTTGAAATTATTTGCTATTGGAACGGACACATTTATAAGTATGTAAAATCCATTGTGAAGTAAAATAATGTCTTGGATTTTAATCCTCCTGGTGGTTGACTCGACGAGGTATCCCGTCATTAGCAAAACTGACCAGATCTTGATGGACGAGATACCTCGTCATTTAAAAAACCTGACCAGATCTTCATCATAAAAAATCGACAATTTCTTGATGACGAATTTCTCGTCATCAGCAAAGTTGGTCACGTCTTGATGGTCGAGATATCGCGTTGAAACCACTTGGACCATTATTCGACTAATTAATGTTCTGCCATCACATGTCATGAGTAATAAAACGACTAACTTTTATATAAAAGTCATTCTTCTCAGCCTTTTGTTTTTCATGACTACCATATATCTAAAATGCTCTCTTCTGTAATTAATATAAAGACTTAGAACTTTCTGGTTGTTTTTGTGATGTATATGATAATTGTGTGCGTGAAATAAAAGATTTAGTCGAATCATTAATTTTTAAAAGAATTGATAAAAATCAATTCTGACTGCTTTTTTAGTTTTCCAGTGTCTGAAACGAAATTATTTACCAAAAATAATAGTAGCGCATGCAAATACATGCTCAAAATTGTTGGAAATACTACAAGGACAATAAAAAGTATTGTAAAAAAAATAAATTTGCGAGAGTAGGAATTGTAAGACCTTTTTTAAATTAGTGTTTGGGTAAAAATTATTATTTTATTTTGTAATTTATATTTGGTGTTATTCCAATAAGGCCTACTAAAATGTTGAGTCATCCATGGAAAATTAAAAATAATCCTCCAAAAGGTATTGTGTCCCATTAAATTAAAAAACAATTATACAAGTCTAAATATAAACGGATAAATGTAATATACCTAACCAACATATACATATACATATACATATATATATATATATATATATATATATATATATATATATATATATATATATATATATATATATATATATATATATATATATATATATATATAGCTCAGATTCTCTGAGACGTTTCCTTTTAAGTTAACCTTCCTGTTGTTTGTTTCGACGAGGTGTTTCATCATCATCATAACTGGTTAGATCTTGGTGGATGGAATATATCGTCGAAACCTCTTCGAGGATAAAATGTAGATGCGAAATGTGTTTCCAATACGTATTCTGAATTTGTTGGGAGCTACGGTAGCTCAGATGGAAAAGTAACGAATTTTCAACCGGAGGGTAGCGAGTTCGAAACTCAGACAAATCAAAGACAGTCGTACACACGGATTGGGGAACGTTGAATGTGTCGTGGCCTCAAATGTCCTCACTTTGGCGTGGTGTGGAAGTTTGGAAAGTGTGATGCCAGCTCAGGTGTTGACCTCGTCACATCTGACCGTGGTTCAAAATTACGAGGCGTTGTCCTTAAAGTTTCCCTTTGGTATTGATACCAGACCGTCGCCAATAGCTCATTGTGTTGCTCCATTGCGACGTTAATTAACTACCTACCTATCTACCATCTTAAAGTGCTGTTACTTGATTTGTTTTTCGAATGAGTTTTCAGCACGATACAGCAAAATTTCCAAATAGATATATATTTGATTGTTCAACGCCAATTAGATTTAACGCCAAGGTTGACCAAAACACCGATAAACATGTTACTATATCACCGATATTTGCCACACGAGAACATTTGTTAAGCGAAAGTAAAATCTCATTCCGTCTGGTTTGTTTGTTTACACTGAAAGTTCCTTTTTCACATCTCCATTTTTCACAAAAATATCAAGCGCATTCTTCATCACCCCCAGAGTAGAGAGCAATTTTTTCCACATTCTTCTCAGTAAAGGACAAAACGTCACTGAAAAAAAAGCCGCCTTTTCTCCTTCTTGTGTCTTCATGTATTAACAAAAGTGGCAAGAAATACTGGGAATGACGATGGATAGCGGGGGAAAGGCGGCATCTTTTGTTCAAAGCGTGCCAAAATACGTGATCATTGATCACACTTTCGCTGAGTTCATGGCCCATAGCTGTAAAGTCTCGTCTACGGCAACAGCTTTTAGCGGAATTGGAAACCATCTCCTCTTTCTTTCTATGCGAGTCATTTTTTCCGAGACTGATTCTGTCGCTCACTCTTCGTATGTTGGAGTGGTGGGGTTAAATGTAGTTGAACTGAATCTTCATGTCGTTTTCTTTAATGGAAATTTAGGGTATTTTTTGTTCTAGAATGTGTATATGCCCCCTTCTGTAATATCGTCATATTTCAAAAAGTTATATCTAGTTTTATGCCTAGATAGCCTAAATACAAACTTCTGCATTGCAAGAATCCCTGAGGTTGTCTTAACGAGGTATCTTGTTCATTAGCACAATTGTCCAGACCTTGATGGACGAGAGTTCTCGTCATTAGAAGAAAATTGACCAGATACTAATCGACGGCATATCTAGTAATTGTAGGAAAACTGAAAGATCTTGATGGACGGGAGTTCTCATCATTAGAAGAAAATTGACCAGATACTAATCGACTGCATATCTAATAATTGTAAGAAAACTGAAAGATCTTGATCGACGAGAGTTCTCGTCATTAGAAGAAAATTGACCAGATACTAATCGACGGCATATCTAATAATTGTAAGAAAACTGAAAGATCTTGATCGACGAGAGTTCTCGTCATTAGAAGAAAATTGACCAGATACTAATCGACGGCATATCTAATAATTGTAAGAAAACTGAAAGATCTTGATGGACGAGAGTTCTCGTCATTAGAAGAAAATTGGCCAGATACTAATCGACGGCATATCTAGTAATTGTAAGAAAACTGAAAGATCTTGATGGACGAGAGTTCTCGTCATTAGAAGAAAATTGACCAGATACTAATCGACGGCATATCTAATAATTGTAAGAAAACTGAAAGATCTTGATCGACGAGAGTTCTCGTCATTAGAAGAAAATTGACCAGATACTAATCGACGGCATATCTAATAATTGTAAGAAAACTGAAAGATCTTGATCGACGAGAGTTCTCGTCATTAGAAGAAAATTGACCAGATACTAATCGACGGCATATCTAATAATTGTAAGAAAACTGAAAGATCTTGATGGACGAGAGTTCTCGTCATTAGAAGAAAATTGACCAGATACTAATCGACGGCATATCTAGTAATTGTAAGAAAACTGAAAGATCTTGATGGACGAGAGTTCTCGTCATTAGAAGAAAATTGACCAGATACTAATCGACGGCATATCTAATAATTGTAAGAAAACTGAAAGATCTTGATCGACGAGAGTTCTCGTCATTAGAAGAAAATTGACCAGATACTAATCGACGGCATATCTAATAATTGTAAGAAAACTGAAAGATCTTGATCGACGAGAGTTCTCGTCATTAGAAGAAAATTGACCAGATACTAATCGACGGCATATCTAATAATTGTAAGAAAACTGAAAGATCTTGATCGACGAGAGTTCTCGTCATTAGAAGAAAATTGACCAGATACTAATCGACGGCATATCTAGTAATTGTAAGAAAACTGAAAGATCTTGATGGACAAGAGTTCTCGTCATTAGAAGAAAATTGACCAGATACTAATCGACGACATATCTAGCATTTGTAAAAAAACTGCCGGATCTTGATGAACGAGATACATCGTCATTAGAAGAAAATTGGCCAGATACTAATCGACGGCATATCTAGTAATTGTAAGAAAACTGAAAGATCTTGATGGACGAGAGTTCTCGTCATTAGAAGAAAATTGACCAGATACTAATCGACGGCATATCTAGTAATTGTAAGAAAACTGAAAGATCTTGATGGACAAGAGTTCTCGTCATTAGAAGAAAATTGACCAGATACTAATCGACGACATATCTAGCAGTTGTAAAAAAACTGCCGGATCTTGATGAACGAGATACATCGTCATTAGAAGAAAATTGACCAGATCTTGATTTCGTCGTCATACAAAAAATTGGTGATATCTTGATGACGAGATGACCCATCATTAGCACAATTGGGTAGATTTTGGTGGACGAGATATAATGTCGAAACTACTTGTATGGTTAAAATCCTGCCACAACTACCACCTATTGAAGCCTCACTTCCATCTAGAGGGTCTAGATGGCTCAGTAGGTATGCATAAGCAACCTGAGAGTTGTAGGCGATGCAGGCTCGATTTCTGTCAGGTGCATTTCTCCCTGAGTGTATTTCTCTCTTCTGTGTCAGTAGTTTTCTTTGTGTGTATATGTCTATTACTTCATATGATAAGTCTTGTGTCTGGTGCAGTATGGCCAAACATGAGCCGCCATAAAACCCCCAAACCAACCACCTACTAGTTGCGGCAGTTTTTCAGCATTTGTTTATAGTATTTCTACCCGTATGGTGGAATTGCAGAGGGAGTGCCAGGGACGTCGTGGCTCAGTGGGTATGCTCATTGTTCTAGCAATCTGCAAGTTGTAGGTGGAGCAGGTTCAATTCCTCACTTCTGTGTCAGTAAAACTGTCTTTGTGTGTATATGTCCATTACTTGACGTTGTCTGTCGAGTCTGGTACAGCATGACCAAATGTGGCCCTTGCGCCATGAAACCCCAAAACTAACCAGATGGGGTGCTTCATATTAAAGATGTCTGGAATCTTACCATAAAAATCCAAATTTGTGTCTTGATTTCTTCATCAAAATTTCCATTTACTTATTCTGCTCAAAATTATACACAAGTGGGTTGCAGAATTTTAGTAACTAGTTTGACTGAGCCATTAGATGAAAACGATTGTTGGTCATCTGCCAAAGGTTGAAAATCATCGTTGACTACATAAAATCTGCCCTACTCTATCTGATCTACGATATCGCGAATCTTTTGCCTCGTAGTTTCGATAATACACTGAAACACCATCCAATTGAGGCTCAATCGGAACACCTCATATCACGCACACTTGAACCTAACAAAGACACAACGCTGCGATCTGTCGGAGAAAAAATCCCCGAATCAATTTCCTGCTGTCCGCGAGAAATTTTCACTCCAGTTTACTGCCGAGCAAGTCGAGCATTAAGGGCTACGAAAGAGCAAAGTAATGGATAATTCATGTTAGAATTAATGCACTTCTCATGTTACTTCGCCATTCAGAATACGGTATTGAACGCTCCTCAACTTTTCAGGGGTGAAGAGATTCAATCGACAGCGCTCTTGCAAATTGACGAAGCTTCTTTGTTTTGCGAATCTTAAATGTGGAGACATGGGAAAATGTTCAAATAAAATTGGGATGAATAACGAGAAATCGGTTTGAATATTGCATTTATCATTCGAGATCTGTTTTAGAGGACTGTATATTTATTATATTTGGGTTTACTTAGCTTAAAAGTAATACATTAAAGTTGAAAAAAAACATGTGATAAAACATATTTTAATATGCTTCAATATTCATATATTATGTATATAAATTTGAGTTGGTTGGACATATTTGATGGGTCAAACACAGGACATATAACATCAAGTAATGGACATACACACAAGAAAAGTTCTTTATAACACAAAGGAGAGAAATACACTCAGGGAGGAATTCAACCTGTGCCACCTGAAATTCAGGTCAGAGAGGGTTGGGATTTTGGAAAACATTTAAACATTTATTTTCCTGTCATGTGGGAATTCATATTCAGTATATTGTATAAAACGAACACATATTCTATATATGGTATTGAACGCAAGTGCAACCACATGAAATTACATTGGAAACATTTTTTTAAATAATATCAATGATAAGTGTACTTATATTAGTAAAGATTTTGGGGAAGTGTGCGGTGAAAATATAAATTTAAGAAAAATATTGGGGGACAGAATAGAATTGGTTCAGTAGGAATTTTGAAGATTTTGGTTCGTACATGTCCTACCTCACCATATAGTATTATTACATTTGGGGATATTAACTTAGGTATGGCGACCGAGAAGTGAGACTATAAGGTATGAAACTATAAGATAATATCGTCGGTTTACAAGTGAAATACGTTAACCCTCCTGTGGTTGTCTCGACGTGGTCTTTCGTCTCTTTGGCAAAACTGACCAGATCTTGATGTCGAGATGTCCCTCCGTTAGAAGAAAATTGGATCTTGATCTCATCATCCAAAAATCGGCAATAAATTGATGACGAGGTATCTAGGCATTAGTAAAATTGATCAGATCTTGATGAACGAGATACCTCGTCGTAACTATTTGGACGATTAAATCAAAAACATAATTCTGAAGTATCGCACGATTCCATGAAAGTTTACTTTTCAATGAATCCCTTCTCACAGTGGAAGGAAACACCTTATAATTTGGCGAAATCAGAGGCAAAGACACTACCTGGAACCAGAAAAAGTGGCAATTTACTCTAAAAGGAAAATCCTCTGTCCAAGCTTAAGATTGAACCTTTTAGAAACATCTTTATCTTTCCATTATTGGTACATGGGCAAATCTCAGGGTGAGCTTTTCGATCTCAACATGTCGAGAAGGCTTATTTCCATTTTGACAAGACTGCGCTATGCCATCTAAAATAGATGAATTTCGTCGATGGTGCCAAGACTTTCCCAGTGCACCAAATGTAAAAAATGACAGTCTCTTCATATTACTTTCTACATTACATCAATGTCAATAGCCAAGAAGTCTCCGACTCCACTGCAATAGATGACAAATTAATTTTGCACAATCTCCATGTCTTGATGTGAAATTTATATAGCATACAGGGATAAGCAACAATCAATTAACTTAGTTCTGAAAAAATAGAGGGGAACATTCCACTCACTATGATTTACTCACTAATTATGTTTCTCAAGAAAATATCTAATCTTCACACGAATAAAAAATGACAGTGGACAAACAAATACTATCTACCGATCTAAAGATCATGACATTCTGGTCAAGAAATGCTAAAGAACTCATATCTCGAAAATTTTGACAGTATGTTCATTTGTATGCCAACTATAGATCATAGATTAAAATATTCGTTTAAGGTACCATATAATTGTTCATTATAGTTGTGCAAGATGATTTTTAAATTAGATTTGATACATTTGGAAAAGAAAATTTGAGTTCGAAAATTTTGATTCTATCAGTCTATTTAAAAATGTCTATGCAGCTTGAACCGCATTCTCTCCAAATATAAGAGATAAAGCCAAGCAATTAATATTTATTTGTTAAGAAAAGGTTTCCAATGTGTAAGTGCTGCTTCAAATAACAAAAATTCAAGTTATTATCAATATTACTTGAATGTCGTCAAATGTGTTTACGAAAGAGTTTCTCTTTTATGAGCATCCCTTTTCCGGGAAATCGTTAACTAACCAAACATTTTTATACAAAAAATGTCGAAATGATTATTTAGATGCAGAGAACTAATAAAATTCTCAATCCCGTATATCTTCCTACTTAAATTTACAATACTTGGCACAAGCTCAAAATTTGAAACTATACCAATTTAAGATTATTTTTCCTTTATACACATCATCTTTCAACATATCCCCCATTGTGTATTTAATATGAAATTTTATCCGGAACTTTAAATTTGTTAACGAGAAAATAATATTTCACAAGTTTGTTTATGTATACTGCAATTTTTAAATTAAATATTGAATCTATGAAGATTGTTAGATTATGTATGAACTGAATAAGCACATAGACATAATTTACTGTTAATAGTTTATATTTGGTCTTTGATAATGTTCAATTCGTAAATTATGTATGCGCTCTTTACTTGACGTGATTCAGAATTAGTTTCTATAAATTGTAACGGTATCAGTGTTCTGAATTATAATATATTCACTTTTCTAAAATTGACTAAGATTTTTTTGCTTATTTTCTTAAGAATTTATTTGCCCATCAGGACATAGCCTTTCACAATATGAATACAAGAAACATTTTGAATCAATTGTAATCTGTAGACTTCGACACAATTAAATATTTGTTGAACTTACCATGTACAATTTCTATTTTATCAAATATTAAAAAAATACTTTGTCTTATAAAATACTAGAATTACCCTGCGTTGCTCGGATTGTGTTGGTTAAATCTTGATTGAAATGTGATCAGACGAATCACTTCTTTCATAGAAAAATTCATAATTTAAGTATACGGAAAATGATTATTTAATATCGTTTTTACGTTTTCATAGCTCCTACAATTTACTTCGGATGCAAATATGTATACATGATATATCCATCCATATAATCCATTTCTTATTCATCGCACTCCTGCTGTAAGAAACTACAAAAGTTTAAACTAAGGTGAATATTATACAGAAGTCGATTTTGTGTTTGGAGGTATTACGAATTCACCTTAAGTTCAACTTCAGTAAAAATGACGAAATTCTGGAATATAATCTTACACTCAGTTTTCCTATCAATATTTTTTACATGTGGCACCCTTGTACCAGGGATGCGATGTTTTCGAATTCCATCATTATGAGAGGATAGTAATTTCAAGTGTTACGGCATTCATGATTAATTTATTTCGAAGCAAACATTCTTTTCTTAAAAATTAATCCAACGGTCCACGGAATAACGGAGCTTGTTTTAAAAATGTAATCAGTGTAGACAAAGCATACCCTTAGTCGATTACAATTTATTCGAATTTAAAAAAAGGTAATTTTACAGCGTTTTTAAAAAAGAAAATCACTGTTTTCAACAATTGTTTCACAGGTATCTGAGTTGCATAAGAACCGCTTCAACTTTTAAAGTAAGCAACGTCGACCTTTTCTGTCACTTAAGACGAAAAATGTCACTTTTCCAAGTCCTAGTTCAAATACTTCCTGTGATATTATTCCACGATCAGTAAAGTGTTGTTTAAAATTCACCTCACTGCAACAGACATTCAGTTTAAAATCGAATCCTTGTAGTACTTTTTTGTTTGAAATTCACCTTATTCCAACAGACATTCAGTTTAAAATCGAATTCTCGTAGTACTTTCTTCAATTTGATTCGGTTTGTATATGGAAACCACATACCGATTTATGATAGAGTTAGCTACTTGACTATGTAGTGCAGCTTACGATAATACCCATAAAACATCAAAAACAAATATAAATTTAATTTATTTTTACTCGTCATGTAAAGAAAATTTACATCAAAATTTAGAAACATCTGGACCACAACGTATGTCTACCCATTTAATTTAACGTAATCTATCTTTTTTAAAGTGATTTGATTTTAACTTTACCGGTCATTTTAAAATAGGAAGTTACATACCTTATTTAAAAAGGTGTTGTTTTGTATATTTAATTTACTTTTATGAAACAGAATTTTACAAACCATTACGTATTCAACCAAAACTTAAAAAAGTTGGTCGAAATATACATATACCGCCAAGGAAACCCATGCATAGTGATATTTTGCAGAAAATAAAAATAATTCATTAAAATTTAGCTCCTAAATAATATATGTATCTGCTGTATATAAAATACTGGAACACATAAATACAAACAGAAACGAAATTCCGATCATTGAAAAAATGCAGAATTCTGAAAAACGAAAGATATGAGCAAGCGTATCGAATTTCAACTTCCTGAGTATATTCTGATATAGAAATTCGGAAGAATGATGTTTGAAAATTATTGATAAACAATGATTTATTTACAAAAAGAAAAATTTATAAAACTTAGAAATGATCAAATATGACATCAACATTTCGCTGTCTTGATTCAAGTACACAAACGCGGAATTCTAAATCAAATTTATAAAATAAAATATTAATTCTCTGGCGTTGTCAGATACCGAAAAGCAAAATTACGCTTTTATGATCAATGAGATTTTCGTTTGGACTTCTCGTGTCCCCATTACAGAATGTAAGTAAAAATTAAATATTTTATATATCCTTTTATCATCAATTAAATATTCATAAATTATTAAAAAAATGAGAAGTACTAAAAATTCAGCTCAACATAAATATTATAATTTAATTTGTTTGGGGGAAAAAATTCGAGCAACACTGGTAAAATATTTTATTTGAAAAGTTATTTTTCCACCAATATTGAACAAACCGGATTTGGATATCGTAATTCATTTTATACTCAATGTTATTCCTATGGGGATTTCGAATTGTTTTAGCCCCCTCTGCACACCTAGTACAAATAGAATGGGGGTTAATATGTAGCCTACGTTACCCGCAAGGTGCTAAAGAATATCTGTACCTAATTTGGTGTGGATTGGTCAAAAGGTGTAGGAGATTTGTAAAGAACAGACAGGGATGCCAACTCTGCTTTATATGTATAGATATGTGAGTTTCATTTACGTAATTAAATTATTTTTGTCTTTGTATGAGAAATACTCTATATCTCTTAACTTTACAACCATTTAATTAAAGTTCATTTTGACTTTCCTGGTTTTATTTATTGAATTTGTATTGGTTAGTTCATATCACCATGAATTATTATTTATTATATATTAGCAGACTAAATTTTTCATTGTTTTGCACGCTCTTTAATGGTTTAATTTTAAAAAAGCCATGCGCTATGTGTATTTCAAATAATTCTTATTAATTAATTGATATTTTTATTGTTGAATTCAGTGTCCCTATCATCTAAATAAAAAAAAAAAGGTTCGTGCCTTTTATTCAATAGAGATTAATGACACAAAGTAGATCAAACAATACTTTTTTCAAAAAGTAGATATTATCTTTTATTTTTCTTCTTTCCTTCTATTGCCTTTTCCCAACGATCTAACACTCTTTCTATTCTTTTTTATAAACATTGTCCTCTTCGGTATCAAAAAAGTTCTTCAACGCCCTTTCGATATCTTGTCGATTTTAGAATCACTGATTTCGTAAATGGTTGTCTTTGCTAAGAAAAGATGATGGTTTGAAGATGATGTCTGGGGAATATGGAAGGGTGGGATAGGAGTTCCCAGCCGAGTCTGATAATCATTTCATTGATCATTCTTTCTGTGTGGATCTGGCATTGGAAGATAATTCCTTTTCTATTAACCAATGCTGGCTGACTCTAGGTCAATGCAGCTGAAACAAACCAGTTTCAATTGTGTTGAGTGGACAAATACAATGGTTTGCTCACTGGGCAGAAGCTCAAAGTGAACAATCCTGGTGGTGGTCCACCAAGAGCATGGTTTGTTGATGGATACTGGGTTTTGCCGTCATTGGCTTTGAATCTTGTCGACAACCAATGGCGAGAATGCTTCATGTTGTTACATTGTATCCACTTTCATGGCATGTTTCATGGCATGGCCTAAATGGTAGTTTTGGGACGTGACAACAAATAGTTAACCACGCGAGTTTGTTGATTGAGCAGAACTCACTTGCTGAGCTTCCATGGTTTTCCAAGCCGATGCATATGTCTACGGAAGGTTTCAGCGCTCACATTAAATTTCCATTGAAAGTTCTTGACAAATTTAACTTGAATTTGGCTCAATACATTCCTTTGGCTTCATCTCATTCAGGCCTGATAGTCGAATGGAGCGAGGAATTTCTACATGAATTTGATCATCGGATGAAAATTTCTGGAACCATTTACGAGCTCAACGTTTACACTGCATTATCTTCAAATGTGGATGATATTTTTGAAACGGTGTTCGAAGCTCTTATACCCATTTTGAATTCGTAAAGTAAACAAGTCCGAATAATTGACTCTGGCACAGACATACTGAGATCACTTTGTCAAAACTTCAAATGGTTAATTTCTGAAAGTTTTGAACACCGGTAAATTTTCTGTTGAAGAAGTTTACGCTTAACCCTACTGGTGGTTGTCTTGATAAGAAAGCTCTCGAGGTATTGGCAAAACTGACCAGATCTTAATGGACAAAATATCTCGTCATTAGAAGAAAATTAACCAGGTTTTGATGGACAAGATTGCTCGTCATTAGAAGAAAACTAACCATGTTTTGATGGACATATCTCATCATTAGAAGAAAACTGACAAGATCTTGATTTTGTTATCATACAAAAATTGTCAATATCTTGATGGCGACATGCCTCGTCATTAGCAAAATTGAACCGATTTTAATGGATGAGATATCTCGTACTTGCAAAATTGATCTGGTCTTGATGGACGAGATATCCCGTCAAAACCACTTGGAAGATTATACCTACTTAGTCACACTTTTAATTTTGAGTAAGTGCATGTGCAGTTCGACAACAAAACCTATAAACGGCACGAAATTTCTCGGTTACATGATAATTTGTCTCCTTATGCGTTCTTTTGAAAAATTTTGTATATCATGCGACAGTAGTATTTGCAATTATTTTATATTAAGTTTACATTTAAAATAAGATTTATACCTTTATCTTTCTGCTTAGAAAATAAGCTCTTATTATTTCTCCAACTGATAAAACTCTCAAGAAAATAATAACTTATGCTCCCAAAGGAACACCCATCGTCCTTAAAAACTTTCCTTTAAAAGAGAAAACTCTTTGTAAATAAAGTACAGAAAATACGAGAAAAATTCCTTCGGTTACAGACCTTTTATTCCTGTTCTGGGAGAGACATTTTACGCAACATTAAGCATATGTTTTATTTCTGGAAATTTAAAAGTACCGAAGGAAAATCTTTTGTTTGTCTTACAAAGTGCTGACGTAGAAGTTTCCGCGTTTGTTTTTGCGCTGGCCTTTCTACTAAGCAAATGTTTCTTTCTTCCAATCATATTCACATGGTATTCCACCTGAAAAGTTTTGAAACGGGATTTTTATATCCAGGAAAACATGGCGTAAACTCACGCCGTGTTTGTCGATAGAGCGAAGAAAAAGCAGTTTGGTGGAGAAAAAGTTTTGAATTTTGTTTCCCCATCGAACTCGCAAATTTGAATACTTTGGCCTGTACCATTCTTCTATGGCAAATATTTGTGCTCACGTTTATTAGAATGAAGGGAAATCTGAACAAAACACGTGTTTTGTTCAGATTTTTGGTTTAAATTTCTTAATTATTTATTATAGATGCATCCAGTGTTGTTTTGATGAAAATATTTACGATTCGTTGCTTTTTAATAGCTTTTAAGAATCTTTTGAACAAGTATTGGTTCATTCTGATAACAATATTTCGCTGTTTATTGTTTATTGACCAATAAAAACTATTTATAACGTTGTATAACAATGTTCAGTAGGTGGGAATATAAATCAAGTGAATACACAAAGGTAACGTGGTTTATTACTCAATTAATTTTTTATGTCAAACAAAAATACCCTTTATCAACGCTACTGGTGGTTGTCTGGACTAAGTATCACGTCATTAACAAAAACATTAGTAGATCTTAAAGACCGAGATACCTCGTCATTAGAAAAGAACTGACCAGATCTTGATCTCGTCATCATAGAAAAATAGGCAATATCTTAATGACGAGAACGGAACAACGAACAACGTCATTAGCAAAATTGGAGAGATCTTGATTGACGAGATATCTCGTCGAAACCACTTGGAGGGTTAAATTTCTTGTGGGAGTTGTCTTCACACAACTTCAAACTTTAAGGAGATGTTTGTGAAATGCCCAACCATTGCGCTAGGATCCCTACTCAGCCTCCAAATGGTTTCGGTGACATCTCTTCCATCAGGATCTGGCCAATTTTTCTCATGCCGAGATATCTCGTCATCAAGATATTGAGAATTTATAATGGCGAGATCAAAATATAATTAATTTTTCTAATGACGACATATTTGGTCAGTTTTGCTAATGAAGAGAAATATCTCGTGGATGGTTTCCACGAGATATCTCTTCCATCAAGATCTGGGCAATTTTGCTCATGCCGAGATCATCAAGATATTGACAATTTATGATGGCGAGATCAAAACCTAATTAGATTTTTCTAATGACGAGATATCTCGTTAGTTTTGCTAACGACGAGATATATCTCATCGAGACAAACACAAGGAGGGTTAAGGAAATATATATTTGTTTTTAATACCTAAAATTTTGGATACGAATTCAACAGTTAAACCAATAGAAGACAGGCAGTGTACAATTCCCTTAAACTTAAAAAAGGATTTTGAAATCTTATGAAACCAAATGAAAACAAAAACAAACTCCAAAGTACAACGTATTTCTGATCTTGTCCGGAAACGTTTGTTATAGTGAAGACTTAAGATTACTGAACGGATATAAAATGCTTGTGAACCCCTTAGAGGGTGAAATAATCGGCCTCCATAGTTGCATTATAGTCGCAGAGTGGACAGGTAGGTAGGTTGTTGATTAACGTCGCAATGGAGCAACACAATGGGCCATTGGGACGGTTCGGATCCGAAAACAACACCTCGTAATTTTGAACAACGGTCCGATGACGAGGTTACACATGATCTGGCACCCCTCTCCAAACTTCCATAATAAGTCAACGTGAGGACATCTGTGACCACAACAGATTAAAGTGCACCAGCCACCATGTACAAAGATGGTATTTGGACGGATCGAGTTTTGAACTCGCAACCCTAGCAAAGTTTACAGGATAGTGTCCTTTGTTCCGATTTTATTTAGGTGTGCCTGAAAATGCTAGTGACCTACCATCAATCTAACATTTGATACTGCCCTATGGAAAAATGTATGAAGGTCAAAATCCCTCAACAGACCGGCACAGACTTAGAATCACGAGTAGTTCTCATCGTAGAGAAACAGTAGAAACTGGTTAGATGATTCATCACTGCGAGTGTTTCTCTCTTGTGTCAATGAAACTGTCATTCTGTGTATATCATTTTACTTGACGTGGATGTCATGGCTCAGTGGGTTTGCCCACTGCGTTAGCATTCTGAGACTTGTAGGCGGTGTAGGTTGGATTCCAGTAAGGTTCGATTACACCCAGAATGTATTTCTCTTCTGTGTCAGTAAAACTTTCTTCGTGTTTGTCTATTACTTCATGTTGTTTGTCTTGTGTTTGTAGTAGCATGGCCAAGTATCGCCCTTAAGCCATAAATCCCAAATAAGATCAACCATTAGGTGGGAACGTAGTTAATTTACGTCGCACTAGAGAAAAACAACGGGCTATTGGTGATAGCCCGGGATTAATCCCAACGGTAAAGATTAAAGGATCTCGTGATTTTGAAATCAAATGACAAGGTCAACGCCTCAACTGTCACTCCAAACTACCCCACAACGGGAACGTGAGGACATTTGAGAATTCACGTGTACCAGCCCCGCATACTCGATGGTCTTTGGCTGCATCTAGTTTCGAACTCTCAATATCCGGTTCGTAATCAACCGCCCCCTAAACCATTAGGAAATCGTTTTAGCGATTAAAATTAAGCGAAAAAAATATCAGTGCAGCGATTGCAATAGCAAAAAGTTACAAGAGTGTACAAAACATAAAAAATACTTTCAAAGTAATTAAGTTTTGATATTTGATAAAAGCAAAAATGGCATTACTCGTGAATGAAACTTTCAATAAAACCCAAAACTCAATCAGGGCTAAAAACTGGCACTTTGTATGTTCTCCTTTCAGTTCATGTTATCCATCCAACTTCAAACACAACATTAGCATACGAGAAAATGTAAATCTTTATTTTAAACATATTAAATTTGAACTTTCTCGCTTGAAATGCTTCTATTTTGCTCTTATAACACGGTCCAGGAAGCTTGCTTTAGATTCGATCAAGCAGAAAAAGTCCACAAAACTCCAAAAAATAAAATTAACGCTTTCCCTGTATCCAATCCCCAGTACGACAAATTATTACTTTCAACGTCTTCACGCTACGTAATCCTATGTCCTCTCAACACATCCTTTGAGAGCAATTATAGAGCAGATGCCGAGAAGAGTTGAGGTTCAAGTTAACTTCGCTCACCTTTTCATGTGTGTAATTTTGCCTCTATGAAGCAATCTCGAGTTTCGGTTTTTTCGATTCTTCGAGGAATCTTTTTTCCTCCGGAAAGTGTGCTTCCAATTTTTCCTCGAAGAAACAAACTGTCGAGTTGGAATTAAATCCCCGATTTCGATTTCAGGATTGCGTTTCTATTTAATGGTCTTTTGCATTATATTTCTCTCAAGGGACGGGTGTAATGGGTATCATACAAGCAGGATTTTATGACTGGAAATGCGGTGATAGTTCTCTTGATTGTGGTATTGGACTTGACTTATGTATGAAGTGGCTGCAATCGTTACTCCCAAGTGGTTTCGACGAGGTATCTCGTCCATCAAGATGTAATCGATTTTGCTAATAACGAGATATCTCGTCATAAATATACTGTCAATATTTTTTATGCTGACAAGACCAAGATCAACTGTTTCCTTCTAATGATCACGATCATTTTCCTTCTAGTGACGAGATATATCGTCCAAGATCTGACCGATTTTCCTAACGAGATTCCTCGTCATCAAGATATTGCCGATTTTTTATGCTGATGAGCTCAAGATTTGATCAGTTTTCTTCTAAGGGCGAGATATCTCGTCCAACAAGATCTGATCAGTTTTGCTGTTTGCAGGATTGACCCACATGGTGTTGCCTCGATGATGTATCTTGTTATTAGAAAAACTGACCAGATCTTGATGAATGAGATATCACGACATTAGAAGAAAACCGACCAGATCTCGATCTTGTCATAAAAAATCTGAAATACTTTGCTGACGAGATATCTCGTTGTTAGCGAAATTAATCAGATCTTTATGGACGAGATATCTTATCTTCCTATAAACTTCAGCTACGATAAAAATTCAGATTTACATCTAGTTAAAAATACACCTGGGGCGAAAATAAGCAAAATACAGTAATGAAAACTTCAGGACATATAATAGGACATCTTGATTTATAATATTGAAAAGTTTTTGTGTTTTCGGAGCTTTCCACGTTTAAATATGTATTTTTAAAATGTGAAAAATCACATTTTTTCATAATTTAACTTTTTAAGTATTTTTTCCTTATTAAGGAGTAGAAATACAATCAATAAATCACCCCACGCTATTTGTTATAAAAAGCTTTTCTCATTAAGAATAATTTTTAATATTGTCTTTCAATTTCTAGAGATATCAATGCAATATGAAATTTGTAGCAAATTGGCAAAACTTCTATTTTCGTCGATCTTTCGGATTCAGCGGTGACAGCTATTAAATTATATTCTGACTTCTAAGATACCTTTTTCTGAAGAATGTAACTATATAAAAATTTTAAATTTGAACCAATAACGTATTGAAATATAGCAAATAGGCCTCTTGTAGTGCTAAAAAAATCTAAATTTGTGACCTTGAACTTTAAATATCAATAATTAACAAAATATAGATTTCTGAAATCTAATATTTTGCAGTTGCTCATTACTACATATTACCTATATAAAAACTGATTTTCATTTAAATCGGTAATATGTAAGCCATAGTCAATTTGCTAATTTTGTGGATGGAATGACCCTTATTCCAGTGCTTATTATCTTTTGTGGAGTAATCATAAACGACGATTCTCCGTCAAACATCCTTTACATTCTTCATTGTTCATGAATATAAATTCAGTGGCTCAATACAATTTAAAATATTCAGATAATACAAGTCAATTAATAAGTCTCACGATTCGAAAACACATCTCAGTTTCAGATATAAACTCACAAAGGCTCTGAATTGAATTAAACTCACAGCTTAAAACTACATCTCAATTAATAATTCTTAATGGAACTGAAAACTAAACACGTGTCTGGCCTTGCCGGATATAGAAAGTTACACACTTGTAAATAATTTAATTATCTCGTGCGCGCGTTTAGTTTCAGTAAAATATCGATTTCTACTATTTTATCATCGATATTGTCGCTTGAATTTCTATTTTATTTACATTTATTTATTGTGCGTAAGCAGTTTCTCGTGAAAGTATTTAAATATAATTTTATCCAATGAGAAAGCGACGAGTGTTCAAATATAACTTTAACTTTCCCGGTGGTCCTTGTCACCACGAGATATCTCGTCATTAGCAAAGCTGACCAGACCTTGATGGACGAGATATCTCGTCATTGGAATGAAGGTGACTAGATCTTGATCTCGTCAAAAGTGGCAATAACTTCATGACGAGATAACTCGTAATTAGCAAAATTGGTCAGATCATCTTGATGGTCGAGATATCTCGTCAATAGCAAAATTGATTAGATCTTGATGGACGAGATATCTCGTCGAAACCACTTGGAGGGTTAACCAATGATGGATTAAGTATAAAATGTGATCCGTAGGCAATGACCAAGTATTTTACCGTTTACATATTAAGATGCATCATTATCTCCACCATCCACTCTAGTCCTACGTTTCAACTTGGAAAAACACCATTATAGACTATAGATAGAAAACTCTTCTGCATGTGTATAACAGTCTTCATTTCTTAGTGTAAATTACAGTATTAGATACGATCTTTAATTGTAAAATTAAATTGTCGATATGCACTTCTATTATAATAGAATCTCATTTCGGTTAGTCAAATATCAAAAGCTTCAAATAATGACCAATAATGATAAGAAAAGTCGATAGTAATTTCGATGTTGCAAAACAAGCTCCACCGAAAAATATAAATATATATAAAGAGACTTAGAACTATGACCTTTCTTTACCATTTTTATTAGCCATATTTTGAAGCGTTTAATATTTTATACCAATTTTAATGTTTTCTTCTGTTTATCTATCGCACGTTTAAAACTTTCAAGTTTTGTTAGTACACTGCTGTGTAATGTTTACTTCAAAATAACTTTAGTAAAAAGATCTCTTCAAAATTGAACACTTCAACCATGCTGACCAAACTGTAACAAGAACTTTAAGAAATGATAATTATCCTGAGTGGATCGCATGCATATATCCGTCCAGCAACTTGAAGTCTCTGCGTGTCTTCTTACCTGTTTTGAACTCATTAACCAATAGAATCTTCCTTAATGATTCTTTCAACTAGTAGATGTGGTTATTTAGTCATGTTTGTTGTGGGGTTAAATCAACATTTCATTTCTCAGAAATATCGTGACGCTCAGAAGGAGTATTGAAAGGATTAGTGAGTATTGAAAGGAGTAGTGAGTATTGAAAGGAGTAGTGAGTATTGAAAGGAGTTGTGAGTATTGAAAGGAGTAGTGAGTATTGAAAGGAATAGTGAGTATTGAAAAGTTACATTAATTCAAAATCAACACTTTTTTCAGATTAACCCTCCTGGTGGTTGTCTCGACGAAGTATCTCGTTGTTAGCAAAACTGACCAAATCTTGATGGAGGAGATACTTAGTCATTAAAAGAAACTTACCAGATCTTGATGGACGAAATATCTCGTCTATACTATTTGAAGGAGTAAATAAATATGACGGTTCAATTAATTTTTTTAAAGTGCCATAAATTATAGAACCTAGAACAGAATATTTTTCTGCTCGGGCGAAAAGTAATTGCAGACTCATGGCATTGAAAAAATAATTGCAAATTTTTGTTTTATTAAAAACGCTAGTACTCTTAATATCTAATTTAAGTGTAATCTAATTTGTGACACATAGTTCTTTGATGCTTTTTGAAATATTCCTCGTTAAACTTTTTTGTAAAATTTTACGAAACTTTACTTGAATAAAAGTACTCTGAAGTAGGAAAGCTTTTTTACTAACCTCGTTACGTAAATCAAAAGGAAACAAATTTTGCAATCTATATTGAGACGACGGCTTCGTTATAAAACTTACCAAATAAAATCAGACTTTTCGACAGAATTCCGAGAAATTTTATTTTGACTATAAAGGAAAGGAAAATTTGATAGAGTTTGTATTAGCATATTGAATGGTTTATTAGAAAAGTTCAAAATAAATGTGCTCAGGATGAGTTAGATAAAAGAAAATTCTTCGGACGTGATCTTAAATTTAATAATAGAGTGCTCTTAGAAAATGATTGAATGCAAAAAAATATGTTAAGGACAGAAAATTACAATATTAAGTATAGAAACCTGTTTATTTCTCATAATAATTTGGCAACTTATTTTATCCTTGCTGTCTAGAGCTATCTTAAACTCATTAATTGTATACTTTCTTAGTTAACTGCCTTTGAAAGAATCTCATAAAGGATGCAGCTATAAATTACTTAACTCTATTTTCAATGAGTTTTAATTATATTGGTATAGTAAAGTTAAAGGTATAGTTAAAGATTGCACATGTTTATACTACTTACGACACAGTCATGTTATGAGTCATATTTATAGTGGAAATAAAGTCAAATTTCATTTACAAGCTAAATGCAACTTAAAATTTTAAATAAGACTCAAATGTTCGTAGACTTATGCAATCTGATTCCTTAATGATCTAGGTTTAGGATCAATAATAAATTTACACCATACTAAAGTAACAGCAGGATCCAAATCTCGATGGTTTGCGCATAAAAGTCTATCAATTCATGAAAAAAGTTTAGGAAACTACTGAATTAGTTTGAAGCAAGGTCAACTGATTTCAATCCAATACAGCATACTTAGGATGCTCTTGGACATCGCATTACAATCCACACAAAGTAAGAGCAAAGACGTACTCTAGTGCGTGAAAACGACTCCAGGAACATTGGACATCTTTGTCGAAAGTATGTTTGAAAGTTGTGAGGTCTGCTTTAGAGTCAGAGGCAAGCAACTATTCTGTTGCTTTTAACAGACCAAAGTATGCTTCTTTGGCAACTTGCAATGTGTTCAACAAAGCATTTTTTTTGTCGTGAATACGTTTTAAAATCGAAACAGTACTGGGGGACACATGAAAATTCTAGTGTTACGGAAAGGCGTTACAACTGTTTTGCCTTATGATTTCAGAACTAGAAAAACAATAAGAAGATAAATATAGGGTCGTGTAGACGAAGGATGTCCTTAACTACGAATGCACAGGCGCACTGAGCGTGGGGAAGGGATCCGCAATAGGTCAAAATTCTACGATTCTGGCCGAACTTTGGGCCAGTGCAAATTTAGATTTCTTGGAGTGAGAACTGAGTAAGTGGTGTCATTCAAAAGCTACTGAGCTATGCTATAATTAGTATTGAACAACAAAATTCGAGCAAGAGAGATTGGTGACAATTGAGTAGTATTTAAATAAATATAAATAAATGTAAAATTTCATGACTTTAGAACTAGAAGAAATGTCCAGAAGATAAATTTCATCGTGTAGACAAAAGATGTCCATACCTAAAATGACCTTCGGACCGAGTGCGCAGGCGCACTGAGCGTGAGGACAGGGTCCGCAATAGGTCGAAATTCTACGGTACTGGGCGAACTTTGGGTCAGTGTAACTTTGGATTGCGTGGTGAAAGGACTGTAAGTGGTGTCATTCCAAAGCTACTGAACTACGCCATAATTACAGGCCTTTGATCAATAAAATTATCCTTTAATATTAATATCAAACTGTATTTTAATCGTTCAAACTGTAAATTAATTGTTGAATACTCACAATAAAAAATCATTCAGACTTCGTATGTCAGCCTCATAATAAGGTCTAAGTATTCACGTCAAAACTGCGGTCTGTGTCCTCGAAACAACCTACCAATTCTTTTTAAATTTCTTTAGTTCCCAGTATCATCAGGAAGCACTTGGGTATTTTTATTTTACTCCCCATAACTTGTGGAATGTTCATTTGTGATTTGAGATTGTTAGGTGCATTTACTAGATACGGAATTCAGCTCGGATTGCATTAAATAATTTAATTAATTATTTAATGTTAATTGTTAAAAATTGTTAAAATAACAAATCCTCACTAATATAACACACAGAACATTAATTCGTTATACTTCATGTTGAAAATTATATTATTTTATTACTTAAATAAATATAGCTGTGATATAAATATAACTGTGTAAATATAACTTATATTATATATTAAAAATAACTATATACTAAATATAACTATATATTATATATTAAATATAGCTATATATTATATATAAAAATTAACTACTATATTATTTATTTCTTATTTACTTAAATAAAAATAACTTAAATCATGTTCGAATAAATGGTGTTAAGTACTACAAAATTTCGTCTTGCAACAAGGAAAAAAAATCATCGCTTCAAATTATCTTATTTATCTTACTTAGGACAGGTTTTAGATAAATTCACACACACATACATAAAATTAATCGTATAGAAACGTATCCAAGGAAATATATAGGTAATTGAATTAACATCATACTGGAGCAACACAATAACGTCGCACTGGAACAACACAACTGGTTATTAGGAACTGTCCTGGATCAATCCCAAAGGGAAAGACCCAAGGAGAACGCTTCATAATTTTGAACCACGGTCAGATGTCGAGGTCAACGCCTAAGCTCTGTCACTCCACTCCCCAAATTTCCACACCACTCCAACTTGAGAACATTTGAGGCAACGACAGACTTAACGTGCACCATTCCCCGTGTACAGGACTGTCTTTGGCTGGACCGAGTTTTGAACTCATAACCCTCCGATTGGTAATCTGATACTCTTCCAACCGGGCTACCACGAACCCCAGTAAAAATGAAACGAAATTGTGACACCTATAAGCCTATGCCACTCTGCATGGGAAAGTACAATTATTATTAATATTGTGTAAGATATTGCATAACATGGCAGTAGAATTCTACGAATTTTCAGCTCAATTCAATCCTCAATTCATCCCTATATATTTTTCTGGAAAAAATCGCCCTTTAGACTTAATGCATTCCGTAAAGGGGATCTGTATTGGATCTTATTTGGTCAGCTAAAGAAGCGGATGTCAGTAAACAGATGAAAGTATATATTTAACCACCCCTTAAATGTTGAATGAATAAAGTTAGGTACTCAGACTTAGATCAATAAGATTGAGGAGTTCTTGTAGAATTTCAGCACGTAATGGACATTGTGACATTGCTTTATCTTGAATATGTGCAAATAGTGAATCAAAGGACCATTACCCGATATATGGTCCCTTCATTCATTATTAATGCTGTACCTTCTGAAGATACCTCTCCAAGTAGTTTCGACGCGATATCTCATCTATCAAGATTTGAACAATTTTGCTCATGGCGAATATTTTGTCATCAGGGTATTGCTGATGTTTTTTGTAATGATGAGATCGAAATCGGATTAGTTTTTTCTAATGACGAGATATCTCGGCCATCGAAATCTGGCCAGTTTTGCTAACGACGAGAGACAACCTCGTCGAGACAACCACCAGGATGGTTAAAAATAAACCGAATCTCAGACATGCTCTTGGAACATTCGAATGAATCACTGCGTCATCTCTCCCACCAGTTCATCTGCCCCAAACTTACCTCTATAAATGGATAATATTCTACAACACATTTCTAAATTGACCCTCTGAGAGCAATACATTTTTCATGTAGTGCACTATTGTTTTATCGCCAGAACACACATAAAGCCTAAAAACCACATCGATTGGCAGTAAGAATGTTAGGAAATATTTTATCGGTAAAAACTGGTAATAAGTTATGCAGGTTTCAGAACAGATATATGTATGGGAACCCATCAGAGGGTTAAAGCACTTCAATAGTAATACTCTAACGTTTTATCATTTCCATTATAGCTTCGAACAATAATTTTCAATCTTTTATATGTCGTAGCACAGATAAACTGATAACTAAAATTATACGACACACCAAAAATGTGTTGTTTTTTGCCGATCTTTAACCATCCTGGTGATTGTCATGACACGTTATCTCGTCATTAGCAAAACTGACCAGATTTTGATGGACGAGATCTTTTTCATCAGAAGAAAACTGACCAGATCTTGATGGTCGAAATATTTCTTCAATTGAAGAAAACTGACCAGATCTTGATTTGGTCATAATCGAAAAATTGGCAATATCTTGATCTGTTATTACTAATCGATCTTGCTAACTGTTATTTTCCAATAACACTGTCGTTTAAACTGCTGTAGGAGTAAAATCCACTCTATTATTCAGTGAAAAAAATCAGTACAGCAGCTTTTCAAGCGAGTATTGGCATCATAGAAAGGGATTTTTTTTTTAATTTTTTGTGCATAAACTTCTAACATCCGAAATGCTAACAATATTTTATTTAAAAAAACTCCTGCGTCTCTGAATTTATTTCCGATAATTGACGAATTTCAAAATTGTTAATTGCTTAATTTAAAATTAAATTAAATTTAAATCGCTCCACAATAAATCCAATAACATTATTCGATAACAATTATTTTCGATAGCAGTAACTGTTATACCGAAAAAACTAACTGTTATTTTCGATCAGTAAGTAATTGTTATCAAAAATAACTGCTACTAACTGCTATTTAAACTACTATCGGAATAACATCCCATCTCTACTCGCAAATGATGATTAGATAGAAAATATACTACTATACCGCTGATCCCCGCATCTCAGATATACCTTTTCAATTTCTGCAAATGTGTCCCTTGCATATCGTTGCGAAACATCGTCGATTCATATGACAGCAATAACTTTCATCCGCTTCCATGTTACCGGATGCTAATGACTCCCTAAAGGACGGAGGAGTCAGACATTAAAATTGCAAAATGCGTTTCTGCGAATTGGATTATTTTTCTGATTGAACATTAGGATGTGGGAAGCATTTGTGATACTTAATCATGGGGATGGTGTAACACTCTTATTACTTACTTATTTTTCTCGTACATTCTTGCAAAATAAAATGGCATTATTGAAAAGTCGGTCGTTTATTTTACCAAATAATGTAACCTTTTGAAATGAAAGATCACTTCGATTCGTATACTGGTGCGTAAATTTCATCAGAGTTCAGCACCGTAAATTTGATGATATGTTTTGTGATAACAATGATAGTCTAGCGATATTTGGCTCATTCTTAGATTTCACACTACTGGAAGACCCACTCATAGTATCTGTGCTGAAATTTCTACTTATATTGATGCCTGTCTTTGCTCAACTTTTTCCTTAATTAAATTCGTTTAAAATCTATACATTTAGTCATCAGCGTGAACCTTTCATACATATAAATAGAATAAAAGTGATCCAAACATATTAAACAGCATTTCATGTACTTACTGTGGTGAATTCTTATTCCTAACTAACAGTATTAGCCAGAAATGCTCAGGTTTAATTGGTTAAATGTTGATTCTATTTCATAGAAAATGCAAGCATCATCTAAGTGTACAGAAAATACTTTTTAACGTCGCTTTAACTTTTTCATAGCTTCTACAATTTACCTCGGACGCGAATATGTATACATAATATATCCATCCACGTAACCCATTTCTTAATTAATCACACTCTTGCTGTAAGACAAACCGCAAAAGCTTTTTCTGAGATGACTTCAGAAGTCGATTTTGAGTTTTGGAGTGATTACGAATGTCAATTAAGTTCATTTTCAGTAAAAATGAGGAACTTTCAGCGTAGTCTTGCACTCAGTTTTCCTATAAATATTTATTATTTGTGGTACCCTTGCACCATAGATTCGATGTTTTGGAATTACATTATCATTGCGAGAGGATGGAAAATTGAACTGTTACGGCATTCGTGGTTATTTTATTTTGAACCACACATTTTTTGTTGAAATTTTTATTCAGCCGCACCTGGAATAACGGAGCTCGTTTTAAAAAAATGTCATCAGTGTAGACAAAGCAAACTCAATCGATTACATCTTTACAAAATCACTGCTTTCAATGAATGTTTCACATATACCTAAGTTGTATACGTACAGTTTCAACTTCAAGTAAGCAACTTCAACCTTCTGCCAATTAAGACAAAAAATTTATATTTTTCAACAGTCCTACTTTACATATTTTCTTACTATATTATGCGAAGATCAGCAAAGTCTTATTTAAAATTCGCTTTCCTCCAACAGAAAATTTAGTTTTAAATCGAATCCATAAGGTACTTTTTTCAATTGAGACTCCATTTCTATATGGAAACCATGTACCTGTTTAGAATGATAGATGTAGTCATTTAACTATGGAGCATATGGATATATGCTCCATAGTTAAGCATGGATATAAGCATATAAAGCATGGATATATGCTTTCAATAATACCCATGAAACATGAAAAACATGCAAATTAAATTGATTTTAATCGTCTTGTAATGAAAATATGTCAAAATTTAGAAATATCTTTGAACTACAACGTATAGCTATCCGTTTTGATTTAACGTGACATTTCTTATTTTAGAATGACTTTGTTTTAACTTTACCAGTCATTTTAATATAAGAAGTTGTAGATCTTCCTTACAAAGGTTTCCATTTATTTTTATGAAACAATTCTACAAACTATAACGTATTTAACCAAAGACTTAAGGGAATTTCGTTGAAATATACCTATACCACCAAGAAATTACTCATGTTTAGTGGTATTAGGCAGGAAATAAAAATAATTCGTTACGATTTAGCTCCTAAAAATATATCTGTAATGTCAAAAGTAATAAAACACATAAATACAAACAGAAACAAAATTCTGGTCATTGAAAAATTGATAATTCTGAAAAACGAAAGATCCGAGCAAGCATGTCGAATTTCGACGTCGTGAGATTATTCTGAAATAGAGAAATGCGAAAAAGACGTTTGAAAAATATTGATAGACAATAATACATTATTTACAAAAAGAACACAAATTTACAAAACTTAGAAATGCTCAAATATGAACGCAACATTTCTATCTTAACTCAAATACACAAACACGGAATTCTAAATCTAATTTATAAAATAAAACATTAATTCTGGCGTTGCTAGATACCGAATTGCAAAATTATGCGTTAATGATCAATGAGTTTTTTGTTTTGCCTTTTCGTATTCCATTACAAAATGCAAGTTGTGCAAAATTAAGTATTTTAACTATCCATTTTTCAATGAAATATTCCTAAATTATTTATATTGTGGAAATAAATAAAAAATCAGTTCAAACATAATTAGTATTTTAAATTGTTTAAAAATAACGTTTCGGAAAAAATTGTTTTTCGAGCAATACTCGTAAAACAATTTAACTAGAAAATTTGATCAATAATGGTTAAACAAACTGAGTTGCGTACTGCAATCGTTTTATTCTCAATGTTTTTCCTATGGGAATTTCGAATTCATTTAGCCCCCCCCCCCTCTGAACACTAGGTAAAGAGAACGGGGTTAATATGTAGCTCGCTTTACTCACATGGTTTCAAAGCATAAGTGTACCAAATTTGGGATGGATTGGTCAAACGGTGTAGATTTGTATAGAGAACCATTACATATACACACACATCCATTTATACACTACTGTGTGTGAAAATTGCAACACTATGAAAGAATCATCAAAAATAAAGGAAATTTATTTCACGTATTAATTATAGTGGTTTAAATAAACGATCAATTTTACAGAGTAATAAACAAAAATAATGCCGAAAATCAATATCTTGTGCAGCCACCACGCACAAAGATGAGAGCCTGTACACGTCGTGGCATCGAATCATACAGATTCTGAATGTTATGCGGGGGAATGGCATTCCTGATGCCGAAGTTCTGCCGTACTCTCTGCCCGACGAGAGGTACGAGCGAGTCGCCGTCCGATGGAAACCAAGACATGCTCAATGGACGACATATCCGGGGACGTGCAGGCCATAGAAGAAGCGGAACCTGTCGTGGACTGAAGAGGTTTGTACATTCCGAGCAACATGTGGACGGGCATTGTCTTGCTGAAACACAGCTCCGGGAATGCGTTGCAGGAGAGGTACGTCTTCGGCCTCCACAACTTCCCTGATGTAGCGCCCGATGTTCAGGGTCCCCACAATTTGGATTAGGCGGGATCGCCCATGATATCCAATAGCGCCCCAGATTATGCCAGGCGTTCGTCCAGTATGACGCTGAATAAGACACTCCGGGAGAAGGCGTTCACCTCTGTAGCGTCTGACGAGTACACGTCCATCGTTATAGTCCGGATTGTAGCGGGACTCATCTGAGAAGACGACATGTTGCCAATCGGTACGCCATTGGCTGTGTTGGTGAGCCCATTGTAGCTGGAGCCGTCCGCGGTTTAGTGTCAAGGGAATCCTTGCACGTAGCCCATGGCGCAGAAGATGTCGACGAACCGAGGGAGCAGATAATGACACACCTGTAGACGTGCTCCAATGTTGTACCAACGCACGAGAGGACACTGTACGGTCCGTCACCGCCATGCGGATGAGGTTTCTGTCGTCCCGTGGGGACGTCATATTGCGTGGCCCACTGCAGGGGTTTCGACTTGTCCGGTTCTCCATGGTCCATCTCTTCCACACACGCATCACTGTTGTGGCACTACGCCCCGTGCTAGTGGCTATTTCGCGATACGAAAGTCCACCCTCACGGAGGCCGATCATGCGGCCCCATTCAAACTCCGTTAGTTGCTCGTATGGCACTCTGCGTTTCTGGCGATGCGTATTGACTTCTAATCAATCATTTATAGCAGTCAAACGACAAGTCATTTTAACGCATCTTTAATGCTTTTTATACACGGCTAACTTGGAAGTTTAGAGGGTGTTTCTCGGTCCACACATGCGTGATCGCTTTGTAATTCTAATCATTTGCATATCCTAACCTGTTTTGCATTTCCTGCAAGTTTCGTTTAATTTGCATGATTCCTTCATAGTGTTGCAATTTTCACAAACAGTAGTGTATTTATAGATACAGTGCTTGCAAAAAGTTCATACCAGTCCTGAGGCCGTGGTGGCCCGGTTGGAAGAGTAATGGATTAAAAACCGGAGGGCTACGAGTTCGAATACAACGAAAAATCGTCGTGTATAAAGGAGCTGGTGGACGTTAAATCTATCGCAGCCTCAAATATACTCACGTTGGTGTAGTGTGGAAGTTTGAAGAGTGGATGCCAGCTCAGGTGTAACCTCATCTGACCGTGGTTCAAAGTTACGTAGTGTTATCCTCGGATCTTTCCCTTCGGGTTTGATCCCGGACCGTCGCCACTAGCACGTTGTTTTGCTCCAGTGCGACGCTAATTAAAATGCCTGCCTACCATACTATAGTCCTGTTACCACACTCAGCTTCTGGATATCCACTTCAACTCCATTCCACGTACTTGAAAGACGAGTCCGTCAGACATTTAGAAATGTAACATTTGATTCGGCGAATTGGATTATTTTCTGATAGAACATTAGGGTGTGAAAAGCATTTGTGATACTTTATCAGGGAGATGGTGTGAGGCACTTATCACTTATATCGTTCATTCTTGTTAAATGAAATGATGAAGAGTTGGTCGTTTATTTTATATAATGATGTAATCTTTTGAAAAGAAGTGTATAAATGATAACTTGTTAACGGCCTGTACAGTAGTGACGCCAATACCAAGACATCATTGAGCTTCTAATATAAACTGAATACGCAAGCGCATCTTCCTGGTGTTGGTCTCGACGAGGTCTCTCGTTGCAAAACTGACCAGTTCTTGATGGACGAAATATCTCGTCATTAGAAAAACTGACCAGAACTTGATGGACGAAATATCTCGTCATTAGAAAAACTGACCAAAACTTGATGGACGAAATATCTCGTCATTAGAAAAACTGACCAGATCTTGATGGACGAAATATCTCATCATTAGAAAAACTGACCAGATCTTAAAGTGGTCATGATAAAAAAATCTGCAAAATCTTGATGACGAGATACCTCGTCATTAGCAAAATCAGTCAGACCTTGATGGACAAGATATCTCGTCTAGATAATCACCAGAAAGATTAACTCTCAAAGTGGTTTCAACAAGATATTTTGTCCATCAAGATCTGACCAATTGTGCTGCAGACGCGGTATCTCGTCAAGATATTGCCAATTATTTTATGGTTACGACCTAGTCAATTCTGTTGACTAGATACCTCATCCATCAATATCTAGTCAATTTTGTCAATAATGAAATACCTTGATCGAGACAATCCCCAGGAGAACTAAGAGTAAAAACTACACCCTCAAAAAATTATCATGGATAAAACGAAAAAAATGCCTATTTATTCTTTAGATTACAAAATATATTTCCCAGCAATATCTTTTTAAACTTATAACTGTCAAGATAAAACATGGAAAAGGAAAAAAGAAATTAAATTTTCATTCGAGTGGCAAAAAACATTTATAAACAGAATTCAGCATTTTTTGCAATATTTTTTCCTCGGGATTCTGGAAGCCGAAGATAAATTAAACTTTCCCCTTTCGAGATTTAGTATCGGAACCGAAAAACGAAACAAAGGATCGAAAGAACTGGGTCAACAACGTTAAAAGAATAGAAACGGAGGTACGACGTCCGTTTGTTTCGAACCAAGGATATGTCAAATAAGCAACGGTCCTTTGACAAAAGGGAAAGGAGATGTTATCCCGAAACGGTTGCGTGGATAAATATTTAAATCTCTTCGTCGGAAATATGGATGAAAAAATAACAGTTTCCTCAGTTGCTGATTTTTTTTTGTTTCTCTTCTGCCATTTGAGTATAAACAGAGATTTGGGCATATTTGTCATGCTTAGATTTTCCGCTTTGAGATTTTTGTTGCCGTTGCTTAACCACGAAATGATGTTTTTAATGATAAAACCACAGGAGTTACGGGATTCAAGAGTAGTGTTTGGTTGAATTTTATGCCGCAAGGACCATATTTGACCATGCTGTTACAAACATAATATAATCAGGGTCAAGCAACATGCATACACACACAAGGGAAAGTTTACTGACAACCAAGAAAGAAATGTCCAGCTAAAGATCGAAACTAGATCTAAACAAAAGACTGTCGTGCACGCGGGGGTAAATGCACGTTAAATCTATCGTGGCCTCAAATGTTCTCACGTTGGCGTGGTGTGGAAATTTGGAGCGAGGTGCCAGCTCAGGTGTGGTTCCCTTCACCTGAGCGAGGTGCCAGTTCAGGTGTGGTTCCCTTCACCTGAGCGAGGTGCCAGCTCAGGTGTGGTTCCCTTCACCTGAGCGAGGCATAATCCTTGGATAGTTCCTTTCGGGATTGATCCAAGATCGACATGTTGGGTTCTATGGCTTATGGGCGATTTTGGATTCTATGGCTTATGGGCGATTTTGGATTCTATGGCTTATGGGCGATTTTGGATTCTATGGCTTATGGGCCGTATTTGGCTATAAGCCAAAGACAATATCAAGTAATATGCACACACACACACAAGAAAAGTTTTACTGACACACAGAGAAATATATACCCAGGGCGTATTCCGTATTTACGATATACGAACACGAAAATATTTGGTCATGTTGCTCCAGACACGACATAAAATAGCAAATAGACAAACACACAATGAAAATTTTACTGACACAGAAGAGAGAAATACACACAGGGAGGAATGCACCTGACAAGAATCAAACCTGCGACGCCTACCAGATATCTAGCTTAGATGTAGACCTACAAAGCCATAGTCTTTGGGGGTCGTCGTGGCTCTGTGGCTGTACTCACTGCGCTAGCAATCTTCGAGTTGTAGGCGGCGCAGGTTCGATTCCTGTCAGGTGCATTACTCCCTGTGTATATTTCTCTCTTCTGTGCCAGTAAAATTTGCATTGTGTGTTTGTCTATTACTTGATATTTTATGTCGTGTCTGGCACAGTATGACCAAATATTTTCGTGTTCGTATATCGCAAATACGGAATAATTCCATAGCATTGAAAAAAGAACTCAAGTTTATTATGAACACGAAACACACAACCCGATCGGAATCATCGATGCATGAAGGAAAAAGAACAACTTCTAAAATGTACACATACATGTATATTACCATTCAGGGAGAAAGAAATGTGCATGTACTAACTAAAAACATAAACATAAATCTCCCTTACGCACAAAAACGGAATGTGATGCCGATTGATCTACTAGTTCAATAATAAAGTCAGTTAAAGAATTCTTGATACGAACTGTTCTGAATAAGAACACAAATTCTGAAAATCAATCGGCCCCATCGATCGATATCGCAAAATACACAGTACTACCCAATATGACACGTAACAAAAATCATTGGGCAATAAAAGAATTTCTTCGTCATATCTTTAAACTTATTAATCAATAAAGGCTTTGTTAAACAATCTGCAATATTATTTATTCGAACTGAGATATTTTAACACTATTTTCTCTACCAAATTACGAATAAAATGATAGCGAATATCTATGTTTAGTTTTAAAATTTTCTATTGAATTCTTGCATACAGATTGCTGACTGGTTATCACAGCAAAATTAGGTGTGATACAACTGGGAATCAAATTTAATTCGTTTATATTATTCTAGCAAACTATATTAATTCTTTGATACTCGCATAGAGCTACGAATTGACTCCATGGATGAAAGAGCTGTGCATTTTAGTTTGCTGGACCGCCAAGTCAACGGAACGTTTACAAAATAGAAAATACATCAATTTGTTGAGTGGCGATTAGTTAAATGAAATGCCCAGTTAACATCTGAATAACGATTCAAATTCCATCCTGAAATGTTTGAAAAATTAATTCTATAATTCTTAGTCAAAAATAAATTTAATATATCAGCAACAATTCCCAATGCTGGAAAGTAAATATAATATAAAACTATGACATTAAATTTACAGAATAACTAATGTCTGGCCTAGTTCTATCTGCAAGAAATGAGACATCCAATAAGAGTACGATAAGGGTACTTTATAATTAACTCTTTTTCAGGAATTTTTATCAGGTAACACGTAACCTACTTTAAACGAAAGTTGGACAAACTTGGGTAAATCTACAAATTTACACATTAATCTTTCAATATATGTAGGTGTTTCGATGCAAGTACACTAAACCATGAATATAATCAAAATTTACACCTAATAAAAACTTAGTCTGTCCAAGTTCCGTTATATCAAACTTACTTTTAATTAAAGCAAGTTTCTTTGATTATTACTTGAGTTTTTGCGAACACAACAATATCATTTAAATAAATACAATCTACATAAAAATACACATGATCTAAATAATTAAAACGACATTTTTAGACTTATTTACACAATTACACCAGTTTAATCGATCAAAACCTAGATCTTTCAAAATACACTCAAGTTCAAGATTCCATTCTCTCCCACTTTAGTGTAAGCCATAAATTGCCTTATTAAGGAAACATTGTTTTCATAACCTTTAATAACATGCCTGTCTCATAAATTGGCTCTTTCAATTTACCATAAAGGTATGCAGACTTAACATCTATCTGCGTATTAAACCAATTTAAAACATACTAATAATATGAAAAGTAATATTACAATTGTGAAATTTACAACTGGTGAAAATATTTCACGGAAATCAACACCTAGTCTGCCTAAACCCTTGAGCAACCAATTTGACTTTATATTTCTTAGGTTTATTGTTTTCATCCGTTTTTACATTAAAAACCCCACTTATTTCAAATTGCAGGTGTATTTTTCGGTGGATCAACTAGTTCCCAAACCCATCTATCTTCCATCATTTTAAATCCATCCCTTATCGCAGCGTCCCATTTTGGTTTGACGGAACTTTGCTGCGTCTCTTCAAATGTTTTTGGCAACTCAACACTAAAAATCGTGTTGAAAAAATTCAGCCGAGTCTGATTATTGGCTTGCACTATCTGAATCAGTTTGAGAAGGGACATTAGTACATCTACATTTTTAGAATTTTCAAATCTGGGTTTAAAACAAAATTTTCAGGATGAAAGTCTAGTTTATTTTTATCACAATAATTTTTAGCATCTTTTAAAGATCTTAATCTGGTTTCATCCCTAGGTGGATAATAATTCACATCGATGCGTTTACTCTTTGTACGAAGTTTTCCCAGTCTTTTCCATTCACTAATATTTATAGGAGCTAAAACACAGTAGAAATTTTAACTTCAGCCTTTTCAGTTTTCTCCACTTTATTACATTAGAAAGATCACCATTAGACTCAGTTTGGTCATTAATATCCTCGTTTAATCTGAATTTTGCACAATCAGACTTATTCTGCCCAAACTTTTAACTCCATTTTAATTATCATCTATTTTAACATAGATAGTTTCAATTACCTTACGATTTTTAGGAATAAAAATCCTATAGCCCTAAGTGTCTATAGCGTAGTCTAGACTTACAGGCTTGTTCCTAGGTTGAAGTTTATTCCGTTGGATCTTAGGTATATGCACAAAAGCTAGCTGCAAATATCTTAAAATACCTCAGATGGTTCATGACCACTCCATGTTCAATTGGAGTTCAACTGAGTTTGTTCACACCGATTTCGGATGTGCACAAACGTCACAAGGACTTCCGCCCCAAAACCGGGTTGCAGTCCACTGTCATGAAGCATGGCTCGAACCCCATCCATGGCAGGTCGGTTAAACATTTAGGCCACCCCGTTCTGTTCTGCTGTATAAGTAGAAGAGCGTTCATGTTTGATCCACAACTTGCTAGGAAAATCATTAAATTGTGACAAAATTCGAGCCCATTGTCAGTTCTGGCACATTTCAATTTACACTGCTGCCCACCCAAATTGCAACACCAAGAAAGACAAGAGATATCACAACAAAATTTATTTTGTAGATAACATGTTGACCAAGTATCAAATGATTAAATTTATAGACTTCTGTGAAGTGTGGTTCCTGCCAAAGTCAGTAGCCAGAGTAGCCGCCATTGTTGGAGATCACCGCTGCCACACGCCTCGGCATTGATTCAAAGAGACTTTGGATGTGTTCTTGGGGTACAGCAGACCAAGCAGCTTCCACACGTTGCCAAAGTTGATCTGGTGTGGCAGCTGGGGATGTATTCTGGGTCAATCGTTGAGCAACCATGGACCACATGTTTTCTATCGGCGAAAGATCCGGGGAGCGAGCTGGCCAGGGAAGCAATTCAATCTGGCGATTGACGAAGAACCCTTGGACAATGCGTGCCACGTGTGGTCGCGCATTATCCTGTTGAAATATGGCTGTGGGCAAGCCCTGAAGGTAAGGAAGGACAACTGGCTCCAACACCTCGGAGATGTAGCGCTGGCTGTTTAAAGTACCGGCAATGCGTACTAGAGGAGTGCGAGAGTGATATCCAATACCGCCCCATACCATAATACCCGGTGCAGGACCAGTGTGGCGGTGCATAACGCAGCTGTTCAGCATCCTCTCTCCACGGTGTCTCCAGACTCGAATCCGACCATCGTGGTGTTGCAGACAGAAGCGTGACTCGTCAGTAAAGACAATTTCATTCCATTCTGCCGTCCACATCCTTCTTTCATCGCACCATTGGCGGCGGAAACGTCTGTGGTTCTGCGTCAAGGGTAGACGAAGCAATGGACGTCTTGCGGACAGACCACTCTGCTGTAAACGGCGTCGAATGGTACGCGCAGACACTGGATGATGCTGTGCTATGGTTCGTGATGTGGCTGAGCGATCCGTCACTGCCATACGCACAATATGTCTGTCATCACGTGAAGTGGTGCACTGAGGTGGATGCGATCGAACACGTCGGTCCGTCGTACCCTCCTGCATCCAACGATCACATATCCGCATTACAGTTGTTTGGTTTCGTCCAACACGACTACCGATTTCCCTGAAAGATAATCCACAATCTCGGTAGGCCACTATCCTTCCTCTGTCGAACTCGGATACTTGATCAAAAGATGATCGCTGTTTTCTACGAGGCATAATTGATCGTTTTTTTGAAAAAAACACAAGAAAAACACAATTGCCGTACTTGAAATCGTCGAAATCTCCAAGCCTTAAATAGCGCTTTGAAGTGGCGCCACAGGCGCGCGTGATGTGCGTCTGTGCTGAAATTCTAATCATTTGCATATCTCACCTCCGCTAATGCATGTTGTAAATTTCATATTATTTGCATGCTTCCTTCAGGGTGTTGCATTTACTGTGGCCAGCAGTGTAGAAGTAGTTTCTTTCTCGTTCTACTTTTACCAAGTAATTTTCAAAACACTGGAAAACGTCTGTTTTAGATTTAATTATATACACTTCTACCTTTCGAGAATAATCGTCAATAATTGACAAAAAGTACTTATTCCCACCTAGAGTTTATTGGAGCAGGTCCCCACAGATCCATAAAAATACTCCTTCTAATACTCTGGAAGTAGACCTTTGATATACGTAATTTCTCTTTAACGACTCACGTGTGGATTTGGCAATTTTGCAAACATTGCAATTTTTATTTATAGAAGTCAGCTTTTCAATTCTCTTAACATAATTATTCTTACTCATACACAGTGCGTCAAATAAGTTTTAAGACTCGTCCCAGAGCTCTGGTTGTAATGGCGCTGTGAGTATAAATGCGCATGCGTCATAACGTCCATTGTCTGCTGGCATACTGCCAACAAGTTGTGCGCATTTCGTTAAGTAGCTGAGAGAAGGCGAGCGTTCACTGCAGAACCGAATTTTTTTCATATTGATTTTTTAAGATGGAGCAAAGAGCTGTAATTAAATTTAACCCAAAACTTGGTAAAAGTGCTTCGGAAACATACTAACTCATGAAACAAGTTTACGGTGACTGTTGTTTAAATAGATCAAATGTTTTTGTGTGGCACAAATGTTTTTAGGACGGAAGAGATACGGTAGAAGATGATCAGCGTAGTGGAAGACCAATTTCATCTAGGACACCTGAAGTTATTGAAAAAGTACGAAATTTCGTAACAAACGATCGCTGATGGAAGACTCTTTAAACATCAACAAAGAAACAATTCGAACCATCCTGCATGAAGATTTGGGCAAAACAAAAGTGTGTGCTAAATTTGTTACACACACACTTTAACCCCTGAACAAAAAGCAATGAGAAGTACACATTGCAGAGACATCATTTCAGCCGCTGAAAACGATCCAAACTTCTTGAAGTCCACCGTATTCACCTGATTTAGCACCCTGTGACTACTCCTTATTCCCAAAACTTAAAATTGAAGTTAAAAGGGTGTTATTTTGAGGATATTTCGACCATACAAGAAGCTTCGACGCGTGCTTTGCAGACCATTCCACAAAGTGATTTACAACAGGCTTTCGATTCATTAATAAATCGCTGTAAAAAGTGCATTGAAGCCGGAGGGTCCTATTTTGAATAAAAAACCAAAACAGGTATTAATTTCTTGTTTCCATTTCTTTTTACAGACCCAGTCTTAAAACTTATTTGACGCACTGTGTATGCTGTATTAGTGGCACATTAACATGACTAAATCTATAATGAGTAGCATTAATTTATACATTTTTCAGGATACCCACGGACAACAAGCAATTTATCTACGGGTGCAGTAAAAAAATATTCATCATTTCCTTTATATACAACCATTTTGTTATTTTTCCAAATGACTTTATAACCGGCAATATCTAAATTACAACCTCCAATTAAATTTATACTCATATTGAAATAATGCAAAACATTTTTCCAAACAATCTTTACGCTACCTCTAACATCCTTAACGATGAAGTTGATGTCTCCAACTCCAAGAACTTTCGACATACAATCCTTGTCCTCAGTCAAAATCGATGCCGGCGATGTTTCCCTGAAATTATGGAACCAGTCTCTCTGGTTGCATAAGAATCTATGAGGAATTCTAAATTGGGATCAGATGCAGCTGCTGCCAGTGCATAATTGGTGTCTGCAAAATATAAGCCACCGTTGTTTGGCTTAGTCTTGAAATTCCCTTTTTCTTGAAACATGTCTTCGGTGTGTTGGTGTTAGTTAGTGTGTCCCCGTCTTCTGTAGTAGCCACACGGCCCCAGACGAGAAGGTAATTTTTTTTCCGCGTCAAAGGGTCCAACTCAACCGCTGCATGCCGATTTCTCCGTTGATTTCTTTTTCTCAGAATAAGGTCTACATTTTGCAGCATAGACATCTCCGATGACTTTACCTTCATCTTAGCGTTTCAGCTCAATTCTTCTAGCTTCGGTCAGTAGTTGTTTTCTAACATTATCAACTTTGAATTCCGTATCGTTGAGCCCGTAAAGTATTTGGACAATGTTGTATTCTGAAAGTAAACGACGTATGAGCTGAAAACATACCAATAATTTGTATGTCTAAACCCGATTCTTTAACTTGAAGTCGTTTCTGTTTTTACTTACAGAAAATGCCATCGGGGTTGAAACGCAGGTCAAAGAAATCATCCACCAGGCTTTCTAATCTCGCTCTTGAAGTTGGCTCGAAATAAAGTTTCAGCGTTTCCCAAACAGTTTTACCGTCTTCGATGTCCGCAATCAGGATATGAAACTTTCTTTCGACGCCTTGATAGATGGTGGTAAAGGCTTTGCTTGCGTAAATAGTAAGACCACTTTTCCCTTTCAGATGCATCATCGGAGCATGGCTTGGCTTCTCCGGTAATGAATTCCCAGCTTCCTCTGTCCATAAGGATCACTTTCATATCAACCTTCCACGTAGGGTAATTAAAATCTCTACGTTTCGGGAAGGAAATTGAGGGCAGAATCCGAGTTACATTCGGCCATTTTTCGGTCAAAGTTCAGAGAAAGTTCGATGTAAATTTAATCAGCTCATACACTACTCATTAATGCGATCGGATTGGGATCGGGACCATAACCCTTTCGTGTTCGTATATCGCAAATACGGAATAATTCCATAACATTGAAAAAAGAACTCATATTTACTATGAACACACAACCCGATCGGAATCATCGATGAATGAAGAAAAAAGAGCAACTTTTAAAATATACACATACATGTATATTGCCATTCATGGAGAAAGAAATGTGCATGTACTAACTAAAAACATAAACAAATCTCCCTTACGCACAAATAATACGGAATGTGATACCGATTGATCTACTAGTCCAATAAAGTCACTTAAAGAATTCTTGATTCGAACTGTTTTGAATCAGAACACAAATTCTAAAAACCAACAAAATATGACCCTTGCGCCATAAAACCCCAACAAACCAACCAAACCAGATCTTGCTGCTTACCAATTTAAGAAAACCTAGTAGCCCTATTGGCAGAGTTGTGCATTAGAAACCGGTGGGATGCGAGTTCGAAACTCGATACAAGCAAAGATCGCCGTGTACGTGGGGGCTAGTACATGATAGATATGCCGTGGCCTCAAATATCCTCATATTAGAGTGGCGCTTGGAGAGTGAGGTGCCGGTTGAGGTGTTGACCTCGTTTTTCAATATCATGATGCGTTGTCCTCGGTTTTTCCCTTCGGGATTGATCCAGGACCGTCGCCAACAGTTCTTTGTGTTGCTCCAGTGCGGCTTTAATTGAACTACCTACGTACCGAATTTGAAACTTGGGAAAACTAAGACCACGTTATCCAACGATGAAAGGCTGCTGTAGACCAGCATCAGGAAGACTGCGAGTTTGAAATTCGGTCCAACCAAAGACCGCCGTGTACGCGAGGGCTGGTTCACGTTAATTCTGATGTGGCTTCAAATGTCCTCACATTGGCGTGGTGTGGAAATTTGGAGAGTGGGGTGCCAGCTTAGTCATCTGACAGTGTGGCCTCGTCATCTGACCGTGTACAAAATTACGTGGTGTTGTCCTCGGATTCATCCCGGAACATCGCAAATAGCCTGTTATTGCTTCATGGCAACGTTAATTAAAATACCTATTATCGACGTTACTTATGTTCCATCAATTGGCAAAATATGTCCCTTCCGCCATATAACGCAACCATCTCGTCCATCCAACCTTCTCGTCCATCAACTTTTTCTAATGTTGAGATATCTCGTCATCAAGATCTGGTCAGTGGCTAATGACGATATACCTAATCGGAAGGACCACTAGGAGGGTCAATGTATGCATGTATGTGTTTATGTCCAACTTCTCTTTTAGGTTGATGAGCGATTACGCAAAATTTATTTTAAAATAAGTTTCTAGGCGTAAAGTAATAATATATAAGATATAATGTTATACAAATTAACCCTCCAAGTTTTTTAGACGAGTTAACTCGTCTATCAAGATCAAAACAATTTTGCTAATGACGAGATATTTCGTTATCAAGATATTGCCGATAGTTTGATGATGACGAAATCAAAAACTGGTTAGTGTTTTCTAAAGACGATATACCTCGTCTATCAATATCTAGTCAGTTTTGTTAACGACGAATGAATATGCAAACACTGATTGCGAAAAGGATTGCACTAAAATAACACTAGATTGGTTGCAATTCGCATTTTTATTCGAGCATTCTAGTACATAAATTTACATGTCGGGTTGGAAAGGTAGCCCGTTTGTAAATCGGAAATCATACTTTTCTGAACAATTATCTCTTATAAACGTAGAATCAAGGCTCAGGACAGTCCACTATTTGGTAATTGGATAAACACTTAAGCTTTTCTAGAACTTTGAAAACTTTACCGATAAAGTATATGAAACCAAGAACTTGTGTGGATGTGTTACATATGTGTATCACCAATGCCTTTACTTTAGCTACTTCTAGAATCCTTCCATGGTAAGCAGGAAATCGGTTCTTCAGATGTCGTTAACGCACTAATTGCCTTAAGACCAGAACATTACTAAGCGTGTAATAGTTAGAAACAAGAGATGGTAAAGTTCATAGTAACAGAAGTTGGGTAAGAAGCAGATTTGAGAATTCTTTAGAAGAAACTAGTCACAAGTTGCCTTGTGAAGAAAAATCTTGTGTTGAAGAAAAATCATACTTTTCTGAACAATTATCTCTTTGAAACGTAGAATTGAGGCTAAGGACACTCCACTATTTGGTAATTGGATAAACACTTAAGCTTTTCTAGAACTTTGAAAACTTGAACTGATCCACTGTATTCTAGTTGAGGTAGGTAGGAATGTAGGTAGGTAAGTATTTTAATTAACGTCGCACAGGAGCAACACAATGGGCTTTTGGCGACGGTCCGGGATAAATCCCGAGGATTTCCAGTTGAGACATCCTGGTCTTCGGTGGAAATGTAGAAGCGATTAAATCTATTTCAAACAGGGTGTACCTGTTTCGATTATCTGGTAGAAAAAAAAACAAAATAATTAGACAATAGTCAAAATTCAGTTAAGTATTTTCCATGAGAATTTAATGAAAACACTTGACAAAAATAGTTTTCGAAAAACTATTCTCATTATTACCATAAAAGTCAAAGTTTCTCTTCTAATAAACAAAGTAATGCATTTGAAACATTAACTTTCAATTTATTTAAGTACTGGTATTCTAATATTTGAATTAAATACTCTCATAAAAAGTTTAAAATTGAATATAGTTCGAAGATATGGTGTTCGTAAACCCTATATATTTCATATTTGGGTACAGAATGAATAAAATCTTAATGCAATCTAAAAATTGTCATGAACCCCCTGCAATATTTCTAAAGCTAAGCATCTTCTCAGAGTGACAACACAAAATAGTAAACTTTACAAAAGGGTAAAAGGATCGAAAATGTTCATGAATATTTCACTTCTCTATGCAAGGTCTTCCACTGGGGCCTCGAAAGTTTGACTGTTCTGATAACCTGTTTCGGGAAATTTACATCATAACACATAAATACAAAGGAAAAAATTTGGAGCTTGTCTGGGCTTCCTTACAACAGTTCCAGAGTTCTGAAATCGTTTCCATAGCGTAGAGACTGTCTCGAAATATTTACACATCTCACTGCTTCCATGATTGTCTGTCCTGCTTCTAAAAGGGCGATAATTCACCACTTCACAGATTCTTCCAAATGATACTTCGGAGCCATAACAAACCGTTTTGAGTCCTTACACACTGAAATCAAACGCTGTACTGCAGAAATTCACACAGATATTCACTTTGCGCAAAGCGCTTGATTCAACGCCTTGATTTGCATATAAAAAACCTTTTAATCACTTTTGATTGGATAATGCGAATTAGGTTTGTCTTTCACACATTCCCTGCAAAAATGGATTACATCGATTGGATATTTCATGGAATATCATTATTTTGGGATATGTAAAGATAAATTTGGACATGAGTGTATATTAGAATTATTTTATTATATTAGAATTATTTTTGGAATTTATTTAGAATTATTTTATTATATTAGAATTATTTTTGGAATTTATTTAGAATTATTTTATTATATTAGAATTATTTTTGGAATTTATTTAGAATTATTTTATTATATTAGAATTATTTTTGGAATTTATTTAGAATTATTTTATTATATTAGAATTATTTTTGGAATTTATTTAGAATTATTTTATTACATCAAAATTATTTTTGGAATTTATTTAGAATTATTTTATTATATTAGAATTATTTTTGGAATTTATTTAGAATTATTTTATTATATCATAATTATTTTATTATATCAGAATTATTTTTGGAATTTATTTAGAATTATTTTATTATATTAGAATTATTTTATTATATTAGAATTATTTTATTATATTAGAATTATTTTTGGAATATTTACTTTATCAGTAGAAAAGAGTTTTCACTAAGAAATAAGGGAATTATCAAGCTTTCCCTTTTAATAAAAGATTGAAATCTATATAGAAACATGGACAGATCTGATTTTTCAGCATCTTTGGCAAATTTGTTAAAAAATTCATTTTCAGAAATACCAGATTGATCCTTAATCCATTTCCAATTTGTTTCATATCCAATCGCCACAAAGTGTTTAAATAAGTTCATATTTTTCGACGTAAATAGTCTTTAAAATCGGAACAATTCTGGGATCATTCATGCATATCAGAAACCGTTTGATATGCATGAAGCGTTACAACTGTTTCGTTTCATTTCATTGCTAAACACCCCGAAGATAAATATAACGCCATGCAGACAAAAGATGGCAACTGTAGTTTCTTTTCTGGAGAACCTGGGCCGGCGGACCTTCAATCTCCGATGAATGTTGATATCTATCGGAACGAGGGTGAGTTTTTCAGAACTTTTATGGAGTCTTGCTGGAACTTGAAGGATAGGCGAAGTGGGTGGTGGTTGAGGCACTCAGAAGATCGCTTCAAAATTGGAAGGTGGAGTTTTTCTGCTTGCTTTTGTAGGATCTTGTCATCAAAACGAAATGAACTCTTGTTTATATAATTTTTTATTAAGGAGATGCAGACTTACAGTTAAATGGTAGAACTTTCAGAGTTGAGAAAAGATTATAAATTTAGAATAGCTCTAGGTCTTTTTCTGTTGGATGGATGATGAAAGTCATGCCTGGGGATATGCTTGATAGAATCGTTATCAATAGACAAAAGTTGTCCGTACCTGACATGACCTTTGAACCGATTGAGCAGAAGCACTGAGAACAGGGATGTCCTCAAGGTGTCTAAATTCTACAGTACTGTGTGAGCTTTGGACTAGTGTAACTTTAGATTGTATGGAGTGACGATAGAGCCAAAGTGGTGTCATTCGAAAGCTACAGAACTACGCTGATAACGGACAATAATCGAGCACGAGAACTTGATAAATTAGTAAAATTTAAATATAAATTTCATAATGCCCAAGGCCCGAGTATTCACGACAAAACTACGGTTTGTGTCCTCGACAAAGCCTACCAATTTTATTCCCGAAAAAATGATGGGCCGTGGTAGCCTGGTTGGAAGAGGAATGGATTAGCAACCGGAGTTGCGAGTTCGAATACAACCAAACACCGTCGTGTAGGGTTGTTCCACGTTACATCTGTAGGGGCCTCAAATGTTCTCACGTTGGTGTGGAAGTTTGGAGAGTGGGGTGCAAGCTCAGGTGTGGTCTCGTCATCTGACCGAGGTTCAAAATTACGTGGTGTTGTCCTCGGATTCTTGGGGATGGATCCCGGATCTTCGCCAATAGCCCGTTGTGTTGCTGCATTACAACGTTATTTAAATACCTTCCTACGAATTAAAATGTTGGAGGCAGGGTTTTGATTGTTTCTCTTCCTGCAAGGTATCTTAAGCTAGCCAAGGCATCTGCGTGGTTATCAGAACAATTCGAACCTAATTTAAATCCACTTTTCGCAGCACCTTCGATGAAAAGCAGACTGCCCAACCCGATCCAAGACCATTCAGATCTTTCCCTAACAAAATCCCCACGCAATAAAATTCCAAAGAACCAACGATCGGACCCTAATGGAAACAAATCTCACGGGGACCTTCCCCGTAACAAGGTAGATTGTAACACAAAACTCGAACAGCGAACCATTCAGATCAGTCTCCTCGGGTCACGTGACAGAGCATCGCCCAATCAATTTTCCTCCTTCCCAACTGCGTGTTTCACTGTCAGCGGACAAATGAGATCTGCACGTGATAGATCTGCTATCGTGCTATCCCCACCAGTGGGGGAGGGTGTGTGAAATAAATTAGGTGTATCCTTCTGATGGTAACAAGTCTCATTCTTTATTGCTTTAATAGAACGGCTGTAGGAGCTAAGTGGAGATTCGTATGGTTGGGACGTTTCTCTCCAGCTTCTGTAGGTAATGTGGGAGAATGCAGAGAGTACACAGGGCGAGTGTAATCCTTCGTATAAATCTGGGTAATTCGACGGGGGCAATTATGTATGGTGAGTGAGACTAAATCCTTTAGGAAGTCGAAAGTCGAGATAGGGAATTTCTGGTCCTTTGAAAGTGCTGTGTTGGCGAGCCTACTTCAATAGGAAGATTGTTCTCCGATTGGTATAAAGTATGGTATTTTAATAAACGTCGCACTGGAGCAACAAAATGGGTATAAAGTATGAAATAAAGATTTATGCTTGGTTCCATTGGTCCACCCTCTAAATGGTTTCGACGAAATATTTCGTCCATCAAGATCTGGCCGATTTTGTTAGTGATATATCTCGCCAAGATATTGCCGAACTTTTTTATGACAACGAAATCAAGATGAGAGTTTTCTACTCATCCCGTCCATCTAGATGTGGTCAGTTTACTTCTAATGACGATATCTCGCCTATCGAGATCTGGTCAATTTTGCTAATGACGAGTCCTCTTCGAGGCAGCCTCGAGGAGAGTTAACCCTCCTGGTGGTTATCTTGATGAAGTATCTCGTTATTAGCAAAAATGGCTAGATCTCGATGGGCGAGATAACAAGTTGTTACAAGGAAACCCGACCAGATCTTGGTCTCGTTACGATAAAAAAAATCCTAGTTTATTTATGAAGTTCCCCGTAATTAGCAAATTGGTCAAATCTTGATGAACAAGATATCTCGCCGAAACCACTTGGAGGGTTAAGGATGTTCTTTTTAAAAGCACTTTGCACATTGAAACGGAAACTCTTTATCACGACTTTCAAACAAAGTGGTATGTGTTCGCTGATACTTCATTATGAATTTGTGTGGTTTGATGGCTTAGTTGGGTTTTATGGAGCAAGTGCCATATTTGGTCATGCTGCGCTAAACACAAAACAGATAACATCAAGTAGTGGATATACATACAAAGAAAGTTTACTAACACAGAAGATAAACACACCCAGGCAGGAATCTAACATGACAATGAATTTGTGATTCTGAGTATGCACTTAACATTGTTTGTATGGCCATTATTTAGTATTACATTGTTTCAGAATCTTTTCGCAAGTCGAAAGTCTTGTTAGGGAATTTCTGGCTCCTTGGAAAGTGCTGGATTCATAGAGGATACTTCAATATAAAGATTGTTTATTCGTAATATATGCATTTAAGATATATGCCTAATGTTAACATTGCTCAAAACAGTTCTTTTTAAGTCTTTTCGCAAGTCGAAAGTCTTGTTAGGGAATTTCTGGCTCCTTGGAAAGTGCTGGATTCATAGAGGATACTTCAATATAAAGATTGTTTATTCGTAATATATGCATTTAAGATATATGCCTAATGTTAACATTGCTCAAAACAGTTCTTTTTAAGTCTTTTCGCAAGTCGAAAGTCTTGTTAGGGAATTTCTGGCTCCTTGGAAAGTGCTGGATTCATAGAGGATACTTCAATATAAAGATTGTTTATTCGTAATATATGCATTTAAGATATATGCCTAATGTTAACATTGCTCAAAACAGTTCTTTTTAAGTCTTTTCGCAAGTCGAAAGTCTTGTTAGGGAATTTCTGGCTCCTTGGAAAGTGCTGGATTCATAGAGGATACTTCAATATAAAGATTGTTTATTCGTAATATATGCATTTAAGATATATGCCTAATGTTAACATTGCTCAAAACAGTTCTTTTTAAGTCTTTTCGCAAGTCGAAAGTCTTGTTAGGGAATTTCTGGCTCCTTGGAAAGTGCTGGATTCATAGAGGATACTTCAATATAAAGATTGTTTATTCGTAATATATGCATTTAAGATATATGCCTAATGTTAACATTGCTCAAAACAGTTCTTTTTAAGGCTTTTGCAAGTCGAAAGTCGTGATAAGTTTCCTATTCATTGAAAAGTTGCATGTGCTCGTAGATACTTCATTAAGAGATTGTCTGATGCTATATACTCAAGATGAGACCAGACCATATTGTTTAACATATCAGTTTCAGAATCGCTTTGCTAGACGAAAGTCCGGGTAAGAAATTTCCTGTTCCGTTGAAAGCGCTGTATTGGTAGAGGCTACATCACCATGACGACTGTTCTTTGATACGTAAAGCATGTATTTAGGATGATGCCTGGTAGGTAGGTAATTAACGTCGTACTGGGGCAACACAACGAGCTATTGGTGACGATCCAGCATCAATCTCAAAGGGAAATATTCAAGGACAACGCCTCGTAATTTTGAACCACGGTCAGATGACGAGGACACCCGAGCTGCCGAACCAAGATGTATGCCTGCTGGCATTGCTTAACACTGGTATTTATAGAAACCTTTCCTAAATGGAAAGTAGGGGTCGCGGAAGCCCGGTTGGAAGAGTAACGGATTAGCAACCGGAGGGTTGCGAGTTCGAATCCAACCAAATATTGTCATGTACAAAGGAGGCTGGTAAACGTTAAATCTGTCGGGATCTCAAATGTCCTCACGTTGGCGTAGTGTGGAAGTTTGGACAGTGGATTGCCAGGTCAGATGTTGCCTCGTCATCTGACCGTGATTCAAAATTACGTGGTTTTCTCCTTGGATCTTTCCCTTGGAGGATTGATCCAAATCCGTCTTCAATAGCCCGTTGTATTGCTCCAGTGCTACGTTTATTAAATACCTACACACCCAAGTCGAAAGTGGTGATGGAAGTTTGTGTTTCAGTGTAAGATGGCTTGCGTTTGTTGATTCTGCTTCATTGGGAAACAGCCTGATTCAAAGTATGTGCTTAAAATGCTTGTATGCTCACATTATTTAATACGTTGTTGCCTTATAATCTTTTTGTATGTCGAAAGTTTGTTACAGAATTTCTGGTTCCCTTGAAAGTGATGTGTTTGTTGGTTGGGTTTTATGGCACGATGGCTATATTTGATCAAGCTGCGTTAATCACAACGTAATGCACGTACACAAATTTTACTGATGCAAACGACAGAAATGCAACCAGGGTTATCTAAAGGATTTGAACCTACAACTCCTACAGTTTATCAGATATGCACAAGCCAATTTTTAATTCGCAAATTATTTCAAAATTCAATTCATCTGCATCCAAATGTGATAGAAACATGATTCAAGCTGTTATAAAGTTCGATGCCTGAAAGTTTTTTTAGTGTGGTTTGTTAATTACATTTTAGCATGGAGCCTCTTGCAGTGCAAGAACGCATATTTTTTTTAAAGAATTTGTGTCAGAATTCAAAGTCCTCCCATTAGTTTTGAGGAACTTTTAGAGTTCAGAAAACAGTTCTCTGCGTGAGTAGCGTGGTTCGTGCAAGATGGAGCTAGGACGCATCGCACTGAACAGGTCTTTTTGTCACATAATGTTTCATGCACGTGTAATTGACTGCCTGACGAGAACCAAGCTCGCAGCTTGGCTCTCTGTTGCTACCCATTAATAAACCTGTTTGTAAATAAAGTTATATTCTGTTAACTCATCAAGCACAGAACGGGATCTGTTTACGTGTCCAAACAATTTCTTTTTAAAACCTTTTGCAAAACGAATGTCGCCTCAGGGAATTTCTGTTTGGTTTGAAAGCGGTATGTGTGGCATAAATAACTTCATTTAGGAGAGTAGCTTGATTCTAGGTTTGTATTTAAGATGGGTCCCTGATGACAACATCGTTTTACAACCCTTTAGAATAACGAAATGCGTGTTTTACTGTCACCGGACAAATGAGATCTTCTCGTAAGATTGCTTTTGGGCTCTCCCCCTGTGGGTGGAGTTACGAAATTAATTAGATGTACCGCATGATGATAACACGTCTCAATCCTGATTGCCTTAACCCTCCAAGTGGTTGTCTCAACGGGATATTTCGTCATTAGCAAAAGTGACCAGATCATGATATCAGTCATCATCAAAATCGGCAGTATCTTGATGACGAGATGTCTGGTCATTAGCAAAATTGGTCAAATCTCGATGAACGAGACATCTCGTCATTAGAAGATCTTGATCTCGGTCATGATAAAAATCAGCAATAGCTTGATGACACGGCAACTCATTAGAAAAATTAGTCAGATTTTGAAGATCTCGTCATTAGAAGAAAAATGACCAGATCTTTATCTCGCCATCATAAAAAAACCGGAAATATCTTGATGGACGAGATATCTCGTCATTAGAAAATTTGAACTTGATGGACGAGTTATCTCTGAAACTACTTGAAGGTTCGATGAAATGACGGCAGAATGCGTATAGTTGGTATGTTTTTGTCTTCCTTGTGCATGCACAAGGCGTGTATAATTCTTCGTATAACTTTGAGTAATTTGATGGGGCAGTTGCGTTTGATGGCTAAGTCAATATCCTTTTGTAAGTCAAAAGTCGTGATAAGGATTTCCTAGTGGCTTCCGAAAGTGATTTGTTTACAAATATTACGTCTTTAGGAGATTGTTTAATTCTAAGTACGTACTTAAGATGCATGTCTAATGACCACTTTGTTTAATAGTTGTTTTAAAATACTTTTGCAAGTCGAAAATCGTTATACGGAATTTCGGGTTGGAAGTGATGCTTTGGTAGGTTTGGTTTATACCTGTACTTATTTCCTGCTACACAAACACTAATTAGACAATATGTTTCTATGTATTTCTTCGGTGTTTCGACTGATCATTCGTCTGTTTTAAAGATGAATTTAAGATGGATACCTGGGGATGACAACATTGGTAGTCTATGCATGAACTTTATGAATATGACGCGTGTCCGTATGTTTGTGATATGAATACATCTATATTAGATTTTATTTAATGAAAGCATTGTTTAATATTTACCCCTTGAGGAATGAATGGCTTGGTATTACCGTATTTACTGCTGTTTGGGAAGTTTTAGCACTTCTTGTAGAATGACAATTGCACAAAATGTTGATTGAGAATTTTGTGATTATACAGAGTTACAAATTCAAATAGATATTCACCAATACGATAACAGCTGATCAGCAATGACTCCTATCCCAGGATTCCTTCGTGGTGGTCAAAGCCTTCCTTGGTCAAAGATGCGCATATCTGTCTCCCATTCACTGTATCTGGGATGCGCTGGTTCGCCAGTCGCACTATCCACGAATTTTAAGTCTGGAGCAGAAGCTGCAGAATACTTGGCATAATTTATATCAGGATAGCCATGAGGACTTTATCTTTAGGTCCTGTAGGGAAAACTGCAGTCAGTGAAGATATACTCGAACTACTACTAAATAGTATAGAGAATATATATACTGTAGATACATGAATGCACCACTCAGAGGGTTAATACTTGAAACTAACTGAATACTTGAAACTGCTCCAGAGTACTTGGCATAATTTACCACAGCAGAGCCATGAGCACTCCATATCTTTAGGTCCTGTTGGTAAGACTGCAGGTCAGTGAAGATACAATCGAAACACTACTAGATACTATCGAATTTACGAGTGCACCCCTCAGAGGGTTAATACTTGAAACTAACTGAATACTTGAAACTGCTCCAGAGTACTTGGCATAATTTACCACAGCAGAGCCATGAGCACTCCATATCTTTAGGTCCTGTTGGTAAGACTGCAGGTCAGTGAAGATACAATCGAAACACTACTAGATACTATCGAATTTACGAGTGCACCCCTCAGAGGGTTAATACTTGAAACTAACTGAATACTTGAAACTGATCCAGAGTACTTGGCATAATTTACCACAGCAGAGCCACGAGCACTCCATATCTTTAGGTCCTGTTGGTAAGACTGCAGGTCAGTGAAGATACAATCGAAACACTACTAGATACTATCGAATTTATGAGTGCACCCCTCAGAGGGCTAATACTTGACCGTAATGACTACCTAACAATACTTGAAACTAACAGTAATGACTACCAAAAGTAGACAGTTCTCTGAGAAAACACATAATGTAAGATTTCAGGCATTTACATGTTTGATTAGTTTTGGGTTTCATAGAGATAGGGAAATGTTTGGCCAAACTGCGCCAAACAAAAGACAATGTCAAGTAATTGAGAAAATAAAGGATAGAGAGGAGAAAGTAGATAGGATAGCTTGGTCATCCTGGGCACGCTGCCTCCATGTTTACCAGAGGCAGTAAACTCCATGGGAAAATAATATATCACTAGGGCACCTCTATTTAGCCCATACACACTTAACGATGTGCCCCCGAGGGGAGTAGTGCGATGAAAGTGGGTAAAGATCGTGTGGGTATCCCGGGATCGCGACTCCCGTGTTTACCACACACAGAAGCAGTAAACCCCATGTAAGAAGAAAAGATCAATAGAGTATCCTGGGTCCGTGAAGCCCTTACACTCAAAAAGGCATATGCCCGGGAGGACCTGGTATTTCCATACAAAACAAAATTAATACATTACTTTTTATTTTCGAAACGCAACTTGGTATTTCAGAATTTAAAATATACTTTCGGATTTAAACATTCAAGTTGGATAAAAAAAAACATTTCTTCATCAGGAAATTAATTCTGACATTAAAAAAGAAACCAAAGTAACCGTTTCGTTTCTCCCTTTCAATTAATAGCATTTTTCAATTTAATTAACATTTCGCAAGTTTATTTTCTTTAAGGATAATGTTTATCCCCAGGAAAGTGTTTTCAGCTACATTTTTTAAAACCTTCAAACAAATTTAAGGTGTTAGATTCAAGTGACATCCGATATTTTTTCCCATCTTTGCTTGCAATACGTTTATACGTGGTTGAAAATACGTAGAAAAAAAAAGCAGAGTAAAAGATTATAAAAGTAGGCTTGGGGTGTTTGCGTGCCTCATTTACCGGAAGCTCACATAGTCGGGCCCGGGGATTATAGCGTTACCACCGAGATAACAAGGCCTGACCGCTGCCGTCATGGCGTCTCCCTAGTAGTCATACGTGCGATACGAACGACCACCGCCGTATTGGAATATTCAAAGCCTAATACAGTGAAATCTGTCTACAACGATACATAATATATTCTATATACGTCGAGACCACAGGAAAATATTGTTATACGTTATTGCAAATTATTATAGCAGTTTGTAAATATGGTTTTTCCCTAGTCAAAACTATGATAATCTCAGAATGAAACTTTTACACCCTCGCGTCTTTCTTCCTTATTTACTAACGATAACAGAGAGTGTGCGTAAATAGTAAAAGCAATAACTTATTAAAAAACCAGCCAAAATTATATCGTAAATTCAATTAAAAAATAGCGAAAAACTAGCTTATGACTTTTATTAACTAAAATACACACGTCAATCAAGCTTAATACCGCCCAATATCATAGTTTCTCAAATGTGACCATAAATCAAAAAGAAAAGAAAACCCTTTCTCAGTCTAAAGAAATCTAATTAATGTTTTCTTCATCATTAAATCTGTAAAAATGGGAAATCAAAGCAATTGAAGCGATTATTATCATAGTTGGCTGAAGAATTTTTCATTGATATTTCATTTATAAAATTCAAACAATTTTCAATAATTTCCAAATTATTAACGTGACAGGGTGTTTTGATTTGATTGTTATCTAAACAGAAATTTCTTGGCCATATAAATGTTTCCATTTTCAGATTTGAATGTATTACAACAGTGTAATTTGTTGCAGGTCCTGGATTAAAACAAATTTTGAAAAAAGTAACTTTCGACTCCTCAATTAGTTTAAACCAATTTTGTTTATGGGGTAATGAATCCAGAATTTCTATTAAAATTTTGAAAAGAAATAGATTCATGATGAGCAATGAACTCAGATTTGCTTTCGTTGATAGCTCTCAATAAATTGAATTGATCAGTTTCACGAATTTTATCTTCCCTGCTTTTACGAACGGTGGGACAAGTTTTCGAGAGATATTTAGGGCAATTCGGAAATATACTTGGTATAGTACCAACTTTTAAACGGAGACGTTTCATGGAAAAGGTAGAACACTCACCAGTTTTTTTTGTTGAATTTCGATACATTCCGGACGATATCATCGTTTTGAAAATGAAGTTCGCAGACTTAGCTGCGTTTTGATGGTGTAAAGTCGGCTCGTGGAATCGCCCTGAGCCATCTTTTTCTAATATTTTTATCCTCTGGAAAGGAGAGAACCGCCATATTTGGTGCATCACCATATCTATAATTTCCAGAGCAAGTAGGTACACAGCATCTAAAGGGCATTTTGGATAGCCTCGTGGTTAAGCCTAAAGAAATCGGTCTGGACACACGTTAAACGTGTTGTTTGACGAAAGCCTTTAACACCTTGACACGGTAATGTTCCACAAATGTTATATAACAATATTTAACTGCAGCTGCACTTGCTTTCCGGTAAAATAGTATAAAAAATCCTAATTTCTTACGCTACATTAAAGGTAATCCACAAGTAGTCGGCCATGCGGCGATGTTTGTTATGACTACTAGTAAGCGAGTCACGTGATCGAAACGTCACAGCGGTCTGGCCTTGTTATCTCGGTGGTAACGATTATAGTAGTATTGATGGGGTCAAGTTAGCTACAGGTGCCACCTCGTGGCGGTTGTAGGTAACTGGTTGGGGTCGCTTGACCGAGGATCCTGCCAGGCTAAATCCTGTCGGCATGCGAAATTTTCAGTCCGGCTGCCCTGGGGATAGACGAGGTGGATGGGGACGTAGTGAACCCCCATCCGTTCTCTGGTTATGTCGGAGGTTGGCACGACACTCACGATCTCAGGCCTCATCAACCGGGGTGAGTGCTGCCACCTCCTTCGATTACGATCCCCCTAGTGATGGCGGATGGGAAAAGTGGTGATTTTGCTGGAATCATCGTGGCATCGGTGATGTGGGGGGCTATCGAGGTTGTTCCCCCGAGTCAATTTGGATAGCTCTGTTGGTCTGGTCAGCCAACATCTCCCCCACTGTCGAGGAGTCGTGATAGGATTGAGTGCTCTTTTCCGGTTAACGAATGAGACTGGTTATCTCAAGTGTCCGGAACACGACTCACGGGCAGATGTAACCGTTCAGAAAGCAGGTACCGTGAGGGTTGTTAGTACGCATTCGTGACTGGCCTGCAACCAATCGGGATCCAGCGTGGGTAGGCGCCTTGGTTGTCTTCTAAACTTCTTTATTGGCGCGTTGGTGTTGCGTTGCACCCGAGCATACATAAGTCCATGCTCAACCGGCCATGGAAGGTTTTGCTGGTTTTTCCTTCCACGTAATGCGAATGCAGATCGGTTATTAAAAGCCCTTCCAGAGAAGGTAGCGCCCAGGAGATCGGTCACTTTAGCAATTCATTCAACGAGATGCATAACCAGTTATATCATTCTCTCAATATTTATCAGCCAGCAAGCATATTTTCATGACAGATGAACTTAAAATGTAGGATGCATATTTGCAACAGACGACCCTTAGAATGAGTCATTCCGTTGCACGAAATGCCGTGTTTTGTTTCCTACCTTAGAGTGATGGAAGTTATAGAGAGGGGGTCCGTCCGTCCTCTGAGCTGAGGATTAGTATGACAATCTTTATGTCAATCTGCGGTTGACGTGCACTTTCGAAGTGTTCTTTAAGAACTTAGAACTAGCGAGTCTCACCCCTTGCTCTGCGAGACCTTCTGCCGGGATCCCCAAGGCCCTGTCTTTATTCGTAGTGGCTCTTTGTCGGTTCGGAGGTCTGTGTACTCCAACTAAGGTATCTCATAAGGCACATTGTAGTCTCCCCTGCATGTCTTCTAACCAGATTTGACTTTCTTGTATGACCAATAGAATCACTCTTGGGACTATGTCAACCAATAGATATGGTTATATAGTCATGTGTTGGGGGTCAATGGAATAGTACACTACTCGGAAATCTCGGGACACTTAGGTTAAAAGATTATCCAAACTGGCAGTCAACTAATAAAAGCAAAAAAATGGGCAACAAGGTAGGTAGGTGGTTGAATTTACATCACATTGAAGCAATACAACGGGATATTGGCGACTGTCAGTGATTAATACCAAATGGAAAGATCCATGGACAATATCTCGCCAGTTTAAACCAAGGTCAAATGGCGAAGTCAACAACTGAGTTTTGAAAGCAGACCCTGACCACTATGTTATCACCTGCCCCATCGCAACTCATCTACACCTCCAGGAACCAGCTCCACAGCACTATGACACCTGGCTGGTCACACATTACTACAAAGGAAATTCATACAAATCGTGAGATTTGTGGCTTCAAGGGAGTTTGAACTGAAGGAAGCGGTTTAAATTTTGTCGACTTTGATGTGCATAATTTTCCTTGGGTCTAACCTCTTTTCAACTAAAGTTAACAGTCCTCAAATTTAGTCTCTTGACTCTTAAATCCTCACAGAAAAATATATTTAAAGTAGCACCTGCGTGTGCATTTCATTGAATTAAATTTCTGGTTTGCATCACAAAAAAATTATTCCTCGTCCTCATCTAGTCAGCTTTCACGTTATGGGAATTTCTTTGCCATAGACCCCCAGTAGGGTCGGTATCCCATGATGGAGTTGAGTTGAGTCAACAACTGAGCTAGCACCCTACTCTCCAAACTTCCTCACCACGCCAACGTGAGGAAATTTGAGGCCATGATAAGATTAACGTGTGCCAGCCCCCACATACAGGACGTTCTTGGGTTAAATGGGATTTCGAACTCACAACTCTCCGGTTGCTAATCCGTGACCACCAACTGGATTGATCCGGATTCTGTTGATGTCATAAGGTCCAGTGTTCCAACAATTTCAGAAAAAATATATTGGAAAAATAAACAGTTTGGGAATGGTAGTAAAATATGAAACAATTCAAATATTATTCTAACCTGAATACTCTGAGATTGCCTCTTAGATTTCATAACTTTAAGCATTCTATAAAATTAACAATTCTATACACTTTAAAATTGCTAGATTTAAGATATAAAACCGTGCACTTTTAATGCTTGTCATCTAATAATTTTCAATTACAATTAATCGATTTTTTTAGAATTTTTGTAATTAACAGTGACTATTTATAAATTGTCACAGTTGTAAAAATATCTATGCTTTAGTAAAACTGACTACTAAGCGTGTTAATCAGGCTGCTACAAAGAAAAAGTAATAATTTTTTTACTTCTGAATTCAGTATTAAAATATACATTTGGGATTAAACTTTTAAATTGGATAAAAAAAATTCCGCATTTTCCTTCATTAGAAAATTAATTCTGCTATCAAAAAACAGAAAACGTGGAAAGCTCCATTTCCTCTTTAGCAATTTAATTAACATTTCCCAAGCGAAGAGTTTATTTCTTTAAGGATAATTTCTTCTGCCGCCGAAACTGCTTCCTGTTTCTCTTTTTCCAAAAACCTAAAGCAACTTTGAGATGCGTTGAATTCCAAGTGACACGCCATTTTTTGCCCTCCTCCCTGCAAAATAGTTTCGTTTCGAATCAACGAACGAAAATAAAAGCGATAAATTGTGAAAGGACGAAGCTGCAAGCGGTGCAAAATACCTAAGCTTCCGAAGTGCTGAATTGACACTCAATATGGAAAAAACTAGCTGAGAAAAACAAACTTGTTTCGTTCGGTGCGTACGTGGAGTGGGATTTTAAACGTTGCTTTGCGGAAATCTTCGCACTTCTGACGGTTTACTGACTTGGACAAGAAAAGAAAATTTTCGCGAGAATTTCAATTTAGAGGTTGAGTCACTTTCCCCTTTCTGATTGATTTTTGAGTGGTTTTAGATTATAGCTCGATAATGAATATTCTTAGTACGTTTCATTAGTGTTAGTTTATGAAAAATATAAACCCAATCGAGTTAACCAAGCAGTTTCGACGATATACCTTCCATCGCGTACTAATTAGTACACATCATACTAAAAAATATAGGGATCTGCAGTGTTCCCCACATAGAGGAGAGATAAGGATAGAAAGCGCAAAGGGGTTGCAAACAGGTTCTACGAGTAAAATCAGCTGACGGGCGGAAGGTTCATCGACTCGGAGAACGCTCTCTATGGGATTTAGCATAGGGATTGCAAATTGATACGTTGAAGGCAGCAATTTTAGTGAAACAAATTTTGCATATTGGTTGTGCATGATTGCAAGGAAAGAGGAACTAAAGGATCACCCTACTCATTTCACAGGTATGTTATTATTGACTTATCTGCTTTTTTAGTATTTAAAGCATTCTAAAAAGAGTACCGTTGCATCACATCATAGTATAATCAATGTTTATTCGTTATTGTGAACACTTTTTTGCATTTTTTGATTTCGTGAGAACAATTTGAAGATTTGTAACCTGATAGAAAATGTTTTGGAGCCATTAAAATTATGCATTTTGTGAAAAAATCGAATATCCTACGGTTAAACGCAAAAATGCAGGTTGGCGAATATGGCGTCTTCCGCTAGAGTAAACAAATTTCGCGTATTTAGAAAATTATTGGTAGTTTCTTGTATGCAGATTGTGCAGTTCGTTTATTTAAGATTAATATTATTAATCTCGTGTATTATAAGTGAGTGATAGCTGTTTATTTGAATTTTGATTTGCACAGATTGTTTCATTTTAATTGGAAACAATACACATGCACTTTTGCGTTAAATTTAAAAACGTAAAAACAATTATTTATTAAGGAATTTTTTTATTTTTTAAGAAACGCAGATGGGTTTCATTCGATTACATCAACTTTTTAGAATAGGAACAGTTGGATAACATTTTAGAAATTTCATTAGTTTTGCTTGAATGATCGTTTAAAGTACGAGTATTTGTTTAATTTATATTATCCGTCTAATCTAATTAAAATTTGTGTTACATTGATGCAAAACATGCTTAGAATTATGTACGTATTACTTTCGCAAGGCCCACATCTTGCAAGATATGTTTCCTAGGGCATCTAAATCAAAAATTAATTTTTACTACTTATAATATTATATACTATGTAGTAAATGTAGATTTAGCAAATGTAGGAATAATATCAAAACTTAAATTAATTACATTTCCTAGAAATGTACTTTAAATAGTGTATTTACATTTTTATAAATGTGTTTTAATAACAAACAATATAAACAATATAAAATGAACATAACAATATAAAATGAAGAAATTAGCACTATAAAGGAAAAGAACAGTATACTTACGCATCCATTTTGGCAAATCTTTATCTCTGCTCTATGTGGGGAATACTGCAGGCCTCTTTACAGTGGGGAACCATATAGCAGAGATAAAGATAGAGAGCGCATCCCCATTCAGATCGTCGAAAAAGTTATCCCACGAGTAACTTCACGTTTTAGCCCAAGGTTAAACCAGATTTGGCTTCATATCACCATGTAACGTAAACAATCTTGGCGATACCTTTGCTTGCGTAATGTAAACATATCGGGCTTTCACCTTTTTGAATCAAATAAGCAGAAGATAAACGAATTGTACTGATTTTGTTACAAATAAACAGATAATTTCGACATGAAGTACTCGCTGTACGATTTTGAATCATTATTTAATAAAAGTAATTTCTTAGCATACCAATTTTTGCTACTTTGCTGACTTAAAATGTTTCCAAAGTAACGACAGTTTTTTAAAAAACAGTGACGCAGAGTAGAAAATTCAGTCTAAAATTAATGATTTTAGATCTCTATTTTTTGTGAATATTGAAAAGGTTTTGATTTTAAAACTTGTAATTCGTAGCCCCGATGAAAGCCACCAGAAAGAAAACATAATTAGATTTCGAAACAGATTTTATTTTTCATATATATTTTCGCTGTGAATAAATTTTACGGCTTTTGGACAAGCGTTTTGTCAATATATATACAGGGAGACCACTGATTTATTTTAAAAAGGACTCAGATAAATGACATAAAATAAACAAAAATATTGTATACACTAACAGAAGCACTTAATTTTTATTTGCATATATTACTTAAGAGCAATTCCATGAAACGGGACATGGAATCGAAAATGTTTTCAGAAAATTTTATCTCAGCTTTTCTTTAGTTTTTTCTAGACAGTTTAAAGTAGAGAAGCAAAGAACGGACAGATAAAAATTACAGAAGAAAATTATGACTAAAATATATTCTTAATATGAAAAAATACCAAAGAAAAACCAATGAAAATGCCGCTAGCTGTACAGTAATAAAATTTAAATAAATGAAATACTGATATAATGGAAAGAAAAAATTAATAAATTGATGAAAAATATATTTGATTACACATTTAGTTTACATGAAATATACAAATGAATCAGTGACTTTTAAATAAATTTGATTTTTTTATGCTTCTTAATTTATTTTTTTTTGGAGGTCTTCGTTGTGTAAACTTTATATGATGTAATCTTATTTTTAAATTTTCAAATACTGTTTTTATTAACACAGCTTTGTGATTTTCAATTGCATCTTTTTAGAATGGTCATAAAGTACATAAAAAGTTGACGAATACATGTTTCTCATGGCATGTGTTATCAAAATTTGCATAATATGGCCTTTTCTTAGTTTGTTTTCGAATTGATAAATACGGAATGTTTGTTCTGCCACTTTGCATAAAGAACAACGTCGCTTCCGGGCTTTATCAATCCTCCTTTCTTAATAAAATATTTGAAAATTTTTCATCATAAGTTAGTGCGAAATCACAGGCATCATCAATTGAGGGATTTCTTAATTTTCTGGACTACAAAACCTGCTATATTCGTCTCTAAATCTTCAATGTACATTTAATTTCTTGATTTGGGAAAAATCTATGGGAGTTTACATTTACATTTTCAACAGTTATTATATTAAAAAAAGGGAACATTTGTTAACACTCAAGGTGAAATGGTTAATGGCAGGATTTAATTTTAAAATGTTTGTTTTGTCTAAGGGTAAACAATTAGAATTTATTGATGAAGTTATTTGATGGTGCGATTGTAAACGTATATATGCAGCTGAAAACTGTTTTGCAGTAGGATTATTATTGAAACCGCCTCTACTGCGTATTGCACTAAAAACATCTCCAAATGATCCTGAGAAAATTCATGTCATTACGAATCTCAAAGACTTTTTTCTATTAAAAATTTGTATATCAATTTTATGATTGAAATGCATGTTAAAAATCCCCAAAAAACAGTTTTCCTATTACTTTGTAAAATAAGAGGTCCAATTGAAGATGTTCTCAGATTCTTGATGTACGTTTCTGCATACATAAAACATGTGAAAAATTTTTGCTCATTTAAGGACTGTATAGGTTTAACCTCTTAAAACCTTTCGCTAACAAATTACGGCTGTTCATAATATCAAAAAGATTGTTAAAGCAGTGCATAAATTCAACTGTTGCTTCACAACCTTGGAATTAAGGAAGCTTCACACCATTTGCTAAATACAATAAAGCATCAGCAACACTAGCACTTTAAACTTGGGTAGAACAAAAAATTTAATTTTAATTTTTCCCGGCTCCATTTAATGTGGTGGGTTCGAACTTTTGTGAGTGCTAGATGTTCCTCTTTTTGGAATTTGTGTAATGACACAATATAGTCCCATTTTATTATTCGCCCTTGACCATCAAAAATCAAACCTTAGAGGCCAAAATATTTCGAACCAATTTAATCTTGACATGGATAGAGTAGAATGTGAACATCATTGCCAGATATAGGATGCTTAAATGAAGGAATCAAATTCCAGGCATCAATGTTACCACCCAAATATTGGGCAGTATTTATGTTAGTACTAGGGCCGTCAAATGTTAGCGAAAAAATTTCAACACCCGTTTCATGAACAATTCTTTAACTTTCTAGAATAATATTTGCTCTCTTGATCAGTTAATTCATTAATTAGGAAATATCCAATTGGTACTTTCCAATTACCATTTACACAATTTAGCAGAAACGTATATACTGCAGTTGCAACTGGTAGCTCATCATCAAGGCCTGTTCCAAAATCAACATAACCGATAAATTTATTTTCGTTCCATTCTATGTGTTTTTTAATTGACATTTCGTCAACTATAAGAGTATATATTATGATTTTATTTAGTTTTCTTGCTTCCGAGACTTTCATTTTTAGTGCTGATTATGCAGCATTTATAAATCTCGGAGATCCATCAACAGATTGATACCATTTTCTCAAAGTTGATGGATGTGGCAAGCAGATTTGAAAGTGCTTTGTCACGTAATCGTATGCCATAGCTGAATAAAAATGCAATGTCAATGCAAAGGCTCAGCAGGGTATTCTTGTTTTGATTTGGGCTTCTTTAATCTGCTTATCAGTTGTTCAGCAGGTGTTCCTCGTATTGACACCTAAATAAAATTGTTTAAATTTCTAAATCAGTAAAAATTACTTTCAAATCAAGCATGCAAAAATAAAGAAATACTTCTAAAATGCTTTTGGCTGATTCAGTGATTAATAGCCTATTTTAAATATCCCGTAGAAGGCTTTGCAATGAAGCAACTTTCTTGGTGAGACGTGAATTCTTTACTTTCAATTTTTTAATGGTTGCGGATTTGACAAGCTGTTGGTCATTTGACAACTCCAAAACTCACCGTGCTTTTGATGGGGATTACATATCCTCTTTTTCAAAATCTCCTAAAAAATTTTATATTATATTTTCCTATTTCCTTCACAACTACCTAAATAAATATATCGGGCCTTAACTTTTAATTTCGAAAAACTCAGAGTTTATAAACATGTATTTATTGACAGAATGCATAATTTCTTTGCATTTTATTGGGAAAATTATATAAAATTGTTATAAAAAATATACTAGAATATATAGAAAATTTAGCAAGAGTTTGTTCCTGTATTCACTATCTAAATTAATGGCAATGTAATGTTCATAGAAAACTTTAAATATTGATTCTGTTAAACATGTAGTTATAATTAAGAATAATAAGGATAATATTAAAGGGAAGTGTAAGAATTTGGGCAACAACTTCTCATAATAAATTTCTGACTGGAATTTGTAAAAGGGTTTTTAGTTTTGTCTGACAATGAAGATCGCCCACGAGTAAATATTCAGGACAATGCAACAAGGAAAGTAATGTCCACTCTTCCCACTCCAAATGTTTCAAAAGAATAGCTTCTGAAAAGAAGCGTAGATTGACACTTTTCGAACGTTCAAAGAGTAGAATTCTGTACTCTTATGATGCATTATGCCCACTGGCAGAGTCGGTAACGAAGAAAGGTTTAACCATTGAATAGATGCCACCGAAGTTCCTCTTTCGGAAGCATAGTTTCCTTCAGGGTTTGTCTAAAGCTACAGGTGATACGCCCATGGGGTTTTAGTCCGAATATACAAGTCTTGTAGACAGAAAAAATCTGCAAGGCGTTTAAAGCTACTTTGAGATTTCGTAAAAGATTCGTTCGAAAAGGCACTTGCATCAAATGAATTTAATTTTCCAATTTTTTAACTTTTTTGGAGATAAAGTATATACTTACTTACACGACAATGAATACTTATGTTTTGTATTTAAAATTAGAGTAAAGAATTAATTTAAAAAACTCGTATACTACATGTCAGGAAAATAGTTTTAGCGTCTAATAAATCAGCTATTGTAAAGAAAGCATGCATACTAAGAAATTACTTGCTCAAGTAACTTGTATGTTTTGTCTTGCCCAAGAAACTTCTATGTTTTTTGGGCATACAACCACAGAAAATTAAATTTATAAATTATACAGATAAAATTTATACAAATTCTTTTCAAATTTAGTGGTTTAGCTTTAAATTTAGTACACACACATTTTATTTTTAATGATTTATACTGAAGTAAAACTTACTTGCAACAAGACTTAGGTAGGTTCATTTGGATCGGTTAAACATTTTTCTGGTTTTCGCTTTATAGTTTTGCTCAACAAGTGGTCGAGAAAATCGAATTTTGTGGGTAAGACATTTGATTTCAACCAGGTGCCTCCAAATTTTTCTTTGTCAAAGCATTCCGGTTTGAAATGTTTTGAACAACTCTTGCTTGAATTCGTTGCTTTAAAATTTTCTCGGCGCAAGGACTTTTCCCATTCCTTTCTCCTTTTTTCATCACGTGGAAAACTAAGAAAGAAGTTTAGAATAAAAATACAAAGCCTGTTTATGTATTGAAATTTAATAATTCAGTTTAAAAAATACATTTGCCAAAATGGATGATTAAATATACTGTTCTTTTCCTTAATCGTGCTCATTTCTTCATTTTATATTGTTATTAAAACACATTTAAAAATGTATATACACTATTTAAAGTGTATTTCTAGAAAATGTAATTAATTTAAATTTTGATATTATTCCTACATTTACTACATAGTATGTAATATTATAAGTAGTAAAAATTAATTTTTGATTTCGATGTCCTAGGAAACATTTCTTGCAAGATGTGGGCCTAGCGAAAGTAATGCGTACATCATTCTCTTGGCACGTTTTGTATTAATGTAACACAAATTTTAATTAGATTAGACGGCTAATATAAATTAAACAAATACTCGTACTTTAAACAATCATTCAAGCAAAACTAATGAAATTTCTAAAAAGTTATCCAGCAGTTCCTATTCTAAAAAGTTGATGCACTCGAATGAAACCATCTGCGTTACTTAAAAAATAAAAAATTCCTTAAGAAATAATTGTTTTTACGTTTTTAAATTTAACGCAAAAGTACATGTGTATTGTTTCCAATTAAAATGAAACAATCTGTGCAAATCACAAAATTCAAATAAATAGCTATACTCTCTTGTAATATATTAACAATATTAATCTTAAATAAACGAACTGCACAATCTGCATACAAGAAACTACCAACAATTTTCTAAACACTTGATATTTGTTTTCTCTAGCCGAAGACGCCATATTCACCAACCTGCATTTTTGCGTTTAATCGCAAAACATTCGATTTTTTCGCAAAATGCATAATTGTAATAGCTCCAAAATATTTTCGATCAGGTTACAAATATTCAAATTGTTCAAAATATTCAAAGAGCACATAAGTAAATAATAACATACCTGTGATCCTTTAGTTCCTCTTTCCTTGCAATTATATGCACAACAATATGCAACCATTTTTTTTTCACAAAAATTTCTGCCTTCAACGTGTCAATTTGCCATCCCTATGCTAAATCCCATAGAGTTCTCCGAGTCGAAGAACCTTCCGCACGTCAGCTGATTTTACTCGTAGAACCTGTTTGCAACCCCTATGCGCTCTCTATCCTTATCTCTCCTCTATGGTTCCTGGGTGTAAGGGGGCCTGCAGTGTTTCCCACTATAAGGGGAAGTAGTGTTCCCCACTATAAGGGGAAATAGTGTTCTTCACTATAGGGGAAGTAGTGTTCCTCACTATAAGGTTGATGGTTGGTTGATTTTGGAGTTTTATGACGCAAGGGCCATATTTTGGTCATCCCACTATAAGGCGCTGCGACATCTTAGCACCCAAGAGTCTAGGATGGCGGGCTGCAGAGCCGGAAGTTTCCTGTTAAGAGTCCTTGACTACTGCGCTTGCGCATGCGAAGAGGATGAAAAACAGTTAGCTCACGGACTCCGTCTAGTTGAGACGTCTTCGTAGCAATTCGGGAAAATTAAATATGAAATTAAGCATTTTGTTTCGCGCGACCATTGTCAACCCATGTTTTGTCTGTTTAAAAATAAATGTAATTTTTTAATGTCCAAAAAGAGTTTGGATTAATTCGTCACAGGGCCTGCAGTGTTCCCCACTGTAAGGGGGAATACTGCTCCCCACTATAAGGGGGAATACTGTTCCCCACTATAAGGGGGAATAGTGTTCCCACTATAAGGGGAAGTATAGTTCCCCGCTATAAGGGGGAAGTAGAGTTCCCCTCTATAAGGGGAAGTAGTGTTCCCCGCTATAAAGGGAAGTAGTGTTCCCCGCTATAAGGGGAAGTAGTGTTCACCACTATAGGGGCGTAGTGTTCTCTACTATAGGGGTTTCTACTAGAATGTAGTCTTTAGCACTGTAGCGCATAGTGTTTTGCATTGTAGAATGTAATACTGTGTACTATAAGGCGATTTTTGTGCCCTCTTCCCTGCCAAATAGATTCGTTTCGAATCAGCGAACGAAAATAAGAGCGATGAATTGTGAAAGTGGACGAAGCTGCAAGGGGTGCGAAATACCTAAGCTTCCGAAGTTCTGAATGGACACTCAATATGAAAAATCTAGCGGAGAAAAAGAAACATGTTTCGTTCGGTGCGTATGTGGCGTGGGATTTTAATCGTTACTCTTTGGAAATCTTCACACTTCTGACATTTTACTGACTTGTACAAGAAAAGCAAATTTGTGCAAAAATTTCAATCTAGTGGTTGAATCTTTTTCCTTTCTGATTGATTACTGAGTGGTTCATAAATGTGTGTGTTCTTTCTTTTGATTAGTATTAGTTTATCAAACGTAAATTCTACTTAGTTAACCCTCGAAGTTGTTTCGACGTATCTTGTCAATCAAGATCTGACCAATTTTTCTAATGACGAGATACCTCATCGTCAAGATGCTACCATTTTTTATGCCGAAATCAAGATAGTCAGCTTCTTTTCTAATGATCGTGTTTTCTTCTAACGGGATTCTTCGTCCAAAAAGATCTGACCAATTTTTCTAATGACGAGATAGATATCTCATCGTCAAGATGCTACCATTTTTTATGCCGAAATCAAGATAGTCTGCTTCTTTTCTAATGATTGTGTTTTCTTCTAACGGGATTCTTCGTCCAACAAGATCTGGTCAGTTTTTCTAATGACGAGATATCTCATCGTCAAGATGCTACCATTTTTTATGCCGAAATCAAGTTAGTCAGCTTCTTTTCTAATGATTGTGTTTTCTTCTAACGGGATTCTTCGTCCAACAAGATCTGGTCAATTTTTCTAATGACGAGATATCTCATCGTCAAGATGCTACCATTTTTTATGCCGACATCAAGATAGTCAGCTTCTTTTCTAATGATCGTGTTTTCTTCTAACGGGATTCTTCGTCCAACAAGATCTGGTCAGTTTTGTCAATGACGAGACACCTCGTCGAGACAACCCCAAGATAGTTAAAGATTTTAATACGTTTTATTCACTACCAAACTGAGTTTGGTAATATTTTAAATACAACTAAATTGTTTTGTAAAAACAGAAGCAGTCAAACACAAGAGCTTCAAAAATAGTTAGAAAAGATGACTAACCCTCCAGGTGGTTTCGACGAGATATCTCGTTCATCAACATTTGGTCAATTTTGCTAATAACACGATATTCCGTCATCGAGATATTACTGATATTTTGATGATGACGATATCAAGATATGTTCAGATTTCTTTTAATGACGAGATATCTTGTCCACCAAGATCTGTTCAGTCTTTCTAATGACGCGATACCTCGTCAAGACAACCACTAGGAGGGTTAAAAAAGGTCCATTGCCACACATTTCGTTTAAGCAAAACGTCCACCAACAGCAGATCGGTTGCTTTTTAAGTTTTATAGTGCCAGGACATTATTTGGCCAAGTTGCGCTCGACAAGACAAGTCAAGTAAAAATTGTCGTGAAAGGCCAAACAAGGAAGGATTGGGGAACTCCCTTCCACACCGTGTACGAGGAAAATGATGCAATATCTGTGTGCAGCCGTGATTGACGCAGTCTATCTCGGCAACCGCGAACGCTACACGATTGTATATGGAGTATCGTTTTAAAGTTCTTGACAAGATCTAATAAAATATATGAAGAATATTTTGCATTAGTTTGAACTGAACATTTTAAAAATTGATTTATGAATCAGTGAACAAGTTTGATGGTTGGTTGGTTGGTTGATTTAGGTATAATGTCACAAGGTTCAAAAGTGAACAAGCTGCGCCAAACACATGACAACGTAACCCAATACGAGAAAAAAATTTAAGGTTCTCTCTCTCTCTCTCATTTGTCCAACCAATAATGAAAAGTAAAATAAAAAATATAGCATTTGAAGTAATTGAATTTAAAAATAAATATTCAAACGCACGATCAAATAGTGAAATATAATATTATCGTCATCGCAGTTAAAAGTTGTGATGAACTTTAAGAAACGAGAGGTAAAAACATTAGATGTAATTTAAAAATTTTATGTTTCGTAAAATGTGAACATGTTTGAAAAACCCGCGATTGGTCTGAAAAAATATGAGCAGCACATCACGACTACGTGGTGCGATTTTAAAGCTCTTGATCTATTCAAGTACAGAGACATTTCGCAGTGGTTTAAACTGGACATGTAACAATTTGAAACAATATTCCACTAGCTCATTTCAAATTCCCGATCTGCGAGTTGTAGAAACTGACGGCTCTCTCTCTCTCCCTCTCTCTCCGCCCCTCTCTCTCCCATCCCTCTCTCCCTTCTCTCCCCTCTCTGTCTCTCCCCTCTCTGTCTCTCCTCTCTCTGTCTCTCCTCTCTCTCCTCTCTGTATCTCCCCCTCTCTTTCCCCCTCCCTCAGTCAGTCAAAACTGAGCTCATCTGTTTAATGCATTTTCGTTTAAGGCTGTTTTGTGTTCTGTTTGTATATTTTTCCAGATTCTGTGAGTTTATGATAGCTCAGTGGTTTCGCCCACTTCGTTAGCAACTTGTGAGTAGTACGAAGTGCATGTTTGATTCCTACCTGGGTGTTTCTCTCTTCTGTGTCAGTAAAACTTTCAAACTTTCCTTGTGTGTCCATTTACTTGGCGCATTTTGGTATGAGGCACAAATATGGCACCTTGCCCAAATAAAACCAAGACAATCCAGTTCGCAGTTATCCATGGTGGCCATAATCCACGTCACCTGGAATAATCAAGGTAAGTAGTTGCATTAACGTCGCTCTATAGCAACACAACGGATTATTGGCGACGGTCCGAGATCAATCCCGAAGGGAAGGAATCGGGGACGAACCCTCATAATTTTGAACCACAGTCAGATAACCGAGATCAATACCTGAGTTAGTACCTCACTCTCCAAATTTCCATACGTGAGGACATTTGATGCCACAAGTTTAATTTGCACCAACCTATACGTATACGACGGTCTATGATTGGATTAGCAAAAATGAATTTGTTGCTATTGGCAAGCAAGAATTTGTCAAATTCGCAATCCTTCAGTTGCTATTCCGCTAGTCTATCAACTGGGCAGCCACCAGTCTCTTAAAAATCAAGTTTATACTCTAATATTTTCTTTGATTATCTTCGTAGTATTATTTCCTTAACTTGCCTCCCACTCGGCTATTGTTTCAGAATATCTTTTCTTAACTTCAAGATAGATCTACACACAGTGCAATTATTTCAATTCATGGCACCATTAAGTATAAATAAAAACAAAATTAACCTCTCAGAACAAAGCGATATACTCTTCATAATTGAATTTTCCGAGCCCCATACTGCTTCCCATCTTTACGGCCTCTCACACTGGAAGGAGTCCCAAGATTTATTCCATTGTACTCGGCTGAATTTATAAATCTTTTTCTAAAGTAATCTTACTCCTTGAAAAATACTTGATTAAACATTTGTGATTCGAAGGTTTAAGATGGGTGACCTGGAGTTTCGCCAGGTCTTTGTAAGATTGCAATATATTAGTGAGAGTAAACAGTTTTTAAACGGAAGCATTTGGCTCTACTCCAACTCGATATTTCCTTTTTACGATCCCGTTTGACTCGGGATTCATTGAAAAGTAATATAAAAGTATACAACACTAATTTGTTTCTAAAGCAAGGAAACAGCATTTTTCATAAGTAAAGGTTGTTCTTGCAAGGTGACCTCGGATGACTGAGTATGACTTTAATAAAAAAACGGTGTCTTTTATAGTTGGGGGATGGCAGGACATCGATTACGGTTGTAGCGTAAACTGAGAAGAACAGTGATTTTTAATCTTCAGATGTTATAAATAAAGATTAGACCCATTTCTAAAAGAACTGGTTTTTCTTCAGAATCGTACTCCCTTACTGTATGACACTGTATAATTTATGTTAGCTATTTTAAACATATCACTTTCTTGCGTAATAGTCAACTCCCGATTAACCACAGTAGTTCGCGGTGAACGTTATGTGGATAGTTCTAATGTTATAAAGAAAGGGGAAATAGTCTACAAAATGCAAGCAGAATAATGCAAAGGGGGCGTATAGTGCACTCTACTACAGGGGGCGTATAGTGCACTCTACTACAGGGGGCGTATAGTGCACTCTACTACAGGGGGCGTATAGTGCACTCTACTATAGGGGGCGTGTAGTGCACTCTACTACAGAGGACGTAGTGTTTTCTACTACAGGAGAGTATAGTATTTGCATTACAAGGTATAGTGTTTGCACTACAAGGTATGATGCAAAAGGCACTATAAGGTATAGTGTTTAGTACTGTTATGCGTAGTGCTTTGCTATACTATTTGTAGTGTCTTCTACTATAATGTAGTTTTTTTTGCACTGTAGCATAGTGTTTTGTATTGAAGCGTGTACAATGTTTAGTACTGTATCACGTAGTGCTTCGATTTACTATTGTAGTGCTGTGTACTCTAATGTAATTTTGTACTGTAGCTTTTTGTTAAGTACGATTGTGTAGTGCTTTGTACTATACATCAGCAAAATATATCGCCTTTGTCAGATAGATTTCCTACCCTGAGTTCGATGTCTTCTGTATCTCATTGGTTTGTGATATCTCAATACACACCCCTAAAACCAAACCTTCCCTCTTTACGCATGCCTCCCATAGATGCTAGCCATAGCTTATATGCGCTGTTGGTATGTGTGGGTGATCTATCATACTTCATTCAAACGCCTTACCCAAGACCAACTTCTGGCTTAAACCCTCTGATCGCCACGAGATTTCTGATTTGTGTAGTATTGCTTCTAACCCACAAATCACTTAATGACTCCTCTTTTAATCAATAAATAACCATATTTATTGGTTGAAGGATGCGGTAGCCCAGTTGGTAGTCTCCTGCTCTTTGTAATTGATCAGGACCGTCACCAATATCCCATTGTGTTGCTTCAATCCTACGTTAATTCAACTACTTACCCATACTAACCCAGTTGCTAGAGTAGTGGATTGGATTAGATGTTGGGGTTTTATGGCGCAAGATCCGAAAGGCTAGAGTAGCGGATTAGAAAAGGTAGGGTTGCGTGTCCAAAACTGTCCAGCCATAGACCGTCGTGTACGTGGGGGTGATTCGCGTTAAATCTGTTATGGACTCACATGTCTTCATGTTGGCGGGTAGGTATAGGTTTACTTTAATTAACGTCACACTGGAGCAACACTACGTCATGTTGGCGGAATGTGGTAATTTGGCGTAGGTGACCTAGACACCACTTAAACCTGATTCATGTTGGGAGGTAAGTGGTCACCTGCGGTGACCATGTGGTAATTTGGAGGGTAGGGTGCCAGCTCAGGTGTCAACATCTTCACCTGACCGTGGTTCAGATATCCGAGGCGTTTTTCACGAAGCTTTCCCTTCGGGATGGATCTCAGATTCTATACAAACAGATGTATATTGAATTTTTATTGGACAAGGGCCATATTTATCAATGCTACGCCAAACGCAAATACAAACGTCAAGTAATGGAAATACACATACAGAATTTTATTGGGGCAGAAGGGTTGAATAGAACCTGCACCGCCTACAACTCACAGGTTGCTAGCGCGGTGGGCAAATCCACTGAACTGTGACACGGTGGTCTCTTATACATGCAGAAGTTTTGCCTTTTCAGAGAACTCTTGACGGTGTCTTGAGCTTAAGAGAAACGTGGCCAAATATGGAATCTCGCTATAAAACCCCAACCAACCCAATCGAGGCTATTGCTCATGGTAGGTAGCTTCTTAACGTTGCACTGGAGCAACAGAACGGGCTATTGGCGACGGTCAGGGATCAATTCCGAAAGGTTAGTTATTGGGTGGAACACAATGAAAAGTTTATTGAGAGAAAAATAGGGTACACCGAATGTAGCTAAAGGAATCGAACCTGCACCGTCTACAACTCAAAGGCTGCTACCCACTGAGCCACCATTTTTAGAAAGGTAAGTAGATTATTAACTTCACACTGGAGAAACACAACGGACTATTGGTGACGGTCCGGGATCAAACCCGAAGGGGGGGTATTACTATTAACGTCACACTAGAGCAACACAACGGGCTATTGGTGACGGTCCGGGATCAATCCCAAAGGGAAAGATCCGACGACAACACCACGTAATTTTGAACCACGGTCAGATGACGAGGCAACACCTGAGCTGGCACCCCACTCTCCAAACTTCCACACCACGCCAACGTGAGGACATTGAGGCCACGACAGATTTAACGTGCACCAGCCCCCTTTGTACACGACGGTGTTTGGCTGGATTCGAACTCGCAACCCTTCGGTTGCTAGTCCGTTACTCTTCCAACCGGGCCACCGCGGCCCTCAAACCCGAAGGGAACGATCGGAAAACAATGGCTTGAAATTTTGAACCACTGTCAGATAACTAAAACATCTGAACTGGCACCTACTCTCCAAACTTCCACATCACTCCAAGGTGAGTCGACAAGATTTAACGTGCTCTAATCTCCAGCGTACACGTCGGTCTTTGGTAAGCTCGAGTTTCGAACTCGCAACCCTCCGGTTGCCAATCCGTTACTCTTCAACTGGGTGGCTTTTACTCCTGATATAAGAATAGTACTGTATTTTGCTATCCCAATCATAACTACTTTGTTCGGGTAGTTAAATGATTAATTGAATTAAGTCGACTCCATAAAGTCTTAAAGATAAAACGCACTGAAAAATAATTCATCACCTTCTGTATGAATTATTCAATTCAGTCTCCAAACAGCCTGTCATCGTTGTGAATATTATTAGCATAAGCACATATTTTCCGTGTAATGCTAAAGTTGATGGTTATTTTAAACTACCATAAAAATGTTCTTGTTAAGATGGGACTTGGACGCAAACGTAACTTTTTTTTCTTAGATTTGCATATTTGGAGTAAAGCCAATCATGTTACCTCGTTTCAATACGTTTATATTCTGTACCATGACCGTATTAAGTTTCGGACAAAAATCTAAATACCAACTCTAAGAATTCATTTCGTATGGTAACTTTTGAAAATAAGTTATACACTAATTGCGCGTGAAAATTACGCTCTGAATTGTATATGTTTTCAATGTAAACAAACCAGACGGAAAAAGATTTTACTTCTGTACTCAAATTCTCTTGCATAATGCATATCGCAGTTATGTCAAAATGTAATGTATCCTCGTTATAGTAGTAGTTAATCGGTAGGTGTTTCAATTAACGTCACACTGGAGCAACACGATGGGCTATTACCGACAGTACTGGATCAAACGCAAAGGGAAACATCCGAGGAACACCTCGTATTTTTGAATCAGTCATGACGAGTTCAATATCAGAGCTGGCACCCTCTCCAAACTTTCACACCACCCAAATGTGAGGACATTTGAGGCCATGAAAGTATTTAGTGTGCACCAGCCCCCCCCCCCCGTTTAGTTGGATCTTGTTTTGAACTTTCTCACCCCTTCAGTTGCTAATCCGCTACTCTTCACAACGGGCTACCGTGGCCCTGTTAATCAAATTGGAGTTGACCAATCAACTATCATACATGTCAAGACTGAAACGTTTCGCCTTTCCCCATTCGTCTTAGAATACTCAATCATATTCGCATTCCGAGAGCGATCTGCTAATTAGTTGGAGCTCCATGCGTTCTCGTCACTATGTTCTGATTGGTTGGAGTTCCGTGCGTTCTGGTCGCGATGGAAACGCTCAAAGCAGAGCGGGAAAATAATTCATTCTAACTTGAGAACATGGGAATTTTCGTATGTAGTTTGCAGCGAGAGTGAAATGGCGCAAGACCTGTGTGGCTGATCGTGCATCTTAAGAACGGGAGACCTTAATGACTCCATATTAATTCTCTGTGGATAAAATTGTTACTTCTTCTGAATGTAGACTCCTGAACATCAATGTTAAATATTTTCATAATAAATGTTCTGTGTTAGTAAAAAGTGGAACTATTCCTGTCAATCAACTGTTCCTGTTCTATCCCACTTCTGACATACATAATATTCAGAATTCAATCTCTAAAATTTTTATTGGCACCGTGCTGAAATCGTATTAAAAAATAAGCCAATGACGTCACTTACGGAATACCCACGAGTAGGTAGGTAGTTGAATTTAAGTCATACTGGGAGAGCAACGTAACAGGCTATTGGCGACGGTCCTGGATCAATCCCGAAGGGAAAAATCCGAGGATAATACCTCGCAATTTTGAACCACTGTCAGATGACAAAGTCAACACCCGAGTTGGCATCCCCTCTCCATACTTCCACACCACGGCAACACGTCGCTTCATGAGAGCATTTGCTCAGCAGACGTAAAATATTCGCAAACTCGTCTGGTTTTATACACTGAAAATCCCTCTCGTATTTTTCAATAAAAACTTTCTCAGCTTACAAGATCCAGACAGGCGATATCATACTTGCACAATATAAATTTAACCCTCCTGATGATTGCCTCGGCGAGGTATCTCATCATTACCCAAATCATCAGATTTTGATGGAACGAGATATCCTGTCATTAGCAAAACCAAAAGCATATCTTGATGGAAGAGGTATCTCGTCATTAGCAAAACCAAAAGCAGATCTTGATGGAACAGGTATCTCGTCATTAGCAAAACAAAAGCAGATCTTGATGGGCGAGGTATCTCGTCATTAGTAAAACAAAAGCAGATCTTGATGGGCGTGGTATCTCGTCATTAGCAAAATCAACAGCAGATCTTGATGGGAGTGGTATCTCGTCATTAGCAAAATCAATAGCCGATCTTGATGGAAGAAATATCTCGTCATTAGCAAAACAAAAGCAGATCTTGATGGAAGAGGTATCTCGTCATTAGTAAAACAAAAGCAGATCTTGATGGGCGAGGTACCTCGTCATTAGCAAAACCAACAGCAGATCTTGATGGAAGAGGTATCTCGTCATTAGCAAAACAAAAGCAGATCTTGATGGAAGAGGTATCTCGTCATTAGCAAAGCCAATACCAGATCTTGATGGGCGATATATCTCGCCAGTAGTATACGGTGCCTATACGGGACGGAAGTGACGTCACACCACGTGACCGGAAGTGGGTGGGGCCAAGTGACGTCACACCACGTGAGCGTGTCTGAATGACGTGACGTATCGTTTGTTTACATTTTGGACTTGGAATTTTTTTTTGTCATCGACTTCGTGCAGGCGTTGAGTTGTTTCAAGATGGCGTCGTTTTGTTGGAGTTGTGTTGCCATGGTGATGAATCACTCGTAGTGCCATCTGGTGGAGAAATTCGAAACCCTATTATTTTTAATTAAAAAGGAATTTCTTGGATTCGAACCGAGGACCATAGGATCCGAAGTCAAGTGCGCTATCCGTTAGGCCATAAGAGAGTTAACTATGGGTGGTGAATTAATGTAGTGTTGGATTTCTTTTTTCTCTTTTGGACTTGTATTTTTTCTTAGTATTAGGAATGGGTTATTTTTAGAAAATGGTTTGAATAATTGCATAGAGGTTTTAATAAATGCTTTTTCAAAATGACTTATGGCGCCATCTGGTGATTTTAAAAGTAATTAATCTAAGGAACGAATTGATTTCTTAATGTTTTTACTTTATTCATGACCGGTGACGTCAGTGTGTTTACGTTTGGGACTTGGATTTTTTTTCCTTCTGAGATTTCGATGTGACGTCACGATTATGTCCATCGAGCAAGTCTGAACTTGAAAAAAAGTCTACTCACAATTCTTTATGTTATGAGTATGGTAAATTGTTTACAGATCGTGAAGACTGGGCATACTTCCGTCGATTGGAAAACGAATTAACGTATTAAAAATAGACGAAATTTAGAAATTTTAGGTCAAAAATATACTGTGCCTTGTCAACTTGTAGCATACGAAGACGAAGGAATAAGCTATACTTTTAGAGGGTCTTCTATTGCAGCCAAGCCTTGATCTCCTTAAGTATTGGAAATAAAGGGAGAAATGGAGCGAATAATTGGTGCAAGATTTAATTTTGAGTTGGTGAACCGTTATAAAGATGGTAAGGACTGCATAGTTGCCCATAAAAACAACTAGAAGGACTTGGAACTTTATGCACCCATAGCGTCTGTTTCATTTGGGCAGAAAAGACAATTTGTGTTTTCTAACTACAATTGTTTAAAAATTGTTCTGGAAAATGGAAGTTTGCTTGGGATGAAGTATCCAACAAACCAATTTTGGTTTCACAAGTTTCGTAAAATTCTAGCGTAAATAAGCAATAATCCACTTATGTGCCCGCGAACTGGAACACATATACTGTATTTTGGATTGTTTGTTTTTTATTACATAGTTTTATAAATTGTCTTAAAATGCAAGATCTGAAATGAAATTTTTCTATGCTATAAAGATTTATGGTTTTTTTTTAAGTTAGATGTTTTTACTCAAAAATTAATTATACATTAGATGCTATAAGACCTATTTTATAACAGAAATTTTGTTTTAAATAATATACACTTAAGTAAGAGTAAAATTTTTGAAACTTTATAAGACCCATACTATGAATACGTTTTCTTGTACATTTGAAGAAGTTTTAGTATAAAAACCATTTATCCTATAAATCTAAATTAAATGTTATTTTTTAAATTCTCTTTCCTTGCATATTATTTTTTTACTTTGAATAAATCTTCATAAATTTTAGTGATTTAATTTATATTATATAGATTTACAAACCTGTTTTTGGATGAAATATAAGGATTTTATATTTTAAAAGTTAATGTTTTTACTCAAAAATTAATTATATATTAAATACTATTACACATATTTTTAATGTTGAAGATTTTAGAAAACATTTTACAATTGAAACATATGCATTACATATTATGACAAACACTTAAATGGAGATCCATAAGGGAATATTGGAAATCTTTTTAATGCTTACACCTTTCTATTTTAAATAAACTTTTGCTTGTCTTACCACATACACTGTATTTTGGATTATTTGCTTTTTATTACCCATGGTCTTATAAATTTTCTTTTAAAATACAAGATCTGAAATGAAATTTTCCTTGATTTTAAGATTTATGTTTTACTCAAAAATTAATTATACATTAGATGCTATAGCACATATTTTATTACAGAATTTTTTAATATTATACACTTAAGTGAGCGTAAAATTTTTGAAACTTTACAAGACCCATATTATGAACATGTTTCCTTACACATTTGAAGTAGTGAAAAATAGTATTAAAACCCTTTATCCTGTAAAATCTAAATTAAATATTATTTTTAATTAATCTTTCCTTGCATATTATTGTTTACTTTAAATACATTTTCATTAATTTTAGTGATTTTATTTATATTATAAAGATTTACAAACTGTTTTTAACGAAATTTTCTTTGATATAAGGATTTTATATTTTAAAAAGTTAGATGTTTTTTACACAAAAATTAATTATATATCAAATACTATTGCACGTATTATAACATTGAAGATTTTTAGAAAACGTTTAACAATTGAGAAATATATACTTTAAATATTATTACAAACATTTAAATGCAATTTGCTTTTTATTTTTAATGTTACAATTGAGACATTTTTAAAAGTTTGGTTCTTAAAGTGTGTGTTTTATGCATAGTAAAAAAATTATTATAACAAACCTGTAAGAGTAAAAAGAATTTTATGCATTAATTTCAAACTTTACAAGAACCATACCATGTTTCCGTGCACATTTGAAGTAGTGAAATATAGAATTAAAAACCATTTGTCCTTTGGATTTTCTTCCTCACCATGTTCAGTATATCACTTGAAATTGCATCTACTGCATGTACTAATAAATAGACAGTTTAGTAACAAATGTACGTTTTAATTTTGTGCAAAATATTGGTTCGGCACATAGGACACGTTGAAAGACTCTTCGTACATCTCATGCATGTCACCAAATGACCGCAAGGCTGTAAAGTAGCATTCATTTTCCAATTCCTTGCAAATTTTTCAAAGTCGTTCGTCCTTGTCGTTGTATAAGGGGTAAAGCTATACATCGGGTTTTTTATAAAATCATTGGTATTATTGTTGTTGATTTCATCCAGCACCTGTACAATTTCATCTATGGGCTACCAAACATTTTGGATAAAACTTTGTGTTTGTGTCTCACTACATCTTCTTTTTACCAATTTTCAAGCCCTTCGCCACACCAATAACACCTGATCACGTCCAAGACACCAGTATAATACAATCCGTTTTCGGCTAGGTCTCTAAGGTCAACGTCTGTGCGTTGGCCAATCTCTAAACGTAGATAGGCGCATAGACATGCTTGGAACTTTTGGCTTCAAATTTGCATAATGGTTATTCATTTTCCTTAAAACTATATTATGCTCTATTACTCTTAAGTGTAAAATTATAGTGCAGATTGAGTTAAATCCCATGAAAAAAGGTTCTTCTCTTAATCAATTTTTAAAAATCTGATACTTGTCAAAGATACTAGTTTCCTTTTAACAAGGGCAGACTTGTGTGTGCCCACAAATAAATAATTCAATTCGTTGATGTAATTTTAGAAAAAAAAATAAAACTGCAGAATCAAGAGAATTCAGTATACTTTAAAGTTCTCGTTTTAAAGAAAGTGAAAATGCGTTTCTCTTATAAATTATATTTGGTTATATTTTTTTCTTGCTCAAGTTTAGTCGTAGAATTGAATTGCATTCAGCGCATAAACGTGGTAGAGTAAAAAAAATCAAACGCACATTTAAGTATATCCTTTCGTTAAAATCTTCTTGTATTATAACACAAAATTTTATTTCGCGCATTATCACAAACACCATGTTTTCTGAGTATGTACATTCTTTACTTAGTCTTATCTTTTGTGAGTAACTATGGAACGCAAAAGATAAATTTTAACTTTACTGATTAGTATGATTAGTAAGTGTATGGTGTTATATAGTCCAGTTCTTCGTGTCCTCCAGTTTACAATTATTTTTCCAAGAACAGCTAACGCTTTTCAATAGCAATGCTTAATATTTGTGAAATTGTGGATTTTGATGGATTTCAGACTCAAGAAAGTTTTCTTAGTACGTAAATATGCATACATCGCTGTAAAAAAATCGCAAGTAGCTTCAAGTATTCGTTTTAACATCGTCTGAGCATAAACTTAGTGCCAAAGATCGTACAACTGTGTGATATGTTAAAAATTACGTATGTACTCTTCATTTCTGTCTCATGACATAGCAAATTGTGCTCCCTTAGAAAGTTTAGACTCTAAGCTTTTTAGAATTGTACGATCAGACCAAGAGGGCCACTCAGTACCTAGTTGCTTACAAAGGTGGTCATATGGAAAAGAAACGCTTAGATGTATTACTTCCGAATATCAACTTGATTTCCAAAAACTATCATGTGGTCATCACAAAAATAATTTGCATTGCCCCAAAGCTGAGGTGGCGGCATCGAATAATTGGCTTGTCGGAAATATGCGTCTGTGCAAGTATGTAAAACACTAAAGTTATTTTTTTACACTACAATGTATTACTTGTGTAAAATATATGAACTATGTTTTTTTCTATAAAAAGTGTTTCCATTAACTTTGTTTCCATGTGGCTTCCTTCAATCTGTTTAAGAATTGTCTGTGCTGGTTTTTGCAGAGATTGTTTTAAGAATACATAAAATTCAGATTTAATCCATTATTTTAATAATATTTGTTCATTCTAAAATTCACATTAATACTTAAAATTTTCAGTTATTATTTAATTTTACTCATGGGTAAAACTATCAGCGGTGTGAGTAAATATTTAGATTATGCATTAAATATCAAGAAAAGGGCAAAAGTTAATTTGCTTAGCAGCACAGATGTGCACACATTATTTTCAAAAACAGAAAAACCACTTACTATCAATTTAACATAGCAATGTAGAACACTTAAAATTAAGAAAACAGTACCAAAGTATCTTGTAAAATACTTCATAGCTTCGTACAGTATTGGTATTTTGCTGTGCAATTTAATTGTACGATGTGCATAAGGTTTTCAAATAAATAAAAGGAAGTTCATATTTAGTAAAATGTGTGGTTTGAAAAAGCATTAAAGAAAAAGAACTTTTAATTTAGAACTTCAAGGACAAATGGTTTTTAATTCAATATTTCACTACTTCAAATGTGCACGGAAACATGGTATGGGTCTTGTAAAGTTTGAAATTAATGCATAAAATTCTTTTTACTCTTACAGGTTTGTTATAATAATTTTTTTACTATGCATAAAACACACAATTTAAGAACCAAACTTTTAAAAATGTCTCAATTGTAACATTAAAAATAAAAAGCAAATTGCATTTAAATGTTTGTAATAATATTTAAAGTATATATTTCTCAATTGTTAAACGTTTTCTAAAAATCTTCAATGTTATAATACGTGCAATAGTATTTGATATATAATTAATTTTTGTGTAAAAAACATCTAACTTTTTAAAATATAAAATCCTTATATCAAAGAAAATTTCGTTAAAAACAGTTTGTAAATCTTTATAATATAAATAAAATCACTAAAATTAATGAAAATGTATTTAAAGTAAACAATAATATGCAAGGAAAGATTAATTAAAAATAATATTTAATTTAGATTTTACAGGATAAAGGGTTTTAATACTATTTTTCACTACTTCAAATGTGTAAGGAAACATGTTCATAATATGGGTCTTGTAAAGTTTCAAAAATTTTACGCTCACTTAAGTGTATAATATTAAAAAATTCTGTAATAAAATATGTGCTATAGCATCTAATGTATAATTAATTTTTGAGTAAAACATAAATCTTAAAATCAAGGAAAATTTCATTTCAGATCTTGTATTTTAAAAGAAAATTTATAAGACCATGGGTAATAAAAAGCAAATAATCCAAAATACAGTGTATGTGGTAAGACAAGCAAAAGTTTATTTAAAATAGAAAGGTGTAAGCATTAAAAAGATTTCCAATATTCCCTTATGGATCTCCATTTAAGTGTTTGTCATAATATGTAATGCATATGTTTCAATTGTAAAATGTTTTCTAAAATCTTCAACATTAAAAATATGTGTAATAGTATTTAATATATAATTAATTTTTGAGTAAAAACATTAACTTTTAAAATATAAAATCCTTATATTTCATCCAAAAACAGGTTTGTAAATCTATATAATATAAATTAAATCACTAAAATTTATGAAGATTTATTCAAAGTAAAAAAATAATATGCAAGGAAAGAGAATTTAAAAAATAACATTTAATTTAGATTTATAGGATAAATGGTTTTTATACTAAAACTTCTTCAAATGTACAAGAAAACGTATTCATAGTATGGGTCTTATAAAGTTTCAAAAATTTTACTCTTACTTAAGTGTATATTATTTAAAACAAAATTTCTGTTATAAAATAGGTCTTATAGCATCTAATGTATAATTAATTTTTGAGTAAAAACATCTAACTTAAAAAAAAACCATAAATCTTTATAGCATAGAAAAATTTCATTTCAGATCTTGCATTTTAAGACAATTTATAAAACTATGTAATAAAAAACAAACAATCCAAAATACAGTATATGTGTTCCAGTTCGCGGGCACATAAGTGGATTATTGCTTATTTACGCTAGAATTTTACGAAACTTGTGAAACCAAAATTGGTTTGTTGGATACTTCATCCCAAGCAAACTTCCATTTTCCAGAACAATTTTTAAACAATTGTAGTTAGAAAACACAAATTGTCTTTTCTGCCCAAATGAAACAGACGCTATGGGTGCATAAAGTTCCAAGTCCTTCTAGTTGTTTTTATGGGCAACTATGCAGTCCTTACCATCTTTATAACGGTTCACCAACTCAAAATTAAATCTTGCACCAATTATTCGCTCCATTTCTCCCTTTATTTCCAATACTTAAGGAGATCAAGGCTTGGCTGCAATAGAAGACCCTCTAAAAGTATAGCTTATTCCTTCGTCTTCGTATGCTACAAGTTGACAAGGCACAGTATATTTTTGACCTAAAATTTCTAAATTTCGTCTATTTTTAATACGTTAATTCGTTTTCCAATCGACGGAAGTATGCCCAGTCTTCACGATCTGTAAACAATTTACCATACTCATAACATAAAGAATTGTGAGTAGACTTTTTTTCAAGTTCAGACTTGCTCGATGGACATAATCGTGACGTCACATCGAAATCTCAGAAGGAAAAAAAATCCAAGTCCCAAACGTAAACACACTGACGTCACCGGTCATGAATAAAGTAAAAACATTAAGAAATCAATTCGTTCCTTAGATTAATTACTTTTAAAATCACCAGATGGCGCCATAAGTCATTTTGAAAAAGCATTTATTAAAACCTCTATGCAATTATTCAAACCATTTTCTAAAAATAACCCATTCCTAATACTAAGAAAAAATACAAGTCCAAAAGAGAAAAAAGAAATCCAACACTACATTAATTCACCACCCATAGTTAACTCTCTTATGGCCTAACGGATAGCGCACTTGACTTCGGATCCTATGGTCCTCGGTTCGAATCCAAGAAATTCCTTTTTAATTAAAAATAATAGGGTTTCGAATTTCTCCACCAGATGGCACTACGAGTGATTCATCACCATGGCAACACAACTCCAACAAAACGACGCCATCTTGAAACAACTCAACGCCTGCACGAAGTCGATGACAAAAAAAAATTCCAAGTCCAAAATGTAAACAAACGATACGTCACGTCATTCAGACACGCTCACGTGGTGTGACGTCACTTGGCACCGCCCACTTCTGGTCACGTGATATGACGTCACTTCCGTCCCGTATAGGCACCCGTATACTAATCTCGCCATTAGAAGAAAACTGACCAGACCTTGATCTCGTCATCGTCAAAAAATCAGCAATATCTTTATGACGATATATCTCGTCATCAGCAAAATTTATCATATCATTTGGAGGTTTAAAGATTGCAGCAAAAAATCAATGATTTGAACAATTCGGAATGCGAAAGAAATGTTTCAACACTTCGATTTCCCACGAATGCATGATTTTGGAAACTGTGTAATGCATTTAAGCTCCAAGATCCCACCCACCTAATTTAGAATATTCAACCAGATAAAGAACCACGACTTTTTGATCTCCCAGGCATTACACATTCACACCCAATCCCAAAATATCATTTCAAGAAACACACCCATGGAGATCAACCCTAAAAACTAATATTCCAAACCTCGAGAATGACGAGGACGAAAATTGAAAATTCCTCTCGGATTTCAATTTCTACAGATCTTAGATAAAAGAAATGGGAACCACACCTTCTTCCGATCTGATTCTTTTTGCCCCATTCGAAAGCGAAGGGCAAAATCGATATTTTATAAGGCCCGAAAAAACCAATAATGCCTTTTCCTGCAAGGATTTAACCGTCGCGTCACCTCAAAGACGGAAAATAGCGCTTGGCGATTCATGGCCAAGGGAATAAGAATGCAGATATCCAAGGCATGTAACGTTTTTTGTGTTGTTTTTGGGAGGAATCTTCCGTTTCTTTTTTTCGGATGCAACTGTCACACGTTAAGGAGGATTATGGGTATCCATTTATTTTAAACGACGGGTTTCGTTTTTCCTGCTTTTGAGCTCAGTGTTTCTGGTGGAGGAATATAAAGGATGTTTGGCTTGGAAGTGGGTTATTTCATTGCTTCTTTTTTGAATTGAATCTATTAGATCATTATTTTGAGTCATTTCTCATGTGTTGGAGGTTGGGGAAAGGTGGATTTTCCTTGTGGTTGGGACGTAAATCAAATTATTATTACGTGCACACGAATTGGTTGGGATTCTATGGCGCAAGGGCCACATATGGCCAATCTGAGCCAGACACAAGACAAAAAACTCTAGCAAAATAAAAACCACAAGAATTGGAATAAATGAAATATACTAAATCCTATTTATCCGTTTGCTTCGAAATGCTAGACCAGGGTTGGGGAACCTGCGGCCTTAACCCTCTGGATACTGGACCGGCCGAACCGGCTGAAAGTTCAAGTCCCCTCGATACGAAAGGCTCGGATTCTTTCAGACCTCAAACTCCTGAAGAATCGCCGCAGCCCATTACGATTTCCATCCCCTCTTTTCTGTGCTACAGAGAGACCCGCGCGTGAATAGCCTTATCTCCCCGTTGACAAAGATGTCAGGGTTATCGACGGAGAGCCTCGCATATTGTTTATACTCGACCATCTAGTCTATGAGAGGTTGAGTAAATGTAAAGAGATACACTTAAAAAGTCACCGCCACCCCGCAGTTTACCCGGGAAGAATCTGTCCCTTCTAGGCATACCCACGACCCGACAATAGAAACCGGCACATTATATGCTAATGGGACGACACATATTCCCTCTCCTCCTGGGGGAAAGCATTGTAAAGGCCGTTTCGGCCGGTTTCAGTAAGTCGTTGGGTCAGCTGTCGTAACCAAAGAACGAAACGATATTCTGCTCCGACATATGCAGAGGGTTAAAGTCCCTGGGGGGCAACCTTCCAAGATCTTATGTGGGGCCTTTTTTAGTCAATGTAGTCCCACAAAGATGAAATAAAAGGTTTTACTTATATGGTAAAAAAATATTTATCTGTCCCAGACCACAAATCAAACAGATCATTCAGCCATCAATAGGTACCCATGCTCGTCGTCTGCAGTCTTGATTTGCAACTACCGTACTGTTGCTAATCAACATTTTCATACCTAACAAATTAAAACTCATTTAAGGACTCAGATATCTCGTATTCGTTTAGAAGAATTCAAGTTGCGTACAACTAAGCTGTATCCTAATATTCATTTATTATCTAATAAAAACCAAACCCAAAAATCTCATTAGTTAGCTCATTAAATTATTTTTAAATAGTAGTTTTTTCTATTTATTCTTATATGAATACGAAATGTGAAATCGCTATAAATTGTCATTTAAATAATAATTTGAAAATTATCATTATAATTATATTTTTTAAGTTTAGTGTTGATAATGTAGGTGATGTGAGTATCATGATGTGAGTATTGTAAAAAATGTATGTTTTATAGAAATTTATTTTTTTCTATAGTTAAATGTAATATATATATATATATATATATATATATATATATATATATATATATATATATATATATATATATATATATAAAATTTAACACTGATAATTAGGTATGTTTTACTACGAAAGTAGTGGTTCGAAAGATCGATGAGGCCGATCCACTATTTCCGATAGCGAATATGGCCTTTTATTCAAAAAAGGTTCCCCACCCTAGACCATAGTTTTTGAAAGTGGGTGCTAAGCCCTCCATGTGGGTGCTGAAGGAAATCTTGGAGCAATGCTGGATCCAGTGTTGTTTGGTTCTCGGTTTTATGGCTCTAGGGACCATATTTGGCTAAACTGCGCCAAATACAAGAAAACGGTGAGTGTGAAAAAAAGTTTGGAGAGAAGAGAAAGAGAGCTTCAGATGCTGGATTTGCGATACCCATGTTTACCAGAGGCAGTAAACCCCATGGAAAAGAAAAGATTACCGTACATGATGCCCGTAAACGCCTTAAGATGTGTCCTAGATGGGATAAAGTGAAAATAGGTGACGTTAAGAAGCAAGTGTGAGGAAAAAAGTGCTAAAAACTGTCACTTAAAAAATATTAAGTAAACACTTATCGGCTTGTCCATTCAGATACACTACAGGGATATATTGTTATTAATTCTTTTCATTTTAAAGAGGTCGGTTGTTGTTTTGCGTTTGATGGTGCAAAGACTATATGTGATCAAGTTTCACCAAACTCAAATACATCTAGGTAGGATTTTAATTTACGTCACACAGGGGGCAACACAACGGGCTATTGGTGACGGTCCGGGATTAATCCCAAAGGTAAAGATCCCACGACAACACCGCGTAATTTTGAACCACGGTCAAATGACGAGGCAACACCTGAGCTGGCATCCCACTCTCCAAACTTCCACACCACACCAACGTGAGGACATTTGAGGCCACGACGGATTTAACGTGCGCCGTCCATGTTTGTACACGATGGCCTTTTGGTTGGATTCACACTCGCAACCATCCGGTTGCTAATCTGTTACTTTTCCAACGGGGGCCCAAAATACATCCAGGAAAAGGGGAGGAAACGAACCTACAAAAATTGAATATGAAACCTAGTAACCTACAACTCGTAGGCTACTAGGTTCCTTTGGGGTTTTATGACGCAAGGGCCGTATTTCGCCATGTGACGCCACAGTCATGGACGCACACAAGGTTGGTTGGTATTGGGGTTTTATGGCCCAAGGGCCATATTTCGTCATGTGACGCCAAATATCAAGTAATGGACACACATTATGTTGGTTGGTATTGGGATTTTATGGTCCAAGGGCCGTATTTCGTCGTGTGACGCCAAACATCAAGTAAAGGACGCACATAAGGTTGGTTGATATTGGGATTTTATGGCGAAGGGGTCGTATTTCGTCATGTGACGCCAAATATCACGCAATGGACACACACAAGGTTGGTTGGTATTGGAATTTTATGGCCCAAGGGCCGTATTTCGCAATGTGACGCCAAACATCAAGTAATGGACGCATACAAGGTTGGTTGTTTGGTATTGGGTTTTTATGGCGCAAGGGCCATATTTGGCCATGCAGATGCAAAGGAAAGTTTTACTAACGCAGAAGAGTGAAATATACTCAGGAATGTATCGAACTTGCGCCGCCTACAACTCTCGTGTGGCCAGCGCAGTGGACATAACCACTGAGCCACGACGGCCTGAAGTCATTCAGGAAATGTGAATGGCCTTTGAAGATGTTCTAATACATGAGAACATTCAATTTTTTAAATGAATAACAATAAAATTTTCTCAAAAGCACATATCCTTAAACAAATGAAAAGAACTGAATGGAAAGAAAATTACATGTAGAACTACAATATTTTCTGACAAAAGTAAAGTTGACATTTAGTAATTTCTCTTTCTCCGTGCGGGGCTTCCCGACTTCACTTAAGTCAAATTATTCAGCAGGACAGATAAAGCAGGGGCGTAACATATTTTATTCATAAGAATGTTACAAGCGCTTTCTTAAGACTTGATTTATATTTGGAAAATTGGAGCATACTGCCCCTTGTGAATGCTGGAACGCATTTGCTGACGCAGTTCAAATGGTTTGCCGCATTGTATTCATTTTCAAACACCTCTCATATTAAAGTATTGGATTTCATAATACTCATATATGAAAAATGAAGGTATTTTAAGTACTTAAACACTATATTATTTAAATATCTTGTGTACAAATTTAACACGCTTGTAAGGGACTTGAAAATGACTAAAACATTTTAACTATACCATTAAACATGTCTGTCACATTGTTTTGGTTGTGTTTGGGTTTTACGGTGGAAGCGCTGTTTGGCCAAGCTATGTCAAACACAAGACTGATAATACCAAGTAATTGTGAAATGAAAGGATGGATGGAGAAGGGAAAGTAAAGAAAGATCACTTGAGTATATTAGGGTTGCTATCCCATGTTTACTAGATGTAGTAAACCACATGGAAAGAGAATATATCACTAGGGTATATCGCGCGGGAGCGTGGCGCCACTAAACACCTAAAGATGTGAGGGGACTACATTGTCCTGATAATGCATCCTATGTAAACTTGAATGCGTCTATCGAGAAACTTATAATTAGGACTGATTTCTAAGACCCAATATTGCTATAAATAAATAAAATATTAAATGTCCTACCCAACAAAATGACTCCAAAAAACATTTGGTAAACTTGAATAATTTTCTATTCCCTTCCATGCAAAGTTTAATATTAAGCTCCAAATTACACTTTTACTGACCACAGGGGCATGTTTTAAACCTCTGCATACGTCGGGGAGAATATCGTTTCCTTTGATTACGGCAGCCGGCCCAACGGCTTTACAGGCAACTTACTGAAACCAGCCGAACCGGCCTTTACAATGCTTTCTCCCAGGAGGAGAGGGAATATGTGTCGTCCCATTATCACTTATGCGCCGGTTTCTACTGTCGGGTCGTGGGTATGCCAAGAAGGGACAGATTCTTACCTGGTAAACTGAAAGGCGGCGGTGACTTTTTAAGTGTATCTCTTTTCATTTACTCAACCTCTCAGACTAGATGCTCGAGGATAAACAATTTGCGAGGCCCCCCGACAATTACCCTGACATCTGCGGGGAGATAAGGCTATTCACGCGCGGGTCTCTTTCTAGCACAGAAAAGAGGGGATGGAAATCGTAATGGGCTTCGGCGATTCTTCAGGAGTTTGAGGTCTGAAAGAATCCGAGCCTTTCTTAACGAGAGGACTCCAAACATTCGTCCGGTTGGGACGGTCACCGTATCCAGAGGGTATATCTATTAGCGTCACAAAATTTCCAAGTGTAGTATGGTTTTTACCCCACAACACACCACTAAGTAACAGCATCGATTTGTTCAACGAATTCTAGACTGTATTGGTCAGGAAAATGAAAACTAGTTAGAAGTCATCCAGCAAAAACTGCAGGTTGTAAAAGAAATATATATGCGCAAACTCCTCACAGGTTTATATAAATTACCGCATTTTGTTCAGTCTTGAAATTTCCCATAGGATATTTTCCCCTGACGAATGAAGTTTGGGGATGGTAGGTATTTAATTCACGTCGCACTGTAGCAACATAACGGACTATTGACGACGGTCTGGGATCAAAACCGAAGGGAAAGACCGAGGACACCACGTAATTTTGAACCACGGTCAAATGAGCAGGTAACACCTGAGCTAGCACTCCACTCTCCAAACTTCCACACCAAGGCACCGTGAGGACATTTGAATTTTTCAAGGATATTTTGTAAAAATCCTTGATGGGTATAGAAATTGAACTGTAGCATATTGAACATATTGGTGTTTCTGAAGAATCTGGTGCTCCTTTGCCGCATTTTCAAAATCTCGCCTGCTCGCCATGAGTTCTGTCGCCAATCTGCTATTAAAGATGACGAACGATGGCAAAGTGGATTGTTTGTACATTTATAAAAATTATCGCAAAATCAAATCTACACTATATAAACCTCAGTAGTTATAGAATAAGAACTTACATTATACAGGATGTTTATTACGACATCCTTATACATGACTTCAACACATTAATTAATCGCTTCCACACAATTTTTGTCTCGCTCGAAAAAGAAATATTTAACATTTATAACCACTAATAACCAAAACAGCAATTCTGAATAACTGTATTCTACTAATAAAAATCCAAACGAAACCAGGGAGGTCGGTTTGACCGAGCTTCACAAAAAGACAAGACTACGTCAAATAATATGCAAGACATATACTACATCAAATACTATACAAGACATACTACATCAAATACTATACAAGACATGCTACATCAAATAATATACAAGACATACAGACTACTTCATGAATACACAAGACATACAGTATCAAGTAAGACATACACAAAATGAAAGTTTTACTGACACAAGTGATAAATACACCCAAGGATGAATGGATGCATCTGACAGGAATTGAACCTGCTACGCCTTCAACTCGGTTGCTAGCGCATTGGATACACACTGATCCATGGGGCCTATTGTAGAATCGCGGGAAAAACACCCATCTTCATTCGAGCAATTTTAACAGAAAATTCACAGATGGCCTTCGACAGCAACTGACGTCTTGTACTAATTTAAATGCATAAAATTTACATACGGGAACGTCGGCATATTAAGTTGAGCACCAATTTCATAATTTCCAATTGAACCCCTATTTTGAAACAATTTCGAATCTACATCAAAATCTGTATCACAATTTAACGAGATAACAAATTTCATTTGTCTTACCGTTTCGAAAATGATGAGTACAGAAGGATTGGAGCTCCTAATGTGCAAAATGTGATATGTAGACGTCCCCTAACGTGCATTGTTTTGCATTTGAATTTGTAGAAGACGTTACTCCCTATTGAAAGATATCTTTGAATTTTCTATAGTATGAAACGTGCTCAAAATATAAGGGAGTTTCGTTTTTTTATTGTACATATTGTGAAAAAAGACGACCGATTATAATACGGTATTGAAATATTTTTTAAAAATTTACTGACTGTAAACAAATTTCTTCAATCTTGTAACTTTAGTCTGTTATAGTATCGAGTTATTGGATCTGTCCTCCCTTTCGTTTTACCTTTGCCTTTTCATTTTACTTTCGTCTTTTCCTCCATTGTCTATGAACTTTTTATCGGATTATTTGGTCTTGCTTCTGAAGCAGCTTGTTTTATTTTGGACCTTGAGGCATAAAACTAAAAAACTCAAGCGAAATAACAAGTCTAAAAACACGAAACTGATTAGTAAATGAAATAAAATCGTACTTGTGTGTAGACAATAACAAACTGCCAAAATCATTTTTCAAAATGCTGAGTAAAAACATTCCTTTGTATCTTGTAACTGTCAATCAGAAAATAGAAGAGCACAGGTGTTACACATCAAACATTCTAGTAAAACAAAAAAAATGAAACTGGCAAGAAAATACTTTTATAAATTGTCTGAAACGCTTCGTTTAATCTTGTAACTTCCAATCTCCGAAATTCCAGCTTTCAAACATAAATACAAATACACCCAAACCGGATGAACACAAAAAATTAAGGGTCATTTTCACAAGTTAATCTAAATTCAATTTCATCCAAAACATTAAACAATTTGAATTATAGCGTCGTTTAGTCTACCCTAGTGTAAGTACGTCTCCCGTAATACTTGTTACGTAATTTATAAGATAAGGAATCAATTTACACCATACGAGAAAAAAATATAGTGGAACACATGCCTACATTACTTGTGAATAAAGGCGACAACTCAGAATTGCTATAATTCATATTTTGGTACTATCTATTTTAAAACAACCTTACGTTCCTATCGCTAAAACTGAAAGCACGAATATTACACAAGCAAGATAAACTCGAGTTGAGATGTATTGAGGCATGTGATTGCTGAACTCCATGAGGCATGGTCGTCATCTGACCGTGGTTCAAAATTACGTGGTGTTGTCCTCGGATCTTTCCCTTTGGGATTGATCCCGGACCGTCACCAATAGCCCATTGTGTTGCTCCAGTGTGACGTTAATTGAAATACTCCTCCTCCTACTCCTCCATGAGGCATGGTACTTAACATCGCACTAGAGAAACACAACGGGCTATTGGCCTCGGTCTGTGTTGGCTGGTTTGCTGGGGTTTTATGACGCAATATACATGTTTGGCCACGCTGCGGTAGACACAAGACACAATATCAAGTAATAGACACACACACAATGATTTTTACTAACAAAGAGTGAAATACAACCATGGAGGAATGCACCTGACAGGAATCGAACCTGGGCCACCTACAATTCGAAGGTTGGTAGCGCAGTGGGCATACCCACTGAGCCACAACGGCCCCGGATACGGTCCGGGATCAAATCCCAAGTGAAAAATCCGAGGACAACACCACATAATTTTGAACCACTGTCAGATGACGAGGTCACACCAGAGCTGGCACCCCACTCTCCTAAATCCCACACCAAGCCAATGTGAGGACATTTGAGAGGGGACGTCGTGGCTCAGTGGGTATGCCCACTGCGCAAGCAATCTTCGAGTTGTTGGCGGCACAGGTTTGATTCCTGTCAGGGGCATTCCTCCGTGGCTGTATTTCTTCTGTGTCAGTAAAACTTTCATTGTATGACTGTCTATTTCTTAATATTGTGTGTCTTGTATCAGGCGCAGCGTGGCCAAATATAGACCTTGCGCCATAAAAGCACAACAAAACAAAACCGAGGATATTTGAGACCACTACAGATTCAACGTCACTAGCCCCCGAGTACACGACGTACTTTGGCTGGACCTAGTCTCGAACTACCAACCATCAGGGTTGCTAATCGGTTGCTATCCCAACTAGGCTATCTGGCCACTCACATTTTAAGACAATTCCGATATACAGGGTAATTCAAAATGAATATAGCGATTACAAACGGCTATAACTATTTATTGAAAAAGAATTTATCGATAAGATTAACACATAATGTAGACGGAACTTCAAAATTTTGTATACATACGTCATAGAAGTTCTATGTGACTTCCCTTGGTCACACGGACAACATCTAGGCGGCAGTCCATTTCACGCCATACATTCTGAAGCATATCTGCAGTTATGCAGACATGCTTCATGCGTAGGCTTCCGCTTCACTGCACCTGGGCCTTACGTAAAGAAATTTTGAAGTTCCGTCTACATTATGTGTTAATCTTATCGATAAATTCTTTTTCAATAAATAGTTATAGCCGTTTGTAATGGCTATATTCATTTTGAATTACCCTGTATATCTTCAAAATTACTTGGTATTGTCCTCGATCTTTCCCTTCGGGTTTGATCCCAGACCATCACTTTGTGTTGCTCCAGTGCGACCTTAATAGAATACCTACTTACCTGGACCGTCGGGGCTGCGGTGGCCCGGTTGGAAGAGTAACGGACTAGAAACCGAAGGGTTGCGGGTTCGAATCCAGCCAAACACCGTCGTGTACAAAGGGGGCTGGTGCACGTTAAATCTGTTGTGGCCTCAAATATCCTCACGTTGGCGTGGTGTGGAAGTTTGGAGAGTGGGGTGCCAGCTCAGGTATTGCCTCGTCATCTGACCGTGGTTCAAAATTACGTGGTGTTGTCCTCGGTTCTTTCCCTTTGGGATTGATCCCGGACCGTCACCAATAGCCCGTTGTGTTGCTCCAGTGTGACGTTAATTGAAATACCCCCCCTGGACCGTCGCCAATATCCCGTTGTGTTGCTCCAGTGTGACGTTAATTAAATACCTACCTACCTATCCTATATATAACATAAGGATAGTGTAAGTAAAATCTTCGCATTCCACGTGCTTTATTTCTTTACACTGGCAATCTCAGTCATTGAACAATTATTTAAAATTTATTAATTTAAATAAATAATTTAAACAGATAAAAAAAACAGTATCCTAATCAAGCGAATAGCCCGTCGTGTTGCTCAAGTGCCGATGTTATCTAAAATACCTACCTAATGAAGCGAATAAATATTACAATACATGCAAGTGGAATAATTGCAAACGATTTTTTTTTTAATTTGCAATTTTTCTTGTAGCAAAATATCGTTTCTTTTCTTCAGTGTCAAAAAAAGAAAATAATAAATTAATCCCTGGTTAATTTATTCAAATTTACACAATCTGAATAAATAATTAAGTGGTATTTTTGCATTAAATGTTTTATTTTCACAAGATACATTAAGATAAGGAAACATTTGACTTTTAATCACCGATTCAGAAAAGTAAAATTAGTTCTCGGCTTTCGCTGAATTCAACAATAATTAAGATCATTCAGTATACCTTGGTGAATGCAGATGTTAAAAGGCTTCCACTGTGTAAATAGTGCCGTTTTAGGGCTTGTTTCGAATAAAGTAATATAATCTCGCCAATTCGGAGGTATTCCATTACTGGCAAGAAGTTGCTTTAACAAATTACTGTCTGAAAACACACCATTTAATCTGGAAACTTTCAATCCATGAAATAACCGTGGTTCGTATTTGCAGTAGGTAAGAAGGAAATTAATTAACGTCGCACTGGAGCAACGCAACGGGCTATTAGTGACAGACCAGGATCAATCCGGAAGGGAAAGATCCGAGAAGATGCCTCGTAATTTTGTACCACGGTTAGATGACGAAAACACCTAAGCTGGTTCCCCACTCTCCAAATTTCAACATCCCACCAACTTAAGGATATTTGAGTCCACGGCAGATTTAACGTGCACCAGCACCCGTGTACACAACGGTCTTTACTTAATTGAGTTTCGAACACGCAACCCTCCGGCTACTAATCCGTTGCTCTTCCAACTGGCCACCACGGTCCACAAATTTACGAGGTGTGTTCCTGTGTTTCATTTCGTCGCCAATAGCCTTGTCTGTTGCAGTATGACGTTAATCCAAATACCTGTCTACCTACCCGTAGGGTAAACAATACCACTTTAGGGTTACTAAACTTCAGTGCAACAGAACTCGCTTACGTATAGACGTCCCTTCAGTGGCTAGAAATTGATTTTACAAATTACTGACTCAAAAAAAATTAGTTCAATCGGGTTACCTTATATCGCAGAAATAAAAGGAGATCCATAAACAACATACACCATACAAGTAGGTAGTTAATTAACGTCCCGATGGAACAACATAAAGGGCCATTGGTCACGCCCCGGGATCAAACCACAAGGGAAAGACAACACCACGGACAATTTAGAAACACGGTCAGATAACGAGGTCAACTCCTGACCGGCACCCCCATTCTGCAAACATCGATACCACGCTAACGTGAGGACATTTGAAGCCACGACGTACACCATACAAGTCACCGAATACAAAATCTGAATAAAAGCCAACCTTGCAAGCAATTGCTTTTATAAATAACTGTCTGCAAATCTATTCGTTTAATCTTACAACTTCCAGTCCTCGATTCTTAAAGCTAAAAAATAATGCAAAGCTTTCGCCGAATTCAGCTATAATTGTGATACATTAAGATAAGGAAACATTGTGACATATGACTAAGATAAGGAAACATTATGACATATGACTAAGATAAGGAAACATTAAACATATAAACATATGACTAATGCCTGAATAAGCAGTTGTAAGCAAGATGCCTGCAAGTATTTTCGCAAGATATCTCGTCCAATATCTTTTCAATTTTGATAAAGACGAGATATCTCGTCCAGATCAAACTTATCCATTACTCAAAGGGATTGAAGATCCGAATAAGAAAAACAAATTACCCCATAACCAGAACAGGTGACAGTATGGAACAGATTTTGATACAGGAGACTGTCCACAACTTGGAGGTTTTCAAAGCAAATATAAACCATCAAGAGGGCTAAAAGGCTTCCACTAAGAGAACAGTATCGGTTTAGGGTTACTTTAGTATGGTGTAATATAATTTCTTCAACATTTAACCCTCCTGGTTGTTTCGACGAAATATCTCGTCATTGGAAGAAAACTGACAAGATCGTGATCTCGTCATCATAAAAAGATACCCGCTAAACCTTGTTGAGGTATCTCGTCATTAGCAAAATTGGTCACATCTTGATTGACTAGATATCTAGTCAAACCACTTGAAGGGTTAATTAAAAACGTTCATCACTGGCAAGAAATCGGTTTTATAAATTATTCACTGGTTGGGATAGATTTTATTGCTCAATGGATCATACTTGGCCAAGTAATTAACATACACTCATGCGGAAAACTTTCTGACACGAGATAAAAATATACCCAGGGAGAAATCGAACCTGCCCCTTCTTGAACTCGGAAGTTGCTTGCGCACTAGGCAAATCCACTGAGCCATTGGCGACCCCCAAACCGCTGACTGAAAACCAATTCGTTTTATCTGGAAAGTTTCAACTCGCAAAGTAATAAGAGAGCTCAAATAACAACGTTCCCCATACAAGTTGCTAAAAACAAAGTATTTTGAATAAAGACGACGCACAATCAAACTGGCAAGGAGCAATTTTTTTTAAATCGCCCTCTGCAAAACAATTCGTTTAATCTTGTAACTCCCAATCCCCGAAATTCCGGCTTCGAAAGACAAACGCGAGTGCGCCAAAACCAGACGAACACGACCAAATCAATTAAGGGCACCCAGAAAACAAAAGATGGCTGCTTTTGCCTTCCCTTCTAAAAGACGAGCCAAAATTAATTAGGTGTCGGGACCGAGATTTAATTAGCTATTCTTCACTCCAGCAAGTCCCCTTCCCTAATAACAACTTGACATGTCGGGATTCGTCGCTTGTAACTAATGTCCGTCTGTCTGCCTGGTTCCATCACTCTAGCGCAGAGAAGAAAGCTCTAGTACGCACGGGGTGGTGGGAGTGAGGGGTCCCCTCGTTCAATTTCCTGCCTTGTGTTCCCAGTAATCAAATTGGCGACGTTGTGCGAACGGTCCCTTTCGAAAACACTGATTTGAAGAGCGTTAAAATCGCGTTAGGTTTCGATTTCTGGTTTTTCTGTCTGGTTTTGCGTCGACTGTGGTGATTCGATTTGTGAGAGGTATTTATTTCCTGTTGGAGAGAGATGGAAGCATCCAATGCTTGCCGATGAGTCTCCAAATTAAAATAATTTGGAGAAGCGGGTGGTTATTTCCTGGTCGGATTCGAAGTTTATTATTATCATCTTCGAATCCGACCAGGAAGATCGATGGTAGCTTTTATTCATCCAAAATAATGGAGGACTGGTATGAGAGATGCAAATGGTGAAACCGGAAAAAATACCATTAGCAACCGTATTTGGATATTGTTTTATAATAGATACATGGTTTTTGCAAACCGTTTTAGCATTTTGCATCTCGAGCTTATGATCAAACAATGGTACCTTATGGAGATTTGATATGATCAATGCAAACGTTTCAAAATTGGAGGTAATATCATAAGTATTTTGACAATGATATAGGTGGTACAACGCCTGCTGTGGTACATAACCCTCTAAGTGGCTTCAATGAGATATACGGTCCATTAAGATCGGACTAATTTTGCTAATGACAAGATATCTTGTCATCAAGATATTGCCGATTTTTTTAAATGATGACACATCAAGATCTAATCGGTTTTGCTAATGATGAGATATCTCGTCCATCAAGATGTGGTAAAGTTTGCTAATGACGAGATATCTCGTAGAGGCAACCAGCAGGAGGGTTAAACCTCTAAGCTTCCTGAGATTTCCAAGTATTTTAGTATTGCTTTTACCTCACAAAATGTAATGGCTAAATAACTACATTTGTTTGAAAAATCTCAGAAAATATTATAGTAGTCACGTTCAAAACTGCTTAGAAATCACGCGTTAACTAATATCCGTCTGGCTGCCTATTTCCAGACCATTTAGTGTGGTGTGGAAGTTTGGAGAGTGGGGTGCCAGCTCAGGTATTGACCTCGTCATCTGACCATGATTCAAAATTACTAGGTATTAGCTTCGGATGTTTCCCTTCGGGATGGATCTCGGACCAATAGCCCGTTGTCACCAATAGCCCGTTGTGTTGCTCCAGTGTGACGTTAATTAACTACCTACGTACCTGATAAGTTTTCTTCTAATGACGATATATCTCGTCAATAAATATCCAGTGAAATTTGTGAATGACAAGATACCTCGTCGAGACAACCACTAAGAGACAATCTCTGAGCTTCACAAGATTTCCAAGTAGCTTAGAATTGCTTTTGCCTCACTACATATAATGGCTATTGTTTGAAAAAATCACATAAAATATTATATTGGTCAAGTTCAAAACTTCTTAGAAGTCATGCATTAACTAATGTCCGTCTGTCTGCCTATTTCCATAACTATATTACAGAGAAGAAAATAATTCTAGTACACTCGGGATGTGGAGGGTTGGGGTTGTCCTACTTTTTTCCTGCCTTGTTCGAGTAATCAAATTGGCGTGAGCGACATTGTACGAGCGGTTCGTTCGGAAAACACTGATTCGAAGAGCGTCAAAATCGAGTTAGGTTTCTATTCAGGGTTTTTGTTTCTGGTTTTGTTTCGAAGTCGAGTTGGATTTTGAGAGATTTTTTTTTCCCGTTGGATATTGACGCATATCTAGTGCTTCTCAATATCGCTTCAGATGGAAATGATTTGGGGAAGAGGATCTTTATTTCCCGAAGTGATTCGAAGTTAATAATGTATTGGTGTAAGGTTTTTTCATCTCAAGCCAATGATCCAACAATGGTGACCATTATGGGGAACGGTGTGAGGTATTCAAATGTGAATCGAGGAGCAATACCATTAGTAACCGTATTTGGATACTGAATTATATTTGCATATTTTTTCTAAGCGTGTCTATGTATTTTTCTTGATACGTAATCATGCTTGAAAAACGTGTTATGTTGTGGTTGGTTGGTTGTTTTGGGGGTTTTATGGCGCAAGGGCTATATTTAGCCATGCTGCGCCAGACACAAGACACAATATCAAGTAATAGACAGACACACAAATGAAACTTTTACTGATACAGAAGAGAAATACACCCAGGGAGGAATGCACTTGACAGGAATCGAACCTGCGCCGCCTAAAACTTGAAGGTTGCTAGTTCAGTAGACATATCCACTGATCCACGACAGCTCCGTGTTATTTTGGGACAAACCATCAATTAAAACATAATTAGGTTTCAAAATGCGTCTAAGATACTTTTTCTATGATTTGATCTAGAAGGTTGTTTTGATTTGATGGAGCTCTGAATTTAAACATAACTCATTGATTTGACTAAATCCAACGTATAATGAAACTCGTGCTCTTTATGTTGTGACAAATGATCAAGAAAACCATAGTTGGTTTTAATTGCAGCTATTTTACTTATCCAAGATAATTTTTCTGTGGTTTGGTTGGTTGGATTTGATAGAGCTCCGAATTTCAACCTCCCACAAATCATTATTATTATTAAAATCAATATATAATGAAAACACGTGTTCTGTTGATACAAGCCATTAAGGAAAACAGTTGTTTTAAACAGTTGTTTTGCGTTTGGTTTAACATTTATCTGAGATACTTTTCTGAGATTTGGTTTTGTTGGTTGGTTTTGATGGTGTTCTGAATTTTAACTTCCCGTATCTCAACATTGATTTTACGAAAATCAATGTATTTTATATATTTTACTAAAAACAATGTATTTTATATAAGTCCTGAGTATTTCAATCCATGAAATCAGTATCTAAAATAAATGCGTCTATTTTACTTATCTAAGATACTTTTTCAGTAATTTGGTCTGCAAGATTGGTTGGTTGGGTTTGGAGCTGTGAATATTTGACTAAAACCAATGTACTTTATATTAATACTTGTTATTTTAATCCAGGAAATCAGTATCTGTAATCTAAAGCAGGGGCTACCATTTAAAAATACTGAATTCATGAAAATTTCAATAGGAAGTCGGCCCCCCTTGTGGAAATTCAATCAATATTTATTTATAGTAGACATTTGTGGCGAACTTAGCTACCACTACAAAAATTAACTTACCTCACAATAGTATATATAGCAGTGTAATCCAAATATACCATGCAATACTTTCTGGTAGATAAAAGTTGCACTGTTTCACACGAGCTTGCTAAACATTATTCCTAGACTAATGACACTTTTTGTTTGTCTGACTACTTGAATGGGAATAACAAGACGTTTTCCCATACTTTTTAACCGACTGTACCTTAAATAAAAGTCCCTCTAGGAAGGCCGTGGTAGCCGGGTTGGAAGAGTAGCTGATTGCGAAGAAGATTGAGAAGAAGATTGCTGAAGATTGCGAGTTCGAAACTCAATCAAATACCGTAGTGTTCGTGGGGGTTAGTGCACGTTAAATCTGTCATGGCCTTAAATGTCTTCACTTTGGCGTGGTATGGGAGCTTGGAGACGGGTGCCAGCTCAGGTATCGACCTCGTCATCTGACCGTGGTTCAAAATTACGTGGTGTTGTCCGGAACTTTCCCTTCGAGATTGATCCCGAACCATGGCCAGTAATGTTGCCCAGTGCTATATTAATTTAGTTACCTACCTTAAATAAGATCCCTACAAAATGAAATGCTACTCTACTGCCAAGATGAAACTCTTCTCATATTTACAGCCATTGAACAACATGGAATCACTTCGACTCCTGTCTGCACTTATAGAATAACTTCCCAGAAGTTTTAGAGTTCTGAACGGGCCTTACAAAAGCCTTATTGAATTCTGGTACAGTCCACAATAATAATCTTCAATCCTTTCTATGCACTAACCTCCAGAAAACACAATAAACTATTTATGCCTGTTATAAAGCTTTACAAAATTCAATTTCATTCGAAGTTCGAACACTTCTAGGGATATACTCCTAAGGTTTCATACTCCTAAGGCTTCTAGGGATATACTTCTAAGGATATACTCCTAAGGCTCATTCATTAATTTTCATGACAGAATCAAATCGAATCTTTCATGAACATTAATGAAAGTCGATTTTAATCAAAAGTTGGAATGTTCACTGGAGCTCTTATAAGGTTTGATGCGAAATGCATATTTCCTTTCGTCAAAATTCGTGGCACAATCTATTCGTTTCTGCCATATTATTAGAGGGCTGGTATTGTATGAACGCAAGAATATTTACTAAACGATCAATAAGTTAGTTGTTGGAGTGGTGAGAGTTATGTTTCCGTTGCTCCTTATGTAAAATTTTGTTGATAAGTTAGGAATTCAAGTAGTTTCTTAACCCTCAAAGTGGTTTTGGGAGACGAGATATCTCTTTCTTCAAGATCTTAACAATTTTGCAATGACGAGATATCTCATTATCAAGACAGTGACAATCTTTTTTATGTTGACGAGTTCAAGATCTGGTCAATTTTGCTTCTAACCTCGTCTGCCACAATCTGGTCACAGTCATGACAACCACCAGGAGTGTTAAAAAACGAAAAATGACTTTAGAAGTGAGATCTTTGATCTGGCAAACCATGAACTTCCAGGATGATTTCAAGGGATAGATAGATATGTATTTTTTAATTCGAAAGATAACCTGATGGAAGTAAGAAATGAAGGGGCATTTGTTTAAGTTGTGCTTTTACTATTATGTTAATGATATAGTATATCGTTGTTCCGGAACAGGAAGGGGCGGGGTAGTTCGGTTGATAGCGCCGCGGATTAGAAACCGGATAGTTGGGTTGCCATCTTAGGCGTTGTCCTCGTCATCTGATCATGGTTCAAAATTACGAATTGTTGTCCTTGTAATTTTGAACCATGATCAGTATCTTTCTCTTCCAATCTTTTAAATATCATGGCATCCAGAAATTGATCACTAAAATTATACAAAATATATTATATTTCTTGCCTATCTTTAAAAAAATTGAGAGCAGTTGGAAGAGTAATGGATTAGCAACCGGAGGATTGTGTTAGAGGGTTAAAAACATTCATTGCATTTGCATGTATATAAGTGTTAAAATCTCAAAGCATGAAATATCTCATCATTTCATTCAAAATTCTTGGATTGTTAAATGAACATATGCTACTTCTCTGTTGGAAACTCAACGCATGAACCATTCCATCAAATACCTAATTATCTTTCATTCAGAGTTCAGAGTTTTAAAATCACATTTCATTTCTTATCATAGTGTATTCCTTACCCCTTATTTCTTAAGGCATTATGGAGGCCTTATTTCCTAAGGCTGATGGACTTAAGGTTAAATTACAGTCCCTGGTAATATGAAAATAGTCCCCTTAGAATTTTCATTCCGAATTTCGACGCCGTTACTTTCACTGTTGAGTTCAAAAGGAAACAATATCGCGGAAAGCAAAACAAATTACACTGGTAAACTGAAAAATAAACATCGTCAAAAGTTGAAACAAGAGTTGAAAAGTTGAAAGTGTTGAAAAACATTCATTGTATTTGCATGTATATAGATGTTAAAAATCACAAACTATGAAATACATCATCTTTTGCACAAAATTCCTGGATTGTCAAATGATTAGCTGCTCCAACTCTTACTGTTGAAAACTCAACGCATGAACCATTCCATCAAATACCTAATTACCTTTCATTCAATTCATGGAGTTTTAAAATCGCATTTAATTCCTTATCATTGTGTATTCCTTACTCCTTATTCCTAACGCATGAGGAAAAATAAGCTTATTGTTAAATTACAGTCCCTGGTAATATGCAAATAGCCCCTTTAGAATTTTCATTCCGAATTTCGACGCCATTACTTTCACTGTTGAGTTCAAAAGAGAACAACATAGCGGAAAGCAAAACAAATTACACTCGCAAACTGAAAAATAAACACCGTCAAAAGTTGAAGCATAAGCGCTACGCGGCCCAGCTATGTTCCATTCCCTCTTTTGGGACTAGTTCCCGAATTCATTTACACAAAAAGGGCAAGCCGTTTCCTCTTTGAGAAAAGCAACAAACCAAAAGAAACTGGCGAAACAGTTCCGAAAAGAGGAAGAGAAGGACCATGATCTCCATTTACAAAAGAATATGATAGGTGTAAAAATGCTTCGGGAGCCATAAAAGATGGCGGACTGAGCTCTGGTGACTGTTGGAACTGATGCCAGATTTTTTTTCGAGCCAAAATATAAATAAATATGCTGACGGACGGGGTAAAAATCTGGACATGCGATCATTTAGAAAACTCCTCTGCCGTAGCAGCTGGCGGCTATAAAATGTAAGGAATGTCCTAATAAATAAAATTCGGGACCAAAAAAAAAGGATTTTTGCATTTTGAAAGTTTAGAAAGATGGTTCACGGAAAGGACGATTTTTTCTTCTGAGTTTTACTCTCGAAGATATGTTCTAGAAACTCTTCGAAAGTTCCAATTCATATTCATGATTCCCCACAACGTGAAATGCAAATGGTAAACAGGAATTTATGTATGTATGTATTTATTTTGTATAAAAAGTTCATCGTGTTCAGATTCGAATATTTATGGACACTATGAAGATAAAGAAATTCGAATTTTTCTTTGTCGACACTTTTAAAAGGAAAATATCGTTTGCTTTGAGCCAACAGCTGCTATTCGTCGCATTCAAACTATGTTTAAGCCTTATATTGACTTTGCAAAAAGTTCTTATATTCATATCCAGCAAACAGCTACTTCAGATTGTTATTTCTTTTAGAACTGCATATTGTTTGTATTAAAGCCATTTCTGCATTATTTCACAATCTTAATGTTGAAATATTTGTCATTCTGAGAAGGGAAAAGTTGAATCGATATTAAAACGTAAACATATTTTACGCATAACTATTTATGTATTCTTTTGAGTATTTATTTGTATTCGAAAGCAAACAAATTTGCGTTCTTTCTTAATTTATTCCAAAATAGTTTCTTTTTCAGTTTGTTTAGTATCTAGTTTGAACCATTTTGGCTTTGAAATCAGAGCATTAGTTTTAAACATCAAATAAAGAATATTTCCTATTTTATTGTAATTAAAAAGGTTTTCTGTGAAAACAAAAGTAACGCATTATGAGTTTAATCTTCAGTGATCCGTTATGTTAACTTCGATTAAAATTATTTTGAATTCCCCACATGAGTGGATTTGGGATAGGAAAATTTATAAATTTTAAAATTCACTTTCTTAATTTCTATTCTGGGAATAATCGTAAATTGTGTACATTGATTCATGTTCATTCCAGTTAGATAAAAATGTATTGCTCTTATAGCAATGGCTTATAATTTTCTGTTATATTAAAAATATTTTTTGTTTCTGTACAACTTATATAAATGCAATGAAATGCAACTATAGTAACCACAATGACTAATACATACGAAATATTTTACATCTGCTTTGTGCATTTAGCTAAACACAAAAATAATCAACCCTTAATTACATCATTAAATTCATTTTAGCAAGTAAAACATTTACTGTAAGAATACAATGAGCTGGTATACAATAACTTCTTATATAACATCTCGATATATCGTACATTTGGCTATATCGCTGTATGTTACTTGTCCCTTGATGAATTTGATATTTGCTACAGCACAGGAAATCTCTTCTGAATTCGGAATTCAAAGATAACTTTCTTCGAGCAGTCATCCTAAACTGAATGGGTGAAAATATTGAAGTGTCTCGAAAATGAATTAGTTGTTTTGTGGCTTTGTGACGCAAGGGCCATAGTTGATCAAACTGCGCCAAACGAGAGACGAGCAGCGTCAAGTAAATGGACTTGCACACGCAATGAACATTTTACTGACACAGAAGAGAGAAATGCTAGACGCCAAATGCAAGTAGACTGAGCATTGCTATTGAGAGAAATGTAAAAAAGTGCGATGAACTTGTCTACTAGTAGTCACGTGACTGCTCTGTGAAAAATCGGCTTGGTTGGCCGATTTGGCATCTTATCACCTCGTTTCGCCAATTCTATAGAATGGCGACAAAAATGGTGAAATTTTCAAACTCTACTATGTCGCGTGGCCCAATCAGCTGATGAGTCGATGGATGGGCGTTTTCTACCGTCCCATGAACCAATCAGAGTTCGGTTCCATCCAAAGACGGAGGTAGTCTGAGGATCACGTTACTAATAGTTTTGGTTTCATGATCCTGGACACATAAAAAGGTTGCTATTTCTCACTCAATTTTTATAGTTACTCTCAGAAATGCACCCAAGTAGGAATCGAACTTGTCCCACCAATAACTCGCTGGTTGCTACCGCAGTAGTCAAACCCAGTGAGCCACGGCATTCCCGAAATTGAATGAGAGAATTTCTCTTTTCGAAAATATTTAATCTAATTTATTATAATCACATTTTATTTTAACAAGTTCTACATCAGTTTACAAAGTAAGCTATTTAATGCATAACTTATACTTCAATATTTATATTGAAAAGTTTTACTTCACCATCTCCACCATCTGCATCTATCGTTCCACCCTTGGTAGGTATTTTAATCAACGTTGCACTGGATCAACACAACGGGCTATTGGCGACAGTCAGAGATCAAACACGACAGGAAAGATCCGTGAACAACACCACGTAAATTTGAACCACGATCAGATGACGAGGCAACACCTGAGCTGAAACCCCACTCTCCAATAGTCCGTTGTGTTGCTCCAGTACGGCGTTAATTAAAGTACCTACTTACCTACCATACTAGAAATGCAGATCCAAACTTAATTTTTTATTATCATAAGTAGAATATGTCGTGTTTTCTTACATTTCTGTATTGCCCATTGAAACACTCTTCATTTCTCAAACTTTTAGCAGACTAATAAAAACTTCCCAAGTAATACTTACCCTTGAGTTATCGTTTTAAAACTGTTAAAAGAATACAAATAAACACATTAAAATTCGAGTTTTGCGAAGGACAATACTTCTCAAACACCTTCCTACAGGAAATGACTCAAATGTTGATTGATGAGAAAAGCTGCAGTTTGAAAACTCGTTATATTTTTCAATTGATTGATCACATTTGTAACTGTAAACTGAGAAAACGATAATAACCTAGTGCAAATGATTATTTTGCCTCGCTTCCAATTTCGCGAATTTATATTTATTTTGAGCGAACACCGATATCTGAAATGTTTGGAGAAAAATTGCAACCCCGAAGTTTTACAGTATAGCATTCTACACAACACAATGTAACGCTGGAATAATTGGATTGGGTAATTTACACAGTAGTATGGATTAGGTTAGAAAAGGTTTGTGTATTAGGCTAAAAGTTTGTTTTTAATGCCATAAAATATCACTTAACACATAACGTGGATAAAATACTACAGTATTTTCTCAGATACCAATTTGAAATTGTACCCCTTTTTTGGGTATACTCACCACATTTTTGATAATTGAAATTTATTTAATATTAGAGCAACGTTGATAACAGAAGTTGAAAATTTATATAATATAATATGTTAAAGCACATATTTCAAATATCTAAATTTTCATTTAACTTCTATTTATCAAAGTTTGTGTATTTCATTACTTTTTTATACGTAAATGTACATGTCGGGAAATGACACACCGTTTATTTTTCATAAGATGATTTATATTATTTTTAAACTCAATTCTATTCGCAGGTAATTCTAGAGCTGTAGTTAAATAGGGAATTGCAAAACGACACGCCAAGACCAATCAGAGGTGATGGAACGAGCGGTGAAAACGCTCTGATTGGTCTGTGTATGTCGCTTCGCGCCTTGCGTTTCCGATTTGACTACGGCTTAAGACTATTCCTATTTATTCATCAATTTATATTTTTATTTATTACTTAGATTTTATAAATAATTTGTAAAACAAAACTAAATCAATTAAAACAAGAAATCATATTAAACTGTAAATTACACAAAAATGTTATTAGCATGTAAAAATTCATCTATGGGCATAAGAGCTTTAAGCTGTAAGCATTCATGAAAAGAATTCATTTTCTATACATATTATATATATATATATATAAAGTCAAATCGTAGTAGTATGTAGTCAAATCGGAAACGCAAGGCGCGAAGCGACATACACAGATCAATCAGAGCGTTTTCACCGCTCGTTCCATATATATATAGTTATATATATATATATATATATATATATATATATATATATATATATATATATATATATATATATATATATATATATATAACAAATTCCTTTGTTTTTCAACCCGTTGATGCTTGCTATTAACATTATTTGGTCTCTCAATATGATAGCTAACTTATTCATGGAAGTTTAAAAATATTTTGGATTTCAACGAATGGAAAGATTCATACAATTTAAATTTTTATAGTAATTTCAATTTTAAATCATATTTTATAGCTTTTTGGGAGACTTTAAAAAGGTACCCACCAAATGAGTGCAAGATTTATTTTGAAAATTAAAGTGATTGACGAAATTGCAACAACACAACCGGCTATTGGCGAATGTCCGGGATCAATCCTGAAGGGAAAGCCCTGAGAACACCTCGTTATCCTGAACTACAGACTGATGACAAAGTCACACCTGTTGGCCCATTACTCTCCAAACTTCTACACAACGCCAAAGTGAGGACATTTGAGGCCATGAAAGATATAACGTGCACCCGCTTCCACCTACACGACGGTCTTTGGTTGGAAGAGTAAGCAGAAACGAATATGATGGTAAATGGTGTATTGGTATTTCTTTTGCTATGTTTGACATGTGAGATTAAACATACTTTAAAAGGTAGATGATTGAATTTATTTCGCACTGGAACAACAATACGGACTTTTAGAGAAGGTCCAGGACCAATCCCGAAGAGAAATATCCGAGGTTAACACCTCGTAATTTTGAACACCATCAGAAGTGCATGGGGATTTCAAATACTTTATACTGTATCAGATTTACATTAGGCAGATAGGTAGGTATTTAATTAAATTCATACATTCCAACTCGCAATCCTCTGGTTGTTAATCCGCTACTTTTCCAACAACACTTCCGGGTGTTTTATATAGAAAAATAATATATGCAAATAATATAATCAAAATATGCAACTGGCTAGATAATTTAGTATTTATCTAGCAGATTTTCCATTGTTTAAAAAAATATTTCAAAAATATTTATCACTTTTATTTAAAATTGAAATAAATATTCTTATATGTAATTAATTACTTCTTTTTCGAAAGAAAAGTTTTTGAGAGTATGTTCCATTGGTAATGTTTTAGGCTACTTACGTTAAAATATTTAAGTTATGAGAGGGATAAACAGTGCACAGAAACAAACCAGACAGAAAACGATTTTACATCCGATAACCAAATGATCTGCAATGAAACATTTCGGTTTCACTTTAAAATGTAATTTATCGCCGCATTGGTAACGTTTGGTGATTCGGTATATCGATTCGGTATTTGGAATTTTTATTGAAGTACTGGAATCGTTTTGGAAAAAGAAGCCAAGTGACGTCACGTTTGGAATACATACAGGAAATACGTTCCGCCGTATAAACACTACTGCTACTTTCCAGAAAAAGACTGAAGATTTCTATTATTTATTCTTAACCCTCCTGGTGGTTGCCTTGACGAGATATCTCGTCATTGGCAAAACTGACTAGATCTTGATGGACGAGACATCTTGTCAATAGAATAAAACTGACCAGATCTGAATGTACGAGATATCTTGTCATTAGAAGAAAGCTGGCCAGATCTTGACCTTGTCTTCATAAAAAAAGGCAATATCTTGATGACGAGATATCTCGTGATTAGCAAAATATGTCAATTCTTGATGGACAAGATATCTGATCGAAACCATTTAGATGGTTAATCAAATTGTTACGAAAATATTTGTAACTTCACTCATGAAATTAAAGAAGTCTAATTGAAATAATAACGTTAATTATTTTAATATTTAAAATAACTCTAATTTGCTACACTACTTATAGTATATTCAGATGATTTAACCAAAAAATTCCACAGCAATCCGCATCAATTAAAAGTTAGGCATTTGTATGCAGATGACAGATCATAAAGCAGAAACAAACGAATAAACGCAATTCTCCCTTTGGCTTCTGACTCGAAGAATACAATTATACTCGCAATTTTAACACACGAATTACTTTTGTGATACACCGAAAACTGCAGAGTTTAATTAAGAAAATTGCAACAATTCTTGATCCTAATTAAATTCTTTTGTGCATCGATTGCCGCATGATTAGCGATATTCGCAATTATCCCATGGTTACCGAACACACATCGCGAGTGTTTCTCAGTTTTCCGTTTCTGAAAAACAAATTGTTTCGTCGTGAGAGTTCTTTCCTTAAGTTATGTGTTATTGATCATTCTGTTGTTTATGGCGAAAGATCGTGATCGAATTATTCTGTCTGACAGAGTGAAATGGATAGGATTGTTCTGAAAATGGATCTTTAAGATGGGGTACCATTTAAAATGTCAACTCAGTGTCACAATTTAGTTTCATTCTAGATATACTAGGGGTGTTCAAATGAAAAGGTACGAAACGACACTGTGGGTATAATTGAAGTCTTTATTCAAAAGTAATCACCAGAGGACTGAGCACAACTATCCTACTGTTTCACGAGCCGAAGGATTCCCTGATCCCAGAATTCCTGTGGCTGTGACAAGAGCCAGTCCTCCACTGTGTCCTTCAGTTCGTCGTCCGAGTTGAAGCGCTTCCCTTTGAGATGTTTTTTAGCGGACAAAACAGATGGAAGTTGTAGGGCGATATGTCCGGGCTGCAGAGCGGACGCTCAAGCTGCTCCCTCTTGAACTTGGCCAGTACACTTTGTGTGACCCTGGAGACGTGTGGACGCGCGTCATCGTGGAGCAGAATCACTTCCCTCCGTGAGCAGCCCAGGCCGTTTGCTCTTGATGGACTTGCGTAGGCTACGGAGTGTCTCACCTACCGGTTTAACACCTTCGGCAATCAGAAATCTGATAACACCTCGCTGCTCCTCAATCGTGGAATTTTGCAATGTGAACGCCATGATGTCCTCACACGCACTGCCGCGTCAATTGGACGGAACACACAACTGCATGCTTCTCTTCTGCGTCATGTGCGGGCGCCCGCGCATGCGCACAACCACGCCGGTACTCGTGCATTCGCTTCCTTAGATGTCTCACTACGTTATCCCAAAGCGGCATATTCAAATTTCAACCGGTTTGGTTTTTACGACGTTTCGTACCTTTTCATTTCAATACTCCTCGTACTTTACGATAAGAAAATCTTAAACCTCCTATTTTGTGTTTCGTAAATTTTTTAAAAGTTGAGTTACCATTTGTTGACCTAAAAAGTGTATAAATATGACCAAATATATCAAGACATGACCTAAAATACAGTGCAACTTGGATAATACGAAGCTGAAGGGACCACTAAAAAAATTCGAATTATCCAAAACTTCGAATTAAAAAAGTTACATCTTTTAACTTTAATTTCAGGTCCACTGAATGCTTGAAAAGATTATTGTGTCAATAAGTAAATATTTATTCAGAAAGATCATGGTATGAAAGACTTAAACATTATATGTATGTAAACAAAATAAGATTTACATTACGTAAGCTACAGTACTGTAACATCTTAGCGCCCAAGAGTCTAGGATGGCGGGCTGCAGACCGGAAGTTTCCTGTTATAAGAGTCCTTCACTACTGCGCTTGCGCATGTGAAGAGGATAAAAAACAGTTAGCTCACGGACTCCGTCTAGTTGAGACGTCTTCGTTGCAATTCGGATAAAATTTAATATGAAATTAAGCATTTTGATTCGCGCGTCCATTGTCAACCCATGTTTTGTCTGTAAAAATAAATGTTATTTTTTTAATGTCCAAAAAATTTGGATTAATTCGTCACAGTACATATTACATGTACTGTAGCTTACTTAACTTTACATGTACTGTACTTAAACTTCGAATTATCCACGATTTTTTAACATTGATTTAATGAGAAGTTCAAGGGACTAAGAGAAATCTTCGAATTAACGACGATTTCGAATTAGAGACGTTCGTTTTATCCAAACTGCACTGTATTTAAATATGACCAACTATGCCAAAAAATGATCTGCATTATACAAACATGACCAAATATGCCAAAACTTGACCTAAAAATGTATAAATACGATCAAGTATGCCAAAACGACCTACATATGTATAAATATGACAGAAACAGGTAGCTGGTCAGATGGACAAAAAAAATTACCGGACCGACAGACAGGTGTACAAAGTGCAGACATACAGGTAGACATATGTACGAAATATTACCAACTTGAACTCCCGTAATATTTTATACCCAGTACAGCTATGTCTCTTTACGTTTTCAGAATTTCTCCCCTTTTCACTATTTTCACTACACACATCCAAGTCTGTACTTAAACCCTCAATTCACTTCTACAGTCATTGGTTCCTATTTTGAATTCGTGATTACACCACTACTTAAAATTAAATTTCTAAACTTTCCTACACAGCTAAACCGTGGTATCAAGCAGACCCTATCACACTCATATTTATTGTTTACCTTTGTTATCGCTGTGTTTCATTACAACACTTGAGATGCGCATTCCGGACGTAATAGACATCCCGCCATTTCTATCAATCTAATGTAAAAAATTGATGCAGATCAACGGAACGATAAACAGATATAAAGAGGTAAGGTATTAAGACAGACAGACGGGCCAACGCAGACATACGCATGGATCACTAGAAAGCCAAGCAGAAGGACCGATTTTGAGGCAGGCAGATAAAGCAATAGAAATATAAGGACAGACAGACCGATAAAGAGACAGGAAAACAGGCCAATAGAAAGACTTGCAGACAGACCAATAGAAAGATTTACAGACAGATCTATAAAAAGATAGCCAGACGGATCGGTAGAAAGACATGCAGATGGACCTTCAGCTATATAGACAGACAGACCATTAGAGATACAGAATGTCGAACCGTTGGAAATACAGACAGACGAACCATTAGAGATTCAGGCAGACGGACCGACAAAGGGACCAATGGGAAGACGGTTCGATACAGACGGACGGATCCCGATAGAAAGTTGGACAGAAGGACTGATAGAAATGCAAATGGTACAGAAAGGACAGAAGGACCCATAGAGAAAGACAGGACAGAAGGACCCATAGAGAAAGACAGGACAGAAGGACCGACAGATTGACCCATTAAAAGACAAGTAAACGGACCGATAGCATGACATTCAAACGGACCAATAGAACGATATACAGACGGAGAAATAGAAAGGCAGATCTATCTGTCCAAAATATAAAGTATGTGTGCCTAACAACAGAAAGCACGAAACAAATGGAGGAAATCTTAAAGAGAGACAATAGCAATTGATGAGACATATAGAAACTCAAGAAAACTGCAGTCCAACGAATTAGAGAGTATTGAGAATGCCTGCAAAGAGCCACCACCAAACAAAAAAATCTAACACACGGATATAGATAAAGTCCTACGCTCCAAACTAACGACTCAATCAGAAATGAAGCTATTTATTTACTTTTAGTCTTAACTACGATGCTCATAACCGATTTTCCCCGTTTTAATGATATATTTGTCTAGCGCATAAGAAAAGCAACTTTTAGTTTATACTTGCTGGTATGTAATTTCTTTCGAGCTCAACCCTCCATTCAGAAAGCTGAGATGTTTGTCATAATTCCATTCATTCTGTCATTTTGAGAAAACCCATCACGAAGAAAACCTTTTGATCCCTGTGAGAGAAGAGGTCAACACATTTAAATTGCCTTCTCGACAGCGGCAGCGAGAAGCATGCAAATTTGTGAGCGAAATACTAAATAAATGAGGGGTCTTCTGCATATTGCGGGCCATTCTAAGGAATTAAAGCTATGTAGTTGCATGGCTTTATTTTCTTTGGAAGCGAATAAGAAAGAGTTGCTTAGCAACAGACGAATTGTGCTGTTATGTAGCCACTTCATAGTAATAGTGCTACTTGTCCGCGCGTCCACAGCGTTGTGAGGACTTGCCGAAATATCAAGTCTGTGTGTCACAACACATTCATTCTGTGAATTCCTTGGCATTGTCGAAAACGTTCAACGTCTACGTCACACAAAGACAATTTGAAAAATATTTACTTTGAGCAACTTCTGCATGGTTTCATACATTTGAACAGATCTCGTTGTGAGCTTTACACCAATATCTCGCTGTCGTGTTGCGCTCACGATTGCCGAGATAAACTTCGTCAAACGCGATGGCAAGCCCAGGAATACTGCATCATTTACTCGCTCTCAGGGGAGAGGCATGTCACGAGTACGTTGTGTTTCTCAGTATTCGAATTGAATGCCATGTTTTCTAAGAGTATACTAACACGATTACTGTTCTGAACGCATTTTTAAAGTGATAATGATTTTAATTGGGACATCTTTTTCACAGGCGGTAGGCCGTAATTCGCCTCATGCTATCCGCGGTGTTAAGCATAGTCCTACGTCAAAAGTTCTTTCTTGAGATATAATCTGATGACAATGTGAACGTAGATTGCGATTGGACCAAGCATGAGCTGTCAGGGATCTTGAGAGGTTAAAGTTAAAAGAGAGAGAAAACATCTGCACGACGGGAAACGGCAAGCGGAGGTGTGAAAGGTGCACGATCATGAAATTTAGAGATAGGTTCAGACTTCTCACACCCTGACCAGTTTTGTCAAATATGGCGAAGCTGCGCAACAACTTCAAGTCAATGGACATACACACAAGAATTGAACAACGGATGTAAAATGCAGTGTCCGGATATAAATGCAGTGCACTGTTGATTAAAGAAGTGTTTAAGACGTGGTAAGTGTTAAGAAGTGAAAACTGTAATGGCATACAGTTTTCATTACACATATGATGCGTTCTTGAGGCATTTTCTATAAATCATCGAAATATGAATTTGCATAGTGGCGAATGGAGTAAACCGATATAAGCAATGTAAAATCAACCAAAATGAAATTTATCGCTTATTTTAAATATGCTAGATTTGAGTTACAGAGCAGCAAACTAAACTGAAGAATTCGCGCCGTTATAATTGAATTCACAAGTAGTCTGATTGCAGAGGGCAACGAAAAATTTGGAAGACAGAAATCAGTGTAGAGAAAATGCGAGTAAACGAAAAAATATATTGAAAGTACCGAATCGCCTTGGTGAATGGTTAGGTAAGTAGTTAATTAATGTCGCACCTCGGAACAACATGGACTGTTGGCTACGGTCCTGGATTCATCCGTAAACTTGGTGAATGGGGTTCAATGAAGTAGACATTTGAATCTAGTTGTTGTGACACGACTGAGTTTTGCATTTTTAGCTATGCACTTGGAAGTAAGAATAAGATAAGGTGTGGGTGTGTAAAAGAAATGCTGCTTTAAGTTTTTGATTAATTTTATCTCATTTCGAGGTATGACTGTACATTTATATATATATGTACGTAATTGTAAATTGATTCAAATAAGGTACGGAATGTGAATAATTGGTTGGAATTCACAGGTGTATAAATTAATGTATGGGGTCTGAGTGATAGTTGAATTCTACTATTGGGACACGTGATTATTTTGTGAATGCTGGAAATTATGTTATTTAAGGTGTATGCATATACTAGAACATTTTTTAAAAATTTTGACTAAATATCTCCAGTTTTTTCACAAAGGTCATTGGTTTGTACTTAAACTCATTTCAGTGTGAAAAATTCTGATTAATGTACTCATTAATTATCTAATTTAGATATAATTAGCTAATTAGCATGTTTTTTGAACAGTGATATCTCAAATTCCAATGTGTTCAGAAAGATAATTCCTATTGGAAATTATTCCTAATATTATTCTTCATGGTTTGATCCTCCATCAAGTTCCTAGAGGGAATAAGTTATTTTTTTTATAATTTTTTTCACGAAGGAAGTTTAATAAATCAAGATTTTTTCAGGAATATCAACATTTAAAAATCAACTAAAAATTCATTTCTTAACCATTAACTTCGACTGAGGGTTAAAACAGCCTCTGTATCACATTAGATTATAATGATACAAAAGTAATTATAATAGATCCATTCATTGTTGAGTTATCACTGTTCGAAAGAAGCATCCTATTGCAAAAACATAGTTCTTCAGAAATCGAGTTTAAAATTTTGGAAATATGTTTGTCTAAAGTGACAGTACCTAACCCAAACCCTTGTAACTTGAAAACTATTTCCAATATTTACAAGATCTTGGTATCGTTTGAAAACTAAGGGGGGGGGGGTTGGAAAATATTTTGAATTCTTGAAAAATATATCGATATTTTGGTCAATTTTCGTGATTTCTAGTGTATACATACACCTTAAAACATAAGCGTTTATGAAACTTACATTTTGGCACACAAATTTCATTTAAAACTTAACATAGAGTTTATTCTTATTTTGCTTTCTGTCCATATATTGTGATAATCTCTTAAACGAATTATTTTGTTTCATTGAACTGAATTTATTTTATGAGCCTAGAAATTATATTTTATTGAACAGCAGTATTTATCTCCAATCTCCAGTTACGGGAGGGTCTAATAGAGGAAGGATACCAGGATCAATTGCGAGATTAAAGCAAGCTTTTTTGAAAGGGGAATCTCTGAATGGGAAATCTTATAAATTGTGGGCATTTTTTTAAACTGCTAATGGAAATCGCATTTTAGTTATTCGCTTTTTACAATTGAAAATTATATTTAAAAGCAGAGGCAGAATTTAAAACATTAGCGTTGTATTAAAGTTGAAATATTTAGAAAAATATGCACATCAAAGTTACATGATTACAGAACATACTGCACATTCGATTTTTATATATATATTGATTGTAATCATAAACATTAAATATATTACTTGACATATTTAAATGCATATTTTTAATTAGTTTATACAAATAGACGGTTTAAATGGGAATCACAATTATGAATCTATACTTTTAAAGTAATTTTCCTTTCAAATACGGCACAAATTTGAATCACGCATTTGCATTAAAATTATTTATAGAGAGCCAATTTCTTAAATCCCTTTCAAGACACCTTTTTATAAATTGAATATTTTCGGAAGGCTAATAGCAATGAATATCACTTTGAAAAGTTAATAAAAATGAAATATGTAACTAGGAATGTTACGTAACTCAATTTTTAAAGTACTTAGTTATAAAGAACACATTCAAAGGTTAAATTAGAGCAATTTATTAACCTTAGGGAACACTTTTAATTAAAAATGCAATCAGTAAAAGTAGAGTCAGTCTAACTTTCTGACTAACAAATATAGCTCGAACTATTTATCATTTATTAACTAAAATTTTAATTAAAAATAATTGGGGAAAGGATACTCATTACCATCACTCTAAATGGTCACCAATCAATGATGACTAGATGTTAGTTTACCATAAGTATAAGTCATTCTAGTCAGGGAAGAAAGATTCGCACATACAGATGATTCTTCATATACAGTACAATATTTCTACTGCTTAACCTCCTAATGGTTGTCTCGACAAGGTATCTCGCTATTAGCAAAACTGACCAGATCTTGATAGACGGCATACCTCGTCATGAGAAATAAACTGTCCAGACCTTGATCTTGTCATCATCAAAATATCGGCAATACCGGGAGGAGATCTCTCGTCATTAGCAAAATTAACCAGATTTCGATGGACGTGGTTTCGCGTCGATACCCCATGGAGGATTGACAAGTTTTTATGTAAATAAAGTATGATTGGGTGTTCAAAAATGTGTTTAAACTTCTATAAAAAGTAGAATTTATTTCTTTAATTTTCTCAGGAATCATCGATCAAATGCAAGGGGAACAGAAGATAATTTGGAAAACCCTAGTTTAACAAGAAAGTATGAAATTACTAACCACTTCAAAAGACTCTTCAGTAATTTTCATTTTATGTCTTTAATTTTAGTCAGGAAGGAACCTTACAATCCACACACACCGGGTGGTTCTTCATTCACTATACAAAATTTCTACTGTCTACATCAGCTTTTATGTAAATAAATTACCACTGCGTATGATAAATTAGTACATTTTAGTACAAAAAATGTACTTAAATCTCTAAAAGGTAGAATTTATTTTTGATTTTATGATATGCTTAGTTTTAAAGAACCCTAATTTAGCTGGAAAGTAAAAACTTATCAACGATCTCAAAAGAGTGTTCAATAATTTTACTGTTAGTCAGGAAAGAATCTATCATGTGCATGCGGGTCCTCATTCACTATACAAACTTTCTACTGCTGACATCAGCATTTTTGCAAAGTATCACTATACAAACTTTCTACTGCTGACATCAGTTTTTTTTTCAAAGTATCACTATACAAATTGATTGGTTAGACCATTTGACACAGGGGACATAGTTGTCCAAACTGCACCAAACACAAGGCAGACAAGGTAAGCTAATGGACAAACATACAAGAAAAATTTCACTGACATAAAAGAAAGCAATATAGGTCCGATAATCTACAGGAACTTGCGCCGTTTACAACTTGCTAGCACAGTAAGCAAACCCACCTAGCCACGGTGGACCCTAATTTGGTCAGGAAACATGGATGAAAGGCAGTGAAACATAACTTAGTTTAGAAAACTCTAATTTAGCAGGATAGTATAAACGTAATAACCACCGCAAAAGAATCTCTAAAATAAAACCCCAACTCCAAAATATTACGCTCAATAACTCCCCAAAGCGAGTAACTTTAAATTCATTTAGCGCTCCTAACTATGTAACTTTTACATAAAAATTTACTTCCCGGAAAGAAGCTTAAACTTTCCCTAACTACGCCATACGAAAGAGATCGGTGCATTTCCACGAATAGTTTCGACCCTGCACCTCCAGGTATTCAACATTCCATATCAACAACTGTTGCTAAGCCACGCTCGGCTAGCCTTGACGACTGGAGGCAAAAATAAAAATATATGCCACAGGGGACGACAAATGTACTTAAAACTTCCCTCCCCTTATTGGATGACTGCGGGTCGGGGAAGGTATCGATATAAATCCCCTGAAACGCAGTGGAAGCTTAATTTTTCTTCGATCGCTTTTCAAGCACTGCTTTATCAAAACCTGACATTCCCTAATATATGGCCTCTCGGCGAATAAAACATGAAACGGAGAAAAGGCACCAAGTTATTCCATTCCTTACTCCTTTTCACTTTGGATACTTTTTCAATTTCTTTATTTATGATTGGGGAAGAAAAAATCAGTTGTTCACAAACGTAAAAACCATGCTTCGGCGTAGGCAGCTGCACTTGACATTTTGATGTATGAAGTGGATTACAGATTTGCACCTCTGCAGCGAGGACTGTTTGGTATGCAGCGAGCGCTATGCTTTGGCTCCAAGTGGAGCGACTTCGCGGAGCAGTGTATGTTTATTTCCTTACTTAAGGTGGTATGTTCGACGCAGCGCGGGGTTTTTTCTGGTTTTACTCAATGCCTTGATCCTTTTTCTATTTCTTGTTTTCAAGGTGCCTGATGTCTTGTTTTCCGGTTACACCTTTTCCGTGTTGCGCGTTCGTTTCGGTAGATTCCCTGATTTTCCGTTCCATTTGTTTAAAAGAAAAATTGTCAACAGGAGTGGTGGTAAGAGAGAGGATGTTTGGGAGAGATTCCAGACTGCGTTGAAGCGGCTAAAATAGGAGATTTTTTACTTCAATGTGTTGGATGAGAGGTTGGAATATAAAGATAACAGAACTGTAATATTCGCTGCATAGTCTTCAATAAAATATATTTTGTCACTTGGCTTATTTTTCAAGGATCCTTAAAATCTGAGTATTCAAGTGTATAACTCCACGAATGAAGTTAGCATCTGTTCTATTAACCAACTTTAATATCACATTTGCTACGTGAAGTAAATGAATTAAGTAAAAAGCACAATGATTCAAAACGTAAATGTCAGCATTAATTACCCTCCAAGTTGTTTCGATAAGATATCTCGTCCATCAAGATCTGACCGATTTTGCTCCGGACGAAATATCTCGCCCATCAAGATCTAATCAATTTTGATAATGACGAGATATCTCGTCATATAGAATGCCGATTGAACGATTGAATTCTGGAATGTTGAAGATATTACCTTTTCTGATGATGAAGAGATTACGATCAGGTCAGTTTTTAAGGACGCGATTTCACGTTCATCAAGATCTCGTCAGTTTTTCTAATGGCGATATATCTCATCGGGACAACCACCAGGAGGGTTAAAGGACTATCGTGTGTGGTGCACACACACATATATACCAATGGGATTATTTGACGTAAAAAGCTTACGTCAAATAACGTCATTTGACGTCCAGCTTACAAATTAGAATTTGAGAGAATTATTCCATTAAAAGCAGCAACAAGGAAGAAAAATTGTAAAACAAATTTATTAATGTAATGGGGCCGTCGTGGCTTAGTGGTACGCCTAACCTATTAATGTAACTCATTAGTGTAATAATTGAATGAACAATTATATGGTGCTATTGTCAATTGAAACAGAGTAATTCAGACAGACAACGAGAAGGTTAGATAGCGTAATCATACAAAAGATCACTGTAGGTAATTTTGAACAATGTTAAAGGTTATAGAACAATCCATGCAAATCAGCTGAGCCTTACATATCACATTTTACGCTGTTCCTACAAATTAAGGGCTGCAAAATACTAGATTTAAGGAAATACGCACGGTAGTAAGTAAAGTTCTCCATACCTTATCATGGAGATACGTTTCCAAGAAAATGACCAACGTATTACTCTCTTGTATACATACTTTAATCCCGGTTTTAGTAGAAACTCAAACAGGTTATTCATTTAGAAAACTTCCAATTGATGATTCTCCCTGTAGTAATTAAATTAAAGTTAGCATTACATTAATTCATATTTAGTAAACCCTCCAAATTGTTTCAACAAGATATCTCGTCCATCAAGATCTGAGCAATTTTGCTAATGATTAGATATCTCGTCATCAAGATATTGCCCAATTTTTATGATGACAAGATCAAGATCTGGTCAGTTTTTCTAAGAACGAGATATCTCGTCCATCAAGAACTAGTCAGCTGTGCTTATGACGAGACACCTCGTCGAGATAATCACCGGGAGAGTTAAAACCACATACATTCTCAATTAAGCAAGAAGTTGTTAAGTTTGATTTTAATAGTGACTTGATTTGATGTTTGATTGAGTTTTAAGAAGTTTTTAAAATTGATTGTTTAATATTTCAAATTTATTCAGTCACTTTTAATTTTTTTTTCAATACGTTACGAAACAACAATTTTTCCAATACAAATACACAAAAGGTAAAAATTAAAAACTGCCTGAAACAAACTGCACGATTCATCGAAAACACGAAATTCAATTGATACAATTGAAACAATTGTATCCTGAATACATATGTCTGCTGCAATTTCTATGAATACTTCCGTGGTTATTTACATAATTCTCAACGTTAAATAAACTAGCTAGGAATATCTGTATATCACAACAGAAAACTAATTTGTGCGATCTCCGAATATGAAAATTGAGCTGACTAGACATATGCTAACTTAATCAAATTTAATATCAGAAAGCTGATACCGACTTGCCCGTAAACCTAATTATAAGATTGGAATTTTATGACTAGTCAGATTTTTCTCCTCTCTGAAATCAATTTAACGTATTTTATACTTGGCTTTTCATTAATCTCATTTTCTATTGGTTTTGAAACAAATGCCTTAACTATTTCGTGCTATCCTATTTTTGGTAGGTAGGTAGTTGAATTAACATCGCACTGAAGGAACTCATCTCATACCATCTTTGTAAACAAAAAATATTTATATACTTGGATAGGTAGGTAATTAATTAACATCGTACTAGAGCAACACAGAGGGCTATTTTTATATACTTGGGAGAGTCTTTTGTAAATTATAAATAATTATTTTGCATGACTGTTTCAATTAATTTTTTTCGAATCTCGTAAAGGAATCTGAAATATATAAAATTTACTACGTATAAATAGGAAATAATTGAAAATGAATGATACAGTGTATATTTTTAGCCTTTAGTCGTGGAAAAGACTCCTCAATTATAAAAGCATTAAAATTAGATAGATATTGTTGGTTAGATAATTTATTTTGCTCTATGTCGTATGTGTATAATGCACCGATTAAGGCAATGTATAATACGAGTATATTTTCTATTAAGAAACTCATCAGAAATACTTTCCCACGTCCTAATTATTGTAATAAGCATCTTTCTAATGGTAATATTAGAGATATGCGTTGAAGTATTTAGAATTTAATGCTAAAGTATCAGAGAACATCTTAAAAATGAGTAAACATTTTAAAGCGCTGATTAAATTACCAATTCGTTTCCTTGGGTCTATTAAAGAACCGTTTTCTCACCCAAAAAGAACCATCTATGCAATATGTAGTATTTTAAGTCATAAAATTTTAAAATGAATAACTGCAATTTTTAACATTTAAATTTGTTTTATTTGTCTTTTAGAAAAACAGGTGGATACCTGGTTGTTTGCTGCTTTTTTTAGTTTCATGGCGCAAGGGCCATATTTAATCATGCTGCTCCGTACAAAAGACATACAATGTCAAGTAATGGGAATACACAAAGAAAGTTCTATTGACACGGAAGAGAGAGATACACCTAGGGAAGAATCGAGCCTGACAGGAATCTAATTTGTACCTCTTGGTTGATAACTGGAAGTTTCTTAGTAGAGTTCCTGTATTTCGTTTTATTATTTATATAGATTCATTTAATGCAAGATTGTTGTCATTGATTGTACATGTTTTGTGTGATGTGTATTGATAACTACTATTTGAATTTAGCAGTTTGAACTTTTATTCAGATTAAAAACGATGTTATTACAGTTCTCGTAGATTGCTCCATGCATAATTTATTAAACACTTGCACATTTAAATTTCAGGCCAAGTACATTATTTATCCGTTTAAAGCAGAGTTCAGCAGCTACACAGAATTAATATCCAGAATGTTAGTTCATTGCAAATGGATATCATGGTGATTATCACTTTAATCATTAGACATAGAAACAAGATTTAAGTACCAAAAAAAGATCAAGACATTACTATTTTTAGATAGGTAGTTGAATTAACGTCGCACTGGAGCAACACAACGGACTATTGGTTACCAACCGGATAAATCCGAGTATACCTCGTAATTTTGAAACGTGGTCATATGATGAGGTCACACCTGAGCTGGCACACCACTCTCTGAACTTCCACACCACGCCAATGTGAGGACGTTTGAATCTACGACAGATTTAACGTGAATGAGCCTCCCCGTTCACGACTGTCTTTGGATCTATTTTCGATCTCGCAACGCTCCGGTTGCCAATTCGATACTATTCTAACCGGGCTACCACGGCCCTTCTATTTATTATAGGTTGCGGTTTGTTTTAGTTGACTAATTTGGAAGTAAGACACCCTTTTCTTATTGAAATATGAAATTGTGTTATTTATTCCTTAGTAGACACCTCGTGTTCAGAAAATCCAATTTTCGTATTAATACATATACACTACTACTAGCTAATGATATATCCATTATCTTGACTCAATTTGAATATTTTTCTGATTGGAAATATTCCACTAACATTTGAAAAGATACACCGTAATATCCATTTTGAATTAGTTCCTTCCAAGAACAAAAACAAATATTCGAGCTAAATAGATCTTAAACATATGCAACGTATCTAAAAGCACTATTTTTAATTTTTGTGTACTTTATTACAAATTAAACGAATTAACAAAAATGCATTTAGTTGAAAATACAAGAAAAATTAACACTTAATTCACAAAATTAACATACAAATTAACTCAGGTTCAATGTTAATTGCATTTAGTTGAAAATACAAGAAAATTAACACTTGGTTCGCAAAATTAACATACAAATTAACTCAGGTTCAATGGTAATTGTATTTAGTTGAAAATACAAGAAAATTAACACTTTTACAAGTAGCTTGTCCCAAAAGGATCATATAAATTTAAATACATTAACATCTATGGAACAGTATCATGATACCAGACGGCGATAAAGTTTTGGTTTCAGTTGATACTTGCAAATGATATTTAGTATTTCAGCACTGCATTTTTAAGATGCTTACGAATCCTCTTTAAGGTTCAGTTATTAAATTAAATTACGTTTAGTCTTTTTAATTGGGCTGTTATTTATAAATTTATTTGTGTCCGCATATATTGGACATCATAATGTGTAATGTGTAGACATCTAAAGTATGAAGTTCAGCTTTTTATACTGTAAATGGATAAGTACTTTCAGTGTAAAATAATGTTACTATTCTATCATACAGGGTTTATTCAAGAATATGCATTCTGTAATTATAATGTGTAGACATTTTCACACGTATGAAGTTTGGTTGGAATTAACCTCGCACTGGAGCAACACAACGGGCAATAAGGACATGTATGACGATTGGAGTTTTTTATTGTAAATGAATAAATACTTACAATGTAAAATATTGTTACTACTCTGTCATACAAAGTTTATTTAATAGTACGTATTCTGTAATATGTGCCAATTATGTAACGACTACCCTTAAATAAATTAAAAGCAATATGTTGAATAATGTTTAGTTAGTTTATAATGTTGAATAATGTTTAGTTATCTTAGTTTATAATGTTGAATTATTTTAGTATTAAATATTTAGCTATTATAGTGCATAAATCTCAGTAATTATTGAAACAGTAACTCGGTATTTATTAAAACATTATAACATTAGATAAGTTGCTATAATATATAATTGTTCGCTAGTTAAATGAATCTATAAAATACTAGAGTGTAAGGAATTTGGTGCCACTATGGATATTGTCAATTTATGAAAGGAAAGAATTAAAAAACATTGCGAGTTGTGTGTGATATATATCCGAGTCCTTTGTCAAAAACTTTTGTTTTCTAAGCACAGATGTCGTCATCAAGAAACGAAATAGGAATACTTTTTATAAAAATATTAAAAATCCAAAATACAAAATGTCACTATTCATATAAAGACTTTTGACATCGCCGCTACTGCTTAATGATTCCCCACTGATAGTAAATCTTAAAGAATAACTTAAAAATCCATTATTTGACTGAAACCGCAATTTTTCTCGCAACGCAAACACATTTCTCAGGACTAATGATGCATGAATGCACTGTGATTTATTTAAGTTCAACATTTGAAAAATCCACCTTAATCTTCTGTTTATTCTTTATGGTATCAGGTTCAAGGATAATGGTGATAACTTAGAAACAAAAGCATTTTAGGAAACGCCTTGTAGCATAGAATTTGTAAAGCAGCTAATTAGTAAAGTAACATAAAAACGGAACATCCTATTTGTAAGAGATTTTAAGACTACGCTATGGTGTCTGGTATAGATCTCAACACGTGTAAAGCGCATACTATTTCTGCTTTTAAAATAATCAATATTCTAGGGTCAAATTTTATATTTTAAGTGAGGAAATCATTATTATTACTAAAACTGCTGACTAAATATAATTATTAGACGGTAAAAATTTAATAGAGTGCAAGGAAAGAACTTATCGAATACTTCAACGATCAACATTAATGGTATTAATTCTCTGGCATTTATCAGATACATCATTAAGAAATGCCACGGTGGTGCTCTATGGGTGTCCTCTAACATACATCTTTTTATTTTATTTTATGCCAATATTTGAAAACGTTCAACCATCGTATAGCTTTTGATATATAGTAAAACAAAAGTTAATGTTGCGTGCCATATTCTGGGAACTGCGTTATTTATTTTATTATTTTTCGTCCATATTTCTTTGCAGTTTTCCAATACAATTTTCGTTTTACTGCATGCACATGTCCAATCGCAGAACTATTTGTTTAGGACATCCATAAATATTTTGGGTGTCCTTATTCACTGATTTTCAGTTCGTTTAAGTCATTTTAACCCTCCTGGTGGTTGTCTATACGAGATATCGCGTCCAAAGAAAACTTACCAGATCTTGATGGACGAGATATCTCGTCATTTGAAGAAGACTGACCAGATCTTGATCTCGTCGTCGTAAAAACAATCGGACATATCTTGATGACGACATAACTCGCCATTAGCGAAATTGATCAGACCTTCCTGAATGAGATAACTCGTCAGAACCACTTTGAGGGTTAAGTCTTGAAATCTAACACAACCTAGAGGTTTTTCCAATTTTGGAAACAATTGATAGTGGTTCGGTGCTCCTTCTTGTGTGAATACCTCATCTTAACACCCTTTTTAAATAATGAATGAAAAGGAAGTTATTGGATACTTCAGAATTCAGCATCTTTCATTTTTGCAAAATTATGACATCAAAATCGTCTATATTTTCAGAGATGCTAAATCATAATAATCGACACATCGTTAAGAAAAAATATTCGGTTTTGAATACACCAGAAAGCATTGCTCAGTATTAAATCCGGATCCTAATCCCCAGTACATCCTACATTTTTGCTTTGTATCGAAATTTATAGTTGTTCCTATTAAATTGGAAATATCTGACATGATTTAAAGTTATTTTTCCTCAAGTACTGGTAAATTGAGAATAAAAAAATCATATATTGTTGGATCAGGATCACCAACTCTTATTTTGCATTAGTTCAGATTATTTTACACCAGTACATTGCAACATTTTTTCAACTGAAGCCCTAAGCTTAGAAGGGGCCGCAGTAGCCCAGTTGAAAGAGCAACTGATTAGCAAACGGAGGATTGCGGATTTGAAAGTAGTTCCAGAAAAAGATCGTCGTGTACACGGGGGATGGTGCACATTACATCTGGTCTCAAATGTCCACGTTGGCGTGGTGTAGAAGTGTGGGGATTGATCCCAGACCATTGCCAATAGGCCATTGTGTTGCTCTAGTGCGAAGTTAATTTACTATTTACCATGTCACGGCGTATAATATTGCAATGTATCGTCACCAGAAGGGGCTTTCGATCTTACTAAATTATGACCTCCCTTAACCCTCCTGGTGGTTTTTTCGACTACATTCCTCGTTATTAGTGACTGATTAGATCTTGATGGACGGGATATCTCGTCCTTAAGTGAAATGTTGACCAGATCTTCATCTTGTCATCCTAAAAAAATTGTCAATGTACTGATGACGAGATACCTCGTCATTAGCAAAATTGGTCAGATCTTTATGGACGGCTCTTCATTTTTGACCATGGGTCAGTTTCCGTTCTAAATTAGATACGGCCCCCTTATAATGGAAACTCTTGTATCTCCGTTACTATTCAACCTACAGAAATATGGTTTTTTACTAACGATAGGGATACAGGTAAGGAACATTTTTGCAATCTCGGATTTTTATCTAGAGGGGTTGTATAAAAATTAAAAACTGTATCCGCTTAAATTGTTATCACATGATAATTTTATTCATATATCTTAATTACTTACTTTATTTGGTGCACTTTTGCAATTTACATTGCCTACCTATCTACAAATGGTAAAAAGATAAATTGCGGAAAACCTTTTTGGGACACCCTGTATAAAAGTAATGCTTTATCCTGCGCCGAAAAGTTCTAAGTCGAAGGCTGCCTGGATATGTATATACAGGCGGCCCTCGACTTTCGCCTTTCGTACTTAATTGGTTCCTGAAAATGTGTGCGAATCTGGAATTTTCGAAAGTAGAGGGATGTAAAAAAAACATCAAAAATTGCATTTTAAAAGATTTATTTATCAATAATAATATTTATTGATCAATAATATATTAAAAATATTTATTTATAAATAATATTATTTATTTATCAATATACATAATTAAATTAACGAGGCGTGTTTAAGTGCTTTCATGTGTTTTCTTTACAAACTTGTTAAGAGTTTGTTGAATACCACCCTTTTTTCTTTTCTTGATAAAGACTTCTATAACATGCTGTGTCTTTCTCAATCATCCTACCTACCTGAAATATACGTTCTCCATTGGGATCACATTCTTCCGTGATAGTCAAAAATTTGTCAGGATGCATGAAGGCTTCATTCATATTTTTGATTGTCAAAGTCTTGACGATTTTATCAGCTTCTTCTTTATCACTTTCATTGTGTATTTCATTTAACTCTTGTTGCTCAATTAAATATTCATTTGACAGAGCTGCTGTGTGAAATCATCAACTCATTAACACCTTCGTTGTTGACGTCCAAGTTAAGTTCATTCATTAGGCTAACTATTTCATCTGTGATAGTTTCCGGAGTTTCTTCAGAATTTATAAAATCACTCATCATTTCTGGGCATAATTGTTTCCAGGAACCTTTCATTGTTGACTCTTTTATTTCAGCCCACGAGTCTCCAATATTGTTTATTGCGTTCCATATAGTTCCATAGTTCTTCCAAAAATCTCTTAATGTAGACCCACCTTTTCTGCCACTTGCTTGATGGGCTGATTCATTTATTGTCCTCATATAATATCGTTTAAATGCAGCTATAACTGTTTGGTCCATGGGCTGTATGAGGCAGGTAGTATTGGGAGGAAGAAACATTGATTTTCGGGTATAAATTCTGCACAGATTTTGGGTGTCCTGGAGCATTGTCTAAGATTAATAATGCTTTAAATTGTAAATTTTTATCTTTACAATATTGCTTAACTCCCTGCACGAAATGAAAAGTGAACCAAACTTTAAATATTAACGCAGTAAACCAGGCTTTTTTATTTGATTTCCAAATGACTGGAAGCGATTCTTTATCTTTCACTTTCAATGCTCTGGGATTTTCTGCTTGATAAACTAACATTGGCTTCAATTTTAAATCACCAGCTAGGTTTCCACCAAGAAGCAAGGTCAATCGTGTTTTAGAAGGTTTATGTCCAGGGGCAATTGATTCTTTCTTCGATAAGAATGTACGATTAGGCATTTTTTTCCAAAATAAACCCGTCTTGTCTACATTGAATTCTGACTACTAGAATATTCTCCATCTACAATAATTTTAGACAATGCAGAAATAAATTCTTTCGCACATCTTTATCTGCGTCAGCCAATTCTCCAGTGAATTTATGTAAAGAATACCTAATTTTAAATTTGTAGAACCAGCAATTACTTGATTGAAACACCGTGTTAGAATCTTCTTTTAATCTAGTCTTCCAATCTTCATGCAAACTAAGAGCCTTAGCGTGAATAATTGAAAAACTCAGAGGGTCATCGTTTTGATGTTGATCATCAATCCATGATGACAAAGATCTATCCATTTCATCCATCACTATGTCGTGTTTTTTGGAAACAATCTTTGAAGATATATTTCCATAATTTTGAACGTATTCCGTATTTTTATTCTTGTTTTTCAAAATTGAACATATCGTAGACCTGTTTATGTCGTACGAACGGCCGATAGAGGCAAGATTCACCTATTTCAGAACGTCTAATTATTTCCATCTTTGTCTCGATCGTATGAAGTTTATGAGTCCTTAATTTCTTTTTGTTCGTATCAACACAGCAGTTTCTACGTTTCTCACTCATGTTTATAAATTTATAAGGGCGAAATATTTAAACATAAATAAATAAATTGGCAAAATACACAACGCATCGACACCCGCCCTAAAGCAAGACTAAACCTGTTTAATACATTGTATGTATTTGACATTCGGACTCCGCCACCGCGGCTCGGAACCCTAGTCTAACGTCACAACGATTCCGAGAAGTCTGCTACTCTAGGCAGCAATGTGTGAGTGAGCGTGAGCTACCGCGCTCCGTGGGAGCGATCAATTTTTGCATTATCGACAAAAATCTTAAAAAAATTGAATTTTGAAAAATGTGCGAAATAGCGAATTATGCGAAAGTAGAATGTGCGAAAGTCGAGGGCCACCTGTATATATGTATATATATATATATATATATATATATATATATATATAAGAATACCAAGAAAATTTCGAAAAAAATGAAGTTTTGGTGGTTCAGGGCGTCATCAGGGAGGAGCCTGACCCCTTCAACACAATATGGGGTTTTCTGCGTGTGGGTGGCAGTTCACCAAAAGTAGTCCCCCTCCAAACACCATAAGTAGAAAGGCAAAATAAGAAAATCAAAACCGGGGATATCCAAGGACACACACCAAAGACAATACAAAATTGTAGAAGAGAGTACAAACTTACCCACATTAATAAACCTCAGCTCGACAACAACCCTCTGCAACCTACATGAGGACCGCCAGCAAATGCCATTCATAGCGCCCAAAAATCATGTTATACATCACAGTTGAGAGTTCGGAACTGGAACTCCGGTTCCGAATCGGTTTATCGGAACCGGAAACCGAAAATATAGTGTTCAAACCCAGCCTTTTAATAAATTAAAAGTCCTACTATAATTCTTTCTGGCTTCTGTTTGACTATTTTTATACCCCGGTACCTTGGCTTTCTGCTTGTCTACATTTTTGACCTTTTGGCGTTTTGCTGATCTGCATTTGACGTTTCTCTGAAACGTGATATATGTATATGTATATATACATGTTTACTCTAAATTATTTAAAGACAGTTTCATTTATTTAGAAATCTTTCTTACATTGATGTTTCACTGACACGCTGAAACATGATATATATATATATATATATATATATATATATATATATATATATATATATATATATATGTGAAACATCAATGTAAGAGAGATTTCTAAATAAATGAAACTGTCTTTAAATAATTTACAGAGTAAACATAGGTTTTAGTTGTATATATGAAGGAAGAAACATGTTTTTATGCCTATTGTTCTACATAACAAACCTATATAAAGCAGAAGAAAAATTGCATTTCTCCCTAGTGTGACCTTTTCTTTACACACACAAAAAAGAATAGAGAATTTTAAGAAGTAACACAAAATGTTACTTCTCAAAACAGTAGATAGATATTATCCTAAATCCGAATGCATATTCTTAGAGAATAAATATTGCAGCTGAAGTAATATCTAAAGATATTTTCGACATCTCTATCTAAAATATCTAAAAGGACTCTAATCTCAACAAAGACGTTTCTATGATTTATTTTAAATACTTAGCGAAAAGAGTGAGAATTCAGTCACTTCCCAAGGGACATTCTAAGAATGCGTAAACGTTTTTATTCTAGTTAAAGAGAGAGAGAGAGAGAGAGTTACCAAACTGCATTATTTTCCAAAAAAGACCCAGTTTCACAAGAATTTAAGAACTCAAGAAATAATAAATCCAAAGAAACTAATGCACTCTGGAGAATACGTCTGCAGCTACTTCTTAAAGAAAAACTTACACTTTATAGTCATACGTTTTAATTAAACTGTACTTCGAATAATTAACGGTTTTATGTTGGCATTATTTACTGAACAATTACATTTTCTCTTAATTAATACTGTTTATACTTGCTTTTTCATTATGATTTAATAATTTGCATAAAGAACTTTTATTTGAGATTTTTCCAATTACATAAAACGGTCAGTATACGAAAAGTACAGATTCCGTGAAAAAGATGCTTGCCTTGGGAATAAATATTATTTATATAAAATCAAATCATTTTAGAGATATACCGTCGGCTTATAAATGAAACACACTAAGTTAAAATTTTGAAGGTATGAATTTTTAACGTTTCTAAGCCCCAGAATGCGGTGTTCTTTAGAATGGTGAAGTCCACTAAGTTATTTTTCTTTGTATGAAGGTTAGATTTCTTCTTGAGACACCTTAATGGGCTTAGCTTAGAGAATTTTTCTTCCTTTATTTTCAAGCCGCTGTTGGAAGAGTAACGGATTAGCATCCGGATGGTTACGAGTTCCAATCCAACCAAAACCGTCATGAACAAAGGGGATGGTGCACGGTTAATCTGTCGTGATCTCAAACATAATCACGTTGGCGTGGTGGGGAGATTTTGAGAGTGGGGTGCCAGCTCAGGTGTGATCTCGTCATTGAACCGTGGTTCAAAATTACCCGGTGTTCTCCTCGGATATTTCCCTTCGGGGATTGGTCCCGGACCGTTGCCAATAGCCCATTCTGTTCCTCCAATGCGACGTTAATTAAGGTATCGTAATATCTACCTACCCTTTCATATCTATTATTCATATTATATTCTATTACTCTCATATATAGTCTATCTATTTTCTCATATCTATTTTTGACTTTGTATGTGTCACTGGTAAATCGCTTGCGACAGCGTAATTAAATTATTAATAAGTGTGTAATGTACCAAATTAAATTATTTGTAAGATTTTTGAAATTATAAAATACACTCACGCAGCTATTTAATTGTATGGTGAAATTAAAAAATTACGGTGTCTCTCAGTCAAACTTGCAATTTATTATTTGTTAAAACAGAATTTCCCAGAGGGGGTGCCAAAAAAGTCTTTTGAAAAGGGGCTTTAAGCCAAAAAATTGGAGAATCTATGCTGCAATTAAATGAAATTTTAAGAGCATGGAAATTAGCAAGTTGTGATGTTCGTACACTGCATTATTTTAACGTTCAACACACCTCGAAATTGTTTTACAAAACAACTTTTCGTACGCAGTATTGTAGCTGTCAACACAGTCAATTTACTTTTAAATATGTCCTTCCTATTGCCATTTCACTCAGAAAAACAAACCGAAACGCCTCGCAGTTTAAGGAAACCATTCCGAGGTTTTTTAAAACTAGCTATTTCTAAAAACTTCTAAGCGTTTTAACTTAGAAAACGCATATTAAATTTCGAGCACCAATTGCGTGTGTCCATTTAACAATTTCATACCAGAAATGCGTTTGACTCGGAGCAGTAATAACTCTCGTTTTTCAGCGCTTTGCATTCAACTTTAAGAAACGATGTCGTTGAAAAGGAAACCGAAAGGTTTTACCTCCAGTCGAACATTCCCCCTGCAAAACATTTTTATCTTTTCGAGTACTAAATAAGTCGTTACATAAATTGCTCATTTATGTAACGACCACTGCTTGCACTGCCGAAAAGCCAAAATAAACATCGACAAAATAACGACCTATGCAAGCACTGGAGCGCTTTTCTTTATTAGAATTCCTCCGAAAGGAGTATTAAGCAAGAGTATACATCAAATATCCTTCCACGCGTTTACCATTCCTTTAAAATCTCCTGCCACGGTCGCCATGACAACGTAAATATGAATCGGGAGTTGCGCGCGCAGCCGTATCTGCCTTGCCTTCGAAATTACCGCCATTTTGAAGTCCTTTTAACGACCGAGGCCATTAATCTAGCGCGTTTGAAAGGCTACACTTCAGTCTCTGCATGTTATTATGACTCTCCCGGGAAGCAGTAAGGAAAAAAGAAAGCTCCGACTTAATTACTGATAATTGCGTTTCGCAGAAGAAAATCGGCGTTATTAATAAAGTTCTTGAGCCTTGTGGCTTTTTGTAATCCTCTAACTACGGCCGCTGGAGGTGAAAATTGAAACTGTTATTCCGGAAGATAAGGAATTTGTTATCTTTGTGGATCAGCACTGGGCGAGCTGTGTTTGGCTCGTGACAAGGAAATTTGGGGGACGTTATTGCTGTCATTATTTATAATCATAATGTTTTAATCGGCAGATATTCTTGACTGCTTAATTTACTGCTTGAGGGATTATTGAATTTGGGTATCTGCGGTGAACAGTTAATTAAACTGTCGTCCAAGGGAACACTATACCTTAATAACATTAATGGGATTTGCGAGTCCTGATATATGCTGTAAAAAATTGTTCGAACCTTAATGGTTTGCAAACTTGTTATACTTGTACATTTAAACTTGCATTTCAAATTTTAAAATTGAGGCAGCAAATATATTTTTTTAAGACTAAAGAAAATAGGTGAGACATATATCCTTACCATTTTGATAGCATTTCATTTTTGTTCATTCATTGTAAAGTACCATTATGTATTTCTTATCTTCATGGAAACAAGCATTCAGTGTCAAAAAACGCAAAACTGAAAAATGCTAGTCAATGAGTTTCTGCTCTAAGACATTATAAATCTACTTGCGTAAATTTCAAAGTGGTAGTTGCGAACTAACACTAGGTTACGATTTACTTCTTTTTTAAAATTTATACTTTTATGATTTTTTTTATAGGAATATCTGGTATTCGTATCTGGTCTGATAGCCGGCTAAACTTATTCGGAGACCGTATCTGTCTTTCTGGCCAGTAAAACATTTTCGGAGGTCCGTATCTTGCCTACGGGCCGGGGAAACATGTCCGGATGGCCACATCTGGTCTGCGGTCCTGATAAAAGTATTTGGAGGGTCTGAGATCAATCTGTTCCTCCAACTTATTTATCTTGCGTGTAGTCTTTTATGCGTACGGTTTTTATGAACGGGCTGGCTAAACCTAAAGCCAATGAGAACAAGCTATTTCTCAAATAGCTAAAGGAAGCAAGAGTAAATACGAGAATATTTACTTTGTTACTTTGCAGGCATTCAAAGGAGAAAAACTCTTTAAACCTTTCAATTTCCCAACGGCTGGAATTCATTGGATAAGAAATAATCCTATGAGAGGGTTTTTCTGTAAACCTAAATAACAGAAGGTGTTTGTGCTTTGGCACCTCTTTCTGTCCACTTGGCATAATTTAACATGAAAATCAAATGTAATTTTAGCATGCCGTTTGTATTAAACATTAACGCCTAGTATCATCAAGACGGTCGTAAATCAAATTGGTTTGAAACAGAATGTATTTTTTTATTTTTCGATCGTTTGTCTTTTGTTTAACTGAAAACCCATGAGACATATATCAGGGGTACCTTAAAATGTATTGTTTACTGCCATTTTGGCAATATTTGGCACCTGCTGATGGTCAATGAACTGTCGTATATCAATTCGGAATTCATTCGTTGGAAATTTTTATTGGCGACGTGCTGAGAACATGCCAAGTAACATCACGTTCAGAATACGTATTGCAAACACGTTCCGTCGCAGAAACACTATCGCAACCTAAATTTAACTTGGCAAAATAATGCTTCTCATCTATCGTGAACTATGAAAAATAAATTAAATTCAAAAAGTAGCTTTAGAACAATCGCGTGCACTTTGTTCTTCTGAACTATAATATTATTTCCAAGGTGGATCTGTTTGTGCAGTTTTATTGGAGAGGATGTGAGGACATATTTTGTATCCGCCAAAAATTTATATGTTGCCAAATCAATTACACACCTATGTAGGCTCTCTTTTATACTTTTTATATTTACTATCATTCTTGCGTTACTGTAAATTTCAATGTATTGTTATGTCTCATAAAAAATTATTAAATAATATTCTGATCAAGAGTGCCATCATTTTTCCTGTGGGAAATGTTTAGCTAATTTTTCTTGCTGAATCCGTCAATTTCGAGAATACAATATACTACTAAATTTGTTACAATTCCAGATTTCACCAAGTTGGTGTCTTATCAGTGGTGCCATTAGTGGTAATGGTAATTAATTAACGTCTCACTGGAGCAACACAATTGGTGAAGGTCCGGGATCAATCCCCCATTCAAAGACAAATACGTAATTTTTGAACCAAGGTCAGATGACAAGGTCAGCACCTGAGCTGGCACCCTATTCTCCAAACTTCCACACCACGACAACATGATGACATTTGAGGCCACGATTTAACGTGTACCAGCCCCCGTGTGCATGGCGGTCTTTGGTTGGACGAAGTTTCGAACTCGCAACCTTTCGATTTCTAATCTGTTACTCTTGCAACCGCGGTCCCGTGATGCCATTCAAGGTTGCTCATTATTTCGGTAGCATTTATAGTGCGGTTCCAACGTAAAGGCTTTCGACCTTGGGTCAATCGAATTTTGAATTGGTGTGGAAACTTGCTAGGGATAAGGCTGCCATACCGAATCCATGAAAGGCAATGCCAGTAGTGGGTTTACCCAGCGCCAAATCATTTTGATAACTATTGTGTTTAGCGTCGAACGATACTCTTAAATCCTGAATCTGAGCTAAAGACACCATTTGTTTAAGCGCTTTGTTTACTTTGAAATCTGTAATATTAAGGTGTATGTATATGTTATCGTTAAAGTATGAAATCCGTTATTTCATAGAATACCTTGTTATTTCATGAAATAACTGATCAAGTCAGTTAAAGTGTAAAACACACTTGTATTCTATGGTTTAACTAGTTATTTCATAAAATAACGATCTACACCCCGATAAAGTGTAAAATAACCGAGTAAATAAAGTTCCGAATTCAAAAGGCTGTAAAGTGAGAACCACTGGTCATATTTTAATCAACGATCATTTGCTGAACTTAATGTATAGAGATTACTGTAGCCGAATATTTTTTGCGCCTGACTGTCAGAACATCAACGAAAAACGCCATTTACCTTCCACCCCTTCTGAATTTATGAGCTCTTCCAGACTGCAAAGGGGGATTTGTTTGGTAGACCGTCATGTAATGTTTGTCAACAAAAAATATATTTGTTTTAGAAATAATGTTCTATGCAATTCCAAATTCCATTTTAGTAATCTCTGTTGTAACAAATGATTTATTGTGTCTTTGTATGAATAACATTTCATATGCTGTATAATTCAGTCAAATTGTTTATTTTACACTTTAACTGTCTATCATTAGTTAATTTATAGAATAAATAGTTATTTCATAGAATAACTAGTTTAAGTGTGGAATTATTAATTTATTACACACTTTAACTGACACAAACAGTTATTTCATGAAATAACTAGGTATTCTATGAAATATCTGAATTATACACTTTAACGGTAATATATACACTAGAAATCACGAAAATTGACTAGAATATCGATTTTTTTTATTGCTTCAAAATATTTCCCAATTTCTCACGTTTTAAACGATACCAAGATCTTGTAAATATTCGGAATATTTTTCTTGTTACCAGGTTTTCCGTTAGGTAGTCACCAGTACAAACATATTTCCAAAACTTTAAACTCAATTTCCGAAGTGCCGCGGTTGCCCGGTTGGAAGAGTAACGGACTAGCAACCGGAGGGTTGTGAGTTCGAATGCAGCCAAAGACCGTCGTGTACAAAGGGTACTGGTGCGCGTTAAATCTGTCGTGGCTCACGTTGGCGTGGTGTGGAAGTTTGGAGAGTGAGGTGCCAGCTCAGGTGTTGCCTCGTCATCTGACCGTGGTTCAAAATTACGAGGCGTTGTCGTGGATTTTTCCCTTCGGGATTGATCCCGGGCCGTCACCAATAGTCCGGTGTGTTGCTCCAGTGTGACGTTAATTAAAAAAAATACCAATTTCAAGTGTTTTTACAATACGATGGGGGGGGGGCTTTCTTAAAACAATGATACTCAACAATAAATTTATCTATTATAATTATTTTGTATCATTTTCTATATATACAAAATAGGATGTGTATGTATCTTTTCTATAGAAATCTACGCCGTTTGACCAATCCACACCAAATTTGGTACACTTATACTTTAGAACACTGCGGTCAGCATAGGCTCCGTTCCCCCCGTTCGGGGGCAACGGGAGTCCTTAACCCCCGTTCTATTGGCCCTAGGGGGCTAACACCTATTCGAAATCGCCATAGAAATAACATTGAGCATAGATTGATTGCTTTAGGCAGCTATGGTTGCTTTACCAGTGTTGATCGAAAAATAATTTTTTCCGAAACAAATTAAATTACAATATTTATGTTTGAACTGACTTTTTACTTCTTTCCATGATGTAAATAAATTACAGATATTTTATTGATGAAGAAAGAATATTTTAAAATATTTATTTTTGCAAGGAAATTCAAGGAAAGGTTTTCAGGAGTTCAAGGATGATTTTCAAGGAAAGTTGGTGTATATTTCGACCAACTTTCCTTAAATAATTTATTGAATACGTAATGATTTGTAGAATTCTGTTTCATAAGCTTTTTAGGTAAGGAGTGTAACTTGTTTTAAAATATCCGGAATAGATACATGTGAATCCTCCGTTGAAAGCAGTGATTTTCTTTCTCAAAAATTCTGTAAAATCGACCTTCTGCTTTTTTGAAAAATTTTTATCTATTCAGTTTAATTTGTCTACACCGATTACATTTATTTCTAACCCAAGCACCGTTACTCCGAAAAGTACAAACGAAAAACTCATTGATCATTAAAGCTAAATTTTGCTACTCGGAATCTGGCAGCACCAGAATTAATGTTTACTTTTTGTAAATTTGATTTAGAATCCCTATTTGAGTTAACACAGCGAAATGTTGCAGTCATATTTGAGGATTACTAAATTTCATAAATCATTATCGTCTTTATGAATATCTTTCAAATGTCTTTTCGAATTTTAATGTACATTATTGAATTAAAGTTGATTATTACTATTTTATTTCTAAGATGAGTTTTATATTTTTACATGAATATTTGATTGATAAAAAAGAATGGTTAAAATATTTCATTTTTCATAATTTACATTTTGTAATGGAACACGAAAAACTTCAACTCATTAATCATAAAAGCGTAATTTTGTTATTTTAGATTTGGCAAACCAGAATTAATGTTTTATTATTTTATAAATTTGATTTAGAATCCCGTGTTTGTCTATTTGAGTTAACACAGCGAAATGTTGCAGTCATATTTGACCATTACTAAATTTCATAAATCATTATCGTCTTTATCAATATTTTTCAAATGTCTCTTTCCGAATTGCTCTATTTCAGAATACACTCAGACAGTCGAAATACGACACTGCGCATCTTTCGTTTTTTAGAATTTTGCATTTTTTCGTCGGAATTTAGTTTCTGTTTGTCTTTATGTCTTAATCTTTTACATATTCCAATATATTCAGGAATTAAATGTATATACATATTTGCGTCCGAAGTATATTGTAGAAGCTATGAAAAAGTTAAAACGTATTTTCCGTACAACTTAAATGATTGCATTTTTCTGTGAAAGAAAAGTGATTATTCTAATTCACTTTTCAAGCAACATTTAACCATTTCAACCCGAGCAACGCCGGGTAATTCAGCTAGTAATCTATATAATGCAGTGGATGTTCTTGACCTCAATCAGAGTTTTTAGTTAAGAAATTAATTTTTATTTAATTTTCAAATGTTAAAATTCCTGAAAAAGTCTTGAATTTGAAGATTTACTTGGTGAAACCAATTGTAAAAATAATCTATTAACTCGAGCAACTTAATGGAGGGTCAAAATATGAAAAATAATATTAGGAATAATTTTCAACAGGTATTGCCTTTCTTAACACATTAGAATTTGAGATATGACTGTTAAAAAACATGCTAATCAGCTGTTTATATTTGAATCAGATCATTCATAATTAACTTAATATGATTTTTTCTCACTGATACTATTTTAAACAAAAGCAGTGACTTGGAAAAAACTGGGTTTTTAAAGTCAAAATTTTTAAAACACTCTTCTAGTATATACGTACACCTTAAATGAATAAACTCGCCCAAAACCACTTGATTCGACGGCCTTTTCAAGGGTTATAAAATAGCAGCGCTATTACAAACTGTTGCTAACTTTTATCGATACTATCAACAGCTTTTGATAATTGTTAAATGTAAGTTTTAAAATTTTAAAAGGGTGGGGCAGTTGGTGGAGTTGCGAATTAGCAACAGGAAGGTTGAGAATTTGAAATTTGATCCAACGTCAACTGTCACGTATGTGGGGTGGTGCACATTGAATCTGTCGAGGACAGATTTCCCGTTGGCATGGTGTTGAAGTTTGGAGAGCAGGATGCCAGCTCAGGTGTTGTCTACGTTCTCTGAAACGTGGTTAAAAATTACGAGGCGTTGTCGTGGATTTTTGATCCCGGACCGTCGCCAATAGCCCGTTGTGTTGCTCTATTGGAACGTAAATTCAACTACCTAATTTACCTACCTTTAAAGTATCTAAATGCATAAATTGAATTAAAAATTTCAATTTTTTTTTAAGTTTGGTATATATAAGAGGTTGGAACTATTGACATTTTAAGTAATTCCTTACTTTTTAAATTAATCATTTAACATCATAACAATTAATAATATCTTAAATTTCTTTATTGTCATCTTTTTCGTTTACTGTTAATAAAATAGTTAAAATTAGCAGTTAATAATAACTGTTACAGCAAATTCACAATAACAGTTAGGATTGTTATCCTAAAATAACAATTTTGGGCAGTATTTTCTAACTATCCCTGTTTGGCATTGGCAATAAAAAAATTGATATCACGCCAAGGCGACATCGTAACTAGGATATAATCTAACTAGAGTTAGTATTACTAGTACTTACTGCATAACTAGAGTTATTATTACTAGTACGTACAACTGAACTGGAGTTATTTTTCTAGTATTTACTACCGAATTAGAGTTAATATTACTAGTACTTGCTACCAAACTAGAGTTAGTATTACTAATACTTACTAGCGAACTAGAGTTATTATTACTAGTACTTACTACCGATCGTACGATCAGTACGTACTTACCCTTAAGAGAGTTATTATTAAACTGGGTAACTTTAATTAAGTTTATACTGTACTTTTTCACTGTCCATAAACACACATTTATGGTTTAGAATTAATGTCAAACTTTAGAAGACGACAGTAAATAAGCGACAAGAAAAAGAAAATACCCAGTTCCAATACCCGTTCAATTCAGAGAGAAAAATGTACTCCCGTACTACTGGTAATAATAATAATAGTTCATCGTTATTCTGCTCATAAACGACTCCACCAGCTGTTGATTTTTTTCAAGGCCCAATAGCACTTCGACGATAAATCAGACTCGTTTCGAAAGCGCCTGTTAGTGACTTTCGAGAAAGGGTTGTTATCGAAGACGCAGTGGCGGAGAAAACACCACAAAAAGAAAGTTCTTTCTCGAATTCGACAGCTATTCAGCTGCATCAATGAATGTTCAATTCTCTTTTTGAAAGTCACCTGAGACTTTTTATGCGAGTATGGTGGTATTTTTCTTCATATAAAAATCCTAGTATCTTCTGCTTCGTTTGAACGATGATGCATGAATGAAGATCTATATAATGTGGTCAATCTTCTAGACATAGAAGTCATAAGTTTTAACGGGCTCAGGGGTTCATACGCATAATTTCACCTTGCAAACTGCAGTCGTCTCTGCATGAATTGTAATCAGGTTTGACCGTATTGGCTAATGAAATCTTTCCAAAGGATTCAATTCTAAGAAATGGGCAATAGAATCTTTCCAAGGGATTCCATTCTAAGGAAAAGAAAAAAAGGATTCTATTGTAAGGAAAGGAACAGTAAAAATATTTACAAGATATTCGATTTTAAGAAAAGGGCCAATATAATGTTTAAAAATTATTTTATTCTAAGGAACCCAGTAATAGAATCATTTTCAAGGCATTTCATTCGATAGAAAGCACCAGTAGTATATTTCTAGAGGATTCTATTCCAAAAAAAGGAACGAGATTCTTTCTAAGGATATACATTTTAAGGAAAAGAGCAATTTACTCTTTCCAAATTTTATTCTAACAAATGGATAGTATTAGAATCTTTATAAGGGATTCCATTCTAAGGAAAGGAGCAATTTAATCTTTCCAGAGGATTCTTTTCTAAGAAATGGAGCAATAGAATCTTTATAAGGGATTCCATTCTAAGGAAATGAGCAATAAAATCTTTCCAATGGATTCTATTTTAAGGAACCGATTAATAGAATCTTTCCAAGAGATTCCATTGCAACATAACATGGTATATTTATCGAATTTTTACGGAAATAGGCGGAGCATGTGGCCCGAGTCGATGTAGTAAGATCTCAGAAGTGTAGGTCACGTGGGCTTGGGAATCACCTCGGGCTGATCGGTTATCGAAGCGAAGACTACCGTTCTTAATTGCACATCAACCAAACAATTATTACTCCTAAATAATTATTCGTGCTTTCTCCCAATACCACGTGACAGGTCTTCAAAGCGATCAAGAGGTAGAAATAACATGAAGCTGTGGCAACATGTTCAATCTATTTCATAAAGAAGGTCGGTGGTTGTTAGACCAGACACACACTAGAGCAACCTGCGATTAACCTTACGATATGAGCATACACACTCCGTTTGTCTACAAGAAACATGTCGGAAGGCATGCCTATTTAAGTAAATTTAACATCGCAGAATACATCTTGGTACAATGTGGTTAACCTTACAGTTCACTATCAAATATGCAACATAACCCTCCAAGTGGTTGTCTTTAAAACGTCATTTGCAAAATTGACCAGATCTTTATGGACAAGATATCTCGACAACAGCAAAAAATTCACCAGATCTTGATGAAGATATATCGTCAATAGAAGAAAATAGACCAGATCTTGATGAAGATATCTCATCAATAGAATAAAATTGACCAGATTTTGATCTCCTCATTGTAATAAATCAGCAACATCTTGATGAGGTAACTCGTCATTAGCAAAATTGATCATATCTTGATGGACGAGACATCTCGTCGAAACCACTAAGATGGTTAATCCACTAAAATAACCTCGTCTAGACAACCACGAGGAGACTTAACCCTCCTGGTGGTTGTCTTGACAAGGTATCTCCTCATTTGTAAAATTAACGAAATCTTGATGGTCAAAATATGTCATCAATAGAAGAAAATTAACTAGATCTTGATCTGAACAGCGTAAAAAAAATCTGCAATATCTTGAGATATCTCGTCATTAGCGAAATTGATCAGATCTTGATGTATAATATATCTCGTCAAAACTCCTCGGAGAGTTAATCCACTAAAATAGGCTGAGATTATTAAAGATTGGAAAAAGTTAAGAAACTACAAGAACTCACAAAATCACCTTTACATTCGAGACGCCTTACCTCATTCCAAAAACCACTCTTTAATTACAATTTAGGCAGAATGCTACGTAATTGACTTTCTACTAACCCATTGAAGAATTTCAAAAGGTCTGATTAGTGGCATACATCGAGATTGAATACTTTCTTATCTTTTTACAACAGCACAAAAGAGCGTGTTTAGTGCACAATTCAAGTCTTTTTTGTATTCTGTTTAAGAAATCTGTTTTTGCTTGGAAACTATTCATGAATACCTTTATCAGTCTTTTAAGTGAGGAAACAGTTTTTTTGTTCAATCATAGTTTCATTCGTATCGGAGTTCTTTAACGGGTAACGACTTTTTTCCAGTAATATCTGCATTTTTGTTGCACATGGTTTAAGGTAAATGGTCATGTAAAATAGCTTTTGGCAAGATTAGCTGAATTCATTCAAACATCAAACGCTATTATTTATTCGGAGCGATATCGTATTTTTAGGAGTGTCAGGGTAAGTCTGCAATTCTTACAATGCCCATTGCTTCCACGAAAGTTAAATTTGTTTTCGATACTTAAATGATAAATGTCCGATAATTCTGACCCTAATAATTCAACCCTTTAAGGATCCAACACACATAATTCCACTTTGCAATACGTAGTCTTCCCTATAAGACTACTTTTAAGTGTGTATGGACATCATGGACCCTAGATACTCTAGTGATCTTTTCTTTTTTTCCCGCGCGGCCCTTAGGTGTCCCGCACCCGGGATACCCAAGCGATCTTTTCTGTTTCCATCCCATTATTTTATTCCCAATCCCTCCTTTATCTTCTTTCATGACATTTTTTACTTGAGGTTGTCTGTCTTGAGCTTGGCCGAAGAGGGCCTTTGCGATTAAAAACGCCAAACATTCAACCAAACTGCATGATTTCTAACACGTTTTGACTTTCTCGACCGATGGAATCTTTCCAAATGATCATCCTCTAAGGATATGAGCAATAGATACTTTCCAAATGATTCTATTATAAGGAAATAAGCGATATGATCTCTCCAAGCAATTTTATTCTAAGGAAAGGAGTGATGGAATCTTTCCAAATGATTCTATTCTAAGGAAAAAGTCAATAGAATCTTTCCAAGGGATCCACACTGAATGGGCCAATAGAATCTTTCCATTGCATTCCATTTCAAGAAAGTGACCAATAGAATCGTACCAAAGAATTATTTTATTCTAAGGAAAGGAATAATGGAGTCTTTCCAAATGATTATATTCTAAGGATAGGGTCAATAGAATATTTCCAAGGGATACTATTCTACAGAATGTGCCAATAAAATTGTTCCAAGGATACCAATTCTATACCAATAGAATCGTTCCAAAGATTTTATTCCAAGGAAGTGACCAATAGAATCGTTTCAAAGAATTATTTTATTCTAAGGAAAGGAGTGATGGAATCTTTTCAAATGATTCTATTCTAAGGAAAGGACCAATGGAATCTTTCCAAGGGATACTATTCTACAGAATAGGCCAATAGAATCTTTCCAAGGGATACTGTTCTACAGAATAGGCCAATAGAATCTTTCCAAGGGATACTATTCTACAGAATAGGCCAATAGAATCTTTCCAAGGGATACTATTCTACAGAATAGGCCAATAGAATCTTTCCAAGGGATACTATTCTACAGAATAGGCCAATAGAATCTTTCCAAGGGATACTATTCTACAGAATAGGCCAATAGAATCCTTCCAAACATTTCATTCGAAGGGAGTGTCCAATAGAATCGTCCCAAAGTATTTTATTCTAAGGAAAGGAGTAATGGAATCTTTCAAAATGATTCTATACTAAGGAAAGGACAATAGAATCTTCCAAAGGATTTTTATTCTACAGAATGGTCCGATAGAATCGTTCCAAAAGGTTCCAATCCAAGGAAAAGACTAATAGTATCGTTCCAAAGAATGATAATATTCTAAGCAAAATACCAATAAAATCATTCTAAAGGTTGAAATAATCAATTATTCTTTTGATTGTGTTGTGGGTTAAAATCAACACTACACTACTCGAAAATCTGGCGAAGCTCTGAGGGCTGAAACGTTATTCTAAGTAAATGAAGTCATCTGTGAACGATTCGACTTAACTGATAAGTTGTTTGCACTTCGAAACAGAACGATGATCGTTTAATGTTCGAAAAATCCTGAAAACTGTTTCGGCAGAAGCATTTCTATTAATCACTGATGAAGTTGTTCAACAAGTTTCAGAGCACGACTCATCAAGTTTTCTGCATGGTTGGGTTCAGTTTTACAGCACAAGGGTCAAATTTGATCAAGCAGCGTCAAACACAATACAGATAACATCAAGTAAATGAACAAACACACATGGATTTACTGACGCAAAAGAGAAAATTACACCCTTGGTAAATTACAGAAATCAAATATTCCCACCTACAAATTGAATCTTGTTCTCTAACAATGACATATTGTTAATTATTTGTTTACGAACACTTTCTAAGTATTCAGAATTTATAAAGAATTTTAATATTTTGTTAGATTTATGGGCAAATATTCATACGCTTGTCTAATCAAAGAATCAATTCTAACAAAATCGCCTTTCATTTGGCTATTTAATAATAAAATTCCGTTCTTCAACTGAAGTCTCCATTGGATTGTTCGTTACAATAACTCTCCTGGTGGTTGATTCGATGAGATATCTGGTCATTAGCAAAACTGACCAGTTCTTGATGGACGATATATTTCGTCATTAGCAAAACTGGTTAGATCTTAATGGATGAGATATCTCATCGAAACTACGCGGAGGGTTAACACTAGAGACGAGAGATTATGGAAATATTTTATTAGAAAACAATGCCTAATATTTTTTTTTTTTTGCCTTTGTTATATATCCTAAATATAACTTTAATCCTCCCAGTGGTTGTCTCAACGAGCTATCTTGTCATTAGGAAAACTGAAAAGATATTGTTGTACGAGATATGTCGTCATTAGAAGAAAACACAATCACAATTATTAGAAAAAAGCACACCACATCTTGATCACGTTATCGTAAAAAATCAATATCTGGTTGACGACATCGTCTTTATCAAAATTTGTCAGATGTTGAAGAACGAGATATCTCGTCGAAATCACGTGTAGGGTTAACATTAGAGAGACGGATGAGGCCTGTGAGACCCTCGAGCTATTTGCAATCCTGTAATTTCCCTACCAATGGAATGGCAGGTAGGTAGGTAGGTATTTTAATTAATGTCGCACGGAAGCAACACAACGGGCTATTGGCAACGGTCCGGGATCAACACACACACAGTTCGGGATAACTTTGAAATACGGTCAGATGACGTGGTCACGCGTGATTTGGTACCCCACTCTCCAAACATCTTCACCACGCCAAAGTGAAGATATTTGAGGCCACGACATATTTAACGTGCTTCGGTTAGATTCGAACTCGCAACCCTCCATTTGCTAATCTTCCAACCGGGCTACCGTGGCTCCAATGAAATGGATATGCTTCTATTTTATGACTTTTAAATATTTGGTCCACGCTTATTGGGTATTTTATTTCTGCCTTGCTGCCATAGAAACGGAGACTTAGGACCATATATTATATAGAAAGAAGGGGGATTAGGCCAAAGTGGCCTCTGTGGTATTTCGAAATACCACGAAATTCTTCCTGTTTGTGTCCAATTATTTCCTAGTAGTATAACATTTAAAGTAATTTAAAATTGTTTTCTCCCCTGTATATTCTGTTCACAAACGCTACTTTTCCTCTCTCCAGCTGTGAACATAGACAGTGAACACTGTTTTGTTGGCAGTTTGTCGCCGGACTAGTAATGTTTTCTAAACGTTTGGAATGTCTGATACCTTACTCACGTGGCACATTGAATAATAACAAATGGTTAATGTGATATAAATTTTCGATTTGAATATACCATCTGCTATTCAACGTAATTTGCTTAGTTTCGTACAGTGCTCTATAAGAGCGTGGGCCAAATTCACCCCCTCCGTCTTTCTAATAAGGCAACACCCTATCTTTCTAGTGTTAAATTGCAATTTCACCAGTTTGAAAGTACCATTTTCACTAAAGTCAGAGGTATACTCAATTTTGGATCCTGCCTCTATGTGTACTCTCTCAACCAATACATTATTATAATGAATTTTCACTTTAACCCTCCTGGTGGTTGTCATGACGAGGTATCTCACCATTAGCAAAACCATTAGCATATCTTGATGAATCAGATATCTCGTCATTAGAAGAAAATTGACTAGATCGTGTTCAAGTCATCATAAAAAATTGGCAATATATCTCTTCATTAACCCTACTGGTGGTTGTTCCGACGAGATGTCTCATCATTAGCAAAACTAACCAGATCTCGATGAACAAGATACCTCGTTAGTAATAGAAAACTAATCAGATCTTGATTTTCTATTCATAATACACTGCTGGCCACCCAAATTGCAACACCAAGAAAGACAAGAGATATCACAACAAAATTTATTTTGTAGATAACATGTTGACCAAGTATCAAATGATTAAATTTATAGACTTCTGTGAAGTGTGGTTCCTGCCAAAATCAGTAGCCAGAGTAGCCGCCATTGTTGGAGATCACCGCTGCCACACGCCTCGGCATTGATTCAAAGAGACTTTGGATGTGTTCTTGGGCTACAGCAGACCAAGCAGCTTCCACACGTTGCCAAAGTTGATCTGGTGTGGCAGCTGGGGATGTATTCTGGGTCAATCGTTGAGCAACCATGGACCACATGTTTTCTATCGGCGAAAGATCCGGAGAGCGAGCTGGCCAGGAAAGCAATTCAATCTGGCGATTGACGAAGAACCCTTGGACAATGCGTGCCACGTGTGGTCGCGCATTATCCTGTTGAAATATGGCTGTGGGCAAGCCCTGAAGGTAAGGAAGGACAACTGGCTCCAACACCTCGGAGATGTAGCGCTGGCTGTTTAAAGTACCGGCAATGCGTACTAGAGGAGTGCGAGAGTGATATCCAATACCGCCCCATACCATAATACCCGGTGCAGGACCAGTGTGGCGGTGCATAACGCAGCTGTTCAGCATCCTCTCTCCACGGTGTCTCCAGACTCGAATCCGACCATCGTGGTGTTGCAGACAGAAGCGTGACTCGTCAGTAAAGACAATTTCATTCCATTCTGCCGTCCACATCCTTCTTTCATCGCACCATTGGCGGCGGAAACGTCTGTGGTTCTGCGTCAAGGGTAGACGAAGCAATGGACGTCTTGCGGACAGACCACTCGGCGTCGAATGGTACGCGCAGACACTGGATGATGCGGTACAGACTGAATGTGCTGTGCTATGGTTCGTGATGTGGCTGAGCGATCCGTCACTGCCATACGCACAATATGCCTGTCATCACGTGAAGTGGTGCACTGAGGTGGATGCGATCGAACACGTCGGTCCGTCGTACCCTCCTGCATCCAACGATCACATATCCGCATTACAGTTGTTTGGTTTCGTCCAACACGACTACCGATTTCCCTGAAAGATAATCCACAATCTCGGTAGGCCACTATCCTTCCTCTGTCGAACTCGGATACTTGATCAAAAGATGATCGCTGTTTTCTACGAGGCATAATTGATCGTTTTTTTGAAAACACCACAAGAAAAACACAATTGCCGTACTTGAAATCGTCGAAATCTCCAAGCCTTAAATAGCGCTTTGAAGTGGCGCCACAGGCGCGCGTGATGTGCGTCTGCGCTGAAATTCTAATCATTTGCATATCTCACCTCCGCTAATGCATGTTGTAAATTTCATATTATTTGCATGCTTCCTTCAGGGTGTTGCATTTACGGTGGCCAGCAGTGTATAAAGGCAATATATTGATGACGAGATATCTCGTGATTAGCAAAATTTTGATGGACACCTCGTCGAAATCACTTGAAGGATTAAACAGTCTTTCTGATTTCTCATTTAAAGTATAAATACTGTACTTCGTTCACACTACATGGAGCCATTTACACGTCCAGACAAATTAAGTAAGCTTTCTGTTACCCAAGCATATTGACAATAAACTGAATTGAATAGCTTTGCGATGTGTCAAATCAATAAAAGTACTTCGCCGTTGTGTAAATAAAACTTGCTATTGTCTATTGCTTGTTTTTTTTATCGAACTTCGGATTCTCAAATACGTAAAAGCAGAGCAAGGTTTCACAACTAATCAACACTGCAAACAGAATACGCCTTGAGCTACTTTATAAAACTTGACAATCTCGGCGAGTAATCGATCGTTTCGAAATCAAACATTTATTGAGTTTTTTAGACAGCTCGAGTTGTAGCAGTGTTTTTCTTCAGTTTCCAGTAAATTCGATTATCTTTCTGCAGCAGGCTTTCATCTGAAAACTAACCGTCATATGTTAATGAGTTAGGGTAGAGTGATAAACCAACAAATTATTCATCTGAAACGATTCAATTCAATGGAGCATATCGATGTTCCGGAAGAACAAAGTCGCATTGGTTGGTTCAGAAAACGAAAACTAGATTACTGTAATGATTAATATTCATTGCAACACATGAGTGACTTTGATGGTAATAAAAGTGGAACCGATAGTTGCATATTTACAACCTATCTCCTAAACGTTCCAGGACTACTGCTAGAAAAATATGAAAAGTACCTACTTAAAATTATTACTCTTTTCTTCAAAATAACGTAGTTCCAGACTCTTCAAGGAAGGTTTCAGTTGTTGATTTTCGTTACCTGACTGCGCATGACTATCGGCGTGACACTAATTTTATTATAATATTATTGACTCTCCTGCTGTATTTTATGTAATAGTAGACAACCAATTACGGTTCTGCACGTAGACAAGGGCCGGATATTTCTATTCGGGATGGATCCCAGATCGTCACCAATAGACCTTTGTGTTGCTCCGGTGCGACGTTAATCCAACTACCTACCGTAGACAAGTGCATTGCACTTAATAATTTTAGTAATAGAGTACATAAGTATTTGGAAGCCAGATGGCGAATGATTTAAAGTCAAGTGCCTAGAATTTATTTCATTCATTTCTTCAAAATAACTCCCTTGGGAATCAACAGAGCTTCCAGCGTTTATGAATGCCCTTGAAACAATTCTGGGTAACAGTTGTTGGTGTGTCTGCGAGTTACTTTGTCCCAGCTGCTTGACTAGCTGGAATGTCTGAGTTTCGCTTCCTTACTAGATGCACGCTATTTTTATGGTAATATTGAATCTCCTGACTGTCTATCGTATGTATTAGACAACATATGACAGCTCAACACTTATAAAGTGTACCACGCTTAATAATTTTAGTAATAGACTAAAAAGCATTGGAAAGCCAGAAGGTGAATGACGTTATGTCAAGTCCTGGCATTTGTTTCTTTCATTCCTTCAAAATAACTGCCTTGATAACCAACACAGATCCTCCTGAATGCTCTTGAAACAGTTCTGGAAAGCATTTTCTGGTGTGTCAGCGAGTTGCTTTGTCACAGCAGCTTGGATAGCTGTAATTGTCTGCACGACGATGTCCTTTTAGTCTCCGCTTTATCCTGAGGAACAGGAAGTAATCACAGGGCTATTGATCCGGGCAATATGAGGAATGTTGCAACCAGCTATCTGATGGTCTGCCAAGAACTGTGGAGCAAGAGCTAGACATGAAGGACTCATGGACGTCATGGTAACGTATATACCATTGAAAACCCCGGCTACTGGATACTGCTGCGTCTCCATTAGCTTCTTTTAACATGCGGTACGTTTCTGTAGATGTTTTAATCTAGTTTCAAACCAAAAACGATATCTATAACATATCTTCAAAGTGCGTTGTAATTTTGTTTCACAAGTTCTTAACTCATAAATCTTTCTGTAAAAAATCTAAATCTATGTATATACTTAGAATAACGTGTCTGTATGGAAACGTCTTCAAAGTGCGTTGTACTTGGATTCACTAGCTTAACCCATGAGAGAGGGAGAGAGAGAATTCCACTATAAAAATCTAACTATCCTTCATAATAACGTGTCATTTTATTCCTATCAGAAATTGTTTGCTCTTTCTGTACTTTACATTAAAATGATAAGACACTTATATTTCGAAATTATATCATCAGATCCTAACTAAGATCATACGTTAATGCAATACATTCAATCAATATTATAAAACACAAATTAGTTATAGATAAATTAGAGTTGAAATATCCTATGTCGTTGACATTGGTTTCAAAAGCTAAACTCATAAAATATTCAGTAAAAATATAAATATGTTGAAGAATAACTTGTGAATTTATTCCTGTCAGAATCTTAATACGCATGCTGTACTTTACAGAAACACGATAAGACACTTATATTTCAAAAATATACTATCAGATCATTACGAAGAAAATCTTAATGTAATATGTACTGTCAATATTATAAAATATAAATGAATTATAGATAGCTAATGTCCCTAGGTCGTTGTATGTTGGTTTTCTTACATCTTCCGTAAAAACCTAAATATGCTAAATAACTTTTCAATTTATTTCTATAAAAACCGGTCGCCAATAGCCTTTGTGTTGTTCTAGTGCGATATTAATTAACTACTAACTATTAATAACTACTAACCTACCAACTAAACAATAAAAACCTTTCTGCACGTACAGCAATTCGTGTAAAAGGATGAGACTTGTTTTCAACCTCCACTATCACATAATTCCGAAAATTGCAACGTGTACTGTCAATGTTATAAGAGGCGATTAAATATTAAAGACACCCATCGTGTCATAAACGTCTCCAAAGTACTTTCTTATTTAGTTTTATCCATAAATATCACAGTAATAAATCTAAAAAAACTCAAAAATATTTCATAAAAACTTATTCCCTTCGCAACATTTGCAAACATGTTACATTTTGCTGTGAAAGGATTAGGCAATTATACTTCCTATTCACACTATCAGATTATTAAAGAAATTGCAACGCATTTGAACGATGTTTTAAAATACGAATAAGACATTAAAGACAATAACTTGTTAAAAACACCTAAACTTGTATTCCATCTTCAGTAACGAGAGAGATGAAGGCACGCATAATCACATCATTTCTTAGACCAACGAAACACCAAAGCTGCAATCAATACCACACCTTAAATTGACTTTTTTACGGTTATTAAGAATTGTGAAGGCGTTCGGTTTCGACTAAAGGTCATAATGGGAAGCTGTATCTGACAACGCGTACAAATTACAATTTACAGTATTAAGGATTATACACTTGATTCCAAAATCCTTTAACATATTATTACGAATATTGCAATTTAAGGTAATGTATTCTGTTAGTTCTATAAACAAATAAAATATGAAAGATAATAATAGGTACGAAAAACTCCTCGAAATATTCAAATTGCAACGTATACTGTCAATGTTATAAGAGACGATTAAATATTAAAGACACCCATCGTGTCATAAACGTCTCCAAAGTACTTTCTTATCAAGTTTTATCCATAAATATCACAGTAATAATCACTATGGTATTTATAGTTAATATTCAAAAATATTAACTATAAATACAATAGTGATTTTTTATTGAATAAAAGCAAACTCCCCCTGCACCACAGAAGTACAACACGGGGCTTACAGAAATACGTTGACTAATCAAAGAAACAGTGGAATATAAAATTTAACTAAAATTACTAGATTTGATAAGCTTAACAAATGAGAAGAAAAACAGTTTAGATCCAACAAAACCATTGAGTTTCACTAGCCATGTTTTATCCATAGTGATTGACTAAGAATTGTCTTGTCACTATATATATTTCCCTCAGAATCATCCCATATCTTTGATGGGCGGGAATAAAAGTACAAGTCAAGAAATGACATTTTTTAGAACAAAAACAAAACAACTTAATATTCCATATTGTGAATGAATAAAATTTATAAAATCAGTTCTGCACTTTATGTCTGACAACTTTAAAGGGGAAATTAAGAGAAATTATGATGTGGCTCTGACAAAATTAAGTTACTTGTACTGTTCGTACCAAGAAAATTGTGCACAACGCAACTGACTTGTACTGTTATTCCCCCATCAAAGGTATATTCCTTGCAGCTAAGGAATGTAAAATGTTTCCAAATCTTAACAGTCAAATCGTTACTAATATTACACTGCTGTGCAATGGATTCAGTCATTGCAAATATCAAAATAATATTCGCAAATACCAAATAAAAATTAAATGGAGTTCTATGTTGTGTCCCTCAATTTGTTATCATCAGTGTCTTTGCACATTTATTACAATAAGAAGTATATGGATAAGGCACTTACGTTAACCCTCCTGGTGGTTTATCTTCGGTTTGAAAACTGCTCTATGATGACAAAGCTCTGGTGCCAAAACCTGTTTCACTCTATCACCAGTTCTAGGCAAGGGACAATTTGTTTTTCTTACTTGGATCTTCATTAATCTTTGAAGTAATAGGCGGTTTAGTCTCAACGAGGTATCTCGTCATTTGCAGAGCCGACCAGATCTTGATAGACGAAATACCTTGTCATTAGCAAAATTGATCAGATCTTGGACGAGGTATCTTTTTGAAATCAGTTTGGAGGGTTAAACCACACTAGCATATCATTACGAAGATTGGACATTAATCCAACGCGCATTTTATCAAATGTTACAAAAGACGGGAAAACATAAGATCAGTGTGTTAGAAACATTCTAGTTTCGCTTGCTCCTTTTACTCACGGTTAGAAATTCAAATAATCTAAAAAATTGTGTGTTTTTTCTGATTATACATACGCATCAATATTAGAACTAAAATGAAGAGTCTCTTAAACTTCCAAACCAAGCTATATCATTATGAAGATTGCTCTTTAATGCAGCGGATTTCGTCAGTGTTGCAAAACACAAATGACACATTAAACACAATCACATGTCACCTAAAAGTACAAACTATCTCCGAAAACGAGAGAGATTCACATAATTGCTTTATTTCTTCAGCGATCGAAAGCTGCGATCAATACCACAGTTTAAACTGTGACTTTTTTACACATAAATCGCAAAATAAAACGGTTATTAAGAATTGTGAAGGCATACGGCTCCGACTAAAGGCCATATAATGGAAAGATTTATCTGACAATGCGAGAGTTTAAGCCTTTTATCACGTTAATGGCCCTCTGGAAAATGAAAATTTATGCAAATGTGTTTATCCATTTCAGTTTAAATGTAAATATATATTTATATCTTTAAATGTTGGGGAAGGGAGATATTTCATGCGCCTCTTTTGATTTATTACTTCCGATGAGGAGGCCTAGTGTGAGAGTGAGCTTACCGTTGCCAAATATAAGTCGCGAATTGTGGAATAAATAACGAATATTTAAGAGGTAGAATATTTTAAAATGCCATTTGCCCCGTATATTTTTTCTTCGTATTTGACTTTCTATTTTTAGCTCCTAAAAATAAAAATATATATTTTCCTGAATTTTGTTTTGGCAAACTGCTTGTTTTATTTAGGTGATTTAATAGCTTATTCTGATTTAGTGTAGTATTTTGTGGTGTGTAATGAAATTTAATTGTTTGTACAGCAATAACCGTGAATTCAAATAACATAGAAACTGTTTTCGTGGGTCACAGTTATGTATTCAAGCAGTAAAAGTTAAAAAAAAAAGTAAAAATGAAAGGTGATGAAAATAGTTTATCGCTATATCGAAGAAATAAGGTTAACGTAGTTAAAAAGCTAAAGAGTGAAATTCTACCACAGGAGTAAAATTACTTTGACACAGAAAATTATTAATTATCACCGAGCAAAATGCATAGAACAAAATAATAACGGCGATACAAAAAATAAAATAATTATAATAATCAGCTTTATTTATATACATGTTGTCATAGTTGTAATATTCAATCACATTAACCCTCCACGTGGTTTTACGAGATATGTAGTTCATCAAGATCTGATCAATTTTGCTAATGAGGAGATATCTCGTCATTAAGACTGTCGATATTTAGATGATGACGAGATCCAAGATCTGGTCAGTTTTTCTCTAATGACTAGTTTTCTCGTCCATCATAAATCTGGTCAATTTTGCTGGTGACGAGATATCTTGTCATATCCATCATAAATCTTGGTCAATTTTGCTGGTGACGAGACAACCACCAAGAGGATTAAGCAAGAAATCAAGTAAATTATCTTAGTTATGTATAATAATATATTTAAGTTTACTCTCTATCCAAACTGTATAAAGACAGAGTTTAAGCTTGCGATATGAAACAACGGTATTGATTAAATGCACAATACTGCAACCAATTATGTCTTATACCAAGTAACATTTTAAGGCTTTCTTTAAAAGCTTAGAAAAAGTAATCGATAAAGAACCATTCCAAAAAAAGATATAGAAAATCACTGCCGAAAGTGCTAGTTAAGAATTCTGAAAACCATGAATTCAATAGCATTCATCCCTAAATAAGAGCTCAAATAGGAATAGAATTGAATATATGAATCTAAATAAATTCATATTTTGGAATAAAAATGCATAAAAACGCATTACAACAGTTTTCACTTTGCTATATTCCACAGCAGAAAATAAAAATAAGTGTTTTTGAAGTGGCTTACGTAAATATACTCTTACATAAGACTCTTAAAAAGACGATCGAAACTTCAGCAACAAGGACAGTTTAATCGTTAGTTATGAGAGCGTGCAAGGAAATCGACACCTAGTAATGGAAGATATCCGTAGATAAGTAGTTGGTTTTTGGAGTTTTATGGCGCAAGGTCCATATTTGGCCAATCTGCGCCTACACAAGATAACGGCAAGTGAAAATATAGTGAAAGGGGGAAAAGAGAAGTTGGGGAACAGATTAGGGTGGAGATAAAAGGAGAAAAAATCGCTTGGATGTATTCCGGGAGCACGACCCCCGTGTTTACTAAAGACAGTAAACCCCATGGGAAAACAAAATATCACTCAGGTACCTCGGGTTCGTGAAGCGTGTACACACCTAAAGGATACGGCATGAGGAGGACCTAAATGAGACGACCTCTGACGGTATAAAATGTAGAAGAGTATACATTGTATACGAATAAAAAAACAGAAAAACTCTCTAGTGTATCTGGAGCCAACGATGTCTTGGTTTCAATGGTCAATGTTACAGTCTCACTCGAAGGGGCCCAGAGATGCTATTGCAATACAGGTTCTTCATCTTGACTGGACTCCTATGTTGTTGTTGCCTTATGGTCTATAAAATATTAGAACAAGTCCATAAGATCGTGTTTCTTGATCAGGAGAGAAGCTGCCTCATTTGGTCTTCCACTAATATGTCAGAAGAGGCACCAATGCAGTCAAGGTAGGTAGATATTTTAATTAACGACGCACTGGAGCTACACAACTCAGTCAAGGACATCGGATGGAGTTGAAAGCAAGGCAGCGCAGGATCAAGATGGAATGACCTTGTCTCTGAACTCGAAAAACATACTTTTGATGTGGCAAAGTGTCTGAGTCTCTCCAAAGCAATTTGTAATGATCTGGGACCACATAACTGAAGGTACGTCCAGCGTGCTTAGCTGGATACCAATGATGAGTTGTGGTGTCCGAGGGCTTTTACCAAGGACTGGATCCCTGATACAGTGAGGGTGTGTGTCAGTGATAGCTCTGTTCACTACCCTCATTAACTAGTGAGTCAGCGGTTTCGTTTGAAGTTCTACGTGAGGCTTGTTCAGAGGTCGACCACTTATATATGTTGGTGAAGAATTCTTGAATGATCACAGAGTGAGCACGAACCTTTGTATCACCTAAAATATCGGAATTTAACTCCTGGTGGATTATCATTGCGTTTTAAACTGCCCTATAATGTTCAGCCTCTGGTAAAAAAACCTGTTCCAAATTGTCACTAGTTATCAAACTATCACTCAACACTCAATAGCAATAAAATTTGGTGAGTCCCAACAGCTTATACCTGATAAGGTAGACCACCGTGGAGGCTTTCTGAAGTATACGGGTGACAGAAAATGTCAGACTGCCATTTTTAGACTTATGGGCAGACACATAAGATAACTACCCCTCATTCAGAACCATAAGACATTTCGAAATTACCTAAAATGTAACACTGAACAAGCCTCACCAAATCATATTGCCTACGTTGGTGTGACAAATGAGAATCTCTATGAAAGTCCTGATCTAGTGTTGGACTTTTTGAGCATGTTCGGTCTCATGGACTTAGTCAAGCAGTTTAGTTAAGCATTAAGGAATCAGTAGCAACAAAAATATATACGATATTTCGGCAGATTGTCATATTCATGTGTCAAAGCTGAGGCTAAATATTAATTTAGGCTAGGATCCACTAATTCAAAACCTAAGCCGATTCGAATAAATTACTTTATTTATAAATCATCAATCCCCAAATACAATAAATTTATTCAAACATGCTTTGCTAAGAAAATAAATATTTTTTAAACCTTGAAAGAAGCAATATAAACATTTTTAAAGTGCAAATCAATAGCATTGATCATTATCCCTCCAAGTGATTTCGACGAGATATCTCGTCCATCAAAATCCGACCAATTTTAATAATGACGAGGTATATTGTCATCAAGATATTGCTTATTTTCAATGATGACAAGGTCAAGATCTGATCAATTTTCTAATGATCGTGATCGTGCTTTCTTCTAATGACGAGATATCTCGTCCAAAAAGATATGATCAGTTGTGCTAATGGTGAGATACCTCGTTGAGACAACCACTAGGACGGTTAATTAGATATTAGATAAAAAATAAAATTGCTCCTGGATAAAATCATTGTTCTATAAGGGCTAAAGGAAAAATGGACAAGGGCGTAAAAGCGACCTATAAAACTATTTAACTCTGCCATATTCCACAACCGATAGCAAAAAATTAAGGCACTTTTGTAATGATTTATGCATATATACCGCTACCTAAACCGCTTCGTAATGATTTACGAATACATACCTTTGCGCACAGCTCTTAGCGAAAGACTTGATCGAAACGTCAGCAGAAACGACACTTTAAACGTTAGTTATGAACGCATATAAAGAAAACGACACCCAACAGTGGAAGATATCAGTGATAAAGCGCAGAAGAGTATCCACGGCATACGAATGGATACAGAAAAAAACGACACCGCGTGAAAATTCCCCAGAGTATCTGCAGCCAGCAATCTCCATTCAGTACGTAATGGGAAACGTTATTACTTACAGCATCCGTCATAATCTATCATAATAAAAGTTGACAAAAACCTCATACAATAAACGTTTTGGGAGCTATAATGACAAGAATGGGAAAAATGTAACCCAATAGGAGGGATTTTTCTCTTTTACTTACCAGCTGCTATGAGGTACCAAATGAGTTAACCTGTCCTGTTTTTACGGGATAATGGCCTTTAGTTTCCTGTAGATAAGTTACGTCTAGAGAATGTGGGATGCATCAGTGAGAATTGTTCTCTGTGACTGCATTTTAAACTCAAATTGTGTGAAAGTGCTAGTGACGGAAATATTGGCAGATTACTAGGCATTTATTGGTGGCTAATTTCTAGGACTCGACTTATGTGAGGTAAATATAGAGGTCGGTAGTGATTTATAACCCTCTTTTGCTTCCTGTTGTTCAAAATGGTAGGCAGGTAGGCATTTCAGAAAATCTGGTCTGATCTGAAAATGAAGATCTCGTCAGGTTCTTCTAATGACGAATTATCTCGTCCATCAAGATCTGGTCAGTTTTGCAAATGGCGTCCAACCTTAAAGACAACGACAACCACAAGGAGATTTAACTCCCCAAGTGGTTTCGACGATATTTTTCGTCCATCAAGATCTGACCAATTTCGTTAATGACGAGATACTACCTAGTCATTAGGATATTGTCAATTTTTATGATGACGTAATCAGGATCTGTTCAGTTTTTCTAATGACGAGGTATCCATCATCGAGACAACCCCAGGAGGGTTAATAACTATCTCTAGGTATCATCAAAATGGCGTTAAAACAAATTAGTTTCCAAATCAAAATAAGTGTTTTTTCATATATGGTAGTTTCTTGTTCCCCTCACATACTACTTTTATGAATCATTAAAATATAAGGTACATTTAAATTATAGCATAATGTTAACCCTCCAAATTGTTTCGACGAGGTATCTCTTCCATCAAGATCTGGTCAGTTTTTCCAATGACGAGATACCACGTCGAGACAACCACGAAGAGTTTTAAATAACGAACAAACAAAAACTATAATTAAAAACATGCAGCAGACAGATGGTTGAGGCATTCCGTTGTCCTGTGTTGTGAACATTAGAGATGCTCATGAACAATCTGTCTACCACAAGCACTGCTCCAGATAAAACGGTTGTACCGCTCTGTTACCATGGAAACGAGACCTATACCACTACAATTTTTTATGACTATATCACAGGGATTTTGATTTGATTCTTTAATACCTATTTAAGAAGGTATTGAAACTAACTTGGCTATAATATTGAAATGTAAATCGTCATAGCTAAAAGTCGTAACAGAAAAAAGACACACTGCCTTGCTTGTCTCTCTCTCTCAAGAAGGCAGTATCTTCAAATTGGATCGTTTCTCGTTGTCAATTGTTATATGCGACATACTGTCTGTATACCACGAGAACTGCTCCAGATACGAAGTTTAGACACTGACGGTCATTATCGAACAGGTTTAGTACAGTTTGAGTGAGGATGAGTCGGGCGAGGTTTGTTATTTTTATACTGTGATTGTTTTTTAAAGATGTCCATTCTGATGACTTGCTGATAGCAAACAATCATTGAATCTGAAAAGTTATTGAACAGTGCGGCTGGGATGGGAAGGTAGATAACATTAGCCACAATTGCCACAAAGGTGGTGGTTTCCATAACCCTGTTTGTCTATCAGAACTTCTGTAGACCCAAAGGTCCAGAACACTGGCAGTCGCTATAGAAGTAGGTTTCGTACATTTTATGTGGGGATGAGGTTTTGTTGTTGATAAATGTATTGTTTTTTAAAGACATCCATTTTGATGACCTGCTGATCTTACATAATCAGTGAATCTGACAAGTTCCTGAACAGTGCGGCTGTGAAGGCAGATAACCTTAGGGAAGTCCATTGCCAAAAAGGTGGTACATTTTTCAGGGTTTCCATAACCCAAAGTGATATACTGCTTGCCTACCAGAAGAATTCTTCTAGACACGAAGGTCAAGGACACTGGTGGTAATATAGAAATAGTATTCTACATTGACAGATTTCGTACACGGATTCTGGTTCTAAGTTTATTGTTAGGTGACGATAGCAAAAGTATTCATAACGAGATGACAGGAGGAGAAACAACCACGGCGCTAGCCATTCATGCTTTTGAGTAGCTTTCTCCTACCGCGTTTTCAAACCTTTTCAAAAATCGACTGACTCAAGGTCAACGAGCTTCTCCTTGGAGCCTCATTATTTCTTGATTTTTGCTGGACTTTTTAAACAGATTTTGTGCAATTCTCTTTTCCTTCGCGGAATCATACCATTCTCGGCATGGACTCGCCCAAGGTCATGTACCTTCTCAACACAGTCGCACTACCAGAGCAAATATACAATGAACAACACATCAGCAAAACGACGAACTTAGTTTCGCTGGTAACGCGATATTCCTTTGTGGAATGAGTACAGCTAACCACACGTTCTCCCTCAAAAGAACATAAGCGAAACTGATTATTTCCCGAAAGAACGCCACGGGCCGAAAACACCCCATTCAGAACCTTATCCTAAACGGATGATAAACCTTAATGACTGTTCCGTACTTCCTCCGCAAAATACGCCGTGAAAGGCCCGTTAATGAACCGATCGTAACCGGATACCGTTGCCGGCACGGAATCTATCGGTTTCTGATAAGGCCCCGCGCAACACAGAAATTCTCACATATCGACTAATAATAATAATACGTACTGCGGGAGCAATTTTCGTGAAAAATTTCATTTTCAGTTGATCCGTATATCCATTAATTATGGGCCGTGGAATTTGCAGTCGCTGTTGCAATCTATGGTAATGAGCACGAAGATTGGTTTAGCTTTTCGAAGGGACCAATTGGGAATAATGACTTTAGAGTAGCTATTAACGCTTGGGATCTTGGAAGAGTTCGAATTCTGGAAATAAATTCTTATAAGTGCTGCCTGAGCTCGGTGGTGTTATTGGAGTCACCCCCGAAATTCGGTATGTTCGGGTTTGTGATTAATACAATCAGGAGTTGGGGTATTGATTATCTCAATCGATATTAAATTTCGAAACAATGCCAAACATTCTTTAAATATTCTAGAGCCTCTATTCGCTTACGTTAATAAATTTTAACACAAGAGAATAACAAATATAAAGTAACAAGTGACTTTGAAGTGTAAAATGCGTCCTGATCAATGGTACCACTAAAGCGTAACTTGGGTCTACCCTACACAGGTCTGTGGCACAGTGGGTTTGCCTATTGCGCTGGCAACATGCGAGAAGTAGGCTGCGCAGGCTCGATTCCTCTATGGGTGTTTTTTTCTCCTCTGTTTCATTAAAGCTTTCCATGTGTGTGTGTCCATTTACTTGACTTTGTTTGGAGTAGCTTGGGCCAAATATGGTCCTTTACTCCATAAAACCCTACCAACTCTACATACGTTTCTAAATCAATAGAGTACGCTTGTGTTGTGTGGTTGACTAACCCTTCTGATGGTTGTCTCGACGAGATGTCTCGTCTATGAAAAAAACTGACAAGATCTTGATATATGAGATGTCTCGTCATTAGAAGAAAACTGACCAGATCTTGATGGACGAGATGTCTCGTCATTAGAAGAAAACTGACCAGATCTTGATGGACGAGATGTCTCGTCATTAGAAGAAAACTGACCAAATCTTGATGGACGAGATATCTCGTCATTAGTATAAAACTGACCAGATCTTGATGAACGAGATGTCTCGTCATTAGAAGAAAACTGACCAGATCTTGATGGACGAGATGTCTCGCCATTAGAAGAAAACTGACCAGATCTTGATGGATGAGATGTATCGTCATTAGAAGAAAACTGACCAGATCTTGATGGACGAGATGTCTCGTCATTAGAAGAAAACTGACCAGATCTTGATGGACGAGATGTCTCGTCATTAGAAGAAAACTGATCAGATCTTGATGGACGAGATGTCTCGTCATTAGAAGAAAACTGACCAGATCTTGATGGACGAAATGTCTTGTCATTAGAATAAAATTGACCAGATCTTGATGGACGAGATGTCTCGTCATTATAATAAAATTGACCAGATCTTGATGGACGAGATGTCTCGTCATTAGAGTAAAACTGACCAGATCTTGATGGACGAGATGTCTCGTCATTAGAAAAAAACTGATCAGATCTTGATCTAGTCATCATAAAAATTGGTAATATCTTGATGACGCAGTATCTTGTCATTAGCAGCATGGGATAGATCTTCTTGGACGAGATATCTCGTCAAAAAAACTTCGAGGGTTGATTGGTTGGATTTTTTAGTGGTGCAAAAGCCACATCTAGCCTAGCGGTACCAAGCAAAGTTTTTCCGTCAATTAAATGGACATACGCACTGAAAGAGAATTTTACTGATACAGCATAGAGAAATACACTACTGTTTGTGAAAATTGCAAGACGATGGAAGAATAATCAGAAATAAATGAAGTTTATTCCACGTATATAGTTTTTTTTAAAATAAACGATCAAATTTACAGAGCAATAAAAAAATAATGCCGAAAATCAATATCTTGTGCAGCCACCATGCGCAGCGATGAGAGCCTGTACACGTCGTGGCATCGAATCGTATAGATTATGAATGTCATGCGGAGGAATGGCATTCCAGGTGACCTCTATCTGATGCCAAAGTTCTGCCGTACTCTCTGCCCGACGAGCGGTACAAGTCAGTCGCTGTCCGATGTAACACCAGACATACTCAATGGGCGACATATCGGGAGAACGTGAAGGCCATGGAAGAAGCGGAACCTGTCGTGCACTGAAGAAGGCTTGTACATTCCGAACAACATGTGGACGAGCATTGTCTTTCTGAAATACAATGAATGCGTTGAAGAAATACTCCGGGAATTGCAGGTGGGGTAGGACTCGGGCTCCACAACTTCCCTGATTTAGCGTCCGCTTTTCAGGGTCCCCAAAAGTTTTAGTAGGTGGGATCGCCCATGATATCCAATTGCGCCCCAGATCATAACGCCAGGCGTTCGTCCGGTATGACGCTGAATAAGACACTCCAGGAAAAGGCATTCACCACTGTAGCGTCTGACGAGTACGCGTCCATCGTTATAGTCCAGATTGTAGCGGGACACATCTGAGACGACTTGTTGCCAATCGACATGCCATTGGCTGTGTTGGTGAGCCCATTGTAGCCGGAGCCGTCGGCGGTTTAGTGTCAAGGGAATCCTACGCAGGGGAATCCTTGCACGTAGCCCATGGCGTAGCAGACGTCGACGAACCGAGGGAGCAGATAATGACACACCTGTAGACGTATTCCAATGCTGTGCCAACGCACGAGAGGACGCTGTACGGTCCGTCACCGCCATGTGGATGAGGTGTCTGTCGTCCCGTGGCGACTTCATATTGCGCGGTCCACTGACAGGGTTTCGACTTGTCCGGTTCCGTATGGTCCATCTCTTCCACACACGCATCACTGTTGTGGCATTATGCCCTATGCGAGTGGCGATTTCAAGATCGATCGTGTACCCCGTTTGAACTCCGTTAGTTGCTCGTATGTCACTCTGCGTTTATGGCGAGGCATATTGACTTCTAATCAATCATTTACAGCAGTCAAACGACGATACACACATTTTAACGCACCTTTACAGTGCTTTTTAAACACGGCTCTCTTGGAGGTTTAGAGGGTGTTTCTCGGCCCACACATGCGTGATCGCTTTGTAATTCTATTCATTTGCATATCCTAACCTGTTTTGCTTTTCCTGCAAGTTTCGTTTAATTTGCATGATTCTTTCATGTTGTTGCAATTTTCACAAACAGTAGTGCTCAAGAATTCAGTTTAGGAATCAAACCTACGCCACCTACAGCTCTCAGGCTATTAAAGCACTCACTCATGAAACCCACTGAGACATCAATAAAGTATGGCTGTATATAGTAAGGATTATACTGAGTGTACTTGAATAATTGATGCATTTTTATAGCGGAGGTATGATCGAGGAATTTCCAGTCGGTGTTGCAATCTATAGTAATGAGCTCGAAGATTGGCTCAGCGTTTCGAATGGGAAACCAATTGGGAATAGTGACTTTAGTGTAGCTATTAACGTTTGGTTTCTTGGAAGAGCTCGAATTCTGGAAATAAATCATCACATGTGTTTCCAAAACTCGTTGGTGTTATTTGAGTCTCACCTATTTTCACGAGAATTCAGTATGTTACGGTTTGTGATGAATTCAACCAGGAATTGATGTATTGATTATCTCAATCAATACCATATTTCGAAAGAGAATGTCTACCATGTTCTAAATGTTTTGGAGAATTCCTCTTTTAATAATGTACAATGAAACAGAAAAATAAATTTTACATAGCAAGTGACTTCGATGTATAAAATACATCCTCTTCAAAGGCACTAATATCCTCCCTACACAAATTTTTTAAACCAATAAAGTATAATTAATTGATTGGGTGCTTTATAGCACGAGGGCCAGATCTGACAAAGCTATACACTGTGATTAGGAACTCATGGGACAAACTTCAAGGGGTGTTATAGCACACACTAAATGAATCATTTTTGTTTTGCACTGTATGGGCCCAAGTGACGCGTTTAGGCGCAAACTCAGAATTGGCAGGAAATGAAACATGCTTATTTACATTCCTTTTTTACAACTTATTTACCATGATTTTTAACAATAACTGCTCCAAAGTGCAACCACCAACATTAACGCATGCTTGGCAGCGTGGTAAAGTTTGTGAAATCTGCCTTTCAACTGCCGGGTTCCAGAAAAGGAACGATGCTCAAGCGTGCCAAACCAAACAGTGCAGTCTAGCGGCGAAAAATTGCTCCAATCCATGCATCGACGCTGCTAAGCTTGCATAAATGTGAGTGGTGGCACCTTGAGCTACTATTCTAAAAATATCATTGTAAATAAGAGATTGACAAATAATGATGCAATTAAACGTTTTGTTTAATTTCCTGCTCAATTCTTGTGTTTGCGCCTAAACTCGTTACTTGCTCCCATACATTGTTATACAAAGAATGATTCCTTTAGTGTGCTCTGATACCCCTTGAAGTTTGTCCAGAGTTCTGAATCACCCTGTATTTCTACCGTCGAATTAATGAATATACATACACACGAAAATTTCCCTGACACAGAAATGAGTAAAGCAGCCAGGGCAAGTTACAGGTGAGGTAAAACCCATTCCGAGATCAATGAAATATGGATGTTTGTAGTAAGTGATATACTGAGTGTCCTTTAATAACTCATACATTTTTAATTCGCATTAAATATTTATTAAAGCTATACGATTGTAAATACTATAATTTTTTAAAGTTTTGTTTACTTTAAAAACTCTGAGTATGAGCTCCTTATATAACTGGCAGATGTCCAGTTTGAAACACTGTGTGTTCCTACCATAGATTTTCCAACATATATACACCGATATTACCCACTAACTACAATGATCGACTTAATCTCTTCAAATCGTGTGGATGTGTGATAGAAACATTTTCATATACCATGTATTTTATTCCATCCAATAATTCAATTGTAAGATTTCAAAATTACATTCTCTTTTAACAATGAAATCATCAAAAACACAAAAGAATGACTACGAAAGAAGTTATACAATTTCCTCTGCCTTAGATTATCGCTAAGGAGATCAGGAAAGTAGTATTAGGTTTCTAATGAAATGTTTTAGTTGGTTTTCATTATAATAGAAAAACCTTTAATTTTATAGTTATCTGCTATTTTTGTCGATATGTCTGGGGTGAATGATCTTATTTTAAGAGCTGTATCCTATCACGGGTCGTAATTTAGGGATTCCTGGACTACATAATACTCATTTTAAGAGTTAAAGTGTGAATCATCATATTCTTAATATCGGAATATATTCTTAAAATTGTGTTTCTGTTTAAATGTTACGTTAAGTTGTGGCTAGCTTGTTATCTAAGCGAGGAGCTCTCAACGTGAAGTGCGTGGTATACGTTTAGGGGGTACTCCGTGAGAGCTAGTGCTCCATACACGAGAACTGATCTTGCACATAGTCTGGATAATGGTGATAGCTATAGGAAGTGGGTGTGTTCATTTTTGGCTTGGGTATCCCGGGTGCATGACCCCCGTTTTCACTAAACAGAATAAACCCCATAGGAAAAGGAAAAGTCACTAGAGTACCTCAGGTCTATGAAGCCCGTACACACTTAAAGGAGATGTGCCTCTGAGGGCATGAGTTTCTGCTCTAAGCTCGCGATATGTACCGGGGTAAGTCACAAATTATCCGCACTTTCGCTATAATACATCTTTAGGTTTATCACACTGCTTTCTGCGCATGCATGCTTAGAGTTGATACTATTGTGGCCGCGTTACCGAAGTTTGACCTTGATAGAGTCATATTTCTTGTTTCTGCGTCAGTGTAAAAATGGCCGCTCCGCTAGCAACGTGCACCAAGGAGGAATAAGGAGCATTGATCCTATTTCTAGGGTCGGAAGGTGTGCAAGGGGCTGAAATTCATAGGAAGCTTACAACACAATACGGCAACAGTGCTCTACCACGTAGAAGTGTGTATGAGTGGAGTTGATCGAGAAGCTTAAAAGAGGCCAGACTAAAGTGATGCAAGGAGAAGGAGCAAGACGTCCGTCAATCTACACCACCAACGAAAAGATTCAGCAAGCTCCAGAAATGGTACTGGCAAAACGGCGAGTTACCGTCGACTATGTAACGTGTGCTCTGTAAATTAGAATAACAAAGAAGTGGGGAAAGCAGAGAGCATAAATGGTTGGGCGACCAACCGAAAATTTTCTTGGAGGGAATACTCAAGCTTGTGGACCGCTGGACCAAGTGCATGGAAAAGGAAGGAGACTATAAAAAATGACGAACATGTCCAACCCCTACATTTGTCTTAATAGATTATAAAAAAGTGCAGATAATTTTTGACTTTCCCTTAGATAATATGTTTTATTTTATACCCACTGTTACACTATATTAATAGGTTTATCAATGTAGATCAGGTGGATGCCAATTACATTCACATTTTAGAGGTTACGTCAAGCATAAAAGTCAAGAACCACCTGATCTACGCCGCACTCATACTTTCCTAGAAATCTAATATATTCAAGATTGTGAATATGGCATTAATCCAGAAAGACGCTAGTGTTACATTTTCAGAACATTGTCTCAGTTGGACGAAATTTAATAAGACATAACTTCAGTCCATAATTACACACATTTCGGATAGAATCTAAAAGACATTGACTATAGTGGCAGATTCTAAAATCCTTGCATTTAATTCAGACGCATGGAGCTAGTTGGATGTTTGAAGGCATTTATTGTCAATAATTATCAATGTCAATTTGAAAAGGATAAATACTTTCAGAATCAATAAAATTACAGCTTATATATCGGATGTATGGTTATTGTTTATAGTTTAACCCTCCTGGTGGTTGTCTCGATTAGGTATCTCATCGATAGCAAAACTGACCAAATATTGATGAGCGAGATATCTCGTCCATCAAATATTGAAAAACACGACCGGATCTTGATCTCGACATCATCAAAAAATCGGCAATCATGATGACGAAATATCTCGTCATCGAAAAATTGGACAGATCTTGATGGACGATATATTTCGTCAAAACCCCTTGGTGGGTTAAAGCTGTTATTAATGTAATAATTAAGACATTCTATTAAGGTACATAAGAATTTTAGTAAGGGTATGATAAACAAATTATTATATAGTGTGTGAACTTAACCACCGCTATAAAATTACCTTATTATACAAAATTACCTTATTGTTTTTATAACAGTGTAACTTATATACAGTGAAACCTCGATTAACTGTCACTCTTTTAATCGTCAGTTTCTGTTAACCGTCAGTTTCTGTTTACCGTCAGTCTGTTTTATTAAAAGTTAATTAATTAAATATTAAATGTTATTAGTATGTACACACATGCATACTGTATTCATACATACATACTATAATTCTAAGTAAAGTACGGAACATTGCCGCTCAGAAAGCACAAGCCTCGAAGAAATAATAAAATGACTATATTAAAATTTGAATATGTATATACGTCTAGAGAGTAAGTTCATGTAACATATGTACATATATACTATACTGTACCTAATGTAAATTGTATATTGTTTGTTTCTGTAAAATAAAATACATGTACAGTGTATTTCCAGTTAGTAAACGTGCATTTTTTATCATTCGTTCATATGCAGGGGAGGGGGGGGTGTTGAAGGTTTTTCTGTTATCCGTCTATTCGATTAACCCTCCCGGACCCGGTCCCGACCCTGACGGTTAATCGAAATTTCACTGTACACCATCAGGTAATTTTTCGTACATAAAGTTGCACTGTATTTAACGTTTTCCTGAAACCTTAATGCTTAGATATAAATTCAAATTCGATCCTATTGAGGTGTTCTGGAGAGAGGGATGCCAACTCAGTTGTTCTCGTCATCTAACCATGGCTCGAAATTACGAGGCATTGTCTTTGGATATTTCCCTTCGGGATTGCTTCGAATCCAACCAAAGACCGTCGTATACAAAAGGGGCTGGTGCATGTTAAATCTGTCGTGGCCTCAATTTCCCTCACGTTCGCGTGGTGTGGAAGTTTGAAAATTAGGATCCCAGCTCAAGTGGGACCTCGTCATCTGACCGAGTAAAACTTACGTGGTGCCATCCTTGGATCTTTGCTTTCGGGTTTGATCCCGGACCGTCACCAATAGCCCATTGTGTTGCTCCAGTGTGCTGTTAATTAAATACCATACCATACATTAGCGTAGGTAGGTATTTTAATTAACGTTGCACTGGAGCAACATAACGGACTATTGGCCATGGTCCGGGATCAATCCCCAAGAGAAAATTGCGAGGAAAACACCACGTAATTTTGAACCACGGTCAGATGACGAGGTGAACAATTGATCTGGCACCCCACTCTCCAAACTTGCCCACCATGCCAACGTGAAGACATTTGAGGCCACGACAGATTTAACGTACACCTGCCCCCTTTGTACACGACGGTCTTTGGTTGGATTCGTACTCGCAACCCTCCGGTTGCTAATCCGTTACTCTTCCAACCAGGCTACCGCAGTTCTGCCATACCTTCGGGATTGCTACCGGACCGTCCCCAATAGCCTATTGTGTTCCTCCAGTGCTACGTTAATTAACTACCTACCTTTTGAAATGTTGACAGTAATTGTCCGTCAATACTTCATTTGTTTTTAAAACTGTCGGGTGAAGAAATTTTATAGATATTTTCTATTCAATTAGAGATACCCGTTAAGGATATTTTTATTTTTGCCTAACCTAAAAGCACAAAACAAATTATAATTTCAGAGTAATTATTTAGATTTTTCTTCTTTGAATCATTTAATACAGTTTTATTCAACCATTTTGCTTGCGTACACCATAATATTAATTTTCGTAATTTTGTACCTGCAATATTTTTTACAATATATCGTTGTGTTGCTTTAGTACAACGTAGATTCAATTACATACCAATGTTTTTTACGATTTATGAATAGAAACAATTTTATCAATTCTACCAATGTTTTGCACAATACTAATGTTTTTACAATTTATGAATAAACTAGAAATTAATACTAAAATACATTTGGATCGCAAAAACTTTCTAATTTATTCGTTAATTCGTAAAATTTGTTACTGAGTGAAAGGATGATTTGACTCTGGATCAAGTCAATTCCCGTTCTTAACATTAAATTTACCAAGCCAGTTTTAAAATTTTGATGACGTTTTAAAATTTTGACAAAAAATTACTTTTAAGTTTCATCGCCTTTTCCCCAATTTCCTTAAGAACTTTTACTAAAATGTTTATAAAATTAATTTAACAGTATATATTTCTTTTCACCTCTACCTACATCCAACATGCGCGTATGAAGTATAATATTTTTACTTTAACGGATCATTTTATCAGTTTAATATTTTGTCATTGCTACATTGTCAGCTCTAAAATTATTCCATATACACTTCTGTGCAAAATAATAAGCACACACACCACTGTAAAGAGGTTTATTCTTCATATCTTAACGATAGAACACATCTCAGCTTCGAATTTTTGCTTCTGAACTGAAGTAACCGTTTCAATTCGAGATAACCTCACAAATAGTTTATTAAAAACTTTTGTACTCACAAACAACTGTGCCTAATACAATCCTTCCTAGGATTTTTGTAATTAATATATGTGATTATTTAGTCATTATGTGCGCTGTGAGGAATATGACACACTTGGAAATCTCGTGGCGCTCACAGGGTTAAAAAGCCAAAATATAAATAAAATCCAGAAATAATATCAAGTCTATTAAATATTTTTCGAGTACAGTCCCATTCAAGTACCCGTAGACCATTGGTTTTATAGCACTGATAGACTTAAACCTCCAAGCAGTTTCGACGAGATATCTCGTCCATCAAGATCTGACCAATTTCGCTAATGACAAGATACCACGTCATCAAGATTTGACCAATTTCGCTAATGACAAGATACCACGTCATCAAGATCTGACCAATTTCGCTAATGACAAGATACCACGTCATCAAGATATTGCCATTTTTTAATGATGACGGGATCAAGATAAGTTCAGTTTTCTTCCAATGACGAGGTACCTTGTCCATCAAGATCTGATCAGTTTTGCTTATGGCAAAATACATCGTCGAGACAACACACCAGGAGGGTTAATCACGTTGAAACCATAAGGTCATGAATTTAAAATTTTATACTAAATACGTTGCATCTAATCGAAACGAAAGGCCAAATGTCAATAGGCAGCTTTCGATCATTGGTAACATATATCCTCTTTGAATACATCGAAATTTTATATCAAATTTTAATACAATATTTTCAAAGCAATATGACTCACCTTCTAATTTCTTAGCACTATCTGATAGAATTGCAGTAGCTGACATCTTTCAAACTTGGCATAAAGTCAATAGAGCCTTTCGTAGCAAGAATAATCACGAATATCATGAAATATTTAAACATGAAATATGCCTATTATATAGTATTGCTTTTCTCAGAGTGTATCAGTGTCGAATCGCAAAACTTTCAAAAGTTAACTTTGCAAAGATTGGTAATTTGCCAAAAATAATCCTAAACATTAGGCTCCTTTCTCCCCAGCTGGCCAAACATGGCTCTTGCACCGTAAAACTCCAAGCAACCCTTTATCCTAATATAGATCCCGGTCAATCTGAATTTCGCCGAATAGGTTGGTTGGTTGCTTTTGGGTTTTACGGAGCAAGGGCCATATTTGGTTAAGCTGCGCCAAATTCAGCCGAAAAGGACTGTGACGTCTTCGTACCGTTCACATCAACAGTATTGGTGGCAATTTGAATCGACACAAAAACGGTCATTAAAAATCTTTCACTCTTTGGAGGATCTGTAGCTAAATTGAATAAACGGAATGTTATCAAGTTTTTTTTATTGAGACTTTTGAAGACATATGGTGGTGTATACCTCAATTCCCGTAAATTTTAGTACCAAAGGACGTTAATAGGGGAAATTTAGTGCTGTTGGAGTCGAAAACAATCGAACTTTCGCATTAATAGCAAATAAAATAGATTATGCAAAGCTTCCACTGCGTAAGCAACAACCACGCCACTAATTCTAGCTAGATATGAGGCACGTTGCAATAAAAAAAACTGGTAATAGACACACAAATCACAGTAGAGATTCAACTCACAGGAAACAATTTTTTATTTACCATAATCAGGTTGCCCTTGACTACATAGACCCATTTCAATGTAATAACCTTTCTCTGCTTACCGATTCATTACGCTCAGTTGTAGAGCATGCCGCATGCTGGTTGCAATTTGTTGTACTCAAGAAAGGTCAGCACTTTGAAATCGACAACTTCTGGTACTAAATTTTTTATTCACTGTATGTCTCCCTATGTCTTCAAAAGTCGCAGTACCAAATTTGGTTTCCGAATATTCAATTTTGCTACAGATGCCTCCAGAGTTAGTTATTTTTGGACACCCTGTACAATGAATGAATTAATATTTTTAGTCAATTCACGCAAGACTTTTATTTAGTGTAAACTGATTTAAAGCCCCGTTCTTACTTATGGTAGTCGAAATATATCTAGGATAACTGATTGTCTTCTTGCTATCAAAGAATCGGATAAGGAATATTAACGTGTCAGAAGATCGATATCTCTTCAAATAATCCATCTCAGCAAAACGTGACACCTATCAAGTGTCAGGAATCCCTCGTTCAAGATATCTTCTTCTATTTTTTCTTTTATTTCTTTCAGTTAGTTACTTTAGAAGGAAACCTAAAATGGCATTTCTTTTATTCGGAGCATTAGCGTTTACTTTTTATTTTTGGATTGCAAACTAGTTTCTATTTCTGAAACACAAAGAAAAATCTATATGTTTAATGTGGTCAGCAACTAATTTTTTTCACCCTTTTTTGTACAGTTTCTAAAAGATTAGGAACGCTAATTATATTGACACTCCTTTCCTATAATGATTAACCATCCAAGTGGTTTCGAGATATCTCTTCCAAGATCTGACCTATTTGGCTCGTGACGAGATATCTCATGAAGATTTTGCTGATTTTTAGGTGATGACAAGATCAGACTTGGTGAGTTTTCTTCTGATGGCAAGATACGAAAAATCTCGTCCCTCAAGATCTTGTCTGTTTTGCCAAGATTTCGTCGAACCAACCATAGAAGGGTTAAACATAAATGTAGGTTTAAGAAACGTATTTATTTAATTAACAGCATAGCATATAAATTAAAATAAAGCGACAACCCAAACCAATTCTGGATTATTTGGCAACATTGGAAACAAATTAAAGTTTATAAGCAAAAACAGTTGTGTAAATCTTAAATTTCTTTAATATCTTAAATTAAACATAAATTATAGAAAAACAATCATCATTTGAATAATAGTTTGTGTAAAATATAAAAGTATAGAGGATTTATACTTCATAAGACGTGTATTTACTTAACTTATGATTTAAGAAAGGCTTGGGCCGATCAATTTTAGAGAAAAATTGTGTTTAATAATACATACTATTTAATAAGGTTATAATTTAATGCATTTATAGTAAACGAATCTTTGATTAATGCTCTCATACCAAAGACATATGTCGCAAAATGAGAAGTCAAACTAATTCTTAAATAATAAATTTTTAAATAAATTAATGCTTGTAAAACGTAAACACAAACCATTTAACTTTCATAAATAAATAAAAACTAAGTGTTTTACTGGGATTTTTTTTATAAAACTAAAACACGCAACGTAATTCTTTAAAGGTAATTTTCAAATGAAAAATAATAGTTAATAGATTATTTAGGTTAACCAAAGAGGTTCCACACGCATATATCCATTTTACAGCCTGCTATTTTACAGTCGATATGGCTTTTTAGTCATTATGTTGTGTGTTGTGGTGTAAAAACAATATTACATTACTCGGAAATCTCGTAAAGCTGAGAGGGTTCATACTGTATGCATCTAATTCATGGTTTAAGAAATGTCGAAATCATATATTAGAAGCAAATTATGTTTAAAAAGATTAAATTATGACACTATTAGTTTACAATGAAGAAGATGTTTATTTTTATTGAAACAGATATGATACATTAAAATGTGTAACAATCATCTTTGGCATACCATAGGAAGGATAATGATGTACATAAACTCTGTTTTATTACACACTCTGCATTCAGTACATTGAAAACACGATTGAATTTAATTGTTTAATGTAAAAGTGTTTTGCGTTTTAATGATTTTATTTTGTTTTCGTGATCAGTGTGTATAATCTTAATAACTAAAACTTTGTATACATTGCAACACAAATAATTGCGTTTCATTCTGTCACACAGGTAATTCACAAAACAATATAGAGCAATGCTGAAAGACAAGTAAAAAGAGGGAACTGCTTATTTAACCTCGTAATAAGTAATAGTTTATATGTTATTATATGTATACAAATATACAGAGGGGTTTAGATTTATTATGAGTGTTTAGAACTTTGTGTAGAAAGAACTATTGGGCCGAATTCAATCAAATTTGGTTTACATACTTTCCTGTGCATGAGATTTTGATTTCTTAAATCAAAATATTTTTAACCCTCCAAGTGTTTTGACGAGATATCTCGTCCAAAATCTGGTCAATTTTGTTAAGGATGAGGTATCTTGTTAAGACAAAACTGCTCTATTACTCCAAGGGTATTGAAGATCCAAGTAGTAAAAACAAATTGCGCCTTAATCACAACTGACAGTTTGGAACAGGCTTTTGCACCGGATCCTGGCCACTACAGGGCAATTTTCGACTTGAAGGTAAACCACCAGGATGGTTAATACCTTCCTTGTTGTAAATTTGGTACTGATGCCACCTCATTACATATATTACGTAAACTATGAAATCTTTTCGCGCATAAAGTTTCAAATCGTGTTCTTTAAACCTCCCGGTGGTTGTTTCGACGAGGTATCTCGTCATTAGCAAAACTGACCAGATATTGGATTTCGACATAAAAAAAATCGGCAATATCGTGATGATGTATCTCGTCGTTAGCAAACAAAAAGTTGTTGGTGAGATCTTAATGGACGAAAAATCTCGTCAAAACCACTTGGAGGATTAATTGGAATTGATGATAGGTCATGGAGCTTACATTTTCTAATCCAAAATTAATTCGTGAACTAATACAAGCAGTTAAGAATAATTCACTCAAGGAATTTCGTCAATCCAGGTTCTTGCAAAGAAATACTCTGACAATAAGTAATCTCGGAAAGTGGTTTATTCTGAAGACATCAAATAATCATTGTAAGATTCTGAGACTCCGTACAACAGGCTCTAGTTTCTAATCTCGGTTTAAGCATGGTTTTTCGCAGTGGTTGTCAATCCCCTTTAATTCTCCAAGTAGTTTCGACGAATTAATTCGTCCTCAAGATCTGACCAATTTTACTAATGACGAGATAAATTGTCGTCAATATACTGCCTATTCTTTGATTACGACGATATCAAGATCTGGTCAGTTTTCTCCTAATGACGACACATCTTGTTCATCAAGATCTCCTAACAAGTTTGCTAATGATGAGATAACTCGTCAAGACAAAAATTAGGATGTTTCATGTTCCGTCCTAATGAGCCCTCATATAGTAAGAAATGACCAGAGAGCGACAAACCAAACCAACCCATAATCGAGTATGCTCGCCAAATTTGATTGTGTTTAGTCGTGTAGTTCTTCTATGCATAACTCTAAGCACATCTTTCATTAAAGGGTTCGGGTAACATAATGATAAGCCACTTTTTAAATTTTTCAGGCTAGCAATTTTCAAGTTTTAAAAATTCCAAAATTGTAATACTTGATCCATTATCCAAGAGGTCATATTATCTAAGACTTTCAAGTATTAAGCGCTCTTTTAAACAATCCGAAATTATTTTGAACCTCTTGAATATTTTGTTTAAAATTTATTTCATTCTGTGGCTTATCCCTATGCTGTCCGGAGCCTTTCATGTGTACTGTAATACCTTCAAAGAAAAACTATATATCATATAACTCTATATTAAACAGAATATATGAATTTTTTAATAACAAATATTAATCAATTTTGAGAGAAAAACTACTAAAAGGAAACAATGCTACATAGAAAATAATTCATTAGAAATATCCAAAAGTTTAGTATGGCCCTTTGTTGTTGTATAATAAACCAAAACAACGAAATCGGTACTAATTTAGGGATACAAAGCTACTTATGCAATTTGAACGTTTACTGTTTTCTCTCAAGTCATAAACAATTCATTTCCATAATTGCTTGATAAGCACACAAGATCCATAGTAAGCTCATTTTAAATAAGTTAAATATGTCATATATGTTTTTATGTACATACGAATGCTTCAGATAGATTAAACGTTTTGACCTTAAATGCCTTTTAAGTGCTAGTTTAACATGTTCTTCTATATAAAAATTACAACTAAGAACAGTAAATGATTCTTCTTTCTGAACACATGATGTAGTGTTTCATAAATTTCAATTTATTAAGCACCGTTATTAAATTGACGTAACAAATAAGAACAATGAAACTTAATAATTAAAAACCCAAATTAATAACAGTTCAAATGGCGTGGAATTCCATATTAATAACATACATTTAGCACATCAGATTTCGAAGCCAAATATATTTATTCTCTCATTTCGTAGCTCCTTTGTAAGTTAGTTATAAAGAATAATACGTAAATAATATTGTTATTTGACCCTCTGAGAGGTTCACGAGCATATATCTGTTCTGCAACCTGTAGTCTTTCTTGCATGATTGATCTAGTTTGCCCTTCATGTTCAGTCATAGAATATTGTCTAGGATTATTTCAACCAATGAATGTGGTTATTTAGTCACAATGTGTGTTGTGGCTAAAAGCAACCCTACACTACGTGGAAATATTTAGATGCTCTCAGAAGGTTAAATAAAGATTTTAGATAAACCTGGTTAGCAAAATTCTTAATTTGAAATAAAGTACCGAATACGGAACGTTACTTTTACAAGATAAAGTTTATATTTATTCTCATTTACTAGATAAAAATTTAAGGTTATTTTCTTTCGTGGATAATGGGGATCATTGACGTACACATATTTAAAGGCATAGTTTGTGTTAAAATAAATCCTTTTGAATTATATCTATGAGATATCTCAAGAAGTAAGCTAGTTTTTCAAATTTTAAATCGTAGAATTAAAGATGGAAAATAAATTGCAAGATTTAAATTCCTGCGTCCATTCCTGTTGAAATTAATAATTATATATACCATAACCATTAAGTAGTTATATACTTCAAATAAGAGTAATTATATAATTTTCTTTATTACGCAAGATTTACTAATACAAAATTTAATTTTACAAGCTTCAATCAAGTTTCACAAGTGAATATTCTTGTATAAAGTTTGGATGCAAGGTAAATAATTTTTAGAATATACTCATCTTTTGAAAATGTTTCTGGGTTAAATCAACTTATAATTTTTATAGAACTGAAAATTTTTAAATAGTCGTTGCGTTCAAATTTAAGATTCTAATCCATATTTCGTTCTATCGTACAAAGTTAAAATTTTTATTCATGCATAACTACCGCTAAATGGATAGAAATCTTAATTTAAATCTTTCTTTTACGCGTTATACTGAATGTCTAGTACTTTCTCCATAAGCTCAAGGATATGGAGACAAAGCTCTTAAAAATAATACAAATTTAATCGATACTGCTTTTAAAGATAAGATGTTTAACGATACATTAACCTGTACATTTCCTAGTATAGTTTTTATTTAATTAATACATTAAATTTAATATACCGAGAAATATTTGGTAACATTTATATAATTTTGAATATGCGGTTAGGAAGGAAAGAAAACAGTTGTCTTGATGAAAATTGTTTGATTTAAAGGTAATATAATGTAAGCATCAGTTAATTTTCAAACGTGTGTGAATAGAATGTTTTCTTAAAAGTTAAAAACACTGGGTGACAATTTATTTGATTTTTTATTCTTCGTAAATTAATTGAGCTAAAAGCGTCAACCTGGCTATACGAGACCTTTAAAGAAATTGGTAGCTGGCCCATAAATTGTAATTCAGTTGTTGACATGTTGAAAATGTGTATCTACTATTTTCAGAAAGGGTGAAATTTAAGCTAAAAACCAATTTTATAATTATTTGTTTACTTATCTGTATCCATTTATCGTTATATATTTATTTTAAGACATTTCTGGGGAAATAAATATATTTGCTTTAGGAAAACAATTCCTCTTGAACTAACGAAAACACGAAAATTTTTGATAAATTTTTTAAACAGAACGAAGTCGTAGATATATTTGATGATTTCCAAATAGTTCAAATGTTTTATAAAATAATACTATTGTATCCAGTTTACTGTGCAGTTATTAATTTAATGGAATTCACACCGACAATACTAATCAGTAGAACGTCGATTATCGGACAGTCGGTTAAACGAACGGCCGGTTATCCGAAGAGCTGCGATCTCAGATGAGCCGAGCGCCATACAGTCTAGACTATATTTACTTGTCTAGACTTGTTTCCTGATTCCACTTGTAGATGAGCCAGTAAAATGATGTACATTCGAGTGGCAAGTGTTCTGAGCTCATTCATTAAATATTTTACTTTCTGTGGTTAAATAAAATGATCAAATGGAAGTGAACAGTATTATCCATGAAAGATAAATTTATAACTTTAAGGCTCCTGGGGTGTTACTAAATTAGCAAAGGAATATGGAGTCGGAGGATCTACAATGAGTGATTTAAAGAAGCATAGAGTTCCTTTGAATCTTTTTTGATGAATCTTGACTCCATTGATGGTTCGTATCTAGCAGAAAATACGAAGTTAGATAACCTGTTTATAAGTCGTTTCTTCAAAAACGGTCAACAAGTGAAGCGATTTCTGGCCCTTTGCTTTGCTGAAAAGCGTTATCATTTACTGGAGATGGGTGAAACTTATTTTACTATAACTGTCAGCCGTTCTTGTTATTTCGTGATAACAGTTATTAAAAACTGTTAATATTAGCAGTTTTATGTGCTATGCTTTAGCAACTAAATTTAACTGTTATTATTAATTGAGAAATTGAGATTAATTTCAATAGTTATTTTCTGTTTAAATTGGCCATAAAGTGAGTCTAAAATATTTTCTTTTCAAGTTTTTTCGTCAAACTTCCTGACTTTTTAATTTGAAATGAAGTTAAATTTAAATTTCTCCACCGGTATCCCAATAACATTTATCGATCACTGTTAATAATTTCAATAACAGTTACTAACTGTTATTTTGCAATAACACTGTTATGTAAACTATATCGGAATAACAGCCGATCTCCTTTCAGAAAAAGTAAGTAATCCATCGACAACTTTTCAAACGAGTACCCAATACAATATGTGTTTTTTATTTTCATAAATGTATAATACATAAACTTCTAATATTCGATTATGCGAACAAATTGTTTTTATGAACACATACATATCCTAAGTTATTTCCGATAATCGACGTTTAACTGCACTTTGAAAACTCATGATTTCATTACTTTATTGAGAATAAAGAAATAATTTAAAAGCAATATTTTGAACAAGCACTCTTAATTTTTCAGTCTTCAATAATTTAATTATTTGGAATGAATTCAGGAACATTTCAAATACAGATTTCATAGGTATGTGCACTCAATGCATCCAATATTTTTACCGATATTTCACGTAAAAATCAGTGTCGATTTTAATCTGCTAAAAATATGAATTACCTGATCGAATCTAACTGTAACCAGAGAAAATGAATAGGAAGACAGGTACATAGAAATATACCTCACTCTGCAAGGCCAGAGTTCTCTTAAAAATTTCTTGTAAGTTTTCTCTCTGTACGTTAAATTACACTACTTTCCTTTGAACTTTTGATGAAAATATGTAATGGAAAAAAGTATTGGAATAAATATACAGATCACAATTTGTTTCGTCCAAGGAAATATGGAATTTTTATACACAACATCAGCGAAATTTTCACATCATCGCTTCAGAGTTCGGCCCCCAAAAGAGGAGCGAAGGAAGTAAAACTTCAATATACATTCCATTATCCTTTTTGTGACTAGATGAGTTTGAACTTCACACCATGAAACACTTACGTATGCTTAGGATTTCCTTAGGTGTTTTGAATCCCTGCCTTTTCTGCTGCATCCTATGGAAGTAAGACGCATCATTTATTATCAATAAAATTAAAGCATAATTACACCTTTTAAAAACTTTTTTGTCGAAAAACCCATCTTCTAAATTTAAAGCACAATTAAAGCAATTTTTCTTTGCCTCTTTAATTATACATGTACGTGTTCTATCCAGGAAAGTATCCAGCCATCTACAGAGTGTTTCAAAAATATCTGGCCAAATCGTAAAGCTGGTAGAGGGGCCCAAAATAAGCCTTTTTCTCGTATAATGTATATCCGTAAATGCCACGTTTAGGTTCGCTCAGCTTGTCCTTTTTTGGACTTTGCGCCATAAACCCCACCTTTCAATCAATCAGCCACGTTTAGATTGTAGAGGGCGCTGTTTGGATTAGTCGATAACATCGTTTCTAAGGTGTCGTGCCCCTCTCGGATTTTCTACGGTAGGCACCGAATTCGTGTAGCGATGCATGCAGTTGAAATTCTGAGTGGGGAATGACGTCTCACGCCACAGAAACGATGTTATCGACTGACCTAAACAACACCCTCTATCACCTAAACGTGGCATTTCTCCACACATTTTTTGACAAAAAAATGTTTATTTTAGGCCACCTCTACCAACAATTTAACCATATATTTTCATAACACCCTGTGTATATATTTCAGGTAATACGTGGCAAAGACATCGGTGTTAGTTGTGTATTATAGAATGGCAACAGCCAATATAGACAATATGGAATCAACCGTTACGGGATTCTTTCTCCAATGTTGTTGCAAAGTTTAAATATGCTTGAATGAACTATGGACTAGCATAAAATTCCTAAGACGTCAAGGAAGTGTTCGTCAATAGTGAAATCCTTCAGCAGACTGTTTACAGAAAGAAATCAGAAATATGGAAAATAAAAATCAGCACATAAATGAACAAAAATAGATTTAACGTCAAAAAATGTCTTTGAAGAAGGGAATGGGATGAAATTGAAGTAGATATTCAGAATCGAATTATGGCAACATGACTAAGATGTGCTTTATTGCCATGGATTTTAAGAGAGATAAGAATTAGCACCAGTAAAATGGAACTAAATTCTGCTATATTTTTTGATAATTGTATTTCATTTAGACGTATGAAATTTATGTGACTATGTGTGCTATATTCATCATAAATGGATTGAAATACGATATAAGATGTGAATAACGACACTTTGCAATCAATATATAAGCAAGAAAGTTTTATGCAAGGGTCTGCTAGTTGTTAATATTGTTGGAGCGTGCGAGTTAGATCTCGCTCACTCCAACAAATACAATGAGAACGCTCGAGAGGCATTGATGCATTTTGGCAGTCAAAGCTAGGGGACATTGATGTGGATGCATGAAAAGTCAAGAACCCATTGACCTACTCAACTGGGTGTTATACGTCCTTCAGTGAACATAAGTTCTATGACACCGTCGCATTCACAATGGTCTAGCACGTAAAACAGCGAATTTACTTCACATTTTGCTTTAACTTTGAAAAATTGTCTACAGAAATTTTTCGTATCATTAAGAAGGCTTTAAGAGTAAACGACTGCAGTGCAATTTAACCCATTAAGAGCCGGAATTCAACCATGATGTTTATTTGAAAAATATTGATTGTTCCAATCTTTTAGTCTTTAGAAGGGTGCTGTATGAATTTTTGTACTTCTTTATTTTTTATTTTTTAACGCTTTGTATCTATTTTTATATTATAGTTAAAATACTTAATAAATAATATGTTGAGTAAAAGAATAATGACTTATTTACAATGGTCATGGTTTTACAGCCATATAAATATGCGTCGCAAGAAAGGACGTTGGCGGTTAATGGGTTAAAATGCGGTACAGCCGCTTTAAAGATGGCCAAGAACCTTTGAAAGTTATCCACGTTATTGAAGGCCTTCATCAGGCAGAAGATCTGAGAATGTTGATTACAGCCAGTACACGTTCAACAAAGATCGACGATCAAATTAGAATGTGGTACAGCCACTTTAAAGATGACCAGGAACCTTTGAAGTTATCCACATTCTGTAAGGCCTTCAACAAGCAGACCTGAGAATGTTACACGTGCGAGAACTGCAATCAACAAAGATCGGCTACTGACAGTGCAAGAATTACCTGATCTGCGGATTTTAAGACCTACTGTGTTCGAGATTTTGACGAATGATTTTAACAAGAAACGTGTGTTGGCATCCACTTATCCTGCCTCGAACAGGGTTTTTGGTAAAATATGAAATCACTCAGGTGGCTCAGCCCACCTACAGCCCGGAATCGGTACCCTGTAACCTGTCTTTTCCTAAATATAAAATTATCTCTGAAAAAGAAGTTTTTTCAGATCATGGATGCGATTCAGAAGAACACGATACAGCTGATGGCAATTCCAACAATGAAATTTGCAGTGTTTTGAAAAATTGAAAAGATCTGAGAGAAGTGCGAAATCCCAAAGTGCCTATTTTGAAGGAGACTAGGTGTCAAAAGTCCTAGGTACGATGTATCTTGTTTCATATTAAATGGCTGGATACTTTTCGGGCATACCTCGTTTGATACATTTAACAAAATACCGATTTCTTTGTTGCTCTACGGTCATTTTTTGCTACGCGAGGTAAAAGAAAATAGTAAGTAGTTGAACTTGCATCGCACTGGAGCAACAAAGGCTATCGGCGATGATCCAGGATCAATCCCGAAGAGAATGGGAGGAAACGTGTTAAATATATTGTAGAGTAAAAACAATACAATACTTTTCTAATATCTATGATAGATGAATTGTAACCAAGCTTATTTCTAATGGCACTTAGTTTTTCACAAAGCATGCGATACATGCAACAGTCATAATTGCAATGTCCAAAAGTCAATAACATGTAGAACTAATGGTAATTAATTCTTTAGGAAAAGATACTAGTACACATCCTATTAAGGGATTTATAACTATTTAGATACATTATTTAACTATTTAGATACACCCTTAAAAGTGTTTCGACGAGATATCTCGTCTACCTATGACTATACCACAAACGCCTGCGATTACAATGGTGTGTGGACGTAAATACAAATGGCATGCCATCTTTTCAAAGGAATCTCGATTCTGTCTACAGGGTACATTAACTAAAAAGTGCTCCGTTAAATACAAATGTCCTATAAGATTTTTATGCATTATAACGTTATCGAGATTTTCAAATGCTATTTAACCATCCAAGTGTTTCGATGAAATATCTCTTTCAAAATGAGGTTATTTTTGCTAGGTATGAAATTTCTCGTTGAAACAAAACTGTCCTACTACTCCAAGAGGAATGAAGATCCACGTAGAAAAAACAAATTGCCCCTTGCCCAGAACTGGTGTCGTCTTGGTACAGGTTTTTGCACCAGGGGCTGTCCTCTACAGGGCAGATTTTGACTCGAGGATAAACCACCAGGAGGCTTTTAAGCATTGTAGAGACTGCTTCTCTAATTCTAACACAAAATCAATTATCTTCCATAAACACGAACTGTTTACAAGTATTATCTAAAGTATTGACACTTCAAGTCGATTAAAATATATTCAGTATTAACTAAAGTCATCAATTGGGCAACACGTTTTCCGATATTTATCCCCAAAATATAAGCAATCTGTGAACAATTTACAATTTCATCTAACAGAGGGAAAGGGATTGGAGTAGGTGTAAGGATGGATAAGTGTCTTTTCCTGAAGAGGTGTAAATGTTTATGGGAAAGGGTATGTGCTCACTAGGTATTTTTGGATTCTTTGCATTAGCATCTCTTCGTCCTCACCTGATGTCCTTCTATTCGTGTCGTCATCGCTGAGTTTTACCCTCATGGCTCCGTCCTTTGTAGAGGCAGTGTTGGTTTGGCTTCGCTGTTCAGCGTCCAGCAAGAGGCCTGTAAAATCCGATCACATTACAAAACGTCACGAATAAAATATTAGCCTTTTTTTTGTTTGACTTGAGGGGACACAATATCATTTGAACATTTATATTTGATTTTACATTTACAACAAAATATTATAGTGTACCTTGTGCTGACACACATGCAATGGGTATTTCAACAGAAAATAAAACATTTTGAAATAAATAAAAGTTAAAAATTTAATTTTTAAAACAATTTTTAATATTTAAAGTTCCTATTCTATCTACATTTTTTAAATTTTTCTTCAAATACTTTTTTGCTGAAATGTTTCGCACATGTTAGAGTATAGGTTTTCATCTATCCTACTGTTTATATTTTTTTACAAATATCTTTAGAAAACACTAAAAAAGCACAAAAAATCTGTCAGGATTGATTTATTTTATCATGTTTTAAAGTTAACTATTCTTCTAAATTTTTATTTCATGCAAAAACTTTATTCCACGAAAAACAATGCACAAAATCCTTATTTCAAATTTAAAAAAATTAAAAACCTATAGTAAATACAAAAAACCCTTTAGAATTTTAAATTCAAAGTAAGAGTAGTCATGAATAACAGAAAGGTAAGAATAATGATTTTATAGTTTAAATGTCGATTTTTCACTCCTGTCATGGGCAGCGGTAGCATCGTAGGTAGAATAGCGGATGGGTAAAAGGAGAGTTGCGAGTTCAAATCCAACCAAAGACCGTCGTGGTGTTCAAAGGGGGGCTGGTGCACGTTAAATCTATCGTGTCCTCTAATGTCCTCACGTTGGCGTGATGTAGAAGTTTGGAGAGTGGGGTGCCAGCTCAGGTGTGACTTCATATTTGATGGTTCAAAATTACGTTTTCTTCGATCCTTGATTGATCCCTGGACATCGCCAATAGCCCGTTGTGTTGCCCCAGTGCGACGTTAAGTAATATACCTACCTACCCACTCTTGTCATTCGATGGAAAAACTTTAAATAACTCGCTAAATAGTGTTGGCTACAATTATGAAATGAAATGCTGCACATATTTTTTAAATCTTCAATTAAATACAAGACAATAATTTTTGCGATATTATGGTTATTTTCAGGATACTGCAGCCACTTAAAGTCTTGCAATAAAACTTCGGTTGCTTCAAGCCTACTTGTTCAAACTTTAAAGAGAACTGGTGAATACAAAAATAAACCACTTTCAGAGGTATGTTTATCCGCAAGCGCCACCTGGATTTGCTAGAGAACACTAGCGGCATTCGATTAAACTAACGTTACCTAAATCTTAACGATTAAGATAATCACCTTCACTTTCAATATAAATCAATAAAATTTCGAAAACAACTTATGGTTATCGTAATATATTTCTAAAAGACAGCAGATATATTTTCTTCGCAATTCAATGCGGGTTTACTTTTGTCCAACTCTCTGAGTTTTCAAAGAAAAATCAACATTTTGTAAGGAAAGAAATGTAAGCGATAGTACGATTCATTCAGATTTCATAAAAAGAAAAGCTAGTGCATTATCCCGATTGGAAACATGACCATCTACACTTATATCCAGATAAATCTTATTCACCAAGACATACCCCAACAGAAAACTCAGTTTAACGTTAAAACACTATTCTAATGAAATGTGACCCTTGAATATAAACAAACGAAAGTTGGTTTTTGCAGCGTATAAATATTGGAAACGAGCGGTTTCATTTTTTAAGTGTCTGACAGTAAGACATCTAAAAAGTGCCTGCCAGACAGACTATTGATTTCTTTCAAAAGTGTTTAGACTTATTCGAATTTCCGTGGCAGCAAATGTCATGGAATATAGTAAGCTGAAATCTGAAGACGAAAAGAAATTTTAAAACAAATGATAAGTGTTGGGGATTAAGTGTGCCTTAGATCAAATGCGGAAAACTTTTCTAAACCTTTTTAAGAAAAGTGTTGAGCAAACAACAGTAACAGAGCAGAAACTCATTAACTGCTATTTTTTCGGAGATACTAAATGCTTAGTTGCATGATCAGAAATGCATTGTCATATTGTAATTTTTTTTACAAGACAACACTGCTTATAATTCTTATATTTTGACCTAAAAACTAAGTTAGTCTTTAAATAACTGCACAGTAATATTTTTGTTTTGTCAGTTAATGAGTTTCTGTTCTAAATACCGACGAAATAAATTATCTTAGTTTGGTTTTATATCTTCTAAAATTACAAAATTAACTAATATATAATTGCACATTAACAGTTAGAGATAAGTTGAACATTTTTATAACAGCTTTTGATTAGTTGAGTATTATTTTTATTATTTCTAGTTAGTTAAATATTTTGCTTCTGATTAGTTGAGTATTTTTATTATAGCTTCTTGTTAGTTGAGTATTTTTTCTGAGGCCACGACAGATTTAACGTGCACCAGCCCCCACGTACACGTAGGTCTATGGTTGGATCGAGTTTCACAACCCTCCGGTACCTAATCGCTACTCTTACAACCGGATTAATACAGCCCGACAACTACACAAACATAACAGTGTAACCCAATTTCACCATGAACAACGTTTGGTTAGACCAAGTTGTACTGTTTTCACATATTATGCTCTAAAGTATCTCCTAGCAAAATAAAATTTACTAACCTATTACGAAGTCTGAAAACAAAACTCCCAGACATGCTCATTAAGGCTTAAGAACGCAAAGTTTTAATAAGTATGCTTACTATGTACAAGTACCATATCAGTTCAAAAGGATGTTCAAGATAATAGACAATTAATTTCACGTCTACTCATTTCCATAAAAAGTGATAATTCTGAATTACAATTTTATATACTATGGATATCCGAAGTTAAAGTAAGAGGAAATTGGAAACATTTGGATCTTGTACTTGAGTAATGGGCCATTACAGGTTAATATTTCGGATAACATAATGAAGTATTTTAATGGCGGCTAGGTTAAATTAATCTTGAGTGTTAATTGCATATTTATTTAGCAGAAAGTTTAATTAATATTTGCCTATGATAATTAAGTTAAATAGCTTTCCTTAAAATTATATACTGTTTGTTTATACAGATGTAGAATCTGTTAACTTCAAAAGAATCGCTTTTTAAAAAATTAGCATATTCAATTATATTTTTCAATTGAAAAAATCACCTGTATTAGAACTATCATTTTTAGCTATATAGTTATTATAACAATACAATATTAGAATAATGTTGCTAAGAATAATAGTTTCATAAATTCAAAATCATGCAATAAGTATTGAGAAACTTAGCATTCGAAATTCATGTAAAATGTTATTAACGAATTAATCATTCGCTTGCTTTAGAAAATATTTATTCTTTAAAATGCCAATGTTTAAACCCTTCAAGTGGTTTCGACGAGATATCTCGTCAATCAAGATCTGACCAGCTTTGCTAATGACGAGATACCTCGTCATCAAGAATGCCGATTGAATTCCTAATGATGAAGATATTGCCGTTTCTTCATGACGAGATCAAGATCAGGACATTTTTTTTCTAATGACGATATATCTCGTTCATCATGCTCTGGTTAATTTTGCTAGTGACGAGATATCACGTCGAGACATTCACCAAGAGGGTTAAGTGTATTTTATGCAAGTATGCGTATTTCTTTACTAAGCGAATTTGATTTAGCCTCTTCATTGTTTGATATAGATGCTCTCTCTATGGATATCATTCTAAATAATATTGTAAATATTCATTGTTATCAATAAATTGTAAACGTTTCTTGCTTTCTACAAACTTTTTACTTTAACTCTCCAAGCGTTTTATATGAGATATCTCGTCAGTAAAGATCAGAACAATTTTTCTAAAGATGAGATCTCTTGTCGTCAGGATATTGTCGATTTTTTTATGACAAGATCAAGATCGCGTCAGTTTTGTTACTGACAAGATACCTCGTCAACACAATCGCTAGGAGGGTTAACACATCTGAATCAAAATCATTGTAGCGATATTTTACAAAGTGATATCGAAATATAGGTGTATCACACGTGGTGTGGAAGTTTGGAGAGTGGGATGCCAGTTCGGGTGACCGTGGTTCAAAATTACGTGGTGTTGTCCTCGATCTTTCCCTTTGGGTTTGATCCCAGACCGTCGTCAATAGCACGTTGTGTTGCTTCAGTGTGACGTTAATTAAATACCTACACACCAAGTACATCACAATTGAATTTAATGTGTTCTTTGAAAAATTACATAAGTTTAGTTTCAAATTAACCAGTTTAGATACCTTTAGATTTGAAAATTTTTGTTATTATTTTATATGTATTTGATAACTTTGTGCATGGAAAAAATTTATTCAACTACATGTTACTACTACTGCTACTGTAAGATTCATAAACCAAGAAATCTCGGTATCAAATTTTACTCGGATAACATGGACACTCGGTTAATCGGAGCTTGAATAATCAAGGTTCTACTGTAGCTTGGTGTTTTTGGGAAAGGAGTCTTTTGGATGAATTACCGTAATATCCTAGGTTTCATGAGTCTCGTTTTTTACCCCTTGTGAGAAAAACTTTCCACTTTTTGAAATTTCAAGAGACTGAACAAAGTGGTGTAATTAATTTAAAATGGGTTTCTGTGTTTTAGGTTGAAGGGAAAGGAAGTTTTTTAATGTTTAATACTTTGTTGGGGTAGACCATAAAAAACATTCTCTTTTAAAAATCTGCACATGCTTTTTTCCTGCTTTGTATTTTTTTAGACTGATGAAATTAAAAATGTTCAGCTTGTCATGGAAAATTAAGAATGTGCGAGCAAATATTTTATTAAAATTCAAACTTTCAATTTAACACAACTGTCAAAAATATAGGTTACAGTTGTATTTTTTGGTAAAGCAAATTACTTATTAAAAAATAGAGATTTTATGTTTGGCAGAGAAACCACAAAATATTAAATTGTAGTTCTGTAAGATATGTTTTTTGTTGAACAGAGGTCGATTAATTTTTGTTTCAAGCATCCCTTTTTTAACATTTTTTAAAATATAAAAATACTCATGTATATGACATTTTAAGTCATTCTTTTGTATTTGAAAGCTTTTAAAAATGTTTTAGATCATCAATATCTTTTTGTAAGGTCTTTTCTAAAAACTTACAAGTTAAAAATACTAGACCTAATAAGAAAATTTTGTTTCCTCTAAAACGTTACTAGAATAACACAATTTGAACCAGTGTAGTTATTTTTATTGGAAACTTAAACAACTGAACATAATTTTATCTTTTTTATGTAATTAATTTGTATTAAAAAATCAATTAAGACAGAATAATTAAAGATCTAATAATTATTAACTGTAGATTTTTATGAACTTTTCATAATTTGCTTGATTTCGATCCCATAGAGCGACATAAGTAAATCTCTTCTGAAAGCATTTAAAATATATAATGCAGCTGTTTGACAAGAACTTAACAACTCAATTTAACCAATATCAATGTTTTATCTTACTTTCAATTACCGTTGCTCCTGTGCGACGTTAATTAAAAAATGCCTAATTGGATGAATCGATTATCTACCTGAATGGATTACCTTCTGATTGGACATCGATTTTTTTTACTTTTCAAACATGCTTGATTTCGATCACAAGAGTAACATAATTTTAAAGTTCCTCCAAAAACTGGTTTTAAATGTTGCAGTTTTTTATAAGAGCTTAACATCTCCTATTTTTAACCTATCCAAAAGTCATTTTTATTTTACTTCCTGGTACTCTGATTGGACACAAATCCACCCTAATTATAAAACTAACCGAGACATCCCTGTGTGATAAGATTCACTCAGCACTAATTCCGAACTTTGATGTTTCCCGAGAGATTAATTAGTCAAAACTTTTCGATCTTATCTGGAGGAGGTTTTTATTACTCTAACCGGGAGTTAGTCGGCGTCAGGAGGAAAAAAAGAGGAAAATTCCTGGAAAAGATCGTTCTCAAAGCTATTGGGGCACATTATAATTTTCCCGTTTCCTCATCTGCAGTTTGCGAGGCGTAATAAAACACGTGATTAAAGAGAAAAATCTCCAGCATTGAGTATTCAGTTGTAAATGTTCTATAAATCACTTGAGAATAACTCGGAATGAACGTTTATTTTTCGCCATTACTATCGGATCGATTCAGCGGAGGAATCGAAATTTTTCACACGTTTGTGTTAAAGTGAGGGATTTGAAAATAGAAATTTCTTTGACTTCAATTTAATTCTTATAGGATTTTAAATTTTACTAACTTTCAAATAACGAGTATAGAGTATATGTGATAAAAGAATTGGTTTTATATTGTGTAATTTGGGAAGTGTTTTGTTTTTAAACTGGCTCATATATATATATATATATATATATATATATATTTTCGGATTTAAATTTTGCTGTAATGCCATTTTTTATTTCCGGCTTCATTTTCTGGATGATTTATCTTTGGTTTAGGAAACAAAACATTACTTCATGTGAGCTATACTTCGAAACATTTGTCGGTAATATGTAGGTAGTTGAATTAACGTATTAAAAAACAACACAACGGGCTATTTGTGGCAGTCCGGGATCCAGAAAGATCCGAGAACACCCCGTAATTTTGAACAACGGTTCAGATGACAAAGTCAACACCGGAGCTGGCCCTCAACCGTCCAAACTGCCACACCACGACGACGTAAAGGGATTCTAGGGTACGACAGATTTAACGTGCATCAGCCGTCATACACACGATGGTCTTTGGTTGGATTGAGTTTCGAACTCGCAACCGTCCGGTTGCCCACAACGGCATTTGCAGAGGATTTATCTTTTGTTTAGGAAACAAAATAATAATTTCTAGTGTGTTATTCGAAACATTTGTAGTTAATCGGTATATAGCTGAATTAACGTCGCACTGGAGAAACAAAGCGGGCTATCGGCGACGGTCCGGGATCAATCCCGAACGAAAATATCCGAGGACAGCACCTCGTGATTTTGAAACACGGTCAGATGACGAGGTCACACATGAGCTGGCACTCCACTCTTCAAACCTCCACATCACACCAGAGTGAGGCTACGATAGATTGAATGTGCACCAGCTTCCACGTATAAGATGGTCTTTGGTTGGACCTAGTCTCGAACTCGCATCCCCCGTTGCTAACCATCTACTCCTAGTACGATATTCGTAGTTTTCGTTTTCTGAACAAATCGATAATTTCCACTTAGGTCATTGCTCTACCGGAAAAGGATGTAATTTGACGAACGTTATATTTTAAAACATTTGTGTGTTTTCTGTTTTCACTAATTATAGAAAATGTTTTTTTTTGATAATTTAATACAAAATAATATAAAAGAACGTTACACTTGCTACATAAATTTCATACATGATATTTGTTTAAATGTTAGTAAAATTCGTCTTCCTATTCATTACCCCTCTAAGTGGTTTCGACGAGATATCTCGTCCATCAAGATCTGACGAATTTTCCTAATGACGAGATATATTGCCATCAAGATACAGCCGATTTTTCTTATGACGAGATCAAGATCTGGTCAGTTTTTCTAATGGCAAGATATCTCATCCATCAAGATCTCATCAATTTTGATAATGGCAATATATCTCGTCGAAACAACCACCTGGAGAGTTAGAACACATTTATATCTTGCTAAATAGACGTAATGAGAGACATGATTAAGAGAATTGGTTTGGTTGGGTTTAATGATACAAGACCCACATTTGGACATAGCTGCGCCAAATACAATACAACGTCAAGTAATGGACAAAAACACTGAATGAATATTTTACTGAAAACGAAGATGACCGCGGTAGCCCGGTTGGAAGAGTAACGCACTAGTACCCGGAGGGTTTCGAGTTCGAAACCAACCAAAGACAGTAGTGTGGAAAGGTGGCACGTTAAATCTCTCGTGGCCTTAAATTTCCTCACGTTGGCGTGGTGTGAATATTTGGAGTACCAGTTCAAGTACGACCTCGTCATCTGACCATGGTTGAAAATTACGTGGTGTTCTGCAAGGATTTTTCCCTTCAGAATTGATCCCGTACAGTCACCAATAGCCCATTGTGTTGCTCCAGTGTGACGTTAATTAAAATACCTACCTACCCGGAACGTCGTCAATAGCCCGTTCTGTTGATCCATTGCGACGTTAATTAAATGCCTACCTGGAGAATACCTACCTGGGTAGAGAGGAAGTATACCCAGGGCAAGTAACAGGAATCGAATCTGCGCGACCTACAAAACACACGTGATTAAGAAACCCTCCAACGTCGTGCATTCATTTTGTAAATGTTCTGTAAATCCCTTCAGAATACCTGAAAATGAATAAACGGTTTTTTTGCCATCGCTATCGTATGGACCGTTTGCATTGCGGTACCGTTAAGGAATTCTAAATTTTTCACGTGTTTGAGTTTAAAATAAAAGTGATTCGAGCACAAAATTTGCTCGGTGAAATTTGAGTTTTTAGAATATAATTTAGAAACTGAATGGAATTTGGACTGACTTGGAATAAATTGTGGATTGGGAGAAGAATTTAGGTTTTGATCTGGGTTTTTCAAGCGGTTGGTTGAACTATATTTTTCGATTTCAATGCATTCAAGAAGTCATTTTATTTTAGCTTTTATTTGTATTAAGGATAGTTATTTTATTGTATTAAGGATAGTTATTTTATTGTATTAAGGATAGTTATTTTATTGTATTAAAGATAGTTATTTTATTGTATTAAGGATAGTTTAAATTGTATTGATTAATTTTATTGATTATTTAAATTGTATTAAGGATATAATTAATTTATTTAATTTAGCACATCGATATATATATTTATGTATGATATTTTTCAAGAAATTCAATTTGTTTTCACTCGTAACGTGAATAGGACCACAATATCCCTATTGAAAGAGAAGCGGATTAGTAACCGGAGGGTTGCTAGTTCGAAATTCAATCCACTCGGGGGATGGTGCACGTTAAATCTGTCGTGGACTAAAATGTCCTCACGTTGGTGGGGTGTGGAAATTTGGAGAGTGGGGTGCCAGCTCCAATCTACTAGTCACCTGATCGTGGCTCAAAATTACGAGGTGTCCTCGGATTTATGCGGGATTGATCCTGGAACTTTGCCAATAGCCCTGTGTGTTGCTTCAGTGTGACGTTAATTTAACTACCCCTCCCCGTTATAATGTGAAATGTTTCTTTTAATGTTTATATTAATCATTCAATTCTGAAGTTTCATAAGTAGCCAAACAGTTGTAAACGAATGTTTGATATATTTACCTTGCGTTAAACTAATGACATTCGTCTAAGTATTGAAACTCTTTACCTAACGAAGTAAATTCATTAGAATGAGTGATTAAAGAAATATCGCAACATGTAGTATTCAGTTGTAAATGCTCTATAAATCATTTGAGAATAATTGTTGAAACGAACGCTTATTTTATACCGTTGTTATTGTACCTATTTTTGAGTTTTTGAATCGTTAGAGAAATTTCCGTATGTTTAGAGTAATTGAAGCAAAAGAATTTGTTAGGTGGGATTTATTCTTAACTAAGCTCAGAAATTTGAATCTGAAAACAAATGATCACAATAAATCATAAATTGATCAGTAAAGGAATAGGGGTTGATGTTTGAGTATTTATGAAACAAAATATTTTGTATTTATATTAGTTTCATGCGGCAATGATAGGATTTTATGTACTGAATTAAATACATACGATAAGTTTATTACTTATATTTGAATTTTATCATGCTTTAATTTCTTTTTCAGATCCACATAGGAAAATGTTTTTGTGGTGGTGTTCATTGCCTTAAGATCATTGCTGCAAAAATATTTGATTTTTTAGATTGATAAATCAGAAATGAAATTTTATGGTTTTGATAAAATATCAAAAACCACGTAATTTTCAAATATAGTTGTTAGATGTCATTAGAATAATTTTTTGTATTTTTTCCTGAGTACAGTTCTCAGAATTGCCATAAGATTCAATGATATTAACCCTCCAAGTTTTCCACCGAGATATCTCGTCCAAAATTTGATCAATTTTGCTAAGAACGAGATATCTTGTTGAGACAAAACTGTCTTATTACTTCCAGGGAACGAAGATTCAAGTAGAAAAACAAATTGTCCCTTTCCTAGAACTGGTGACAGTTTGGAACAGGTTTTTCCACAAGAGACTAGACACTAGGGCAGCTTTTGAAGCGAAGATAACCACCAAGATGTAGAGAGGGTTAAGAGAGGAAGAAGATTACAAGAGGGTTAATCACAAGAGGGTTAATCATAAGAGGTTTAAGAGAGGAAGAATATTTCAATAATCAGATATATACTTGATTCCTTTACTATACTTCATAGAAATTGAGTGCTCTAGGACAGTAAAGTGAGGTTCATGATAGGGTTTCGGGAACTGTGGGAAGACAGGTAATTTTCATCCAGCTAAAGTACAGAACTTTCAAGAAAAATAAAATATTGCGTTATTTTTTCAGATTTCAAACTAATAGGTAAAAATTGAAGTTTTCATAAGAACAACGGACTTGGTTATCTGGGTAAGCAGCTATTTTAATTAACGTCGCACTGGAGCAACACAACGGACTATTGGCGACGGTCCGAGACCAAACCCGAAGGGAAAGATCCGAGGACAACCCCACGTAATTTTGAACCACAGTCAGGTGACGAAACACCTGAGCTGGCACTCCCTCTCCAAATTTCCACACCACGCCAATGTGAGGACATTTGAGGCCACGACAGATTTAATGTGCACCAGGCCCCCTTTGTACATGACGGTATTTGGTTGGATTCGAATTCGAAACCAACCAGTTGCTAATCCGTTACTCTTCCAACCGGGCTACCGCGGCCCCTTGGTTATCTGGGATGAATGACTATCCTGAACTTGCAAGAAAGGTTTTGAACTTTGTCACACGTGCGAAAAATTGCATTCTCCCTGCTCGTAATGTAAGTTACATTAACTGCATTCTTAAATTTAAGTTAAATATGAAACTTAAGTTGAGAAGATATGAAGTTGATGGTGACTTAATTTTGAAATCATCAAAAGGTTAAAATAAACATTGACGAGTCCATTGCCCACAGTGCACAAAAAGATTAAGGTATATATTTTGATGTCAAGATGAGATTTTGCTAGTTAAGAACCTTGATTTTAATTCATTTTAATTAATAAATAATAGATCCTAAAAAATGTTTGCTGTTTATCTTATTTCAAAATTTCAATTCTTCAGTTTCAAATTTTTAAATTGGCATCACTAATCCTTGAAATAAAGTTTTGACGTTTAAAAATCAATTTCAGATAGATCTAAAACTGAATCTTAGTGAGGGAAAGGGCCAAAGTCAAATTTCGCTGATTTTCAGTTTTTGTATTTTTATATGCTGTATAAAATATGCTTTCAATTTGATGTTTTGTATGCTTTCAATTTCAATTTCAAAAACTAGTTTAATAGAAATACTTTAAAACTGTTTTCTAAGTATAAAATAGCGAGTGGTCACAAAATATTTTCCCTCTCAATTGCTCTTCATAAGCAACGCCAGTTTTCAAGAAACTTGTCGAAACGGATTTGTAAGACGGACATCGAAGCAAAGTAAGACAAAGGTAGAGATACATCACCTGGACAGTGATAGATGTGTCCATCTGAGCGGGGCGGCCGGGGCGTCCTTTTCACCGTTGCGTACAGGGGCTCTTCCTGCAACTAACAAAAGTCACGATCAGAACTATTACTCGAAGGCTGATCAGATAGAGAAAATTAAACATTAAAGCAATTCAGGAGTTTCAAGCTTATGACTTGCTTCAAAAATTATCAATCATTTAACTCTCATGTATTGTACTTCCCCTGGGAACTAAAGTGCTATAAATTAACTCTAAGTGGTTTCGACGAGATATCTCGTCAAACAAGATCTGGTCAGTTTTGTTCATAACGAGGTATCTCGTCATCAAGATATTGCCGATTTTTAAGATGACGAGATCAAGATCTGGTCATTTTTTTTATTTTGGCGAGATAACTCGTCCATCAAAATCCGACCAATTTGCTACTGACTAGATATCTCGTCCTCAAGATATTACCAATTTTTGTACGATGCCGAGATCAAGTTCCGGTCAATTTTTATTTAAATAAGGTGATAAGTAGTCCATGAAGATCTGGTCAGTTTTGCAAATGACAAGATACTTTGAAACCAGGACAACCTCCAGGTAGTTTAACCCCTCAAGTGGTTTCGACGAGATATCTCGTCCATCAAGATCTCACCAATTTTGTTTGATCAGTCTCTGATCAGTTTTCTTCCAATGACGAGATACATCTTCCATCAAGATCTGTTCAGTTTTGCTAATGACGAGATACCACGTCGAGACAATCACCAGGCGTGTTAATCCTCCAAATGTTTCGATCAGAGATCTCGTCCAAGATCTGGTCAATTTTGTTAGTGACGAGATACCTCGTCGAAAAAAAATTGTCCTTTTTCTCCAAGAGGGAATGAAAATACAAGTAGGAAAAACAAATGGTCCCTTGCCCAGAACTGGTGACAGTTTGGAACTAGTTTTTGAACCAAAGGCTAGCCACTACAGGGCAATTTTCGACTTGAAAATAAACCACCAGAGGGTTAAAAAGTGTTTTTTCAGAAGCATTCTAAGAATTTCGGAATGATAGAACTGTTGATTGTGATATCTTTCCGTGCCATCATTTAATCGCACATAAACATCTAAATTAATTTATTATACAATATAAAGGGACGGATTCATAATCACGATACGAGAAGAGACTAATACAGTTTCAGGAACATAACAGCCCGTTTGCTCCTCGTAAAGTTCGGAAGTAGAATAGTTCACGCATGCGCAGATGCGCGGTACAAAAAATTAAGTTCGTCCTTTTCCTGATCAAGGATGTGGCCACAAGTATAATATTTGTTTGTTACCGTGAATTCAACCTTTCACGACATAATCACGCCAATTTTACATGAGATGAACTTAAAGAGACTGGTACTTCAAAAATAATTTTAAATCGACCTTTTTGACATGGATATTACTCTTAATTTGAATAGTACCCGTCTGTACACCTACAACGTATGAGGGTCTAATCCAGTTGGTATTTGAGTTACAAACATTTTACCCTCCTCGTGATTGTCTCGACGAGATATCCCGTCAGCCAAACAGACTAGATCTTGATGGACGAGATGTCTCGTCATTAGAAAAACGTTAACAAGCTTTTAATCTCATCATCAAACAATCGACAGTATCTTGATGACAAGGCAACTCGTCATTTGCAAAATTGGTCAGATCTTGATAGACTAGATATCTCGTTGAAACCATTTGGAAGGTTAATTAACACTTGTACCAAACCTTGTACTCAAGATCACATTACCTTCTACAGTTAATGTGTGGGGTCAAAAATTCACGAACATTTATCACCAAATCTGGAACCAACATTCTCTTACATAAAGAGTAGCATTAAAAAAGTACATAAAAAACAAAATCCAAAAATGTTTTGGAGTTAAATCATTTTATGAAAATCTATATAAAAAGCTTATAATTTAAGATAAACTTTTTGTTATGAAGATATAAATTCTGCAAAGTAGGAAAAGAATAAATAGTTATTCGAACAGAGCAAATAATGTAACTAATTTTTTTAGCTTAATTACATTTATTTATTTTCATAGAACAAATGAACATGGTTCATTTATATTCGTTTCACAACTCTGAACCTTTTAATGAAACAAATCGTTAAACCCTACCGAATAGAATAATTCACACAACCAAATCAAGAACCCTTGTAAAACACATTTACTGTCAAAGGCATTTGAAAATAGTTAATGCAATTATTTGTGCAAGTGTTTTTGGCACCTTTAAAATACTGCAATGTATGTTCCCTCTCTTTGGTTCGTACCATAGATTCCGTCCGTCATCCAAATGGGTGGGGAAACCCTCTAAGTGTTAAATTCTTAAAACTGGTAATTCATCGAATATTTATCACTCATTCATCATAAAAACTTTTCATTGTTTAGCAAATTGTTCACTCTCTTTATCCATCAAAACACATTTTATTGTCAATCGAATTGTTCATTCTCACATTGTTCATCAAAAAGACTTCACATTTTTTAACAAATCGTTCATTCTCATTTTTTATTAACAACTTCTCTTCATTCATCGAATTATTCATTCTCATTTCCATTTAAAAGCTTCTCTTTATTCATCAAAATGTTCAATCTCTACCCATGGAAAAAACTACTTACTGTTAATTTTAATAGTTCGCTCTCATTGTTCATCGAATTGTTGACTCTCATTCTTCATAAAAATCTTCCCATTGTTCATCGTATAATTGCTTTCAAGTTCAGTTTCATTTTTTTACAAATTTTTGAATAATTGTTCATCAATTACTAAAATCATTATTCGTCGAATCATTGTTTCACTCAACTCGAGCAAGGTTGAGATGACTGAACAAATTATCGAGCAAAATGGAAAAAAGCTTTAGAATATCACACAACTGTCTTTTTTCTCTTTGCTTTTCGCTAAACTGAAACAATTAATTTTCAAAATCCTGATGATTGATAAAAACCCCTGTGAAACAACACCATTCACTTTGATAAGGAATTTCAAAATAGTTAATGCAACTATTTGTGGGATAGTGTTTTTGGCACCTCTAATACATAGCTAACTACTGGTTCTATTTCTGTCTCTTTGGGTTCGTGCCATTGATTCCGTCTGATCTCCAAACGGATCGAAAAACCGGTAAAATTATCAAAACTATCATTGCTCATCGAATTATTGATCACTCATTATTCATCAAAAAACTTCTCATTGTTTTCCGAATTGTTCACTCATTTTTCATCAAAAAACATTATCATTGTCCAGCAAATTGTTCACTAGCATTGATGATTAAAAAACTTTTTAGTGCTCATCGAATTATTTACTTCTCACATTTTTCATCAAAAGATCTTCTCATTGTTCAGAGAATCGTTCAGTCTAGTTTTTCATTAAAAAACTTCTCTTTGTTCATCGAATTGTTCACTCAGTCTTTATGAACAAAATTCTATTTGTTAATTCTAATAGTTCAACGAATCGTTCTCTCATTGTACATAAAGACATTTATTGTTCTCTCATTGTTCATCGAATTGGTGGCTCTTGTTGTTCAGAAAAAACTTTTCATTGTTCACTTAATAATTGCTTTCAGTTCGGTTTCCACTTTTTTATAAGTGTTCGAATAATATTTCATCATTTACTAAACTTTTCATTGTTCGAACAATTGTTCCACTCAATAGCAAACTAAGGGCAGACAGAACTAATTATGGAACGAAATGAAGAAAAGAATTTAGGAAATCACCCAACTGGTTTTTTTTATTATTTTTGGGGCTAAACTAAAACAATCGACTTTCAGAATACTAGTAACCTTTAATTCGTCCCACGCATACCCATTCAATGCACAACCCAAAACCGTTTAATTAAACAAATCGTCAAACCTTAACGAACAGAACGATTTATGCGACCAATTGACCTCAAAATCAACAATCCCTGTAACACACCCCCGACTTCACTTCCAAATGAATTTGAAAATAATTACAGCAATTGTTTGTTGGATAGTGTTTTTGGCAACGCCGAAGCATAACGCTACAGGGTCCATTTCTCCCACTTAGTTTGGTACCATTGATTCTGCCCGTCCCCGAAATGGGTGGGAAAAAATAATCGATGAGGAACCGGACAATTTACGGCCCACCATTTACTGAAAGACGATAGCAATGAATTGCGAGAGGGGAAATCGATGGAAACACTTTATCGATTTTTCGCATCGGTATCTTTTGAAGATTCGACGAAGGAAGGCTTCGGTTGTTGCTTCGCTTCGACTTAACTGTATTTAATTGCGCCATCCTTGGAGCAATTAAGAACCCCGTGTGATGATGGGATGAGATATCGGGGATTCCCGAATGTTTTAAGAGGTAGGGTACTGGAACTAACAACTTCCTTTTGGCAACAGTGGAAACGAAAGAAAAATGTGTTCGTTCGGCGCCTGAAAATACTTTTATTTCGTAGTGTTTTGCAGTCTTCAAGCAGCGCAGGAATGTTCCCAATACAGGAACAATTCTCTTCGAAATTGACTTAAGAAATGTTGCTGAGATTTTTAAATTGGAAAATCCATTCAAAATTCCTCCATTAAATGCACCAACCATTAAATGCACGAGACATACCATTAAGATAAAATCAGCTACAAACTTAAAGTAATAGAAAAGTGTTATAAATGGAAAGCTAAGTTTCAAAGAAAAACTTTAGATAATACAACACGTTTTTCTTACTTAAAAATGAAGTAAAATTGTAACAGAGACAATAAAAACGAATTGAATATCACAATAAATATTTCATGAAAGACGGATAAATTAATGGCAGTCAATACATAACTTTTTAAGACATAAATGAGGCATAATTTAGAAGAAATGCCTTACGTATTGCTTAAAGTATACTGTGTTTCAGTTTCAACGTTTAAAATTTTTTAAGATATCGAATATCCAGGCGAGGTTTTCCATACATCCTTCATACGAGTCTGAACTTCTCTGCATGTTTTAGGACCAGTGCTGAAGCACTGCAGCTTCCACCAAAGATAATTTAGTATTGGAAAAAATTATATGACACAAATGAAGCATAATTTAGGAGAAACGCCCCACGTATTGCGAAGTATATTTTGCTTTAGAATATGACGTTTCGTTTCACTCAATTTATTCAATATCTGGGCGAGGTTTTTCATACTATAAGATATGCGTGTGCTTCTATCCATGCTGTAGGACCGATGCACAACATAAATCAAATATGATTTTGGTGTTAGTCAATAAATAACTTCTAAGACACATACACATAGGAAACGAGCAATTCTTTATCAAAACAATCCTTTACCTGATGATATCCGGAATCGGTTCCGTCGTCGTTCCTACCCCTGCCGGACAGATGAGTTGTAGCATATGGCTGCGGATAGTAGGAAGAGACGGACGATGAATGCTTCTTGTTTTTCTCCATTTCTGACATTCGCATACCCTCATGGTTGCTGCCTTTGCGACCCTCGTACGGACCCGTACCTAACGGAACAAATATACATTACATTATTAGTTGTATTTGCAACATTTTTTTAAAAATTCATTGTAAGGAACGTTTTGTAGCAAAGTTAACATTAGTTGAATTCGCAACATTTTTTAAAAATGCATTGTAAGGAACGTTTTGTAGCAAAGTTAACATTATTAGTTAAATTTGCAACATTTTTTAAAAATGCATCGTAAGGAACGTTTTGTAGCAAAGTTAACATTATTAGTTGAATTTGCAACATTTCTTAAAGATGCATTTAAGGAACATTTTGTTGGAAAGTTAAAATTTGCCGCCGACTCCAAAGGGTATTTTAATTAACGTCGCATTGGACCAACACACCGGGCTATTGGCGAGTGTCCGGGATGAATCCCAAAAGGAAAGATCCTAGGACAACACTACGTAATTTTGAACCACGGTCAAATGACGAGACAACATCTGAACTGGAACTCCAGTCTCCAAACTTCCATTCTACGCCAACGTGAGGATATTTGAGGCCACGACAGATTAACGTGCACCAGCCCCCATTGTATACGACGGCCTTTGGTTGGATTCGAACTCGCAACCCTCAGATTGCTAGTCCGTTACTCTTCCAACCGGGTTACCGCGGCCCTATAAAACGAGGGCGAGTTACCAGAATATGGGTCAAATTACTCATATAATTAGACTTCCCCTCAATACATCATTATCCAACCATGTAATAATGTCGTTATTTGAAAGAGTAATCATATTCTCATATTGAGACGATATGACCAGTTTAAAAGATTGAAAATCATTGGAGTTTTAAACAATGTCTGACACAACAGGATTGTTATTCAAAACAGCAATGCCATTATGCTGTTATGATATATATTACTTGGTAATGAGTGAATTGTGCACAGTATGACTTTTAACTCTTTCAATTATAATTGATACAAGATTATCAGTCTTTGAAACAATGCCTGAAGCATCACTATTCTTTTTTCAAACAGAATTAATTTTGTTTGGAACATTGAAATTAATAGAGGCAACAATGTACAATAAATTCCAGTGTCTTAACATTTAAACAAATGTTTGATACGATAGTTTCTTATCTGAAACTGACAACTACTTCTATTGTAATAAGACAATTTATAAACACGATGCCTCTTAACTTTTCAAAAAAGTTTATTCAACAGTATCCTACTTTCCTACTTTTAATTGTCTTCTTTTACCTTCCTTTGCGTTTTTTCTTTCTTAATAAGGAGAGCTTTCGTTAACCTTCCAAGTGGTTTCGACGAGATATATCGTCCATCAAGATCTGGTCAGTTTTATTAATGACAAGATACATGGCTGAGACAACCACCAGGAGTTTTAATGTATAATGTTAAATTGTTCAAAATCTGAATAAATCCAAGATAATTGTGCAAGCGGAATGATATAGACTCTTGAGTTATATGGCGCAAGGTCTATGTTTGGCAGAACTGCACCAAACACAAGACATACAGTGTCAAGTTATCAATGGTGGAGGAACAAAAAGCAAAAGTGACCAGATCTTGATGAGCGACATATCTCATCCTTAGCAAAATTCACCAGATCTTGGACGAGATAACTGGTCGAAACCGCTTGGAGAGTTAAAGAAAATTAACCCCTGGTTGGTCAGTTGCATTATGTTTTATGGCGCAAGGGTCATATTTGACCACGCTGCGCCCAACACAAAACAGTCAATGTCAAGTAATGAACAAACACATACAATGCAAGTTTTACTGACACAGAAACTACTGGAAGATAGGAAACAGATCCAGAGAAGAATTGAAGCTATGCTGCTTACAACAAGCAGGTTGCTAGTTGCGGTCGTCTACAAAACGTGTCTACAACTAGTGGGAAAACCTACAATACGTGTCTACAACTTGTGGGCAAGCCTGCAATACATGTCTGCAACTAGTGGGAAAACCTACAAATCATGTCTACAACTAACGGGCAAAGCACTGAGCCGTGTCGATCACAAAAAGAGCAGGAGTTTAGTGTCTACAACTAGTGGGCAAACTTACAATACGTGTCTATAAATAGTGGGAAAATCTACAATACGCGTCTAGAACATGAACAAGCCTGCAATAGATATCTACAACTAGTGGGAAAACCTACAATACGTGTCTACAACTGGTGGGCAAATTTACAATACGTGTCTAGAACTAGTGGGAAAATCTACAATTAACAGGCAAAACACTGAGCCGTGGCGACCCCAAACAGAGCAGGAGTTTGTAGTCTACAACTAGTGGGCATATCTACAATACGTGTCTACTAGTAGGCAAACCGCTGAGCCGTGGTGACCCAAACAGAGTATGAGTTAGGGAGTATGAAAATAGCGTTTTTCTAACTCTATTAATTTCTTCAACGGACACATTTTAAATGAGAGCATTTACAAAATATTCTCATCTCAAACGTGGTTTTTAATAGTAAGGACCGCAATCAACTCACCAGAATATATAACACCACAACACCAGAAAAAAGGCACGATTTTCCTTGACTGAAAGCGAGCGATGATTTAATTAACACTCGGAAACAGCCGTAAATGACAGCACAAATCTACGCAAAAGGCAGAAAAAGGGGAAAAAACACAAATTTCGATTTTCATTTTCGACTTCCTCTCCAACGGAAATGGCCACCTCCACCCCTCACTGGGGGTAAAAAAAAACTGACAATGGGGCCGAGGAGATTGAAAAGGAAGCAAAAATGCGGAAGTCGCTTCCCCCGAAAGAAAGAAGAGCAAATGAAGTCTTGCATTGTAGAATAAAACGAAAGAAAAGATGCAATAGTGATAAGGAACCGAGGAAGGGTATAAAAAGAAGAATACAAAAATTAAAGAAGAAAGGTATATATGCTATTCCCTTTTTTTATATTTTCCCGGATTTTTTTCAGCTCCCTGGCGAAATGGGAAAAGTCGCGTTAGTAGCCAAATCGCTGGCTCGCATCGCACAGGAAGGAAGTGAAGAGAGTGGTTGCCATGGTAACGAAATGACAGTTTATTTGAGGGGCTGTGTCGTGTGTGAGAGATAAATGATATCCGAACTGACAAGAAGGGGTGCCAATGTTATTTACCTGGTAAATATCACCTTGTAAATATGTAATTTGGGCCCCCTTTGCGAATGCTGGCATACGACACTGCAAACACCGCAGGGCGCATACTTTAAAATGGAAGGTGTGTTACTTTCTACTAGTAGCTTGAATCTAGTGGAAGTGCAGTAAAATAGATGCGTGTTATCGGGGAAATTGAATGATATGCATGATGAAAAATAACCTTAAATTCAAGTCAATGAATATTCGGTGGTCTGGTAGAAAAATAAAAAACAAGATTCGATGGGTGTTTGGGGGAAATTGAACGTAATGACATGATAGAAAATAATCTTATCTTCGATTATCGCGTAAATAAATGTCTAGTGCACAGTAACAAGAAGAAAAAATAATAAAATGCTGGATTATATGGGTATTTTGGTTGTGAAATTGAATGATGGGAAATAATTTTAGCACCGATTATCAAGTAAATGAATGTCTAGTGTAGTCTCCAGTGGAAAAATAATAATAAACAAGATTCTATTAATGTTTCAGAGAAAATAGAATAGAATGGCATGATAGAAAATAATCTTATCTTCGATTATCGCGTAAATAAATGTCTAGTGCACAGTAATAAGTAGAAAAAATAATAAAATGCTGGATTATATGGGTATTTGGTTGAAATTGAATGATGGGAAATATAATTTTAGCACCGATTATCAAGTAAATGAATGTCTAGTGTAGTCTCCAGTGGAAAAATAATAATAAACAAGATTCTATGAATGTTTCAGAGAAAATAGAATAGAATGGCATGATAGAAAATAATCTTATCTTCGATTATCGTGTAAATAAATGTCTAGTGCACAGTAATAAGTAGAAAAAATAATACAATGCTGGATTATATGGGTATTTGGTTGAAATTGAATGATGGGAAATATAATTTTAGCACCGATTATCAAGTAAATGAATGTCTAGTGTAGTCTCCAGTGGAAAAATAATAATAAACAAGATTCTATTCAGAGAAAATAGAATAGAATGGCATGATATAAAATAATCTTATCTTCGATTATCAAGTAAATAAATGTCTGGTGCATAGTGTCTAGTAGAAAAATAATAAAAATCAAGATTCTATGTGTGTTTTCGGTGAAATAGAATGATATAGCATGATGAACATAATCCTATCTTCAAATATCACGTGAATGAATGTCTGATTCATAGTCATCCGTAGAAAAATAATAAGAAATAGGATTCAACGGGTGTTAGGGGGAAAATTAAATGATACGGCATGATAGAAAATAGTTTTTGTTTCCAAATATCACGTAAATGAATGATGTCTGGTGCAGAATATGTCTCCAATAGAAAAATAATAAAATGCAGGATTAGATGGGTGTGTTCGGTGAAATCGAATGATAAAGCATGATGTAAAATAATCTGATCAAATATCTCGTAAATAAATGGCTTTTGTAGTCTCCGGTAAAAAAATAATAATAAACAAAATTCGGTAGGTGTTTGGGGGAAATTGAATGTAATGGCATGAATGAAACAATCGCGTCTTCGATTATCGCATAAATGAATGGCGTATAGTATCCAGTAGAAAAATAATAAAATGCAGGATCCGCTGGATGGTTTCGGTGAAATTGAATGACATGGCATGATAGAAAATATTTTTTATTTCCAAGTATCACGTAAATGAATGCCTGGAACAGAATATAAGTCTCCAATAGGAAAAGTAGTGAAATGTAGGATTCGATGGGTGTTTTCGGTGAAATTGAAAGGTATAGCATGACGGGAAATAATCTTTTCTTCAAATATCACGTAAATAAATAGTAGGTGCATAATTTCCAATAGAAAATTACTTAAAAACAAGATTATATGGGTATCATTGAGAAAACTGAATGATATGGGCATGATAGAAAATAACATTTATCTTCGAGTATCAAGTAAATGATGCCCTCGTGGTCTAAAGTAGAAAAATAATAAGAAATAAGATTCGATGGGCGTTTTCGGGGAAATTAGGGAGAGAAAATTTCTACTCGTTAGTCGATATAATGGGATGCAAGATGTCCTGGATAAAAACAGTTGCATGTAATGGTTGTAAATCATTTTTAAAAATGGGATGATTTTATGGCTTAACATTAAAATTGCATTAGTTACCATTCTCGTCTTTTTCAGTATACTCCGAGGTATTACTTAACCGTTTCAAGTACAGGATATCTTCAACAAATTAGTGAAGTACCGGTTAAAATTTCTATCCGATTATCAGTTGTATGCATTTGAGCAAATTTTACATTCTTGATCGATAGATGGCGGTACTATAGAACACCTGCCACGTGGTTACCCGAAGAAAATGTTATACAATTATCATAGACCGGAAGGTAGGTAGTTGAAATTATGTCGTACTGGAGCAAAACAATTGGTGATTGGAGACGGTCCAGGATCAATCCCAAAGAGAAAGATCCGAGAAGTACTCGTAATTGTGAAACACGTTCAGATGACGAGGTCAACACCTGAGCTAGCATCCCACTCCCCAAACTTCCACACAACGTTAAAGTGAGGACAGTTGCAGCCCCGACAGATTTATAGTGTACAAATCCCCAAGTACACGTTCGGTTGGGTCGTGTTTCGAACACAACCCTCTGGCAGCTAATTCGCGACTTCACCGACTAGGATGGGTGAAGGTTGGTTGATTTGCCATATTTGACCAAGCTACACCAAACAACGTCAAGTAAACAGACATACACGCACGCGTTGACACAGAAGAAAATTACACCAAGGGAGGAATCGAACGTGCTCCGCCTACAACTCGCAGGCTGCAAACCCACGGCGACACCAAAAGATTTCTAGGAATTATTCGATAAGTCAAGATGGTCAAAACTATTTTAAAATTATGCAGAGAAGACTTCAGAATAGATATATGCTTGCGTACCCATCAGAGGATTAAAACGTATTCATCTTATGTGTTCAAGCATGATATTATTAATCTGAAGAAGTGTTTTTTTATAAAAATAAGTACGGCAATATTAACACATTCAATAATCACGAACTCTTAATTCTAGTGATTCATTTAGATCAGATGGCGAAATGTGTTCTCGTAATATTCGCTGATAAACTACAATATATTTATTCAGTTTCATTTTCAATTCTTACAAGAATATCTAAATTAATATCAAAATAAACATGATTAATGTGCTTCTACAAATATACTTAAACTGATAGTTAACCCTTTACAAGCTTACCCCGTACTAACTGTAAAAATATGAAACATACAGTATAGAAACTATAAGGATACTCTGGGATAAGAAAAATATGAATGATGTGCATAACCCGGTGTGTTTCGACAAGATATTTCATCCAGATCTGGTCAATTTTGCTATGGACGAGATATCTCGTCGACACAAAACTACCCTATTTCTCCAAAGGGAACTGAAGATCCAAGTATCTCAATTATTGAGAGTTAATAAACGTCGCTAAGGCATTCAAAATCGGTATTTACGTCTATTGCAATAATTCCTTAACTATTTCAATATTCAGTAACTTGTAATTTATTCTAGGCTTTCCATTCAAAATTCATTGCTGGAATGTGATCTCATTTAAATTCAATATGCATTGTCCATTGCGATTAATAGTTAGATAGTTAGACTATTACTTCACATTTTAATCATGTATTGATATCACACTACTGTGACGAGGCGTCGAGTTATTTAAACTATTAAATCAATTCTTACAAGAATATCTAAATTAATATCAAAAGAAACATGATTAATGTGCTTCTACAAATATACTTAAACTGATAGTTAACCCTTTACAAGCTTACCCCGTACTAACTGTGAAAATATGAAACATACAGTATAGAAACTATAAGGATACTCTGGGATAAGATAAATATGAATCATGTGCATAACCCTAGTGTTTCGACAAGATATTTCATCCAGATCTGGTCAATTTTGCTAAGGACGAAATATCTCGTCGACACAAAACTACCCTATTTATCCAAAGGGAACTAAAGATCCAAGTAAGAAAACAAATTGTCCTTTGTCCAGAACTGGCGACAGTTCGGAACAGGTTTCTTGCGCCAGAGGCTGGCCAAAGCATGGCATTTTTCGACGCTAAGGTAAAAAAACAGGAAGGGTAAACTGATAGTTAGCTCTACTAGAGAATTACCCAAATTAACTACAAAAACACAAAACAAAATACAGTATTCGAAATGAATTTTTTAAGTTCATCTTTGAAAATTAATTCTAATAAATAAGATCAACCTCTTCAGCTGTAGATCCATTCCAGAGTTATTATACGTCCCTTACACAGAGAATGTCCTTCATGACAAGCAGTTAAGGACAGGCTTTCACTACTTTTCTTCACCATTGAAAATTTCACTTAAGAAATCAGCGATGGAATACGAAACCATTTCCTTCAAAATGACGGGCTTGTTCAAAAATGAGGTATTCATGCCTCATATACGAAATGTAAGAAATCCGTATCCTTTGAAGATGTTAAATCATATCTGAAGGAGCTGAATTTCTAGATCAAGTACATATGCTGTCGTTGCTGTTATGTGCGAAATTCATAAAATTGATTTTAATAACTTGAACAGCTATCGAGTTATCTCAATTATTGAGAGTTAATAAACGTCGCTAAGGCATTCAAAATTGGTATTTGCGTCCATTGCAATAATTCCTTAACTATTTCAATATTCAGTAACTTATAATTTATTCTCGGCTTTCCATTCAGAATTCATTGCTGGAATGTGATCTCATTTAAATTCAATATGCATTGTCCATTGCGATTAATAGTTAGACTATTACTTCACATTTTAATCATGTATTGATATCACTATTGTGACGAGGCGTCGAGTTATTGAAACTATTAAATGCTAATATTTGAAATGGTCTGGATGTATATCAATCAATAAAATAAAATATTATCATTGTATGATGCAAGCTGTATAAGTATGAAGAACGTGGAATCAATAAAACTGGGAAACATGCTGTTATTTTGCAAAGCTTTTGACGCGAATATCACCAGAAGGCAACGTCCAATCTAAAAACGGACAATTTTCGGGGTGGTTTTCAACTAGCGATCGAGTGGTACGCTTATAGTATGATCGATTCGGATTACCCCGTGTACAATTATAATACCATATAAATATAGAACTAACCATTTTTAATAAAACTAAAATCTACGTTCTGTATCAATTCTCATTGTGCACCATGAAGAAAGCATCCAATAGCCTAGAAATTCGCACAAGGCGTAGATCATGGAGGTAGGTAGTTGAATTAACGTCGCACTGGAGCGACACAACGGGCTATTGACGACTATCCGTAATCAATCGTCGGTCGAGGATAACACTTCGTAATTTTGAATCACAGACGCCAACATCTGAGCTGGCAGCCCACTCTTCAAACTTACTCACCATGTCAATGTGAGGACATTTGAGATTTGAGACTTCGACAGCCCTTACGTACACAACGGTCCTTTGTTTGGATTGAAACCAACTCGAAGCAACCCTCTGGTTCCTAATCCTCTGCTCTTCAAAGAGAGCTACAGCTGCCCGCGTAGAACATGGAAAGATATGCAGATAATTAGCACTGCAGGTGCATATGCAAATCATATGCGTCACCAATACCTCCTGTAAGTAGCATAAAAAGAGAGAACAGAGAGCTGTTTTTAAGTCTTGGAATTGCTTTCTTCGTTGTTCCTGTGTGTAGGAAAATACGGCCGTCATACGAGTGCTTTTCTGAGTTAGACAGAGGAAGGATTGTGGATTATGGAGATAACGGATTATCCTGCCGAGAAATCGGCGCTCGTTTTGGACGATATCAAGTCACAGTAATGCAAATATGAAATCGGTGAGGACGGGAGTGCCGAACTGACCAACGTGGATGATTGCAACAACCTGATCATACCACCGAACGAGAGGATAGACTTCATGGCTACTACAGATAGCACTGCAACTTCAAGAACCCTAGTTCAAGATTTAGTGTGTTCTGCACAAAGTGTGTCTAGATACAATTCGTCATCTGTAGCATCGGATGATTTTTCAAGGCGTTCATTGCTGAGACTATCTTTGACTTTACACCACAAGCGTGTGTGGTTATAATGGTGCATAGAACGCCCCACGTGGACAAACGAATGGTATAACATCATCGACAGAACGAATCTCGATTTTGTTTACAGTGTACACTAACCAATGAAATATTCCGCTAAGAACAAATGCCCTTTAAGATTCTTATAAATTTTAATGTATTATCGAGATTTTCACGTGCTATTTAACCCTCCAAGTGTTTCGACGAAATATTTCATCCATGATCTGGTCAATTTTGTTATTTCTCGGTCGAGATAAAATTGCTCTATTATGCAAAGGGGAATGAAAATCCAAGTAGATAAAATAAATTGTCAAATACCCAGAACTGGTGACATCTTGAAACAGGTTTTTGCACTAGGGGTTGGCCACTATAGGATAATTTTGACGAAGATGAACCGCTAGAAATTTAACCCTCCTGTAGTTTGTCTCGATAAGTTAACTCAATCAGATTTGCTACTGACGAGATATCTCGTTACTGACCAGATCTGAATCTCGTCATCACTAAAAAATCGGCAATATCTTGATGACGAAATATATCGTCATTAGCAAAATTGGTCAGAACTTGATAGACGAGATATCTCGTAGGATCCACTTGGAGGTTAGTAATAAAATTAATTTAAAGATTTTGTTATAGCTTGATTTCTTATAGGTCACTTTTACCTATAACGAGGGCTAACTATATGGGGACCTTATATGGATTTCGAACCACTGTCAAGCCGACACCATGATTCGAACCCAGAAATGCTTAAGAATGTCACAGCTCCCATAAATGTAATCCTATTTAATTCTCCTAAGCCCCAAAACATCTTCCTCCAAACACCCATAGGAACCAAACCTACCAATAACTCCAGATCTCAATTTGTGAACATCCCACAGGGACAGCCATAAGAGGTTTGTTTATGTAGAAAGTCATTTCAGTGAAGAGTGGGAACGGGAGCCCAAGGAAGTGGACACAAGCTACTCCAAGGGGAGGGACGGGTCCAAGTCACGACGATCGATGTTTGGGAAGGCTTTTCTCAACAATTTTACCTCCCATGTGTAAAGGTGAAAATTCTAGCTGAGCCTGCACTCCTTGGAGCACAAAAGGAGCCGGTATCAAAAGGAGCCTTAACCAAATAAGAGCGGTGGGGGAACGAGACAAGATTTCTGCGCAAATGTTTCTGGATTTCTGTAGTTTGTGTAGAGGGATTGTGTGTGATAATTTAACAGTGATTTAAGACGCGCTGGTTCTGCGAGAGGCTGATAAGTTCCGGGGTTTAAGTTGGTTAGTGTTAGATTCTGTTAATGGGTGTTGAGGCTGAATATTCTGAGTATATGCTTGTTAGTTGTTAGTTAGATTTCGGAAGTTTATGCACTGAAAGTAAAATTTTGCTTAACGCGTCTGGTGGTTATCCAGACGAGGTATCTCGTCATTAGGCAAAGATAACCAGGTAGTTGATTAACGTCGCACTGGAGCAACACGGCAATTTATTAGTGATGGTCTGGGAGCAATCCCGAAGGGAAAGATCCATCGTAATTTTGAACCACGGTCAGATAACGAAAACAACACCTAAGATGGCATCACACTCTCCAAACTTCGACACCAGGTAAAGACATTTAAGGCCACGACGGATTTAACGTATACCAGCCCCCGTGTACACGAGGTCTTTGGCAGGACCTAGTTTCGAACTTACAACCGTTCGGTTGCTAATCCGCTGCTCTGCGAACTGGGCTACCGCTGCCATCAAAGCTAACCCGACCTTGATGAACAAGACTCTCGTTTCAAGAAAACAGGCCAGATCTTGATCTGATCATCATCAAAACATTGACAAAATCTTGATGATAATATCGAGATATCTCTACATTAGGAAAATTGGTTAAATCTTGATGGACTAAGTACCTCGTCTAAACCACATGAAAGGTTAATTATTTTCATAGTCGCATCTGTTATCTTTGAATCGGTTGTCTCAAGGGATATATTTAGCAGATATACCAAACATATGACTTCGGTTGGATCGCGTTTCAAACTCATAACGCTCCGGCTGCAATCTGCGGCCCTACTGCTTCCACTTCTACCAGGTTCGATTCCTCCCTGGCTGTATTCATCTCTTGTGTAAAACTGTCCTGGCGTGTACATTACTTGATGTTGTTTGTCTTATATCTGACACAGCATGGCCAAATATGGACTTTGTGCGCCATAAAAACACAAAACAAGCCAACCCCCGACCGTACCAACTGGGTTACAGTGGCCTGATTGGGTTTTGAAGAGAAAACTGGTGATTTTCAGTTCTACACTAGACTACGCGCTCTCTTCAAATACAACGTGAATTTCATCTGAATATCTTCAAACCGAGATTGATCAGAAGAAATTACGTGTTTCATCTATTTCATTAGAAGGTCTATGCTCACACAAGTGTTACTAATGAAGTCAGATGGCTATGACCTACAGCAGTGATTTATAGTGAATGTAACATGGTTTTGTTACACAGATGGAGACTAGTCATAGGCAAAGCAGTCATTCACCACGGAGCAAAATGGTTGTTTTGGCGTTTTATGGCGCAAAGGTCACATTTGGCCAACTTGCAACATGAGACAACGTCAAGTAAAAAATGTGGAGAAGAAAGGTTGGGAACCGAGTAGGATGAAAGCCAGGAAAGATAGTTTGGGTGACCTCGTGCTTACTAGAGACAGTAACCCCATGGGAAAAGAACAGATCACTTGAGTACCTCGGGCCATGGATCAAGAACTGATAAAAGTGGTATATGCATGGCTCTGAACATCTCAAAAAATTTTGAGCGCATAAAAGATTGTGTAACAATGAACCAAGTGCCTTGAAAAGCAATAGAACCATGAATTTGGTAATTAGTAATTAATTAACACAGCACTGGAGCAACACAATTGGCTATTGGGGACGGATCAAACCAGATGGGAAAGATCCGAGGAAATCACCACGTAATCACCACGTCAGATAATGAGGTCCTACTTGAGCTGGCATCCCACTCTCCAAGCTTCCACACCACGCCAACGTGAGGACATTTGAAGCCACGACAGACTTAAAGTGCACCAGCCCCCTCTGTACACGACGGTTTTGGTTGGATTCGAACTCGCAATCCTCCAGTCGCTAATCCGTTACTCTTCATGGCCCGAGAGTACCATGAAAAATGATATTGTTAAGTTTTCTATGTTTATCGAAGCTTATAGCAGTATTGTGGATTATTGACTCGTCCTGATATAATAGACAAAATCATAAAATCTACAATAAAACAAATATACTCAGCACACAAACAAAACAACGTTCGCAAACATAAAATTACTTCAACAAATACCAGAATTTTCTCTGAATCTTTCAAAACAATTTTTCATCAATAGAATCATTGTTAGCTATATCGCTCTTATATACAGTAATTGATAGATACATAGCTGAAATCTCAAATTTTTTCTTTAGCTACGAAATAACTTGATGGATTTCAGATATTTCAAGAGTAATTTGCTTTTTGAAGAAAAAGTATCATTTGAGCTTTTCAATCCGTGTTAACAAGACAAGAATTTTCAGTTTTTCTCAACAATGCTATAAATAATACTCGTTATTCCTATGGAATTCTCTCTAATAAAATACCGCTTTTTGAGAGGTTGTTCTACATTCTGTACTATGCTGTGATGTTTCCTATCAAGCAAAATACTTATAAGGAGGAAGTATAACAACAATGCATTTCCCCCCAAATAAATGCATTCTATTCTCGAAAGGTTTGTCGGGGAATATTATATTATTTGGTCATTTTTAAGACAATTTTTTTAAAGATGACTTTGCTATTTTACGGTAAGGTTTTGAAAAAAGGTTTTCAATTTTAAAAGGTTTGTTGGTTTATTTTACGTAAGCGGTAGTTTTAGAATTTTTTCACACAAGTTTCACATTTCATTCTTTCTTTTTGCATACAGGCCTGGATGTTTTCATTTTTCTTTTTCAAATTGCATGTCTAAAGTTTATCGAAATTGTGTTTACGTTCTGAACAAACAATAAGCTGGCATGGATCTGTAGATTTCAAAACTAGATTTAGGTACTATTTTTTTTTGTTATTACATAATTATTATTACATTTTATGATAGAAGGTAATTGGTAAGAGAGTTTCAAATTTCATGCATATATATCGTTGTATGAATGTATCGTATTAATTTTTTTAAAGTTGTTTTATTACTTTTGTTCTTGAAAATTTTGTTTGCGATTCACGGGGTTAATTGAATCTTCCACTGATTTGTCGCTTATAGTGGCATAAAAGCGTAAATCAACCAATCAAGAGATGACAGTGGATTAAGAAAAATGACTGGATTGTAGCTTCAAATTTTTAAATTCTGGGATAATTTAATTTAAAAAGATAATATCGTCCGTTTACAGATGAAATACATTAAACAAACATTTTCAAGATAAGAATTTCTCAGCTTATCTAGACCAGAATATGGTGATCTCTATTTTAGTGAAGTGTGTGTAAATAAAGTTATTTTTTTCTTAGCGAGAAAATTCGATTTCAACCTTCAGGTAAGTATTTCAATTAACGCCACACTAGAGCAACACAGCGGGCTATTGGTGGCGGTCCGTGATCAATCCCAAAGGGAAAGATCCGAGGACAACTCCACGTAATTTTGAACTACAGTCAGATGAGGAGGCAACACCTGAACTAGCACCCCACTACAAACTTCGACATCGGGTGAGGACATTTGAGGCCACGACGGATTTAACGTGCAACAGCCCCCTTTGTAGAAGACGGTTTTCTTTCTTGGATTCGAACTCGCAACCAACCGGTTGCTAATCCGTTGCTCTTCCAACCGGGCTACCGAGACCCGATTTCACCTTCAGAAACTCACTTAGTGAGAAACCCAAGTAGATTTTCCTCGTTTCTGTAAGATCTGTTTTTAACTGAGTTGTATTTGCAAATTATGGATTAAAGATAATGTAAGTTATGGATTAATTATAATGTAACTAATGGATTAATGATATTGTAAAATATGGATTAACGATATTGTAATTTATGGATTAACGATATTGTAAGTTATGGATTAACGATATTACAAAATTATGGTAGGTATGAAGGTATATATTTTTAATTTGTATTTGCAAATTATGGATTAAAGATATTGTAAGTTATGGATTAATTATATTGTAACTAATGGATTAATTATATTGTAACTAATGGATTAATGATATTGTAAATTGTGAATTAATGATATTGTAAATTATGGATTAACGATATTGTAAATTATGGATTAACGATATTGTAATTCATGGATTAACGATATTACAAAATTATGGTAGGTATGAAGGTATATATTTTTAAGTAACGTCACATTGGAGCAACACAACGGTATATTGGGATGAAACCCGGGTCCGGGATGAAACCGAAAGAGAAAGATCCGAGGACAATACTACGTAACTTTGAACCACGGTCAGATGACGAGGTTACACATGAACTGGCACCCCACTCTCCAAACTTCCACACCACACCAACGTGAGTACATTTGTGGCCACGACAGTTTTAACAGGCACAAGACTTCTGTGTACACTACGGTCTTTGGTTGGTTTCGAACTAGCAACCCTCCGTTACTCTTCCAACTGGGCCACCGCTGCCTTGCAAAATTATGGATTAACTGAAATTATGGATGCTCAAATATTCTGTTTTTGTTTTGTTGCCGGTTAATAAACGTATTTATAAAACACGAACGTTATAAATGCTAGTTTTTTTAGAACAAGATATAAAGGTGAAACGACGTTTAGTAAGTATTATAAACAACGATAAGTGTCAAATTAAAGCTAGTACTCCAGTCTTCCTTTGCTATTAATATGTACTAATTCAAATCCTTTATTTCCTACACAATAAATTCATCTTAAACTCTTCCGCCTTTCAACCTGCTATACAAACCTCTACAGAAACCATTAGATGATTTGTACAATCATTTCTTATCATGTGGTTACCATTTATTTTTAATCATCTCACATCCACATTGATGTGTCGCAGCCCTAAATTTATTTTGCTACCAGCCTCTTGCCGAGACGCATTAAACCAAACATGACGACTTAACATTTTATTTACCCTCCAAGTGGTTTTAAGGAGATATGTTATCCATAGATCTGACCAATCTTATAAATGTCAAGATACTTTGTCGAGCGAGGTATTACCGATTTTTCTGACAAGGGGACCAAGACTTGGGCGGTTTTCTTCTAATGACGATATATCACGTCCATTAAGATCTGGTCAGTTTTCTTCTTATGACCAGATACCATGCCAAGACAACCACCAGGAAGGTTGAAATCGGGCCGCTGTAGCCCAGATGCAACGGATTAGAAACCGAAGGGTTGCGAGTTCGAAACTAGATCCAATCAAAGCCCGGCGTATTCGGGGGAGTGGGGTCAGGTGCACATTAAATCTGTTGTGGTCACAGATGTTCTCACCTTGACGTGTTGTGGGTTTCGAAAGTTGGGTGTCAGCTCAAGTATTGACCTCGTCATTTCACCGTGGTTCAAAATTACGAGGTGTTTTCCTAGGATAATTTCCCTTCGGGATTGATCCCGGACGGCCACAAATAGCCCATTGTGTTACTCCAGTGCGGCGTTATTCCACTACCTACATATTTAAAATCGCAATTCTGCGAGCATAAGCTACAATTACACCATCACTCTTGCAATGAGATTAAATGTCATAACTCTAAATAAACTCCGTATATCTCTGAGTATTTTTAACTTCAGTAGTGTCTCAAACTGCAGAACTTCAGAGGGATTCATCCATAACTCATTTGATGGACCAATGCATTTCATTCTTCAGAGCTTTAAATACGTAGTAGTGTTCGTTACTCCACTGCGACATTAATTCAACTACCTACCGATTTAAAATCGTAATTCTGCGAGCATAAGTTACAATTACACCATCACTATTCCAATGGAAATGAATGTCATAACTTTAAAGAAACTCGGCATCCGAGTATTTTTAACTTCAATAGTGTCTCAAACTGCAAAACTTCAGAGGCGCTCATCCATAGCTCATTTGATGGACCAATGCATTTCATTCTTCAGAGCTTTAAATACGTAGTAGTGTTCGTTACTCCACTGCGACATTAATTCAACTACCTACCGATTTAAAATCGCAATCCTGCGAGCATAAAATACAATTACACCATCACTCTTCCAATGGGATTGAATGTCATAACTCTAAATAAACTCCGTATATCTCTGAGTACTTTTAACTTCAATAGTGTCTCAAACTGCAAAACTTCAGATGGATTCATCCATAACTCATTTGATGGACCAATGCATTTCATACTTCAGAGCTTTAAATACGTAGTAGCGTTCGTTACTCCAGTGCGACAATAATTCAAATACCTACCGATTTAAAATCGTAATTCTGCGAGCATAAGTTACAATTACACCATCACTATTCCAATGGAAATGAATGTCATAACTTTAAAGAAACTCGGCATCCTAGTATTTTTAACTTCAATAGTGTCTCAAACTGCAGAACTTCAGAGGGATTCATCCATAACTCATTTGATGGACCAATGCATTTCATTCTTCAGAGCTTTAAATACGTAGTATTCCTAAACAAATATTCAGTCTGCTTGACTTGCTCTGCTCGAAGCAGTATCAAACGCGCCATCTGTTTGAAAAATCATGTGTTCAGCTCTTCCAACACTACACACGAAAAGAAATTTCCATGAAATTGATTCAACGCACTCCAGCTTCTCTTCCTGCTTCGTCTTTTACTTCACTACAGATTGTTTCAAAGTGAGCGACGAGTCAAATATGAGAAGCAATAAAAACAATTCGATCTCGGCTGTGATTGCTCTTTATTTTCCTGCATTGTTTTCCAATATGTGGATTTTACGCTCAAAGAAATGCTCCCATCGTGGCCAGAAAGGCTGGGGAATATAGCTGTTTCAATATATCCCCGAATTTTGATACAGCGGGCAAATAAATATTTTCTAAAAGATTGGATACATATGAAAATATCCTGGGTTTCATACATTTTGTCTTTATTGTACCGTTTCTTTCCAGGTAAATCATATTTCCCGATAAAATATGTGTTCCGTATTCGTTCACTTAGAATCTGGAAGAGTGCGGTATGAAATTTTTTAGTTGCTTTGCATTTTTCGTAGTTAATCTTCCTGGTGGTTGTTTCGAGAGGTGTTTCGTCATCAGCAAAACTGACCAGATCTTGATCAACGAGATATCTCGTCCTTAGAAAAAGTTACCAGATCTTGATCTTGTCATCATCAAAAAATGAGCAAAATTTTAGTGAGGCTATATCTCGTCATTATCAAAATATTCGTCAGACCTTGATGAACGAGATATCTCGTCGAAACCACTTGGAAATTAATCCATTTCTGTAGTTTTCAACCCTCCTTGTAGTTGTCTCGACGAGGTATCTCTTCTTTAGTGAAACTGACCAGATCTTGATAGACGAGATGTCTCGTTATTAGAAAAACTGACGAGATCTTGATAGACGATATATCTCGTCATTAGAAAAATTCACCAGAACTTGATGGACGTCAAAACCACTTGGATGGTTAAGCCCATTCGGTTATTTTTAAGATTCCTGGTGGTTGCCTCGATAAGCTATCGCTTCATTAGTAAAACTGACCAGATCTTGCTCAACGAGATATCTCGTCATTAGAAAAAAATTACCAGATCTTGATAAAAAAATTAGCAAAATCTTAGTGAGGACATATCTCGTCATTATCAAAATATTCGTCAGATCTTGATGGACGAGATATCTCGTCGAAACCACTTGGAGATTAATCCAATTTTGTAGTTTTTAACCCTCCTTGTAGTTGTCTCGACGAGGTATCTCTTCTTTAGCAAAACTGACCAGATCTTGATAGACATAGACGAGATGTCTCATTATTAGAAAAAACTGACGAGATCTTGATAGCCGATATATCTCGTCATTAGAAAAATTCGCCAGAACTTGATGCACGAGATATCTCGTCAAAACCACTTGGATGGCTAAGCCCATTTGGTTATTTTTAAGCCTCCTGGTGGTTGCCTCGATAAGATATCGCTTCATTAGTAAAACTGATCAGATCTGGATAAACGAGATATCTCGTCATTAGAAAAACTAACCAGATCTTGATAGACGAGATATCTCGTCATTAGAAAAAATTGACCATCTCGTCATCATAAAAAAATCGACAATATCTTGATGACGAGATATATCGGCAATATCTTGATCACTAGAAAAATTCGTCAGGTCTCGATGGATGAGATATCGTGTCGAAACTTGGATGGTTAAGATCGTTCATTAAAAATTTTCATCATATACTTTTGTATAAGAGGGTCATTCAAATAAGGGCCTCTCTTAACTATGTTTCAGCAACCAGGATACATTTTGAAAGGGGAGATTCCTGGTATTTTTGTTATATACAGTTTAGTGATCGCCCTTGGGTGGTGATCAGTCTCTTCACGCCCAAAATCACCGCTGGGTTTCTTCTTGGATATCTGATGGTTATTTGGGAACTGTAATTATATTGTTGCTGCGAAGTCCCGATCGTGGAAAGTCTGAGTCAATAGTTTTGTATATCTTTTAACTTTCTATGTTTTAGTACTAGGTTCAGCCATCCTGACGTAGGTCTTGGTTTTGGATTTTATGGCACATATCTGGACAAGCTACGCTAAACACAAGACAGGCAATGTCAATCAATTGTTCAAAGAAAGGAAAAGTTAATGGAGAGGAGAAAGAGAAAGATCGCTTGGGCATCTTGTGGTCACGAGGCCCCTCCTGCAGCAGTGACGAAGCAGTAAAACCCCATGGATCGAAATAGTAAACCCCATGGGAAAAGAACAGATCACTGGAGTACCTCGGGTTCGTGAAAAGTGAGAAGGAAGCAACGTAGTGGAGAAGAAATATGTATCATTCCGTCGATAAATGTTATTGTCTTGAGAATATAACATGTCCTCAGAACAAATGTATGGTACAGAATAGTTTCAAAGGAAGGATGGTAGGTATCGGGTTCTAGCAGAGAGCTTCAACATAACTCGAACTACAAAAGATGTCCCAAGTCGAATCGATAATGCAGACCCATGGTGTAGAGGTTTGGAGAGTGGGGTGACAGCTCAGGTGTTGACCTCGTCATCTGACCGCGGTTCAAAATTACGAGGCGTTGTCCTTGGACCTTTCACTTAGAGATTGATCCCGGAAAGTCGCCAATAGCCCATTGTGTTGCTGCAGTGTGACGTTAATTAACCACCTACGCTCTTTTCTCCTTTCATGGTGATTTTTACTTGACGTTGTCTTGTGTTTGGCATAGTTTGGTCAAATATGGCCCTTGCGCCATAAAACCTCAATCCAAGCAACCATTCATGACCTCAATTTTTGCACCAGACGTAGAATTGCAGAATCCGTTACTTTGAAATCTCCAAGCAAAATCATACCACCACCTCAAAATAACGTCAGAAAACCGTCGAATGTTCAATGCTGATATTTCTGCATCCGGTTGCGGTGTAGAGCCATATAATGGGTATTAACAATGGGAACAGAATTAATCCTGTGATGTTTTGCCTCATTAACCCTTTCTGAATTGAATCAGACAAAATATTTAATTCCTTTCTTTGGACGGTAAAAATCACATGCCAAAAATTTAATCACCACACAAAATCAAAGCAGAATTTTCTCCTTCCTCCTTTTAACCGGATAGGTTAACCCTACCAGTGGTTTCGAAGAGATATCTTGTCAATCAAGACGTTGCCGATTTTTGATGTGATCAAGATCTGGTTAAGCTTTTTCTAATGACGAGATATCTGGTCTATCAAGATCAGGGTAACTTTTCTAATCATGGTTGGTGGGTTGTTTTGCAGTTTTACGTTGCAAAGACCATATTTGGCCAAGCTGCGACAAACACAAGACAGAACTTCAAGTAAAAAATGTAGTTAAACGAAAAAAAAATGCATTGGGGAATAGAATTCTGAACGATGTGTCAGTTGGCTTGTTTCACGAGTACAATTTCAGCACTTCGCCATTAAACATTCCAAAAAATGAACTCTGAACTGATAGTTCATTGATCAAGGCCAATTAAAATTAAATCCAAACGTCACTAAAACATATTTAAGGTAACCCCTATATGTAGCATGCGAGAGCATCGCGGTAGCAAAACTTAAATCTTCGCATTCCATTTGCTTTGATTTCTTTTGGCAATGAAAATCCCTCTCAAACTGATCTATACCTGCTTCATCTAGAATGTCTGATTTTTTGTTTCAAATTCCGATAAAAAATAATAATCTAAAGTAAAATTTAAAGAATTTGACTGCTGACTCTCCGATCTGGTCACAGCTTCACTTTATAAGCCGTTGAGTCCTAAGTCATATTGTCTTTGACTTGTTATAAAATCTAAAATTATTGCTGATGGAAATACGAGTATAGGAGAGGAAATAGAAATATATACGAGGACAGAAGAAAGCAACTTTCCCTTTCTTAACTTATTTATTACGAGTTCTCAGTAGAGAGGGCGATGGGAAATAATTACTTCTATTGCAGAATTACAACATATGGAATAATATATTGCGATTCATGATCATATACAACATCAGAAAACAGAGTGAAAGACTAGAATTGCCTTTTGTATTAACTTTCTATCTCTTCCTCTCTCCCCGTGCATAATAAATTCATTGTACAATTCAGAAAAAGTTTTTATTCATAACAGTCAGTTCGTGTAATAGTAATGTTGTGTTATGTTATCGCAGCAAAGCTTCGGCGAACAGGGATAGGAATTAAAATTTTAATGCATTTATATCTATCCACTTTTCATGTAAGTAACACAGAGAAATTAATTAATTGGTTATAATACATTTCTATTAACCCTCGACGAGATATGTCGTACATCAAGATCTCATCAATTTTGCTAATTACGAGGTATCTCATCCATCAAGATCTGACCAATTTTGCTAATGAAGAGGTATCTCGTCAGCTAGATATTGCCGATTTTTTATGACAAAATCAAGATCTGGTCAGTTTTTTTCCAATGACGAGATATCTTGTCCATCAAGAACTGGCCATATTTGCTAATGACTTGACACTTCCAGACAAAGAAAGTTAACCAAAAGTTTCAAGTATTTAACCCTCCAAGTGGTTTTGACTTGGTATCTCGTGCATCACAAAATCTGGTCAGTTTTGCTAGCGAGACCTCTAGTCATCAAGATATTGCTGATTTTTTGGTGATAATTAGATCAAACTCTGGTCACAGGTTTTTTATAACGACAAGGTATCTCGTTGATCAAAATCTGGTCAATTTTACTAATGATGATATTCCTCGCTGAGACAACCATCAGGAGGGTTGAGGTCACCCGATATGTATCAGGCGAAAGCATTTGGGTAGCAGAAGTAAAATATTCGCATTCCATCGGCTTTGTTTTCTTTTGCACTATAACTCCCTTTAATATAATATAGTATATATATATAAAGTCTAGATTTTTTATTTCAAATTTCGTTAACAAAAGGACAAACCCCCAAAAAAGTTTAGAGCTTGACTGCTAAGTCTCAGATGTGGTGACAACTTCACTTTATAAGCCCTGTGTCATCTTGTCTTTGAATTGTTATAAAATCTAAAATTATTGCTGATGGAAATACGAGTATAGGAGAAGAAATAGAAGTATATACGAGAACAGAAGAGCCACTTTTTTTCCTTTTCTAACTTATATATTACGAGTTCTCAGTAGAGGAGGGAAATAACTACTTCAATCGAAGAGTTACAGTAGAATCTCCCTTGTATGGAATAATATATTGCGATTCATGGCCATAAAGAACAATAAAAAAAGGAGTGAACGACTAGAATTCCCTTTTGTATCAACTTTCTATCTCGTCCTCTTTCCCGTGCCTGATAAATTCATGATACAACTCAGAAAAAGTTTTTATTCGTCAGACAGTTCTTACAATAGTAATGTTTTATGTTATCGCAGCTGAGCTTTGGCGAACAGGATAGGAATTAATATTTTAAGGCATTGGAATCTATCCACGGTTCGTGGAAGAAACACTGGGTAATTAATATGCTGCCTAGATTACATTTTCTTCATATGAGTGTGGTTATGATATATTTATATTAACTAAAAGTAACCGAATCTCTCTCTCTCTCTCGTATTTTCATACATTTAACCCTCGAAGTGGTTTCGGCGAGGTATTCCGTCCATCAAGATCTTATCAATTTGATAACGATGAGATATCTCGTTCTCAAGATATTACCGATTTTTTGGTGATGATTGAACCAAAATCTCTGATTTTTTATGACGAGTTATCTTGTCCATCAAATCTGGTCAGTTTTGATAATCACGAAATACTTCGAGACGAACTCAAAGAGGGTTATTATTCCATTCATCCCCTTGAGAGGTTGACACGCATATATGTCGTCAGAAAAACTAAAAACCACATCGATGACATCTACTCACCAAAAAGGTTTCCAAACTCCTTAAAAAAAATCCATACCAACTGCTTTTTCTAAATATTTTATTGAAGTCATTTTAATACAGTCCGACTCTTACGAGATGGCAATTGAGTCACGTGGTTTGGGATCAGTCTATTCTTTAAATTAAGGGATAGGTGGAAGCGTAACAAAATAGCTTGACGTCTCTTCAAAGCGGATTCTGTTCTAAGTTATCGTTCATTGCCCAATCCGATAGCAGGGATAACGATCTAGCATGGGCACCATCCACGGCGATCGCTATTGACGTTTTAGTGCATGGCAGCCTTAGCCTGATGAGCTGTTACATCTTTTCAAAAATTGACTGCCCTTAGGTCGAATGCTTTCTCTTCGGTGCCAAGCTATATCTACAAGTCTAAACTTTATGCATGCGCTCGTTGTATGTCATCACAATCAATTAACCCTCCAAGTGGTTTCGATAAGATATCTCGTCAATAAAAATCGGATTAAATTTGCTAATGACGAAGTATCTCGTCGTCGGGATATTGCCACTTTTTGATGACGAGATCAAGATCAGGACAGTTTTTTCTACTAACGAAATATTGTGTCCTTGAAGAACTGGTCAGTTTTTTATAGGATAAGATCCCGACGAAATACTTCGGCGAGACAGTCACCAGGAGGACAATCCTGTAAGTGGTTTCAACAAGATATCTCGTCGAAAAGATCTGATCAATTTTGCTAATCACGAGGTATACCGTCAGCAGATTATTGCCGATTTTTTATGGTGACCAGATCAAGATCAGGACAGTTTTTTCTACTAACGAAATATTGCGTCCTTGAAGAACTGGTCAGTTTTTTATAGGATAAGATCACGACGAAATACTTAGGCGAGACAGTCACCAGAAGGACAATCCTGTAAGTGGTTTCAACAAGATATCTCGTCGAAAAGATCTGATCAATTTTGCTAATCACGAGGTATACCGTCAGCAGATTATTACCGATTTTTATGGTGACCAGATCAAGATCAGGACAGTTTTTTCTACTAACGCAATATTGCGTCCTTGAAGAACTGGTCAGTTTTTTTATAGGATATTTTATAAGATTTTATATATTTTTTATAGGATAAGATCACGACGAAATACTTCGGCGAGACAGTCACCAGAAGGACAATCCTGTAAATATTTTCAACAAGATATCTCGTCTGACCAATTTTGCTAATCACGAGGTATACCGTCAGCAGATTTTTGCCGATTTTTTTATGGTGATCAGATCAAGATCTGGCAGTTTTTCTCAGATATCTCGTCTATCAAGATCTGATAAGCTTTGTTAACCCTCTTGGTGGCTGTTTTGATAAGACGTCTAGTTATTAGTAAAACTTTTTTTTACTAGTTTTTGATATCGTCGTCACATAAAAAAAATCGACAGTATCTTGATGACGAGATACCTCGCCAATAGAAAATTTGGTCAGATCTTGATGGACCCATCGCCGAAACCACTTGGAGGGTTACCTACGAGATACCTGGACAATCACCAGGAGGGTTGAATGCACGTGTTGTTAGTTAGATAGTTTAATTAATGTTGCTGTAGAGCCACACACAACTGGCTATTGGCGACGGTCCGAGATCAATCTCGAAGTTGAAAGATATGAGAACAATACCTCGTCATTTTGAATCACAGTGAGATGGCGAGGTCTAAACCTGAGGTGGCACCCCTCTCGCCAAATTTCCACACCACGCCAATGTGAGGAAATTTGAGGCCCCGATAGATTTAAAGTGCACCGGCCTCCGTATACACGACTGTCTTTGGTTGGACAGAGTTTCGAACTACCAACCCTCCGGTTGCTAATCCGTCGCTCTTCCAACTGGTCTACCGCGGACTCAAGTGGAATAAATCATCAATACATGAATCATGGGACTTCTTTGGTAAGATCATCCATAGTTCTCGGTCTTTCTCAAAATGAAAAGAAAATCTATTTCTCATTGAAATAAGGGCTCTTTATCGTAAAATTTAAATTTCTTGTCGTTTATAATATTTTCGACAGTATACATACAGGAGGGGGAGGGTTCAGAATAACGTTTCCATAATACTCAATAGATCTTAGTACATGGTTTATTGTAAAGATATCCCTTCTGGAATAACATTGCTGTTTATAACACAACTCCTCCTATACACAATTCATACACCATAAAATCTCACCGCTATGTTCAAAGCATTCTTGACCTGGAGATAGAGGACCTTTGGTCCAGATGCTTCATTAAAACATCACCGAGTTTCGAACTAGCAATCCATCAATTGCTAATTCGCTACTCCTCCAACTGGGCTACCGAGGACACCTACCTTCAGCCGTATTCGTACGCTGCAAAAGACTTGCCAACCTGAGGTGGGCAAGTTTTGTCTGAATCGTTTTCTCGACCATGTGAGAAACGATTCTCGCCAATAATTGTCGAGATCTCTAGCAAAAATTTCGTGGGGCCTTCCCCTAATCTGTAATGGCCTCAGCTAGTCGGAGCGGAGGGGCTCCGTCCCCAATTAAGAAGGGCTACCGCGGCCCTTCTTCATAATATTGAGAAGACGAGAGTGAAAAATTGCTTTTATTTAAGTAACACATTAAGGCAAAATGCTTAGCAGAGTGGCTGAAATGTATTTAGTAATTAAAGACAATCGGAATTTCTCTTTGTTATTCTATTCTATACATTTATTATATTCTTTACAGCTATCTTAATTTCGTTTGACGAACTACCATTCTTTGCTGTACTACAGTTAAATAGATCAATAACAGAGAGAGAGAGATTTAAAATAGAGTTTGAACCGATTAAACATAATGATTAAGAATGCTGTACGTACCGTAATGTTCGGAAGAATGTTTCTTCCTAACCACCACGCAAACGACTATAAGAACTACGAGGATCACCATACCGGAAACAGCAACAGGTAGTATAATTGTCATATCCAAATAAAATGGAGCAGTTACTTTGTTTACTACTGTTTTCGGAGTTGCAGCATCTATAAAAAACAAAGAACCCTGTTATTTAAAAATAGTTAAACAAGCAATTAATATTGCAGCGAATAAGAGACAGATAATTCTTATTTTTATGTTTAACAAAAACAGAGAATAAAATATCCGAAATTCCTGATATTGTTGTTCAAAAGAGCATTCGTTTATTCTGAGAGATTTCGTTTATTCTGCAATAAATAATTTTGGACTACTAGTTACGTTTATTTCTAATAGATGGCAGCACTACCGAAATACATTTATCATATATATATAAGCTCAACTTTTGTTGCACATTAATAATATAATATTAATGTGCTGCCAACTACTAGATATAAATAAAACTAAATTATGTTGATAAACAATGGTTTTGCTTATAAGAATGTAATTAATTACAAACTAGAAAAAATTTCACCAGTAGATAGATAAAGCAGCATAATATAAGTCTTCATACAAACGAATAATTAAATTGATGATTGAAATTTGTTTGAACAGAATATGTCAGATACCACTTAGAAATAATTTTGTTTATCATTCAATATCATAACTAATTAAAATATACTTCATTATTATCATTTAAAATCAAATAACATTAAAATTATAGCGTAAATGAAAAGTTTGAGACGGTGAGTTTGAAAATTAATGATAAGAGTTGGATAATTGTACGTTTTTACCGACATTGCCAATCTTAATAAAATATTAAATATATTCCTAGTGAGTAATACTTTGATACGTCAGTCAATGAAACAGACATAAATTATTTGGCAAAGAATTTAGTTTATTCTATTGCAAACCAAAGCTTTAATAAGTGATTAATAATTTATTATTGTGGTTTTACTTTTTATGACCTAGGAAAATTTTTTTTGTATAACTTAGAATGCTTTCCCTTCATAAATTAGTTTTGCTTCATAAAAACTTTTGCGTTTTAAATATTGGACTAATTTTTGTTCAATATACTTGTATGAAAAACTAGTTTTGTATGATATACTTGGCATATACTACAAAATTTTCTGAAGATTTTTCGAAAAAAATTACTTAAACATTTAAAAGCGAATAGTCAAAAACTATTGTAATATCTAATATTAAAATAGTTTTACTATCAATATCTACAAATAATGTATAGCATCTGATATATTATAGCTGACCTATAGTATATACATTAAATAAGTTCAGTCCCATAAATTGAACAATTCAATTTTTAAATATGATAAATTTCAATTTCAGAACGTGTAACTTATCTATCTAAAGGGGCCATAGATGGCACCACGTAGCAATTGTAACTTGCAAATTGGTTGCTTAGTGGCAGACAGCATTTGTAGTGTACGCTTTTGATACATTTTTCTGAAGATTACATGAAAAATTTTAATATGAGAGCAACCAGCATCTGTTAATGGGTGTAAAAATAACAGTGAACATGTGAGAAGCTTTTCCTGACAACTAAATGTGGGTGTCATTAGCATTTTTGTGGAGGAACATGTTTTCTGTATTCATATTCCAACCGTGACGTCATTTGGCAAATTTTCGGAATACGATTTCAGCATTTCACCAATATCAATTCCAAATAATTTCTGATTAGATTTTTCGTCACCTGAATGCAAAAACCAAGTGACTGGTTTAAGATAGAGAAATAATTTGCTACGAATCTCAATCTTATATATTCCTACATTTTTTTCATTATCCGATGGATACAGGCTTAAGTGATTAAAAATGTTACATATGGCTTGCATCAAATTCTGCATGATCTCAGCTCTACTAATTTAAGTATAACTCAAAATACACAATTTTTCGAGTTACCAAGTTCTTGCAGGTGACAATGTAATAGATTAATTGATCAAAGTCAATTAGATTAAATGCCAAACGTCGCCAAAACGATGATAAACTACATTTAAAGGTATAGTTATGAAAAAAACGAACCACCTCCTCCTCATTCGAGAAATTTCAACAGTATAGAAAATTCAAAGATGGCGTTCGACAAGAACTAACGTCTTCTATAAATTCTATAAATTCAAATGCAGAAATTTGCATAAGGGGCCGTCTTCATATTAAATCGAGCACCAACTTCATAAATTCCAATAGAAACCCTATTTCGACACACAATTTCAAATCTATATCAAAATTTAACTTCAGATACCAAATTTAATGTCATTAGGTCTTACCGTTTCGAAGTTATGAGTACAGAAAGATCGGAGCACCCAATGTTAAATCCGTTTTAGAGATTTTTATGGATATCTTCCTAAATGATATTTCTATATCGCTGATATTTTGTACAATGTTACTGTTAAACAACCCACACTAAATCCACCTAATATTTTATTTCAAAAATAATTTTTAGTATACAATAATAATTATTAAAATATTGCTTTAAAAAATTAGGAATTGGAACCTTACTATATTTTGATACGAAGCTATTCAGAAGGACTTCTAATATGACAATGCAAAATTTCAGCTCATTCCAATCGTTAGTTTTTGAGTTACATTAAATTTTCCTCATTATGCGATTTTAGGGGCAACAAAAAGTTTAGAAAACGTCTGACAAACCTCGGATATTAATTCTCGGATCGTTTGCACATGTAACTCTCCAATCGTTTTCACTTACATAATAGATAGAATAAACTCGTTAGAAACTCGATAGAATAAATACGTCTGACAAACCTCGGATATTAATTCTCGGATCGTTTGCACATGTAACTCTCCAATCGTTTTCACTTACATAATAGATATAATAATTCTCGGATCGTTTGCACGGGCTGACAAATACGTTTGAAATAGTGTTCCAATTTGAAATTCCGGTAACTGCAAATACAATTAATCTCGATCTACGAATATCGATTCGCAATATGGAGTTGATCCCTGAAATTGACTCCAAATTTAACATTGAATATCTCCGGATATAAAGACAGTAGAGTCGCGTGAAATTTCATATTTAGACTAATTTAACGATGCTGAATCTGATTAAGGCATCAAACCATGGTGTTTCTATTGGAAAATTTGTTGCTTGTGAAACATTTGATTTGAATACGCCCCCTAATGCAATTTTTTGCATTAGAATTTGTAGAGGACGTTATTCCCTATAGAATGCTATCTTTGAGTTTTTGCCCTTTATGAATAGTGATTATGAATGGTGCTCTATTAAAATGAATATTATGAATTATTATATTATGAATAGTACTCGAAATAAAGGGGATGGGTTTTTTTTTCCGCGACTGTACCTTCGATAGTTGTCATGCGACCGCATTTGGGTATAGTGCGTCTGTGACGAGTGGACCTTGGGTCAGTCGATTGCTGAAGAGGTGTGAAAGCGCGTTAGGAAAAGTCTCAGACGCAAAAACATGAATGACGATCGTCCTGGATGTTTTCCCCTTACGAACTCATTATCGCTACTATCGTTTTCGGCACGAAACGAAAGACGCCACTCGTAGGAGCACTTTTTACGGCCTGTCCCCAAATTTAACTAACAGACTCGCTCAAAACCACGTGACAATTATCAACTCGTGGGAGTAGGATAATAATAGGTTAATTGTTTTGGGGTTTTATGGCGCCATATTTGGACAAACTGCGCCAAACACAAGACAATATCAAGTAAAAAAAATGTCGTGAAAAGGAGAAAAGAGGGATTGGGGAACACAAAATAGAGGGATGAAAGCAGAAAAATATCGCTTGGGTATCCCTGGAGAGCGGACAGTAAACTCAATGGGGGAAAAAGATTACTAGAGTAACTCAAGTCCGTGAAGTCAATACACACCTAAAGGAGATATGCTCCTGAGGGCAACAATAAGAGGAAGAAAAATATCCGTCTTCCGTTTGGTTTGTTTATTTACAATTAATATGTCTCATAGTTAAACGTAAATTAGTAATCATATAGTAATAGTTTTGACTCAAATAGCACTTATAGTACTAGGAGATTCAAAGTTAGTCGTTATCCCCCTTTTTATTAGAAAATGAGTTTTAGGGACTTACAAAATTACAAACCTCAAGTAATTATCTCATTAACAACTTAAAAACTCATTACCGATTGAAGTATAAAGCTAGCCCACATACCTAACGTGTTCAGAGTGGAGAAGGTGTATTCTGCATCAGTCGTACCAGCTAGATTTGTTGCAGATATGTGTATTTGGTACCAAGAACCAGGAGACAGTCCAACCAGATCCACTTTCCTATTGTCCGCAGGCAGAGGCCCATCGTTCAAGAGGGTCCACTCCATGTCTTGTTGCTGCCGGTATCGAACCAGGAACGATGTGATCGGGCATCCTCCATCATGCCACGATACGAGGTTCATCGTAGCAGCCGTCATGTTTGTGCTCAGCATCGATTGCTTATCTGGAGCCAATGGTGCTGGAAATGGTAAAGAACTTAGGTGAGCTGATATATTGTGACAAGCCTTAAATAATTTAACCCACCTGGTGGTTGTCTCGACGATAACCATATCTTGACAGCCGAAATATCTCGTCATTAGCAAAACTGACCAGATCATTATAGACGAGATATCTCGGAAATATATTGACCAGATCTTGATATCTGTAATGGTCAACTAGATCAAATTGGTTTTTCTATTTATTTAGAAAACTTAACAAGGATGCTCCAATGAGCTGGTACAATTAGCAAAACTAAAGTACGTTATGGACCATACCATAAACGGGATACAACAAAGAAGTTTGCTACTGACCATACCATGAGCGTTAACTAGGAAGTACTCTGTTCAATATCGTTTGCGTCGGGCACGACCTGTCTTGGCGATTTAAGAAAGTCGCCAAACTATCAATTTCGCCAAATTGCTGCTAGTTCACCACAATCTCGTTATCATAAATAAATCGGTTATATCTTGATGACGAGATATCCTGTCATAAGCAAATTGGTCAAATCGCGATGAACGAGATATCTCGTCATAAGCAAAATTGGTTAAATTTCGATAAACGAAATATTTCGCCCATCAAGAGAAATACCTCTTAACTAAACCATCACCTTCAAACAGAACCTAATGGCTAAGATATACAGAATTATAAAGGCAGAAATACAATATTTTCTAGAATATTAAAACTGCTAACATATCTTCAAAATAAGATATCTTTCTTTTCCTGTAAACAACCGAAACTTTTCAAAATTGTCTTTGGTTCTCGGTGAGCTTTGCTTTGTTTTGAGGTGGGGTCATATTACTATTTTATTCTTTAGTTAATTTCTTTTTCATTAATTTCTAAAATTAAGCTGGGTCAGGACCTACTCACCCCAGTAAATTTTACACGTCTTTTCCGGCCTCCCATTGAGATGCACTAAACCCTTTGGTGAATCGGTTGCCGTGAGTTCATGTTAGTTGTCGATTTTATACAATCTAAATTAAGTGTAAATTTTGCTTTACGGGAATCAAAACTCTTGGAGTCATTAATATGTGTTCAAAAGCAATGCTTTGTTACGTATTTATCTACAGTACTACTTTTCCTTACAAAAACTGGTTTCAGCACAACTTGCATATATTCATACGACATACTCTTCAAACGTATAATTCATCGCCACAATCCATAACATATATTTTGGTGTTTTTTAAAAGCAAAATAATTTGAGTTCCTGGCCCACGAAAATGAATTTCTAAAACGGGTATTCGTTCACGTAATAGATTGGATAGTTAACTGATTCAAGTCAATAGTTTGATAGTCACTGATAGTTTGACTGATTCAAGTCAAGTCATTTGAAGTCTATCATCTGTATTGTTACAAGTTAATTTTATTTATTTTGAAAATTTTTAATCCTTTCGTTATTATTTCGTTTTCATAAATCATTTATGCAGACTTCTAACAAGATTATCTGTAAGTTTACTAATTTTTTTAACTTCTATGTGACTTCTCTGTTCTCACAATTCAGGCAGTGACCTCCTTGGTCATATTGTAAACATCCGTAATAAATATATAAACTGATTTCTACAGGAAAGGGACTCAGTTGTAATAAAAAGTATAAGGCTTTTCACATTACAAAAATTCTTGCCCGCGGTAGTGATAAATTATCACCATTTCTAAGAATGTGGCTTTTTTGTTTTTCAAAAGAATAGATCTTTCGTTGCTTTTCAAACGAATTCATATTTTATGTGTAGCTAAGTTTAGTCTCGATAAGTAAATACGAAATAAAGATTAATTGTAGTTATTGTGGCGCCATCTATTTTCAGAAAAAACTAAAACTTCATCAACTATCCTAAGGATAAGAACCAGTCATTCTCGTGAAAATGTATTAGCTATCTATCTGGTTCAGGTTAAGGAAGGATGAAGCCAGTTTCAGTTATTCGTTTGTACAATTTAAATCTTCTTAGGGTAAGTTTCCAGTATAAACTAGGAACTTATTTCTGTTTGTACTCTCTATATCTACTTTTATATTTGATCATATGTACTTTATCTACAACAAAACATAATATATTTTAGGTATAAATTAGCAAAATTTTAAAACTACAATGGTTTTTACGTATGTTTCTTTTAAGAGTATCCAGTTTAAAAAATTGAAATGGTCTTTTTTATCCAGCTAAAACGTAGAATAGAGTGTCCCCCGGGTAATTTTTGTGCTTTCGAGAACCAAGTTTGGCCCAAATGCTTTATCTACATATAAAGCCCAGATATTGACCAGTTCAATCTCACAGGGTTTCCGTCCTTCAAACAAACTGAAAAATAGGGTTTTTTAAACCTTTTCAAGGCTATTTTTCATTTTTAAGATTACATTTCACATTTACATAGATCGTTTACCTTCGGGGTTGATCCCGGACAGTTGCCAAAATTTCGTTGTATTCCAGTGTGGCGTTAATTCAACTACCTAGTTACCCACACATATCGCAATAGATTAACCACCGAGGACACATGAATAAACTTTAACGTCCTATGTGCGAACCAAGTTTTAAAAGCAATTTTTTAGCTATGCTATAAGTATTATGCCATCGATTTTAGACAAGTAAAATTGATCTTGGTTGTAGAATTAAAGTCATATAAAGCACATACAGTGTTCCTTTAAATGCAAACCTTTTTAAAAAATTTAAAATGACTATCGTAAAGTATTTTTAATATAATGAATATCAAAGTCTTTTAAGAGCCCTTAACCCTCCAAATCGTATCGAAGATATATCGCGTCCATCAAGATATGACCCAATTTGCTTATGGTGAGATATCTCGTCAAGATATTGCTGATATTTTTATGATGACGACATCAAGATGTTGTCAGTTTTTCTAATGACGAGATACCTAGTCGAAACAAATCTCCGAGAGGATTAAAATGAAAAGGCTTTTATACGCCCTGTATAAAGATTATGTAGTAGAATCGATTACAATTTGTGACATTATCTGATGCACCTTATACCTTATTTGAATTTAAAGACTTAACAGGTGTTTACAGAACATATGACAAGTTAAGAAAAAGAAAATATGGTTGCATACCTCCACCCTCTGTTTTGGCAACAAGAATTTCACTCGGTTCTCCTTTTCCAGCAGAATTGTAGGCTATGAGGAAGAATTGGTACTTAGATCCGCACTCTAAATTGGTAATGAGATATGAACTTTGATCGCCGGCTATGTGAGATTCTTCCCATTCACCATGTTCGTGTTTGCTGTGCAAGACATAACCTAAAGAAATGAATAATGAAAAATTTATCAGCATTTTGGGTAATGTTTTGCATTAATATTTGATAATGGGTATAGATGCAAAAGATTTTAAAACATATCATGTAGTTAATTCCAAGATAATTGTAAACCTGCAATGAAATTTTCAGAAAAAGAATTTTTATGAATAATCATTTAACAAGTAATGTTATCTGGACTTTCAAGTTAAACCATTATTTATAATTAAAAAATAAATTAAGCCTATTTATAAGTTTTAACATTTTTACTAATAAGAATGAAACTCTTGAAAGAGTCTCAGAAAATTGATGAAACACACTGCCTCAGTCATACAATAGAATAAAATGCTATCTATTAAAAAGGATTTAATTTTAAAGGATGGAAATTGGATGGTAGATTTTTATCTACCGGTGCGAAAAGGTAACAAAAACGTCGAAAAAACAGGTTATAAATCATGATTCAAAATTTGTAGTTATGCTTTTAAAATACAAAATATTGGTTCCATTTTCATCAACTTGTCTTTCTTTTTTTAGTAGAAAGATACTTGGTATTTATAATATTTTTTACAAAACCCGCACCATAAAATCGTGGTGCTTCCATCTATATTTCTTCGGATCAACTAATTAATCTTTTATTCAGACATCGTGCTGCCATCTACCGTATAATATATAAACTCTAAGTTAACCTATGGTTTTTAACCATGCGTAATTCAATCGCAAACGAATTAAGAACACTTGAAATTTTTTCAGTTTTGAATACTGGAAGTGTCACTGCATAATAATGGAAATTAAAGGAAACTTAGCGTCGGGTTAAGAGGCTTAACTAATACTTTTGAAGGATTACAATTTAAGTATAACTTAGTTAATAGTTTTATATTTGTTAATATATATATATATATGTGTGTGTGTGTGTGTTTTAAAATTTGTGTTTTGAAATTTAATAAAATTCCCAAAATGAATTTTTCATGCTAGCACATTTATGATTAATAATAGGAGAAAAATTTAAACCTCAAATTTAATACAAGAAGGCATTCCTCAATATAAAATACTTAGAATTAATATTGTAACGATATTTGATAATTTCAAAATACACACTGCGCCAAAAAATCGAAACATACCGTAAACAGTGTTCTAATGATACGTGGCACAGGTGATGTGCATTGGATGAGAAAATTATCATAAAATGAGTCGGACATTTTAGAATTTTTATAATTTTGTAGAACGTTAATGGTATTGAATACCCACACCCTTACACTATGAGTTATATCGATGTGCTGTTCGACAGTAAACTGATAATAGTAGGCATGGCTGCCACGTGTCCAAGGGGTTATTTACCAGTTCGATAACGGTCAGCCATGCTTGGCTTTCCTCTCCCAGGAGGGCATGTGTGGTGTTGAAACACCCTTCCTTGGCTAGAGTTCTGCACATCTTTTTCCCATTAAGCATGTATGGGATAATGCTAGGCCGTCAATTACTTCACCCCTTAATCTAAGGGATATAGAGGCTGTAGAATGCTTGGCTTAGTTTGCCAGATGATATGATAAGGACTCCATTTGACTTCATGCCACGCCGTGTATAAGCATGTAGAGCCGCTTGAGGGTCTTTATAAATAACTAATTTTTGACATTTGTAATATTATTCTACAATAATAAATAGTTCCCTGAATTTGATATCATGATCGCATCTTTACTTCTCCATGTACGTCATGCTAATTTCCATAGCGATTGAATTCTCTATTGGTTTTCTGGCAAAGTGCATTTTTCGAAAAATGCAGCTTTAAAATGAGTATTTCACTGGCGCCATCTATGAAGACAAAATACTACCCAAATATAAAAGTATGAAATGAAATTAATTTAAAAATTTCAAAACAATTTTGATCTTAACATTTATTTTTATTTATTTATCATCAGTACAAATCAAAATTGTTTGATTTTATTTTCTACGTCGTGAATAGCAATTACAACTTCAAAATTTCGTATTTTTTAGAATTTCATAACTTACTCTCGTTTAAAATCGTGTACCTTTTTTTTACAAAAACTGTGGTTCTGTTGAACTACAAATTTATACTCAAAGCATGCAATCATATTCATTGTCGTTTACCTGAAACTGGATTCCCTTTATCGTAATTCGGATCCCATGCTAAATGTAGAGATGATGTGGTTTTATCCATTATAGACACAGGAGGAGTCAGAGGTGGATCTGGAATAAAACAATCTCGTCAAGCTTTATGTTGAAACCATTATTTACGCAGGATAGCAGTGTTCTTACAATTTTATTATTTCATAAAGAATTCGTAAAATTGATGCATGGTTGTTATATGAAGAAGAAATAATTAATTGTTATAGATACTTCTTTTAATGCAGTTTGAGGTCTTAAACACAAACTTTATAAATTCAGGTAAACATGCTTGTATGTGAATAGAACTGTCAATATGAATAACGACATTGACTAACTCGTATTTCGGTCTAGAGGAAAGTATTAGGAAAAACCTATATTTACTATGAAAGGTTACGAGTTGTGAAATTGCAAGTAGAAAGTATGTCTTCTGAAAAGAGTCGTTCTAATGTTTTACAGATATTTTTTTAATTTAAATTTTATTATTGCATGTGATTAAAATTTATATAAATAAGAAAGGAGTGTTTATACATTGAATATTTTCTACCCATTTCAAGTTTTATATCCGTTTTGGACTTGTCTGATGCAAAATCCGCCTCTTGAGTGTTTCGGGTCTGTCTGTCTATATGTCTGTATGTATGTGTGTGCCAATGCTACCTCCAAATTGTTGAATATATTTTTGAAACTTTGCATACTGTGAGTTTTTACACTCATTTAGTGACTGAACTTGGTTGTGTAAGTCTGTCCGTCTTCGCGTTCTATGTTTGATTTTGTGTTTGTGTGTTTATACAAGTATTACATAAGATATGTTCAACATATTTTAATTTAATGGTTAATATTTGATACACCACATTTTAGTTTAGTGGATGCATTATTTGAAATTTGTTTGCTTATATATTTAAGTAAGTTTCACGTTAAAACATCTGAGTACTTAAATACTTAATCATCCATAATTTGGTAGTTTGGGAATAGCTGGGAGATATATTGAGCATTTCAATTACTTGGATAGTCTTACCAGTGCTGCTGAAATATTAATTACTTCCAAAACTATTTTTACGGAATTTAAATTCTAATAGTTTATTTATTTTGAGCCTTATTTTTCTTTACGAAAAATAAAATTTGAATATTTGAGACAGACGATAAAGAGAATAAAACTATAGTGAACAAAACGTTTAAAATAGGACTGGTAGCTGATATGGCAACCTTGGTATTTTTTTAATCGTTCGCTTTTTGAAATTTGTGTCCTTTATATTCCAAGAATCTATTTTGTATTGAAAAAACAGATATATTCATTACTTTTCGTTCGAAGCTTTTTTTAATCTGTTTTAAGATGTATTTCTGGAATTTCAATTTGATGTTTTTCGTTCAATAATTGTAATGAAGGTAAATAATGATTTAATCAGTTTTAAAAATATTTTTAATCTTTGTATGATAATTTTGGGTTAATTGAGACTTTTGTTTTTAGATGACATTCAAGGCATTTATATGCATACTCTGAACTATTCTATGCATTCTGGGTAACATTGGCACTCTTGAGATTACTTTCGTACTAAAAATTTAAATTCTACAAAAATGTTAAATATGGCATTTATTTACATTTGTGAAATTGCGGATTTAGCAATTGTGTACCTTTATTAGTCTGGTAGTTGTTATATGCGATGAATAGGAATTGCAATTTATTAACAAAAACGAAAATTAGTTAACCAATCCAACTCGAGTAACGCCGGGTTATTCTGCTAGTGTATATATATAAATGGAATATAGAAAATAAGAATTAGAAAAAACTATTTGAAAATACAGCGTTGAAAACAATTATTAGTATGTAGAAAACAGAACATAAAAGATAATAATTAGAATATAGAAAATAATTATAACATAGAAATAATAATTTTCAAATTTAAATTTTATAGATAGGTAATGGTGTGGTATATATTAGAATGTATCCTTTAGCTCTTTTCTTTGCTTATATTAAGCTCATTATTTAGACTAAAATTCGATTAAATAACTTTGTTACATGTACAAGGAGAATTTATTTCTAGCAGTAATAGTATGTGAAACTCTTTTTTTTATTTGGATTATTTCGCAAAACTTCTTCGTTTTAAGAAGCGTACGCTCTTTTAATATTCAAAAATTGCGGTACATCTCTCATATATGTGCAATCTTTTTAAAAATTAAAAAAATGTACTCACTAAATATCATCAGTAGTACAAATTTACTTTTAGTTTTCCAAAACGGAAATTAGATTATATAGTTAAAATATGGAAATTTAAAAATCATTAAATATCATCAGTGCTACATTTGGTTGGGTTTTGTGGCGCAAGGACCATATTAGGCCATGCTGCGCCAAACATAAGACAGCCTTTGTCAAGTAAGTAGGCATATACACACAAGAGAAGTTTAACTTACACATAAAAGAGAAATACATTCAGGGAATCGAACTTGCGCCGCCTACAATCTCCAATATCAGTACTACAGATCTACTTTTGGTTTTTCAAAAACTTAAAATGTAAAACTTCTAGTTTTCCCAGTGTTAAGACTGAACACTATCTCATAATAGATGGCGACACGAGTATTTTCGTGTGAGAAGCCTATTGGTTGTTGATATCACGTGTCCATCCGTTACTGACGCACGCAAGAAACTTCTAGAACATTCGGCACTCAGCCTCCATTTGAGTCGGATGATATTTTTGAGAGATGTGACAAATTTGTGTTCAAGTGATCTTTTAAATCCCATCTTCCTTTATGTATCTATTGTACTTGTTATGTATCTAATGTTAAACTTGAGAATTTATTATTTGTTGATGTTAAACGTGAGAATTTATTATTTGTTGAAGTTAAACTTGAGAATTTATTACTTGTTGATGTTAAACTTGAGAATTTATTATTTGTTGAAGTTAAAGTTGAGAATTCTTTCCATCCTGAGATGTCGCATTGCTACAAAAGTAAATATATTCAAACAAATAACAGTTATCTCATGTTGATTATTTTTTGACTGCTCGATGTGAAACTCACCATTTTCAAGGGTATCGACATTCACTTCATCGGAAGGTGGACCAGCTCCCTTAGAATTGAACGCCTGTACCACAACGCTGTACTTGGTGTTTCTCCGTAAACTCGTCACATGGCATTCTTCTTTGAAACCTTCCCCTATCTCTAACGTCTTGTACACATAAGATTCAGGCGACGCAGTGATCTTGTATCCAACGTAGTATCCTTTCAGGACTCCGTGTTGAAGCTCGGATGTTGGTGGCTGAATAGAAAATTTTTGAAGTGTGTTACAAAATTTCACTTTCAATAAAATAACTTTATAAGAGGGATTATCAGTGCAAACAAACCAGACGGGATGCGAAGATTTTATTTCAGCTACCTAAATGGTCTTGTGTGATCACATATTGGAGTTATTTTAAAACAGGGATGCACAAACTTGTTAAGGCGAAGGGCCACATAGATTCACTGTGACTTATAGGAGAGCCTCCCAAAAACCATAAGTTATCTATCATATATTATTGATATTTATTATTTATGTTATTTATATTTTATATTGCTACAAAAAAAAGAAAGATAATAAAGAATAAGTAAATAATTTAATTTGATGATTTAACAATTGTTTTATTATTTGGTTCGATTTTTATAGTAACCAAGTGCAAAATTAATCCCAAATTTTCATTAGTTAAGCGGTTCCAATTTTTCATTTTGTTAACATTCATGACTAGAAAACTTTATTAAGATATATATGGTTGACCCAAAGAGGCTTGCGCATTTTAGTGCATTTTATCCAGCAACAAAGTTTTAACCTAAATTAACTATCGTGTGACTTGTTAAAGTTAAAATAACACATGGTGAGGCTGGCCGCCAGAAAATCAACGGAGGGCCGCATGAGGCCCGCGGTCTGTGCTTCCCTGCATTAAAATGTTCTTAGGTTATGTTTGGCGTTTAATTCAATTGGTGTTGACCAATCAATCATCAGATATCAATTTCGATTTAATTTGGAATTTTCACTGGCGAAGTGCTGAAATCGTAACTTAAAATATAGTTTATCGATGTTTTACGACGTTTGGCGTTTACTATTACATACGTATCAACTATTATAATCAATCAATCATCCTTGGGTATTTTATTGGTAAAGTTCTGAAATCGTATTCGAAAAGTAAGCTAAGTGACGTCACGCTCGATATTAACATGCAGAATACGAGTTCGGCCGCATATTTACTATTGCTACTATAAAAAATGTGATAATTGATTTTTGAAAATAATTGATTGAAAACAATTTTTGCATTTTACACTTTTCGTTGATCCCATTTTTTTAAGTTTCACCGATTCAACTTTCTGTTCCTCTAAAACTACTTTAGCTTTGTTTTCTCGTTTTCATTACGTCGTACACATGAAAAATATTATACAGTGCCCGAAGTCGGTATAATTTTGAACTAATTGTAATTACAATTAAAAAACACTTTGTTGATAACCATTTTCATCTAATTCGCATTTTAATACCTTGCAGTTTTGTCACGTCTTGACGGATTTGAGCATCCCTTGTATTCAAAGGGAGGTAGTAGAATTAACGTAGCACTGGAGCTACACAACGGGGTATTAGTGACGGTCTGGGACCAATCCCGTAGGGAAAGATCCGAGAATAACACCTCGTAATTTTGAACCACAGCCAGACGACGAAGTCAATACCTCAGAAGGCATCCCCACTCTCTAAACTTCCATACCGCGCTAAAGTGAATACATTTGATGACACTACAAATTTAACGTGCACCAGCTCACACGTAGGTCTTGATTGGAACGAGTTTCGAACTCGCAACCCTCCGGTTGTTATTCCGCTACTCCTCCAATCGGGCTACAGCGGACTTCACCTTGTATTCGAATACGTGTACAATTGATAATATTTCTGAATAAATGGTAAGTTATCGTTTTAGCTGTTATTGTTCAACTTCGTATGTCAGATTTAACATGGAAATATATATCACAACTAGGCAAGTGTGACAGGCATTTGAGTGAATTTAGGTTTTTGAATACGAAGAACTAGTATATACTTAAGAGGAGACAAGAAAAGTGAATCAAGAAGTAGGTATTCTTAGAACAGTGAAAGAAACAATGGTAAAAAACCAATTACGTCACTGAAATTACATGTGAGATCATCACATCTTGAAGGACAATGAGTTAAATAGTGCAAGTTTCTTATTAACACAAGAAAGGTTTAATTCTTTAACTAGGGTAAACAAAGAATAAGGAAATTAGAATTTGATCAAGAATTCACTCCGTATATGCAAAAATTTTAAATAGGATGGATGAAAATATCACTGTTTGTTATAGGGGCCACAAAGTGGACAACGTTATTTAAAAAAAATTCTATGCATGTACTTTGCCATAACGTAGTGATGTGTAGATAGCGGTTTGAAATTTATTTGGCATAACGTAGTGATGAGTAGAGAGCGGTTTGAAATTTATTTGGCATAACGTAGTGACGTGTAGATAGCGGTTTCAAATTTATTTGGCATACTCAATGATTTTACGTGTGAGAGGCTTGTTCTCACAAGCTAAATGTAGGTGGCGGTAATGTTTTTGTCGTGGAACGTGCTTAATGTTAATATTCCACATGTGATGTCACTTGGCTTGCTTTTCGAATACTGCTATTGTTGCTATTGCTATTGCTAGCAATTGCTATTGAATACTGCTATTGCTAGGTGGCGGTAATGTTTTTGTCGTGGAACGTGCTTAATGTTAATATTCCACATGTGATGTCACTTGGCTTGCTTTTCGAATACTGCTATTGTTGCTATTGCTATTGCTAGCAATTGCTATTGAATACTGCTATTGCTAGGTGGCGGTAATGTTTTTGTCGTGGAACGTGCTTAATGTTAATATTCCACATGTGATGTCACTTGGCTTGCTTTTCGAATACGATTTCAGTACTTTGCCAATAGAAATTCCCAAAAATAAATTACGAATTGATGTATGATAATTGATAGGTCAACGCCAATAAGATTAAAAGCCAACCATCACCAAAACTGCGATAAAGTACATGTTAAAGTTACCCCGATATACATCCTGAGAGAGCATTTGGGAAACACGAAGAAAATATCCGTCTTGTGTCCTAGTTTGTTCACAGTGAAAATCCCTTATACGGAAGTTAAGATGAATTATTATATTGCATTCCATTCGTTCAAAAAATTATTTAAAACTTAGAAAATCGCAAAATTCTTGTTTTGAACTTTTAAACATTTCCAAAAATACATATACTCTTCACAACAAAAAAAATAGTAAATGTTCGGAAAGTTTTACTTACTACATCCAAATAGTTTTAAAGAAAAAATACGTTGAGGATAAAAAATGTTCACTTTGAGAAGATCGAGTTAAAAGGTGAAAAAAATTGTTTATTATTAGTTTTATTTATATTTTTAAAATTTCTAATAGGAGTTTAAACAAATAAGAAGTATTCATTAAGAGAACATAAAAGATAGTATCCAAATGTCCCCAAATCGAGATTTTAAACAAGTTTTAGTTTCAACTCCTCTTACACTAATCTATATTTTGTCAAAGACCGTTGCTTAATTTAGAAACTTTTTCTGGGGTTAATATATTGTTTCTTTCAGACGTCCATTCTGATTACTTGCTAATCGTGCACAATCAGTAGGTCCAGACAAGTTCCCTTATGTGGTTCTGATGAGAACGCAGATGACCTTTGGAGAGTACATTACTAAAAATGAGGTAAACTCTCCAGCGAAAAGGTTGCCATACCCAAAATCAGGTACGTAGGTAACCATAGATGAATATCTGTTTCGCCAACTAGTGATTATGATGCGGTTCTGGAGAGAAAGCAGATGACCATGATGAAGTCCATGTGTACAAAGGTGGTTAACTCACTAAGGGAAAAAGCGTATCATAGGCAAAATTAAGTGATGATCACCAAAGGCGATTATTTATTTCGCCAACTAGTTATCACTACTATCGCTTCCATACATTTAGAGTCGAAACTAGTACGATAAAATGTCAATAGGGGAATGAGCAATGTTGCGTTTAAACTGTCCCCTATTTTAACTTTTAAAGTCGTGACTCCAATGCCAATTGCCCGAAGTGTGTACTATTCTTAATTTATCCCTTCCTGTACCGAATTATAAACAAGAAGCTAAAATATTCACTGAAGTGGCCAATCGAGGAACCCCCATTGTTTGCGTTCAACCTGCTCCCTAATTTAACCCTCATGGTGGTTGTCTCGATGAGGTATCTCGTCACTAGCAAAACTAAACCGATCTTAAAGGACGAGATATCTTGTCATTAGACAAAACTGACCAGATCTTTATCTCGTCATCATCACATATCTTGATTACGAGACATCTCGTCATTGGCAAAATTGGTCAGATCTTGATTACGCGACATCTTGTCATTAGCAAAATTGGTCAGATCTGGATGGACGAGATATATCATCCAAACCACTTGGATGGGGTAAGAAAACGTTTAATAGTAATAATATAGTGTTTTCCATTAGCTCATCACTTCTAACGATATTTTTGGGCTCCCTTACACTATTATTTTCTTCCAACAACAGCGCATGGATCGTATGATCTTTCAAGCACTAATTAGCGAGAACGCTTCAGTCTATACGTTAGAATCGGCCACCATGGGAGGAGCTACCACATCAACCGTGGGTTGAATAGGGGACATGCTTTCCGGGAAAACTTGGGGAAGCTGGATCACATTTACCTGTCATTATAACAAAAATAAGAAAATTAAATTAATCAACCCGACTTTGGCACGTACGAGATTTGTTCGTAACCAAGCGCTTCAGTCTACCAGTTTCTTAACCCTCCTGGTGATTGTCTCGACGAGGTATATCTTCATATGCAACTGACCAGATCCTGATGGACGAGATATCTCGTCATTATAAGAAAAACGATCAAATATTGATCTCGTCATCATAAAAATCGGCACAATTTTCATGATGCTATACCTCATCATTAGCAATACTAGTCAGATCTGGATGAACGAGATATCTCGTTGATATCTCTTGGAGGAGAACGATGCCTTAGACCGTTTGACCACCCATGGGAATGCCACTATAAATAATGGTATTTTACCCTCCTAGAGGTTTATCTTTGTGTCAAAAACTACCCTGTAATGGCCAGCCTTTGATGTAGAAACCTGTTCCAAACTGTCACTAGTTCTGGGTAAGAGAATTTATTTTCTCTAGTTGGATCTACATTCCCCTTGGAGCAATAGGACAGTCTCGACATTAGCAAAACTTACCAGATCTTGATGGCCGAGATATCTCGTCATTAACAAAATTAAGCCCACCTCGATGGACGAGATATCTCGTTGATACCACTTGGAGGGTTGAAAAATCCTTAAACAAAGTGCCAGTATTGACTTTTAATCAATATCTAATACTTGATTTTGGAAAACATTTTCCATTTATATAAATAAGATGATATACAGACCTTCCAACTGACTTTAATGGATTGAGAACTAGTAGGATGTGCCCGAACTTTCACAGGAGCAGCACCTGGGGCTAAAAGACAGGAAAATATTTTATGTAAAATTATTTTGTTTGGAAGCAGGAAATACAGATTATTTACTTTTCAGACTTATCTTTATAGTATGAATTACGATATGTAATTCGTTTCGCCGCAGCACGATTTAAGGCGTTTTAAATTTCCTCAGATAAAATTAACAAAAGTTCACACGTTATTTAACTATCGTATTTTATTCTTTAATTATATGTCTTTATTTTTTTAATATCATCTACCTCCCTAATATCCTACCTAATATCGTTTCAACATTGTTCGATATCATTTTTTTTATTGAACAAAAGCAAACTCCCCGTGCACCACAGAAGTACAACACGGGGCTTACGGAAGTAAGTTGATTAAACAAAGAAACAGTGGAAACAATTTATCTGAAATTACAAGATTTTATGAACTTGACAAATGAGTAGAAAAGCAGATTAGATTTTACAAAAACATTGAGTTTCACTGGCCATTTGAACTCGAATGTTGATGACCTAACAATTCCAAAAAAATCTACTTAAAAACAAACTAAACATTTCAACAGCTAAAAAAACTGCCCCAGGATGACAAATGTTTTTAGACAATTCGTATTGCGTTTTAAAATAGATGACTAAATATAAATTCAAACTTGGACAGTTTTGTGATTAGAAATTTGCTTTCCTTTAAAAAATACACTATATAACTTCAGACAAAAACAAATACATATTTACGGACTATAAAAGTCGGTTTCAGAAGAGGACAGAGAATAATTTTTTTTCCAAAATTTAATTGCAAACTATGTTCTTAGAACAGTCAGAAAGAGCTATTATGAATAATTTTAACTTGATTAATTTCAGTACTAGTATGAATGAAGTAAATTTAATAGATAATAGTAAATTTAATAATGCAATTTATATTTGCTTCAAATGTATATTGAAACCAAATTCAATTCATATATTGGCTCTCTTCAAACATACGAGAATTCAGAAATATAACAAATACCTCAAAATGGCATTAAAGCCTTTTGAACCTTCTGAGGGGTTCACACGCATACATTGGTTCTGCAACGTACAAGTCAATTTCTATAACCAGTTTTGACTTTTTGACAAATATAATCATGTCCAAAATTCTCTAATTGGATTCTTTTAATGGATGTGGTTATATAATCGCATCTCTCTCTCTCTCTTCGTAAAAAATGATTATATATCCTGTTCAACCGTTTTAAAATCTAGTTGACTTGATTTCAATACCAAAATAACTTATCAATCAAAATCGGACGCGATTCCGAGAATTCAAATACAAATACTAAAGTTATTGAATCTTCAAATATCAACCGAGTCCTAAAAGTCAAACCATTCATCATAACCGACGCCTATGATCAGAGGAGATATGACCTCAGAAACAGAAACACCCCTCAAACGAAAAAGAGGGATCTTAACAGATAATAAATCACCTTATTTTATTGTACGGGGGAATCGTAGAATTAGGAAAAAAAACGAACAAAAGGGAGGAAAGAAGTGAAAACACGTTCGAAAAACACCCTCACTATTGAAAAATGTTTTTACTGCCCGGGCATTCCGGGTTTATGGTCGACGATTCACTTTTTTCCCACCCAAAACCTTGAACTCGAAAAGTGCCTCGGAAGTTTTATATTAGGGGGTTCCAATTCACTTTGAACTGATATTCCGGAGCGATTAAGGGGACTTGAGAATATTTTTGGAACTTTTTCTGTGGATCAATATTCGGAATGGGATGGCTGGGAAAAGAGGATATTTCCAGGCTATAACGGTGGAGATATCGCACTGCAGAAACGTTGCCGCTTTGCAGCTATTCATAGAGCTGTCCTCCGCAAAGCAGTTTCCTTTGCGGTCACGTCTTGAAGTTCGAAATAGGGGTGGACTTGCAAACAATAGAACAATAGAATTCTCGAAGGCTTCGAAATATTTCTTTGTATATTTTTCTTATGGATGTAATGATATATATTTTTAATGAATTTTATAGATGTAAAGAATAGTATTTTTTAATGAATTTTATGGATGTAAAGAATAGCACGTTTAATGAATTTTGTGGATGTAAAGAATAGTATTTTTCCTGGTATTTTATGGATGGCAATAAACAATATTTTCATTATGAATTTTAAGGATTAATGGATACATTTTTTTCGCGAATTTCATTAATGGCAATGAATAAAAAATATCACTAGAATTTTCGAAAGCTTCAAAATATTTTTGTATATTGTATTTTCATTACGGATATAATAAATTAAAATTTGATGAATTTTATGGATGTAAATGATAATATTTTTTCATGTATTTTACGAATGACAATGAATATTTTTTTTATGAATTTTATGGATGGCAATGAATAAAATATATTTTAGAATTATCAAAAACATCAACGTATTTTGTGAATTATATTTTCTTAATGGATGTAATGAATTCTTTTTTCCAATGGATGTAATGAATTGTATTTCTTAATGAATTTTATGCATGTAAATAATAGTATTTTTTTAAATAAGAATAGTATTTTCTTATTAATCTGTATTTTATGGATGGCTATGCATACTATTTTCTTTATGAATTTCATGTATTAATGAATTCTTTCTTCGTGAATATCATTGGCAATGAATGAAAAATATCACTTTTTCGAAAGCTTCGAAATATTTTTGTATATTGTATTTTCTTTATAGATATAAAGAATTATATTTCCTTTATGAATTGTATAGATGTAGTGAACTACATTTTGTTTATGAATGTACTGAATTTGATTTTCATTGATAATTCATGATTAATTTAATTATGAATTAGTTTCTTTATAAAACTTTTATTGATGCAATGAACTAGATTTTGTTTATGATTTTATGGATGGTAATGCATAAAACTTTCTTTATAAATTTTATGGATTAATAGGTCATTTTTTTCTGACAATGTAATACCTCACTCTAGAATTTCTGTGTATTATTCTAGAATATATTCCAGTGTATTATAATTTCCTTTTATGAATGTAATGAGTTATACTTTATGAATTTTATGTATATAATGAACTATAATTCTTAATGAATTTTATTGATATAATAAACTAAATTGTCATCAGGAATGTAATAAATTATATTTTTATTATTAATTTTATGAGGATAATGGATTATCTCTTCCATCTGAAATGAAAAATATCACTAGAATTTTCGAAGGGCTTATATATATATAGACCATTACCAAAAATCAAATAAGAGAGCTCAAATAAAAACAAAATGCAAGTAATAACAAGAACAAAAAGGTGAAGCAAAGTAACAACCATAATATTGATCTTTTAGATGAACAGTGCTGAAAGCCGCAGAGAACAAATAGCTTTAGGTTTTAAGGTTTCTATGGGGATTTTATGGGAAAACCAAATCAGCGCTATTCATCTAAAGGGTTAAAATATTATGGTTGTTATTTTGCTTCACCTTTTTGTTCTTGTTATTACTTGCATTTTGTTTTTATTTGGGTTCTCGTATTTTATTTTTGGTGATGATCTATTTAATATGCTATTTATGATGCAGCTCTAGAGCTCTTTATGGTATATTGTCTCCTTCCTATCTTTCATGAATATTGTACACAATTTTACCTTAGCGACTGGCAATAAGCTTATCAGCTGTGCTCGGTACATGATTACTTCAGGGGGTGATCTTGGATCGTCATCAAGTGACCCTGCCCCACTTTCGATGTCCTCTTCTCTGCCTACTGGTAATTCTTTCTACGAGAAACATTGTAAAACTTCCGTTTCATCCTCACAAAATTTTTATAACAATAATTCATTTGCAAACGTAACCAAACCTCTGAAATTCTCAACTTGTAAAGACTCCAGATGTAAAACCTGTCCTAACTTTAACCTCATACAAATCAGTAGTGACTGCGATAATATTGCCTGCAATGCAGCAATTGTATTTACCTTCTTGAATGTCAGATTTGTAACATGAAATATATCGGCCAAACTTCTAACACTTTAATATCCGCATCAATTTACACAGATCCAACATAAAAATTACAGTAAACCTCAATCCTTTAATGTTAAATTTAACCATTTTCAAATTCACTCCTTCACCAATGCTAAAATCTCCATTTTAAATATTTGTCCTGACCTCAACAAAAGACTCGAACTTGAAAACTATACTTCCAAATTTAAAACAATCTTGCCATATGGACGTAATGATGCTTTTAATGGCACACACATCAATCCTTCAAACTGCAACACATCCCAAATTTTTCACACCACTGAAATTAAAACTAAACGTGGCTATAGAGGTGATAGAAAAAGAAATAAAGATAGAATTAAAACCTGACATTCTACACCCTGTAAAAATGTCAATAAAGATTTGGAAGATTTGGAAATACACTTCAACCTCCTTTAACTGGAAAACTGTTAAAAACTACATTTTCTCTCTAAATAAAAAAGAAGATATCAAATTCCTTGAAATGCTTGACACTTTTGCATTCAAAAGTACTCACTTTAAAATCCTAATTCTACGACCTTTTTCACTCTCGCATCCCTTTCTTAAACTTCAGTAAGAATCCTGACCTTCTCTTCTTTACTATTAAATTTCTAAACCCTACTTATGATAATTTCAAATTCTCCTCAATTCTTAATCAACTGCTTCATATCTTCCCCATTAAAAATGTCAATATTTTCAAAATTTTTAAGTATCACACCACACTTGATCGGTTGATTTTTAATTACAACAAATTCTGCAACTCCACCAATCTTTTCCGAGACTCCTCCATCTGTATCTGTGAAAATAAAAACTACTCTAATTTTATCGATCCCTATCATAATCACTGGTAACCTCGATATTGTCAAAAATGCATCACTTAGACAACTCATGTCAAAAGGCACTAAATTTATATATAGACTTCTGCTTAAAACTAAAAAATCCTTCGCGCTCCAAACTTTTCTTAACGACATAGACCTCTTCTGCCTCAAAATTTCAAACAAATGTTCTTTACCCCTGTATTTTTTCACTGATTGGAAATGGTGCCTTTACAACTTTTTTAAAAAATTCATCTCCTCTACTTCTTTTAAAACTAGCACTTTCTATTTTGCAGAAATTAAAAATTCAATTAAAAACCTACAATCACCCTTTATTATTACTACAATAGACAAAGCCAACTGCAATTTCGGTTTCTTCTGCAAAAAACTTTATCTTAACCTACTAAATTCTGAACTTAAAAACTCCATTACTTACAAAAAACACATGCTACTCATAATATTATTGTTAAAAAGTCATTGCCTTCAACAAAACTCTAGGGCCGCGGTGGCCCGGTTGGAAGAGTAACGGACTAGCAACCGAAGGGTTGCGAGTTCGAATCCAGCCAAACACCGTCGTGTACAAAGGGGGCTGGTGCACGTTAAATCTGTCGTGGCCTCAAATGTCCTCACGTTGGCGTGGTGTGGAAGTTTGGAGAGTGGGGTGCCAGCTCAGGTGTTGCCTCGTCATCTGACCGTGGTTCAAAATTACGTGGTGTTGTCCTCGGATCTTTCCCTTTGGGATTGATCCCGGACCGTCACCAATAGCCCGTTGTGTTGCTCCAGTGTGACGTTAATTGAAATAACAATAACAACAATAACAATAACAATAAAGCTTAAGAACAACAATATACTCTTCCCCTACATTACCATCACCCCTAAATTTCACAAAAACCCCATAGCTTTTAGATTCATCACTTGTGGCTCTAACAAAAATTGTATGTATAAACCAGGCAAAATCTTTTTCAAATTTTTAAAAATCATTCTTGAAGCTATCATGTTAAAAGAAAACTATTGGATCATTAACAATAACACTCCAGTTCTTAATTTTTTTTCTTCTAATAACAATATCTCACAAATTGACTCCTTCGATTTTAAAGACCTCTTCACTAGTATCCCACTCCATAACCTTATAGATGTTCTTAACTTCTACACTGAATTTAACCTTCTTAATATTTCTCTACAATATTGGAATAGCCTTCTCTATCTCTGTGTCCTCAATAATTTTATCTTTAAACGGTGAAAATCTATTCCAACAAGGAATACCACAAGGTACCACTTTTCCCAGCATTCTAGCTAAATTCTACCTCCATTTTTATGAAAGATTGCACACATCTAAATTTGTTAGCTCCTATCGTTATATAGATGATTTAATCATTTTTAACTCACCAGAGTTCACTAACTTTTGGGAAAATATTTATCCCACTGAACTCATCCTCAAAAAAACAAATAGATCACCTTTATCCACTAACTTCCTTGACATTCATATTGATGTCAATTCTAAATCTACAACCAATATCTATGACAAAAGAAATGACTTTCAATTTAATGCTAACAAGCTTGTTTCCCTGGGACTCTAATATCTCTTTCAGTACCTACAGAAACTTAATTTATAATCAAATTTATAGAATTCATCATATCTGCAGGGACCAAACTACTATTGACAATCAGCTCGAAACTCTTAAAACAACCCTCTTAAATAACAACTTCCTCAACAGTTTTCTTAAAAAGTTTTTTCTATAATCGCTTTTTTAACCTCATTTAAAAATTGTTTTTATTTTTATTTTCCTTCTATTCACAGCCAGATGCTCATGAATCAATTTCATAATTATATTTTTCACCTTTTGCTCTCTTTCATTCCATCAAATTCGCCCATGCCACAATCTTAATTTCTTGTCACAATTTTAATTTCTTGTTAAAATTACCTTTATCCCCTCCCTTTCACTTGTACAAATCTTTCATGTTATCTCCAAGCCACCCTCTTACTTTTTTTAAAATCCATTATTCTAGTTAGGACGGATCTGGCAGTGTTTTGCTTTCCTGGCTTGCGCGGCAACATTCTGTAAGGTAATTCCTTTGGCTGTTCTATTGATTTTTCCTTCCTAACATTGGTAATAGGTAATATTTTTTATGATTTTTCTTTCTGATAGTACTTTGAGTTTTCGGAGGGTAACATGTGTTGATCTCTTCGGCCCGGCCTCACACAAGTACAGAAAAAACTAAAAGCATCCCTTTTAAGTGACTCCTGGCTTTGCTCCCCTTGATAAAGTAAACGGGCTCACCTCAATATTTACATATTTTATTTTATCTTGTTTCTCGGGAAAATCTATTCTTAAGGTAGCTTTACTTATTATAGATAATATATTATTTTTGTGTATTGTATTTTCCTTATGGATATAACGAGTTATATTTTCCTTATCGATTTTATGGATGTAATGAATTATAATTCCTTTATGAATTTTATGGATGAAGATGAATATTTTCTTTATCAATTATAGTTTCTTCATGAATTTTTTTAATATAATTTATTACATTTTCTTTTTTATCGGTGGCAATGAATTAAATATTATGAATTTTATGGATTTAATTAATTATATTTTATTTGTGAAGGTGCCACAAATGCTCTAAATTATTCCTTAAAAATGTCCTAAAGTGTTTCTCAAAAATGAGATAAAATGAAAAAATGCCCTTAAGATAAAACAATGTCCTAAAAGTGGAAATAATACAAATATCACCAGTCTAGGTACTAGTCATGATTCGAGTGAAACATTTTGTGATGTCCTTTTTCTTCACTTGGTTGTTTTAGGATTTTACGGCACACGATCCATATTTGGCCAAGCTGTGCCAAACACAAGACAGCGTCAAGTTAAAAATGTGAAAGGGAAAAAGGAGTGATTGGGGAACAGAGAAGTGAGAAGAAAGCAGAAAAATATTACTTGGGTATCCCGAGAGCACGAGACTCCCGTGTTTATTGAAGACAGTAAACCCCATGGAAAAAGAAAAGGTCACTAGAGTACCTCGGGTTCGTGAAGCCCATACACACCTAAAGGAGATGCGCCCCAGAGGACACTCCTCAATCGACAATCACCACCATGCATGTGTTTACAAACTGAGATTCAAACGACTTACTTGGTAGCAGACAAACGCTATGTCCTTACATTTCAGATACAAAATTAGCCCAAATCAAAATTTACAGAGGTTAACACTCATGGTGGTTGTCTTGACGTGTATCTCGCAATTAGCAAATCTGACCAGATCTTGATGGATCTTGTCATTTGAAGAAACATGACCAGATCTTGATGGACGAGATAGCTCGTGGAAGCCACTTGGAGGATTAATGATCGTTTAATGGGACAAAACAAAATGCTCTGTGTGAAACAAACGTTAAAAGTTCTTGAGAATCCCATCTTTACAAACACCAATAAATCTAGTTTTAGGGCCGACTTTAATTGCAGTCACGATTTCAGATTTGTTAATATTCCAACAATCAAATATTTTTATGCAGCATTAGGATTAAGTCATATACACTCCAGATTAACTTCAGAAACCTTCTCGCTTAATTACAGAACAAATAACATTCTTAATAATTTGACTATCTGTTTGCAGGACTTCCATATTTATCCTACCTTAATTGGCCTCAAGTTAAAATTTAATTTACCTGTTTCAATTCAAAACTCGAAGCTTAAATTGAATTAAATAATTAAAGCCCCTTCTTTCACAACACCATTCCGTAATTACAAAATTCTTTTCATGCCCCGATCTTTTGAATTTTTATATTTTTATAAACGCAATCATTACTCCAAAGGTCGCTGAATAGTTTGGGGCACACAAAAGTTTATCTCATTCTTCTAGAGATAATTACAATTTCTCGAGTCATACCTTCGGATTAAAAACAAACGTGAGAATAGTGACGATTTTTCATTGCTATGAAATAAGAAAGCGGAGAAAAAAAGCCGAAAGAAAAGGGGAAAAAAGGGAAAATTTTTGCAAACTTAACTTTCCCCGCCAAATGAAGCGAAGAATTCCGTAACCGACTCTGATCATAAATGAGCTCCCATATAAAAAAAAGTCAAGTTTTTCTTCACAAAGAGATAAAAGCATCAAGAGTGGGGGCAAGAACTGGAATAAAAGTTCCCTAAAGAATTTCCCTTCATTAGAATTCCTGAAACGCGATTCGATATAAAAAAGGCCTTTGTAAAATCATTCAGCTTTTTGAATCTACAGTATGTTTTGGAGCTTTGAAAGAAATTTCTCCACTCTTTTATTTCCCCCATTCTGTTATTTCATTTTGTTTTATTTATCAGTTTCTTCGTGACTTTTAATTTCCCAGATTCAGCTGAAGGGCATTAGAATTTACACCGCATTTTGTCGGGGGAAATGGGTTTTTCATTATCCGAATTTTCATAGCATTGCGCTGAGTGTATTAAGTTGTATCTGATTTGCATAAACTGATTTTCCAGCCTCCTTTGAGGTGCTGGAGGAAATTGCCCTCGCTTCTGGCCATTCTGTTATTTTATTTCATATGTCCCTTCATACTCCCTTCAAGCGAGTTTTCATCAACAGTTCTGTCTCTTTGAATGTAGAGTAGCAGACTTGTATTCACTTTTGCGAAATAATAACGCAATCGCCAACAAACTCTTGCGAGAAAAATAATTTCAATAATTCAGTTAAAGACGGGGTTTCGAACCACTATTGAATATGCGCAACCCGAACACGCGATAAGCTTTTGAATTTCCTTTGTTTTTGACAGAGTTATGATGGAAATAGCATTTTTCTATTCAATATCGGAAAATTTTCCTGTTTTGCGTCATTTTTATCACGTCTCTTCGAAATTTTCTTTTTTTCGAACTTTTTAAGCTTATTTGAATGCCTTTAGAAATTAACTTTAAATTGTTTCCCCACTAAAGTTAGATCAAATGCTTTTCCACTTAACAAAATGTCTATTTTTCAGTTTAAAAAAGCCAACTCTTTTTATTACGATCTTCCAAACACGAACAGTTGGGAAACTTATGGTAGATAAGTGGGTATTCAATTAACGTCGAACTGGAGCAAGACAACGGGCTATTGGTGACAGTCCAGGATCAAACCCGAAGGGAAGGATGCGAGGACACTACTACGTAATTTTGAATCACGGTCAGATGACGAGGTCACAACTGAGCTGGCACCCCATTCTCCAAACTTCCACACCACACCAACGTGAGGCCACTTGAGGCCACGACAAATTTATCGTGCATCAGCCCCCTTTGTACATGATATCTGGTTGGATTCGAACTCTCAGTCCTCGGGTTCCTAATCCATTACCCTTCCAACCGGACTGCCATGGCCCCATGAAACTTATAACAATCAAATATATTCTGTAAGCTACTAAATATACTACGGCTCGATTCCTGTAACTTGCCCTCGGTGTATTTCTCTCTTCAGTGTCAGTAAAACTTTCATTCTGTGTACGTACTGATTTGATGCGAAAAACTTTCCTTGGCAAATCTTGGCCTAGATCTGGATATAGCGCCAAAAGAGTCAACCTATTCTTGTAAGACCTCTTTGTCCTACTGATATTTGTGTCAAATATGCTTTTAGGAAATTTGGGCTCTAGGGAAAATTTGGCTGTAGAAGAGCTGATAGACTGAAGCGCCAGAAAAACTGGTTCAACAGTCTTAGATTTCACAGACCTCCTACGGGAGTGCAAAACTGCAAAACTACGACATAGCATGGACTGAATGACTACAAGGAAGTATTCTGTAGGCATTGAACACCATACTTCCTGCAGAGTGTTTCGCAATTTTGGTGTATTCCGAGGTGTAGGATTTCTGTGTTCAGTGCTCGTTGCTTGGCATCACAGATGTGTTTGATAACGTTGAGATCTAGTGACTTAGATGAGAATGGCAGAGAAGCTCATATGAGTAATACTCAAATCATAATTTGGCGTGTCTGAACTTGTTTGCATTTCTCGGTTGGAAGTGACCAACCAAACCCATTACAATGAATTCGAAACATGAAGAGGTGTGACTTGTGTCAAAAGAAAGAATACGCACATAGAGTTCAGTCAGAGATGTTTGTAGATGTCCAGGGGTCCCACAGAATGCCAGTTAAGCAAACTCCATACCATTACGGAGCCCCCCCCCCACCAGCCTGTACAATCACCTGTTGATATGTGGGATCCGTGGCTTCATGAGGTTTTCTCCAAATACGGATCCATCCATCTGCACGAAACAGTTGGAAACGTGACTCGTCAGACCAGGCTTCTTGTTTCGAGTCATCAAGTGTTCTGTGGCGGAGTTTCCGAACTTAAGCGAGGTGAATAGCTGTGTCCAGTATTCATCAAGAGTACTCGAGTTAGGCGTCGGCTCCGAAAGAGCATATCTTCGAGACAATATAGCAGTCCTATGCTGGTGATTTTTGGAGGGCCCAGCATTGAATTCCGATGTTATTTGAGGTAGTGTCGCATGCCTATCGCGTGAAACAATTTTTGCCAGCTGACGCTGGTCACGCTCATCCAGTCTTTTTTATGGTCATTCTGGTGACGTACATTAAAGGTTTTGTATGAATTCTAGTAGGTATTTGTATGAATTCTAGGATGTACCATGTCTACTAGACATGGTACATCCTAGAAATGGTAGTACGTGAAAATCCTTCCTGAACTTTCTCTTCGGCCTTAGAAATGCTATGCTTCTCACGAAATCCAGATGTTACACCGCGTTGAAAATCGTCCAAATCGTGATAAGTTGTCATTATCACGGCGGAAAAAACTCTGCATGCTTCCACAAATGTCGTATATCACAAAATGTGCATATATCGCTTTATATATGCATTGGTATATATAAATCGATATATGCATTTGTGTCCCGGGAGCACGACCCTCCGTATTTACTAAAGACAGTAAACACCATGGGTAAAGGAAATATTACTAGGGTACCTCGGGTAGAGAGGGGGAAAAGAGGAACTGGGAAACAGGTAGTGGAATGAAAGCAGAAAGGGATCGCTTTTGTGTCCCGGGAGCACGACCCTCTGTATTTACTAAAGACAGTAAACACCATGGGTAAAGGAAATATTACTAGAGTACCTCTGATAGAGAGGGGGAAAAGAGGAACTGGGAAACAGGTAGTGGAATGAAAGCAGAAAGGGATCGCTTTTGTGTCCCGTGAGCACGACCCTCCGTATTTACTAAAGACAGTAAACACCATGGGTAAAGGAAATATTACTAGAGTACCTCGGGTTCGTGAAACCTATGCACACCTAAAGATTGGTTAATTTTGAGGGTTTTATGGCGCAAAGGTCATGTTTGGCCATGCTGCGCCAAGACGCAATATCAAGTAATACACACACACACAATGAAAGTTTTACTGATACAGAAGAGAGAAATACACCTAGAGGCACACCAAAAGGAGATGTGCCCGTCAGAGCTCAGTGTATATTGACTCAACGGACCACTAAGGTGGCTGGATTTTAGTATTGGATTTTGGATTTTATGGATCAAGGACCTAAACTGGACAACCTGCGCTAGAGGCAAGATTATGAAATTAAACTGCAAATAGCAGGAAATGACAGAGATAAAATGGAAGAGAAAGGTCACTAGGCTACCTTGGGGACGTGAATCCTGTACACACTTATAGAAGACGTGCCCATGAGAAAGCTACGAAATTGGAAAAGCTCCAAAAATAACTGACATCTTACTAGAGGTAATTTTACCAGCAACAGTTCGTTAGAAATTGAAACAGCTAATGCCTTTCTTCTGAAAATGCTAAATGAACTAACTAAATTTTGCTACGACACTTATCTCTGCGAAACTCTTGTCAAATAAACATAAAAACTTATAAAAGAATTCTTTGTTCTGCTAATATGTTTAGATTTGTATTTGCGTCTGGATAATTTGGCAGTGGAAGCTGATCTCTTTGACTACTAAATTTTAAATAAATCCAAAAGTAGCTGATACTATCCTTTATTTGAGGTTATTTTACTAGTAATACTTCGTTATCCATTTGAACAACGAATATCTTTCTACGAAAATACTGGATGAACTAAAACTTTTATTTGACACTAATAGCTGCGAAACTATTGTCAAACAAACCTAAACTCTTATAAGAACTCTTTGCTCTCATAATATGTTTCGAGTTTTTGTGTGCGCCAGAAAAATTTGACAGTGAAAGTTGATCTTGGGCCCCTAAATTGGAAATAAGTCCAACAATAATTTACATTATCCTATTTGAAGTTATTTTACTACTAGTAATAGTTCATTATCAATTTGAACAACGAATATCTTTCTATAAAAATACTGGAGTACATGAACTAAAACTTTGCTTTGACACTAATAACTGGAAAAACTCTTGTCAAACAAACCTAAACTCTTATAAGAACTCTTGTCTGATAATATGTCTCGATTTTTTGTGTATCATAAAAATTTGGCAGTCTTGATCTTGGACCACTAAATTGGAAATAAGCCCAACAATAACTGACATTATCTTATTTGAGTTTATTTTACTATTAATAGTTAGTTATAAATTTGAACAGCGAATGCCTTTCTTCTGAAAACGCAAAATGAACTAAACTTTGCTGCATACAGTAAAACCTTTGGGAGATGCCCACCTCTGTAAAACTGCTACCTCCCTTCTTAAAGACCAATTTTCTAAAAATGAGGATTTTCCCCATAGAAACAACGTTAAATCACTGATCAACCGACATACTACGTGATGAACACATCATAAATAATCGTTACAATGTAACTGAGTTTCAAAGCTCTGACATACAGAGCGCAATCGTCATCCTTTAAAGAATATGTTTTCTATCAAAGATCAAAGCGCTATCTACCTTCCTCTTGAGTTATGGCTTCCACTTGCTTGCTTGGGTCACTTCGGCCGATTCTGTTTTCAGTCAAGACTCGGAACAGATAGATTTTGGCTGGTTTGAGTCCGACAACAATCCCCGTTGTGTCCGTGCCAGTGACGGTGATATTCGACATTCTGTTGTGCCATTTGCCTGAAAATTGAAACAATGTAAATTATAGGAGATATACATTAAGGATTAAATACACTTTTGATAGTGCATGTAACGTTGGGTTATGTCACTTAAAAGTTCAAACAATGTAAACCTTAGTGTCATACTAAAGCCGTGGTCAAATAGCAAGCACCAGGCGTAAAGCTAACAAACGCAGACAAATCACAGCGTTTTCTCTGCTCTTGCCGGCACCTCTGATTAGTCTGCGTTTGTCGCTTTTGTGCCTTCTATTTGACCACGGTTTCAGTGTTGTATGTATGGCATTGGGGGACTGGCTCGAAAGTTTGAACAATCTTAACTTAGGTGTTACACATAATAAATTAAAATAGTCTTGTTGTAGGGTGTTTAAGACATTGGGTTGTTACTTGCAAGTACGAGCAATCTAATCTTAGATGTTATTCATTATAGATTAAAAAATATTCTTGTAGTAGTGCGTTTAAGACATTGCGGCGTGCCACTTATTTGAAAGCTCGAACAATCTAATCTTATGTTTATAACTTATGTGCTAAACTAATATTTTATACATTATAGATATTATAGATTAAAATAGTCTTCAAGTAGCCTGTATATAAGATCCTTCTAGTAGCCCGTATATAAGATTCTTCTAGTATCCCGGTTGTGCTACTTGAAAGTTTTAGCACCATAAACTTGGGTGCTATACACAATAGATTAGTCTTGATATAGTGCATGTAAGACATTGGATTGTGTCACCTGCAAATACGAACAATTTAAACTTATGTAATGATATGTTTTACATTATAGAATAAAATAGTCTTCTAGTAGCCCGTGTAAGACATTAAGTTGTCATTTGAAAGTTTAAACAATCTAAATTTTGATGTTATACATTGTAGATTACAATAGTTAATGTCCATCTTATGGTAGTGGAACTGGCACTTATTTGAAAATTGAAGTGATCTTAAATATAACTATTAAAAATTAACAGTCTTTTCGTGTTATGTATAGGTAATGCATTTAACGTTTTCCAAAAATCATAGCACATAGTTTATTAAGTTTATACAAAACAAACCATAAAAGCCTCAAAACAGAATAAAGCTTAAACATGATTGAACAAATTTAATATGAGGTTAATAAGCTCTTGAAATTCTTTACACTAACAATCATCTAGAAAAATATTATATATTAGGATATTTTAACTTCATTTTTCTAAGAAATTTCAGTCGTTGTCATATTTAAAACGGTCAAACAAAAGACATTGATGTACATTAAAACTCACAAAATTTGACTTGATCTGATAAGGAAATAGCACAGGACAGTGAATAAAGCTAGATTAATTTCTTTGATACATCCATTTGAATAATTAAACACTTACGCAGTTTACGAACGAGTTACCTGAGCATATTTTATTTTTTGAAATGAATTTTCTGTGTCTAATCATCTTTAGGAACATGTTTTGACAATTTATGAAACGTAAATTCACCTTGCGCTTATTAAACTATTAGTCTGTGAGCAGTGAAGGAACCGCTTTTCATCTTGTCAAGAAGAGAGAAAAAGTGAGAAAAACATATCATTAAAAATGCATTCACTTTGTCATGCATCCTAGGTAAATAAATATTTAACAACTAACCCCATACAAACCCGACACGACTTTCATAATAAAAAGAAACTGTCAGTTTCAATAAGATGCTAATACTTCATTTCCATTACGAAAATACCCACAAAACTCGACTATCTTGACAAGCAGCAGAAATTTAAATTTTTATTCTATAACTTAATGATACCTTTGAGATAAGTAAAAAGTGAATGTATCTGGCCATAATATCTTGTATCGGAAAATTAAATTCTGTGGTGCTGGGTTTTTGTTTTGAATGTTTCTGATTATAAACTTGAGTTTATAGATGCATAAATATTTTTTAAAAATTAATTTGGCTGAACACCAAATTCACCTTACGGCGAAGATCAGTGATGTCAAGAATGCACCAAATTAAGTATACGGTGCAATCGCCCAATTGTAAGGCCACCAAGGGCTGTATCTGTATTCTTTGCGAACTTGGCAAACAGCACAGATATTCAATGATGATTCAATGATTCAATGATGATACAATATGATCAGATGATCATATTGTATGGTTAGGGTTACCTCAGTCTTTTGCGTATTATTTAACGGTAGTTATTTAACGTCGCAGTGAAGTAACATAACGGGCAATATGTGAAGTTTCGGGATGAATTCCGAAGGGAAAGATCCGAAATCAACACCTCATAATTTAGAGCCACGGTCAAATGTCGAGGTCAACACCTCAGCTGACCCCTCACTTTCAGTACTTCTGCACCGGACCAACATGCGTACATTTGTCACTACTTATCACGACAGATTTAAAGTGCACCAGCCCCAAGTACACGACGGTCTTTTGTTGGATCGAGTCTCGAACTCGTAACCCTCCGGTTGCTAATCCGGGAATATCAACTAGGCTGGTTGACAGAATCGTAGGTTGGTCGAGCTTTATGGCACAAGGACCATGTTTGGCCAAACGGCGCCAAACCAAGTAAAGTAAGTGGACATACAACACGGAAAGCTTTACTGACACGAGATAGAAATACACCCAGAGAGGGAACTGATCTGCGCCGCCTGCAACTCAGGTTGGTTGATTATGTTTTGAACGCAAGGGTCATGTTGATGCAAGGGTCATTTGGCCATGTTTCACCAAAACAAGACAGACAACATCTAGTAGTGGACTAACACATACGGAAGTTTTTAGTAGCACTGAAGAGAAAAATACACTCTGGAAGGAAACGAACCTGCGCCGCCTACAACAGGTTGGTTAGTTGGATGTTTATGGCGCAAGGGCCATATTTGGCCATGATGCGCCAAACACAAAACATGTAATATCAAGTAATGGACATACACACAAAGAGTTTTTACTGACACAGAAGAGAGAAATATACACCACGGGAGGAAACGAACCTGACAGGAATCGAATCAGTGCCGCCTATAACTCGCAAGTTGCCATGGCAGTGGAAAAACCCCACTGAACTACAGCGACTCAACAAAATTATAGAATAAAGATCATTGGTAAGTTTAACTTTAAATAATCCTCCTGGTAGTTTGTCTCGACGAGGTATCTCGTCCTTAGCAAAACTGACCAGATCTTGATGGATGAGATATCTCGTCCTTAGAAGAAAACTGACCAGATCTTGATGGATGAGATATCTCGTCCTTAGAAGAAAACTGACCAGATCTTGATCTCTTTATTATCATAAAAATTGGCAACATCTTGATAACGGGATATCTTGTCATTAACAAAATTGGTCAAATCTTGATGACGAGATATCTCGTTATTAGCGAAACTGATCAGCTCTTGATGACGAGATATCTCGTCCGAACTACTTGGAGTGTTAAATGGCTTAGTCAGAATTTTCTAAGATTAAATTTTATTCGTGAAGTGAAGTTCCATCTAAAAACCTCAACCTTGAAGGGGTACCTTTGGGTGACCTTTTCTGTGATTGACAGTGTTATAAAATTCCAGACAGCTTCTTGGTGAGGGAAGTCCAGATCAAATAAGAAATCTATAGTGTCCATTGAAAGCCTCGATATTAACTTTGCAGGGGGAAACGAAATTTTATGTCGCGTAAAAGCCACAAAGCCGTGACGAAGAAATAAAACTCGGGACAAACCAGAAAGAAAATTGTCCACAAATCTTGAAGAGTGCGGTACTCTATATGAAGAAGTTCCGATCACTCTTTTTGCTGTTTCTTAACTGGAGGGTGTCTCTTCTTTTTGGGTCTCCAGGAATTTCCAGTTCCGCTCAAGGGGAAGGGGACTCGGGGAAAAAAAGGACCCGGAAAAGGGGAGGAAACACGTCAATAAATAAATAAAATGGGAGTAGACCAGTCCAATTAATTGCAGGTCATAAAAGCTGAAGTTACGACTCATGATGTTGGTGATTGTGGGGGGTGTCGCGATTGTTGAGGGGGTGTCGCGACGGCTGGGGGAAGGGAGTTTATATTGCTTCCTTTTTCGCAGCTTCCTGTGCGGATGAGTTGAGCTGTGCCGTGCTTCTGGTGTCATAAACATACCGAGTCTTATCTTTGTTCAGACACTGCTGTGCTTTAGCGCGTAGGAGGATCGTTATTATTAAAACACATTAGTCCATCAACTGGGTTAAGTTGGCTGGGAAGTGCGGTATGGGGTAGAGGAATATTTACTCCATGACAAGGTTGGATGCATGCGGCAGAGCATGTGGCAGACATAACGCATTACATAGTGTGAGAATAAACATACTTTGCTGAAGTAATATTATTTTAGTATATAATGGTATAAAGCATGCCACAAGAGAGTAGTTGAAGTAAAACATTAAAATAAATTCGAGGGAAGAGAGTGGGTATATACACCAGGACAAGGGTGGATGTATGAGAGAAGATTTGTGTCAGACAAAATACATTATATAGCATGAAAATAAACATACTTTGATGAAGTAATATTCTAATGTATATTCTGGTAAAACATGCCACAAGAGAGTAGTTGTAGTAAAGCATGAAGACAAATTGAGTTGATTCGCGCGAGGGAAGAATAGATATTTACACAATGATAAAGTTGGATGCATGTGGAAGGCAAAATGCATTATATGGAATGAAAATAAACATACTTAGCTGGAATAACATTTTAATGTATAAGCTGGTCAAGTGTGTTGCAAGATAGTAGTTGTGGTAAGGAATCAAGACAAATATAGTTGATTCGAGAGTAGAGAGTGGATATTAATACCAGGACAAGGTTGGGTGCATGAGACAGTACTTGTGTTAGACATAATGCATTATGGGATGAAAATAAACATATATAGCTGAAATAAGTCTTAATGTATAAGCAGGTAAAGCAAGACAGTAGTTGTAGTAAAGCAAAAAGATAGAGTTGATTCGAGGGAAGATAATGGATATTTACTCACTTCGACGCACAAAAAAGAAAGCAGGTTTATAATTTTTTGTCTTGTCTACCTAAATTATATCCCGCCATGTTACAAGATTGCGATTTATATTATCAACCACAGAAATCAACGCCAAATTAAACTTAACTAATTCCCATCCAGTGCCCCTTAAGTTAAAAGTACACAACTCTAACCACTTTGGGGTATGTCAGGAATTCCAACAGACGCGAAACTCCATTATAACTCATTTCAACCTTTGTCTGCACAATAAAGAAAGCCAGGTTTCAAATTTTTAGTCTTAGATACCCAAATTAAATCCTGGCATGTTACAATATTGCACTTTATATTACCACCTGCTGAATTAAGGCAAGTTAAGCTTAGCTAAGTCCCATCCAGTGCTTCGAGAGTTAAAAGTACACAACTCTCTAGCCACTTTTGGGTATGTCAGAAACCTCCAACAGATGCAAAACCCCATCATAACTCACTTCAATCTTTGTCCGCACAAAAAAACAGGTTTGTACTTTTTCGCCTTGACCACCAAAAATAAATCCCACCATGTTACAAGATTGCATTCCATACTACCAACCGCTGAAAACAGTCAATTTCAGCTTAACTAAGTCCCATCCAGTGTCCCGTAAATCAAAAGCACACAACTCTCTCCACTTTTGTGCATATCAGGAACCTCTAACAAATGCGAAACACCATCATAACACACTTCAACCTACGAATGCACAAAAAAAGAATTTTCATACTTGTACCTTTTGTGTCTTGGTCACTAAAATTAAATCCCGCCAAAGTCACAAGATTAATGACCCTAATGGCTCCAAAAAAAGAAAATTTTGTTATCTGGGATATAATAGGGCATTTACCTGATTTTGCATCCACCCTTTAGCCATGGCATAGATGATTTACAACAGTATTAGCACCACGGTACTATCTCTTCTTTTTTCGGTGTTGTCGTTTTTGAATTTTTTCGCCGCACATTTTTTTTCTCAACGCCCACGCGTTATGCGTGAGTAATTGAATGTGTAAAAGTGGGTGAACGCGAAGAGTTTAATGAAGGTAATTTAGCGAAATCGTCGTTTATAATCATCGCATTGTTGTTGCAGTGGAAGCGCTTTTTTATTTGCTCCTTATCGATTCGGGTGCTTTTAGGTTGTTGATGTCACTATTTATCCGGCCGAGGATTCGTTTGATATGCAATTAAGTGCTTTTCTTTCCGTATGGCAGTTAAGTGGTCGAGGCACTTGCAGTTCATGTGCTTGTTTGCTTTATTTCTCTTCAATCTTCCTTTAAGTCGCTTTGGATTATGCATCTTTTGAAGCAGCGATCGGCGTAAAAAGTTAACAGGCAATCAACTCCATTACTTTGGTTATTTTTTGTAGTTTTGGAGGGAAAGGTTTGAGTATTTATGACGAAACTGGCAGAGGTTGTACGCCACTCCGAACAGTTTGTACTTTCAAATGATTTACAGCTCCGAGTGGTTTCGACAAGATATCTCGTCCATCAAGATCTGACCAATTTTGCTAATGACAAGATATATCGTCATCAAGATATTGCCCTTATTTTTATGATGACGAGATCAAGGTCTGGTCAGTTTTTCTTAATGATGAGATCACGCCCGTCAAGATCTGATCAGTTTTTGCTAATGACGAGATAACTCGTCGGGACAATCACAAGGAGGGTTAAATGATTAACACTCTGATCCAAACAATGCAGTTTTGATTTTACCCCATAACACACCTTAATGATAAAATAACCACCTTCCATGAAACAACATGCAACCATTGAACAAGAATCCGTGTGGATTCTTTCAACCTTTAGAAAAATTCGATCGGTCTCTTTAGAATAGAATCCTTTGGAACGATTCTATTGGCCTATTATGCATAATGGGATCCTTTGGAAATATTTTATCGGTACTTTGCTTGGATAAGAATCCTATTGCCCATTTCCTTTGAAAACAATCAATCCTTTGGAAAGATTCAAATGCTCTTTTCCGTAGAATAGAATCCATTGGAACAATTATATTGGTTCTTTCCTTAGAATATAATCCTTTGGAAAATCGCTCCTTCCTTAGAATGGCATCCTTTGGAAATATTCTATTGCTAATTTTCTTAAAATATAATCATTTGGAAAGATTATATTTATTGATTAAAAAGGTCAAAACTGGTTAAAAGTCATGCAGGGAATACTTCAGATTGAAAGGTGGAATTATGCCTCGGAGAGTTAAATGATTAAATAAGTTCTTTTATGACGTAAGAAAACGTTTAAAGGGCCTCTAAATCTACACTCCGGGTCATAGTAGTTTAAAACTCATTCAATACTTTTGAAATCGTGTGTTATCGGAATCTTAGAAAATTTTGAACAAGGAGTTATTTAGTATATTGTTTTTGTATATTACTGGAAATATGCTTTGGCGGTGCTTTCAACAATGCCTCAACGGATAAATTAATACATAAGTAAAATATAATACTACATATATGCTACACAAATTGGTTCATTGCATTTCATTAACCCCCTGAAAGTCAAGAGTTTTCTGAGTAGTGTAGTATTGCATGCACACCAAAAAGACAACTAAATAACCATACAACCATGTCTATTTGTTGATAGAATCCTAGAAAGCATTCTGATAGCCGCAAAGATCAAAATAGGTTAGAAATACTGTAGAGAAGACTACAGATTGCAGAACGGATAATTGTGTACTAACCATGTGCTATGCTCCTAGAAATCGTATTTGATCTACACTATCACAGGTAGGTTGAGATTTACCTGACGCAAGAGACTACTTTGGATAAGCTACGGTGAAACAAGCTTCAAAATTCTAGATTATCCCAGAAAAGATTATTAACGCCATTTGAAAGAAAAGAAACAACAATATCTTGATCTCCGTGATGGCGGAATCTTTGAAAGACAAGATATATAAAGAGGAAAATTCATGCTGAATCTTCCCCGCTATGAAATTAGTTTTCATTATAAGGTAAAGTCCTTTGATAAGACTTACTTCTCATTCAAAAGATAAGAAAACAAAGTTAAAGAATTCTTAGCAAAACACTTCTATATAAAGTGAATGTCATAATCATTTAGGATTCAAACGCAAATACTAGTTTTATTAGATCCAGAAAGTATGCTGAATCGTCTGGAAAGCTGAAAAACCTTCTGAAAAACAGAACATTTGACAGCACATATTACGCTGTCAAACATTGTTAGCAAATTCTCGTCAATCGACATTCTTATTATATTCTAAGAAACTTTGAGATCGGCTGCATGTTTTTCAATAACTTTTGAGATCTCGGCACTTTTAATAACACGGAATTGTGTATTCTTTTTGTCTGGTAAAGTAACACTTTTTCATGAAAGGTAAGTGTTAGTGAAGCGATATTGAAAAAAAGTAAAACATTTATTCTAACAGAACATTGCAGCTAGGAATTCTTAGATACTAATCTGTTTCACTAAAAATGACCATACAGTTTAATAATCCATACTTTTCACGTGAAGTTTCTCAACCCTCCTGGATGTTGTCTCGACGAGGTGGCAACTCGTCCTTAGCAAAACAGACCAGTTCTTGATGGACGAGATATCTCGTCATTAGAAAAAAAACTCATCAGATCTTGATCTCATCATCATAAAAAATTGTCAATGTATATCTTGATGTCAATATTTCTGTCAATATTTCAAAACTTACAAGATTTTGATCTCGTCATCATCAAAAAATCGGAAATATCTTAATAAAAAATAAATCTTGTCATTAGCAAAATTGATCAGATCTTGATGTACGAGATATCTCGTCTAAACAACTTGGAGGGTTAACATACATTAGTTTTTAGTTTTCAATTTCTAGAAATTTAAATACTTCATAAAGTAATGAGTGAACATTAAACATTGAAATTTTTTCAAAATTGTAAGGATTAATATGTAAATATATCTGAATTAATCGTAAAAAATTTATCACATTTCATGCTTAAATTATCTGTGATAAATGTGGTTTGAAGGTTACAAAAAAAATTTAAACATAAGATAGACTTACACTTATTGGAACTGTGTTTTACTTGTATATTAAAACTAATTCATAATACCTCTCTGTGCATATAGCATGTTTATTAGATAAAGTGAAATTAATATATGCGATTATTAAACAAAAGAACTGCATGCATTTAATACATCTTGAAAGTAAAGTTGCTAATTACAATCACAGTATTTTTACATGCATTATACAATTTATTCAATTGAACTTAAAGTACTTAAATTTATATTTTGATGTTATATGATATAAGTTATTATAAATTGTAAAATTACTTTGCCAAAGGTCAAATATGAATTTTAGTATATATATATATATGTATATATATATTCAGACTAACTTTTTCTCAAGGATATGAACATAACTGTAACATATTCCATGAATAACCAATCAAAGCAAACGCCTCCTATTGGCACGTAAGAGGGGAAATAGTATCCAGGACTGCATTTGGAAATTACACCTAGAACCCCTTAGAACAATCAGGCTGCAGGCTGATATATTCAAAATTGGATCGCAATTCATAAATTAATAAGACATAACATATTTTCCATGTCTTGTGCAATACGCTTTGAGTTTTTTAAATCATTATTTGATGTAGCTAGCGAAATATATCAAATTTTGAACGTCGATATTGAAGTCGAATAACATTTATTTTATCAACTTCAGACTATTTGAAAACTACGTTTATGTTTCACAAAGGTTTTGAATTATTTTGAACCAATGAATAAATACAATACAATTCAAAAGATATATCTTTCATTGCGATGAGAAAATTTTTCAGTATGAGAGGAATTTTCAGTGCAAACAAACCCCCCCCCCCCAGACGTCAACCGAATTTTTTACTATTGCTACCAATATGCTCTAGTATGAAACATCGGGGATTGCATTAGTTTATCGAAGTATTGGCGACGTTTGGCGTTCAATCTAACTGGCGTTGACCAATCAACTGTCATATACAATTCGAAATACATTCTTTGGAATTTTCTTTGGCGAAGTGCTGAAATGGGTGTGCCAAACGTAAGCCAAGTGACGCCAAGTTGGAAAATACGTACAGGAAAACTCGTTCCACTGCGGAAATTTTACCAACGCCTACATTTATCCTAACAGAAAAGACCATCATTAACAAAAACAAACTAATAAGAATAAATATAATTTAATGCCGATTTGAAGTTATTTGGAGTTAATTTTTAACACAACCGACGTGCTGAAATTTCATTAGAGAAACAACCCGAGTTACGCTACAAGTTAAGTAAAAGCTACTGAAACACTAGAGCCATCTGCACTTAGATCTACAGGAAAGAACCTCTCATAGAATCTAAAAATCGATTGGCTTAAACTATAAAAATCGTTATTTCACAAATGAAATAAAAATCTCGGGATAGATCTCGTCTTTATTCATAGTGCTCGCCTTCGCTATAAAGAAAGACTGCTTTCCCTGAAGTTTAAAATTTTTATTATCCTCTAGCTTGTAGTGGTTGATTGCATGGACGAATGTAATTAAATGCTATCTAGATTGTAGTGCTGGAACTTGTGGAGCCAGGAGTCTCCTCCTTGCCACCCCTTGTCGGCCTTAAGCACTTGTTGGTAGGCTGAGTGGTCTGGGTCATAAAAATCTGGGATAAAAAAGCGTGTACTCGTCATGGATGTGTAGAATTGTAGATTATAAACAAAAAATTATAAATCATGTACAATTTTTTACCTAAAGATGAGTTTGCCATAGCGATATTTAAAAAGTACGAGCCAAGTGACGTTCGGTTTTGAAGGGACGTCCGCTCAAGTGACGTCCGGTTACAAGAAACACGTTCCACAGTGAAACTCTACCACTACATACATTTAGCTTGAAAGAAGAGTCTCTCATAATGGCTTTCTTTTTGGACCGGCATGTCCTGAGCATTAGCAAAACTAACCAGATCTTGATGGACGAGAGATCTTGTCAAAAGGGAAAGAAACTGAGAAGATCTTGATCTCGTTATCATAAAATAAATCGGTAGGTATGTAGGTACTTTTAATTAACGTCGCACTGGAGCAACACAACGGGCTATTGACTATGGTCTGGGATCAAACCCCAGGGAAAGATCCGAGGACAACACAACATAATTTGTACCACGGTCAGATGACGTCACACCTATGCTGGCACCTCACTCTCCAAACTTCCACACCACGCCAACGTGAGGACAGTTGAGGTCACGACAGATTAAACGTAGACCATCTCCCTTTGTACGCGACGGTTTTTGGTTGGATTCGAACTCGCAACCCTCCGATTGCCAATCCTTTACTATTCCAACCTGGCTACTCCGGCCCCTCAAATAAAACGGCAATATCTTGACTACGAGATATCTCGTTATTAGCAAAATTGTCAGATCTTCATGGACGAGGTATTTTGTTGATAGCACTTGTATGGTTAATAGAAATCATTAACATGTATTTAATAGGATTCAGATTTCATGCATAAAATTATTTGTCTGAGAACTGCTGTTTTATATTATGTCACAATATAACCATACCTCCTTCGTCCTTGTACTGAATCGTGTAATGGGTAACAGGACTGTTCCCATTATACTGCGGGGGTGCCCATGAAATTTTAACGCTTCTACTTCCGCTCTCAATCACTTGAACATCTTGGACTCCATCAGGTGGTTCTAAAAAAAAAGCTCATGAAGATCTCCCAAACAAATGGCAAAACATGCTCAACAATTATTTTGCATTAGTATGTATTTAATTTTTAGCATACATATATTATTTAATACTGCGATTTCAATTATAAAGATATCTTTATTAAAGCTTCACGAAATCGCATTACCTTGTAACAAAATATATCCTATACAGAAGACAAATTGAGTGCAGTTAACCCTCCTGGTGGTTATATCGACGAGGTATCTAGTCATTAGCAAAACTGACCAGATCTTGATGGACAAGATGTCTTGCCATTAGAAGAAAACTGACAAGGTCTTGAAATCATCATAAAATAATCGGAAAGATCTTGATGAAGAGATATATCGCCATTAGCAAAATTGGTCAGATCTTGATAGATGAGATATCTCATTAAAATCACTTGGAGGGTTAACTAGGAAATGTTAATGTAAAAAACCAAGAAAAACATCTTTTTCTCTAATGAAAATATTTAGGTGGATCAAGTTATTTTGAATACTTACTCAGCAATCTTTGCTAATATTTGGTCATGCCTTACCATTTACACAAAAAATAACATAAAACCCTAAATAACTTTGCAGTTGCTTGCTTGCACAAAAAATATTCATATGTTTGTTCGTACCTTGAACTATGAGTTGAATGTTGGTATCGTCCCTGCCGTATGCATTAACTGCCACGCAACTGAATAAGGCAGAATCTCTTCTGTCCGCTTGACGAATCAGGATTTCAGAAACTATTCCTGTATTCAAGATAGTTTCTACGAGCTCATATCTAAAGAAAAGACATTATATTTATTAGATATTAAGCACTTCAGTTTCAATTCTTCCTGAACTAAACAATTCTAATGACTAAAAACTAAATGAATTTTTGCTTATATGTTTAGAAAGACTAAATACATGCTTCTGCATATTGCAAAACTGCAACAACTGTAAGTTCTGGTAGAGGGCAATTGTAGTGGTGTCAGTTTTCCACCATGAAGAAGCATGTAGTTTTCATGAAGAAGCATGAAATATGCTCTAAAGACTCAAAAATCCTTAAGGGGAATATAGGCTGAAACATAAAACATGCATAAAGAGGTAATGTATTTTAGATAATGGTTGTTAGTAGTAGGTAAGACAGTCTATATATGGTAGACAGTAGTAGGTAAGGTATAATCTAGATAGTGGTAGATAGTAGTAGGTAGAGTATAATGTAGATAATGGTTGATAGTAGTAGGTTTGATAATAATCTAGATAATGGTAGATAATATTAGGTAAGGTATAATCTAGATAATGGGATATAGTATTAGGTAAGGTAGTGTATAAAAGTAATGGCAGACCTACTTATAACACATAAGTATGCTGAGTTTCATATTTTCACCCAACGTTTATAAAATATCTATACAAATAATTATTGGATAATGACATCGACATATCTCACATACAATTGAAATTAGATGTTTAAGAAAATGTTTGAAATTAAAGAAGAGATCTGACTGCCCAATAAGCATTCATACTCAAGAAATTCTTCAGATATGAAAGTTCTCATTCAAGTTCAATGAGTAATATTCTACAGGAAATAAGTTAAAAATGTACTCCAATTATTCCTAAAATTCCTTAAAAATGTACTCCTAAATTATTTAATGTACTCCAATCATTTTATTTCTACGGTTTTTAAAAATACAAATACCAAGAGAAATTTATTTGCTAACAGTTGAGCATCAAAGTAAAACTGCAAACCTTACGCACGAGATTTAATATAACGGTAGTAACAGAATTAAATGAAAAAGACAATAACCGAATTTGCTTTGCAATTTTCTTGAATGTAAAGGAAAAGTTATATTTTTATGTAAGTAAATAATCGTGTTTTATCAGTTTTAGTTTTATTTTCCCTCTTCACTATTTATTTCAAGTAAGTTTTATATGTTCTATACCGTTCTGACGAGTAGGCAGCCGATTTTTGAATAGATTCGATAGGTCATTAAAAAGAGGGCTGCCATAAACAAAAGCATGAATGGTGATCGTTGTAGGTGGATTTTTGCCCATCAATCATCCAGTTCTAGAAGTGCTTTGTTTACGTTCCAACCTATCACCTTATTTAAAGATTAGACTCGTCCAAATCCAACTCGACCATAGAGGAAAGATAGAAGAAAGTGAGCAATGGTAACCTTTTTATGTGCCCAGGATCATGTGACCAAACCTAGTAGTAACGTGACCTTTATGCTACTTTGTCTGTTGTGTGGAACCTAACATTCATCATGGTTGGTCCACGGAACAGGGGAAAACGCCTATCCATTGATTCATCCTGATGGTCCATGCGACATAGCAGACTTTGGCTTTTTCACCATTTTTGTCTCCACTCATTAGAAATGCGCATTCAGGAATCTACCCCATCATAAGATGCAATATATCGCCAAACGAGGCGATAAAATGCCAAATCGGCCAACCAAGTTCATTTTTCACTGAGAAGTCACATGATTGCTAATCGACATAGTGGGCACACTTTTTAAGGCTTTTCAATAGAAATGCCGAGTCTGCATTAAGCGTCTATGGACTCGACTGTTCCTTTCTGTAGCAGGACTAGAATCCTTCATATTTAAATGGGTGTTGGTCCGACAGCTCGGTCAATGGACTGTATCCAATGAAAACAATTCGTCCCAAGAAAAAGAGTTTAATAACAGTATATAACAAGTAGTGGAAAGACGGCACTTTCATCAGAGCTAAGGAAGTTATTCTCTGGTATCTATCATCTAAATGACATCCACGCCCACACAGCGCCCTCTACAAAGGTGTGGGAGACGTAACAATTGGTATAAGAGGGATTTTTTGTGCAATTAAACAAACCAACGGAACATGAGGATTTGACTTCCGTGTGCCGAATACGGTGTATGTACAAAAATCAGATTCTATCACAAAACACGTATATTTAACCTTACAGAAAAAGCCTATCACATTCATGCAAATTTAGTGAGACGTGACACAACTCCAAAATGCTTTATAAACGATTTGAACAAATCATTGAAATAAAGCCAAGAGAAATATGACACACATTTTAAATAAATATCTGGGCGAATTCTACAAATTTCGAATCGAAAAGTAAAGTATGCTTCAAGATTTTAAACCTCAACTTTACTCTCCTATGCGATATATATATATATATATATATATATATATATATATATATATATATATATATATTGATAATTTATATTTAAACTTGCCCGAAGCTAATGTTTTTTCTAAGATTTTATAGTCTGTTTCAGCGATTTTCACGTGTAACATTTGCGTATAGTCCATCCTCTAAACTGATCACATAATAGAGCATTAACAATTCGTATTAGAAACTATTTGGTACACCGATACTCTTTTTTAACATTGAAGTATGAGGGTTTAAATTACTAAAACTTTTCTGTTCATATGTACACACGATTCAGTAAACAATTCTAAAGTACACAATAATTGCATCAGATGTCCTGGAGATTCCCCACACTCATTTAATGTTAACCCTCCAAGTGGTTTCGACGATCCTAATTCTCACAATACCGCTTTATGTACGTGGATTTGTTTTCATATTATTTATGAAGTATACAGCTACTTAGCTACATAGTTTTTACTTCGAACTGGTACAATTTTTTAAATGTATTCAGCTAATTAGGAATTAATATTCCATTGAAACAAATGAAAACATTCTTCACGTCATCCGAACGATGGTTAATGGTTTTTTCTAGAATTGATGTGGCTAAAATCGTAGCCTCATTTAAAATATGACACATTGCTTCACATAATTAATTTTACCTTTGCAATTTCAAAGTTCCTTTACCTGAGACCAGTATATGGTTACATTTACCGGACCAATCATCCAATCCGGTCTGTCACTCTAACCAGTGCGCTAGATGTGTATAAACTATTTTTAAATATAAGAGTTATTACTACATGCAAAAAATACTTGTATCGAAATGAACTGGAGAATATCTTGAGCCCTCGAAAGGTCCTGTACAGTTCTATTAAGTAGAACATAAATTTCCACACATAAAACGATCAATGAGTCTCCAAACTCACACAAGTACTTTCATACATGGGTAATAGAACAATACTATTCATATTATTGAAGCGACATGCAGATAACTAGCTATCCGGTCTTCACACCTAGCTTGTATCAAATTTTTATTGCCTTCGGCTAATATTCAATCATTATTTCACTAAAACAAATTTAAACCTTTTGAATGTCATCTATAAAGATGTACTTCCTTGAATAAATATGGCTAAAATATAATGGCCTCATTTAAAAGACGTCAAATTGTTCATTTTACTTTTACCATTTCAAAGACCCTCTTCCTGATGACGTTAGATAGTTACATTTCCCGAACAAATCGTCCAACACTGTAAACAATGCATTACATCATCATCAACTTTTATTAAATAGAATAGTTATTATATGCTAATAACACTTGTATCAAAATGAACTAGAGTGTATTCTGAGCCCTCTCAAGATCATGTACATATCCATTGATTAGAACATTAATTTCCATTCAAATTCCACACATAAAGCGTTCCATGCGTCTCCTTCTAATTCACACGAATATTGTCATACGTGTGTAGTGCAACGATTCTATTATTCATGTTATTAATGAAACATTCAGCTAACGAGAAGCTGACAATTAATTATCAGCAGTCAGCATTAACGTAATGGGGCAGGTGGGCCGAAATTTAACGGTCGCTTCTCATTAGAAGACGGAGACACAGCTAATAGCCTCGGGTTGAACATACTTTGTGAAAAGTGCTGGGTCATCATGTGAGCCCTCTAACCTTTTACTATAAAGGGAGTTTTGAACGTAATGAATGTCAGCTGTTTGATAGGCACCGATCCAGTTGAGTAAACAATTGTTTGGGTATGAATTCAGTAAGAGCAAAAACTACGGATTGATGATTCAATACATGTGTCAAAGTTTACATTTTTATTAACCCTCCAAATGTTCCGACGGGATATCTTGCCCAATATTTGGTCAATTTTGCTAAATATCAGACATCTCGTTGCAACAAAACTGCCCTATTTACTTCAAGGGAATGAAGATCGAAGTAAGAAAAACAAATTGCCCTTTGCCCAGAACTGGTGATGGTTTGGAACAGGTTTTTGACCAGAGGATGGACATTAAAGAGCAGATTTCGACGCGAAGTTAAACCACCAGGATGGTTAATTTTTGTCCACTCGTCGGCTTACTATTAAAACAGTAAGTAAACACTAAATAATAAGACCATAATGTGTTAATCCTCAGATTGGTGGTCCATTAAATCATTTTCTTTCTTTGGGGGAAGATAAGACTTCTTGAGAAACACACTTAGAGAGTTTAGCGCATTGAGTATAATTTTCCCCCTTCGTTTTCTAAGAATTTTCTGACTTAGTGTTTCTTTTATAAGCAATTTCTTTTATTTTCAATTTCTGAATATTATGACTGATAATATCGGTTCACAATTATTTAAGTTATGAATGTAGAAATGTTAAACTCATACCTTATTATTGCACACATCAGAATATTATTGCAAAAAACAGATAATTCTACGTTAAGTTTTGAGAATTTAACATTTTATAATTCCTAATATAATGATTCCATCAATAAGTGTACAGAGATCCTTTAAAGTAGAATAATTAACTTTTGAGATACCTTGCGGACCGCAAACCTGTGTAAATAACATTTGAGCAAAATTTGTTCACATTTTTGTTCATAAATATAAACATTTAAATTATATCAATTTTTAAGGTGGTTTTCTTATAAATATAACATATCATAAAAGTTCTGAATTTGAAAAATTATCCACTGAAAAATAAATTTCGTACAGAAATTTGAAACTTCTAACCGATTTCACTGAAATTAGAGCGTTTAAGAGTCCTGCCTTCTTAATCCTCCAAGTGGTTTCGACGAGATATCTCGTCCATCAAGATCTGACCAATTTAACTAATAACATGATATCTCGTTATCAAGATATTGTCGATATTTTGAGGCTAACTAGATCAAGATCTGGTCATTTTTCTTCTAATGACGAGATATCTCGTCCAGCACGATCTAGTGAGTTTGCTGATGACGAGACGTCTCGTCGAGACAACCACTAGGAGACTGAAATCAGCTTTTTTTATTGATCAAGCACTAGGCCCATGACTGCTTCATGGTAATACGACACATATATGGAGCATATGGGTTGTTACGTGGATTTCCGAATTTAACTCCTTAGTTGGTGTCACTGGTTGTTTGGGTTTGTTTCTATGGTGAAAGGGCCATATTTGAAAAAAAGCGTAAAACTACGTAAAAGAAAGGGACACAAGGAAAGCTCTATTGACAAAAAAGAAGTACAAAAATCAAACCTAGGCCGTCTACAACTCGAAGGATGATAGAGCTGTAACGCACTAAGATACGATGACTCCTTGGCGACACTGGGGACATATTAAGTGTTCATTGTCACGATTAGTTTGTATTGATCCTGAATGTAACGTTCATATTACATAAAGTTTAACTTACCTGGGATCTGCTTGAGGTTTAATCGCAACTTTATCTTTCATCCACGTGATTGAAATTGGTTTGTCTCCAATGGCTTCACACTTTAGACGTGTTTTATGGTTCTTACGCACCATTTCGGCCGTAAACTTCGACATAAAGTGAGCCGCAACTAAAAAATTATTTTAATGCATGAGTATTAATTTAAAATAATTAATGGGTATACACACTTTTTAATGTGTTAATTGGACAAATTGCAAGCAATATATAATACAAAAAGTCATAACATTAACAAGAATGTTTCGGTAAGAATAAATTTAAAATGGTTATAGTTCCTATCATCTAATATAATTTATTTCTGTTTCGCCTTTCATCCCTTTGCTATGGGTCCAACCCATCTTCCAGCAGATGTTATATCCGGATTCCTTAATGAAGTGATGTATAACGCGTTTGGTATACCTTGGAACCTAATATTGGTATACCTCGAAACCTAATCTCGGTATGCCTTGCAACCTATTAGGGGTATACCTTGGAACTTAATAGTGGTACAACTTATCATCTAACATTGATATACCTTGGAACCTAATATTTGTACACTTTATTACCTAGCATTGATATAACGTGGAACCTAATATCGGTATAACTTGAATCTAATATCGGTATACCTTGAACCTAATATCGGTATACCTTGAAATCTATTATTGGTATACCTTGGAGCATAATATTCGTATACTTTGGAACCTAATAGTGGTATATCTTGGAACCTAATAGTAATGTACATTAGAACCTAATATTTGTATACCTTGGATGGTTGCTTATTTTGGGGATCTGTGGTGCAAGGGCCATATTTGGCCAAGCTGTGCCAAACGCAAGACAAAGTCAGTTTTCTGCTATACCCTTGTAGAATCGACTTTCACCACACTTGCTCCATTTAATTTAATCTTCCATGGATATCCAATAGAGCTTGCACTTGATTTTAATCCCCGCTCGTTCAGGGCGTGGTCACCAAGCCCACATCTTTACTATGGGCATAAGCACCACTAGGTTAGATGAAGGACCCTAGAACAAGTTTGGATTACAGGCCCCTCATAAAATAAAATGTATCCGAAGCACTCAATATTTGTTCAATACTCCACGTATACTACTTCAGTACTACGTGGGTAGTCATACAATGCTAAGTGCTATTGGTTATCGGTCCCTTGGAATTCCTCAGGACTTCCACGTAAGATATAGGACCCTTGGACGTACCGATATTTCCTAAGGAACCGATTTAGGAATTACCAGGGGCTTTGAATATCCGTCTTAATGCTTCCACATTTATTCCCAAGGTCTTCCATCTTTTGGCTTTTAGGGACAAGGGGGCACCAAAGGAAGTTTAGACATCTATCAAGTAATGTGTTAGGATGAATTGGGAAGTTATTAGGAAGATATTATCCAATCTAGGAACTGTTAGGAATCAACAGGAAGGTTAGCCATTTAAATCTGAAGAGGATTTTTTGGGAGGGATCGCAAGGGCCATATTTGGCCAAACATCTGAATCAGGGAAAATTTTTGGAAGAATTGGGAACTTGCTGACCTTACCTTTCCTAAGGACGTTCACGGGACTTTCTACCGAAATCTAATGATCGCCTAGAATGTTCCTCAGTACTTGTCGGGAGCGCCTTGAACTTTCCGTCGGAAGTCCGTGGATCTATATGAGAAGGTTTTGTGACAGCAGGGAAATCTTTGGGAGCAGTTTAGGAAGCTTTAAGTAAGGGAAGTTATTCTGAAGAATCAGTGGCCTCCGTGTGACTTTCTGCGGTAATTTAAGGTCTGCCTAGAATGCTCCTCTACTACTAGGAAGACACATCAACTTTCCAAGGAATTGTTATTGGAAGTACGAGGATCCAGTCCTTCTAAAGGTAAATACTCTGAAGGTAATATGAGGAAGAAGTGCCTCATTTTATCATATTCATATTCTAATATCTTGCATTTCACTGAAATGGAACATGACAACTTCTAAATCCAGACGCATTAAATTTAGAGCACAGAAGTAAAAACGGTCAACGAATGATCTTGCTTAGGAAATGATTGAAATCAAACATCTCTTACATAAAATCTTCAAGCGCATTTTATTATTTTAATTCTCTTCACAGTTCGTGCAATAAAAAAAGCTGCGAAGTTTTAACTTAGTTTGATTCTAAATCTAGACAATTAAATTTAGAGTAATGAAAGAAAAAGCGGTCAGATAGTACGATCTTATTCACATACGGAATTAATTGAAATATAATATGTTGCATATAATATTCAAGCAGCACACCTTATGATTTTATTTCTCTTCACAAGTTCCTACAATAAAAGTAGCTGTAAAATTTTTAATTAGCCTGATTTTGCAAAGTTTTAAAAAAACATTTTCCACCAACAAGATGAGAAGGAACGCTGAAAAGGAATATAGCAACTTCTAAATCTGTACGCTATTAAATTTAGAGTATTGAAGCAAGAAACGCTTAGATGATACGATCTTATTCACATAAGGAAATGATTGAAATCAAACATATTACATAAAGTCTTCAAATACACCTCATGATTTTAATTCTCTTCACAAGTTTGTACAATAAAGAAAGCTGCGAAATCTTCACTTAGCCGTATTCTACAAAAATTCAAACAAAAATTTGCCTCCAACTAGATGACGAAAAAAAAACTGTAAACGACCATTTAATGACCTTTCTATCTGCTTCATTCTGATCTTTCTTTAAGTTTTTTTTGCATTTCCAGTCTTTTTCGAAACTTTCGCCAAGGGATAGGAAGCAAAAGAAAAAATAATAGTAACCCCTGCTCTGGGCGAAGAAAAAGTGACAAGACAGTTGCTATCTTAGCTTTAAATAAAAACTTTTGCCTCGATGGCAAAATACTTCGATAGCATTGTTAATGAACCGAGGTTAAAAAAAGACGTTTTTGTCCAGCAGAAACAGCAAAAAAAGAAAATTGCAGGAGGAATTGTTGTGGTACATTTCCGCGCATGGAGGTAATCGCAAAAGAACCAAAGCATTATTAAAAAATAACGAATCCAAGACAACGCGAATTGGGTGAATTTAGAGTACTTAAAAAGCAATAAATCATAAGTTATCAAGTCTATCGTTTTTCAGTACATTAGATGCATGTCAGCAAACAGCTATAAAAAATGAAGCATCTGGAATATGCTGACGTTGCCAACAATTTTCTAATAGACTAAACACAAATAGTAATGCCAGCCATTATGCGGGCGCATGTAGAGCTTGTGGTTCTTTTCGCTGTAGACGAATTTACATGTCATTACCCGTGGTTCATTCATCCAAAGAGCATTTGCAGCAACACAAAGAAAATTAGAAAACTGTAAAAGGAAAGAGAAAAGCATTTATTTTTCGATTTTCTTGGCTCCTGTGTCGTTCTGCTCTCAACATAAGGTTTCACAGGAGTGCCTAAAATGATCAAATGCAAATACACACGGAGTACCATTTCTGATTCCAAAAACAACGAATGGGAGGTGTTCTTTCTGTTTTGTTCTCTACCTTTAAAAAGGGGAATTAACAAGTTCCTTGCATCATTATGGATTTAAATCTATTGAAGTTAAACACCGCAATGCCTCATTTTTGGAAGCGGAAGCAACGCGAATTGGAGTTTCGGATGTTGTTTTCGAAAATTGCTTTTTAAATATGAAAAAAAAGTTTTTATTCAAAGTAAAAGTGGTGCTTTTTTTTATCGGATCAAAAGAATTGGATTCTAGGGAATAGTGAAATAATTTTAAACAGATGGCTATGAAGTTAAATTTATTTATATATGCTTCTTTTGTTTTTACGTTTGGAATATATTATTTCAGGCTCGGAGAAGCGCGTAATATTATATCCTTGATATGCCAGGTCACGAAATAAATGCATGGCTATGATTTCAACACTGCACCCTTTTTATACATCACTTTGTTGTTTACGGATAACACATTTAGTTTTGATAAAAATGAATTCACGAATTCAATTTCAATTTTTCATACATTTGTAAAAGTTCGCTTATTATTCCTTCTACAAACAACTTTAGAACTTCCTTATTCTAAGATATCCCTGATTCAGACAATCTTTGGAGAGAAGTATATCAGAAAAGTTTTGATATCAGGATCACGTTTCCTACAAACATCCGTTATCTGTCTTCGCTCAATAAACCAGAGGTTTCTAAACCGTGGACCCCGAAGGATAAGCAAACTTTGATATCAAAATTGAATTTAGAAAACTGACACATATGTTATGAAAACTGACACATATGTTATGAAAACTGACACATATGTTATGAAAACTGACACTGAGACATAAATTATCTGCCTTTGTCCACTAAACAAAGGTTTTGAAACTGGATCTTAAAGAAGTCGCTGCCTTTGAAATCAGAATTACGTTTCCTAAAGTCATATATCCATTATCTGCCTTTTTTCATTAAACCAGAGGTTTTAAAAAAATAATGGATCTCAAAGGAGCCGCAAGCTTTGATATAAGGATTATATTACCAACAGACATTCGTTATCCGTCTTCATTGTAAGTTACTGGTGTTTACAGTAAATAATTGTCTTAGTGCAATTCTTTTGGTAGCTATTCTACTCATTTTGACAGAGAGGGTCGAAGCGATTTGTGTGGCATTAAAACAGCTTTTTCAAGAGCTTCATGCGAAGAAGCAGTTATTTTATCTGACTAAATCTGCAATACAAGAGGTCTCTTCAAATTCAGTCAGATTGCCCACGAGTTATGCAATACAGAAAACTCCTTGATAAGCTAACTGATGTGTAGGTGCGCACCTGGAAATGAGAGAGCTGACTGTCTCGCCAAAAAGAGAACCAAGATCACCCAAAAGCTTAAAATCTCACGGCCTTTTCACCTATCCCTTCGTAACTTTTGATAAAAGAACCGCCTGAAAGGAAGACTTGTCAATGCTGCCAAGGACAAATCTTGGGAATGACTTCTTTCCTCCAGTGACGTCGTCAGATTCCCCGAGGAAGGTTGCAGTTGATGAGTTTCGTTTCCTGACTGGACATGATTATCTGCTTGCACTCGTTTTATTGAACTCTCTTGACTGTACTTCATGTAATAGTAGACAACCAATGAGAGCTCAACACTTAGACCTGTGGATTGTACTTAATAATTTTAATGATAGAATGTACAAATATTGAGAAACAGACTGCGAATAAAGTCAAGTCAGGTACCTAAAATTTGTTTCGTTCATATATGAGATAAGTGTTTTGTCACATTTTGAATTCTGAACTTAATCATAAAGACATTTGATATCCAAGGAAACGCAACTTACTATGCACTTTCAGTCTGACAACTTTACTCAGACCTTGGCCGATACCGTTAGAAGCTTGGCATAGATAATACCCAGCGTCTGATTCGGTTGCATCGGAGATGGATAACGAACCATTTTCAAAGACTTGCAAGTGAGGACTGCTTATTATGGACTTGTAGTCACGGGGGCTGTCACCTGGGAGAGAAAAATGGAAGAAATAATGTATGAAAATTTTGTTTGACTGAATGCACATTAGTTAAATGAACTTTTATATAAATTCACCGTAATTGTGGTAGGTAGTATGAATTTACGTCGCTCTGGAGCAAAACAAAGGGCTATTGGCGACGGATAGGGATCAATCCCGAAGGAAAAGTTCCAAGGACATCTCGTAATTTTGGACCAAGGTCAGGTCAACACCTGAGCGTATGAGACGGTATTTGTTTGGAACCAGTTTCGAACTCAATCCTCCGATTGCTGATCCGCAACTCTTCCAACTGGTCTACTTTGGCCAAGGATAATTGTGTAAAAATACATTTCGTATCAATCAATAACGTTCATTTGGTATTTTTATTACGTATCATCTAGCATTATCCTACTGAGTACATGCTCAAGCTTACTTTAGCACAATAGTAGTTGTCCATAAGTGGTTGGTTGGTTTTGGGGTTTTATGGCGTAAGGACCATTTTGACCATGCTGCTCTAGACACGACATACCATATCAAGTAATAGACATGTACACAATGAAAACTTTACTGACACAGAAGAGAGAAATGCACCTGACAGGAAATGAACCTGTGCCGCCTACAACTCGAAGGTTGCTAGTGCAGTGAGTATACCACTGAGTGCTGAGCCACGACGACCCCGAGAGTGTTTTGAAAACAAGTACACTTAATTTTTACACTCTATATAATAGAGGTTTGATTTGATTTATTGCTCTACTCTTTGTTTACTACACGAGAGCTAATTTTGACCGTGACCTTCGTATAAATGAAGGAAATCTTTCATGATCTTTGTTATTTGTATTTCATTGACACAATTTTTATGACAAGTGCTCTTGTAATTTTTCACTTTTATATCATTCCCACTTCTTTATCCTTGTTACTATTTAATATTTTCAAGGAAAACATTGTGAATGAAATTGGTTACTCTACTTAATAAGTAGTAGTTGTTCTTTGTTTTCTTTTTCATGACAAGACCTAAGCTTATGAAAATACAATTATTGTAAACTGTTTGTTTCTAAAAATGTAGGTTAGACGACAAAAAGGCAATTATTTGTTTGGCAAGTTTCTTATATGAGGTGTTTCATTCAAGTATAAGTAATCGTGATTTTTTTACTTCCATTAATGCTTGTAAGTAAACTTCCTGTTATTAAAAATATAGGTTTTTCGACGACAAAAAGGAAAACACTTTATTCGCTCAGCGTTTATCTCATATGTATTGCTTCAGTCACGTATACGAATTAATGATTTTTTAAAATTTCAATTAATGTTTGTAAGTTTCGGGAAGTAATTTCATTAAAAGTAGGAACTCAGATTTCCAGTCATCAGTTCGATTCTTTCAGAACAAAATCTGTTTTCATTTACAGCTTGCCACCGAAATCGAAGTTAAATTTGTAAAAATATCCAATGAAAAATTAATGTTTCTTAAATCTGAACAAAACTTGCCATTGAAAATATACAGTTATACATTTATGTAACAAATACAATTAAACAAAACAAATATATGTATGCAATAACAATTTTATTATAATCTTACCTTCAGATTTCGTCCACCTGACTCTAGGTTGTGGAAAACCTTCTGTTTGACAATCGACAGTTATGCTTTTTCCTTTAACAACATAAATATCTGAAGGTTCGATCACCCATCGTGGAGGCACTATTTAAATGAAAAATGTTTTTATTCAAACATATTCTTTAATCAGTATAGTTGCCATTATAGAATTATGAATCACATTTATAATGCAAGTATGTATTTAGTTAAAAATTAGTGCTTATTAGAAATTTAGAGTTTTGCAAAAACCCGTCACGCTAAATTAATATTGATTTCGTAAGTCCATGCTTTTTTCTTTTACGACATACATATCTAAAGGTTAAATCATCCTACGAAGAAGTACTATTTAAATAATTAATATTTTTTATTCCAACATATTCCTTAATCAGCATATTTGTTAATATAGAATTCTAAACCTCATTAACAATTCAAGTATCTTGCGCTTAGGTAAAAATTAGTGCCTAAGAATTTGTAAAAGTCCTCCAGATTAAACTAATATTGCTGTCATAACAACGCTTTTCAAAAATGCTTGATACCTTGTTTTGAATATTGTCGTTTGAATTCTGCTTAAATGAATAGTTAATGAATTGTATTTCACTGAATAATTAAATATTCAGTTTCACAGAAAAGATCATTGTTTTGTTTTGAATTCTTGCCATTTGCTTATTTTCATTAAAATTTTGTCATGCATCTGAATGGATCTAAATAAAATTTACTCTTGCCTTTACATTGATAGCTTATAAAAAATTCAGAAACATCTATCACTTGGAAGCAGTTAGTTTATCTTTCGACGAATACCATCTGAAGCTTAGCAGTTTGCTCTCTGGAATCTTTCTATAACAGAGAAATGGGATATGCATAGATGGTTCTAGTTTTTGCAGTCTTAGAATGTTGTCTCTCAATTTAATTTTTATGTATAAGCGTATAACTGCTGCGAGTGAACGCATAAATGTTGCTGTGTCCATAGAGGGAATAAGAAGTAGAGTAAGCAATGGTAAGCTTTTTATATGTCCAGTATCATTGGATCAAAACTAATAGTAATGCAATCCTTAGACTATTTTCGTCTGCTGGGTGGAAATGAACATCCATCTCATTGGTCCAAGGGACGGGAGGAAACGCCCATCCATTGATTAATCATCGGATTGATTCGTTCGACTTAGTAGCAGACTGTCGATTTCGCCATTTTGATCGCCTCTCTATAGAAATGCGCATTCATACATCAATCCTGTCATAATTTATTACATCGCCAAACGAGGCGATAAGATGCCAAATCGGCCAACGAAGTCAATTTTTCCCAAATCAGTCAAGTGACTACTAGTCGGCATGTTGATCACACTTTTAAAGGTCCTGTCAATAGCAATACTCAGTCTACTTATATTTCACGTCTGTGGTTTGTCAAAATTTTATATTTATCATGCATATAATAATTGAAATGTTGGCGAATGTATTTTTGATTATGTAAACTGTAAACTTTTTATGCAAATGTAAACTGAAACCATAATGTGGAATATGTGTTCTCTAAGTTAAAAAGGGGAAGGTATGTGTAAAAAAGGATTTGCTCCGTACTCTGTAGTTTTGCATGGTCCTTTGTTTACTTATAAGTATTTAATGCTTTAACTTTTATAACAAATGTTCGGGTCTATGCATGTAACTGAAATTATATCCAGCCTCGGGGAGACTTAAAATGGTGGAAAGTCAGACTTATATGTACTTATAAGACTCAAGTTAGTTGTTTTTTCTCTTAACTAGCGAACCAAAGGCAAAATCTGTTCTTGGCAGACAAGAGAATTATTGTGCTGACTAGTGCTGTGAAAGGGAATCGGGAATCGTATTTATTTCTGTGAAATTTTTTAGTTTAAAGTTTTATCTATATGAAAATAGGGATTTTAGACGAAGTGAAATTGAATATTGAAACATTTAATTTCAGAATTTACCATAACTGAGTTTTGAAGTAGTAAGCTTTATAAATTTTTGTTTGAAATGTATCGATGGATTGATAGTTGTTTCAGAATTAAGAACAAGCTTTGCACCAAAGGGGTTTCAAGCAATATTTTTACATGACGAAACAAAAGTTCTTGTACGTCAGTCGTTATTTTAATGGTTATTACTTTCAGTCTTGGTATAGTATTTAAAATAATGACTTGCTGAACATTTAATCCTTGATATGGAGATCTATTTATTCAAACTTTCATGAAATTGAAGTGTAAAACAATAAACGAATATTCACTTCACTCATGCAGAATATAATAGAGTATAAAATAAAGCATGCAACATCTATGTTCCCAATAACTGTCGAGTAACTTTCAACCAATTTAGAGAAGCCTTTTGAATTAGTTTTGATTAACCCTTGTGATAAATGTCTGGAAAGGAAGGCATTCAGTGAATTCTGAATAAATTCAAATTGAGTTTAATAATTTTATTTGTAAGATTGCTTTTATAGTGAAATGGATTGCGAAAGTATATTATCTTGACATTTTCCTTTCTCAACGTAAGTAAATGTGATTAAAAATGCGGGTAAGTGGATAAAACATGCAGAACTAAAGACTCCAAATCAATAATAAATTAAAAACCTGGTTTCTGTGGCTTTCATTATTGGTTTTAACCAAACCAGCGTTACTATCAATAAATTTTAAATAAGAGAACCATTAAGATTAAATTCTGAAAATTAATTGTAATGAATAACATTTAAGTTATCATTACTGTAATGCTATTAATAAATTCAAATAACGCTTCAAAGGATATTAGTCGAATCTATCAAAAGCAAAAACGCTTATCGCTTTAATAATAATTATCTTCAATTTTAAGTAACATAGATTTCAAGTCTTTTATGTGAGTCTATGCAAAAACGAATTTTATTAATAATTTGTAAAAATTAGGCCATTAATTCATGAAATATACACAGAATGAGCAAAAGTGTAATGTTTATTTTATGTATATTGCTTCGCTAGTTAATAGATGACATCGTGAAATTGGCGTTCATACACCGGAATCATGTATCAAAATGTAATGTAAGTAAAAATATAAGTCAAAATAGTAATTAATTATATAAAAGCTTGAAAATGATGAATAAAGATTTAAAATACAAAAATAACCAATAGCCTTTCAGGTGGATCGACACCCTTTAACTATCTTTAGGACTAAAATAAACAAAACCAGTCTCAAGTTTAAATGTTATCCTTCATCAGTTTTGAGCACTCAAATGGACTGAAAGGGCTGGATTGAAAAAAAATTAGGTTCTTTCAGATCACGTGAAATATAGGAAAAGCACTAATGCACACATAAAGGAAATGTGCACCGAGGGCCCATTCTAGATGGAAGATCAACAGTGTCGAAAATTTTGCAGTTCATTAAAATGAAGAGCTAGCCTCACTCTAAAAATAATTGACAACAAAAAGCTTAAAAATGCTCAGCAAAGTATACTTCTCTAAAAGTAATAACGAAAGTGGTGAAGCAGGCGTTCAATTGAGCCCTCCAAAACCACGTGCAAAATTATTAGCAGCACTAGTACCAGCACTACATTAGTGTGTTCCATCAGGTAAAAATTTATATGACTCCTCTGACGTTTTCCTCAAGATTAGAGACTGGAGACGTTGTATCGTTTTTGAAGCTTTTATGTAACGACTATTAAACATGGACTAACCAGAGATTTAAGATGTCAGACAAGAGATATTAAGCAGTGTATAAGAACGTACGTTTTTTTTTTTATTTCAGATGGAAAAGCCACTGTGTTGCTACCTCTGCAGTACAATGGAGCGAAGAATCAGCCCAAGGTAATAACCAATACAAAGCGCATAAAATACTAAGCAATTGCATGATACCCCAAATATAAGAAACGGAGCTAAGGATACAATTTTTTTCAATTGAGGCCTTCCGGGCCATGTACAAAGGCGGAAGCAATACATGTATTCTGTACAGGTCCAGGCCCGAATGGAATTATGTTGAAGAGCCTCATTTCGTAACAAGTGATACTATCAAGCCTATCAAAGAGTGAGCAAATGCGAAATCATCTAAATAATGGCTCAAACATGGCTGAACAAAGCTAGGAAGATATGTATCTGGCAAGATCTGAAGCTAAAATTTTTTCTACTCTAGATAGAAAAGCCATTATGGGCGGAACATCTGAAGTACTTAAAATGATGAGCCAATCTGGTAATAACAATCTGGTAGCTGATAATGCCAAAAGTATAAAATATTGAGCAAAAACAAAATTATTTAAATAATGGCTCAAATGTGGTTGGTTGGCTGTTTTGGCGTTTTTTGGCGAAAGGGCTATACTTGATCAAGCTGCGCCAAACTCAAGGCAAACAACTTTAAAAAAAGTATCGTGAAAGGGAAAACAGAGGGATTGTAGAATAGAATAGTCGGATGAAAGAAAAAAAGATAGCTTAGGTATCCAGGGAGCATGACTCCCTTGTTTACAATAAATCTCATGGGAAAGAAAAGATCATTGAGAACCTTAGGTCAGTGAAGCCCGTATACACCTAGAGATATGTGAGGGTGACTCAAATATGACTCAGATTAAAGATATCAGAGGTGTCTGGTAAGATCTCTAAAGGTAAAGCTTTTTATCTATCCCAGATGGAAAGGACACAGTACAGAACATCTGCAGTATTTAAAATGAAGAGCCAGTCTGGTAATAACTGACAATTCCAAGTTTATAAAATATTGAACAAATGCGAAATTATCTAAATAATGGATCAAATATGGCTTTCTTAGATCAAAGATATTAGGTGTCTGGTAACATGTCTAAACATAAAGTTTTTCTCTCCCAGATGGAAGAGGCCACTGTAAGGGATATCGGCAGACCTTAAATGAAGAGCCAGTCTGGTAATAACTGACAAATGCCAAGCGTATAAAATATTAAGCAAATGCGAAATTATCTAAATAATGGCTCAAATATGGCTCTCTTATATCAAAGATAGGAGGTGTGTCTCATAAGATCTCTAGAGAAAAAGTTCTTTCCCTTCCAGATGGAAGAAGCCACTGTGCACAACATCTGCAGTACTTAAAATGAAGAGCCAGTCTGGTAATAACTGACAATTCCAAGCTTATAAAATATTGAACAAATGCGAAATCATCTAAATAATGACTGAAATATGGCTCTTAGATCAAATATAGGAGGTGTCTAGTAACATCTCTAAAGATGAAGTTTTTCTCTCCCAGATGGAAGAGGCCACTGTGCTGAATGTCCACAGTGCTTAAAATGAAGAGCCAGTCTAGTAATAACTGACATGGCGAGCATATAAAATATTGAGCAATGCATAATTCTCCAAGTATAACAAACGAAGGTGGCGAAACCTCACGCACTTCCCTCTAATTAATCACACAGACATAAACACACCTCTTCAATGTTAGTGACTTATTCCGAGCAGTCAAAAAAAGCATTTTCATAAGGGGGCTCGTTAACTCATCCTTGGCGCCGAATTATAAGCAGTAAAATGCTTCGGGACTTGAACGGATAATGCTGAACGCAAGAAAAAAAACGAAAAAGCAAATTGGGTCGAATAAACAATTGGCTGTGCTGGAGCCGTACGAATTGGCAGACTGCCCAACACTCTTGGTGCAATTGCCAACGATGGTTTGGAACGAAGGCGGGTGGGTCATTGAAAGCGTTAGTTGTTTCGGGTCAAGCCATTTTATGCATTTCCCTCTCAGAGAAGTTACAGAAAATTGAAAAGATTCCTTAAGTGGATGGGGCTTAAAAGGTTCATGTCCTCAGAACAGCTTCGGTGTATGAATATTTAATTGCGGAGAATGCGTTTATTTAATTTTTATCTTTTAGATGTTTTATCGATTTTCGTTTTGGACATCAAGGGGTAGGATTAGTTCATATTAAAATCCTTTTTTCCTCTTTTATCATCGTAGTCAATTTTTGATTTAACTCTCCTGGTGGTTGTATCTAAGAGTCAGATTAGCTAATGACGATCTATCTCGTCATTAGCATTTCGTTTCGGACATCAAGGTATAGCATTAGTTCACATTTATATCTGAGAAAATCTTTTTTTTGTTCTTTTATCATCGTAATCAATTTTAATGTAACCCTCCTAGTGGTTATCTCGAAGATAATCAGATTTGGCTAATGACGATCTATTTCGTCATTAGCAAAACTGACTAGATCTTGATGGACGAGATATCTCGTCATTAGAAGAAAACTGATCAGATCTTGATGTTGCCATAAAAGAAATCGGCAAAATCCTGATGACGGGATATCTTGTTAGCAAAATTTGTCAGATATTGATGGACGAGATACCATGCATTGAAACCAACTGGAGGATTAAGAAGCAATATTTTTGTTAATGTAGTTGAAAAGACAAAGCTTTTGCATTCAAATAGTTCTCGTCACATAGCAACTTCACATTAAACAGAAATATTTAGATGTCTTGTTTTGAATGGATAGCAGTGGATTTCATTCTTCACCCTCCTGGCGATTGTCTCGGCGAGGTATTTCGCCAATAGCAAAACTGACTAGATCTTGATGGACAAGATATCTCGTTATTAGAAGAAAACTGATCAGATCTTGATGTTGCCATAAAAGATATCGGCAAAATCTTGAGGACGTGATCTTTTTAACAAAATTGGTCAGATATTGATGGACGAGATAACTCGTTAAAACCAATTGGAGGATTAAGAAGCACTGTTTTTGTTAATGTAGTTGAAAAGACAAAGCTTTTGCACTCAAATAATTCTCGTCACATAGCAACTTCACATTAAACAGAAGTATTTAGATGTCTTGTTTTGAATGGATAGCAGCGGATTTCATACTTTCCCCTCCTGGCGATTGTCTCGGCGAGGTATCTCGTCAATAGTAAAACTGACCAGATCTTGATGGACTAGATACCTCGTCATTAAAAGAAAATTGACTCTTGATCTCGTCATCATCAAAAACTAAAACGATCTCGTCATCATCAAATGGCAATATTTTGATGACGAAAGATCCCGTAATTAGCAGCATTGATCATATCTTGATGGACGAGATATCTTGTCGAAACCTGCGCCAAATACAATAATACGTCACGGAAAAAACTGTCGTAAAAGGTAAAAAAAGAGGGATGGAAATAGAGTAGTGTGATGAAAGCAGAAGAGATCGCTTGGGCATCCTGGAGCACAATTCCCGTGTTTACTAAAGACAGTAAACCCCATGGAAAAAGAGAAAGTATCACTACATTATCTCGTGTTCGTGAAGTCCGTACAAACCTAATGGAGATGTGCTCCAGATTGCCCATGGAAAATAGGAGAAAATCCGTTTGTACGGAATAGATAGGGAAAGAGACCTTGTGTCTGGATCAGTTCGCATGGTAGGCAGCATACAGTAATTATCCTTTCACTTTTATAGTTCATTATACATTTCCGTTTCTTCACTCACACGGAATGTGAACTATGCCCTAAATATTTCACGCTGTGAAACGTTGCACTCCCCCTTCAAAAAAGTAGGAACTCTGCCAAGTATCTAGTCAAGAACAAAATCAATTGCTTTTTAGCCTAGCTTCCTAGATCTCCCCCGCTAAAGGGAATTTGACAGCGAGGTTTCCTCCAGGGAGATTCATAAACCTCGCGATATTTTCCCCTCAAGTTCTGTGCAATGCGATTTCGACAGTTATTAGTCCACGGCTACAAATACGAGTCCAAATCCGTTCTTTAGGAACCGTAAGCTGTAAAAGATTTGAGTTTGGTGCGGGACTCTTTTCAAGCTGATTGTTACGGTCGATTAGAAATGTTTGGATTTGTGTTTAACCACTTGTTTACGGTTATAATTTTAGTGAGGATGACTACTACTGTCCTATTGAATCCACTGTTTAGTTTCTGTAATGGTTATATTCCTGAGTATTTCATGGTTAATTACATTTTTTGAGAAGATTAGTTTGGGTTTTATGGCGCAAGGTCCAGAAACGGACAAGATTTTTAGAATAGGAATCCAGAGCAGTTTGTTTTAGGAATTGTAAACTAGAAGATATGGTTTCTGAGGGACTTTTCAAACTGTTTGTTACTGTCGATTTGAAATGTGTGTGTTTGGATTCTTGTTTAACAACTTGTGTTTACGGTTGTAATTTTGCAGTGATGGTGAATAATACTATCCCAAAAGATCCAGTGTTAAGTTTGTGTAATGGTTATATTATTATAAGTTTTTCATGGTTAACGTTTTTTGAGGATAGATTGATTGGTTTGGTTTTTATGGCGCAAGGTACAGAAATGGATAAGCTTTTCTTAGAATGTTAATTCGAAGCAGTTTTTAGGAACTAAGCTGTGGAAGATTTGGGTATTGAAAGAGTTTTCCAGCTGATTGTTACAGTCGATTAGAAATGTTTGGATTCGTGTTTAACCATTTGTTTACGGTTGTAATTTTACGGTGATGGTTCACCATCACTAGTGACCCAAAAGATCCATTGTTTGATTTCTTTAATGGGTCTTTCTTAAGTGTTTCGTGGTTAATAATATTTTTGAGAATAGATTGGTTGGGGGTTTGGGTTTTAAGGTGCAAGGTACAGAAATTAAGTTCTTTAGAATACGAATCCGAAGCAGTTCTTTTTAGAAAATGTTAAGTGTTGAAGATTTGGGTTTTCAGGACTATTCAAGCTGATTGTTATGGTCGATTAGAAATGTTTAGATTAGTGTTTAACAATTTGTTCATGGTTGTAATTTTATAATGAAAATAAATACTAATGTCCCAAAAGAGCCCTTTCCCTTTTAGTTTCTGTATCAGTTATATTTATAAGTGATCCATGGTTAATAATATTTTTTAAAATAGAAGTCCAAATCCTTCTCAAGAAACAGTAAGCTATAAAAGATTTGAGTTTTGTGCGGGACATTTCAAACTGGTTGTAATGATCTATCAAAAATGTTTGGATTTGTGTTTTACCACTTGTTTACGGTTGAAACTTTACAGTAATGAGGAATGCTAGTGTCCCCAAAAGATCCACTGCTTATTTTATGTACTAGTTACATTATTAAGTGTCTCATGTTCAATAACATTTTTTAGAATTGTAAAAAGAATCTGTTTCTAGGAATTTAAAAATATTTGAGTTTTGTGTGACTTGAAATTGATTGTTATGGTCTGTTAAAAATGCTTTGATTTTTGTTTTAGCACTTTTATACGGTTGCAATTTTACAGTAAAGAGGAATATTAGTGTCCCAAAAGAATCGCTGTTTAGTTCCTGTGCTTAGTGTTATCTTCTGAAGTTTTTCATGGTTAACCCTACAAGTGGTTTCGACGAGATATCTCGTCCATGAAGACCTGAACAATTTTACTAATGACAGGATACCTTGCCATCAATATATCTGGTCAGTTTTCTTTGAATGGCGGCATATCTCGTCCATCAAGATATAGTCAGTTTTTTGCTGATGGCAAGATACCTCGTTGATGCAACCATAGGTTAAACCTATTTTTAGTCCACGGCTATGAATAGGATCTGTTTTTAGGGATTGTAAGCTATTGAAAGTTTGGGTTTTGTGGGACTCTTAATCTGATTGTTAATCCACTAGAAATGTAGATTTATGTTTGCATCACTTTAGAATTGTAATTTTAGTGAAGTTCTATAATCGTATTCGAAAAAGAAACCAACATACGTCGCGGTCAGAATACAAAAAAGAAACACGATCGCCAGCAGAAACAATACGCCATCTACATTCAGCTTGTCAGAAAATATCTCAGAGTATTATTTACTATCGATTTATTGAGGAAAACAATTTTTAGGAATTCGTGATCAAGCAAGGGCATTTCTTGATGTTTCTATTAAAAAAATGAAAAATATTGATAAAACTAATCGAATTTTCAAGTTTTGCATTACAATACCACACATGCACAGCTCGAAATTTAACAATCGCACACAGATCTCGCAATGTCCGTTCTCAACCCCAAACAGCTCACAATTGTTCCATTAACAAAACCAGGAATTCCCTTTTTACGGACGAGGAAGCCGAAATAAAAAGAATTTCCAAATTTGGGAAGAATCATTATTTTAACCACCACGTAACATCGCGTGCCGTTTTGTTACTTTGCCGGGGCAAAGTATTCTAATTGTGATGGGAAAAATCTGGATATTTGCCAACGCCTACACGGACAGGGACGCTTATTTCTCATTTGGCAACATCGGCAACAAAAAATTAAGAAAAAGTCTCATAAAGAGCATTGCGTTTTTCATTTAATGTGTTTCGTTATTGCGGATCCTTATGTACAAAAGGTTTAATATTTTAGCGCGCTTAACTTGGATGCTGCTTAGCAGGATGATTTATAACGGATTTTTATTTTATTCATTCATACTTACTGAGGAATGAAGTGGATAATATTTTTATTTAATCGAAGTGTTCAGGATAAGCTGGGATTGCCAAGAAATGGCGACTGGGTTCGTGTGAAAATGTATTTTAATGTTTTCATTTCAGAGTTCATTGTAATCTATCATCGAAAGATAGATTCAATATTTGTACGTTCATGTACTGTGTTTTCATTTCACGAGAGGCTTTTTCTGCCAAGCGAAATGTAGGTGGTAGTTTTCAGCGGCTGGATGTGCTTCCTTTACTTATTCTGAAATCTGAAAGTTAGGCTACTTGGTTTGTTTTTTAAATATGTCAGCACTTCGTCAACCAAAATTGTAGATAGCTTTTGGGATTGATATTTGATAGTTGATTAGCCAACGCCGATTTGATTAAACGCAAAAACGTCACCAAAATGAAGATGAACTACATTTTAATAATTAAAACTAATTCCAATATGTATCATGATTGAGCAAATTGGTTGGAGGAAGTAAAATCTTCCCATTCCGTCTGGAGGCAACGGCAATAGCCCATTGTGTGGCTCCAGTATGACGTTAATTAAAATACCTACCATCAACTTGAAGGCCGTGGTGACGTGGTTGGAAGAGTAACGGATTAGCAACCGGAGGGTTGCGAGTTCGAATCCAACCAAACACCGTCATGCACAAAGGGGGCTGGAGTACATTAAATCTGTCGTGGCTTCAAATGTCCTAGCGTTGGCGTGGTGCGGAAGTTTGGAGAGTGGGGTACCACCTCATGTGTTGCCTCGTCATCTGACCGTGGTTCAAATTTACGTGTTGTCCTCGATCAATCCCTTTAGGATCGATCCCGGGCCGTCACCAATAGCCCGATGTGTTGCTCCAGTGTGACGTTAATTAAAATACCCCAACCATTCCGTTTAAATTGTTTGCATGGAAAATAATTTTCATAAGCACAAAGTAAATTTTAAATGTGTTGCAAATTATTTTTTGAACTAAGTATGAGAGGGTATTTTCTGTTAAGCTAATTTTTTTAAAGTATTTTAAAGTATTTTCTGTCGAATAGTATTTCTGCTGCAACACGTGTGTCCTGTACGTATTCTGAGTGCGAAATCAATTTGCTTGTTTTCTGTTTCCGATTTAGGACCGCGGTAGTCCGGTTGGAAAGGTAACGGATTAGCAACCGTAGGGTTGAATTCGAATCCAGCGAAACAAGACCGTCGAGATGAAGGGGGCTGGTGCATGTTAAGTCAGTCATGGTCTCAAATGTCCTTACGTTGGAGTGGTGTGGAAGTTTGGAGAGTAGGGTGCCAGCTCTGCGTAACCTCGTCATCTGACCATGGTTCAAAATTACGTGGTGTTGTACTTGCATTGTTCCCATCGGGATTGTCCCCGGACCGTCGCCAACAGCCCGTGCCTTTGGTTGTATTCGAACTAGCATCCCTCCGGTTGCTAATCAGTTACTCCTTCAACCTGGCTCATGTATGGAAGGCTTCGGGTCTAGGAACGGATGTATGCGTGTAAGCCGCTAGGAGGTAGGAATGTATTTAATTAGCGTTGCACTGGAGCAACACAACGGACTATTGGCGACAGTCCGGGATCAAACCCGAAAGGTAAAATCCGAGGACAACACCACGTAATTTTGAACCACGGTCAGATGACGAGATCACTCCTGAGCTGGCACCCCATTCTCCAAACTTCCGCACCAGCCAACATGAGGACATTTGAGTTCAGATTTTACGAGCACCAGCCTCCGTTTAACATGACGGTATTTGGTTGGATTCCAACTCGAACACTCCGGTTGCTGATCCGTTACTGTTCCAACCAGGCTCATGTATGGAAGGGGCCGCGGTAGCCCGGTTGGAAGAGTATCGGATTCCGCTATTCAAAGGGGGCTGGTGCACCTTAAATCTGCCGGGGCCTCAAATTTCTTCACGTTGGCGTGGTGTGGAAGCTTGGAGAGTGGGGTGCCAGCTCAGGTGTGACAGCGTCATCTGACCGTGGTTCAAAATTACGTGGTGTTGTCCTCGTATCTTTCTCATTGGGGATGTTCCTGGAACGCCACCAAAATCCGTCTCGTTGCTCCAGTGCGACGTTAATTAAATGCCTACCTACATGTAGGGAAGACTGCGGCTTTAGGAACGGATGCATGCGTGTAAGCCGCTATGAGGATTAATAATTTTGTATGCAAAATAGACTTAACTACATTTTTATCAAGAAAGTTCAATAGAGAAATTCCATTCCGAGGTTCGCATCAGCTAGGTATTATTTGATCTGATATTTATATTGACTGTTCACATGTGAAACCATTTGATTTCAAAATTAAATTCTATGAGGGATTTTGAGTGTTAACAATCGAAAAGGAAAGGACAGATTTTACTTCCTCTATTCAAACGCTCTGATTCTCGTTGACCAATCAACAATCAGTTCGTAGTTTACTTAGGCATGTTTATTAAGCTGAAATCGTATTCGAAAGATAATCCAAGTGATGTCACGTCGAATCCAGCCAAAGACCGTCGTGTACAAAGGGGGCTGGTGCATGTTAAATCTGCCGTGGCTTCAAATGTCCTCACGTTGGCGTGGTGTGGAAGTTTAGAGAGTCGGGTGCCAGCTCAGGTGTTGCCTCGCCATCTGACCGTCGTTCAAAATTACGTGGTGTTGTCCTCGGATCTTTCCCTTTGGGGTTGATCCCGGACAGTCACCAATATCCCGTTGTGTTGCACCAGTGTGTCGTTAATTACAATACCTACCTACGTATGGAAAATACTGAAATCGTATTCGAAAAATAATCTAAGCGACGTTAAGTTCGGTCTTCACATTCAGAAATACGTTTCCAGAAAGACAATAACCGCATTATATTGATAGTTGTGTTGAATTTTTAAAAAATTAGCTTGACCGAAAATCCTCTCAAAGTTTGACTCGGTTATTAGCATAAGCTCTAAGGACATAAACTAGAATTTTTTCGAAGGTGGGAATATGGTTATTTTTAAACGAAAATGCTTTATTTAAAATTTAAAACATGAATTTTTTTCCTCCCCTACTTGGGAAGTCTTCAAATTTTCTTTCTCATGCATAATTCGTCAATTCTGAAGGGAAAGATCGAGGACACCTCGGAATTATGAACCACGGTCAGATGACGAAGTCAACCTGAGCTGGCACCCCATTCTCCAAACTCACTCACCATGCCAACGTGGGGACATTCGAGACCACGACATATTTATCGTAAACCAATCCCCACGTTCACGATGGTCTGGTTGGATCGAATCTCGAAGTCACCACCTTCGAGTTGCTAATTCGCGACTCTACTAATGGGTTACCGTGGGTCAGCTACACTACCCAGAAATCAGTGACGTCAAGAACTAGAATTTTTTCGAAGGTGGAAATAGGATTCTTTAAAAGAAAATGCTTTATTTTTGAATTTAAGAAGATAATTTTTCTCTCCCTACAAGGTCTTCAAATTTAATTTCCCAAGCATGATTCGTGCATTATTAAGATGACTCAAGCCGTATGCTCGAAAGGTAACAATATGAACGCTCCTATTAAGCAAAAGCTGACATCACCACCTAATTTAACGACGACTTTTCCCCCTTCTTACCCAACAGCAAACAGCCCCAGTTACCAAGTAATCTACACCACCCTAATCGAAGGAGCTTGAGTACACCGTAGTGATAAGCAAATTACTCCGCACTCGAGTTCTCCGAACGGTGGGAAACGCTAAGCGATTCAATTAAAGGACCCCAAGTCGCGTTTATCTGTTAAACACTTCCCATCAATTGGCGACGGGGACTTGCTGCCCATAAATCCAGAGACCGGCGCTCAAAAATTTTCGTTTTGCCGTTCGGGCTATATTTTTACGACGAGGCAGCGTAAACCGCTGAATTTTTATTGTCATAAAATTCGGCAAGGTCTGGCAGGTAATTGAAAAGCGGGAAGTTTCGGGCGAGAAGTTGTTGTGGGGGACGCAAATTTTGTGCGTTTGGTCGTAAAGTTCTTGATTGGTCTAATCCCTTGGGTAACTGTAGAAGGGGTTTATGGTACGCTTATTGAAGACGCGGCGTTGAGGGTTTTATGGGATCGGTTTTGTTTGGACAGCCGTCTTAAAGTAATAATATGGGTGGAAATGACGTGGCCAGGTAAATGGGAGCGCTTTTCTACAGCTGGATTCAAGGAAATTGGGATTGAATTTATGTGAGGGACATAATTATTGAGAGAAAGCGCAGATATTTTTTATATAGTTCAGCCATCTTCTTTGATTGACTAGTTGGGTCATTCATTTTGCAACATAAAATACGGGCAAGTTGATGTTTTCATCAAGATGGTTTTTATCAAGTTATGGCTTGTATCAAGATGCGGGTTGATTTTTACATCAATATTCATGTTGCGATTTACATTACGATTCAGGTTGCGGTTTACATCGTGATTCACTATGAGGTTTACATCACGATTCAGGTTACTTTTTGTATCATGAATTCATGTTGTGATTTATTACGTGATTCAGGTTACTTTTTGTATCATGAATTCATGTTGTGATTTATTACGTGATTCATGTTGCGATTTACATCACGATTCAGGTTTCAGTTTACGTCATGATTCAGGTTGTAGTTTCATGGTTTAGGTTGGCATTTACACTAACGTTTAGATTGCGATTTACATCAAGATTCATATTGTGATTTACAGTGAACATACATCATTTGAATTAAATGTTTAGAAAACTCTAAAACATAATTTATCATTTGAAGGTACGTGGTTAGGTAAATTGCAGGAGAGGCATAACCATTGCTAGAAAAGCGCAGGAATTTTCCTATTTTATTTAGCTATCGTTTTTGACTATAGTTGGGTCATTCAATTTCCAACGTAAGATACGGACAAGTTGAAGATGCTTACATCAATATTCAAGTTATGTTTTATATCACGATTCAGGTTGATTTATTCATGTTGCGATTTACATCATTATTCAGGTTGCTGTTTACATTACTATTCACGATGCTGCTACATCACGATTCAAGTTACTTTCTTTCGAATTCATGTTACGATTTATTACATCATGATTCAAATTACAATTTATATCATTATTCAGGTTGCGGTTTACATCAAAATCCATGCTGCGATTTACTTCACGATTCAGGTTGTGATTAATGTCATGATTCATGTTGCGATTTACATCAAGATTCACTTTGTGATTTACATTGGTGAACATACATCAACTGAATTAAATTGCGTTACAAACTCTAAAACGTAATTCATCGTTTGAAGTAATGTGAGAGGCATAATTATTGGGTAAGTTGTTAGTTAGTTCATTAACGTTATACTGAGGCAACACAACGGGCTAATGGTGACGGTCCGGGATCAGTCCCAAGGGGAAAGGTTCGAGGACAACACCTCGTAATTTTGAACAACGGTCAGATGACGAGGTCAACAACTGAACTGGCAAACCTCTCCAAATTTCTACACCATGCCGACGTGAGGACATTTGAGACCACGATAAATTTAACGAGCCCCAGTCCCTGCGTACACGTTGGTCTGCCTGAACCTAGTTTCGAATTCGCAATTCTCCGATAGCTAATACTTTACTAATACTTCCAACTGGGCTACCGTGTCCCACTTTAAAATATTAGGACACAAGCTAAGAAATTTTCTTATTTTGTTCAGTTGTCGTTTTCGACAAGTTGGGTCATTCATTTTCAAACGTAAGATACGGACAAGTTGAAGACGTTTAAATCAAGATTCAAGTTATGGTTTTATAATTCTTCACTTTTCATGTCTCATTTCAATTTATTTTTAAAGAATAAATCATATTCATATTCGTATAAATGGGCTTCACTCACATACTCTACTTCCAATTGCATGCTTTAAATCAATAACTAAAATCTATATACAAATTTTACATTGAAATTTAATATTTTAAATTCAGTGCAAAAATTAAATAAATATGTAGTCTGAAATATTTAAAATAAATTCTACATATTTTAGATTGTTTCCTATGCCTTTCAGGCATGTGGCTATCTTCTATTTTCAATTTTATATGAATTTCGAATAAAATCACACACGAATTTACTAGCCTAAATATCTCCCTCCACCGTAACAAAAATAATCATATTTTATCATCACAGTATATAGTTTAAAATTTTCATTATTTGAATCTTTATAGAATAGCAAAACAAAAAAACAATGAAATATTTTCTTGAACGCTGAAGCATTTAAAGAAGGTTGAATAATAGTGTTGACAACCCACTAAAAAATTCCAATGTAAAATTCATTTTTCCAAAATTCAGAAATGGTAAACGATATAAAGAAAATGCGTTTCTGAGAAAGGTCCATATGTTAGCCTGCCATTTTTGAAATGATGGCTATCACTTAACACTGTATGTTACCGCTCTCTAAACAAATGTTCAGCGCATTTCCAAAATGAGCTCGGCAGATGTTACTTGGTATTATACAGCAGAAAATAGGACATCCATTATTCATGGTTTTATTAACCTTTTTTTCCAATGTTCCTTGCAAATGTTTTTAAATATATAGCCTTAGAGTCCTTCTTTATGATATTAAATATCGATGTAGATGTACTTTCCGCAACTCAATTCATAATATAGAATTATTTTTAAATGCCTTAAGCATTTTCAAAACACGAATTTATGTTGTTCCAATTTGCTGAAGTTGGTGAGTATTTTTCAACTAATAACATATTTAGTGGTTTATTATAAACATCATGTATTCGTGTAAATTATTCGCTAGTATTATAAAATTGGAATTCTTTGAAAGAGACAAATTCTAATACGACCATGTAATTATCTTTTTACTGGAATTGAAACGCATTCTCCATTTGAAAACGTTTTATAAATATTTAATACGCTTACCTAATGCGTGAATTTATACGTGTCTATTTTTATAAAATGTATAATGCTTATTAATTACCAATTTTCTACGAAGTAGTTTTGCCGCATTGGCTTTTTATTTTACAAGCCCCTCTCACATATGAACGTTTTCAAACTCTTACTCTTTTTTCGAAACACTATTTACTAAAATTTTATGTTGTGTGTTATGTGTTAAGTTTACCAGAAAGTGCTGTAGAAACACAATACATAAAAAGAAAAGCTAATATATCTTTCAGTATCTATCAAATCCATAGAATTCATCATATCTGCAGGGATAAAATTACTATTGATAATACTCAAAACTCTTAAAACTACCCTCTTAAATAATGATTTCCCGAACAGTTTTCTTAAAAAGTTTTTACCATAATCTCTCCTTACCTCTTTCAACCTCTTTTAAAAATAGTTTTTATTTCTCCTTTTCTTTGCCTCAACACTAGATGGCGCAATACTTCATTTTCACTATTATTTTATTCACTAATACTCTCTTTAATTACATCAAATTCATCCCTGTCACATTTATAATTTCTTGTTTCAAATTACCTTTTACCCCTCCTCTTCACATGTACAAATTCATTCCTGCTACCTCCGAGCCATTCTCTTGCTCTTTTTAATCTACTATTCTTGATAGGACGAATCTGGCAGTGAAAAATTCTCCAGGATAACTTGGCGTGGGTGGCTGCATTTAAAAAATGGTAGGGCTGTATTTTTGTTGGCTGTTATTCCTTTGGCTGTTTTATTTATTTTACGAGATCAAGTCTAGGACACCTAAAAATAAACTTTTAAAGGTTGATCATGTGCAACATCTTCGTGCATACTACAAACGAGATGCGCCGGTCATCGAAGAAGATGACAGCTCCGAGAAAGAATCAGTTCAGGATTCAGTAGATGACTACCCGCATGTTCTGACCATTCTCACCATGAATCGAACCGTTATTACTTTCGTCACAACCGTCGACCACCCAAAAGATTTGGACAATCTCCTTACTAAAACCTTTTGTTCTAATTCAAATTAAACGCTTCAATTCAAAATTTACTGCCTAAATTTCGCATCGAGCAGGGCCGAATGTAAAGTTCATAATTTATGTAGAAATAAAAGTAAAATGCAATAATTTCTAAAAACACAAGTGACAACGTAATCGCATAAATACAAAAACAAACTTCGCAGTACGATTATTCTAGCAGTGGTACTCCAGTAAGTAATTGTTTATTGTAATAGTAATCTGTCTCGTACTAAATTTCCTTCTTTCCACATACATACATACAATGCACATTATTAAACTTAGTTTAAATAGAACCAAATTCTCAAAGAAATCATTGTCTAGGAACTTATCAGTAATTGATTAAATACATCATTTATCTCTTAACCCTCCAAAAGGTTTCAGAGCACCTCGACCATCAAGATCAGATGAATTTTGCTAATGACAGAATATTTTGTCGTCCAGATATTGTCGATTTTTTATGACAAGATAAAGGTTTGTAGGTAGTTAATTAATGTCGCACTGGAGCAATACAACGGGCTATTTGCGACTTCCCGGGATCAGTCCCGAAACTAAAGATTCGAGATCAAGATCTGGTCACTTTTCTTCTAATGGCGATGTATCTCGTCCATTAAGGTCTGGTCACTTTTCTTCTAATGGCGATGTATCTCGTCCATTAAGGTCTGGTCACTTTTCTTCTAATGGCGATGTATCTCGTCCATTAAGGTCTGGTCACTTTTCTTCTAATGGCGATGTATCTCGCCCATTAAGGTCTGGTCACTTTTCTTCTAATGGCGATGTATCTCGTCCATTAAGGTCTGGTCACTTTTCTTCTAATGGCGATGTATCTCGTCCATTAAGGTCTGGTCACTTTTCTTCTAATGGCGATGTATCTCGTCCATTAAGGTCTGGTCACTTTTCTTCTAATGGCGATGCATCTCGTCCATTAAGGTCTGGTCAGTTTTACTAACGATGAAATACCTCGGTCAAGACAACCGGCAATTATGAAGAGTTAACTCGAAGGGTTTACTCTTCATAATTGCCACTTGACCCTTCGAGTGTTTCGACGAGATATTTCGTCCAGAATTCGTCAATTTCACTAAGGAAATCTCGTTCATGCTGATCTAGTCTGTTTTGCTAATAACGAGATACCTCGTCGAGACAAAACTGCCCAATTACTCCAAGGGGATGAAGATGCAAGTTGGAAAAACACCTTGCCCACAACTGGTGTTGGGAACAGGTTTGCACCGGAGACTGGCCACTGCAGCGCAGTTTTCGATGCGCAGATAAACCACCAGGAGGGTTAATGTACTGCAGTAGTTCTTTCCAGATCAGATAATCATCGCTTCTAAAAGGCGCAGCTTGTCCGTTTTTGGACCTTTCCCCATAAAACCCCAACATCCAATCCAATCCAATCGCTTCAAACAGCGGTGGGAACTAATTTTCAATGAACTATGATTATTTATATTCAGCTAACTTTTTTCTGAAATATTAGTTATTTAAAAATTCTTTAGATATGAGTTTTTTTCTCTGTTCGCGTTTCAAAATCCTAGATTCCTTTTATTTGGATTCATTGCTTTACTTTTTGATTTATCATTAACTTGAATCTGTTTTGCTGTGTTCGTTAAAAAATCATCGTTATTTAGAAAGAATAAATAATTTATATTTTAGAATGTTATTCAAAGAAACATTTTTAAATCAGTAACGTGTGTTAATCGGATATATGTATTAGATTATCACGCACTTTTCAAGGGTGTATATTTATGTATAAAATAAGAAACTTAAACTTTTTTTACTACTCTATTATCAAGAAGCCTTTTCTTTTAAAAAATTATATCCCTACGTTTAATTAGACAAATAAAAATATTTTCTGCTTCTGAATAAGTTACTTCAAACGTCATTTAAATGCAAATTTTACCAGCTATGCCACTTACATGCTGTGTTAGAGAATATTTTAGAGAATTATATATAACTTGAGATGCTCCCTAGCATTTGGTGAGTTTCTTAAATTTTAAATTCAAGTTGTCTTAATGAAGGAATAAAATATGAAGATCTCAGAAAGATGAACGTTTTGCATTTGACTAATTAAACATATTTTAATGGAAAAATTGTGTTTACGGCGCCCCTATGAAAAGTTAAATTTATTACGAACTTAGATAACCACTACAAAAATTAACCTTCAATTTAGTAGTATATAACAATGCAACAGATTTCAACTATGAAGTACTTCTTGGTAAATTTAAGTTTCCAAAGGTTTGCTACATTTGTGACTGATAGAAGTGATTGGGAACTGACTTCCATGATGATGGGGCTTAAAGATGCGGGATAAATTGAAATACGAACTTAGCTACCACTACAAAAATTAACCTTCATTTTAGTAGTATATAACAATGCAACAGATTTCAACTATGAAGTACTTCTTGGTAAATTTAAGTTTCCAAAGGTTTGCTACATTTGTGACTGATAGAGGTGATTGGGAACTGACTTCCATGATGACGGGGCTTAAAGATGAAGTACTTTGGGGAAATTGAAATTACCCATACTTTACTACATTAGTGCCTGACAGAGGTGATAGGGAATTGATTTTAAAGATGACGCAACGGGGTATAAAGATGAAGTACTCTTTCATAAATTGAAGTTGCCCACTCTTTGCTACATTAGTGACTGACATAGATGATTGGGAACTGACTTTCAAGATGATGCAATGGGTCTTAACCATGTAATGCTTCTTGGAGTTTGAAGTGATCCCATCATTCCACGCGTTGCTATAAATTCATTCCTTTATAGAACATGGAGTTGGTCTTGCACATGCTAGATCAAGTCCATGAAACCACTCGTCCTTAAAAAGTCAAAACCCATCAAAGGATTCTCAAAAAGGTAATAGGAATCCGAACAAATTCAGATTGATAAAAGCATGTGAGCCGGGGCATCCAGTGAGTTCGTGCATTTAAGACAAATAGGTTGTTTGGTTGGTTTGTGGTTTTATGGCACAGGGGTCATACGTGGCCAATCTTTGCCAAACACAAGACAGATAATGTCAATCAATTGCGAAAAGAAAGGATGGAGGGGAGAAAGTAGAGAAAGTTCGCTTGGGCATCCTGGGGTCACGAACTCCCATGTTTACCAGAGACAGTAAACCTTGCGAGGAAAGGATAGATCACTAGGGTACCTCGAGTTCGTGAAGCCCGTACTGAAGCTGTTCGTGTCCCTGAGGGGGAAGACATACAGGAAAAATTTTTATGTACACTGCTGGCCACCCAAATTGCAACTCCAAGAAAGACAAGAGATATCACAACAAAATTTATTTTGTAGATAACATGTTGACCAAGTATCAAATGATTAAATTTATAGACTTCTGTGAAGTGTGGTTCCTGCCAAAATCAGTAGCCAGAGTAGCCGCCATTGTTGGAGATCACCGCTGCCACACGCCTCGGCATTGATTCAAAGAGACTTTGGATGTGTTCTTGGGGTACAGCAGACCAAGCAGCTTCCACACGTTGCCAAAGTTGATCTGGTGTGGCAGCTGGGGATGTATTCTGGGTCAATCGTTGAGCAACCATGGACCACATGTTTTCTATCGGCGAAAGATCCGGAGAGCGAGCTGGCCAGGGAAGGAATTCAATCTGGCGATTGACGAAGAACCTTTGGACAATGCGTGCCACGTGTGGTCGCGCATTATCCTGTTGAAATATGGCTGTGGGCAAGCCCTGAAGGTAAGGAAGGACAACTGGCTCCAACACCTCGGAGATGTAGCGCTGGCTGTTTAAAGTACCGGCAATGCGTACTAGAGGAGTGCGAGAGTGATATCCAATACCGCCCCATAATACCCGGTGCAGGACCAGTGTGGCGGTGCATAACGCAGCTGTTCAGCATCCTCTCTCCACGGTGTCGCCAGACTCGAATCCGACCATCGTGGTGTTGCAGACAGAAGCGTGACTCGTCAGTAAAGACAATTTCATTCCATTCTGCCGTCCACATCCTTCTTTCATCGCACCATTGGCGGCGGAAACGTCTGTGGTTCTGCGTCAAGGGTAGACGAAGCAATGGACGTCTTGCGGACAGACCACTCTGCTGTAAACGGCGTCGAATGGTACGCGCAGACACTGGATGATGCGGTACAGACTGAATGTGCTGTGCTATGGTTCGTGATGTGGCTGAGCGATCCGTCACTGCCATACGCACAATATGCCTGTCATCACGTGAAGTGGTGCACTGAGGTGGATGCGATCGAACACGTCGGTCCATCGTACCCTCCTGCATCCAACGATCACATATCCGCATTACAGTTGTTTGGTTTCGTCCAACACGACTACCGATTTCCCTGAAAGATAATCCACAATCTCGATAGGCCACTATCCTTCCTCTGTCGAACTCGGATACTTGATCAAATGATGATCGCTGTTTTCTACGAGGCATAATTGATCGTTTTTTTTTTGAAAAAACCACAAGAAAAACACAATTGCCGTACTTGAAATCGTCGAAATCTCCAAGCCTTAAATAGCGCTTTGAAGTGGCGCCACAGGCGCGCGTGATGTGCGTCTGCGCTGAAATTCTAATCATTTGCATATCTCACCTCCGCTAATGCATGTTGTAAATTTCATATTATTTGCATGCTTCCTTCAGGGTGTTGCATTTACGGTGGTCAGCAGTGTACATTTCAAAATTTGAGAGTGGTTAGTATGGCCACTTCTGAATCTCGGCAAAATCGCCTGTGATTTTTGATCGCATGACACCTCCAAATCATAGTCTGGGCGAGTTCTCGTATACCAGTGTCGTATATACAGTAATATTATAGAGGTTCTACATATATATTACTGTAGGTAAGGATGTTAATTGATTCAATGGATTTCCTAGGACGTTAATTGGTTCAATGACGTTAGTCTTCAAGAAACCTTCTTTAGCCAGCCCATCCACTATGTCACTTCCCTTAATTTTAATGATTATTAAGTGAAATAAGGCATGCAGTATTAACAATGCATTCAAGACCCGAAGTGAAAGAAAAACAATTAACAACAATAAAATAAGAAACATGCAGGAATATCTTTGATTTTCAAGCAAGCAAGCATTCTACAGACAGAAAGTAGGTATGAATAAAGGAAAAATATTAACTCGTAAATACAGCCGGTAATGTATTACATGTTCTCAGGTTGGAAGCCAAAACAACGTCATTGGTGTATTTTGTACTTTGTCTCTTTTCAATTTCATTTAGAGTTTATTTTCTAAACGTGAGATGTTCTGAAAGTCATTTAATATCAAAAAGATTAGAAAACTGAAACGTTTTGTATCAAATTGAACAGTCAATAGTCTAACAGCTTTAAAAAATGACTAATGAAGATAAAAAAAAGTTGATAAAACTGACCTGCAGCTATTTTGGTGGAACAAAGCGTCCATCATCATCAGAACAAAAAGAGAGTTACTTAAGTTTAAATAGGTTGTCTTTGAACAGTTTTGTCAACAATCGATTTTTTAATGAAACAGGCCATCTGTAAATGTAGAGAAGCATTATATTGTTCACTTAGTGTATCAGATATCTTACTGATTCTGGACTTGATGGTGAATGTTTGTTCCATCCAAATAGTAATGGACGAGTTTTTACATCTTGCTTTTATTTTTTTCTCCCGTTTTTTAAACTTCTTGACTACTGATTACGAGTTAGTCAAAGATCTTTATCTTTTAATCGGCACATCATTTATCGAACACTTCTTCCATTACAAATGACGCATCACACGTTGGGCACTCATTTTTTAAACAAAGAAGTTAAGAATGGGAACTCAAATTTAAAATAAATGAAAAATCCGATGTAGAATGGCATTTTTTAGTTACTTTATGAGGTTAATTTGATTCCTTTTTAAAGAAACGCGAATTTTAAGAACGAATAATTCAAAAGAAATAGCAACTAAATTAAAAATTTCATTTTATGAGGGATTTTCAGCGTAGACCAACAAACCAGATGGAATGCGAAGATTTTTCTTCCTCTACAGAAAAGCTCTCGCATGATATATATTAGGGTTACCATAAAATGTAGTCTATCCCCATTTTTGAGACGTTTGGAGTTGATGAATCTACTATTTTCCAATTCGAAATTTATTCTTTGAACTTTTTATTGAGCACTCGAGTTCATTTTTGCCCATAGATCAAACTGAAGGTACTGAGAGAATTTCAAGCAAATGGAGAAAACACGTGATAATTTCAGCCAATGAACTACGCGGAATGAATTTGACTGCCGTCTGTAATTACGAGTTAATAAAAAGAAAAGAAGGTAAATGTTATACAAAGAACGAAATTTAGCGTCGGTTACTGCATTGGGTAGAACCATACCGTGAATTACCATAGTCGCGGTGTGGCTAACGGTTCCAGCATCATTCTCAGCCACACATGTGTAGTTGCCCTTGTGGTGCAGAGCCAAGGACTCGAAGAGTAGAGTTGAGGAGTAGTCTGCTACTTCGTTGGAACGGACGCCTATGTTGTCCGGTATGGGTCGACCGTCTTTGAACCATCGGATCTTGAACGGCAAGTCGCCGCTGCTGACTGTACACAGAACTGAAGATCTTTGGCCTTCTCTGAGGGATTTGGGGAAAATGAAAGGTTCTATCACAGGTTTCACTGAAAGTAAATGGAAATATGCTCATTATGTGGAGAAAATAACAAGATATATTTGAACACAAGCACTATATCCCTCCAAGTGATTTCGACAAGATACCTCGCCTATCAAGATCTGACCAAATTTGCTGATGACGAGGCATCTCGTCCATCAAGAATGCCGATTAAATTCCGAATTATGACTCGATCCGAATTGAACCTTTTCGATGACGAGATCAAGATTAGGATAGTTTTTCTAATGACGAGATATCATGTCCATCAAGATTCAGTCAATTTTGCAAAAGACGAAGTACCTTGTCGAGGAGACCACCAGGAGGAATAATCGATATATAATCATTTCATTTTAAGGTTAATCTCTAGTTGGCGGTACGGCCTTGCTTGGCATTAGTCTGGTGACTGTGTGAGGGATACACTCTTCATTCTGGTTCATACTGGTAACCCGCTGGGTAGGAGGATGACCGCCTCTTTCAGCCATGACGACAAACGTAATGCCACTTCCAAGGCCGTGCCATCAATTTTAAGTTTATCGAAATATCAACTACAAATTAAGGATTTCAAAATTTTGGCCAACTCATGGACAAGGTACCGGCCCCTTACCAAACCAACGACTTTCATTTTCATTGCTGGTTGTTTGTTGGGTTTCATGGCCCAAGGGCTATATTTAGCCAATGCGCCAAACACACTACAGACAACGTCAAGTAATAGACATACAACGTACAAGGAAAGTTTTACTGGCACATAAGACAGAAATACATCTAGGGAGGAATTGAACATGTGCCATCGACATCTCAGAGGTTGCGAGAGCAGTGGGCATACCCACTGAGCCACGACGGCTTCAACATTTTCGTCGCAAAACGTCTATTTAGATAGGCCGCAATACTGGATGACTTCCACTTGCGCGCAAGTGGAATTGCATGTACCAAAACAAACAAGGGGTTACTATATTCCAAAAATATGGCCAATTGATGATGGTAGGTAATTAATTAGCGTCACACTGGAACAACACAACGGGCTATTGTTGACGGTCCTGGATCAATCCAAGGACAACGCCTCGTAATTTTGTACCACATGCATATGACGAGAAAACCTGAGCTGGTAGCCCACTCTCCAAACTTCCAAACCAAGTCAAAATGACCAATTGGCGATGGTAATTATTAATATTTAGTGACGGTACCGTGTTCTTGAGTCTAGCCCATCCAAGTAACCAAGAAATGGTATGACCTTTTCAAGTAGAAACTTAAGGAGAAAAAAGGTAGAACTTTAAACTAGACATTTACCTATTTTTAATGTCAACTAGATTCTAAACACGGGCAGTAAATGCGATTTCATCAAATGACAAAAATTTTACTACAACCTACTTTCATTTTTAACTAGCTTGGAATTAGCTATCTTCATTGCATTTAACATGTTCAAAACTTTTGGTCACCAAGCCAACAGTTTAATTAAAGTTTGTATACATTGACATTTGTGGCTGTTTTTGTGACTGTGGCTTCGTTGTTCAGCTAGATAGTGCCCATTACAAGCGGCAATAAATACAGATTGGGCGTGAACAATATTCAAATTACAGTTTCCGAATGTGTTTGAGCAAGATGGTGTCACGTCACGCGTTCTCTTTTGAATAAAATTAACTACTTGAGTATCGAATCTTCCTGAATAATATGGAAGTTGTTTACCAATTTATTATGGTTTTAATGTACTTCGAATAATAAGTTATCAGTATCTCAAAAATTGCACTGTCCTGCGATTCTCACAGAAACAATCAAAATGTTATTTGCAAAGTTTTGTGAATTTTCTTTAATTTTCTTTTTTTCTTTTGTGAAAAATTCTTGTAACTTGATGGTAGAATTTATTGAACTGAAACTTCCATAATGGATCTGTGCAAGGAAACGAGTTCGCATTTATGGAGGAAACCTCCAAACTAGTTTGGAATTTATTATTTTTGAACATACTGACGATCCATGCCTTCTTATCAAGATTTTTTCTAATGGAGTAAAGCTCATGAAAGGTCAATGAGTGGCTATCGGACAATGGTTCATCCACACCCTCTTCGCCGAATTATCCACTACTTCGTTTCCCCTGAGGTCCACGTGTGAAAGAATCCAGTGTAGGTGCACCTCACAGAAGGATGAGACATGCTTGAGTTTGTTAAGAATCGCTTTGCCAGTGGGGAAACGATCCATGCCTTCTTATCAAGATTTTTTCTAATGGAGTATACAATTAACTTAATTTTACTAAAAATATATGGCTCTGAAGAATCAAGTAATGTGTCCGACAGTGTTACTCTATTTCAGTATCATGTAAATTTTTAAATGTTATTTGTAATTATACAGTGACTTATATCAGTGCATATATTTTGATCATTGAGCCAACTTCTTTGAGTTTTTCCAACTTATAGCATTTGATATTTCATTATTTAGTTACTTCATTAACCCTCCATGGGGTTTCAACGAGATATCTCGTACATCAAGATCCGACCCACTTTGCTAATGACAAGATAGCGTCCATATTTTGATGAGACCTGGTCAATTTTCTTCTAATGACGTGATACATCGTCCATCACGATCTGGACAGTTTTTCTAATGAGAGAGACCTTGTCGAGACAACCACTAAGAGGGTTAAATGTCTTAACATTTAAACGATTTTAAACTGAATTTGGAATGCAAAGAAATCATGTTTTGTGATCTCCACGTTTAGCTCGAGCTAGACCAAATCCACAAGTCTATTCACCCAACAAAGTCATACACCAAAAGAGGTTGAGAGAACATGTCGTCTCGGGACAACTTCAGGCATTCGAGAATGTGTGCTAGAGAGGCCTGGTCAGATTGGCATTTAAGGCAAACAGAATGAATCTTGCGACCACCGCAAAATGTGAGACCACTCAGATGGCCACTGAAAAAGCGGGAGAGCGCTGTCTGAATATGTCCATCGCAATTGAGAGCAAGAGATCTTCCTGGGCGATCCCTACAATACCAAGAGCGTACCGGGGAAACGATCCATGCCTTCTTATCAAGATTTTTTCTAATGGAGTAAAGCTCATGAAAGGTCAATGAGTGGCTATCGGACAATGGTTCATCCACACCCTCTTCGCCGAATTATCCACTACTTCGTTTCCCCTGAGGTCCACGTGTGAAAGAATCCAGTGTAGGTGCACCTCACAGAAGGATGAGACATGCTTGAGTTTGTTAAGAATCGCTTTGCCAGTGGGGAAACGATCCATGCCTTCTTATCAAGATTTTTTCTAATGGAGTAAAGCTCATGAAAGGTCAATGAGTGGCTATCGGACAATGGTTCATCCACACCCTCTTCGCCGAATTATCCACTACTTCGTTTCCCCTGAGGTCCACGTGTGAAAGAATCCAGTGTAGGTGCACCTCATAGAAGGATGAGACATACTTGAGTTTGTTAAGAATCGCTTTGCCAGTTCTACAGAGTGTCCTAAAAGTTCCCGTACTTCAACTTTAAAAAATCATTTGCGCGTGTATTTTTTTTAATTATTAATTTTATCGTCTGCTTATAATTTTATGGATTCTTTAATTTTTATCGTTTGGTTTTCTTCTCGCTCAAGTTGTGCGATAATAAAGTTCCATGACATTTTGTTCATTGCAAAATGAGTTTATCACGTATTCAGAGAATTGCGCTTCTTGAGGCTTATTTTGAATGCAAATCATGAAAGATGTAAAGAATTTTGGCGACATAAATATCCAGATGATGCAATACCGAGTAAAGATACGCTACATCAACTCGTTCGGCGATTTCGTGAGACAGGTTCGGTGGAAGACAAACACAGGAGTGGAAGAACGAAAATCGTTACACCAGACTTTGTGCAAGAAACTCAACGAAGGATATTGCTATCTCCTCATCAATCCGTGAGGTGTTTGTCGCAACAAATGGGCACATCACGTGGATCGACACATAAGGCTTTAAGAGCTTTGCATTTTCGTGCTTGTCGTGTAAAAATGTTACAGGAGCTAAAGCCACCGGACAATGAGAAGCGGCTTTATTATTGCCGATGGTTCCGGAGATTTATTCGCAACAACATCAACATTTTGGACAACATTTTCTCTGATGAGGCATGGTTTCATTTAAGCGGTTATATGAACGCACAAAACTCCCGCATTTGGCGACGACAAATCCCCATTCATTAGTGCAAAAACCTTTACATTCTCAAGTAAATTGGCGTTTGGTGTGCCATATCACGCAAAAGGATTGTTGGGCCTCTGTTTTTCGAGTCAACTGTTAATGGCACTGTATACAGAGAACTTATCCAACAATTTGTTGCATTATTAGAAGTGAATGAACGAGATTCTTGGTTCCAACAAGACGATGCAACCTGCCATACAAGTTATGAAACCATGGGCATGCTTCAAGTCTTTTTTGTCGATAGACTAATCTCAAGAAATCTTTGACCACCTCGTTCCCCTGATCTGAGCATCCTTGACTTTTTTCTGTGGGAATATTTAAAGAGGAAAGTCTATGAAGATAATCCCCAAACAATAGATGATCTGAAAATTGCCATTACTCAAAGGGTACAAGAAACCACTCCCAGCATCTTGAAACGCGTTTCTAAAAATATGCGCAAACGACTTCAACTTTGCCTCCAAGAAAGGGGCGGACATTTTGAACATTTATTGTAAATGTGAGTTCAAATTTTTTTCCTGCGTTATGTTAAAAGTGCTTTTCACCATTAGCATAAAAATAATTGTTTTAAAGTTTGTTGTTTTTGTATAATAAATTCACGAATCGTCAGTACGGGAACTTTTAGGACACTCTGTATCTCAGACACTGCGCCTATTAGGTAGATGTTCGATGGAACTGCGACTGTCGGAAAAATACAAATGACCTTTGGGTTCGGAACAGACATAATGTAGTTAAGCCCTTCATCAATAATGGCTAAAGAAATCATAGGTGGTTCTAATGAGGAATAAGAGTTCGAAAGTTCTGAATTGGTTCGATATGCAACAGACTTTAGGTACATTTTACCTGTCTCACGTTATTAAAATATGGGAAGTACATGAAGCGTATTTATGGATAGTAATTATTTAAAAAAAAATATACGAGCTTGTGCAAGCACTCTGAATTTCATTTTTATTGTGCGATTGCAATTGCTGCTAGTTTAATTGTAAAAGTTGTTGTCTTGATAAAATATTTATTATACACGCGCAAACTATGATATTACTGAACGTATTTTTAATTATACACGTGCAAACTGATAGTGATATGGAATGTGATGAAAAATTAATTTGGAAAGAATTTGAGAAGTGCAAAAAAGAGTTTATTCGTGATATTTTTAGTTTGGTATCGTCTTTAGTTTTTAATAAATGTCTAAATTCTTCTAACAAGCCCTAGTCTCCATGTGTGCAACCAAAAAACTAATCTACAACTATTTAATGTAATCTCTCCGATTCACTGATCATCCGAAAAGTTGGTTGTTTTGGGGGTTTTATGGTGGTATGGCGATTTATTTTATGGGCATATTTGGGAAAGCTACGGGAAACAAAAGACAGACAACGTCGATCGAAAAAATGTCGTGGAAAGGGGAACAAAGAAGGATTGAATGAATAATGGAAAGAAAGCAGAAATAGATGACTTGCGTATCCCGGGAGCGCGACAAACGTGTTAACTAAAGACAGTAAACTCTATGGGTTGGTTGGTTGTTTTGGGGTTTTAATGCAATCTCTCTTATTCTGATTATCCGAAAAAGTTGGTTGTTTTTAGGGTTTCATGGCGCAATGTCGATATATTTTATGGGCATAATTGAACAAGCTGCGTCAAACAAAAGACAGACAACGTTAAACGAAAATGTCGTGAAAGGGGGAACAAAGAAGGATTGAATGAATAATGGAATGAAAGCACAAAAAGATCCTAAAACTTGGTTGCTTTTAGGGTTTTATGGTGCAATGGCGATATATTTTACGGGCATATTTGAACAAGCTGCAGCAAACAAAAGACAGACGACATTAAGCAAAAAATGTCGTGAAAGGAGGGATTGAATGAATAATGGAATGAAAGCACAGAAAAAGATCCGGAAAGTTGGTTGCTTTTAGGGTTTTATGGTGCAATGGCGATTTATTTTATGGGCATATTTGGACAAGCTGCAGCAAACGAAAGACAGACAATGTTAAGCAAAAATGTGAAAGGAGGAACAAAGAAAGATTGAATGAATAATGGAATGAAGGCACAAAAAGACCCGAAAAGTTGGTTGCTTTTAGGGTTTTATGGCACATTGGCGATTTATTTTATGGGCATATTTGAACAAGCTGTGGCAAACAAAAGACATTACAACGTTAGGCGAAAATGTCGTGAAAGGGGAATAAAGAAGGATTGAATGAATAATGGGATGCAGAAAGAGATATCTTGGGTATCCCGTGAGCGCGAAACTCGTGTTTTCTAAAGACAGTAAACTCCATTGGTCGGTTGGTTGTTTTGGGGGTTTTATGGCGCAAGGGCCATACTTGGTCAAGTTTTGCCAAACACAAGACAACATCAAGTACAAATATTGTGAAAGTAAAAAGAGGGATTGAGGAACATGTTATTGGAATGAAAGTACGAAAAGATCGCTTACAAAAAGCAGGAGGGCAGATCACCTGAGTACCTCGAGTTTATGATGCCCGTACACACCGAAAGATGTACCCATGAGGGCGTAAACTCCATGGGAAAAGAAAAGATCACTAAAGTACCTCGGATCCATGAAGCCCGCACACACCTGAAGGAGATGTGCTCCTGAGGGCCATATGAAAAGTGAAAAGAGCGATTCTTCATCTCTAGGGGAATTAGGAGTCACTTCGGGTATCCAGACATTAAAATAACAACGATGTGTTAGAAAAAATAGAAAACATTAATTCAATACGAAATTCACAGATTGTAAATGGCTTTATCCATTTGCTAAACAGGATAAGGAAATTTATATTGTTAAGAAAATAGACGAATGCAAAATTAATCTATCTATTTTCGAAGCAATATTTATTTTAAATATTATAAAGATAAATATTGCTTAGCTAAACTTATATTATTTGTAACTAATTTTGATAATTTTTGCATGCCTGGTGAAAACAATAACTACTAATTAAAATTACATATTAATTTTACTAGTTTATTAAATGTTTTGCATGTGTATTGAAAAAGATATAAACACTAATTAAAATAGCATTACTTTAGACTTCTCTTTAATACTTTTTGTGTTGTGAAAACGATACGTATTCATTAAAATTACACAATTTAAATAACTTTAAACAAAATTTTCAATCTTTTGCATGTCTGGTGCAAAAACCACTGCTTGGTCAAATTTTTGCATAATTTCCAAAAATTTCGATAATACGTGATACTAGAAAATATTAAAAATAACATACCGAGGAATAAAAAAAGTAATGGAAAAGAATAAGCAAATTTTGATCGGGCTTTTTCAGAATTATAGCGTAAACGATGTTTGCATACATAAAAACATAAAATGAAGATTAATTTTCATTTATAATGCAAGTACTCAGAATGAGCGCAAAAACATGCTCTTTGGAAGAAAAACAAGACTATTTTTCCATTATCTTTTACACAAGATTAATATAGACAGGTTAAATCACAAGGGATATAGAATTATTTGAACTTCTGTAAAAAACAAATAAAACATTGTTCAGATAGTGATCAAAAATGAAGCTTAGTCGTATTTCATTTAAATTTGTAAATATAAGTAAAGAATAAAGAAAAAGTTTTTAATGATTGCTTTTAATGCATTTTACTTTTTCTAAAAAACCTCGTTAGTCTCATCTCATTAGGGGACATAAAATGTTTTTATAAATTAATGCAAAAACAAGTTTTGTAACTTAATTTTGAGTGGAAAGCGTTACACACACACAAAGTTTCAGGTTTGACCCGTTTTGGAATTTTAAAAGCAAATATCTTAGGTATAATAATTTTTAATGGATTACATACGAAAAAATATGCCGACTCAAACATTTACTACAGATCAAATAAAACTTATGTTGACAATTGAAAGCATTTCATGTGAATTAACGATTTGAGTCACATTTCCAAGTAGTGTAGTAAGGGTTTACCTATAGCACACATGACTAAATGATCATCCACCTGCTAATGAAATAGACAGAGCATATGAGCAGAGTCACTGTCGTAAAATCTCAGAAGGGTCAATCAGCTGGGCTTACGATTTTCTAGGGGTGATTGGCTATCGAAGAGCAGATTAGTGCTTTTAATCAGGCTGGGTAACCATTTTAGACAATCAGCAATTTGTCCCATTTTGTTATGCTTTTCCCATAATCACGTGTCAGGTCATCTTCAAAGGAAGCGATGGTAAGAAATAGCATGAGGCTGAACTCATATACTCCGTCTATTTCATTACATCGACCTTCTAATGAAATAGACTAAGCATATGGGTTGAGTCGGTGTCGCTAGATCTCAGAAGGGAAAGTCACGTGGGTGTTACAAATCGATATGGGCCGATTGGGTATATCGAAGCGCAGACTAGTGTTTTTAATAACTTTCTGTAATCATTTTAACCAATGAATAAGTCCTACTTTACGATTCATGCTTTTTTCCCACAACCATGTGGCAGATCTTCACACTGAGCGACTGGAAGAAATAGCATGAAGCTTCGCGCATATACTCCGTCTATATTATTAGAAGGTCGATGTGAATGACTACATCGATTGGTTGAAAGAATCCTAGAAACGATTCTATTGGTTAAGAAAATCAAAACTGGTTTAAAAATCATGCAGGGTAGACTGCTGATTGAAGAACTGATATAAGCATGTTGACTCCTTAGAGGGTTGAAACGAAAACGTGACCAACCATAAACGTATCAGAAAAGATTTTAATCAGCCAATATATGAAATATAAAATGTTTAACATAGTTTAAAGTATTAAATCAAACAATATATGAAATATAAATGTGTAACTTAGTTTAAAGTATTAAATTAAATCAAACAATTTATTAAATATAAAATGTGTAACATAGTTAAAGTATTAAATTAATCAAACAATATATGAAATAAAAAATGTGCAAATATTAAAGTATTAAACAAGTTCTTAAATATACTTAAATCGTTTTTGGCAGAACAGAATAAATTAGAATGTAAATTCACAGGGGTGGAGCATTCATTTGATATCTATAAAACTTTCTGAATGAAAACACGCAAAATAAATTATAAGACAATTACTGCGTTTAGTTTTCTCGTGTCCGTTAGATATTTAGAAAAACATGAATCGTTTCAATTTATGAATGGAAATAAGTTAAATTTCCTTCCTTATTTCACTATTGTGCAGAATTGAAATAGAAAGAGCGTTGTTTCTTTGCGAGTAAATATTCTGAAGAAAATCTAGAAATCAAATTACAGCCTATTTGCTCAAAATGCATACGCAGTGAAAGAAACACCAAGGGATTGTTTTTAGTAAAAGCAAGTTATTCAGCATAACAACTACAACTCTTCATACCAAATCTAATAATCACGTAATTGTGTTATGAATGAAATTTCCAGTCAGCATTTGTTTGTATTGGAAAAGTACACAGGAATTCTTTGATAGAGTTACGTGCTTTTTGTAAAATATAATTTGTTTCATGAATCTCGAAGGAAAAGTCACCGTTGAATTTATTCGCAATATTTGACTCTTGCTTTAAAAGAGATCGATGAAGAACTAGGTCAGTTATACCTTGTGTGTATAGTTTAGCAAAACTAAAACATGTTTATAAACTACGAGTTGCGTGTAACCATTTTTGTAGTTTGTTATACGGCCAAAAAAAATTAACCGAATTTCAATAATTTTTTCTGAAAAATTTACATTAACACGTTCAGTGCTTACGACGGTTTTGAATAAACTTAACTCAGAAGTCAACTGGGTTTTGATACAAAAATTTAACTTTTCAATTACAATTATTTAGTTACTAAAATTAATAAAGAAATTAAATTATTTACAGCCTACTCTCACAGAAAAGCACGCCCGATCAAGTCGTGTAGAGTACGTACACAAAACAAATGCCGTGAAGCACGTCACTTTTATCTTCAGAGGTTTGTGTGTGGAAAATTGCTTTAAGTTGTATCAACAATTATTTACATGTGTTTAAACGTATTCACATTAAATAAAAATTATTTTGTATTATTTTTTGTGAATACACATTCCTTGAAGCCTTTTTATGCTTATTTCAGGCACCTGTAATCTATTTTTGCAGGTGAAATCTGCGATATATTCGTACTGGCACTGGTGGAAAGACTGAAATTGACGAGGTTAATCCTCTTCGTGGTTGTCTCGACTAAGTATCTCGTCATTAGCAAAACTGACCAAATCTTGATGGACGAGACATCTCGTCATTTGAAGAAAACTGATGAGATTTTGATCTCGTCATCAAAAAATCCTAATATCTTAATGACGTCATCAGCAAAATTGGTCAAATTATGATTGATGAGATATCTCATTGAAACCACTTGGAGGGTTAACTTGTAAATGGCAATAAATATTCAGTTTATTAAAAATTCAGATTTGAGCCAAATAAAGTTAAATAACTACGCAAAATGAATCTACTGTAATATTAAAAGCAGTTCAGGAAGTAAATAATGTTTGTTATATTGCTTAGTTTGCATTATTTACAACCTATACCACCAAGAATGTATACACAAAATAACAAACGCCACGATTCCAACTATTTTTGTGCTGTCATTCGTACTTTGTGTGCGAGGAAATTGTTTTAAGTTGCATTAATAAATATTATTTACACATATTAAAACGTATTGTTTTCATTAAAATACCAATTATTTTGTATTATTTTTTGCAAATAAATATTTAGATATTCAATTTCGTGAAGCCACGGCGATTTGTATACTTATTTCAGACATTCAAAGCCTACATTTTCAGGTAAAATCAATGACTATTCTCCTACTTATGTTATTATATAAAATCTACGAATATACTCGTATAAATATATGAATATACTTGTACTTCGACGAATAAATTCGTATAAATATATGAATATACTTGTAATCGGGGATATTTCGGTTGATAAGTCAACTCTTAGTTGGAAGTAAAAGTGTTAAGATTGAGATTGAGACAAATAATGTTAATTAACCTCAAAAATGATGCACTGCAATACTTAAAGGCAGTTCAGAAAGCAACATTTGTTTTTTGTACCTTGAACTCTGACACTGACACTACTTTGTGCAGTTTGTCCAACTCTGTTAGTAGCCACACAAACGTAAGTGCCCTGATCTGTAGCTCGCTCGACATGATGTACTTCCAGTGTTCCATTGTCATGTGACTTCTGTCTGTGGTTGTATGGTAAACGCACACCAGCTGAAAATACAAATGACACGAATTAATCGTATGCGCCTTATAAAACATCGTGGAAATCATTTAAGCAGCTGAAAATACTAATGACAGCAATTAATCATACACGCATTACAAAACATTCTGGAAATAATTTACGCAACTGAAAATATATACATGACTGCAATTAATCGTATGCTAATTAAGAATGATTCTGGACATCATTTGAGTAGCTGAAAATACAAATGATGGCAATTATTCATATGCGCACAGTGAAATATTCTGGAAATAGTTTAAGCATCTGAAAATGCACATGACTGCAATTAATCATGCGAATATAAAATAGTCTATAAAACTTAACCAGCTGAAAATACAAATGATAGCAATTAATACTATGTGCACTACTAAGTATTGTGGAAATAGTTTAAGCAGCTGAAAATTAATCCGTTGAATCTGAAAATTAATCCTGCAATTGATCATATACGAATTGAAAATGATTCTGGAAATCAGTTGAGCTGCTGAAATAAATATATATTACTTATTAAAAACACCCTTGGCTAAAAATATATGTGGAAGTTAATTATGCAAGCAGTATGTTTACATAAAAATGAGCCACCATGTTTATAAGTGGATTCGTAAAAGTTCAGCATAAGCAAAAAAATGCTAAATAAAGATATCCTTAAAACCGACTTTCGTTAAGTGCAGTTTTAACTGCATACTGCCATTTTGCAATTTACAATTTGAATTAATACCATTGTCTCAGTGCTTTTTTAATGTTGTGTGCTAAAAAACTTATCCTTAGGATTTGTTGTTCTTCTACCAATAGAATGTGTGGGAAAGAATATACTTAAAGGATTTAATCTTAATTCTAGCCCAACAATTATATACTTCCTTATTTTCTTTAACAAATTAAAAATACAATCTTTGCAAGGGGATAAGATTGTTTTTAAATATCATTCCTAAAATAGTAATAAAAAGTACAATTATTTCCAAACTAAAAGAGGAATTAAGTAAATAAATATAAAAATAGCGTGTGGTTAGGATATTAAGAATGAAAATAGAAAGTCTTATGCCCCCAATCGTTTTAATTACAACACGCAGTGTGAAATAAATTGTTTCTTTCTAAAAAAGGCAAAGAATTAAAAGCTTCAAGGGTTCCTTTGAAGAGTGTGTTTTTAGAAAGGAAAACTATAAAAGGATTCGTTAAATTGTTTAAAGAGCGTTTAAAATTCGCATCTCAAAATCATGTATTCAGAATACCCAAACGTTCGGTTCCATTTAAAACTGAATAATGAAGTAAAGTCACGCATTTGTTTAGCTCCAAACTAAACGATTATGAAATTTAAATGGTATATTAAAAAATATACGGGAGAGATTTTAGTGAATTTTAATTTGTATTCAAATATTTCTTAGACGTTAAATCATTTATGGAAATTACTTTGCAAACTCTTATCAAAATTTGCGAATCCACCGTTCTGTTTCACTTTTCTTTATTTGATTTACACCAACGAGTTTTAAAATAAGAATATATGAAAAGCATTCAATATCAAACAGTGCATTCTGCTTGTTTTTTTCATAACAATCCGTGTTGCTGTTATTAAAAATTTTACTGTTGCTTTTGTTACTAGTCCCTTTGTTCAAGGGGAAATCTAGACCAAGTCCAAAAGACTGTTTTTCCAAGTCGCACATCGACCAACTCCTGGTCATCCGGGCACTGTCCCAGCGACACCGGTGCAATTCAGAATATGGGAAGGAGTTGTTTAAGTTACGGAGCAAGGACTAGTTGGAAAGTTCTTAACCCTCCAAGTGGTTTCGACAAGTTATCTCGTCCACCAAGCTATGATCAATTTTGCTAATGACGGCATATGTCGACATCAATATTGTGCCAATTTTTTGATTATGGCGAAATAAATATCTGATTAGTTTTCTTCTTATGACGAGATATCTCGTCCATGAAGATCTGGAAAGTTTGGCTAGTGACGAGACACCTCTTCGAAACAACGATCATAAGGGTTAATTCCTCTAACAAAAGTCATATATCTAGTGTGCTCTCTTCTAAATAAAACAAGAGTAATCTGATTCAGTCTTGAACTTTTGAAATGCAACGACAATCCAGAGGGCTTTGTGGAGTATCAAGAATGTGGAAAAAGAACACGCACTGAAGACTTTTTATTTGTATGAGGAGTAATTTCCAATAAAATAACAATCCGTTAAAGATACATTGAACCAGTATTAGTAAATAAACTTCAATCTACTGAAAGATAATATTCCGCTTACTGTTATTATGTAGACATGAGAACTTTAGAGTCAAATAAGAAATCAGGAATGAGTATAACTTAACCGGTCTCGTGTATTAAAAATTGTCACTTGTACTTTATTGGCTCTTAGAGAAGAAATATTTTGATTAAAATTCCTTTGTACGACATTCTATAATTTTTATCGAAATTAATTAAAATTTCAGATAGTTCTTAATTCAGCTTAATATTATACAAATGTCGTTTTGAATCTGAGCAAAAAAGCAGAGGAATACCTTAAGCAAAAGATTTGTCGTATAATGGTAAATAACGGATTGATATATTATTTAGCAGTAGGAGATATTAAGTTGTTGGTAAAGCAGGTGAAAAATATATTGTGGGTTTATTAGATTCACCTGTAATATCAGCTCATTTCAACCGGAAAATGTTATAAAAAGATAAATTTTAAGGAATGTAATACTTAATTTGAAATTAAATATATTATATACAAGCATAATTTTAAATATTATTCGAAATTTCGCTCTTGTAGTGTCAAGGAAAAGTATGACTTGAAGTTATGATAGATATTACAATATTTTGACTCTTAAAGTATATCTTACTTAAAGTCTAATATTTCACTTATCCTTTGGTAAAAGATTAAAAATTAGAAAGCATATTAATTTAAGAAAATATAAATATATTGCTAAATTATTTTCACAATTTTATAATGCACACTACATTTATTTCTGTGATTGATCAGTTTATTTCAACAGTTTTATTTCCGTTTTAAGTACATTACTTTAAATACTGATAAACGTATTAATTAAATCTGTGCCATGGTAGAAAAACTGCAAATTTCTAAAATTTCAAAGATCTTTAGTTATGCTCACAAATCACTTCAAGATAACGGAAATTAAAAAAATAGAAATAATTGCAAATGACCTCCGGTCAATACATCATCATTGTGTCATCATACCGTTGTATTAAAATAAAAATAACAAAATAGCTGTTATCAAAAACTTGCAAAATGGATATTGGCGCTTTTCCTAATAATAGTATAATTGAATCAATATACTGATTGATTCATTGCTTTGACTGAAATAGCTAAAATAAGTATAAATAATCACTTTTATACACACAGGTGATTTAAAAGAGCTTCCTTCCAAACAGAAAAATAAAGAAATCTTTCAACTCTCAAAACAACCTTTTCGCTTTCGCTAACTTCCATTATTAATTACTTTATTTTCGGCAACTTGGAGGCTGATATTTTTCTGAAGTTTCGCACTTCGCCGGTAAAGAGATAGCAGAAGTATAGAGTTACGGTTGCATACCAGCGGTTTTGTAAATAAAGAAGACTTTCCCGAAAATTTTTCAAATTTGTTTATTTTTACTTTGTAGTTGCTCATTAAGCACAACACGGACGATTCAGGTCCCGAGCCAAGGGAAATAATATGGAGTAAACTATAAAATGGAGGGTCTTATCCACTCTAACTTTAAAGAAATTTATTTTTCCATATTGCTGAGGCATTAAGATAGAAGTTTTAAAATGAGAATGATTTAATTTGTACATAGTACAAGAAGGATGAAAAAGCCACCCAAACCTTTGTGCTTTTTTACAGTTCCGTTTTTTGAAGAGCATAATGAATTCTACCTTTCATCATTTTAGAATTGTAAAGTACTTCCATATCTCATTCATTACATTCATAATTTAACATTTATTTTAATGATGACATATTTTATAAACTTCCAATTTCTTTTATTAGCGTTTAATTTGTTCTTGTATGTTTTTAGTCCACTTTTTAATGTTGGTTTGGTTAATGATCCATTTGATATTTATTAACCTTCCTGGTGGTTGTCTCGATGAGGTATCTCGTCATTAGCAAAATTGACCAAATCTTGATGGACGAAGTATTTCGTTATTACATAAAAACTGACCATATCTTGATCTCGTCATCAAAAGAAAATCGGCAACATCATGATGACGAGATATTAGCAAAATTGATCAAATCCTCATAAACGGGATATTTCGTCAATAGCAAAATTGGTATAATCCTCATGAACGATGATATATCTCGAAATTAGCAAAATTGTTGGCGCAGGTTTTCCGTTGTAGAACCCTACCTCCACACATTAAACCCAAATCAACCTACCAACCACTTTATTTACACACACATTTATTACGAGGAGAACTTGTTTCTATATTCACCGCTTGTATTATTTTATCAGATAAATACCTTTTAACACAATGTCCTGATTTTAAAAATAGACTAAACCGATTTGGTACGTCATACCCTAACCTAGACCTTTTGATGGATCCTTACTATTTATTACCTGAAATTGATTTTTGAAACTACATTTAAGTTTTAAATAAACCTCATTTCACTATAGCTAATTTTACGGGAGTTGTTTTAATAAATAAATAACTATGAATTTTTATAGTTTTTTTGGTGAAGCTTGGCCAATTATGGCTCTTACGCTATAAAACCCTCGGAAATCAACCAACCATGATGCTAACACTATATGGTTAACTTAAAAAATTATAACGTTTTAGAAAAAAGTAACATTTAGAATTTATTATGTTCAATTCTCTCACAGTATTAAAAGTATCAAAACTTATTTTGTTTTGTTACAATGTAATTAAGATTCATTTCTCTTCCTATTAACTTTATATGAACTATAATCAAGGGGTAAAAGTTAATTACTGAACTTAATATATTTTATTCGTTTCTTTATCGTCAATCATAACTAGCATTCGTATTTTCAAAAAGCACAGTATTCTTAAGCTTTTGATTCTAATATTCTTTGATAAAAAGTGAACTGTCTCGCAAATTTCATATCAAATGACAACAAACGCTTTTTTAAATGTATAAGCGGTTTCTTCGTCTTTTCCTTGAACTTAAGTGTGAAATTAAATTTTAATGAAAATAGTTTTATAATTAATTCATTTTTCTCATTTGATTCAGAGTTATGCGATATTTTTCAAAGAATTTAATATCTTTTGAGGTCTTGATTTTAACATTCTTCTCCGATTATGTTAGCTGTGAATTTGTCAAAAAATTCATATTCACAGTAACTTTAATTGAAGAATTAAATAATTTCCTGTGTGAAATTTATGTCAGAACTTTCTCCCGTCACTAATATTAACTATACAATTCATTTTTTCATTTGTCGGTCCGTCGTCAATTGCGTTCCTTCTGTGCGACATAATTTCCCCTACCTTCTGTCAATTGTAGGTAATGTGTTTATCTAAATATGTGACGGTAATTCTAAATTTATTTAGCTGCGCTTATATTTAGAAGTACACTTAATCTTATGAAAAGTTTATCTATTGTATATTTCGGATACTGTTCGGTAGGTAATTAACGTTCCATTGGTGCAACACAACGGACTAAAGGTGACAGGACTCTGTTCCGATTGAAAACATGGATGGTCAATTGTTTTTCAATCCAAAAAGCAGATTAAAAATTTTGTCACACGCAATTCATCAAAATGTAAAATCTCTAAACGTCTCCGAAACGACCGCGGTATCCCCGGTTGGAGAGTAGCGGATTAGCAACCTGAGGGTTGCGAGTTCGAAACTAGGTCCAACCAAATACCGTCGTATAAGCGGGGGCTGGTCACGTTATATCTGTCGTGGCCTCATATGTCCTCACGTTTGGGTGCGGAAGTTTGAGAAGTGGGGCGCCAGCTCAGGTGTTGACCCAATCATCTGACCGTGGTTCAAAATTACGAGGTGTTGTCCTCGGTCGCGGACCACAGCCAATAGCCCGTTGTGTTGTTCCAGCGTGACATTAATTAACTACCTACCCAAACGTTTTCAAAAATTTTAACTGATTTAAGCATACGGAGTTAAAATTTCAGTTGCCCATAAGAGTGTGAAATAAGTTGCGAAATAAAGGGAAATCAACTGTGTTCGATATTATATTATTCCGTAGCGTTATTAAAACCTTCTTAGCTAATTTATTTCAGAAGAAACATGGGTTAGTTCATTTTGAGTATTTCTATGGCGCAAGGCCATAGTTTGCTAAGGTACACCAAACACAAGACAATGCAATCTCAAGTAAATAGGCAAACACACACAAATAGAATTTTATTGACCAAGAGAGAAATATCCACTCGAACCAAAGGAATTGAACCTGACAGGTTTTGAGCAAACTGTTTCAATTTAAAAATACGCTTTATCATAGTTGTTTTCATATTTTGCAGATATTTATTTTCATTCAGTTGAAAGGAATTTAGAAGTTGATGGACAGTGTGTGATTTCTTTCACCTTGAAGATAAGAAACGAGAGATCTAGTGGATGGAGAATAGGTAATTTGGTTGACATAGGTTTTATGGCTCAAGATATGGATAAGATGAGCCAAACGCAAGACTTGATAAAATTCATTTGAAAGTACGTGAAAGATTATTACTAACAACCATACCAGTATTAAAATTGTGATAGAAGCGTAGGTAAAAATGAAAGCAATTCTTTTAAGTCAAACATCAAACGGTAAGGTATAAAAGCATATAATAAAAAATTTGTTGAATTGAGAATGTTGATTTTATAATGGATGAAATGATGTAGCTTCTACATAAAAGTTTTTTGTTTAACGATGAGATGCATAAAAATATGTTGGTGATCCTAGAAAATAAAGGCTAAATATTCTTTTCGTACAGAAATGACAAAGATGGGGTATCCTCATCTTAGTTGCATTAAGAATAGAAGAGTCCGAATCTAAGGTACAGTCGCGGATAAAAAAACGAACCACCTCTCGTCATTCGAATAATTTTAACAGTGAAGCAAATTCAAAGATGGTATTCGACAGGGAATAACGTCTTCTATAAATTCGTATGCATAAAATTTGCATAAGGGGCCATCTTCATATTGAATTAATGACCAACTTCATAATTTCCAACGGTAACCCACTATTTTGACTTACAATTTCGAATCTGTATCATAATTTAACTTCAGATACCAAGTTTTATGTCACTTGGTCCTGCCGTTTCGAAATAATGAGTACGGAAAGTTTGGAGCTCCTAATGTTAAATCAGTTTCCCAGACTTTTATGGATATCTTCCAAAATAATATTTCTATAGTACTGATATTTTGTAGCATGTTGATATTAAGGTATCCAAACAAAATATACATAATGTGTTAGTTTAAAATAAAATTTAATTTGCAATATCAATTATTAAATTAATATTCGAAAACAATATGAATAAGAACATTGATACATTTTGACAGAATCCGATTCAGAAAGACTTAATATTACCTTAAAACATTTCAGCTCTTTCGTCTGGATAGTTTTTGCGTTTACCTTAAACTTCCGTCACTACGGCGATTTTTGGAGCATCCAAAAGTTGAATAAATTAGTTGAAAAAATTAATAAAAGTTGAAATTTTTATTAATTAAATTAAATAAAAATTAAGTTAAATTATTATTTAACAATAACCTTGTTAACCGTTTATGGCTAATTTGCGATAACAGATGCTATTAGCTGTTAATATTAACAATTTTGTTATCAGCAAATGATACAAACAGTTAGTAACTAAACATAACAATTGAAATCGACGTAAACAGATAATTACAACTTCTATCGCAATTACAGTAATCGATAGCTATTAATATTTTTGATGACAGTTACTAACTGTTAAATGTTTTGATAACAGTTTCTAACTGTTAAATGTTTCGATAACAGTTGCCAACTGTTAAAATTTTCGATAACAGATGTTAACTGTTATTTTGTGAAAACACTATTGTTTAAACTGCTGTTTGAATAAAAGCAAATCTCAGAATTTTTAATATTTGAAAACGAATATAATGAAAAGAATGAATCTTTCTTCTAAGGTTCTTTTCTACACTTCTTTCAATCAAACATCAAATGAACAATGACTGATTAATGACGAATAATCGCGATCTACGATTAGTTACTCTCAATGTGAGGATTATCTCTGAAAAGGGCAAAAACTTCAACATTGTTTACCTTCGTATATACAGGTAGTAAATTCAAGAAAGTTCATACTTAGTTTCATTTGTCGATGTAGAATCTGATTAAGGCATCAAAATAGGGGTTGCTAAAGGAAATGATGAAATTGGTGCTTAATTTAATATGAAGACGGCCCCTTATGCAAATTTTATGCATGTGAATTTATAGAAGACGTTATTCCCTCTGAATACCATCTTTGAATTTGCTTTACTATGAATAGTGCTCGAGTAAGATGACGTGGTTCATTTTCCCGCGACTTTACCTCGTTCTATTTAGGTTAACCGGTCCAAAAATTAACTCTCCTGGTGGTTGACTGGACGAGATATCTCATCATTATCAAAACAAACTAGATCTCGATGGACGAGTTATCTCGTCATTAGAAGAAAACTGACCAGATCCTTATCTTGTCATCATGCAAAAATAGGGAATACCTTGATGACTAGATATCTCCTCATTAGCAAACTTGGCCAGATTTGTTGGATGAGATATATCTCATCGAAACCACCTGGAGGTTGATCGGACAGGTCATCCGCTATTCTCGGCAGTGTACCTTATACATGTTCACTCCATACCGAACACTATCAGACGAACCCGTCAGATGTTTACCGACGTGACCTCCAGTCTCTCATCTTGCAATCCCACCTCCTCTACCTCTTCAATTATCTATCTATAAGTCCCTCTTTCCCCATCCTGGTGATTTACCATCCTGTCGATAGTTGGTTGGTTTTGCGATATCATGGCTCAAGGGCCAAATTTGACCATGCTGCCCCGGATACAAGACATACAATATCAAGGTTTGTAGGAGGATACAATATCAAATAATAGGCACTCACACAATGGAAGTTTTACTGACAGAGAAGAGAGAAATGCACCCCCATCGAGTCCAAAGCTTCTCTATAGTGAACAGCTTCTAATGTAAAAATCTATTCGAAATTGTCACCTTTTCTGGTCAAGTAACAATCTGTTTTTCACCTTGCCTGGACGAGGTATTTCGTCTTTAGTAAAATTGACCAGATTTTGATGCACAAGGTACCTCATCATAGTGAAATTGATAGGATCTTGATGAACGAGGTATCTCCTGAAAACCACTTGGACATTTAAAATTATTCCACGCGCTCTCGACAGTAAAGACCAGATTCAACTACAACATTTCTCGATCATTTTGCCTTGAAATCGATTGGTTGTGGCTGAACGCCGATGTTTCGATGAATCTGAAACGACTCGATCATGTATACTCGATTTACTGATCGAGGATATTCAACTCCTCTCCGCGTCGCGAGTCGCTCGAAACATTTTTTGTTTACATTTCTTCTGCACATGGCGGTTATCATTCATCTTTCAAGAAGGAGAAATCCTCGATATTTACGAATTTGAAGAAATCCTTTGGATTCGTCCAGATCCGCAAGCATTTAGCTCGACGGCCATTTTGTTCCATCCTTGCCGCTGTTCGGCTAAAGTGGCATAAGCACTACCGAGTTTTCCGCTCAAGAGATCCGGGCGGACTTCCAAGGCTGCGACCAAAGCTTAGCTTTCTTTGCTCATTCTATAATTTTTAAAGGAAGGTGGATTGAAATTAGGAGATTGTGAAAAGATAGTTAATGCTTAAAATTGGGAGAGTGAAATTAAGGAATTGGTTTTACCAAATTACACAATGTCGTTCACAGAACTTTCAAAGCGACAAACTGAACCGCCAACAAATAGGTAAAAAACATGACTCAAATTCACGTTATCTTATTGGTCAATTGACGATCATGTGACGCCACAACTATTTTAGCAATCATCTTATACTGTGGTAACCCTAACAGCCTCGATCGTATTTAGACGGGGAAATAAATTCAAAAATAAGACTCGATCGTAGTGCTTTCAGTCGATTGAAGAGATCAATCACGTTTCAGTTGACTCTGGCCCTAAATTTGGCGTGTAGCTCTCTTGTGATCACCTCACCAATTCTTATAATTGTTTTCCTCTACTGCATAGAATTCACGAAGAATACAAAGAAGAAATCAATATAACAAATGTTAAATGAGTATATTGTTTGAGGAAGGACTTGAACAGAAAATATGTTTGTCCTAAAATGGTGTCTTGAGAAATGATAGCTTGAGAAAACGCATGGCAGTATTATTTTAGTATAAGCGAGTCTGGAATTGACATTTTTGTAAAATTTAAAACTTTTCAGTAGGTTTCAAAACTTTTCAGTGACTGATCTCCCCAGTAAGGCCAAAGTGAAACAGATGTTCACTCGTGATTAGTACACGAAGGGACGCTTCCAGAGCAAAACAAACTTTTGGGGAGCCTGTTACTTAATGAAACGTCTCGTCTAAACAAAAGCTGACATTCAGGAAAAGTGATTCGAATGAAGCTTTTGTGGCGCCCTGTGATTCGTTGAATGTTACATAAATATAGTTTGAGGAATAACTTGCTGCAAAAATGAGAATGTCTTGAAGCAGTCTTTTGTGCAACTCTGGTCTAATGATAGCCTCGAAAACACGCACGTTATTCCTTTTTAAACACGCATGAGTCGAACCGACATTTTTAACAAAACACAAATCCTCTTTCAATAAGCTTGTGGACGAAGTCCTTACACTAACAAAATAGACAAAAACAAAATCATCTCTACCTCTTTCCCAGTGTATGTTTTCCAACGGATACCCAGCAACCGGACACCTCAGGATCAGGACATCCCCAGCCACGACTGTCACGTTCCTGGCTCGACGGACAACAACAGGCGGACCCAGAACATTCACCCGGGATTCGTGACTGATCTCCCCGACGCCATTGTTGGCCACGCAGCGGTAGTCCCCGCCGTCCTCCGTCTTTACGTTGCTCACGTTCACGAAGCTAACCACGAATCCGTCTTTTGTCACGTAATCCCCAAAACGTATCCGGTGGTTTTCGGGAATAGGAGCGTCGTCCAGACGCCAGACGATCTGGGGGAGGGGGTTGCCAGATGCGACGCATTTTAGAGACAGGGATGGTCCAGGCTGGATGGTTTGTTCGTCGAAGGTTTCTTGGAACTCCGGTACGTCATCTGAAAGATATAAACCAGGAAAAACTCTGTTATATGTGCCATACTTAATGCATTGTTTTATTTCCCAGTCACCTGCTTCAAAGACCTTAAAATCGATTACAACTTGCAGGTTACTAGAGAAATGGGCAATCCACTGAAACAGCTTTTCCCCGGTCTACAAGAGGAGCAAATTGTCTAAGTTTAGCCAGTACATCAATTCCAATCCAATCAGTAATTTTGCTAAAGCTATTTAATTATTGGATGGAGATACACTTCCAGAAAATATCCTTGTAATTATAATTATTTATAGATTTTATAGGCCTCCATCCTAATCTGTATATCGCTTTGAGTACCCCAAAAGTATATTCACACAAACCCTAGACTATACTACAACGAAATAGAATTCTCCTGAGCATGATGTAGCTAGGAGACATTAAATTAACGCGTCCCCGGGGTATGTGAACTTGAACGATCTAGCTCTATGAATCTTCCTTACGACAAACTAGCACGAACATTAAACAACACTAAAATTCTACTTAAAACGAATATAAATAGCTCGCTTAGAATGTAAGTATTAGTTAAAATTTTCAAAACTTAGAAATTGGAATATTAAGCTTTTAATGGCTTAGATAAAGATAATTATCAACGTTAAAATGATAGTTTTACTATAAAAACACAAAATGAGCTCTATATACGGCTAAAATATATAACAAAAGAAATTGTCTTTTTTGTGTGGGCAGATACATCGATGTATCTGATTTTATTGCTTATATCCTTTGTCATTATTTCTCTCTAAGACGCATTTCAGTGCGGTATTAAAAAAATTAAGTTGATAATACGATAAAATGAATCAAATTAATATATAATATTCCAAAGAAAATGGCAGAAATTCCAGCTAGTATTTTGTTAACCAACAAAAATATTTTTATACAAATTAATTCGTGATAAATTGAAGCATTTAAAGCAGTAAAAGGGCTGAAAAATTGGCCGATTAATATAGACGATATTAGAAAAGATGTTTCTAAAATATGAATTAGTGAATATAAATTCATTAAATATTGATAAGACACGCATCCTAATTTAAAAATTCAGGATTGATATCTTAATGCTCTAAAAATTAAAACAATGTTGCTTTATGGAATAAGACTGAATAATTACTAGTTTGTGGTAACATTTTAAGTATCGCATAGAGAGGAATAAGCAATAAATAATTTTGTTAGGGCAACGCATAATTTACTATCTTTGCCCAATTCATTTTAGAAATCCTATTTAAAATAAACAAATTTTAAAAGCACTAATGGAAACAGACGTTGTTGAATAAATTTTTAATATATAAACCCACACACGTATGTGCTATAAACAACATTTATCAATCAAAATATTGCAGTGAAACACGAATTCGTTATTAAGTTCGGCCCATGGAACACTCTTTTTACATTAAATAGACAAATCTATGCAAATCATCTTTAAAACGTACGTTATAAAATAAAATCAAAACGCAATCCCGTTCAGAACATAAAGTGACATCCGCATCAAAACGTTGAATACACACGCGAATCCCACTCTACTTTCAATTACTTTCTTGTGTTATTAATATTAACAGCAAAAAAGTCTAATTTCATACTCCTTTACAAAGATCGCATTAAGTAAATAAAAATAACAACGGAATCCAATATCCAATATGTCTTGCCTCCTTCGTAATAGGATGAATTTCTTCCTTGTTGGATGGGGAAAGGAAGTGAAAAAATCAATCAAATATCACAACGTGTAATGTATTCCAATTCCTCCCTTCAGAATCTATAATTCTGCCGATCTAATCTACTTTTGAGCATTTTATTTTGTGCAGAAAGCTGGCTCATCATGAATAGCGTACTGTAGCCAATCCATTTAAAACCGCAATTCAAGAATTGGCCTAATGAATATGGATTAATGCAAATGGCGTATGGGATCTACGCCTTCATTGGGGGCTGGTGTCTTGGGGTAGAACCCAATTCGGGTACTAAGGAGCATCTTGGGGGTATGGGGGGGGAATTATCTCGAGCCATTTTAAACTTTCTTGGATTCAGGCGAACGGGAAGAACGTGCTGCTGAGAGGCATTGGAGGAAAGATTAAAAGAGGAAGGCACACCCCAAAAAAACGACGGAAAGAAATTAGATTTTAAGTGAAATTGAAATTCTCCTGGTAACCCAGGGTGTATGAGATTGTGTAAGTGCAATGGTGAGAAGATATTTCCTTCTCTCATTTTTGTTTCTTTTCTTAATTCTATCCAGAGAAAATGAATTCTAAATCTTTCTTTTGGGGAAGTTTTAGTACTGAACAAAGATAGCGGAGTTCGTGGTTGTCCTCTTTAGCGTTTCTTGTTTTTTGAGGGTGATTTTTAACTTCTTTGTATTCCCAAGAGTGTTCCGTGGCAATGTGTGCTATTAGAAATATGGAGATAGCTGAATGTATTACGTAGATTTTGTCATTTTTCATAATATCGCGAAATAATGTATCTGATTTGAACAAATGTAGATGGCATCCTGCTTCTAGTTAGAATGTGCTTTAAACATTCGGATACATTGTGGCATTAGGATTGTAGTGTAATATTCTACTCCTCTGCCTTGGATACTTTGTGACATTAGGGTTGTAACGTAATATTCTGCTCCTCTACTTTGCGTGTATTGTAACATCAGGATTGTAATGCAATATTCTGATCCTCTACCTTGGTTACATTATGACATCAAGGTTGTAGTGTAATATTAGCTCTTCTACTTACGATACATTGTGACATCGGGGTTTTTGTGCAATGTATCCTACCTTGGATACATTATGACATCAGGGTCGTAATGTAATATTCTATTCCTCTACTTTGGATACATTATGACATCAGGGTTGTAATGTAATATTTAGTTCTTCTATCTTGGATACATTGTGACATCAGAGTTTGGTGTAATAGTTTGATCCTGTACCCCTTGGATACATTATGACATCAGGGTTGTAATGCAATATTCTACTCTTCTACCTTGGATCGATGCAGTAGTGAAAGAAAAGTAGTAACCCAACCTTTAATTGTCGAGGAAAACAGAAGTGCAGGTGTCATGTGGTCAGAGCGAGAGAGAGGTGTGACCTCGTGCCGCTGAGGGGGTTCACTAGTGGGTGGTAGGAATGAATAGAGAGATATCGGGAACTCTGTAGAGCGGTTGTACGTTGGGAGGTTCTTCTCAGAGAAATATGCTCATTTTTGTAACTTTCTATTTTTACTTTTATTCAGCAAAAGTTAAGTGTTTTAAGCGTTCTCTTTCCGTTGCCAGGAAAGGAATCATAGTCAAACACAACAAGGGTGCAAGATTAACCCTCCTGGTGGTTTATCTTTGCGTCAAAAACTGCCCTCTAGTGGCTTCTGGTACAAAAACCTCTTCCAAACTGTCACCCGTTCTGGGAACGGGGCAATTTGTTTTTTCCTATTAGGATCTTCATTCCCCTTGGGCAGTTTAGTCTCGACTAGATACCTCGCTAAATTGACCAGATCTTGTACTAGATATATTGTAACCATATGAAGGGTTAAATCTGATACCCCAATGTCGTTCAAATGAATTAAGCTACCAGTTTGTGGATGATGTTATCTTTTGCATTTTTGTTTCTTTCATGGTTGATTACCTCTTTATATTCCCAAGTGATCGGTAGCAATTTGAGCTATTGGAAACATGAAATCGCTGAATGTATTAGATGGATTTAGCTATTTTTCATAACATTGAGAAATAAAGTATCAGTGATTTGATCATGTGCAGATATGACATCCTGCTTTGAGTTATGAAGTAATTGAGTCACTGGAAAACTTGGCATCAGATCATCGGATTGAATTTGATAGCCAGATAACAAGAGAAAATATTTTTTAAATGTTGTATAATGAAATTATGATTCGATTAACGCTATTAAAAATAAAATCACGTCATTCTAATCTCTGATATGTTTCTCGAAGTGCGTTCTTCAAGCAGGAGAAAACTTAATTTACGCTTTCCTCCAATTAAGCACCTTAACTTAAAACTAGGTAAATACTTCGTACAATAATAACGGATAGAAAATAATTTTTGAATTTTGAATTTCCATAGATCATTTAATGTTTTCGTCTTAAGAAAGGTAGAATGCTATTTAAAATCCGGCTGGGACATTTAAAATAAATATCCCTTTAAAATTCGTCGAAACCATGTTAGACTCAAATTTAGGATTTGAAAATTACTGTCATTCTCAATACCGATGAATTACTGATAAAAATTACAAGTACCGGTAAATTACTAACTGAAATTCTAAATACTGGTAAATTACTAACTGAAATTCTAAATACCATTAAATTACTAACGAAAATTCTAAATACCGGTGAATTACTAGCTAAAATTCTAAATACCATTAAGCTACTAACGAAAATTCTAAATACTGGTAAATTACTAACTGAAATTCTAAATACCATTACGTTATTAACGAAAATTCTAAATACCATTACGTTATTAACGAAAATTCTAAATACCGGTAAATTACTAACGGAAATTCTAAATACCGGTTTTTATTTCTACAATTTTCTTTGGGTGAGTTGCCGAAAATTTAATACTTAGGTGTAATAAATATAGAGTTCAAAACCCCTTAAGATACTAATTTGCATATTTTTGAATTAATCGATCTTATTTTAGGCCTTGATAATTTACCTTATATCCTTCCCGCACGATAATTGTAAGAAATGTTCTCAACATTTCAAGGACTTTAAATGATGCAAAACTAATAGCATTAATAAGCACTTCACATCTTATACATATTATAAATCTTATTTTATTTCGTATATTATATTTAAATGTGTTAAAATATTTGTTGTCATGCGTTTGAATGTTGGTCACTTAATGCTACACTATTATTAATTTTGTAGTAAATTGAGTTATTTCCCCTTATGCGTAAATTATTACATTCACCTTTATAAGTTTGATAGTATACAGTATTCCTATTACAGGGATTTGGTCTCCCATGATACATATCAAGGTTACCTTAAAATGCAGTTCATCGCTATTTTGGGGATATTTGGTATTTAATCTAATTGACATTGACCAATCAACTATATATCAATTTGAAACTTTTATTGGTGAAATGCTATTGCGTCTCGTTTGGAATACGTAAAGAAAGCACGTTCAGCCTCAAAACACTACGCCACCTATATTTAGATTGACTGAAAATGCCTCTCATAGTTTAACTGTTAAGCTTACCGAACACTTGTAAATAACATTTAAAGACCTAAACAGAATATATATTTGCATTTTACGATGTACAGATGAGTTCTTTCGCTAACATTCATTAAAGTAAATTCATAAACATGAGTCAAATTGTGGTTGAACAATTTACAAAACCCCTTCGTACTGATATAGTGAATATCCTTACAGTACACGCAATAGCAACTTAGAAGAGAAGATAAACCTTATTTGTCTCCCAATAATCCAATATGAAAAACCCAAATGTTTATTGGGTTTGTTTGGTAACCATGGTGACAAACAATCTCCGTCACGCGTAGCCGAAATTGAAAAGTTCACACTTAGAGATAGCATCGAAAATTCCTGCTGCCTTGGAGAAGAATGCAAGGACTCCGCACGCCATTCAAAATTTCCTCGCCATTTTAATCATCTTTTCATTACAATGACAAATTCCCTTCATTTCCTTCAATGATAAAACAGTCTCAGAGAACTCTTGTCTTATCAGGAGACTTGGGCACCCACGAAAGTTGCTGATGAAGACATTTCGAGCTAATTGCTTCTGGAGACCTGGACTTGACTTAGTGATAAGAGCCCCTCTTTTGATTCTTCGGTTTGATAAGAGTGAGGGACTGCTTTTCGACGATAAAATGCGAAGGGGGAAATGTCTGGTTTATTTTTATTGCAATTCTCCTTTCTTCTAATGAATGGTTAGTCAGGGTGGACTTCGATTGGTGAGTCTCGGAATTTGTTCCACTTGTCTGGCTGTGGGAGACATTCAACAATTACTCGCACAGGATGTGAAGAAAACATGGCTGGAGAAATTGTTAACTTCATATTGAGATAATTTTGTTAGGACTTCGTAGCTTTACTAATATGGTAAATGTAAAATTTTTTGTATGTTTCATTGTTATTTACAGAATTACATTATAATGGAGGACATTCTATCATTATTCTCGAATGATAGAATGGATAGAATTTCTCACTGGATTTGAAGAAAACATGGCAGAGTTTGCTACATGTTGAGGTAATTTTATTGGAATTTAGCAGCTTTACTGAGGTAGCTAATATAAAATTTCACACACACATTTTTTATTGTTCAGATGAATACATTTATTGATTTATATAATAGAGGATATTCAGCAATTATTCTCACTGGGTTTAAAGAAAACATGGCAGGGTAAGTGAAAGCTTACTATATGCTGAAGTAATTTTGTTTGAACTTCATAGCTTTACTGATGTAATTATCGTAAAATTTCATATATTTTTTATTGTTAAACTGAATAAATTTACAGATTTACAGTATAATAAAGGACATTAAAATTATTCTCACTGGATTTGAAGAAAGCATGTAGAGTAAAGGGGAGTTTACTACATGTTGAGATAATTTTGTTAGAACATCGTAGCTTTACTGATGTAGTTAAAGTAAAATCTCTCACTTTTTTATTGTTAAGCTGGACAAATTTACAGATTTACATTATGATGAAGGACATTCTATAATTATTTTATCTAGATTTGAAGAAAACAAGGCAAAGTAAATGGGAGTTTACTACATGTTGAGATAATTTTGTCAAAATTTTCTTACTGGAATTGAAGAAAACATGTCAAAGAATTGAAGTTTACTACACGTTGAGATAGTGTTATTAGAACTTCGTAGCTGTATTGAGGTACTTAATGTAAAATTTCTCACATATTTTTTATTATTAAGATGGATACATTTACAGGTTTACATTATAATGGAGGACTTTCTATAACTATTTTCACTGAATTTGGAGAAAACATGGCAGAGTAAATGGAAGTTTACTACATGTTGAGATAATTTTGTCAAAACTTCATAGCTTTACTGAGGTAATTTTAGTCACTTTTCATGTAATCATTTTCATCAAGTTCTTATCCTTAAATCTATAACTCCCACAGAAAGCTCTACGATAGAACGTTCGAAGTTACTACCGTTGGAAACTTCGAATATTCCCGTTCCACCTATCATTTTGAATCGAGATCTTTTCCCTCTAAATCAACTAACAGAATTTTATTTGAGCTGTGTCAACCCGTACAGTGATTTCGACGAGATATCTCGTTCATCAAGATCGGACCAATCATTCCGTTGATGAGATATCTCGTCAAGGTTTTCCCGATTTGTTTATGATGACGAGATCAAAACCTGGTCATTTTTTTATAATGACGAGATATCTCGTCAATTTTTCTAATGACGAGATATCTCGTCCATTAAGATCTGGTCAGTTTTGCTAATGAAGAGATACCTCGTCGAGACAACCACCAGGAGGGTGAAGATCCAAGATAAGTAAACCGCATTCTATGGGTTGGAGAGCATACAGTGATTCATAATGAATGCTGCGATAGAACCAAATACCATAACACCCTTTCTTAATCACCCGATATAGGAAATTCCAGGAGAAAATGACGTTCGTTGAAGTCAAACTGAACTTCATTCAACAATTCACATAATTTGCCTCATTGTGTTAGAGATTTCGAAAATTCCCGTTTCACCTATGAATTTGAGTCGAGATCTGTCTACTAAATCAACTAACAGAATTTCATTTGAGCTGTGTTAATAGTAATAACCTGCGGTTACATAGACTTATTTTACAAACGGATAATTAAATTAGACATTTTAGTGAACTTCAACATGAAATATTTTGAGGATGTTTTACCGTTAGAATTTCTCAGGCATGTTATGGATAAATTGAAAACGACCTAATTTTTAAATATAACATAACATCTTTTAATCGAAACTTTTAACTTTATTCTACTTTTAGTTTCAATTTTATGTACTGAATATACCAAAATGTAATATATACGTTTTAAAACAATTTCACGTTTGTTTCAGAAATTCTTTGACATTTAATAATAAATAAGCCAAGCGGTTTTGAACATCGAGCGAAGAATATAGATTCTCTTCCTCATACAAATAATATCCTTTCTCTTTTACAAATAATATTGATTATCTTCATATATATGCTTTCACTATACACAAAACGTAGTCAAAAACTGCAGCGATTTATTTGTTAGTTGAATGGTCATTTGGGGTTTTAAGACACAAGAGACATATTGGCCAAGCTACTCCAAGCACAAGACAGACAACGTCAAGTAATGAACATACACACACACGGAAAGTTTAACTGACACAAAAGAGGTAGATAGTTAAATTAACGTCGCATTGGAACAATACAACAGGCTATTTGCAATAGTCCGGTATCAATCCCGAAGTGAAAGGTCCAAGAACAACACCTCGTAATCTGGTACCATGGTCAAATGACAAAGTCAACACCTTAGATGTCGTCACACTCTCTAAATTTCCACACCAAGCTAAGGTGAGAACATTTGACAGATTTAACATACACCAGCCCCCACGTACCCAATGGTCCTTGGTTAGGTCGAGTTTCAAACTCGCAACCCCCCCGACTACTAATCCGCTACTCTAGCAACCCTGGTCTATCCAGTCCTCTGACACAAAAGAGAAAAATACACCGAGAGAAAGTTTGAAGAATCGCACCTTCATAGCCTACAACTCACAGGCTGCTAGCATAGAGGAAATATAAAAGTGGAGTGATCAATGTTAACCTTTTTATGTGCCCAGTATCATGTAACAAAAAGTAGTAGTAACGTGACCCTTAGACTACTTTTATTAGCCGAGTGAAAACGAAAAATTATCTGATTGGTCCACGGGACGAGAGAGAAGACACCCATCCATTGATTCACCATCTGATTAGTCCACGCGACGAAGTAGACAGAGTCGATTTCACCACTTTGTCGCCACTCTATAGAAATAAGCATTTACGCATTTTACCTGTCATAAGATAGTATATCGCCAAACGAGGCGATATGATGCCAAATCGGCCAACCCAAACAATTTTCACTTTTTTTAAACTCCCCTCAATAAAATTGCTGTCAACTTATATTCCACATTTTTGGTCGTACATAGCCATTATTTTGTTGATATAAAATTCACTTAGAATGCATCATCATTACATTACTTTTCAATTTTATTACCCTAACATAAAATTAATACATTATTCAACACACGTAATCTCAGCCTCTTGTTATTCGATAATTTTTCCATCGAATATTTTATTGTCGAATACCTCGCTGTCCTTATTATTTGATACCGAAAAGATCACAATGTTGCCTTTATAAGTGGAGAGGACAGCGTCCAAATATCCCAATATCAAGCATCTCTTTTCAGGGTTAATCATAATTACCCTTAGGAACTCTTGTATTATCATTAGGAAATTCATCTACTTTGATGACAGGGCCAGCTGCTGCACACATAATTGGATAAAGTGAAGTCTATCTAAATCTACGCCAGAAATACTTTCCCCTTTTGCTCTTCATTATAAACAGGCGGGGTCATTAAAAGACCAGTGACTGAATTCTATGTCATTATTAAGTGCTGTAATTAAAGTTTAAGTTTTTTTAGAAAGTCGATAGGGTTAATGTATTTTTGTCTCCTTGGTGAATCATGGTTTTGTGTTTCTTGGCACTGTTGTGATGTTTAATATGGTTGTTGCGGGATTTTTAAGGAATGAATAAAAGTGTTTGGCAGCATTTCGAATTGTTTTTTGGTTTTAAAGATATATTGTACATAAGAATATACATTTCAACACCAGATTTAGTCTTCTGGGATTTTAAGTAAGGAGAATGAAGCCAGAAGCAACTTTAAATGTAAAAAGTATTTTGTATGAGAGGTATTTCAATGTAAAAAACAAACCAGACGGTCTGCGGAGATTTTAATTTTGCTGTCCAAATGCCTCCGCAAGATGCACATTAGAGGTACCTTCAAATGTAGTTTATCGCCGTTTTGGCGAAATTTGCATTTTATCTAAATGGTATTGACCAGCCATCTATCATATCTCAATTCGGAATTTATTCTTTTGAATTTTTATTGAGAGTGCTGAAATAATATTCAAAAGACAAGCCAACTGACGTCGCGTTCTAAATACGTACAGGAAACACGTATCACCACAGAAACACTACCAGCGCCACCAACATTTAGCTTGATAGGAAATGCATCTCATGCTTGCAATCTTTATACTTAATTTTAACCCGCTAAGTGGTTTTGACGAGATATCTCTTTAATCAAAATTTGACCAATTTTGCTTGCGACGAGATTTTTCGCTATCAAGTGATTGCCTATTTTTTGATGATGGCGAGATCAAGATCTGGTCAATTTTCTTCTAATGAACTATATCTTGTCCGCTTTGTCAATTTTGCTAATAATGAGGTACCTCGTTGAGCCATCAGAATGGTTAAGGAAGAAAAACATCGCCTATAACACATTTGGTTTTATTACTGCAATGTTATGTATTACTTTTATATAATTATCTACTTCTGAAAGTTGATATATTTACTATATACTTTTTATAAGAGCTTGTATATTACTTATAAATCAATATTCAACCCGATTCGAAGTGAAGCTAGTATTAGTTTGGTTGACTGGAACAGGAATTTCTCGGTGCCTTTATTCAATTTGTTTAAATTGAGCTCCTCTTTTGGATACACAAAAAGAAGCTATAGATAGCGATCTGTTAAACAGGTAGTACAACAAGGAAATTATTTATAGTTTTATCCCCTTAACTTTGCACTCATTTGGTATACATCATTACGTTTTATTACTTAAATTGTATACATTACTTCTATTTAATTGTGTCAGTTTGGAAACTGATATATTTTCTCGGTTTCCTACAAATAGTTTTATCATTCCTTATATCCATTCGGAAACATCCGTTTCATTTTATTAACACTTAATGCAACTACATAGGCCAAAAATATTCAGTTTTCAAGTACTTTTAAGATAAGTTCGGGCATATTCACAGCTCGGAAAAGTTTATAAAAGCGTCGAAATTCAAACCGACTAGAGCAATAAAGCTAGTATTAGGTTGGTTGACTGAACCGGCAATTTCTCGATGACTTTATTCAATTTGTTTAAATTGAGTTCCTCTTTTTAATATGCAAATTGAGACTGTATAGCGGTCTGCAAGCACCATTTACATTCTTAACAGGCATTGCAATAAGGAAGTGCTTTATGTGTTTAGTTTTATGTGAAATATATCCCGTATAGATTCATACGCTTTGATATCATTACGCCTTATTACTACAATTTTTTACATTACTGTTGTTTAATTACTTAATTATGGAGGCTGATACAATTTAAAGGTTCCCCAGAAAATAGCTTTATTATTCCTTACATCCGTTTCATTTTTATTTTCGTTTATTAAAACTCAATGCAACCACACAAGATAGATATATTCAGTTTTGAATTACTTTAAAAGTTAGCTTTTAATAGCTTCCGTGCATAGCTTTTGCTCGAAATTTATAAAAGCGCCAAAATTCAAGCCGATTAGAGCGGTAAAGGCCGGTAATTTCTTGATGCCTAAATTCAATTGCTTTAAATTGAGCTCTTATTTCGAATATACAAAGTGAGACTATAGCGATCTGCTAGCGACGTTTACATTCTTAACAGGCATTGCAATAAGTTCTTTATGCTTATTTTCATGGATAAAAATCACGTATAGGTTCTTACTCTCAATGGTATACATCATTGCGCTTTATTAATACAACTTACAAATTATTGTTATTTAATTATCTAATTATGGAAGCTGATCTATTTTTCAGGTTTCCAAGAAATATTTTTATTATTCCTTTTATTCATTTGGAAATCACCCTTCTAATTTTCTTTACTTAAGGCAATCATACAGGACGGTAGAATAAAGTTTTGGTGTACTATTAAGGAAAGGTTGTACATATTTCCAGGTTTTTGTAGAAAAAGGTCCAATGTCCAAATTCGCTCATTTTGAGTTATGTCCATAAATCATTTCGCAGTAATGAAAGTTATAATAGAAAAAGTGCTTATATCCTCTTGTCAATACATTATGAGACTCAAAACATTGGAAATTATGTTTTATACGCTGCATTAAAATTTTTTTAAATAAAAATTATCAGACTTTCAAAATGGACATTGGCTGTATTTACATTAAGGTACAGGTTTATAACTTACGAAAATTTAAAACAGCGTCAATATTCTACAGGAGCAGTAAAGCTAGTATTAATTTAGTTGACTGGCCCAGCTATTCCTTTATGCCTTTATTCAATTTGCTTAAATTGAACTCCTCTTTCCAATGCTCAAAGTAATGATTAGGATAGAGATCTGTTAGCGACATTTACATTCCTAACTGCCATTTCAGTAATGAAGTTCCTTCATCAAAATGATTTACTCAAACTCTTTCATTTTCTGTCGCATATAATTCATTCTCTGAATTTCCAGTTCTCATATACATACCCTGCATAAATTAATAAATTTTGATCATAATAGAGCGAGTGGTGAATAATAATTTTTATCTGCTTTAATCTGCTTTCAGTGCAACCAAAATACAGGAAACAAAACTTTCGTAACATCCGATGTGATTAATGCATTTTAATAACATATTTCCTTTACTACTCTGAAAGTGTGTTGTTTTATTTAATGTAATTACATTTCAGTTTTATGGTTGGAGTTGGAACTTAGTAATAGAAGGAAGTGATTGGAGTGCTTGAATAATATATGAACTCTTTCGAAAGTTATTTATGAAGTTTGAAAGCGTGTAATTGAATATTTTTTAGTTTAGACATGTAAGGCGATGCTTATGTAGCCGTGAAGATATTTCAGGAAAGTAATTTAATTTTTAAAACACAAAATTAATGATTTCATAAAATTAAAGTGATAATATGCGTGAAATAAATGTAATTGGATTCTAGTCAGCATAATAACGTAGAGAATATATGTTGACTGTAATAACTATTATTTTATTGTGCGCAAACGTTTTTCATTAGCTGGTAACTATTAACTGGCCGTTAATTACAAATTAATAATCTTTAATTTTGAATTATAATCTCTCCATAATATATCAGAAAAGACCAAAAAAACACGAAATATTTGTGAATCTGCACATAGTACAATGACATTTCAGACCTATGCCAATGGATGCAAAATATACTAAATCTCACTGTGCTTTACCTCTACTGGTGGTTGTCTCCGACGAGTTACCTCCTCATTAAAACTAACAATATCTAGATGAACGAGGTATCTTGTCATTGGAAAAACTGACAATATCTTCATATTGACATCACATAAAAAAATCGGCAATATCTTGATAACCAGATACCTCATCATAAGCAAAATTGGTCAAATCTTATGGACGAGATTGGAGGGTTAGAGGTTAATTTCATAATTATATTTAAATCGAAATCGCCGAATTATTAGAATCGTATAAGCGAATTTATTTGAAACTAAGGTATGACAGATTCAGTGATTGAATCATCTCTGGCATCTTTCAAAGTTAAGCAGTAACGAATAAACTCTAGTAAAACATCATATAGTCACCTTAGAGCAAAAACTCATTAACTGACAAAAACATTTTTTTATTGTTGCAGTTATTTAATGGCTTTTAGTTTTCGGTCAAAAAATAAGTTACAAGCATTTTGACAGTATGAAATATCTTTTAAACACAGTAAAACAATATTTTTCATTATGAAAATAAGCATTTCGTGTTAAAAAAATGTCACATAATGAGTTTCAGCTCTAAACCGACGATATGCATAAAATCATAAAAAATTTGCTTAAGAGGTCTTTTCATATTACATTTTGCAAAAGCTTCATAATTCACAACCATAACACTCAATAATTTGGGGCCCCCAAATGTTGTTTCTATATAAAATTTTAAATTCGACAACCAAGTGCCAAGTAATTTTGTCCAGCCGCTTCCGGATTTGGAGTGTGGAAAATTCGGAGTACTTAATGTTAAATTAGTTTCTCAGAAAGTATCCTAAACTTAATGTAATCAGAGAAAGAAGCTTCAAATTCAATAAACGATGAAAACAAATCGAAAATACAAATCAATTAAGCCCTAAAAGAACTAACTTTGCTTTAATATTTTTTCTTCGTCCTCATTTAATCTTAATTACTGAAACACGTAGATTCCACTCCTAAAGGAAAACATAACTTCCGACAATCTTTATTAGGGAAACCGAATTCCAATTATCCTTACTAATGATGCTTACAGATAATTTAAGTTTTCGGGGAAACCATGAGCTTAATGAAAGGTCTGAAAGAAATATGCTGAAGGCATAAAAAGTTAACGAAAAAAATTAAACTCAGGTAAAAATGGCTTCACTCTAGGCGTAGATTTCCTTTCTGCGTGATTCTTTAAGAAACGGAAATGTTTAATCTGGGGTGTTTTTTGCTCTAAATTTAAATTGAGGGAAAGACGATGGGAAGCAATTAAAATAGTAAAGTTTTAATTAAGATTGAATTGCAGATTGATATCAAATTAATAAATATCACGATGTATTTAATAATTGCAGCAGATTTTGTTTTTTGAATTTGTTGTATGAAATGCTTAAAGGAACCATGAATTTTTATATCACTTTTGAAGTTATGATTCAATTGTTATGAAATTCCAGATTTCGTATTCTGCTTAAAAACCTGTATTGAGTCATATTGAAGTTATTACAAATGTGGTAAAAAATTTATTAGACATTTCAACCAGCTGCCACAAAATGTGTTTCGTTACAGTTTTTAAGAATTTCTGCATGATTTTTATCAATTGCCCTAAATGATCGATTATATGAAGTTGTTAAGCTGATCTGACAGATGATTAATTGAATCATTTTAAGTCAAAAGGCCGTAATTTGTGTTCATGAAAGTAAAATTTTATGCCTCCAACTACCAGTATTCTATATCTCGTCCATCAAGTTCTGGTCAGTTTTACGAATGGTTAGACACCTTTTCGAGACATCCAACAGGAGGTTTGACCAATGCGAGAAGCCGACCGTTTAGTATCGATTCAGAGTCAAATCTAAACAACTTCATAAAATAATTTTCAGAGCACTGTGCAAAGACTTTAACCATCCAAGTGATTTCGACGAGATATCTCGTCCATCAAGATCTGACCAATATTACTAATAACGAGATATCTCGTCATAACGAAATTGATTGCTTTTTATGATGTCCAGATCAGGATCTGGTCAATTTTAATGTAATAACGAGATATATCGTCGATTAAGATCTGGTCAGTTTGGCTAATGAGGTGAGATACCTCGTCGAGTCAACCACCAGGATTACTACCAATGCGAGTATCCGAGGTATAGGAGGAGAATTAAATAGAAACAACTTGATAAAATAATTTTCAGTATACTGTTTAAAGACTTTAACCCTGCAATTGGTTTCGACGAGATATCTCGTCCATCAAAATCTGACGAATTTTGTTGTTTTGAGATATCTCGTCCACACGATATTGCCAATTGTTTTCTGATGAAGATATCAAGATCTAGCCAGTTTTCTCTATTGACGAGATATGTCGTCCATCGAGATTTGTTCAGTTTTGTTAAAGACGAGATACCTCGTCGAAACAACCAATAGGAGGCTTAACCTAATACCTAATAATGATTTATTGATGGGGATTATTGATTATAACCTAATAACCTATTTTATTCTGGGGTTTAAATTTATTATGAAAACTCCATTACACACTTCCAATAACCAACCTCTTTCATTCTCTATGGTTCAAGACGCGTAGCAATACAAATAATTTATTGTAATAGGAAATAATTTATTTGCATTACTTGAGACTACAGACGCAATATTGCTTTCAAAGGTTTAAGAACTTCAAAACATGACTAATAAAGATTAAAATAGGTCCATGATCAGGACATTTCTCTACTTCTGTCATCTTGGAAGACGTTTTGCACCACCGAATTTATTTGTCATTTTGTCACTTTATTTAATCTTTATTAGCATATTTTGAAGTATCTTTATTTTTGGATCTCAATGTGATTAAGGTTTGTCTGTGTATCTAATAATCCAGAGGTTTGATTTACAAAGATTGAACTTACCTGTCACGAAAAAATCTTTAGAATATGTCTTAATTACAGTATCGATGCTGAAAGCTCTTATCGCTCTAAAGATTCATAATAAAATACAATGTGCATTTTGCCTAAGAGCTCATACTCAATGCACATTACACAAATTTTAGCTAAGGAATATGAAGTACGAATGTTACTTAGCCTTTAAGAAAATCTGACCGATGAATTAATTTCTTAATAGGTGTTATATCTCGTGATTAGAAGAAAACTGGCCAGATCGTGATCCTTTCATAAAAAAATCGGCAATACCTTGATGACAAGATACCTCATCATTAGCAAAATTCATGAGATCTTGATGAATGAGATATCTCATCGAAACCACTTGGAAGGTTAAGAGGGGTCACACATAAGTAAAAAAAGAACCACTGTTAAATAACAATTTATTACAAAAAATCCAAACCCAGGTGCGACCGCAAGTATGGACCCTGGACAGACAACATTTTGTGCATTGGAAAAAACAGAACCCAACTCTTAATATCCCTCGACGATTATCTTACCTCCCAGCGTCAATTCAACAGCTGCTTGCGCGGTGTCCTGGTCGTTGTAGGCGATGCACTGGTACATGCCCCGGTCTTCCCTCTGAACAGGATCGATCCTGATGACGTCTCGGGATATCTGACTCACTCGACCGTCTAAGGATAGGACATCGACATCCTTCCTCCAATGGACCCCGTGGATGGGGTGACCGGACACGGAGCAATTGATCACCCACGGGCGACCCACATGAATCTTCTGCACCACGGGAGACATCGAGGTTGATAACGGGGCTGGAAAAGAAAACAGTGCCATTCATCAATAACTGTGGATCGAAGATTATATTTTCCTTCAAAGAAAGAAATATTACAGGTATAGTTCACTATTCTGCTGTGATAGTCAAGAAGACAGTATATTCAAGTGGGTTTGCTTTAGGTATAAGATAACCCTTTTGGTGGTTGTCTCGATAAGGTATCTCCTCATTAGCAATATTGATCAGATCTTGATGGACGAGATTTCTCGTCGTTAGAAGAAAACTGACCAGATCTTGATCTCGTCATCACAAAAAAATTGGGAATATCTTGATGACGACATATCCTGTTATTAGCAAAATTATCCAGATCATGATGGGCGAGATATCTCGTCGAAACCACTTGGAGGATTAACTTGTGCAAAAACCTTTCGTGAATGTTTGGGTAAGCGTCTCCCAGATCAAGTTTTCTATAATTAATTTATGGTTTGGGTATTATGCAAGCAATTTACGTAAAGTTTACAAGAAAAACATACAAGTGTAAAATATGATAATATTCCAGTCAATACTTTGAAAAATATATTCAAATTGTTTATGTATTTAAGCAAATTATATATAAAGACACAAGGACTCTGGAGTCGACATATTGAATCTTGTTAGGCTTAGCTGTTGTTAACCCATGAAAATTCTTTCCCTGAGTGGACAGGGAAATCGAAAAAGTTATGTAAGTTGAGCAAATTAAAGTTTTGTTGGTTGAGTCATGGGAGCAAGTTCCATATTTAGCCAAGCACAAAGTTAAGTATCTCACAGATCAGGTTTTCAATGATTAATTTATGGTATAAGTATTATACATGCAATTTATACAAATTTTATAAGAAAAAAATACGTAAGATAGGATAATATTTCATTAAATGCTTCGAAAATACATACTTAAATTGTTTATTTACTAAGCAAATTCAAGACATAAAGACTATGGACTCGAAATATTGAATCTTGTTAGGTTTAACGGTTAACCCATGAAAAACCCTTACGGGAGTGCACCGGAAAGGATTGGTTGGTTGAATCTTATGGAAGCAAGGGCCATATTTAGCCAAGCAAGCAAGGGTCTCACAGATAAAGTTTTCAATGATTAATATTAGGCACAAAATTTGTGTTAACTTTTCAAGAAAAAACATATACGAGTGAAACATGATAATATTCAAGTAAGCAAATGCTTTTAAATATATATATAACCCTACAAGTGGTATGAATGAGATATCTCGTTCGTCAAGATCTGACAAAGTTTGCTAATAACGAAATATATCTTCAAGATATTGCCTATTTTTTATGATGACAAGATACCATCAGGTCAATTTTTTCAAAAGACGAGATATCTCGTCCATCAAGATCTGGTCAGTTTTGTTTATGACAAGATACCTCGTCGAGGCAACTACCAGGAGGGATAAATTGTCTATTTGTTTAAATAAATTCGAGACTCGATTCAAAACCATTGACTCTTATCAAATATCGCATTATCGGCATAAATAACAAAACATATTTCATTTTATTATTCCTTGAAGTTCAGAATCTATCTATAAAACTTACTTTTCTTACTGCAGGTTATTTTTCAAATATAATTCCCTGACAATTATTTTCAACAGGTGTGCCGCAAGAATCATATTGGCATGCCTTACGGATGGTGGAACGAATTTGAGGAATACCCATTTCATTTCAATGACTTGGTTTTGAACTTTTGACAAGTAATTTCACACACAATTTCAAGTAATACTTGAATAAATAATTGCGAGTATTATTTTTATAAGAAAGTATTATAAATAATGTTTCAAAAAGTATTTTCAATGTCCTTATGTTGTTAAAGGGATAGGTAATTACTATTAATTTTAGTAAATTTATAAAATATCGATCAAATAGAAAAATCAAATACATAAAATTACCGATCTGGGTTATGCAGAGATATAATATCCTATATAGTACATTTAATCTATTCAACCTTGCAAATTTTATAATTTGTTTGCCATGTCATTATGTGAGGTGCAGTCAAAAGTGTTGGACTTCCATGTTGTTACCATTTTCCATTAGGTGTAACTGTGCTAAAGCATGCAAGTTACACCTAATGATAAGTACACTACAAGCAGCTTAAAAAATCAGATTTCAGTGTCTCTGGGAAAACTTTGTATTTAAAGTATGAAAAACTACAAATGAGGCTTCTGGTATGATGGGATGTGTTTTTGGGAGATTGAGATATAAGCATACCAACTTTCGACAAGTTTTAATTATTCAAAAGTAGATGTGACAATATGTATATTTGTTAACAACCCCCTTATCAACATCTCGTCAGAAACAAAATCTAGAAAATTCTTCAAAATCGCTAGAAAACCATTGAGGACTAGTAAAATTGTAGGAATTAGTTACTGGGTCCACCACAAATTTGTGTCTGATTTTCTTAGCATCCAACGGTTTGCAGCCAAGGTTAAACTATAACCAAGAACTATATTCTGAACTGCACTGGGAAAAGAAGTGAAAATAATTTGTAACGGTATTTGCTACCATGTTCACGAGTTTATGTAGGAAGAGAAATTTAAGTAGCTTATTTTAAATAAGTAGAATTTCAGTGATTTAGTCATTTGGTAACAGTGTGTGTGTAGTAAGAGTAATTTAGTTTACATTTTAAGTAACAACGAAACTTCTTTTAAATGTTTGAATAGTGAATAAAAAATGCGCTGTAGGAGTAAAGGCACTGTCGAATGCCTTTATTTTGTAAGTTGAATCGATACAGGAAATGATTACAAAATATGGAAAGGTTTTACCCGTAATTAAAGGAAAATTATGGTATAAGTTGCGTGAATGATGGAATGAAGTTTATTCTTCAATATATATATATATTTATATTTTAAGAAATTTTTACAAAATTAAGTTTAAAACTCATGAAACTGAGAGGTTACGAATCCTTAATAAAATATTGTTATTAAAAATAAAATTATCAAACACATATCGGAACTTCAACTCGAAATTCTTTAGATGCATTTTGATTTGAAAATAATGTTATACATTAATATATTATTATGTAATATATCATGTTTAGTCCCTATGTTATATCAGAAACTCTGGTTCGTATCATCTCTGAATTCTAGAGGAACAACGCGAGTTATTTTGAATTCAACGACATTACGTGGGTTTTACATAAACCGAATCCTCTTCAATTCCTTTGAAGAAATATTTATTCACGTATTCATTTTCTGTGCATATGCAAAAAAACAAAGTAAAAGATACCGAGAAGTGCATCGAAGAAAAGACTTTAAAATAGATTGAACCGAATAAAACGGAGGATTTAGGAAAGATATCTAGTTTAGGAAAATATACATATCACTGCCCTAAATTTATAAATGTCCGAGCAATATAAAGAAGCTGAATAGAGTTGACGTACTATTGATAGGCATTGAATACTTTCTTCAACATGTCGCCTATCAACAACCGCCATGAAATATTTTGGATAACTGACGAAAGAGGATAAAAGATACTTATTCTCCCATGAATCAAACATAGCAAGAATATATCTTTGTTTTATTCGAAGTTATTGAAAAAAGAATAAAAACTCGAACTGGGCGTGAAATAACAATGTTTATGTTCTCAGCAACAGAAATGTTTCTTGGGGGAAGGACGAATGGAATACTTGAAAATCCATATCATATATATTCTGCTAGTGTAAGAGGGTGAATTGTTTTCTCAAAACTATTCCGTTTTCTTTCTGCGTGTATATTCCATTTTCTCGCTGCGAGTAAATATAAACTTCGATTACGTTTCTCTCTCATCTCTGTATCGTACAGATGTTCCTTACAGTGTAAATTTTGTTTGGAATGCAGTTGGTATATTGGGATAGAAGATGCACTTATACGAAAGCATTGGATATACTTTTGTATTCTTATTTTCAGAAGTCTGATGTATACAGTTGAGAAAAGTAAATTGGTTAGAATTACTCTCGTTTAAGTAACATGTCATCAAATAGCTAACTATAAATCATTACGTGATGTCATGCTAGATTGATGCTTATATTTTTTCTGGATACTATAATTTTGCCATCACGTTTGTTTTTTTCGCATCTGTATCGTACTTGGTAATGGGGAAGTAGATTATGAACTACAATACCAAAGTACGGAAAATAGATAGACTTCTGAATTTTTATTTAAAAAAATCCGATTAGTAAACTTGTGAAAAATAAGTCGATACGAGTTACTCTCAGGTTTGAGTAAATATAAACTTCGATTACGTTTCTCTCACATATCTCTGCATTGTACAGATGTGCCCTACAGTGCAAAATTTTGTTTGGAATGCAGTTGGTATAGTGGGGGTAGAAGATGTACTTATACAAAAGGACTAGGTACACTTTCGAATTCTTGTTTTCAAAACGTGATACACACCAGACTTCTGAGAAATAAATTGATGAGAATTACTTTCGTTTGAGTAATATGTCATCAAACAGTTAAATATAGATCCATATTACACACTTTCATGTTTGGTTGATGTTTGTATTTTTCATTTGAGTAATATAAACTTAGCGATCACGTTTTTCTCGCATCTGTATCGTATTTGGTAACAGGGGAAGTAGACCATAGATTAAAATACCAGAGTATAGGGAAATTAGAGACACTTCTAAATTCTCATTTTAAAAAGTGACTTATAAAGTTGTGAAAAGTAAGTCGATACGAATTGCTCTCAGGTTTGAGTAAATATAAACCGATAACATTTCTCATTTTTTCATCGTACAGATGTTCCTCACAGCTTAAATTTTGTTTGCAATGCAGTTGGAATACTCGGGTAGAAGAAGCACTTATACGAAACCACCGAATATACATTTGAATTGTAATTTTCAGAAATCTGGTGAAAGTTGTGAAAAGTAAATTGGTGAGAATTACTCTCGTTTGAGTAATATGCCGTCAAATAGTTAACTATAGATCATTATTATGCACTTTCACGCTTGGTTGATGTTTATATTTTTCATTAATAATATAAACTTCGGTATCACGTTTTTCTTGCATCTCTGTGTCAACAGACCATGAATTATAATACCAAAGTACAGGAAATAGACGTTTGATTTTAAAATATCTGACTTCTAAAGTTGCGAAAAGTAAAAATAAGAATTACTCTCAGGTTTGAGAGTAAATATAATCTTGGTTACGTTTCTTTCGATCTCTTTGTGTAGTACAGATGTTAATTACAATGTAAATTTTGTTTGGAATGCAGTTGGGTATAGTGGAGTAGGAGGTACTGGATATGTTTTTGAATTCTTATTTTCAGAAGTCTGATGTATAAAGTTGTGAAAAGTAAATTGGTGAGAATTACTCTCGTTTTGAGTAAGATGTCACAAATAAATAACTATAGATTAGTAAGTGCTTTCATGGTTGGTTGATGTTTATTTTTTCTGAGTAATAAAAACATCTCGATGTGTTTGCTGATAAAGTTATGAAAAGTAAGTTGATAAGAATTACTTTCTCTTTTGAGTAATGTGCTATCTTGGTTAACTAAAGATCATTATTAACTGCTTTAATACTTGTTTTGTTGATCTATTTTCACTGAGTAAATACAAATTTGGTGACAACGTTTTCTTTGTAACTTTATAAAGTAATAGTTAACTGGGGAACAGGACCATATGCAAATACCAAAGTACTGGAGATGAAGACTTCTAAATTCTTATTTTTAAAAGTCTGCCTTATAAAGTTGAGAAAAGTACTTTGTGAGAATCTCTCAACTTTCAGTGAAACGTCAGCAAATAGTAAAGGCAACTATACATAGTGGAGTGCTGTTATACTTGGGTGATGTTTATATTTTTTTCTAAGTAATGTAAACTTTGCGATCACGTTTTCATCGCATCTCTGTATGGTACTTGGTAATAGGGGAATCAGACCATGAATTACCAAAGTACTGGAAATAAAGACTTCTGAATTCTTGTTTTCGGGAATCTGTCTTATAAAGTTACGTGTCGTCTTGGTTTAAAGATCATTACCAAATTCTTCCATGCTATTTTGCTTATATCGTCTCGCTCTGAGTAAATATAAACTTCTCGAGATAAAGTTTTCCTTGCATCTTTGTGTAACGTATTAGGAAACTGGGGAGAAGGCCATTATATTTTATAGCAAAGTACAGGTTGTTTATTGGTTGTTTATTTTATGGCTCAAGGGCTGCATTTGGCCATGATGGGCCAGACACAAGACAGACAATGAGCACACACACACAAGGAAAGTTTTACTGACACAGAAGAGAGAAATACATCCAGGGAAGGATCGAATCAGCACCGTCCACAACGGGCGGGTTGCTAGCACAGTGTGCATACCTACTGAGCCACGACAGCTCCTCCCAACCAAAATACTGTAGATGAAATCTTCTAAATTTTTATTTTCAGAGTATCTTATTTTGTTGCGAAAAGTAAATTGGTGAGAATTACTCCCAGCTTTGTGTATGTGTGTGAATAAAATGTTATTAAATATTCAAAATAAATATTTATCGTCAATTGCTTTCATATTTAGTTTATGTTTTGATATTTTACTCTCCGAATAATATAAACATAGCTTTCACATTTCTATTTTGTTCTAGGTAACAGATGAAGACCATGTATACTTTTCCATGTCAAAGTACTAGAAATAATTTATTTTCAGAAGTCAGGAGTATAAAGTCGTGAAAATTGGTGTTGGTAAAAATTACTCCCAGCTTTGTTTGAAATGCCATTAAATAGTCTATATATTCAATCCTAATGGTGGTTGTCTCAATGAGGTGTCTGGAGCCACAGTAGCCCGGTTGGAAAAATTATCGAATTAGCAACCGGAGGTTCGAATTCAAGCTACATCGTGTACAAAGGGGCTGATGCAGATTAAATCTGTATTGGCCTCAAATGTCCTCACGTTGGCGTGTTGTGGAAGTTTGGAGAGTGGGGTGCCAGCTCAGGTGTTATCTCGTCATTTGACCGTTTTTCAAAATTACGTGGTGTTGTCCTCGTATAGTGTCCCTTTGGGGGATTGATCCCTGAACTTCGTCAATAGCCCGTCGTGTTGCTCTAGTGCGACTTTAATTAAAAATACCTACCTACATCGATGAGGTGTCTCGTCATCATCAAAACGGAGCAGATCATGATGGATGAGATATATCGAGTGTGAACGACAAAAGAGGAAATAAAGACAACGAGCAGCAGTAATAAGGCTCGTAATTTGCATAAATGACAAGCCCTATCACAAAGCACCAATTGGCTGCACATTGTTCAAAGATGTATAAAGCGAATCCTAGAAGTGTGTCTGACTTAAAAGAAGTCATTATGCGAGAGGTTTTGCATATTCTTTGTTCAATGTTACATGTATCAGTGAGGCCACACTATGCCGCATGCAATGTGTCATGGTCTGTGAAGGCGGTCACGTGGAGCATTTGTAATAAAGGCAAAATGTTATGGTTTCTTGTTACCTTTCTTTTGTCTTTCATGTTCATCTTTGACAGTGCTCTTGCAAAGGTAAAATTTCATCGCCATTTTTGGGGTTTTTCACTGTGCCGATCTCATTGCGAAACAAAAAGTAGGTGTTGCTATTCAAAATTTTTTAAATTTGCTGACTGCATCCGTAACCGTGAGAGTTCGATTGTTGTTTACATAACTCTGAAACGCATAGCTTCAAATCTCAAGTTTCATTCCGATTCGTTGAAATTGTGGTTGCTAGGGACTCGTATATAGGTGATGTTACTTTATGAGCACCTGGTATACCAAGAAACTGTTATTTCTTTGATTACGTAAGATGCAGTTATTTTTTCGGTATAATGGTATGCAATTATTATAGACAAATTTACATTAACATTCTTTTCTAAACTTAAGAATGCGAACTCATCAACTTATCTAGGAAATTGAAGTTATTAAGCTTAAATTGCAATTTTTGATTTCATAACTTTAATTAACAATATTTTCAAAGGAAATACCATAGTTTCATCTATTTAAATGAAAATAATAGCATTAAAACGTGTTTTCGAAGTATTTGTCATCTTTAATTTATGTGAAAGAAAAGTGCAAATTAAAGCTAGCTCGGAGTTGCTGAACGAATTTCAACATTCATTACTTTTTAAGAATTTTTTCGAAAACATAACTTTTAAATCACTTGCTATACTTGCAAACAATGCTTTTTGAATTTTAAGCAGTCAGTTAAAAGAAAAAACGTGCTAAATTTACCTGAAATTTTTTACGCGTAAATACCTATGTCGTAGGAAAGTTGTACAATAAATGATTACTTTTTCATTCTTCTTCTGCTTAATTAAACTTTTAAGAAAGATAATTAAAAATATCACTGAGGAGTTTCTAGTTCCTGCGAAGTCAGAATTACACGAAGCAAACGTATTAACGAAGACACATCATAACTCATGGAAACTTCTTCAAAAACGTTAGCCGAATTTTGTGTAATGCAAACCGTTTCATTATTTTTCAAAATATGCTGCTTTTATAGGATGAGAAAGAATTCAAAAATCTTAAAAATGACATGTTCTAGTCCTTTGAATAAGAACCGGATTTAGGAATGCGTGCTTCTGTGAAGTAAATACAAAAATAAAACGCTTTTAGTTTAGCTGCTTACAACACGCTTTATGTTCTTAAAGGTTAACACTTGAAACAAGACACCGTTTCAGAAATTGTTTTCAGTGGAATACACGTATTTAACGAAACCAGGTATAGTGCTCAACATTAATAAAATCCATGGTTAATAAAATAAACCATTTAATTTATTCTAATTTTCAAAAAAAGCATTCAAAATGATAGGACTTCAAAATGAAATCGACGGTAAACAAAATCAATAGCACCGTTCATAAAATCATAATTTTTAATGGCGCCTAGCAAGTACTACTGACTATAAATATTCAACGATGCAAGGTATGTAGTTAATTAACATACACAATTGAAGCAACACAACGGGCTATGGGAGATGGTCCGGGATAAATCCCGAAGGGAAAGATCTGAGGGGAACACCTCGCAATTTTAAATCACGGTCAAATGACGTCAAGAAACAAGTTCTCTCTATTAATAAAACTAATGGTTAATTTAATCCGCCACTTAATGTAATCTAATTCCCAGCAATGGATTTAGTCTGAACTCAGCAACCAATGTAAAAATTAGTTTTCAATACAATAGTATATGTAGCAGTGGAATCCCTCTCAACCAAGTACTTTTAGGTTGAAAAGGTTAGTCTTCACACATGCTCTGCTAAATTAGTGACCCGGATGTGACGTAACAAGTGTATTTTATAAAACTAGCCAGATGGCGCTTCTGAGAAAATTCCAGAGGGCGCTCCCTTTAATCTACGTACACTTTGATGAATGTTGCACGATATTTGAACTGTGAATGCAATGCATATCACTTTCAACAAATGTCTGTAGCTATGATAAAAGGCTTCCACTCCTATCACAACTCCACTATTCTTTGTTATTTAACCTCATTTCAACGAACTGCCGGCTGCACTTACATTCGGCTGCTAATGGTAACACAGGATATTCAAACGGTCGCAATTATCCATTGCACGACCTTGTGTACGGAAGTACACCGGGATCTTTACTGGTCTACGAAATTTCCATTAAAAGAATAATTTATATTGAAGTATTGGGTTGATGCAGAAGTTCATCCAGTTTTTTGACAAAAATTGAAGAAAAATTTTCTTTATTATTAAAAATTACATTTAAGCAATAGAGTATGTGACGTTCTGTTCCATGGCCTTTCTCCATCTCTCTATTCGGCCTTCGATGCCTTTCGGCCTGTTTGATGGCCTTTCTCCATTCGGGATCTAGCTACATAATCCCGCGCCCATAGTAGTTCTGAGGATTCTGGCTAAAGAACTGATGACGAAATGTGACTCCAGGTGATGAAATTTTATGAACCACGCATGGCACGTGGAATCCCCCCCGTCAAGGGCACCCCTCACCACACAACACATATCTTCTTTTGCGTCTGAGAAGCATTCTTACCTTTTCGGAAATAAAAAGCAAAATATGTCCAAAATGCTCTCCTTATTTTCTGCCATTTTAAATGGTTAACGAAATTTAAAAAAAACAACACAATTTTTCCCAAGTTCTCGCTGAAATTCCTTTCAAACTACATCAAAACTTTACACGTGTGAAGTAGATAAAACTTCGATTCTGCAATGCAATGCCATCTACCGCCTAATATGGAGCGAACTTTTTCATCAACCCAACATTTACGCGTTTTGACTGAAAGTATAAACTAGGTGCTGCAGATGTGCTTTAGTATATGCCAGTAAATATTTGAGTTTGTGCTGATCAATAGTTTACGTTTTTTTATTCAGTCTGCTAAGTTATTATGCCAGATTATTCCGGTATAGAAGTCTTAAAATTAATTTAGGTGAATTTAGATTGTATTAGTGTCGTCCTTTGACACTGTGTGACAAATTGTGATGAAAACAATGAAACACTGAGACTGACTAGAAAACTGGATTAAAATATAAGGCTCCATTTGAAACTCATAAATCTGCATAATAATCAGTCATAATATGATACTCTATATAAGCCTTATTGTTAATTAGCAAGTAATTTCAATTCAGATTTCTCAAATGACAATGAAACGAAATTCCTGCTAAATTGAATAAATACCTCTTAAAAACGAACGTAATGGCAGCATTACCTTTTAAGAACAGAACAAAATCCTTTAAAATTGCTTCATTTATTCATTTTGATGAATCTTTAAGAAAAAGCGTGAAATACCTAATGCACTATGTAAACGAACCTAATTACATTATCATGTAAATAAACAGCCCTTAATTGAATTTAAGGAGATATAAATAAACAAAAGAAAAAATAATTAATCCAATACAATGAAACCGTTCAAATTTAACACAAAGCGCCGTTATTAATTTAAATCGTTTTCGAAGCTTCCATATCCTTTTATTGCAAAACAAAAACAAAGATTTGATGAAAGACAAACATTGCGCAGATTCATTACTAGAATATTTCTAATTAGTGCTTTCGAAATTTGGCAGAATGGAACGTTGTCAATTAAAGAATCCTGTGCGTAGTCAGGCTTCCGTATATCATGTTGCAACGGAAATTAAAGACTCACGAACCGGGAAGTGAGCTGGGGCTAAGTAGAGTTACAACACCCTTGACGCATCGTGTCTATTGGTTAAAATGTCTTTTAATAGAAGCATGACGATATATCATTGGTCAAAATTAAGGTTAAGCTGTCCTTGAACTTTTTGTCTTTAATTGAAGACGAAACACATATCAGTGTTGCAGAAATGAATTAGTTAACTGTCAGGCTCTATTTATGAATATTGATGCGATGTTTTGAAACGGTGATTTGCTATGGTTGTTTATTTGAACGAGACTTCCTTATATATAAAGTAGCATATTTTCCATGCTTTTGGAACGAGGAAGTTTGGAATCTCATGAGACGATTGTAAATAGGCTCATGTGTTTATTTATCTAAGGAGTATGAGGTGCTTATTTATTTAGACACGAATTTTGTGATAAAATCGACGCTTTTAAATTTTATCTCATTTAAAATGCTGTTGTAAATTGTTCGGAGCTCTTTATTTGTAACGACTAAAGATAGTGGCTTTTGAAATATTCTCAAGTATTTTGGACCTTAAAATTTTTAATCAAATGATAGAAATGTTTGAAAACGATGGTTATTTACAATTATATGATGTGGAAAAATATTACTTCGGTGCTGGTGCTTGGCACGATATTTCATTTGGGATTGTATTATCCTTAATTTTTGGATATGACCGTCGGTTGCGTTTTCTTTATGCTGCAGGGGCTATATTTTTCCAAGAGCCAAACTGAAGACAACGTCAAGAAACTGATGTACAAACAAAGTGAAAGCTTTACTGACACAGAAGAGAAAAATACACCCAGGGTAATTTATAGGAATGGAACCTGTGCCGCTTAAATCTCGCTGGGGCTAGCGCCGAGGGAAAATTCATTGACCACGTTGACCCCTTGAATATGTGTGTAATAAGGTTTTTGAAAACTGCTATAAAATATTTACGTATACAACATCCTTGGAGTTTATGGCGCAAAGGATGTGGTCAGTTTTGCTAATGACGAGATACCTCGTTAAGACAACCACCAGGAACGTTACAGATCGATTTTTCCTTTCATGCACCCCCTGCAATTGTATTATTTAGAGAAGATGCATACCACAAAACAACAATATTATTTCATATTTGGCCAAGCTGCGTCAAACAAACTCAAGTAAATGTACATATGCATGCAATGAAAGTTTTATTGACACAGAAGTGAGAAATACACTAGTGATGAATTAAACCTTAGTTGCCTACAAGTCGCAGGGGGCTAGCGCCGAGGGAAAATTCATTGACCACGTTGACCCCTTGAATATATGTGTAATAAGGTTTTGAAAACTGCTATAAAATATTTACGTATACAACTTCCTTGGATTTTATGGCGCAAAGGATGTGGTCAGTTTTGCTAATGACGAGATACCTCGTTAAGACAACCACCAGGAACGTTACAGATCGATTTTTCCTTTCATACACCCCCTGCAATTGTATTATTTAGAGAAGATGCATACCATAAAACAACAATATTATTCCATATTTGGCCAAGCTGCGTCAAACAAACTCAAGTAAATGTACATATGCATGCAATGAAAGTTTTATTGACACAGAAGTGAGAAATACGCTAGTGATGAATTAAACCTTAGTTGCCTACAAGTCGCAGGGGGCTAGCGCCGAGGGAAAATTCATTGACCACGTTGACCCCTTGAATATATGTGTAATAAGGTTTTGAAAACTGCTATAAAATATTTACGTATACAACTTCCTTGGATTTTATGGCGCAAAGGATGTGGTCAGTTTTGCTAATGACGAGATACCTCGTTAAGACAACCACCAGGAACGTTACAGATCGATTTTTCCTTTCATACACCCCCTGCAATTGTATTATTTAGAGAAGATGCATACCATAAAACAACAATATTATTCCATATTTGGCCAAGCTGCGTCAAACAAGCTCGAGTAAATGTACATATGCATGCAATAAAAGTTTTATTGACACAGAAGTGAGAAATACACCTAGTGATGAATTAAACCTTAGTTGCCTACAAGTCGCAGGGGGCTAGCGCCGAGGGAAATTTCATTGACCACGTTGACCCCTTGAATATGTGTGTAATAAGGTTTTGAAAACTGCTATAAAATATTTACGTATACAACTTCTTTGGATTTTATGGCGCAAAGGATGTGGTCAGTTTTGCTAATGACGAGATACCTCGTTAAGACAACCACCAGGAACGTTACAGATCGATTTTTCCTTTCATACACCCCCTGCAATTGTATTATTTAGAGAAGATGCATACCACAAAACAACAATATTATTTCATATTTGGCCAAGCTGCGTCAAACAAACTCGAGTAAATGTACATATGCATGCAATAAAAGTTTTATTGACACAGAAGTGAGAAATACACCTAGTGGTGAATTAAACCTTAGTTGCCTACAAGTCGGAGGCTGGTAGCGCAGTGGGCAAACCCACTTATCCAAGGCACCCGATTCTCTTGCAATGAATCAAGTACTTATTACACAACTTTTTAGCCTAGTGTTGAGGTAGTTTACCACCTGCAACAAGTAAAATATACCCCCACATAACACTTCATCAAGATAGCAAGTCAAACGTAAAAGACGAAACAAGCACATAAATGAAACAACAAAACACCGTCTTCTCACAATCCATCCCGAATTTGGTTGACACATAATTGAGTTAGCTCCTTTCTGCGCCATTAAATCAAATTATCTTTAAATTCTGCTCTTTTTTCCTATTCCGATATTTTTTCGCCTTTATTCGTTAAAGCTTATGTGTGCTGGGGTTTGTTATTCTAGGAGCAAAGAAAAAAGGTTGTTCATCGTACACTGTTATTACACCATTTTGGGGAAACTTTAGTATCGCAATTTTTTATATTGCTTTTCTTCCATCCAAAGTCACACTTTTTATAACTCCATGTTTTGCTTTGCAGGATGATAAAACTAGACCCAGTATGGAATTAAAATAATCCAGTCGATTTCTTTATTCAAGTGTGAAAGGTTTGCACAAATATTTATTTTCCAACAGCGTTAATGTAAACTTTAGTTCGCTCTAATCGTATCTTGCTACGGGGCAATCTAATTTATTGAGAAATCACAGCTGTTTTTAGTGAATTATCGTCCAGTCAGAGCTGGGATTTCTTTGGTCCCTGATGCCTGGAAAAGGAATTTAAAATGAATTTTTGAGAGAATGAATGTTATTGTTCTTGAAAAGTCCGCTTGCAAGAATTAAAGTAGTTTGTTATCAAATGGTTCGGTTTGTTGCTCGACTGTTATGTTTTGCTACACGATTATAATCAAATGTGACTGTCAGATTTGGAGCTTTACAGTAATTCTGTACTAGATTAAAACTCAGTCTAGACTAAATTAAATATTGAACGACTTTATCTCTGGAGTTTGAACCATTTTCAACTGTGAGAAAACTGGTTTTTGAATAAACTTTCAAATGGGGTCGCCGTGGCTTAGTGGGTTTGCCCCACTACGCTAGAAACTTGCAAGTTGTGCAAGGCAGGTTTGATTTCTCCCTGTGTGAATGTCTCTTTTGTGTCAGTAAGACTCCCTTTTGTGTATGTTCATTTAGTAGACGTTGCTTGGCAAAGCTTGGTCAAATAATGCCCTTGCGTTATAAAACTCAATCATCGAAACTTTCTAAGCCAGAAATTCAAAAGTATACGATCTCATGTATATCATCTTCAAACTGAAATCTTTTTACTAGTTTAAGCACTCTGAAATTAAGAAAAACATTTGATCTAAAACAAGGGAAATATTGGGAAAGCATACAATCGAGATACACTACTCTAAAATTTACCTTGCTATTCCCGATAAAAAAAATTGAAGTTGTTGAAAAGTATGAAATGCTGATATCGTGCTATTGAACTGAGTGGTTGGATTTTTATGGTGCAAGGGTCATATTTGGTCAAACTGCGCCAATCATAAGACAGACAACGTCAAGCCCTATTGAACTGAAAACCATTAAATATCATTTTCCTCGAAGCGACGGATTATATGTTTACACAGACGGTTCCATTTTGGAAAACACTCAAGGAGGTCAAGTAAACTTTTCAAGTTTTACGTACTCGTTGGGACTCGTACCATAGCCTTTGATGGTGAAGTCGAAGCCATTATTAATAACTATCCAACAGTTGTCACTTCGAGATTCGATCTTTAGATGGGTAGTCATCCTCCTCTGATTTCAAATCAGCTTTACAGGCACTTCCACGAATTAGCCGTTGTGAACATTCCTGTGTTTTGGAATGTAGATTAATGTAAAAGGGCCTTATAGATAATGATCCCTTTCAGCGGGAATCTACACAGTGCAGCATTTATGACAGTAAAAATGTGCTGCCAAAAAATTATTTGGTCCTCCAAAGACCCTATAGACCAATATCCTTTCATTCAACGTTAATAACATGAATTTAAATTGAATAACTTTGAAGCATAGCGCCGCGTCATCTAGTGTTTGATTGGTTTATTGGATTTTATTGCGTAGGGGCCATATTCGGCCAAGCTGTGCCAAACACAAGACACTAGATATCAGCGCTTATCTACACATTGTGGTATCTATGGCAATAGAAAGGCGCTTTTGATCTTCCAAAGTCCCTCCAGACCAGTGATTTTTCATTCAAATGAAGAACCTTTAAATCAAATAACCTTAAAAAGCATTTGGCGTCATCTAAAGGTTGGTTGATTGGGTTTGATGGTGGAGGGGCCATATTTGGCCAAGCTGCGCCAAACACAAGACCCTGGATATAACGAAGAAATAACTGCAGAAGATAGAAGGCAGGTGAGGGTAAAATGAAAGGGAGCACAGATCACTAGGGTACCTCGGGGTTGTGATAGCAGTGCAGGCATCTAGAGATAAGCTCTGGGCTGCGCTCAATGATAATATCTCTGTTATCCCCATGCTTCACGGAGAGCAGTTGTTGCCTGTTTCAGAGTGTTGACCAGGATCACCTTTACCAGAATGGAGTTATAGATTCTCCAATCTGCAACATGTGGTTCTGTACCACCCATGAGGACTAAATAATCAAACGCTTGAACTGCACCTGAAGGTTTCAGTCGTGTTGTTCGAAAGTATAGAACTCGTGAACTAAAGGCGTGAGAGCTAATATATAGTATTTGTAAACATGAAATGTTTAATTATTGAAAAAAATACTCGACGAAAAGAATTACCGGTACAGAAAGATTAATTGTCAGCATTAGCTGCTCATGTGCTAGCATCGGTCCGCAGTAGTCCGGTCTTCGGTCCGCAGTAGTCCGGTTGTTAGTGTCGCGGATTAGCAACCGGAGTTCGAACTCGATCCAATCAAAGATCGTCATATATGTGGGATTGATGAACGTTAATTATGTCGTGGCCTAGCATGCGCTCACGTTGGCGCTGTGTGGACGTTTGGAGTGTGGGGTGCCAGCTCAAGTATCGACTTCGACATCCGTCCGTGGTTCAAATTGCGAGGTGGTGTCCTCGGGTATTTCCTTTTGGAATATATCCCGGACCGTTTCCAATAGCCCGTTGGCATAAATTGAACAACCTATCTCCCCAACGAGCAAATGTAGCATTCTAAAATTTTATTTCCAGTACATCATAGTACAGTACTACTAACAGTACAGGAAAATGCTAAATGGTATGCAATGTCCAATCTAATGTACAAACAACAACTGGAGTCCAGAATTCCGCAGAAATCAGGAAACCGGATCTATTAAATTAATGCTTTCAAAACTGTTGAATAACCTAAAAAGTCCTAAAACGCACACACCATCATTAATTTAATCAGCATTAAAATGTTTCCATCACATGCAAATATATACAAGCATGTACCCAACACCAATATTCAGCGATAATTTCGCATCCCTAAATCAACTATTCAGCCAAACATATCCACTAATTATCTTATTTTGTCAAAACTAATAAGAGTTAGCAAAAATTTTCTTCATATTGTCAATCTTGTTCATTCTAAGGTAGGTAGCTAAGTAACGTCGCACTGGAGCAACACAACGGGCTATATGGTCCGGGATCAATCCCCAAGAGAAAGATTCGAAATGTTCGTTCAAAGGAAACGGTTTGAGTTCCTTTCTTCATTTGAAAGATTTTGATAAAATATTTAAATATCTTCCACAATATGCAGTTTCTACATCAAAAGGTGACTACCAAATAAAAGACACGATAAAAAATAAATCTGTTGAATCAGTAAGTCTAACAAGTAAACAAAACATCACGAAATCCAATTCCCACCCTATCATACAATAATACAACAGTCCAAGAGGCTAGATTGTAAAGTCCAACACTATTCACACATTTTAAGTGACGCAGAAAAACAAAAACTCAATCTATTTTAGTCCCTCAATAGTTAATGAGACCCCGAACAGTCCTAACTAATTCCTTACACACCATGAATCGGTTCAATCAGCATAGCTATGTCTCCATCACTAGCACAAAAATATACGCATGTCCTCATCATCACTCTGCGGTAGTTTCGCAACCCCCTCAAGTCAACTATATAATCACAAAAAGAGATCCTAATAATCCACTTTCTATTCTTTTTCACATTTGGTTGGGGTTTTATTTGTAAGGGCCAGATTTGGCTAATCTTCGCCAAACAATCCGTCAAGTAAATGGACACACAATTTTCATAATTATATGAGTAGCTTAATCGAAACTAATAATTCCCTTTTTTACATTTTCATGAACAGCTTAGTCGAAATTTTAGACTTAGACAGTTAATATTTCTGGTTTTAGATGAAAGGAAACAGTTCAAATGATTTATTCATGTTGAAAGATATAGGTAAGTACTTTTAACGTTTACCTTAAGAACCTGAAATCCCTCGATCAAAAATTGGCAAAGATGTAAAAAAGACAAGAAATAAATTAAATCTGTTGAGTATAAAGGACATCATCAAATCTAATTCCCGCCATATCAAGAAGCAATAGAGCAGTATGCTAAATCATAAACCATCTAATCCAACACCACTCACGTATTTCAATTGAGAACTTCGACAGGAAGCCGAAAACTCAATCTATTAACTTTGAATCCCTTCAAAATAGTTAACGAAGCATCGAACAGTCCTAACAAACCACCCACCATCATCAATGAGTTTAATCAGCATCGCAATGCCTCCATCACAAATACTCGCACGTTTTCAACATCATCATTCTCTGCTGTAGTTTTGCATCCCTAAGTCAACTAATTACCCAAAGAGATCCTATTAATTCATTTACCATTATTTCCACATTTGGTTGAATTTTTTATTTTGTAAGGCTCAGATTTAGATAAGCTGCTCCAAACAATCCGTCAAGTAGACAGACGCACACAATTTTTATATCTGATTAAGTTACTCACACAATTTTCATATTTGTATGAGTAGTTTAATCGAAACTAATAATTCACTTTTTCATATTTTTATGAACAGCTTAAACGAAATTTTAGACTTAAATACTTAATCTTTCTGTACGATGCAAGGAAACAGTTCAAATTATTTCTTCATGTTGAAAGTGTGAGGTATATATATATATATATATATATATATATATATATATATATGTTTTAAGCATTTACCTTATATAAATCTGAAATCCCTCTATCCAAAATTGGCAAGTATATAAAAAAGACACGAAAAAATAAATGAAATTTGTTGAATAAATATATCAGCAAAATAATTCACGCCATATCACGAAACAATACAGCAATATGCAAAATGGTATACCATCTAAAATCCAACACCATCTCGTGTTTGAATTGAGAAGTTCAATAAGAAGTCGAAAACTAAATCTATTAACTTTTAATTCCCTCAAAATAGTTAACGAAGCCTCCAAACAGTCGAAATGAACCCCCACCATCATCAATGTGTTTAATCAGCAATGCCTCCATCACAAATACTCGCACATTTCCCACCACCATCACTCCGCGGTAGTTTCGCATCCATAAATCAACTAATTACCCAAAGAGATCCTATAAATTCATTTACATTACTTTTTCACATTTGGTTTGATTTTTTTTATTTTGTAAGGGCCAGATTTGGCTAAGCTGCACCTTCCTCTTAATTGGGGGCGCAGCCCCTCCGCCCCGACCAGCTGAGGTCATTACGAATATAGGGAAGGCCCCATGAGGGTTCGGCAGTGGGTCTCGTTTGTGGATTCGAGATTCGCTTTTCACAATGGTCGTTGCGAAAACGAAATGGGCATTGCTCATAAGCCGTGGGTATCGGTAGGTATTAAATTAACGTCACACAAAAGCAACACAACGTCCTATTGGTGACGGTCCGAGATCAAACCGAGGTCAACACCAAGTAATTTTGAACCACAGTCAGATGACGAGGTCACACCTGAACTGCACCCCACTCTCAAAACTTTCACACCACGCCAACGTGACATCAGCCGGTTTTGCGTTGAATACACATGTATTCGATATGAGGATGGATAGGGCTTTTCCCCATTTCTTCCATCCTACCATTATAACCTGGTGTGATTTTAGCTTGCAGGGCTAAGGGGAATATTTACATAGGTTTCTATATCTTATTCCTGTGACCTTTATTGTTTAGAAGTACGTGAACCTACACTCCTCATCTGGGTTCTGATGCCTGAACCGTTCTCCTTACTTGAGGGCTTGGAGTAGTCTTCCACCCAAGACACTTCGGGCCACTCGGAGACACTTCGGGCCACTCGGAGACACTTCGGGTGATACATAAGGTCGCTGGGCCTGACTCTGCCGAATTCAAGTCCTTCTCGGAGGTGCTGCGTAAGCCTACAGTCAAGTATGTAATGAAGAACTTCAACTACTTCACCACATAAACAGGTGTCCGACATCGATTATCCCTGGCAGAAGAAGTATTCCGGGAACCATCCGTGTTTTGTCAGTATCTGGATAACAAAGAGGTAGTGCAGATGCATTTTGAGACTTAGGGTTGTCTGGTATATTGGCCTTCCACAGAAGTGCTCCATTTCTCATACATCCCACATTTGTAATACAATTTCCCTCAGTAGTCGTTTCATAGATATGATAGATCTCTGCACCAAGTAAATAGACACACATGCGAATTTTAATATTTGTATGAGTAGCTTAATCGAAACTAATAATTCCCACTTTTTACATTTTTATGAACAGCTTAGACGAAATTTTACATCTAAACGGTTATTCCTTCTGTACTATGTAAGGAAACAGTTCAAATGATTTATTCATGTCGAAAGATAAAGGTACGTATTTTAAACAATTCACTTTAAAAATATGAAATTCCTCGATCTCAAAAATTGGTCAAGATATAAAAAAGACAAGATGAAATAAATGAAATTGTGTTGAGTACATAAAAGTTCATCGACATAATTCCCGCCATATCATGAAGCAATACAGCAATATGATAAAATGGTATACCATCTAAAATCCAAAGCCATTCACAACTTCTACGGGAAGCCAAAAACTCAATCTATTAACTTTTAGCTCCCTCAAAATAGTTGACAAAGCCTCAGTACAGCTCTAACTAAACGCACCATCATTAATGAATTTAATCAGCATCGCAATATATCCATCACAAATACACGAACGTACCAGCAGTATAATAATATGCTAAATTGTATGCAGTATAAAATCCAATGTCCTTCACGCATTTGAATGCAGAACTTCCACAGGAAGCTGAAAACTCAATCTATTAACTTTTAATTCCCTTAAATAGTTAACGAAGCCTCCGAACAGTCCTAACTAACTCTCATCACCAGTTAATCAACATCGCAATGCCTCCATCACAAATACCAACATCATCGCTTGGCGGTAGTTTCGCATCCCTCAGTGAACTAATCACCGCAACAGACTCTATTAGTCCACTTGTTATTCTTATTAGCTAAGTTTAAACTAATATCTTTCAAAGATTTGCAAAAACAAATAAAAAAACGCGATAAAATAAATAAAATCTGTTGAATCATCAAGTCCAACGCGAAAAATGAAACATAATGAAATCAAATTCTTGACATATCACGGAACAGTATAACAAGATGCTAAAAGGTATGCAGTATAAAATCAAATGTCATTCACGAATTCGAATTCAGAACTTCGACAGGAAGCTGAAAACTCAATCTATTAACTTTTAATTCCCTCAAAATAGTTAACGAAGCCTCGAACAGTCCTAACTAACCCCCCCCCCCCACCGTCATCAATGAGTTTAATCAGCATCGCAATGGTCTCCGTCACAAATACACGCACGTTCTCAACACCCCACCGCTCCGCGGTAGTTTCGCATCCCTAAGTCAACTAATCTCCCCAACAGATCCAGCTAATCCACTTACAACGTTGAGTCACCCCACCCCTTCCTAACTGTGGTCCTAAGGGAGGAAGTACCAGGCTTCTGTACCAAGGAAAGCGTTAGGGGGGGTAGGAAGAATACTGAATACAATCCAGTGACGACACCAGATTGTGTCTTTGGACATAATGAGACCCGATGGGAGGAGTAGGGAGGTTGGCAAGGGGGGTTGGCTGGCGTAAAGACAATCGCATTTTCCGCATCAGGAATTCTTAGTTTGACTTTTCAGGGAGGCCGTTCGAGCGTGGTTGTTGGGGGGTGTTTGGGATCGGGGGAAGGGGGAAAAGGTTGATTAATGGTTTTCGGCACGGCGGCGTTAAATTCAAAACAAGAAGGTGTCACGTCGCTAACTGAGTTTAAGTCGGTGATGTACTTAGCGTTTAATGCCCCGGCCATTTATTTTTCGGCGTCATTTTTCAAGTGAAATGCTTTGGAGGGACGCGCGGGTAGAAAAATTGGGAAATAGTATAATCTTATCTCGGCAGTACTCTTTGGATGGTGAGGAAGTGGATCCGAAGAGCACAGATCTGAGTTAGTAACTTAGCCAGTGTACGTCCTTTGAACTGAACGCCTAATTGGAATTATCTCTTAAAATATAATTAAATGGAGTTCACACTGTAACGCCTGGTCCTGTAAGAAGTAATTATTTTTCGACGTTGTCAAACAAATAAATATAATCCACCGATGTCAAATGTTTTTGCTTGCTTGAAGGCAATCGTAGTTATTACGCTTCCATGACAGAATTCTTTAAGTTGCATCAAACAACAAAGTGTAATGAGGAGATAGTAATATTCTTTTTTAATACTTTTTTACATAATAAGTATATCTGAAGAACATAAACAAACTCTTACAATATTTTAAAATTAATTAATGATTTTAGATTGCATTTAATTCAAAACAAGATACTGTTACATCGCTGATTTTAGGTGAGTGATATATACATGGCATTTAATGTTTCGGACGTTTATTTTTCGGAGACATTTTTCAAGTAAAGTGCTTTAAAAGGAAGAAGACGAGTAGAAAAAGGGTAAATAATATAATCTTATCACGGCAGTACTCGTTAGATGGTAAGGAAATACATCCGAAAAGTGCAGACCACAGTTGATAAGTTAGCTAGTATATATGCTTTGAAATAAATGCTAATTGGATTTATTTCTTTAAATATTATTAACCCTCCAAGGGTTTCGACGAGATATCTCGTGTGAATTCTTGGCTGCGCAGGTTTGATTTTTCACTGGGAATTGTCCCAATTCTTTCTTCTGCGTCAGTAAAATTTCCTTTTGTGTATGACCATCTACTGACGTTGCATCTTGGCCAAATATGGTCCTTGTGGCATAAAACCTAATAAACTTATCGACTAAAACATAAAATAATTTAGTTAACCCGTGATTATTTCGAAGAGGTTTCTCGTCAATGGCAAAACTGATCATATCTTATTGGACGATATATCGCATTCTTAGGAAATACTGACCAGATCTTGATCTCGCCATCAACAAAAAATCGGCAATATCCTGATTACGAAACATCTCGTCATTAGTGAAATATCTCAGATCTTTATTGACGACATATCTTGTCGAAACCAATTGAAGGGTTAAACTGGATTTTACATGGCTTCCTACAATTGCATTTACTGAAAAAATTTAAAGTAGAATTGTATAACAAACATTAGTCCATATCATACTTCCTCATCTTCCCTATAAATACTCGAAACACACCACACAACCCTCAAATGTAGTTAAAAAGAGGTACATTACAACCTTAACTACAGTTCCGACAGCGTTCCAAATCATTCGACTTCGATAAGCACTACACCTTCCCACATCAAATAAAAAGACCACTAAACTAGCAATCCCAATGCATCCTACTTTATTTGAAAAACTTTTATTGAGCAACTGGTACTGCACGCAGCACAGATGATTTTTTAAACAAATACGCAAAATAAACAAGCACACCCTGCGCTACATGGAGACATCAAATACTTGAAGCGGGTAATCAAATTTTAAAGCCCACCAGGAAGTCGTATCAAGAAGCAAACACAGCGCAAACTGATTCTCTGCTCTCAAATTGATGGCTTCGAACTTTATGACTTTGTCACAACTCACGAGGCACCATTTGCAAACTTTGGGAACATACATTACCCTGCCCCTGCCATTCATACACAAAGAGCTGCTTGGAAAATAATCCCATAAGGGATTTTTCAACAGCTAAAAGGCCTGCGGAATTTCCCTAAGACTTCCTTGCTATTTTGTGCCATGCTGTTCTAAATCTACGTTTTCAAAGGAATATGACACGTGAGTCAGAGAATTAGGGACTCAGTTGGCGATTTATGGAGGGCGTAATTTAAGCTTTTCAACACTTATATTTTTGGTCAGGTTTTACATTTCTTTACAAGTCGCGCGCAGAGAAATAAAATTCAGATGTCCATGGTTTGCTGAAATGGGGAGTTTTCCAGAAAAGTGTACTTTTGTGAGTTTGTTCATTTCTTTCTGGATTTCTTATTTCGTGTACTAAACGTCCTTAAATCTTTTAAATGGATGTGTGTTCTCATTAAATGTATGCGTAGAAGGAAAAAATGACTCTGTTTATGGGTTGTTAACTGATATAGTTTTGACTAAGTTATTCCGTATGATATAAAAATATTAAATGACCTATTATGCACGTGATATAAAACAACTATAGCATCATTGTAATACGTTTTTGTAAAGGCTTAGGTGTCATAAACAGAAACTACCTTAGTTAAATTGGTAGTAAGAAATGAAAAACCTTCAAGACAACGACTAATAAAGATTAACCCTCCTGGTAAGGGTTAATCTTTTGTTTCGATGAGGTATCTCGTCATGACCAGATTTTTACGAACAAGATATCTTGTCATTAGAAGTAAGCTGACCAGATCCTCATAAAAATTTGGCAATATATATCTTGATGACGAGATATCTCGTCATTATCAAAATTGTTCAGATCTTGTTGGATGAGATACCTCGTGGAAACCATTTGGAGGGTTAAAAACAGAATAAATCGACAATAATAATGTTGTTGGTTGGGTTGTATGGGGCAAGGGCCACGCCTGGACAAGCCCCTTTTGGTGGAGAAAGGGGTCTATTATCATCAAAACAGCTGTCCAAAAAACTCGAGTTTAAATATGTTATTCTATAAAAGTGTTGACACAACTCGTCCTTTGAACTCGTTCTTCTCGTTCGCCTTTCCAGGCGGCTTGTAAAGGTAGAAATAATGGACGAGATATTTCGTCGACACCACTTGGAGGGTTAAATATTAAGCTACAAAACATCGAAATTCAGCGCAGTCCCCCCTATTGGCATTGCATAAGTGTATGACTTAATAGAAATATCATTTGTAAGCATTTGTCGTTAGCTTCAAACAAAATAGAATGCCTACAAGTTTTAACTCTCCAAATAGTTTCGACGAGTTATCTCGTCCAAGATCTGGTCAATTTTGCTAAGGACGAGGCATATCCTTGAGTCAAAACTGCCCCATTACAACAAGGGGATGAAGATCAAAGTAGAAAAAACAAATTGTTCCTTGCCCAGAACTGGGGACAGTTAGGAATAGGTTTTGCACCAGAGGCTGACACCATTCAACAAGAGGATAAACCAACAAGAGGATTGTCAAACAAAACTATTTTTTCACGAGCAATTTAAAATGGGCAGGCATAAAATCTTGTTTTCTAACGGACACATACACAAAAAAGTTCCGACGAAACCGTTTGAAATAACATTCCTCAAGTTGCAAGATCAAACAGCTCAATCGAATTTGTATATTAAAAATAAGAACACACATATATTCCACGTAATAAGAGTACTAGTTTGGAAATGAACAATTCTCCTTTACTCTTATTATTTTTCAAGCTGTTTCAGATCTACTAAGAAAAGTTTTTCTCAGGAATTAGGTTCGGTGTCATTACATATCAAACCTTTTGGGATATCAAAATTCAGTACAGTTCTCCACTTACGTCAACGTTTGCCTCAATCAAAATAGCATTCGTAAACTTTTGTTGTTAGCGTCCAAATAGAATAGAATGTCAACATGATTGAAATCAAAATGAAAACTTGTTTCTTCAAGAGCATTCTAGAACGCACACTTTTTTGTTGTGGTGTCTCCGTTAGAAAAAAGTTCCGACAAAACTGTTTAAAACAGCTTCCTCAACTTGCAAGAAACAGCTCAATAGAATTTTTGCATCGAAAAAATAAGAAAAACACACATATATTTCACAGTACAAGTTTAAAAATAAGTCATTCTATTTTACTTTTAATATTTTCATGCTGTTCCAGATCCGTTACGAAAAGTTTATCTGAAAAGTTAGGATTGATGTCTTTAAATATGATGAAGCAGTTGGAATATCAAAATTCAGCACAAACCTCCCCTTCGACATTGCGCAAACTCGTGTCTTCGAATACCATTCGCAAACCTTTGTTATTAACCAAATAGAGTACAATATCAATATGATTGAAATCAAAATAAACACTCAATTTCACCACGAGCATTCTAAAACGCCCATGCACAAAATCTTATTTTCTAGCAACTAAATTTCCGTCAAAACAGTTTCAAAATGGATTCCTCAACTTGCGAGATGAAACAGCTCAAATTTTTATATCGATAATAAGAAAATCACAGATAGACATACGTACATTCCACTACAAACAATTACTCGTTTGAAAATAAACAATTCTAATTGAATCTTACTCTTTCAGATCCTAAACAATTTATCTGAGAAGTTAGGTTTGGTCAGTTTTGTAGTAACTTTAAGTATTAAGCTGTAGGAATATAAAATGCAGCACACAACCCTCCACTTCGCATTGCATAAACGAAGGACCCAATTCAAATAGAATTCGCAAACTTTTGTTGTTAGCTTCCAAATAGAATAGAATGTCAACATGATGGAAATCAAAATAAATACTCCATAGCATTCTAAAATGCATACACAAAAAACTTGTTTCCCAATACGAAAAAAAAGTTCCGACAAAACCGTTTGAAACAGCATTCCTCAACTCGCGAGACGAAACAGCTCAATCGAATTTTTACGTCGAAAACAAGAAAAAAATACAGATACACATACATTCCGAGTTTGAAAAGAAACACCGGAAGAGATGTATGGCGGCGATAATAAGAAAACACCCCGTCTGGAAACCATGGATGGAAAACATCCAGAAAGATGGAACGAATAAAAAGACGAGGAAACGTCATGAAAAATAAATTTTCCCATCACATCCGGTTGATGCCCAAACCTCATGACGTTTCGGACCTCCTTTTTCATTTTTCTATTCCTAGAAAGGCGAGGCTAAAACCGATCTCTAAGCAGGACCTTCCTTCCTGTATGTCCGATTCTGCACAAATTGGAGGAAACGTACATAGTGATGTGAATACGGCAAACAGAAAACAAAATAAACTGAAATAAGTATTCCGGAAAAATTGAAAAGGACTTGCAGAAATAAAAGAAGAGCTTGAGTGTGTACAGATCTCCTTGCTGCGTCGAAGGCGAAACTGAGTCGAGGATATCTTTAAAGTAAACAAAAAAGTTTATGATGCGCTCTGGGATTAGTTTGGGGAATATTGGTGTTTGCATTAAAACGTGAGTTATATAAGCGGTAGAAAAAACTCTGAAGGATTTGTTGAGGCTGGCTATGGAGAGAATCTGCGAGAGAGTAAATCGACAAGTAATCAATATACTTTCGGATTGTGGACGCTCTTTGGTTGATGAGAAAGTCTTAGATGGTGTAGGAATAAATGTAATGAACATTCTTTCTATCGGGTGAAAATATTCATTTCTGAAATGCGTTATTAAAAATAAAATAATGACACCCGAAGAGAACCTAGAGTACTACAAACGAATAAATATATGAAGGACAACATATTTTTACTTTATTTTTCGGTTTATTAGTCCTTAGTGACCAACATAAAATCATATTCCCTCTTTACATTGTTAAATAATAAATTTAACGAAAATATTCATTTCCCAAATGCAATATTCAAAATAAAATAATGACACTCGAAAGGAACCTAGAGTACTACAAACGAATAAAAAGTATACAGAACTACTATCTCTTCAGTGACCAACATAAAAACATATTACCTTTTTCCTTGTTAAATAGTAAATTTAATGAAAATATTCATTTCTCAAATGCATTATTAAAAATAATATGATACCATAAAAGAAGCTAGAGTACTACAAACGAATAAAAGCATGAAGAACTGCAACATGGTTTTACATTATTTTCCCCGTTTATTAGTCTTCAGTGACCAACTTATAATCATATTATCTTTTTTCATTGCTAAATAATAAATTTAATGTTTAATCAAATTACATGAATTGAAGTTGTCTGTTTGATTCATACACACAAGCACCTACGCTGTTTCTTATTATGATTAGTTTGTTGTTCGATCGTCATCTATCCTTTTCCTTATTCATTACATTCATTTAGGTTATCGTGTAGTGTGTTTCACACACAAACATCCGCTTACTCATTTTTTCGTATGATTAGTTTTTCGTTCTACTCTCACTTTTTTATTCTTCATTACATTCATTTAATTGACCATATAGTATGTTTCACTCACTCATGATTTCAAGCATTTATTTTTTAATGGTTAGTTTGTCGCTCTACAGTAATTTTTGTTCTTTTCTTCATTCATTACACTAATCTAAGTCAGGGATCGGGAACTCGCGGCTCCGGAGCCGCATGCGACTCTTTGCTAAAAAAAATACGGCTCTTGAATGTTTAATAAAAATCTGCTGTGACCACCACAGAACCGACACTTACCCTCAAAAATTATATAATTAATCGGTAAAGTCGGTGTAGCAAGTGCAAGAGAGATACTCGTCGTACGCTGCTTTTATACGAACCGCACCTGCACCAGAATTGTCAGTTAATATTGTGTTTTGGATACGAGTTTGTGTCAATACAGTGCCAGAATATGTTATGCACAATTTAATTTGTATTGACAAAGTAGTTTAGTTAATATTTATGCCTACACAGTTATATTAAAGTACTTCAAATTCGTGATAGTAACCCTTATAAAACAAAGAGTTAAAAAAAGGAAAAATATCTGAAGAAAACAGGGGATTCAATAAAATGTGGACTGATTAATTTGCATTTATAGAAGTAAATGGAAGTCTTCAGTGTTTAATTTGCCACTTGCGATTTCAAAATAATAGATCAAGTAATATAGAACGACATTTTTGCGGAAAACATTTAGATTTTAGTGAAAAGTATCCTGATGGTGATAAAAAAGGAAAGCTGTTGAATAATTACAGAAGAAAATACAACTTCAGAGCAAAGAAGTTTGTCATCTTGAACGAAATCTTCAAGTACCACAGAAGCAAAATTTTTAGTATCCCTGGAAAATGGTAAAAGCGGGAAAATCTTTACTGATGGCGAATTTCTAAAAAATTGCATGTACAATGTCTCAAATTCTGTTTAAAGATATGAAAAATAAGGATGATATATGTAAGAGAATAAAAGATTTACCCCTCTCACTAGACTTGTAAAGGAACGAATCCTAACTATTTCTGAGGAAGTATCAGATATCTAATTGTGGATATTAATTCTGCTGAATTTATATCTATTGCTGTTGATGAATCAACTAATATTTCTGATACAGCCCAATGCTGTGTTATGGTTAAATATATCACATCTTAAGGTAATCAATATATCAAGAGGAACTCCTTGATGTTTTGTCACTTCAGAAACATACTACAGACAAATATATTTCAGACAACCTCCTAACATGCTTAGAGAACAAAAATATAACTATTGGTAATATAGTATGCATTGCGACCAACGACGTGCCTGCCATGATTGCGCAAAACAAGGGGTTCGTTAAATATTATTATATTTAAATTATTATTTTCCACTCATATTTCTCATGAAATTATTTCATTTCATTGTATTTTGCATCAAGAATCCTTAGTTTAGTTGCAAAATCGTTAGGATTACCTCAGCTGAAATAAGTGATGGACGTTGTTGTACCAATGATTAATTTCATTCGATTTAAAGTGTTGAATCACATACTTTTTTATGCATTTTAGAAGTAGGTAGTCAATATACAGATTTGGTTAAATTTACGTCTGTGAGATGGCTATCAAGGGGAAAAGCATTTAAACGGTTTTTCGAGTGTTTGAAAGAAGTAATAACTTTTTAACTTCCAAAAACTACAACAGAACATTTACAACTTCTCACCAATCCCGAATGGATTCAAAATTTTAGTTTTTGGTTGACAAGACCGAACATTTTAATAAGTTGAATCTGAAGTTACAAGGAAAGAGAAATACAGCTTTACAATTATTAGAAATCATTACATTTGAGCAGAAATTAAGAGATATTTTGGAAGACATTACTAAAGATGAATTTGCAATTTTTGAAAATCCAATAAATTATAGGTTGAGGTTGAATTAAGAAAAAATTGATTGCAAAATATTCGCTGAAATGATTAATTTTATTTTAGTTTCATTTTTAAATATATTTCAGGAATTTAGAAAACATCAGAGGATGAAAATTATATTACATCCGCTGAAGTGTGATTTAAAATTAATAGACGTCAAAACTTTTCCTGGAATGTCTATTGCAGATATGAAAAATGGAGATTCTGGAAATTCAGAATAAAAGTATCTGGGTGCAAAAACTTCAGAAATGGTAGCACAGGTTGAAAAAAGAGACAACTATGGAGGAAACACCACAGGTCATTATATTTAAATGCTGGAACTCCTTTCTAACTGATTATTCAAATGCCAGGAAATTATCTTTTGGGATTTTGACCTTATTTAGGCCCACATACAATTGGGAACAATTTTTCTCTACCTATGAACTACATTGAAAGCAAACACAGAAGCAGACTAACGGATGCAAGTTTAAAAGTGGAACTTCTTCTAAAATGCTCGAAGTACACACCAAATTTGACTATATTGGCAAAGAAAATCCAAGTCCGAAAATCGCATTGAATGTGAACTGAATATTGAAATAATTAATTGTAATATTATTTTTGCAATACTATGTTATATTTACATTTACATGAATAAAATAAAAATTTACAAAAAATGTCGTTTTATTTATTGTACCCACAAATAACAATAACTATTATAAATAAACATGAGTATTTTTTTGAAACTTGCATCAGTATGTGTTTGTAAATACTGAAATAATTAAAAAATAAATCGAATTAAAATTGCGGCTCCCTAAATTTTATTTTTTGTACGTTTATTGTTGAAATGGCTCTTCGTTTCCGAAAGGTTCCCGACCCCTGATCTAAGCTATCATTTAGTATGTTTTGTACGCAAACATGTACTCATACATTAATATTCGTACAATCTGTAAGACTATCGAAATAAGAATACAAATCTAAAGCCAGCTAAAATAAGAATGCACCTACTCATTTGTATTCTTATTATAATTAGTTTTTTGCTCCATCGTCACATACCCTTTTCTTTATTCATTACATTAATTTCAGTTATCATGTAGTTACCCACAAACATCAGCCCACGCATTTATATTGGTATGGTTAGTTTGTTCATTTTTTTAATGTTTTCTTCATAGATTACATTAATTAAAATCACAATTTAATATATTTCGTACGTAAACATGAACCCACGCATTTATATATTGACTAGTTGTAAGTCCTGTTGAAAAAAGAACACAACGGGCTCTACAAATCACTTATTTCTATCGAAGTGTTTGTTATTATCTTTTGCTTTGCAATCAAATATAATTTAGTGAGCATTGAAACATATCCTCGATATTCTTCATTGTCCAAGCATATAATTACGGAAGCGTTTTCCGGATGTCTTTTAAGTATAAAGGCGTGGACCCTCTTCCTCGCGTTTTTTTTGGGAGAGGAGTTGTATTATTTTTTTTAATGTTTTAGCATATTTATCAATTAAGTCAACGACGTTGAAAAATTTCTTTGCACGCGATGTTTTTGTTGATGGTTTTTCGGATTCTGGAAGTAATTTTACTTGTTCTGGTCTATGGATTACTTTAAGACTCCCAAGTGATTTCGAAGAAGATATCTCCTCCATCAAGATCTGACCAAGTTGGCTAATGACGAGATATCGTCATAAAGATATTGCTGATTTTTTTATGATGACGAGATCAAGATCTGGTCAGTCTGTTTAAAGACGAGATATCTCGTCCATCATGATCTGATCAGATTTTATTCAAATGTCAAAAACCTCGTTGAGAATATCACCAGGAGGGTTAAATGTGAAATCATCAAACCGTCGAACTTCAACATAAAATTTGTTACGCTACCGTCGTTTTGTTTCTTTAATTCATTAAATCAATTTTATGTTTCAAGTTTCCTCTGTTTAACAAACCGCTGTGATCCCAAGCATTCATATATTTTTAAAGGGTTAGCTTTTTTGCTCTATAGTTAATTGTTTCGTTATTACATTAATTTAGTTACCATTAGTATGGCTTGGCCACACACTCACAAATAAGGCCCTTACCCCATAAAACCTAGAAACAGCCAACCATTTAGTAAGATTCACTCACAAACCTGTAGTAACGTACTTTTACTCCTACAATGGTTAGTTTGTCACTCTGCAGACCATTTTTGCCACCAGGGGTTGACTGGACTTTATTCTAAAGCTCACCACGGAGTTAAAATTCAATTAAATGAGTAGCCAATTCTAAGTTTGTTTAAGTAGACCTAAAATTTAAATCGTTAACATCTCTGACTGTTCCATCGCTATCTCAAGAGAAAAGTGTAACTCATTAAATTTGCAAAAGTAACTCAGGGACTGATTAATTTTGGAAATAAATTTATTCTCTCAGTAGAGTAGAAAACTTCCAAGAAGTGCTTTTGACATTTTCTGGCGTGTGGTTACGAGTGTTAAGTACACAAAATATATTTTACGAAATTAATATTTGCACTGTGGTTACTCAATTCCAAAAATATGGTAAAATTTGTATTGGACTCTTAAGGATGATAGTATTATTTTCGGTAGAAAAGTTCTTAACCTTCCTGGTGATTGTCTCGACGAGGTATCTCGTCATTAACCAAACAAGATCTTGATAGAAGAGATATCTCAGCATTAGAAGAAAGCTTTCCAGGTCTTGATCTCATCATCTAAGAATCGGCAATGACTTGATGACGAGATAACTCGTCATTAGCAAAGTTGGTCAGATCTTGATTGACGAGTTATCTCGTCGAAACCACTTAGAGGGTTACGTTCGCACTTTGGGGACATGATTAATGAGACGAGCTGTATACAAAGATTTAACGCTTGTGCGTATTTGACACTAATTTTTGTTATGACATTTCATTTCTGAATATATTACCATACACAAATGATAAAACGAATTCAGACAAATGGCAGTACTCCAAAAATTAGCATAACACACTTATGTGTATAAAATTTAATATTTCCTTTCATATCGTCCATATCATGTTAAACTATCGAATGTTAAAAATGCATTTTTTCGTATTCGTTACCTTACTGTTGCATTAGACATAATACGACTGTTGGCAAATCATCGAATTCGTCCCGGCTTAGAAGTTCCGAAATGGCTGTGACACAGTATCGAATATATACACTTTTTTTCAGATGTTTATGTTGAAGTACCGAATATATTTTTTTCGCCGTTTTATTGTAACAAGATTATAAAATCCATTATAAAGTGACGATTGTCAGGACATTGTAAAGTGACGACTATGATATATTTGTTATCTAAGCCTAGCGATTTCCGTATGAAAACCAATGCATGCTATGCGAAGTCTCGAATAAGCCGCATTTGTATATTTACCACAGGCGCTTTCAAATTATTTTGCGTTGTAATACAAAGGAGATAATTGAATTTGATGAATTCGCATCTTAATCAGAGAGGTTGAAATAATCATAAAATAGTAAAGTTATGTAATGTAGCAAATATGCTTTTTTTTGTTAAATAACAATAACCGGTTGTAAATAGCAATCAATATTGACAAGAATCCAATCGAAAACACGCAGGGAACAGAAAACATTATTTTTTGTCATTGAGCTAATTTTCATTTCCAAATTAAAAAGATGTTTTCTGCTCTCATGAAAGTTACCATTTTTACATTCAATATTTTAACATGGTGTTGACTATACATTGAGAGTCAGCCTGTTTTTAAATAATACTGTTTTTGAAATGCACAAATTAAAGCATAAAAAAATAAAATGAACCTCTTTTATGCTCTCCTTTAAGCCTTTTTATGCTCTCTTGAAAGGTTGTTATTTTTGCATACGGTAGACTTTTTTACGCGTTACTATGTGTTTGTTAATTTAAAAATAAAGTATAAAATATTAAAGAAATCAAACTTACCCATTATTTAATTTTCCTCTCCTGAAAAATTGCTGTTTCCTTATTCGAGAGTTTAAAGTAATATCAATGAGGCATTGTGTCACTGTTAACAACAAATAAAGTAAAATAAAATAAATATTAAGTTAACCCAATTAAAACACGTTGCTTTTTCTCTCTTGAAGACTCTTTCTTTCACAATCCACAGTTTACATGGTATCGACGATAGATCACGTCATTCTGTGCTTGTTAATCAAAAAAAAAATTAAGCAAAATGTAACAAAAAGGAATTTATGAGTTTAGTTCAATCACTTTGAATAATCTATCCTAACTTCATATCCTCTTAAGTGCATTGTAAAAATATTGAAGTATACATAAGTAAGTTTCCCAATTTTCTTCCAGATTTCTTAACACACGACTCAAATGCACAGAAACAAAGAAAGGGAAGAATAGACAGGGGTGGTTTTATTCCTTGATGAAATGAATTAGGGAAATGAAGCGGGCAACTGAAGTAGAACAAAGGCTAGAAATATAATACTCTTAGCGAGAGGAAAGTCTTCCGCTGGAAACTTCTTAAGAACTGCCAAGAAAATCTTAAAGAAACAATCGTTGAATTTCGATTCCAGCGTTTGACTTCGGAGTTATTATCGGGCAATACAAATTTCTTTTTTTTGAGAAGAAATTATTTTAAAAGCCAGCTCGAGGTTTTCCCCTTTTGTGCGAAACTATTTATTTTTTAATCATTTCTACGCTCTAGGAAATTTCGTTAATTCAAGCCTTTCTAATTCGTTTCTTGGTCGAAAGGGAAAAAGAAACGTTTCTTCTTTAATTCTTGCCTTTCTAAAGATGGTAATGGAAGAACTAAAGCTATTCTCTTGGTTCGGAAGAATGCCAGCAACAAAAAGATATCCTTTTTTTGGGCGAAAACTTTTAATTCGTTCGCTAATTAAGAGGGCATTATGAGGGAGGACTAAGTTTAAAATGAAGGCGCTTAGGACGTCTAATGAATGCAGAGTAAGAGATTTTTGAAATATGAGAAAGTGTTATTCTTTTTAGAAATATTTTCATATTCAGTCTAATCCCAAACCAGTTATAAAGTTTCTAAGAGCTTGTGGAATACTGTAGAAGAAAATAATCGGCTGTGTGGATAAAAATTATCAAAAATGAGTAAACGAAAAATATATTTTTGTAACGTGCTTGCCGTTTGATTTATTTTGCTTTTCTAAATAAGATAAATTGTTTTGAAGGGCTTCAGGCTACATAGAGGTAAGCCACTTTTCAAATCTTCCAAGCTAGGCATTTTCAAACTTAAAAAAAATTTCAAAATTATAACGGTTTATTCACTATTCACGAAAGTTTACAAAATCTTCAACTTTTAAGTATTGCGCACTACTCAATCAGAAATTATTTTGATCCTCTTAAATATTTTTGACGTAAATATCATTTTAATATCCGAACAGTACTGGGGCGTGTATAAACTGCAACAGTTTTGTCTTATGATTTCAGAATTAGAAGAAACATCCCTAAGTTTTTTTGCATCGTGTATACAGCAAAGGATGTCCGTACCTGACATGACTTTCGGACTGAGTGCGGAGATCGGGCCCACAATACGTCCAAATTCTAAGATACTGGGTGAATTGTGGGCTAGTGTAACTTTGGATTGCTTGGATTGAGGTCTGCTTAAGTGGTATCATTGGAACTACGCTACAACTACAGGCCTTTAATCAATAAAATTAACCTTCAACACTAACATTAAACTCTGAATTAATTGTTGAATATTTGCAATAAACAATCGCACAAACCTTTTATGTGAGCATCATTCATGACCAGAGTATTCATGTCAAAACTACGATTTGTGTCCTCAACACAATCTACCTATTTTTTCATTACGGTTGGTTGGGTTTTATGATAGGGCCATATTTGGCCAAGCTGTAACCAATACAAGGTAGATAACGTAGAGTTTTGGAAGTACACACACAAGGAAAGATTTGCTGATACAAATGAGGAAAATATATCCAGGGTTTGTTAAGGGAATCGAACCCTCGAATCGAATACTCGAATAAGGGAATCGAACCATCGCGCAAGTTGCTAACGCAGTGGGGAACCGACTGAGGTTGCCATTTCATTATGGAATTTACATTTTATGCATTATTAATATGTTGCCATGTGCCCCTCATTTGTATTCTAAAACTTCTCAAATTTGTATATCTGTTATGTATTCCTAAATTGTCTCGATAGAATCAAAAGAGGCTTGATCATTTTGGTGTACTTTATGGAGGAACACTGAAACGAATCGCCCTATTTTTCAATTCCAAATTGAGCCTTATGACCTCCGTTACTTCGAAAAAAATCCCTAGAGCAGTTGCCACTTCTGCTAAAGCCAGAGTAGGTCACTTTGTGACTCAGGCCTATTTGAATCATTTTCACCTGGCTGACTCCAATAAGTGCCTAATTTACCTTGACGATCAAGAGACTTTGAAGCACATCTTATTTGACAGCACTGGAGAGAACATTTTTAGAATTCTCTTGAGGAAATTTGTGATTCGTCTTCAATTCTTACAGTTTTTCTAATGTTTATTTTATGAATATTACTTCGCTGGTTTATATAAGACATCGTAAAATCACGTTAGTACGCTGGTTATCAAGATGTAATATATGTATGTGTGCATTTCTAAATACATCTTACCTGTTCTAGCAAATCACACAATTTATGCATTTTAAAAGATGCAATTTTTTTTAAATAAAAATATCTGACTGAAATACCCGTCTCTCGTACATTAGTAGATAGTTTAGTCCATAAAAATGAACTGTATGTAATATATAAAGCACGGACTGATATGCGTATATTGCTAAAATACGAGTCACTGATAAACTGCAAATCAGAGATGAGATCCTTCCAGAAGCTCACATACGACGATTGCATTTTAAGTTTAATGCAATCGACATTTTTATGAATATCAAGATGGATTCAACCATCTCTCCAAGATTCATGAAAAATAATAAAAAATCTGACTAAAATGCCTGACTTCCCTGCATTTAATAGCTGGTATAGTTACATAAAAATAAACTAGTACTAGGTAAAGGATGAACTGGTTTTGTACAGATAAAATAAGAGTCAGTGATAAACTGGATATCTGAGTTGAGACTCTTCCAGAAGCTCATACACGACATTTACATATAGACTTTAAAGTGATGACCTCGAAATTTTTATGAATGTCAAGATGAATTATTGATGTAGCTAGCTCTTCAAGATTCATGGAGAAATAATGAAATAAATTGGATCAAAATTTCTGTCTCCTTTGAATCTCTCATTCAGTAATAGATGGCATAATTTCATAAACATGAACGAGTATTAGATAGAGGAAAAATTGATTTCGCACAAAAACAAAATAAGAGTCACTGATAAATTGGAAGTTTCAGTTGAGATTCTTCAGAAGTCCATACAGAACATTTGTATGAAGACTTTATAAAGTTATGATCTCCACTTTTATGAATATCGAGATGGATTATAGAGGCAGCCAGCTCTTCAAGATTCATGAAGAAATAATGAAAACATCGGACCAAAATGCCTGTTTCCCTTAAATTTAATAGCTGGTATAGTACCATGAAAATGAACTGGTACTAGTCAAAGGATGAATTGGACTCATACTGATAAAATAAGTCAGTGATATATAAACTGGAGATCTGAGGGGAGACTCTTCCAGGAAGCTCATGCACGACATTTGCATATAGACTTCAAAGTGATGACCTCGACATTTTTATGAATATCAAGATGGATTATAGACGGAGCCAGCTCTTCAAGATTCATGAAGAAATAATAAAAAAGACAAGTTTGACTTCATCCCGAAACCCTTCCTTGGAACGTCGGGGGTTATTTCATTTCTGGATAGTTTTTTGGATCTGTCAGATAAATACGCTTGTCTCAAGTTTCGAATATTTTCTGAATCTCCAAAAGCAATTAGGAGGATATCGGGGCACAGTTGTGGAAAAATGTCGCTGTCAATCTGAATTTTCGGAAGATGTCTAGCCTTCTTTTTATATGATTAGGCTCAGCTTTCTGTACCGATTTCTTTTCTTTCGGGCTGAAGGCGAATTTGATTCGTTTCAGTTGAAACCGAGCTCCTCGGTTGGGATTTTTGGATTTTATCCAATTTTTCGTCCTTTCAGAGGTCTGAGATAAGCTACTGCTTTAAATACATTTATGATATGTAAAAAGGCTTTGAGCTTGTGTGACGTGCGCTTTCGTCTTACGCGTAGAGGCTGGCTATTTTATTTTAAAATACAAAGTTTAGTGAAATTTTCCGAAAAATTCTAAACCTCAAACAATGGTTTTTGGGTTGTATATTCCGAAGATAAATCTTTGATGAGTTATTTCAGTCCATAAATAATTATATTACTTTATCATCAGCTATATATATATAAATAAGAATGGAGTGTTTGTTTGTGTATTGAATATTTTCGACCCATTTCAAGTTTTCTCTCCGTTTTGGACCCTTCTGATGCAAAATCCGTCTCTTGCGCGTTTGGTGTTTGTCTGTCCATCTGTCTGTATGCATGTGTGTGCCCGTGCTACGTCCAAACGTTTGAAAATTTGCATACTGCGAGTTCTTACATTCATTTAGTGACTGAACTTGGTTGCGTAAGACTGTCTGTCCGTCTTCCCGTTCTATGTTCGATTTTGTGTCTGTGAGTTTGTACAAGTATCACATAAGATTTATTCAAAACACTTTAATGCAATGTCCTAAACTTGATGAACCGTATTTTAATGTAGTGAGTTCATTACTCTAAATTCCGTTGCTTACATATTTAAGCAAGTTTCATGTTAAAACATCTGAGTAACTCTACTTAAATCAACCATAATTTGGTAGTTTTGGAGAAGCTGGAATGAATATTGAGCATTGCAATTACTTAAATTGTTTTAGCAGTACTTCTGAAAATCGATTATTTTTTAAAAAACTATTTTTACAGTATTTAAATTCAAATGCTTTTTTTATTCGAGCCTTATTTATTTTCCTTGCAAAATATAAACTATTTCCGAGCATTTGATTCTTTGTTGTAAGTTGTGGCAACTGTGCGAGATCAAGATATAAAAAAGAATCATGAATTAATACTTTAAGAACTTTTCCCCGCTAACTTTTATTTTGTTTTGATTTTTCTGTTTTAAATATTTATTATTTTAATAAATTGTAATTCCTTTTTATCACACGCAACACCACCGCAAAGTATTCTGTTTTAAGCGGCATGAAAGTTAGAATAAAGCAAATTTTAAATGGATTTTTGCCATTATTGAAAGATCGGTAATGTTAAAAATATCCGAACTAGGACTTTTGAAATAATACAAATTCGTTCTCATATCAAAAGATGGCCAAGGTGGCTTATTTTACGAATTGAAGCTATATTTAAGCAACTTATATAGGGAAAGTTTATTTAAAACAACGATTTTCTTTAGAGCAATAGCTGTCAAATTAATTTACCATTTAAGAAATGGTAATAGGTTACCTTTGCTTTATCACTACTGTAGACATTAAATTTTAATGTCTACAGTAGTTAAACAAATTCTTTTCTTATTGCATTACATGTTCCACAAAACGGAATTCTCAAGATACAACGTATTTGGTTTTAAAACAAACTTATGGATAAATATCTTATCAAATTAATTTGTCATCTTTCCCTTAATAGTAACGAAAGACAGATAAATTTGTGAGAGTATCTGCAGTAGATTCGTCATTTTTAAGAATTGAGTTGAGCAATTTTACAGGAATAGAACTTAAAGGGAATTCCTAATCCTCCCTCAAAATTACATTTTGTAGCAATTACCTTAGTGTCTCACCTTCCGCCAATGTGCACCTTTAGCAGGGGTGTGATATATATGAAATGTATTACATGGATGGATTTCCATGTATACAATTTGTGTCTAATGTAGGTTGTAGAAATTATAAAAATGGCGAAAAATGTTAAGAAATAATTTTACTCACACTTAAATGATTTGGCATTTTTTTACGAAAGAGGAAAGTGATTATTTTCTGGTCACTTTCAATATATAATTAACCAATTCAACCCGAGTGAATTCGGGCAATTTTGCTAGTTACAAATAAATTATACTGAATAAGACTTTTTAAAATATTATTAGTAGCTAATATGGCAACCGTAGTATTTTTTAATCGTTTGCTTTTTTAAAATTTGTGTCCTTTATATTCCAAGAATCTATTGAGTTGTGGAAAAACAGATACATTCATTACTTTATGTTCGAAGCTTTTTTAAAAATCTGTTTTAAGATGTATTTTTGTATTTTGAATTTGATGTTTTTCATTCATTAACTGTAATAAAATTAAATAATGGTTTAATTAGTTTTAAAAACATTTTTAATCATTGTATGATTATTTTGGGAAACGCTTTTGTTTTCAAATGACATATAGGTCATTTATATGCATACTCTGAACTATTCTATGCATTCTGGGTAACATTGGCACTCTAGAGATTCTTTCTTACCAAAAATTTAAATTCTACAAAATAGTAAAATGTTAAATATGACATTGATTTACATTTGTGAAATTGGGTTTTTAACAATTGTGTTCCTTTATTATAGTGTGGCAGTTATTTCATGTGATGAATAGGAATTATAATTTATTAACGAAAACGGAAATTAGTTAACCAATTCAATCCGAGTTACGCCGAGTTATGCTGCTAATTATTCTATAATTTGTATTGTTTATAAAATGCATATACGTAATACTATGTGAAACAAAATTGCCTCGTCACTCTCAGAGTGGTAATACAACTCAAGTTGAAATATATTTTTTTTGTATACCATATAATTTAAATAATTTGCATCGCTTGTATCACGTTACTGTGAATTAATTTGTAGAATAAAATTACATGAATTGATAGTAAACAATAAAATTAAAGTATTAAAGTTAAAAGCTATTAATCTTTTATTGCTAGTGATAATATAAATGTTTGTATCCTACCTTCATTTATCCATATCAATTTAAATTGTCATTGATATGGCATGCAATTTGCCAAAAATATTCATTAATCAGTGTTGATTATAGTACACTAAATAGCCAATAACAAAAGTTTTCAGGAGGGTATTTTGAAAATAAATCTTTGATGATACGTAGTGCAAGGTATAGTTAAATGGATTATGTTCTGTTAAGTAGAAATTATGTGTGTATGTTCGTTTAATATTTCAATAATTTGAACTGCTTATAAAATGACGAAAAATAATTATTTGGTAATTAAGTAATATCCAATCTGAGTACAACTTAATTCAGCTAATGAATTCATCGAATCTGATTTTATTCCTAGATTCAACGAATTATTTAACACCTTAATTAGGTTGTAATTTGCTTTAAAACATCATATTCATATTAATACGAACAGAGAAGCTAATGTTTGTTATCTCTCAGAAAGCCCAGTGTAATGATGTCAGGACAACAATAATACGTCAAAGCAGATCTAACACTCTGTTTTTGGATTTGATACTACACTGCTGGCCACCCAAATTGCAACACTAAGAAAGACAAGAGATATCACAACAAAATTTATATTGTAGATAACATGTTGACCAAGTATCAAATGATTAAATTTATAGACTTCTGTGAAGTGTGGTTCCTGCCAAAATCAGTAGCCAGAGTAGCCGCCATTGTTGGAGATCACCGCTGCCACACGCCTCGGCATTGATTCAAAGAGACTTTGGATGTGTTCTTGGGGTACAGCAGACCAAGCAGCTTCCACACGTTGCCAAAGTTGATCTGGTGTGGCAGCTGGGGATGTATTCTGGGTCAATCGTTGAGCAACCATGGACCACATGTTTACTATCGGCGAAAGATCCGGAGAGCGAGCTGGCCAGGGAAGCAATTCAATCTGGCGATTGACGAAGAACCCTTGGACAATGCGTGCCACGTGTGGTCGCGCATTATCCTGTTGAAATATGACTGTGGCAGGTTCCTGAAGGTAAGGAAGGACAACTGGCTCCAACACCTCGGAGATGTAGCGCTGGCTGTTTAAAGTACCGGCAATGCGTACTAGAGGAGTGCGAGAGTGATATCCAATACCGCCCCATACCATAATACCCGGTGCAGGACCAGTGTGGCGGTGCATAACGCAGCTGTTCAGTATCCTCTCTCCACGGTGTCTCCAGACTCGAATCCGACCATCGTGGTGTTGCAGACAGAAGCGTGACTCGTCAGTAAAGACAATTTCATTCCATTCTGCCGTCCACATCCTTCTTTCATCGCACCATTGGCGGCGGAAACGTCTGTGATTCTGCGTCAAGGGTAGACGAAGCAATGGACGTCTTGCGGACAGACCACTCTGCTGTAAACGGCGTCGAATGGTACGCGCAGACACTGGATGATGCGGTACAGACTGAATGTGCTGTGCTATGGTTCGTGATGTAGCTGAGCGATCCGTCACTGCCATACGCACAATATGCCTTTCATCACGTGAAGTGGTGCACTGAGGTGGATGCGATCGAACACGTCGGTCCGTCGTACCCTCCTGCATCCAACGATCACATATCCGCATTACAGTTGTTTGGTTTCGTCCAACACGACTACCGATTTCCCTGAAAGATAATCCACAATCTCGGTAGGCCACTATCCTTCCTCTGTCGAACTCGGATACTTGATCAAAAGATGATCGCTGTATTCTACGAGGCATAATTGATCGTTTTTTTTGAAAAAAACCACAAGAAAAACACAATTGCCGTACTTGAAATCGTCGAAATCTCCAAGCCTTAAATAGCGCTTTGAAGTGGCGCCACAGGCGCGCGTGATGTGCGTCTGCGCGGAAATTCTAATCATTTGCATATCTCACATCCGCTAATGCATGTTGTAAATTTCATATTATTTGCATGCTTCCTTCAGGGTGTTGCATTTACGGTGGCCAGCAGTGTACTTCTACAAGAGACTATTTACCATGCGCAGCTCGCCTCTCCCAGGAGGGTCTCCAGAGTGTTGAAACCCTTCCTTGGACTGCGAGATCTCCAGATTTGTCACCCATTGAGCAAGTCTGGGATACGGTAGGCCGTCAATAGCACCACCCCCATAATATAAGGGATCTGGGACAGCAGCTACAGAATGTTTGGCTTAATTTGCGACAGCATAAGGTAAGGGATTTATTTGACTCCGTTCCCCACGGTATATCGGCATACCTCGCAGCCAGAGAGGGATTTACAACATACAAATTTGTGACTTTCTAATGCAACTATACAAGAATAAAAAGTTGTCTAGATTTTGCGATCATGTCTTCATCGATTCATGTATATCATACATGCTAAGAATCTGTCCGATCAAACACTGACTAGGGAATCTTTTTAACAGATTGCGTGTTACCATTGAATTTAAATAGGGACCGTATAAATATCAGTGATAGTGACCGTATAAATATCAGTGATAGGGACCGTATAAATATCAGTGATAGGGACCGTATAAATATCATTAGCCCTCCAAGTGGTTTCGACGAGATATCTTGTCCATCAAAATCTGACCAATTTTTCAAATAAAGCGATAGTTCGTCATCAATGCATTGCCGATTTTTTTATGAAGAGACCGAGATCTGGTTTGTTTTCTTCTAATGACGAGTTATTTCGTCCATCAAGATCTGATCATTTTTACTAATGACGACATACCTGATCGAGACAACAGCCAGGAGGATTAGTGATTGTATTTTTGTTTTGATTTCGTATTTAATTCAAAATTCTGCAATGTTTCATATCATATGAATTTAGTTTCGTGTTAATGTACAGCTTACAGGAATATAAACTAACTGTACGAACACAAAACAAATTGACATTACTGAAAGGAACAAAATAAGATTGTATGTATTCATGTTTTGTAAATTCTGTTGTGTCACTTCATGACAAAACACATTGAACACTGCTATACAATATACGATTAAGTAAGATGACTGTCAAGACACACATTTATGCTTTTATGTTGAAAGCAAGACGTGAGATTACTTAGAGCTTTTGCTAATTGAATGTTATTGGAGAAAGGAAAAGGATACGAGCTTTGTGAGACATCATGAATGATATGCTTGCCAAGAAAACAATGAAGACGTAGAGATTTATTTCTTCTATGACTTCTTTTCCGAAAAGCAATGTAATTAAATGCTGTCTTTGTAAAAAGACAAATGAAGCAGACCTTAGCAAAAAATATGAAAATAATCTCTTCTCAATGCTATATTTTTAGAGAAAATATTGTCTACATTTCTTCGTTTAAATAAAATATTTCGAATATACAGGGTGGTTTTAATTTACCTGTACAAAATTTAACCCTCCTGGTGGTTCTCTCGAAGAACTGTCAGGTCATAAACAAAATTGACCAGATCTTGATAGACGAGATATCTCGTTGAAACCACTTAGCGGGTTAAAGGGTGGCATGGTTCATCAATATAAGCATTTTTTATCAAATAATATTTGTCAACAGTTGTTGCGCGTATGTACCATATGGCGCCCTGTTTGACAAATTTATAAATAATTTCTTTTTTAACATGAAAAGCACTAACGAGAAAATCGGAAGTATTTTATAGCAAAACTAAACATAAAAAGAAAATCGTGGCAGTGATATATGGGTTTGCAGAAAAATGTCGGTAACTAACAAGGAAAAATACAAAAATATGAAGATTAATCCATTACGTTAACCAAACGCATGCATAACTAATTTTACTGATTTGGATAAAGCAGGAAAACCACCAGCCTTATTCATGTGTTTAAAAATCCAAGCTTAACCCGGAGGTCTCAGAAGGGTAAGTCACGTGGGCTTACTAATCGGGCCGATTGGCTATCGAAACGCAGACTCCTGTTTTTAATGGCGCTGGATAATCACTATACTCAATCGATAATTTGTCCCATATTTGGATTAGTTCTTTTTCCCATTACCACCTGACAGATTTCAAAGGGAAATAACATGAAGATGCGCACATATACTCCGTCCATTTCATTAAAAAGTCGATGGCGAGCTCAAAACATTCACCACTAATATCACCAGGTTGGCTGGTTGGTTGGGGGTTTTATGGCGCAAGGGACATATTTGACCGAATTGAACCAAACACAAGATAACGAGGAAGGGGGAAAAAGCATAAAGCAGATACGTAGACTAGGGTAAAACAGAATGGAGGACAGATCACTAACAGGTATCTCGGAATTGTGGTGATCGTACAAACCTAAAGATGTGCCCTTGAAGTAAATATCACCAGGTAATAATGTGAAATAAATTATCTCACTCACCTGTCACCAGGAGCCTAGTGTGAGCTCGTTCCTCGCCAAGACTGTTGTTGGCCAAGCACACATAGTGACCGCTGTCCGGAACAGTGGCTTGTTGGATGATGAGGGTTCCTTCCAGCTGTGATATGCGATGCGTGGGTACTATAGGTCTCAACTGTCCACCTTCTTGCACGAACCATTTGTAGGCTGGCAGGGGGTAACCGTGTGCTACGCATGGTAGAGCTATCAGGTCCCCTCTTCTTCCCGATACTTGCATTTTGGCATCTGCCATCCTGGGACGAGAGTTGCTTCTGGATTCTGGAAAAAAGAAAATATTTTCACGTAATGTTTTTAGACACTGAATTTATTTTGGAGGATTTTCTTACAGTATACGAAAAAATCACGATAGGTTTTGAAAGATAGCAGACGAAACATGACAGCTGGATTTCATTTACCTGTCCATTCATTTACCAACATTTGATCTGTCACCTTAAGGTCAAGTTTAGCAACACAATATTTAATTAGACTCGCATATCTTGACAATGCTTTGCAAAACAATACATTAAGACACCAAAGAACACACGATGAATGTACTTTGCAATTTATCATAAGTTAGACAATCTTTAGTCTATTGTTAGGTGAACAGACTAGTCTATCGTAAGGTGAACAGATTAGACTACAATTTACCGCAAGGTGAATAGATTACAGTAAGGTGAATAGATTACAGTAAGGTGAATACAATCTATCATAAGGCAGGCAGACTTTACAGTTTATCATAAGGTAAACAGACTTTACAATCTATAATAAGGTAGACATATTTTACAGTTAATCGTAAGGGGAACAGACTTTATAGCCTATAATAAGGTATACATACTTTGCAGGCTATCATAAGATAGACAGACATTGCAATCTACCATACGGTACTTGGTTGGGTTTCATGACGCAAGGGGCATATTTAGCCAAAGAGGACCAAACACAAGAGGAACAAGGTCAAGCGTTGGACATACATACACGGAAAGTTTCCTTTTCAAAAACGAGAGAAGCACCCCAACTAAGACTTCTGAGCATCACGAGTAGTTTATTGCTTTTATCCCACAGCACACATTATGACTAACCAGCCCCATCTACTATTTGAAAGAATACTAGGAAGGAATAAAGGCTGGTTGGATTGGGTTTATGTCCCAAGGGGCCATATTTGGCTATGATGCTCCAAACACAAAACAAACAACATCAAGTAATGGACATATAAACACGATAGGTAAGTTTTACTAACATAGAAGAAATACAATAGGGAGGAATCCAACTTTCACTGCCTACAACACGAGCATATTCTAAAGGTCAATAGTCAAACTAGTTAGAAGTCATGCACGGTAGATAGAATTTATGTCGTACCGGAGCAACAAAATGGGTTATTGTCAACGGCCCGGGATTAATTTTGAAGGGAAAGATCCCAGGAAAACACCTCGTAAATTTGAATTAGTGTCAGATAAGGATGTCAACACCAGAGCTGGCATCCCGCCACCAATCTCCACAGACATGACGGTTTTGGGTTTTGATTGGATAGCTTTAAACTCGAAACACTCCGGTTGCAAATCTGAGACTACTAACGGGGCTACAGCGGTCCCTGAAGTCATGCAGGGAAAACTATATTTCAAGAACCGCCTACTACTCGCAGACACATACGATATGGAAGGGTTTGGTTTGTGAACTGGTCGTTTTCGTTAGTTAATGTACTGGATTGTTGTTTGGGTTTTGTGGCGCAAGGGCCATATTTGGCCATGCTGTGCCAAACACAAGGCAGACAACGTCAAGTAATGATCAAGGAAAGTTTGACTGACACAGAAGAGGAAAGGAGTTAATTAACGTCGCACTGGAGCAGCACAACTGGCTATTTGCGAAGGTCAGGGATCAGTCCCTAAGGGAAAGATCCATGACAACACCTCGTAATATTGAACGACGGTCAGATGACGAGGTCAACACCTAAACTGGAACCCCTCTCCAAACTTCCACATTATGCCAACGAGAAGACATTTGAGGCAACGAGGAATTAAATGTGTACAACCCCCGTGTACACGACGATCTTTGGTTGGAAAGAGTTTCGAACGCGCAACCCTCCTGCTGCAAATCTGTTGCTCTTCCAACTGGCACAGAAGATAGAGACTGGCACATAGAAAAAGTTAAAGAAAAGGAATCTGCGCCAAGTACAATTCGAAGATTGCTAGCGCAGTGGGGAAACACAATGAGCCATGTCGGCCTCTTTTAAGGTTGGTTTGTTTAAGTGTATTATGGTGCAAGGGCCATATTTAGCCTTGCTGCGCAAGACACAAGACATACAATACCAAGTAATAAACATACGCACAATGAAAGTTGTTACTGACACAAAAGAGAGAAATATACCCAGGTAGGAATACACCTGACAGGAATCGAACCTATGCCGCTTATAACTCGAAGTCTTTTAAGGAACGGAAGAATAAAATTCAATTTTCAGTTAAAATTCTTCGATCTTTGGAATGCCGTTGAAAGGAAACTAGCAAAAATATCTACATACTTATTCACCAATTTATTTATCCAACTTCGTTAGAATTATTATTTTACGAACTACAAAACATTAAATTAGGACAAATGTAATTTATTGCACCTAATAACAATCCCAGCAATCATTGGGAGTTCCGCATCCAATGGGAAAATCCATACTACCACATCCGCAGCCCAAACAAACCGCACCTAACTACAGCAGAGAATACTACATCTTCCAGAACCCCGCATTCGTAATAAACAATACAATCGAATAGGTAACTGCTGTTCCATTACCATGAAACGATGTGTAAGGTGAAAAACATTCACCCTCCCCTCTTCATTTTTCTTCACACCATCTCTTCACTACACTTCACACTACCTCTTCACTACTCTTCACATCATCTCTTCACAACACTTCACACCATCTCTTCACCTGCTCTTCATTACTCTTCACACCAATTGAGTAAAAATTCTTCAATATTTGATAATGCGCGGTTGAAAAGCAACTTGTAATAATATCCACATCCTAATTCATCACATTTATTTATTCAACTTCGTTAGAATTATTATCTTACGAGCTCCAACGCATTAAATTAGGAAAATATAATTTATTGCACCTAATAACAATCATCGGGGAGTTTCACATCTGATGGAAAAATCCACACCACAATTCCCAGCATCCACAGCACAGCAAACCGCAACTAACGGCAGCAGAGAACACTACATCTTCCAGAACCCCGCATTCGTAATAAACGATACAATCGAAAAGGTAACTGTTGTTCCATTACCATGAAACGACGTGGAAGGTGAAAAACATTCACCCTCTCCTCTTCACTTCTCTTCAATTCCCCGGGGCGGAGATGGGGAAGTGAGTTCAATCGCTCGAACTACCCACGTATCGTAAAATGGCAGACGATAACGTATATCGTGGGGCGGATCTAATCGCACGAAAGGAAACAAAGAACTGTTTTCTGGGTCGACTGACTGGAAAAGGCTGCGTTAGCATTTACGAAGACACTGTATACTAGGGAAACGTGTCTAGGCTGTGTGTATTAGAAGGCTTTGTCTTGATGTTCAGGATCGACACGTTCTCTTAAGTGAAACAGTAATGAGGTGCTTTTAGTTCTCTACTGATACCCAAAACTTTCTTTTCTCACAGATCTCAATTACAACTGATCGGGCTTCAACCCTGCAAGTAGTTTCGTCAAAATATCCCGAATCAAGATCTGATCAATATACATAAAGATATGACCAATTTTGCAAATGACAAGATATCTCGTCTATCAAGATATGATAAATTTTGGTAATGGCGAGATATTTTGCCCATCAAGATCTGACCAATTTTGCTAATGACGAGGTATCTTGTCCATCAAGATCTGACCAATTTCGCTAATGACGAGATATCTCATCCAACAGGGTCAGATTAATTTTGCTAATGACGAGATATCTCGTTATCGACGATATTTTTTTATCATGCCAATATCAAGATATGGTCAGTTTTCTTATAATGACGAAGTACTTCATCGAGGCAACCGTCAGGAGAGTTGAAAGGATAAGATGTTTGGTTGTTTGATTTTCGGTTTTATAGCGCAAGGGTCATATTTGGCCAAGCTGCGTCAAACACAAAACAACTAGATGGGGAAAAATAAAAAATAGAAGGGGTGGACAATGGTAAAACAGAAGCTAAAAACAGATCTCGGGCACTTCGAGGTTGAGATTCCAGTAGATACCTAAAGATGTGGCTCTAAAGATTTAATAGGGTAAGAACCGAATAAATTCAACATGAAGAAACGAAATATATTTTATTTTATAATTTAACATCGTTTATCTGAAATTCTTACTTTGAATATTTCATAAAGGATACGAAGGTCTTTGAATATTCATAACGGTTTCACGAAAGCTAACCTATAAAAATAAAGGTGCAATATTTGAAGCCAGGGGCGCACTCAGAAATTTTCTTCGGGTGTGGGTTCTGAGAATAACCTTAATCATGGAAATGAATTTATTCATGGGACGAAATTTATTTCCCCCTCATATTTCACAATCGACCCCTTGGTTTAATAGTCCTCCCCTATTAGAACAAGATGGGTGGGGTGAGGAGATTAAACCTTTGTTTCGTGCTTGAGAAATTTATAACACAGACAAAAGAGCATGAAGCTACGTATATGATTTTGCCTCACTCGCAATATTGCAAACAAAAAACATGAAATAACGTTGGAAAATAATTTTTTTTTAAATGGTGTTTAAGTAAATAAGAGAAAACATTAGTAAATGGTCTGGGAGTGTTTAGTGAAAATGTGAAGCATTTGAAAAATTACTTGGGAACAGAGTAGTAATTCGTTCGATATGAAATTTGAAGATTTTGGTTCGTACATTTACCCCACTTTATCTTATTAAATTCCAAGCTTTGCTAAAAAAAGAGTCTTGTGTCAAGCGAATGGCAATTACTATCAGTCGGATGTGTTTAATGTTTTCATTTTCTTCAAAGAGTTAGTTGCTTTAGGGTTTTATGGCGCAAGGGCCATATATGGCTTGGGTAACTCGGGGTCATGATGCCAGTACACATCTACAGAAGATGTGCCCCTGAGGACTTTCTTGCAATACAATCAGAAATATTTACACAAATTGGGGTTTGGTGAAATTTAGTATCTTAAATGATCCATAATAATCACTTAAAAATTTTTGGCATTTCGAAATTACATTTAATAAATGTTGTTAAGCGGCACTCCAGAGATATGCGATGACGTTACATTGAAATATTTTTCTTCAGATTCGGCATTTGTGAATGAAATTCTTATAATATTCCGTAAATCAAAAACAAAATAAACCATGTACATAATGAATCTTCGAAATGGCTTGGTTTCATACAGCAAATGGTGTCTAATCAGCAGAGCAGTCAAATATCTAGAGGGTCATACTAAATTTTTGCGGCCGGATGAACCTATCCGGAAGGGCGTATCTGATCTACGGGCAGGGTAAATTTATTCAGAGGGCGTATCTGGTTTGAGGGCTTGATAACCCTATTGGGAGGGCCGTATCTTGTCTACCGGTCTAAGAAACATATTAGGATTGTCGTATTTGGTTTGCGGGCCAGACAAGCCTCTCCTGAGAGTTGTATCTGGTATGTGGGCCTGATAAACCTTTCAGAGCCGTATCTAGCAGGATAATCCTATTTCGATAAAACTCATTTATTTTCCACGTACGGTCCTTTATATTACGCTTACAGGTTTTTGTGGACCCCAAACAGACCTTCCACTACACCCGACCCCAACCAACACAACAGTTATTTTCCAAATCTATATCTATATATATAAAATAGGATGTGTGTATATGTGTGTGTATGTATGTGTGTATATTTTCTATACAAATCTACACCGTTTGACCAATCCACACCAAATTTGGTACACTTATACTTTAGAACACTGCGGTCAGCATAGGCTAACTCTTAACCCCCGTTCTATTGGCCCTGGGGGGCTAAAAACTATTCGAAATCGCCATAGAAATAACATTGAGCATAGATTAATTGCTTTAGGCAGCGATGGTTGCTTTACCACTGTTGATCGAAAAACAATTTTTTCCGAAACAAATTAAATTACAGTATTTATGTTTGAACTGACTTTTTAGTTCTTCCCATGATGTAAATAAATTATAGATATTTTATTGATGAAGGAGGAGAGAATATTTTAAAATATTTATGTTTGCAAGGAAATTCAAGGAAAGGTTTTCAGGAGTTCAAGGATTATTTTCAAGGAAAGTTGGTGTATATTTCGACCAACTTTCCTTAAATAATTTATTGAATACGTAATGATTTGTAGAATTCTGTTTCATAAACTTTTTAGGTAAGGCGTGTAACTTATTTTAAAATGTCCGGAATAGATACATGTGAATCCTCCGTTGAAAGCAGTGATTTTCTTTCTGAAAAATTCTGTAAAATCGACCTTCTGCTTTTTGAAAAAATTTTATCTATTCAGTTTAATTTGTCTACACCGATTACATTTATTTCTAACCCAAGCACCGTTATTCCGAAAAGCACAAACGAAAAACTCATTGATCATAAAAGCGTAATTTTACTACTCGGTATCTGGCAGCACCAGAATTAATGTTTACTTTTTTTTATAAAACTTTGTAGAACTTTCTAGAAAGTTGGGGAAACGGAAACTTCCTTGGACTCATGGTGGAGAACATTCCAGTACTCACTCGATTCTTAGCTGGTCGTATTTAGAGGAAGCCTAGCTCGGTAAGTCTTCCAGTTTATCATCTTTCAGTGAATCTGGCAGTTTTATTTCGCTCTTTTAGTTGATTGTATAAGTGTTTCCTACTTTATTCGACAGTGATAGTGTACATTTTGGATTTATATTTCTAAAGTAATGTAAGTACTACATAATTTTAAATTCGTTTTTTCGTTAATTTTAGCTTTGTATTATATTCTACAATAGATTTCATTGCTCATTGAGAGTATGCCTTTTGCTTAATTTTTTAAATAAGTTTAATGGGGAATCAGAATTAATGCTTTTTTTTAAAACCAGAATAAAAGTTTATTTTTTAGTATGATTTAGAATTCTGTGTTTGAGTATTTTGTTTGACAGCTTTTAAGTAAGGCATTAATATTTTTTATTTGTGCTAAAAATTTGATATTCTCCTAAACTGATGTAAGTACTTCGCAATTTTAAATTTGTCTTACCATTCAGTTTATATTAGCTTTTTATTTTTATTGTATTCTGTAATCGATTTCATTGCTCAGTGAGAGTGTGCCTTTTGCTTATTTTATGAAATAGCATTTCTTTGTATTCATTGACGGATTTCTTTGCTGTAGCAATGCCTCCAAGGAAGCGGAAGGCGATCGGCCAAGTGCAGTTAACGGCTAAGATGATGAAAGATGAGCGTAGACAAGAAACTTCCGAGGAGAGGAATAGAAGACTTGCGATTACGAGAGAGCTACAACATCTAGAGCAACAGAGACGGCACAGCAGCGTGAGGCCCGACTACAGGATAAGAGAGATAGAGCCAAACGATCACAGACTGCACACCATTTTAGCTTAGCATTGGAAGAATTCCACTACCATTCACATAAAGACTACTCGCTGCATGCAAATGTTACCATCGGGAAAATGGAAATGGTTTGTAGCTACTGTCAAGCCAAAAAGTTTAAATCAGAGTCTACTGGTATTTGCTGTAAAAATGGAAAAGTTAAACTCTGCCAACTGGAACCACCACCACAAGAACTTTTGACTTACACATCAGGAGATACGTCAGAGTCGAAGCATTTTCTTAGTAAAATCAGAAAATACAACTCATGTTTCCAAATGACATCATTCGGCGCCTCATGAGTTGTTGGACAGCCCGGATTTCCGTCGACATTCTAGGTGCAAGGGCAGATTTACCATAGAGCGGGATCATTGCTTCCGCTGCCAGATCAACCACCAAAATTTCTATAACTATATTTTATTCAAAACGAACGAATGGAAACTGATCAGAAGTGCGCCTACATCTCGGGAACAAGACGTCAGATTGTGTTAAACTTACAGAGGATGTTTCATGAGCACAATAATCTTATTAAAACCTTTGAAACAGCATTGGAACGTATGCCAACAGATGAATATAAAGTAGTCATAAGAGCAGACCGAAGACCAGCAGGCGAACACGAGCGGCGCTTTCAACTCTCCTCAAGCAGATGAAGTCGCGGTGGTTATATCAGGAGATGAGTTTCATCAACGGGATATCGTTATTCAACGACGAGGTGAATCATTGCAGCATATTTCGGAAACACATCGATCTTATGATGCTCTGTAGTACCCAGTGATAAATCCCCATGGTGAAGATGGATATCATTTAATCTGAGGCAGATCAACCCAAGAACATGTGAAACAACCAGCAAGAAAGTTTCAGCGAAGGATTTCAATGCGTACAGATTAATGGTTCGAGATACTGAGCAGAACCACGTATTGAACTGCAGGCAATTGTTTCATCAGTTTATCGTCGATATGTACGCTAAAGTCGAGAGTGAGCGTCTCCTTTACATTCGTCTAAATCAACGTAAACTGAAAGTTGATATATTCACCTGAGAGATGCTGTGGCAAATGACAAGAACGTTGAAAACCTCGGTGCCTTAGTCGTACTACCAGCTACATTTACAGGCAGTCCAAGACACATGCACGAATACACACAAGATGCTATGACTTACGGGAGACCAGTCTTATTTATCACCTTCACCTGCAATCCGATTTGGACGGAGATCAAGGAGGTTCTTATCAATCAATTACCCAGTGAGCGCCACGACTTGATTGCGAGAGTATTCAAACAGTAGTTGAAACTGCACTCTGCGCATCTTTCGTTTTTTAGAATTTTGCATTTTTTCGTCGGAATTTCGTTTCTGTTTGTCTTTATGTCTTAATCTTTTACATATTACAATATTATTATATGCAGGAATTAAATGTATGTATTTGCGTCCGAAGTATATTGTAGAAGCTATTAAAAAGTTAAAACGTATTTTCCGTACAACTTAAATGATAGCATTTTTCTGTGAAAGAAAAGTGCTTATTCTAATTCAATTTTCAAGCAACATTTCAACCCGAGCAACGCCGGGTAATTCAGCTAGTACTATATAAAATAGGATGTGTGTGTGTATCTTTTCTGTACAAATCTACACCGTTTGACCAATCCACACCAAATTTGGTACATTTACACTTTAGAACACTGCGGTCAGCATAGGCTAACTCTTAACCACGTTCTATTGGCCCTAGGGAGTAAAAAACTATTCGAAATCGCCATAGAAATATCATTGAGCATAGATTGATTGCTTTAGGCAGCTATGGTTGCTTTACCAGTGTTGATCGAAAAATAATATTTTTACGAAACAAATTAAATTACAATATTTATGTTTGAACTGCCTTTTTAGTTCTTCCCATGATGTAAATAAATTACAGATATCTTATTGATGAAAGAATATTTTAAAATATTTATTTTGGGGGCAAGGAAATTCAAGGAAGGTTTTCAGGAGTTTAAGGATGATTTTCAAGGAAAGTTGGCGGTATATTTCGACCAACTTTCCTTAAATAATTTATTGAATACGTAATGATTTGTAGAATTCTGTTTCATAAGCTTTTTAGGTAAGGCGTGTAACTTATTTTAAAATGTCCGGAATAGATACATGTGAATCCTCCGTTGAAAGCAGTGATTTTCTTAAAAATTCTGTAAAATCGACCTTCTGCTTTTTGCAAAAATTTTATCTATTCAGTTTAATTTGTCTATACCGATTACATTTACTTCTAACCCAAGCACCGTTATTCCGAAAAGCACAAACGAAAAACTCATTGATCATAAATGCGTAATTTTGCTACTCGGTATCTGGCAGCACCAGAATTAATGTTTACTTTTTTTTATAAAACTTTGTAGAACTTTCTAGAAAGTTGGGGAAACGGAAACTTCCTTGGACTCATGATGGAGAACATTCCAGCACCCACTCGATTCTTAGCTGGTCGTATTTAAAGGAAGCTAACTCGGTAAGTCTTCCAGTTTATCATTTTTCAGTGAATCTGACAGTTTTATTTCGCTCTTTTAGTTGATTGTATAAGTGTTTCCTACTTTATTTGACAGTGATAGTGTACATTTTGGATTTATATTTCTAAATGGATGTAAGTACTTCATAATTTTAAATTTATTTTTCGTTAATTTTAGTTTTTTATTGTATTCTATAATAGATTTCATTGCTCAGTGAGAGTGTTCCTTTTGCTTAATTTATGAAATAGCTTTTTTTGTATTATTTTACAGATTTCTTTGCTGTAGCAATGCCTCCAAGGAAGCGAAAGGCGATCGGCCAAGTGCAGTCAACGGCTAAGATGATGAAAGATAAGCGTAGTCAAGAAACTTCCGAGGAGAGGAATAGAAGACTTGCGATTGCAAGAGAGAGAGAGCTACTACATTTAGAGCAACAGAGACGGCACAGCAGCGTGAGGCCCGACTACAGGATAAGAGGGATAGAGCTACTACATCTAGAGCAACAGAGACGGCACAGCAGCGTGAGGCCCGACTACAGGATAAGAGAGATATATCCAAACGATCACGGACTGCGCGCCATTTTAGCTTAGAATTAGAAGGATTCCACTACGATTCACATAAAGACTACTCGCTGCATGCAAGTGATACCATCGGAAAAATGGAAATGGTTTGTAGTTACTGTCAAGCCAAAAAGTTTAAATCAGAGTCTACTGGTATTTGCTGCAAAAATGGCAAAAATGGAAAAGTTAAACTCTGCCAACTGAACCACCACCACAAGAACTTTTGACTTACACATCAGGAGATACGCCAGAGTCGAAGCATTTTCTTAGTAACATCAGAAAATACAACTCATGTTTCCAAATGACATCATTCGGCGCCACATCAGTTGCTGGACAGCCCGGATTTCCGTAGACATTCAAGATGCAAGTGCAGATTTACCATAGAGCGGAATCGTTGCTTCCGCTGCCAGATCAACCATCAAAATTTCTACAATCATATTTTATTCAAAACGAACAAATGGAAACTGATCAGAGGTGCGCTTACATCTCGGGAACAAGACGTCAGAATGTGTTAAACATACAGAGGATGTTTCATGAGCACAATAATCTTATTAAAACGTGTGATTATTCTAATTCACTTTTCAAGCAACATTTAACCATTTTCAACCCGAGCAACGCCGGGTAATTCAGCTAGCAGCTAATAAAAGAAGTTAAAATCTTACAGAAGAATCAAATAAAAGTTGAAAAAGCAAATTTATATATATATATATATAAGTTTGGTGAATGATCAAAATCCCCAAGTTTTACATGAGAAATTGTTTACAACTAATCAGATTAATTAAATAGTTTTACATACAATATTTAATGTTGAAATCTAATTTGACAAAAGATCGATTCAACTGGATATCTAAAATTTTGTCATCAGTGAACAAACTGTGTATAAAATTATAAATAATAAATAATTCAACAACCATTCTAAAAACATGAGCAACCCAAAATACTCCCCTGAAAGCCTGATCGGTTATCTTTAATTTATTTCTTATGATCTATTTATGTTAAGAGGAACAACATACATAATATATAACTTATCCATACTAGCGCATTCAAAACAAATGTTTCGGAAAATAGAGTGGTGATAATCGAGTCCTCATTCTGAAATGTAACCTGCGTATAGTATAACATATATAATTTAGTATAGTTATAACTGGTAAGTGTCTATTTAGCTTCATGACTTATGCATACTTGACTACCATCCAGTGACATCCAAAAGTAGGACTCCAAAAAGGGCGATATATAAATATTAAGCAGCCATAAAGTAATTAGTGGGAAAGTGTGTTGTATTTTACCCGTGTATTTTTGCTATGAACCCTTTTAACAAAGATTTATGGTTTCTTAGCAGTAATTAAACTTTAATGCATCAGAGCGTGCACCAGGAGACATGGAGAATCTATCAGTTGTAGCATTTGGCAGAAATTCAAATACCCGATGCTTGCGTGAGTGTGCATTTCTATGGTTTTGGGAAGTAATGATGCTATGCTAAGACACGCATAATAGCAACGTTTAATTAGGTAATGCACATCTAACACTTCTGTAAAAGCATGGATTCGTGATCAATGGTCTTGAAGAGATTGGAATGTCCGTGTGCCAAAAATATGCAATTATTAACAAGAAAAGAAATGATAGCCGTGTTAATAACATTTAACATATGTGAGTGTTACAAAATTAAACAAATTGGTAGCAAAAAATCATAACATTAAACTATGGAGATTTGTATCAAATTTCATTGGTACATTAAGCTATAATTTGAAATCTAAAAATATGTATTAAAATACTAAACCCTCCTAGTACTTTCTTCGAGATATCTCGTCTATCAAGATCTGACCAATTTTGTTAACGACGCGATATCTTATCCATCAAGATCTGATCAGTTTTGCTAATGAAGAAACACGTCTTCGAAACAACCTCCAGGAGGGTCAATATACTACAAAGCCATTTTTACCCACCTGATGATTGCCTCGACAAGGTATCTCGTCAGTTGCAAAAGTGACCATATCTTGGTCCAGGATTCAGGACGAGTCAATACCAATTTACGTGACGATTTTGTTTAGTGTCCTATTTGTGTACAGATTTTGCACAAAAAGATTATATTTGTAACATGATGCATATGGTTAAGCGTTGGATAAAGTTTTATCTGACTAATTATTAAATACTAATGACTAATAGTTGATTGGTTTGGACTTTATGGAGCAAGATCTAAGGATAGACGAGCTGCTCAATCAAGACGAACGTGTTAAGATTGATTAGTTTTAGTCATTACACATTAATTAATGATTGATTTAGTTTTAGTGTTAATCAAGTAGTCACGAATAAAAATTGTGATTGATATTGGATCACCATGCAACATTATTAATTCAATATATGCCTGTGTGTTTCGCAACAAAATACTTATTTACCCACATGTTGAAGAGGAAAATTACAAAATAAGAGTACGGTGGCATTATTCATCGAATTATATTTTGAAGCGTAAACAAAATTTGCGTAACATAATAAAAGCAAATTACAAAAATGAATAAAATAAATGATGAAATATGGGTCAATTAACTTGTTTTAATAGTAATAAAATTATTAAATCAATTATCGATCTAGAAAATCAAGCAAATTGAGATTTAAAAAAGATGCCCAAATAAATTTTTATACTTACTATACGAATTTAGTTAATGTATTCATAATTAGAATTAATAATCGAATGATTGACAAATTGATTTAGTTATGATTAGGACTAATTTTTCAATCTGATTAATTTTAGTCTATGTTGAAGTTTTAGTTAACTAATCAATCGATTAAAAATTAGTTTATTTTGCGCCTAATACTGATGTGGTGTTATAAGAATACTACCTTATCTATCAAGGAAAATAGAAAAATAAACAATGACTTTGTTCTTTTCATTTTCGAAATTATGAATGTGCAGATTTTATAGTAATTCTTTTTATTTTGATTAAATATAAAAGTGTATTTAAATTCATTAATCATGACTACAGTGAATAAATGTTATACGCTGTATTTTCATGAGAAAATAAAATCCATGTGTAGAAAATTAATTTAACATTTCCTCTTTTGTCAAATGCTAACCAGAAGTAACGAATTTTATTTTTCATATTTCTTTAATATTTCTTAAAAGCCGTATACTCATGTATTATTTTTAAGTCCTAAATACTGTTAATTATGAGCAAGTTAAAAAAATCTTTAATAAAATAATAATGTATAGTAAAATAGTTCTGACAATCACCTGTCTGTTAAAATGCCTATACCTCAGTACATGACGTAATAATTTTTTTTGCTAAACACTTTATGAAACGAACGCAAAATCATAACAAGGATGTCTTTTTCAAGCTTTTAAAGTTTTGAAATACATATAACATATATAGAAAGGTCGATGACTTTTCAAGTGAATGTCTTCAAGTACCCTTGTTACCAGTTGTGTTCAATAATAGAATACTTCCAAGAAATTTATAGCTTTGCTTTCGTAAATAGGTATTATTTTGGGAGAATCGATTTTATTTAGGCGGTTTGTCTACCATAAGATTATCGATAAAACTCTTTTTTACAGTTGTAAATGGAATTCACTTTATGGAGGGGCTGTCTCCATATTATAACCCGAATTTTATTCTTTCTAAAATGTCTTGGCAGTTTTTTTAATTTTTGTTGTCCCAAGTTTCAACCTTTGGTGTAATCTGTAAAACAATCATCTGCGATCTGAAAGGTTCTTAGTTCAAACACCCTATTTATATTATCAGTGTTAAATTAGCTTCCTGTACATATTTTGTATTGGGTAACCGGGAATAAGATCCTCGTCTTCTAGTAGGTTGTTTACATTGAAAATCCTACTCAGATCTCGAATAAATTTTGCATCAATTCCATGAGAGTCTGGCATGCAACCCAGTAGATATTTGAAATTCAGAATTTGGATTTTTCGAATTATGCAAAATGGAGACCAAATTAAACTGAAAAAAAAATGAACACAATATTGAGGTTTGACAGAAACATAGTTTTTCAAATACACAGAAATCATGTATCAAAAGCTAAGATATGTTTTTAAATTGCATAGTGGAGGAGCTGTTGAAATTTCCAACATCAATAATTTACTATCAAATACATGCCACCAGCAAACTTCAAAAATCCACCTTCTTGTGAAATAGACGGAACATGTGGGTGTAGGCGCTGTCGTAAGATCTCAGAAGGGTAAGTCACGTGGGCTTACAAATCGACTATGGCCGATTAGTTATCGAAGCGCAGTGTTTTCAATCGCACTGGATGATGGCTTTAACCAATCAATAAACTGTACCGCATTAGGATTCGTGCTTTTTCCCACAACCACGTGAAATATCTTCAAACCGGGTGACAGGAAGAAATAAGCTTCCTTTTCGCAAGAAGCTCGCAACAATGCGAGTTCAAACCCAGCGAACCACATTCAATGAGAGTGCATATGTGGTCTATCCAACAATACATATCACGGGGCGCATGGCTTTTCACCCGGGATTACGAAATGCCCTTGCCCACACGGCTATTGGAAGATTTGCCTGGTTCCCTCCCTCCTAAAAGTACCCCACTGTGGGGCATATCCTAGAGGGAGACTAGGTGAAATAGCCAGTCACATAACAGACTAAATAGAACTGAGCTAGCATATTTTCCCGTCAATTTAATTTTGCAAGAGAGGAAACAGTTTCTATGCGATGTGTCCCTTACTATCTGTCGTTTATCGCGCTAGGCTCGTCATCTGACCGCGGTTCAAAATTACGTGGTGTTGTCCTCAGGTCTTTCCCTTCGGGTTTGATCCCGGACCGTCGCCAATAGCCCGTTTTATTTCTCCCCAATGCGACGTTTATAATACCTACCTATCCCACTAAGCATCGTATCAGTCGTCGATCTGGAGCTCGCTCATCATCCTTATGTGTATCTAGATCCTTCCCCTGTATCCCATAGAGGCGGAGCAGTGGAGCTGCACCCCAATTAAGAAGTATAAACTGCGCACACATGTTCCGTCTATTTTATTAGAATGCCGATGATTTCAAAAACTACACGTTATTCAAGGATTTTAAACAAAAATCAAAACGATATATTTTTCTTATAATACTAAGTAATTATTCTTATAATATTAAGTAATTATTCTTCTTGTAATACTATGTAATTATTCTTATAATATTAAGTCTAAGTAATTATTCTTATAATATTAAGTAATTATTCTTCTTATAATACTAAGTAATTATTCTTATAATATTAAGTAATTATTCTTCTTATAATGCTAAGTAATTATTCTTATAATATTAAGTAATTATTCTTCTTATAATACTAAGTAATTATTCTTATAATATTAAGTAATTATTCTTCTTATAATGCTAAGTAATTATTCTTATAATATTAAGTAATTATTCTTCTTATAATACTAAGTAATTATTCTTATAATATTAAGTAATTATTCTTCTTATAATGCTAAGTAATTATTCTTATAATATTAAGTAATTATTCTTCTTATAATACTAAGTAATTATTCTTCTTATAATACTAAGTAATTATTCTTATAATATTAAGTAATTATTCTTCTTATAATACTAAGTAATTATTCTTCTTATACAATAATATTATAGCATCCAATGATTGGCTACAGTTATTCATTTCGTCTCATGCAGTAGGATATTGTCTTCTATTGCCCGACTTTCGTCAAGGGGCAAACTGACGGCTATATGTGAGTACCCAATTGGGAAGACAACTTTAATTCTTACAGAAACCATCACCAACATCCATGCACTTGGTCACCGGTATTCTAGTTCGAGCCCTACTGGGTGGCAAAAGAACGCTATGTCCACTATACCAGTTAGGCGGTAGGAAAGATAATTACATAAACACTAACTTCAACCCAAAGACGTTAATTTCTGCCTCCATACCAGAATTCCTTATCCGCTTCCCCCACCTCAATACCCCCTTCAAACCCAGATCTTGAATCCGTGTTGCCAATTACGGTTTTATAATAAAGGTATTACACTTCCCCGTAAACAAAAGCAAAACAATCCATAATTAATCCCCTTTAAGGGTATAAAGTCAATCTCTGGTGATATAAAACAAAAGAGGTTTCGCATCGCGCTAGCAGCTACTACGGTGTCATCTACTTGCCCGCAAAACTCCAGCTCACAATAAATTATCCAGGAATTCATTATCGAAATACCGTCTTTCCACCGTGTATATTAAGTTGCCTCTTTGATTTATGCAGCGCAGTTTATTAGCAGTTATCTTCCGCGGAGCGATATGCGCCGTACCTTGCTAATTAATGTAACTCTACCCCATACGCGTTGCCTTAAATGCGTTTTGATTCTTTTGTGTTGCCGTATTGAATAAATTGTTCAATTTAATAATTACTCGATGAAGTGGTACAAAGAAAAGTAATTGAAGTGTCGGTGGTCATTAATCTGGTTAATTGATCTGGGCGATAAGCAGAGGTGATTCCGGTTCGCATGGTTTAAAGGGAGTCTCGGATCACAACATTGATAAGCAACGTACAGAAAGCCATAGTGCTGAGCAACATTTTTGAGGGATTCATAACTCTCCTTCTCTTGTTGAGAAGTAACTTTATATAAGATTTATGAAACATAATTTGGAAGCACTATCTGAGAATCAAAAAGGTAATTATAATTCACATGGCTAAACCCTCCTGGTGGTTGTCTCGACAAGGCATCTCGTCATTAGCAAAACTGACCAGATCTTGATCTCATCATCAAAAAATAGGAAAATTTTGATAATAACGAGGTATTACGTCATTAGAAAAATTGGTTATATCTTGATGGACGAGATACATCGACATTAGAAAACAAACTGACCAGATCTTAATTTCATCATCAAAAAATGGGTATATCTTGACCAATTTTGTTAATGACGAGATATCACATCATTAGAAAATGTGATTAGGTCTTGATGGACGATATACCTAGTCGAAACCACTTGAAAGGTTAAAGGAAGTAGCGGATCACAACAGTGTTAAGCAGGATGCATCAAAGTCAAATTACTAAGTAACATTTTGGTGGGATTCACAACTCCCTCTCTCAAAGAATAGAAAAAGATATATACAGACAATTTTGAGGACTAATCTAGTGGTCGTAACGATAATTCTAGTTCACGTGTCTTAAAAGGCGTGGCAGATACACCAGTGATAATATGCATGCATAGAATCCATATCGCTATGCAACATTTTTGAAGGACACACATTCTTCCTGTCTTGAACTTCAAATTCTTGAGAAATAACTTACTCAATACAAAAGATAAAGATAAAATATCGAAGCAATATCTAATGACCTAAAAGGTAATTCATGTTCGTATGGTTTAATGGGAGTTGTGAAGCACAAGACCAATAAGCAACTTACTTAAGGTTATACGGCTAAGCAACACTTTTGGGAGATTCACAACTCTGAACTTTCTTCCTCACTTAAAAATAAGTCTACACAAATGAGACAAATAACATGAAATTTTGAAGCACTATTTAATGATCATTATAATTTTTGTTAACATGACTCTTGAAGGGAGTTGCAGATCATAACAGTGATAAGAAACACTCATTAAAATCATATATCTAAGAAATATTTTTAAGGGCTTCATTTCCAGGATTCTCCTGGTATAATTTTGATATCAAATATCCCCATAGCGAGAAATCCATTGATGTTAAGTCAAGAGACGCGGTGGCCACGTAAACCGAAAATGTCGGGAGATAATTCTGTCACTAAGTTATGTTTTGACCAATGTTTGACACATGTCTCAAAAAGTTAAAACCTAACTTTAAATCTTACATAGTAAAGAGAAATGCACCAGGTTAAGATGCAATTGAACCTGAGCCGCTAACAACTAGCAGTTTGCTAGCGCAATGAGCAAACCCATTGAACCTTCAGTAAAATTCAGAACCGCACCAGTTTAAAATAGCAATCAAGAACCACGCAAGACCACCACCAACCATACAGCCTACACGCCTACCGTACATCTAACTGGAAATCCCTATCACCAATACCCCTTGGTACTTATATCAATTTTTCGCAAGAAAATGTCCCAAGATTTCTTCCCCATACCAATGTCCATAACAGGCCAATCTCAAACTTTTTTCGACGCCATTTCATCCCTCGCTTGAATAGTCTATTTTTGGTATAAGAGGGGTGAGACATGGAAGTAGGAGGGGTAGCAAGAATGCTTCAAGACGTTCAGCTCTTCGTCAACGAAATCTTTTTCCCATATTTGACTTTGGAGCGAAGCTATCCAGGGGAACGGAGGGAGATATGAGTACGAAGATATATAAAATATATCATGCAGTTAAAGGATTTATATGCAGTTCCCTCGCAATAAAACGCATAAAGCTTGGTTTCATGTACTGTAAACGGACCCTATCTTATATGGAAGAGAGCTATATATAACGCTTAAATGCTTCGGAATGCGACTATATTACCTGGAGGTGGATGCATTGATTCCTGTTTCCGATCCTGCGACTTCACATATTGAAGGTTGTTGGTAAGATTATTTAATGTGGATATGATTTGTAGTTGCGATACGGGTTATTGTTACGCTACAGGAATTCGATCGATATGTTCAGGAATTTACGCACGTAAATGTTATCTGATTTACAAATTTGGTACTCGGTAGTTGAATTTACTTCACACTGGAATAAAACAGCGGCTATTGACTACAGTCGAGGATCAATCAGAATAGAATCCTTTGGGAGGATTATATTGGTCAAAGTCAAAATTAATAAGATGTCATGCGAGGAAGACTGCAGTCTGCAAGGTGGAATTAAGCATGCGGACCTCTCAGAGGGTTGGAAAAGAAACTAACAATTCCAATCAAACACAGTCGCCAATCGCCGTTGTGTTGCCTCCAGTGTGACGTTAATTAAATACTTACCTACCTACCAATCTAACACACATTCCTTTTGACTTATTCTCTCATAAATGGTTTTAATTCTAACCCACAAACGGAACAGAAGACATATCCGATCAATCTCAACAAACTTTAAGTAACTCACGATTCACAGAAAATCCGTAATTGAGGCAAAAAGTAATTAAAAAAAGAAATCAATCCCAATTCTCGGTAATGCTTCCCAGTTCCCCATTTTATACCCAAACTTACATAGATATTCTAAAATTGAATAACGAAAAGCCCAAAACAACATCCAGATATCCAATACCAAAGCTATCTTAATGGAGTATTTTAATGCCTCCACATACTCTCAGCCACAGAAATAAATTAAGCGTTTTCCCTAATTCTTGAATTCTTTGAAAACCCCAGTTGAGTTCCTTCCCTTCAATCCTCTATTACGAAATCTCTTTTGAAGCAATTCAACCAAAATGATTTTGCAAAAAAAGACGTTTTCCATGTTGATCTGTCGTCGTAAGAGAAATTTTAATTTTAATTTTTCTCTTACCGAACATATTTCTGTGGCTTATTGCTATGTTAACAGAGGTCATTCAATTCATGACATTGCCTAGAAAGGGTACTGTCAAAGCTTTACAGAAAGAAAATTATCAAATTACAGAGAAAAGCTAACTTTACTCTCTCCGGGAAGAGTGTTTCTGGACGAGAAGGCAGTTGACCTTGGTTTAATCATTTTTGAAAAGATGCGAAACCTTGTTAGGAGAAAGTTGCAATACGCAAAAGCATGAATGGTGATAGACGTCGTCGGTTTCCTCCATGCAGACTCATTATCAATGGCCTCACTTTCAGCACCGAAGTTTTGAAAAGATTCTATTGGTTCTTTCGAAAAGAATGCTTTGGAAATATTCCATTGGTCCTTTACTTAGAATAGAATCCTTTGGGAGGATTCTATTGGTCAAGAGGAATTCCTGTAGGGACGACAGCAGGCTGCAAGATTTAATTATGCATGCCAACCTTTCAGATAATTGGAAAAAGATAGATAGGTATTTTAATTAACGTCACACTATAGCAACACAACGGGCTAATGGTGACGGTCCGGGATCAGTCCCAAGGGGAAAGGTTCGAGGACAACACCACGTAATTTTGAACCACGGTCAGATGACGAGGCAACACCGGAGCTGGCACGCCACTCTCCAAACTTCCACACCAACCCAACGTGAGGACATTTGAGGTCACGATGGATTTAACGTGAACCCTTCGTGCAAAATGGTCTTTGGTTGAATTCAAACTCGCAACCCTCCGGTTGCTAATCAGTTACTCTTCCAACAGGGCTATTGAGGCCCATAATTGGAAAAGAAACTACGAATTCCAATTCAAAACAGATTTTAAGTCTTATTTTGATTTCATTTTGGCTTATTCTTTCATATAAGTGGTTCCTAATTCTAACTCATACACACAAACAGAACACTGATAACCAATCAATCTCAACAGGTTTCGTGGTAGTGACTCAAGATTCACAGAAGAAAATCTGTAATTGAAGCAAAATAATTTTTACGAAAAAGGAATCAATCCGAATTCTCGGTAATGCCTCCCAGTTCCCCATTTTATACCCAAACCATTCCCTTGCACTGGTATTTTAAAATTGAATAACGAAAAGCCCAAAACAAAATCCAGATATCCAATCCCAAAGCCTATCTTAATGGAGTATTTTTTAATGCCTCCACATGGGCACTCAGCCACAGAAATAAGTTAAGCGTTTTCCCTAATCCCTGAATTCTTTGAAATCCCCAGTCGAGTTCCTTCCCTTCAATCCTCTATTACGAATTCTCTTTCGAAGCAATTTCAATCAAAATGCATTTGCAAAAAAAGACGTTTTCCATGTTGATCTGTCGTCGTAAGAGAAATTTTTAACTTGGAATAATCTTTTGTGTTTTTCGTTTTTCCTTATTCTTTTAATATTCTTCGAGGAAAAATGAGCGCTTAATGTATTTTTTTCCTTCAATTCACCGGAAAACTCTAGAGTGATTTTCTCACCAACTCCCAGAGGCTCTTGTGTATTTAGCTTTTGTTTGCAGAACGTATTACAAGTGGAAATGCTTTCGATTTCCGTTGAGTTTTAAGCCGGATGAACTTTTTTTGCGACGATCTTAATCTATGTGTTTCTATTTAATGGTTTTTCGAAGAAATACCAATTTTAATGCAACCCATAAATTTAATATGTACTAATAAAGTAATTTAGAAGCAGATTTGTTTTTACCGAAAATCTTATCTATACAAACATTCGTAATGGCTGGTGCAGTCTCATTTGGACAAAAAACTTAATTTGTTCGAAATTTAACACTTTTAGTGGTTCAAACCGCAGTTCATTCTACGTGCTCTTATAAACAAGTTTAAACTTCTGGAATCTTTCGAAATTATTCTATTTCAAGGAACGAATCAAGGAAAACTTGTCAAATATTCTAATCTAAGGGTCGGAACAATGGATTATTTTTAAATGATTCTAATCTAAGGAAGGTAGTTAATTAAGAACATTGCACTGGAGCAACACAATGGGCTATTGTCGAATGTCTGGAACCAAGGAAACTCCTCGTAATTTTAAATCGCAGTCAGATGACTAGACGACATGAATTGGCATCCCACTCTCCAAATTTTCACACCACACCAATGTGAGGACATTTGAGGTCATGACAGATTTAACTTGCACCAGTCCCCTTGTACCGGCGGTCTTTGGTTGGATTCGAATTCGCAACCCTCCGGCAACTAATCCGTTGGTCCAAATTGGTAACTCCTGTAGGGAAGACTGCAGGCTGGAATCCCAAAGAGAAAGGTCCGAGGACAATACCACGTAATTTTGAACCACGGTCAAATGACGAGGCATCACCTGAGCTGGCACCCCACTCCAAATTTCCTCACCACGCCAACGTGAGGACATTTGACGCCACGGCAGATTTAACGTGTACCGGCCCCCATATAATCGAGGGTCTTTAACTAGATCGAATGTCGAACTCGCAACCTTCCGATTGCTAATTCGTTGCTTTTCCAACTGAGCTACTGGCCCCCTATAATCTAAGGAAATGACCTATAAAATCTTTTCAAAGGATTTTAATCAAGGAAAGGACGAATAGTCTTTTCATAGGATTCTAATGTTAGGAAAGGACCAATTTAATATTTTAAACGTTAAAAAAATACTGAATTCTTTCAGTTAATACATGTGGTTTATTTGTTCATTAAGTCTGTTGTGAGATTGAAGCAATATTTCACTACTCGGAAATATCTGATGCATTGATATTTCCGACTGCACCACTTCGCATTGCACCACTTCGGCCATATCTTGATAACAAGAAATCTCGTCATTAGAAAAATCGGTTATATCTTGCTTGACGAGATATCTAATCGAAACGACCAAGTATAGAATCGTCATGTGACCGTGGTTCAAAATTACGAGGTATTGTCCTTGGAGCTATCCCTTCGGGATTGATCCCCGACCGTCGCTAATAGCCCGTTGTGTTACTCCAGTGCGAAGTTAATTCGACTACCGACCTACGTAGCTACCAAGAATTTTACAGAATTTTAAAAATTATCGAATTTGAATGATAATGCTAATAAAATTAGTTATTCTCCCACTTTCATTTGTTGTTAAGATGATTAAGTTACCATTTTCCATGTCTCATGACACAGATAAAGCCAATTTAATTTTAGAAAAGACATCAATTTAATAAAAGATTCAAAATTACTAAGAATAAGCGCACTAAAATTTTGCATCGCTTCCACATCGAATTTTCTGTAATTTAAATTTGAAATATTTCTCTAAGACATCATTTCCTTTTAATACGAATTCGATACTGTGTGCCTTTGATGTAATCTCTAAAGGTCTATGATAACTTTGACTGCATTTCATTGCTCATTTGTTTAGGCTGATAATCCAGACGTCGGAAAAGTGCATATAATGATTGTTTCAAATCCTACGCATTCTAGTAGATGAGTTTTATTTTCGGGTGTATCCATGCAATTGATAGAGATAGCTCATGGTCTATGTTAAAACTCATGATTCCTTATTTCAAATTTATTCATATATTTTTCCTTAACTTTTATCCTTAACTTACTTAAATCATTTCATTAAAAACTTTATTTCTAGCAGTTCAGTTTCAGTATAAAAGCTAATATGGGGACCGATAGAAGACATTTCAAAATGCTGTAAAAATAAATTATAGCAATTGTTTTTATAGCTGTCCATCTAATTAGATCGAGAAAGTGATCATAAATATAAATATTTTAATAGCTTTATAGATATGTACGCGTACTTATTTTCACTACACAAAATAAATGATTACTCAAATAAAAATTGATAATTACATAATTTCTAATTATATTCGTTTCATATTAAGCTCAATCATTTTGTGAAGAGCTTTAAAAATTTAAAATAATTGAAATAGTTTCTAATTGCATATCAAAAATTGTTGCTGTCGTTTTTTCTATTTTGATACTACAATTAAAACTAAAAGATAAAATTATCAATAGCTTATATTCAAAAAGCAGGCATACAGAATTGTTTTGAGACACAAAAACTTCTTATTGTTCATATTTTTAAAATTATTTATTTCCGCTGATACGGATGGAAGCAGTATACATATATTTCTTAATGCAATTTTAGTTTATTAGCAAAACTTCAAAAATATTCTTTCTTCGACACATTAACAATTCGGTTCTTCCAAAAATTAAGTTTTTACTTATTCCTCACAAATAACAAAGCATCACTTCACAGATAAAACGAACGCATGTCAAAAAGTCGTGAAAACGCTAAAAAATAATCCACACAGAAAACTTTTCCGATGCAATTAAAAATACACTGCTGGCCACCGTAAATGCAACACCCTGAAGGAAGCATGCAAATAATATGAAATTTACAACACGCATTAGCGGAGGTGAGATATGCAAATGATTAGAATTTCAGCGCAGACGCACATCACGCGCGCCTGTGGCGCCACTTCAAAGCGCTATTTAAGGCTTGGAGATTTCGACGATTTCAAGTACGGCAATTGTGTTTTTCTTGTGGTTTTTTCAAAAAAAACGATCAATTATGCCTCGTATAAAACAGCGATCATCGTTTGATCAAGTATCCGAGTTCGACAGAGGAAGGATAGTGGCCTACCGAGATTGTGGATTATCTTTCAGGGAAATCGGTAGTCGTGTTGGACGAAACCAAACAACTGTAATGCGGATATGTGATCGTTGGATGCAGGAGGGTACGACGGACCGACGTGTTCGATCGCATCCACCTCAGTGCACCACTTCACGTGATGACAGGCATATTGTGCGTATGGCAGTGACGGATCGCTCAGCCACATCACGAACCATAGCACAGCACATTCAGTCTGTACCGCATCATCCAGTGTCTGCGCGTACCATTCGACGCCGTTTACAGCAGAGTGGTCTGTCCGCAAGACGTCCATTGCTTCGTCTACCCTTGACGCAGAACCACAGACGTTTCCGCCGCCAATGGTGCGATGAAGGAAGGATGTGGACGGCAGAATGGAATGAAATTGTCTTTACTGACGAGTCACGCTTCTGTCTGCAACACCACGATGGTCGGATTCGAGTCTGGAGACACCGTGGAGAGAGGATGCTGAACAGCTGCGTTATGCACCGCCACACTGGTCCTGCACCGGGTATTATGGTATGGGGCGGTATTGGATATCACTCTCGCACTCCTCTAGTACGCATTGCCGGTACTTTAAACAGCCAGCGCTACATCTCCGAGGTGTTGGAGCCAGTTGTCCTTCCTTACCTTCAGGGCTTGCCCACAGCCATATTTCAACAGGATAATGCGCGACCACACGTGGCACGCATTGTCCAAGGGTTCTTCGTCAATCGCCAGATTGAATTGCTTCCCTGGCCAGCTCGCTCTCCGGATCTTTCGCCGATAGAAAACATGTGGTCCATGGTTGCTCAACGATTGACCCAGAATACATCCCCAGCTGCCACACCAGATCAACTTTGGCAACGTGTGGAAGCTGCTTGGTCTGCTGTACCCCAAGAACACATCCAAAGTCTCTTTGAATCAATGGCGAGGCGTGTGGCAGCGGTGATCTCCAACAATGGCGGCTACTCGGGCTACTGATTTTGGCAGGAACCACACTTCACAGAAGTCTATAAATTTAATCATTTGATACTTGGTCAACATGTTATCTACAAAATAAATTTTGTTGTGATATCTCTTGTCTTTCTTGGTGTTGCAATTTGGGTGGCCAGCAGTGTATGAGTTATCTCCGAAACAGCTTACAGGAACTCATTCTGACAAAACGGTCCCCTCCGTTGAACCACAATAAAAGACCGAAAACATAGGACATATCAAAGTGACAAAATATCCCAAACGTGACGGCTTGATATTAGACATTTTTCATCGAAATAAAGTTACATATTTTAAAAACAATTTGGAATTAACTTAATTGAAGGGAAGTTAGCTTAAGTTGAAAACGTTTTTCGATTAATAAAATAATAAACGATACAGCCATTTTCATGACTAAAGTCTGTTTGCCCCGTACCTAAAAATTGGAATATCAAGTAGATGGTCCGAAACCGTTTGGGATCAAGACATTGTAATTAAAAATGAAGGATAAAATCATTCCAAGTTTTTATAAAAAAAAAGCCAGATAAGCGAGTTTTGAAATAGAAATAATTACTTTTCTAATTGACAGTAAAGAGTCCTTAGTTATTTTACTCATGCATCTAAGCTGTGCGTTTCTATTTAAAATGTAAGCTCAGTTGCTTGTATATTTTCAGTAGTATTTTTGTCAGGGGCTAGAACAATTCAAGTATTATAAAGCTTAAGGCTCTCAAATATACTTTACAGATTTAAAAAGGCTTCTATCAAAAAGCTGTTAATACTCAAGAAATAAAAATCAAGAGCACATAGAAAATTTTCCAGACTCAACCCAAAACAAAAGAGAGGCACTTCCAAAAATAGCCAACACTGACAAAACGGGGGCTTCCGCTCACTCCCCTCTCTAAAAGCACAAAAACATCTAAGCCACCTGTGTTCAATAGAAAGTTACCCGGGTTAAAATACGATAAACTTGTCTACAGAGCAACGGCATATACTATGATAAATTGCTATCTAGTAGATAGTGGAACTACATAAACTGATAGGATTATTTGACACCATTTTCCTGATTTGGGATCATCAACACGTTGCAATTAACACACAAAAACGGTTTGAAATACACAAATAACAATTTTTCTTATTGCCAGTAAAGAGCTCATAACCCTCCAAATGGTTTCGACGAGATATATCGTCCATCAAGATCTGATAAAGTTACTAATGATGAGACATCGTCATCAACAACGCCGATTTAATTCCAAATAAATGAAGACATTGCCTTTTTTGATGATGACACCTCGTCCATAAAGATCTGGTTAGTTTTGATAATGACAAGATATCTCGTCGATACAGAGGGTTATTTATTTTATTGATAAAAGTATGTAGTGTATTTCTATTTCAATTGTAAGATCAGTTGCTTGTACCATTCAGAAAAATACCTCTGAAAGCACAAAAACGATTTGAGGTTTAAAATGCTAAAGCATTATCTTATCCCTCTTAAATATGACAGAGTATGATATATTGCTATCAATCAGATTGCGGATCTACATAAACTGATAGACAATCTGACACCATTTTCCCAATTTTAGATCATAAAATCATTGCAATTAAAACTAAAGGATATATGGCTTTCAGACAAAAGTTTTGAATTACAAATAATTATTTTTCTTATTATCAGTAAAGAGTTTGCATTAGTTTATTGATATATTTATGTGGTACATTTCTACTTCAAATGTAAGATGAGTTACTTGTACAATTTCAGCAAGATATCTGTTTTTCTGTGCAGCACAAAAACAATTCACGGTTTAAAAAGTTTAAGCTTCCACTTATCCCTCTCAAATAAAGTATCATTTCACAGACAAAAAAAAAACGCTTCTGTCAAAAAGCCGTTGAAACGCCAAAGAAATAAAAATGAAGAGCACATCGAAAACTTCCCCGACTCAACCCAAAACAAAAAAGAAGCACTTCCAAAAATAGCCCACCCTGACAAAACGGCGGCTTCCGTTCAACCACAAAACCCCATCCCAAAAAGGACAAAAACAAAAACATCTAAGCCACCTGTCCTCAGTAGAAGGTACCCGGGATAAAAGACGGAAAACTTGTCTACAGGGCAACGGCATCTGCGATGATAAATTGCTATCAAGTAGGCGACGGATCCACATAAACTAATAGATGGTCCGACACCGTTTTTCCCGGACAGCTTCTGTGGATATCGGGGTCGATACCGTGGATGCTCTCCCGATCCATCACTCTGTAATGTAGAGCCGCGTCATGTGAAACCAAACAAGAGATACGGACCGGCCCGTATACCACTGCCGTTTTTATCGCCCGGTGGACGATAGGTGTTATGTATCGAAGGCTTTTATTTTGTGTTTTTGGGAAAGGTCATTTTGGAGAGAATAGGCCATGTGTGCAGATAAAGGTAGGAGTATTGTCCCAATTCCGTGTAAGAGGCTGGATAAAGTTCTAACTTATGGTTAGGTATTATTGATGACTAAAGTAAGTGTATAAAATAATTCTGACAATGTCCAGTCTTAATCCTGGATTATCCTGTAAATATTTGGATTATCCAATTGCCGCAATCGAAATAATTCTGCCAACTGTTATTCTGCACTTTGCTTACACATTTATTCAACTATTTTTCAAACATTGATGCACTATAGTTTATTTTTCACTTTTCAGTTCATAAAAATCAGTAACATTTCTAAATTAGATGAATGAGAAAAATAGTTGAGGTCGTAACCTTCCAAATGGTTTCGACGACAAAAGAACTACCTGTATTGGTTGAAAGACTACTAGGAATGATTCTATTGGTCAAGATCCATACTGGTAAGTCATTCAGGGAAGACTGAAAGTTACAGAACGGACACATGTCTGAACACTTCAAAGATGAATGGAGACAAGGTGCGAGACAACAGCACAGGAATTAAAACGGCAATGAGAGAAAACGACAAAAGTCATAAAGGGGCAATGAGAGATAATGGCAAAGGTCTTAAGGAGCAATGAGAGACAATGGGCAAATGTCTTAAAAGGGCAATGTTAGACAATGCTAAAGAAAGGCTGAGACAATGTGAAGTAATGACAAAGAAGGTTTTAAAACTGCGAAGAGTAAAGAATGTCTTGAAGGGGCAGTAACTATCGCAATGTATAGAAAGTGTAAAATGAAGGCTTCCTATACAGTAGAAAACTAATGGTAATTGGGTCCCCCAATATAAATACCATATTTGAATTATACAAGAATTAATAATTCCCAAAGTACCCAAATCAGGGGGAGAAAGAAAAATACTAAACTTCGAAATGATTTTAGAGGTTTATAACTAAATACTGGACTAATAGTTTCAGCCACATGAAATTAATGTCTATATCTTTATAACTTATGGCGTAAATGTACCCTTTGGTGTACAATTATAGAATCTTTGTGAACCTATAAAACTTCTTAGAATGAAGGACAAAAAGAATAGTGTTTTGGGACTAATAATTTTAAAAATACATAAAATGAGCCTTAGTGCGGTAGAATTACAAATTTAAAAATGAACCATAATTTACATAATTACATAAAATATTTCATTTTTTCTAATATAGTAAGAAAACATCAATATTTCGTCTTGCTGTTATTTAATTCCATTATATGTAAGCTTTTAAACAGTTTATCAAGTAACTTGATAAAGGTTTCTCTGTTAACAGATTTCCAAATATGGAAAAAAGTAGAAAACTACGCTTTTACATATATCTATAAATTTTTGTAGCATATAAAATTCAAATTCCTGAGAATATGTGTAATTACAAGTACGTAAAAATACCTTATGAAGGGATTTGAAAGAAAATGAAGTCACTATATTAAATAGTCATGTGCCTTCACATTCAAACATTTATTATCATGTTGAAATTTATTGATTTCATTGCATTAACTAAATTTCAGAATGTGTAAATGTCGGGTGCTTCGAAAAAGACACTCTGCTGAAGTTTAATTGAGGAAAGAAAATTTTGTTCACAATGATGAGATCTGCTAATACCATCATGTGTTAGGGATGAGGATCTACCTAAGTTCCGATCAGTATGTTAATATATTTAACCACTTAACTCAGTTACCCGTGTTTGATACGGGCGAATGTTACCGGCAAATTTGCACATGCCCGTGTCTTACACGGGCGCTATTGTATCTTGCGTTATTTTATTTCTAATGCACGTCTGAGATCCGTTCTAGTAAAAATAGATAGGCTAGATTAAACTTATACCATAAATGGCATAAACTTATTTATCATAGATGATTTACCACTTATTTATAGATGGATATTAAACTTATTTACCGTAGATGGCACCACTATGCACCATTTTTCTTGTGTAAACCAAGTGGTGCATTTTGATGATTAGCTATAAGTTTGTTAGGAATTCTTTGTCATAAAGCAGTTGTTTGGTGTGGAAAAGGTAATATATCCATTTTTATTACGTTAAATATCATAAAAGTAAACAGTTAACCATAAATTAATTTTTACTAAGTGTTTTTGTAACTTGTTTAGAAAAAGGTATCTGATAATGAGCGACTGTGACGATTTTGAATATGCCAATTTATCAGAAAGTTTCAGCGATGAAAGTGATCTCTTGAGTGATGGAAGTGAATCTGAAGTTAATATTTTATTATTATTAATATTTTTAAATTCAAAATAAACATGTAATCAAATCGTTTACACTTTGTTTGTATAATAATTTTTTTATAACTTTTACCCCACCCCCCGCAACTGAAATTGCAAAAAATAACTTACACTATACCTATATATATATTCATTTTCTGTCAAAAAAAAACTCGATCATTTTTTACCAGTTTTTCCGAAAAAAACTCGTGCTTTAAGTGGTTTAAAACACACAAAGTTCAACGATGTAAGCTAAACATTTGTTTTTATTGCTATTCGAACATGTTTTCTTTGCTATTCGTTTGTTAAAATCTTGACGAAAACCACAGATTATTAGTTATTTTTTCCAATAAATAAACACATTCATGATCCACTGGTTTTTCTATTACATCTATCATGGTTGGTTGAGTTTCATGGTACAAGGGCCATATTTGACCAAGCTGTGCCAAGCACAAGATTAACATCAATGGACATACACTCAACAAAGTTTTTACTGACACAAAAGAGAAATACACCCAGGGAGGAAACGAACCTGACAGGAGTCAAGCCTGCGCAGCCTAACTCTCAGATTGCTATGGACAAACCCACTGATCCATGGTGTCCCCTTATATCAATCTAAATTTCGGAACAATTCATACTCATCGATCTCTATGTCTGTTTCCTCCAGAACTTCAATGCCCTCAAGGACAAGCCTTGAGGATGTATGGGGTTCATGGATTCAAGGTACTCTTGTGATCTTTCCTTTTTCATTGGGGTTTACTGTCTTTACAGTAAACATGCGTCTACAGTAAACACGCGATTCGCGCTCCCGGGATACTCAATGAATATTTTTCTGCTTTCATCCCAGCACTCTTAACAATCCCTTTCTTTCCAGTTCTCATTTTTTACTTGATGCTGTTTTGTGTTTGGCGCAGCTTGGCCAAATATGCACCGTAGAAACCCAAAACCCAAAACCAGAACTTCAATAAGACATTAAATGTTGCCCCAAACACTAAGATCTCGGTTAATAATATGCGCCTTTATCTCTTCGAGTGATTCAGATCCACACTTAAACGAACAGCAATTCAAAGAATGTTACATGCAAGCTTCCTCTCACACCAAGACCGATTTCCATCTCCCTGCAAATTGACAAATCGACAGTTGAATAATTTCCGACTGAGACGAATCGACTAACTGCCGGGCTATCCGGTTCCTTGACAATCCGGATAAAAATGCGGGGTCCCGATTGACACTTGGACTGTTACGCAATAATATTCATTCCGGAATGCCGCTCCCACCGCGACCCGCCTGATTTGAGTGATATCTGCTCCCCCCGTCCGATTCGCGGCGCCTGTCAGCGATTGGGAAGGGTTGAAAGGGGATGGGTAAAAATTGAAAATGAGGTTATGGATTAGATTTCGAGATCGTGATTTGAGAAGTGTCGAGATTTGGGGCTGTTAGGAAGGATTTGTTTGGTACATTTGATCACTTCTAATTTTAACTTTTGTTTAACTTATCACTTTTAATTTAAGTTTTGAACAGAGTATTTTTTTTTATTTACTCTGAATACTTTCCAACATCTTGTTGGGTTTGATCGATTGAAGCCAGAGTTTATATTAAAAATAAATTTTATTAGGGGGGGGGGGAATTTTCAATTAACGTCACACTGGAGCAACACAATGGGCTATTGGTGACGGTCCGGGATCAATCCCAAAGGGAAAGATCCGAGGACAACACCACGCAATTTTGAACCACGGTCAGATGACGAGGCAACACCTGAGCTGGCACCCCACTCTCCAAACTTCCACACCACGCCAACGTGAGGACATTTGAGGCCACGACAGATTTAACGTGCACCAGCCCCCTTTGTACACGACGGTGTTTGGCTGGATTCGAACTCGCAACCCTTCGGTTGCAAGTCCGTTGCTCTTCCAACCGGGGGCCGCGGTGGCCCGGTTGGAAGAGTAACGAACTAGCAACCGAAGGGTTGCGAGTTCGAATCCAGCCAAACACCGTCGTGTACAAAGGGGGCTGGTGCACGTTAAATCTGTCGTGGCCCCAAACGTCCTCACGTTGGCGTGGTGTGGAAGTTTGGAGAGTGGGGTGCCAGCTCAGGTGTTGCCTCGTCATCTGACCGTGGTTCAAAATTACGTGGTGTTGTCCTCGGATCTTTCCCTCTGGGATTGATCCCGGACCGTCACCAATAGCCCGTTGTGTTGCTCCAGTGTGACGTTAATTGAAAATACCAAATACCAAAATACTTCCAACCGGGCCACCACGGCCCCAAATTTTATTAGGAAACCAAGTCTTATGGCTTAAAACATACATATTAAAAACAAGAAGTCTGATCTAATCATGAACATATATACATTAATACATCTGCAATCTTTTATACACTCAAGATTATAAGACTAACATAAATTTCCACTCTCACATATCCCATACGGCACTATAATTTCTTTCAAATACTTTTCGGAGGTTTAGAGACCGATTCCAACACATCTCTTGAAATAGATCAGATCTTAGTATTTATTTTGGGTCACGGTAGCCAAGTTAGAGGTAGATAGTTGATTAACGTCGCACTGTAGCTACACAACGGGGTATTGGCGACGGTCCGGGATCACTCCCGAAGGGAAAGATCTAAGGACATCGCAACGTAATTTTGAAACACTGTCAGGCGGTAGTAGCGTAGTTAGAAGAGTAACGGATTAGCTACCGGAGGGTTGCGAGTTCGAAACTAGGTCCAGCCAAAAACCGTCTTACAGACGGGTATGGCGCGCGTTAAATATGTTGTAGCCTCAAATGTCCTCACGTTTGCGTGGTGTGGAAGTTTGGAGAATGGCTGCCGGATCAGGTGTTGACCTCCATCTGAACTGGTTCAAAATTATGAGGCGTTGTCCTTGTATCTTTCTCTTTCGGATTGATCCTGGATCTCCCTTATTATTTATTTTGAAAACCTAAAGCCGCCAGCAAAGAAGTTCTTTGTTTGCGAGAGGCGAGTTTGATTAAAATATAGTGATTTGAAAAAGTAATGTCGAAATCTGGAGTGTTTTGTAAGGATTTTAGTTTGGTTCATTTGACCACTTTTAATTTTAAACTTTTGGATAGATTATTTTTTGTGATTTACACACTGCACACTTTGCAACGTTTTGAATACCAAAATAGTCCAGCTCTTGGTATAAATTTCGAAAACCTAAAGCCTTTAGGAAAGATGTTCGTTCTTTGTTCGTGAGAGGAGTTAGATTTTGAATTAGTGATTTGAATAATTGAAGTTGAGATTTGTTTCATATCTCGACATTACTTATCACTTCTCTTGTAAGGTTTTTAGTTTGGTACATTTGAACTCTTTTAATTTTATGTTTATTTTTTATGAACACTTTGCAACCCATATTCAATACTGAAATATTTAGGTATTTATTTTTCAAACCAAAGCTGGTAGAGATTTACTAAAATCGTAACTTGACATGGTCAGGATTTGAAGCAGTTAGGAAATATATTCGTTCTTTGTTCTTGAGAGGTGGGTTTGGTTGTTGTTTGGGTGGGTTTTATGGAGCAAGGGCCATATTTGGCCATGCTACACCAAACACAATACATACAGAGTCAAGTTATACTCACTCATGACAGATGGGTTTGATTTTGAGATAGTGATTTGAATACGTATCGTCAAAATATGGAGCTGTTTTATAACAATCATTAATTTGGTACATTTTATAACTTTTAATTTTACATTTTTGGACAAAGTATATTTTGCCGATTTGCTCTGCACACTCTGCAACATATTTTGAATATTGAAATCGACCAGCTTTAGGTATTTATTTTTCAAACCTATAGATGGGGCCGAGTCGTGAAATCGTAACGACTTGGTCAAGATTGAAAGTCGTTAGGAAAGATGTCCATTCCTTGTGAGAGGAGAATTTTACTTTAGGATAGTGATTCTAATTAGTGTTGGTACATTTGACCTCTCAATTTTAATTTTGTGAAAAGTTTTTTTTCATTTATTCTATCACATTTGTGTGTAGTGAAGTTTTAAAACTTTAAACTGTATTTTGACAGTCTTAAACCGATCGGTTATCTGAAAATGTAGCTTTACTTGATCTCTACTGATCAATTATACGTAAATTCGGGATTTATTCTTTGGAATTTCTATGTATGACGTGCTGAAATTGTATTTGATAAATAAACCAAGTGACGACACATTCAGATTACCATCGACCTTCTAATGAAATTTCATTAGAAGGTCGATGCAAATTACATGCAGAAAATACGTTTCATTTCAGAAACATTACTACCACCCATTATCTTCACTTAAAAAGACTATCATAGAAAATTATATTAATGAATAATCAAGTTAATCTCGTTAACAATCTCAAGTATTGCCTTATGTATATAAACCTAGTCTAATTTATGTATGTAGTCTCAACATTCCAAGAAAATGTTAATACAAGTATTCCACCCGACATGAAAGGGTCAAAAATATTCCGAAATATAAATTCATATTTAAGATATTTTATTCCATCAAATTAAGTTCTGTCCCAATTTGAATTCAGTAATATTCAATTTATTCCAGCCATGTCGAATCTAGACCCTTACCTGTACCCAGACCAGAATTCATCAAACCGAGCCAGTAACAAATTAGAGTAACTGCCCAGTATGTCTCGCCAGAACAATCTTGTTAAAGGTATGGCCAGTAAATTCATCGCTGCCACCTCTATTGTATTATTCAATTGTTTCACTGCAAATTAAATTATATTCTGTCGGTTGCTTTACGGAAGAGGACGGCTTGATTCGATGATCTAATACCTCAGTGTGTTCTGACTGATCGCATGGGGACGTTATTAATGAAGGGACTTAACCTGTTCGTGTAATACCTGAAAGAAATCGCTATGGATTGCTTCAAAGGTTGAGATGTTTATAGAAATTGGATAGGATAAATCTGGTGGCAGAATTGGCTTATGCCTACGGAATAATGTATATTTTAAAACTCCCGATGGTTGTGTAGATGAGGTATTTCACCATTAGCAAAACTTACAAGATCTGGATGGACGAGATATCTCGTCATTAGAAGAAAACTGACCAGATCTTGATCTAGTAATCATAAAAAATCGGCGTTATGTTGATGACGAGATCGTATTAGCAAAATTGGTAAAATCCTGATGGACGAGATATCTCGTCGAAAAAACTTGCAGTGATAATATAAATTATTTTGAATATTACGTATTTGTATTATGTTGAAGCTACAGTACGATAAATATGCTTATTATTGCAGATAACAAGCTTATTTAAAGTACAGGGTTATTCAAAATGAATCATCCGATTTCAAAATTCCATATTTTCAAAAATAAAGGTCACAGAATGATAAGTAACACATGAATACAAAGGAAAAATATGGAAGTTTTATATTGTGAAGAATAGATGGCGTTCGTGTGTTCTTAGTGAAGCTATTTCACGGAAGCTGTTTTACAAGCTTTTCAGAGGCAGAAGTGATAATGGCGTCCGCGGAGCAGAAAGCTTTTTGTGTGCTGTCGTTTGCGCGATGTGGATCTGTAATCACCGTTCACAGTGAATTTCGTAAAAAGTACCGAATTAATCCACCTACGGCTCAGAGTATTCGAAGGTGGTATCATCAGTTTGAGAGCAGTGGATGTCTTTGTAAAGGGAAAAGTGGAGGGCGACCAAGCATATCTGCGGAAAATGTTGAGAGTGAGAGACACTTTTCTACGAAGCCCAACGAATTGGACTGTTTGCGCCAGTCGAGAACTGGGCATTTCTCAGCCTACTGTTTGGCATTACTCAGCATACCGTCTTGACATTATACGTGTAACTAAAGGAAGTTATATCGAACACTTGTAAAAAAAAACTTCCATATTTTTCCTTTGTATTCATGTATTACTTATCATTCTGTGTCGTTTATTTATGAAAATATAGCATTTTGAAATCGGATGATTCATTTTGAATAACCCTGTAGTATAAAGAAACGAGTATGAGTGTCCTACTCATCGCATCTCCAAGGTTTGTGTCAAGGTGGTTTACTGCGTTGAAAAAAATAATAGTGAAAAAATATCCAAATTACAAAATAATATTTTTTATTTAAGGTGATGGTTAAAATATCTTCTATTCGATCGTATTATTGTGTGTTGGATTACATATCTGTCCAGTATTAATGATTTATGAAAAGCCGTAAATCCATGGGTGTTAAGTATTTTGTTCACACTAACAGGATGTGTTGAGATGTTAGGTCAACTTTACAAGGGTCAATGTTGTTTCGACGAGATATCTCGTAATTGGCAAAACTGACCAGATCTTAACGCACTAGATATCTTGTCATTAGAATAAAACTGACCAGATATTGATCTAGTCATACAAAAATCGGCAATGATTATGAGGTATCTTGTCATTAGCAAAATTGGTCGGATCTTGATGGAATAGAAATCTTATCGAAAACACTTGGAGGGTTAATATGATACCCTATGATATGTTCCATATAAAGTATACACATTATGTTGAAGCCCTGCATTACGAAAAAATGCTCTTATTATTGCAGATTAGAAGTTTATTTAAAGTAGTATAAAGAAAAAGCCGATGTTTCATTAATTAAATGAAAAAGTTTATAATTTCATTAGACTGCTATGTTCACAATTTTTTCTCGTAGTTGGAGCTGTATACGATTGTACAATTTTTCAAAGAAATATATATATATATATATTTAGAATAAAGAGTGAACACAAGTATTATTTTTGCCATTTTGAAACTATGGTATCGTAAGGAAAATATTTTACTGCCGTTGTTCATACTATTCTGTTTGTATGGTATGGAATTTAATAGTTTTGAAATTTCCAAACTTTACTTCAATCTATTTATAAAACCTTTTAACGCATTTGGGTTTCAGTTATTTCACTTTAAGTATATTCGTTATTTTAGAGGTTTTGTTACAGAACTTCATGTAACTTTCAAAGCTTAAACGAGGCCTTCCAGCTACACAAATTGGAAAAAGGAATTTTTCCAAAGCCTTTTATTCTTCATTTTGACAGAAAATATTACTTTAAACACGACAAAAATCATATATAAGCTTTGTCATGCTGAATAAATTTTTGAGAGGATTGTTCATCTAACTATATTATACTATTGTACAGAGACATGAAAAATAATAAACAATTCATTCAGAGAAATACAAATACGTTTAGTTTACTATTCAAAATGTCATACCTTCTATTATTATACTCTAGTATTTGATCTTAGAAAACATTCAATAAGTTGTTCTGTCGGGAACATTCATTGTCAGAATAAAAACATGTACTATTGTATAGAAATGATGCATAATATTGACTTTGTCGCACATTTCCAAAGGAAAATATTAGGTAGTAAATGTAACTATATAACGTAGTAAATATATAAGCTTACTAATACTGCAGTCGTAGATATACGCTAAACTAATTCTGCAGTTGCAGATATACTCTAAACTAATTCTGCTGTAGCACAGAAATTCGCTTAAGCAGTTTTGCGAAATCTGTCGAAATGAATATACATTATCCTGAAGTTACAGGTATTTTGAATAAATATTAGTTTACGAAATCAAACATTTATCGTAAGATGGAAAGCCATGTGGAAGTTTATGTCGCAGTCTATCTCTCTCAAGATCTTACCGATGTTCAATATTGTAATAATGTTATGCTGAATGCCGGAGAGATCTAGACGAACTATGCAATTTGTATGTCTAAATATAATGTCTCCTTCAATATATGGATCAATATATCACCTCAGAACTGTCTTAACTCTTCTGGTGGTTGTCTCGACGATATTCAGATTTGCTAATAACGACTTTTCTCGTCACCAGCAAAACTGAACAGATCCTGATGGACGCGATATCTCGTCGTTAGGAGAAAACTGAACAGATCTTAATGGACGCGATACCCCCGTCATTAGAGGAAAACTGAACAGTTCTTGATGGACGAGATATCTCATCATTGAAAGAAAACTGATCTTGATGGACGAGATACTTCGTCATTAGAGGAAAACTGAACAGTTCTTGATGGACGAGATATCTCATCATTGGAAGAAAACTGAACAGATCTTGATGGACGAGATACCTCGTCATTAGAAGGAAATTAAACAGATCTTCATGGACGCGATACCCCGTCATTAGAGGAAAACTGAACAGTTCTTGATGGACGATATATCTCATCATTTGAAGAAAACTGAACATATCTTGATGGACGATATATCTCGTAATTGGACGAAAACTGAATAGCTCTTGGTGGACGAGGTATCTTGTCATTAGAAAAAAACTGTTGAGATCTTTATATCGTCAGCAGAAACAAACCGGCAATATCTTAATGATGAGATATCTCGTCTTAGCAAAATTGTTCGGATCTTTATGGAAGAGATATCTTGTCAAAACAACTTGGAGGGTTAAGACCATGGATAAAATAGAAACATTAAAAATTAAAGGTAATGCAATTCGAGATGAATCCCGTGCCAAGAACCTCAGATGACAAATGAACATTTCTGAAACTATGTGGAATAAAAAAGGATTACTTGCATGCCTTGTGGTGCTATTGGGAACTAAAAAATGATAACAAAATGCATAGGTGTATACATTGTAGGTTTTAGTTATTGCGAAAAAAACATATCTTGCTTTGTAAAAAGCAAACGTATTGGGAATGCGCAGGCCTCTTATCAAAATGCAGGCCGCATGACATACAGACACGCTTTCAACAAAATTGTCCAAGAATTCGTGTGGAAAGGAGTCCCATTCGAGCACGTCTTTGCTCTTGTGAGAGAATTATTATTTGAGGTGCTGTGAAGGCTGAATGTGACTTCCAAGACCATACCATGCATATTCTAATGGATTAAGATCAGATGATATGCTTTGATACGAATTCAATATTTTCCTCTTTTTTGGGCATATGTGTATTTCAATAGACCCATATTCTATTCACAGGAATGGAATGTAAACAATCAATCGGAGTAGTATACAATAGTATCGGAGAGAGAATCCTTAAGTGCTTTCATTTATTTCAACGAAATACATTTGAAACACTCTGAGCGTTGCGAGACTCCTTGGTAGTCTAATACTCCAACAAGGCTGGTCAGTTTTGCTAATAGCCGAGATAACTCGTCGAGACAGCCACCAGGAGTATTAATATTATATGTTGCAAATTTTCCTTACCTATAATCCAGAAAACAAATAACTTTAAACTTGGTATGAGGTTGAATTATGATAGATTCGAAATTTGGCGTCAAATTTTGGTACTGGCATTGGAAATTTTGAAATTTAGCCTCACTTTGATTAAGTCGCCCGTTATGCAAATTTTATGCATATACGTTTATCGATGTTATTCCCTGATTGTTTAAATTTGCTCCACTATAGGAACGACACGCAAATAAAAGGGGTTGTACTATTTTTTACCTTGCAGTAGTTTCAATTCTTTGAGATTATATAGTTATTTAGTGTTTTTTATATTACATTGCCTTTTGAAAGTGGGAATAATCGGTTTATGGGTAAATTTAACTTGATCACGGCAATATAATTAAGACCACGTGTTTTGGGGGACTGCCCAGTTTGACCATGTCTTAAGGCGATACTGTTTCAGTTGCGAAAACAGCGGGGCATTTAGTGGTTTTTTTTTCTATTGCTTTGAAGGTTAAGAAAAAAAATGTAACTCTTTGTAACCGAAATGAATCACTCCTATGCTTCATTTCGGTCAGACTCATTAGCAAACTGGAGCAATGGAAGAGCTGTAAGAGTCAAACATCTTGTGACGATTAAGGAAATAAATACCAAGACGGTTGGTATTATTTATTTCCTCCTTCCTTCCCTTTACTCTTTCAAATAAAAATAATAATGATCATGATTAATTAGCCTTGTTTTTAATGTTTAGTGGTTGTAGGTCTACATTCTATGGGAGTGATATTTGGTAAAAAGTATTTTCTACTATACTACTATACTATACATAAGGTAGAGACTATAAGTATATACACATTGGTGACATAACATGGTGAGTGACATAATTCAAGCAAAAGAAATTGAAAGGAATTTTGCTGGTGAAACGAGTGGTGGTGGGTCAAGGCGTCATCAGGAAGGAACCGGACTCAGTCAAAGTGGCGGTTTCCACTCTCTCCAAAGAATCAGTGAACCTTTGTAATTGGTCTGGAGTAATAGACAGATAGGAGCCGAGTTGTATAAATATACTTACTTCCTATGAAACTACATTTTTTGAAGACATAATTTTCAAAGTTTAAGGTGTATTACAGCATACCTGTAACGAGATACCTAGTAACACATGACTAATTTTTGAACATTTTTGGTTGGTTGCTTTCAGGTTTTAGGGCGCAAGGGCCATATTTGGCCAAACTGCGCCATTATACAGACAACACAATGAGTGAGAAAGAAAAGTAAAACGCAGAAGGGTAGACAAGGATAAAAATGAAACGGACTAAAGATCACTTAGATACCTCGGTGTTGTGATGCCTATACACAGTTAAAAAGATCCTGAGGGCAGATATTTTTGGAATAAATTTACTTGAATTTATTTGCATGGCCAAATATGGCCCTTGCGCCATAAAACCCCAAAATCAACCAACCAACCAATCAGCCTGAATTTATTTAAGATAATTTCGGCCAAAACGTTTGTTCACAGGTTCAGATTTTAAAATTAGTTAAATCTTTATCGTTTTAAAAATAAACGTATATTCAGTTTTACAAGAATTCAGAAAATTACCTGCATTGAATTAAGATTCAACTAAAAAGAAAAACGTCGGATTATAAATGCAGAATCTGTCAACATGACAACCATTTGATTCATTTTTTAAACTTCCCAACTTTGCCATGATACAATGCAATAAAATCCGAACTCAAAACTATTACGCTCAGAAACTTGTTTCATTCTGAGCCTTTTGCAACCACTATAATGCCCGCTATTTGAAAATGCACATAAATTTACCATAAGGTTGTAATCTTTCTGTTTAGTCATTTTCGAAGATATTAGTTTGAAATTTGAGCAACATATAGATAATGCTAAAATACTGAAAACACTATAATTATAACTATCCATTTTATATATTTAACAAAAAATGTAACGATACCTATGTCATTGATGACAATCTAAATGAAAACCTAAAAATAATTTTTAAAAAATCCATCTTTACTTAACTTAAAAATTCCTTTAAATTTCAGAAAAAAATGACAAGACTCCCTTTGACACGTTGATAATTTCTTCCATCTTTTAACTACCTAACACAGTATACATATAACGGAACTTAAACTACCACCAAAATATCAGAATCCCCTGACACTCGCCATCAGCCTTTTTAATCTCCGAGATGCCCGGGCTATCTGAAAAAGACACAGCTCATTACGATGATAATGCGATTTGCTATCTCTTTGCGATTGCTCTATTTGATAGGTTTTGCATGTTTATGGATAATCTTCAATAAAAGTTGACAGCCCAACAGAAACAAGTCAGGGATAGTTCATAGTTATGTTCAATATAGAGTGAAAAACAATTGGAACCACCAAACTTGTACTCAGAAAATTATTATTTCATTGACAGTCTTCTAACTGCGATATGTGAAAGAAACACTGCTAGTCAAGATAAAGTTTAGGCCCTCCAATTTAGATAATTTCCGAAGAAATTATTGAGGTATTTAAGCAATGCATGCTGAAAGCTAAAATAATGAAAATACAATATTTATAACTAACCATATTTAACCCAAAGTTTAATTACATCCATGAAATGAGAACAAGCATAAGACTAATAATTTGAAAAAAAATCGATCATCACTAAACATATACAAGAAAATATTCATTGATTTCACTGAAAAAGAGAAACGTCAAGAATCCCCTTAACAAATCGACAATTGTGTAAATTTTTTAGCCTCCCAATGCATGTATATAACGACACCAAAACCACCACCAAAAAAAGAGACGCCCAGAAACTTTCCGTTTCATTTTCAGCTCTTTCTAATCTGCGAGATGTTCCGTCTACTGAAAAAGACACAGCTCATTATGATGGTAATATAATTTTCCATCGCGCTGCGATTGCTCTTTTCGAGAGTTTGTCATGTGTCAAGCAAATTCTTCAATGGAACTCCTCAATTAAAGTTAACGTAACAGAAGGCAAGAGAAAGACAGACAGCGCTGCCATTTCATAATTATCAATACAATGAAACACGATAGTATTTCATCGTCAGTCTTTTCTAACTGAGATATTGCTTGCTATGTGAGAGACACTGCAAGTTAAAAAGTTTTGGCATTCCAATTCATATAATTTTAAATAAAAAATGTTTTCAAATTTGAACAATGCTGAACGCTAAAATGAAAAAAACTAGTTACCATTTTATATGTATTCCAACCCAGAATTTAATTCCTTCCATGCCAATGAGAAAGCGAAAATTTATCCAGGTTTCACTAGAAAAGCAAAACTTCAAGAAACCCTTTAATAAGTCGACAACTTTACGAGAAAAAAAATCCATCCTCACAACATATGCAAGCAAAATTCATCCGGATTTCACTAAAAAAGTAAAACGCCAGAATCCCTTTAACAAGTCGACAATTTCGGGAATTTTTTTAGTCCCCCAACACACTGTAACGACACCAAAAACCACCACCAAAAAACGAGACGCCCAGAAAATCCCCATTTCATTTTCAGCCCTTTCTAATCTCCGAGATGGCCCGACTATCTGAAAAAGACACAGCTCATTACGATGGTAATGTGATTTTCCATCGCGCTGCGATTGCTCTTTTCGAGAGTTTGTCATGTTTATGCTAATTCCTCAATGGAACTTGACAGCGCGGTGGAGGGACATTCTTGACATGGTGGATGCAAAGACACAAATGCAGGGCCACCCTCCCATCATTACTCGATGGCCTGTTATGGGCGATGGGAGAAAATAACCTATTCATATTAAATTTGCCTTGAGCAGAGGGGGTCAGAACTGCGGTTTATAATCTAACAGACTTTGGAGGGGGTTGGGCCCATTGTGTGGAATTTAAATAAAACTCAAAAATGCGGAGAAGCAGTAAGAATTCCTATTTGTGTTCTCTCCCCTCGTTTCAATTGAAATTCTAAGGATTCTGAAGATTGGTTCGTATGCAGGGGGATATGAATTATACATGTTTGAATTTCTGTGCTTTTGGCGAGTGATAACTATGTGTCATTTCGATGAAAATATAATCTTTGATGCTAATGTTTTGCGTGTGGATGTCTTTCCGAGTTGCGAATGGGGTGAGATGCTTAATCGGGTTTTGATGTTTCAAAATTTAGTACATGTTCTTTTACTGGAAAGTTGTGACTCCATCTCTGGTATTTTTAATTCTAATTAAATGTATTACATTTAAGTAAACAAATCAAATTACGCTTGTAGTGGAACCAGTTTTCTTTTCTCGAGCAGATCTCGATGCTGTTATCAGTTTTTACAGGCGCCTGCTCCTATCTGCGCATGCGCCTCGTTTAAAAACACGGCAGTGTTTGGTTTTAAAACAAAAACAAGAGTTTTGTTGATCGCTTGATATGATGTAACCATTTCCTTTGTGATGTTGAATTAATGTTTCGTTCTGAGGTCTGATTTTTTTTAGTGTTAGCTTCATAAGTGCTGAAAACGTATTAAAAAAACGTTAGTACTTATCTATTACTAGTTTTCTTTCCCCCGAGAGTAGCAAGACTTTTGTCAAATATTTTCATCTGCGCATGCTCCCCATTTAAAAACAGTAATGTGTGATTTTAAAAACAAGAGTTCTGTTGATCGCGTGTTATGATGTAACCGTTTCTTCGGTGATGCTTAGTAAATGTCTCGTTCCGAGTCCTGATATTATTTAGTTCTAGCTTGATAAGTGCTAAAAGCTTATATATTTAAAGGCTTCTATAGCACTTATCTATAACTAGTTTTCTTTCCCCAATTGTTGCGAGACTGTTATCAGTTGTTTTCATCTGCGCATGATAACCATTTACAAAAATAACATCCGATTTAAAAAACAAAACAAGAGTATGTTAATCGCGTGTTATGATGTAACCGTTTCTTTGACGATGTCTAATAAATGTCTAGTTCTGAGGTCTGATTTTATTTAGGGCTAGCTTGATTAGTGCCAAAAGCTTATAAATTTCAAAAGCTTTTTTTGCACTTATCATCTATAACTGGTTTTCTTTCTCCGAGAGGAACAAGACTGTTATCGGTTGTTTTCATATGCGCATGCTCCCCTTTGAAAACAGTAATGTCTGATTTTAAAAACACAAGAGTTCTGTTGATCGCTGGATACGATGTAAACTGTTTCTTCTGTGATGTCTAATAAATGTCTCGTTCAGAGGTCTGATTTTATTTAGTGTTAGCTAAATTTGTGTAAAAAAATTTAGCATATAGAAGCTTCTATGGCACTTATCCGTTTTTAGTTTTCTTTCCCCTAAAGAAGCGAGACTGTTGTCAGTTATTTTCATCTGGGGCATGATCCCTGTTTATAAACAGTAAAGTCTGATTTTAAAAACAAAACAGTTCTGCCAATCGAATCTCATGATGTAACCGTTTCTTCGGTGATGTCTATCAAATGCATCTCGACCTGAGCTGTGATTTTATTTTTCTTGCTTGAAAAGTTCTATAAGCTGTTCAATTAAAAATACAGTTAACATTGAACTAAAAAATTTACCAATATAACTTTGGATTTCGTGGAATCAGGACTGCGTAAGTAGTATCATTCGAAATCTACCGTACTACGGTACAATCACAGGCCTTTAACGAATAAAATTATCCTTCAATATCAATATCAAATTGCACTTTAATCGTTCAAACTATAAATTTATTGTTGAATACTCACAATAAATATCGTTCAAACTTCTTATACCTGCTTCATTTATTCCACAATCCAACATAAGGCCCGTGTATTCAGGTCAAATCTACGGTTTATGTCCTTGACACAACCTTCCATTTTTTTTATTGTTTTGAAGAATTTGTGATTAACTTAGCAACCACTATAAAAATTAACTTACAACCAGACTCCACCATGAAGATAAACAAAGCTGCACTGCATTTCACACACGCCTTGCTAAAAATTCTCCATACATAACCAATGGATCCAAGAATGTTTTTATTATACCGGTATGTGCATGCTGCCAAAGAATTTGAAGCAGAACCCATCAGATATTAGCGACTGAACAAATATTTTAAATTATAGTTCGTCGGTCTAGAGTATTTTAAATTATTTTTACAGCTGAAAAGAATCTTCATAACGAACGTACATGAATTTCGTTTGAAGATTAAAGTACCTTTAATAATCAATAAAACCCGGCAGTTCGCCAGGAAACCTTCTTCAAGAAATGAGTCAAATTAAATTGGAAGCCAAGAACCGAAAAACAAATCACCTGCGTTCCTGGAATAAATTCCTCATTTCCGATTCCATAGGGAGCGCCGGACTTTGGCAATCGTCTGACAAAGTTACTTGTTTGATTGAGGTTTATGACGCTGTACTCAGGAGGTTTAATTTAATTTCAGACGACATTTGCGGTAAGCCAGCCTTTGCCGCAGCCATTAAAAAGAAAGTCGCTACAATTGAAATGAGCGTGATTTTGAAATACAGGGAGATTGAAGGTTTGATTTCACAAGATCGATATATAAGAGCTCCAAATCAAGATTTAAAATTAGTTTTATTTTTATTAGATACTATCCTCCTGAGTGAATTAGTAAATTATAAATTAGTCTCGGATTTGGAAAAGAAAATATATGTAATACCCAATATGAGATTAAAGGAATAAATTGGATTGCTGAAAGATAATTATATTGTTTTATATTTGTTTTACATGATTAAAATTTTATTTGTTTCCATAACAATAGTTGAAATGTGAAAGAATATTTCTAAATTAGACGCGCACCGTTCTTGTGACATTCGAACACTGTTGTATTTGACAATAGGATTATGGTTATTTAAAGGAATATGTTAATGCATGATTGTCATATTATCTATAGTTTTTAACAATGTAACTCATGTTTCATATGTATTCAAAAACTGTAACATTTAAGGTAATTGTTTTTACACTTTGAAAATAAATTATTTGTACCATTCATATATAAGTAAATCTGAAATCTATACAATTTTTTTACATATCTTAGAACCGTCACATATAATTTTCAATTACTTTCATCTGTAAACTGGAAGTTACTTAAACCTCTGATGGGTTTACACGCATGATACTTTTGCAGCGAGAGGAACAAATATTTCTACATATCAGTCAGTATCTGATTGCTGTAGCGTAGTTTTTAAAATAAAAAAAAATTAACTTTAAAACAATTAATCGAAATAATGGTGATAAAAGACTTCTGATAGATAGTGCTCAAATTCACATCACTTGACTGCTACCAATGATAAACCTTTATCAGCAGACGTCATCCAATGCTCAATTAATATAGAAGAACACTGGTTTTAATTTTTTTATGCATGATAGCAGAGATTCATAACTTCATATTTTAAAAACCTTTTCTATTTCAACTTTTGTTTTTAGAGCAGACTATTTTTTTGACAAATTTCACTAATTTATTAATCCTTCTTCGGGCTTGTTTTCACATAAAATATAGAAATTGTTTCTAATTGTTTTGATCATGTCCTAGTTAACATGATCTTTTGAGACATTTGTTTACATATCTTAGAACCGTCACATATAATTTTCAATTACTTTCATCTGTAAACTGGAAGTTACTTAAACCTCTGATGGGTTTACACGCATGATACTTTTGCAGCGAGAGGAACAAATATTTCTACATATCAGTCAGTATCTGATTGCTGTAGCGTAGTTTTTAAAATAAAAAAAAATTAACTTTAAAACAATTAATCGAAATAATGGTGATAAAAGACTTCTGATAGATAGTGCTCAAATTCACATCACTTGACTGCTACCAATGATAAACCTTTATCAGCAGACGTCATCCAATGCTCAATTAATATAGAAGAACACTGGTTTTAATTTTTTTATGCATGATAGCAGAGATTCATAACTTCATATTTTAAAAACCTTTTCTATTTCAACTTTTGTTTTTAGAGCAGACTATTCTTTTGACAAATTTCACTAATTTATTAATCCTTCTTCGGGCTTGTTTTCATATAAAATATAGAAATTGTTTCTAATTGTTTTGATCATGTCCTAGTTAACATGATCTTTTGAGACATTTGTTTACATATCTTAGAACCGTCACATATAATTTTCAATTACTTTCATCTGTAAACTGGAAGTTACTTAAACCTCTGATGGGTTTACACGCATTATACAACTTTGCAAAATGCAGTCTTCCCTGCATGTCTTCTAACCAATTTTGACCTTGTGTGTGTCTATCTATAGATATTCCAAAAGATTCTATTCGGAAGAAAGGGTTAATAGAATTTTCCCAGAGGATTCTATTCGAAGTGAAAGGGCAATAGAATATTTCTAAAGTATTCTAATATAAGGCCAATAGAATTTCACAAAATATTCTAATTTAACGTCAATAATTTTTCCAAAGTATTCAATGGTATGGTATTTTTAATTAACGTCGCACTGGAGCAACAAAACGGGCAATTGGCGACTGTCCGGGATCAAACCCAAAGGGAAACATCCGAGGACAACACCACGTAATTTTGAACCATGTTCAGATGATGAGTTCACATCTGAGCTGGAACCCCACTCTCTAAACTTCCACACCACGTCAACGTGAGGACATTTGAGGCTACAAGAGATTTAACATGCACCATCCCCCTTTGCACATGACGGTATGTGGTTGGATTCGAACTCGTAATCCTCCGGTTGCTAATTCATTACTCTTCCAACCGGGCTACCACGGCCCCCAAAGTATTCAATCTAAGGCCAATAGAATCTTTCCAAATTATTCTATTCTACAGAATGGGCCAATGGTATCGTTCAAAATTATTGTATTCTAAGGAATATACCAAAATATTTCTAAACGTTGAAATAATCCATTGATTTTTAGAAAGATGTGGTTATGTAATTAACTGTGATGGGGTTAAAGCAACACTACACTACTCACAAATCTCCCAACGATCAGAGGTTAAACAAATTAATGTAATGTGCAAAAACTGTAAATTGTTATCCAGGTTTTGACCTGAATAGTAATTTCATAACTCACTGCTTACATCGTTGCTGCCATAATGGATTATAAGATCATAATCAGACTGAAATATTGTACAGTATTCCATAACAAGATAAGGACTCCAATCATACTTTGATCTATGAATAGAATATGCAACTAGGTGTAGATAGAGATGGATACATGTTACTGTTAAAAGCACAGCGGCTGAAATCTGATGAATTATTTAAGAAGAGGATAAAACTGGCCTGGAAGGGAAATCTATAAACCATTAGGTGCGGACAAAATGGTACTGTGTAGCGTGTAATCCAACCGTAATGATATAAATTGTTATAATGGTTTTTCCTTATTAACAACAAAGTGACGGATACTAATGGAAACAAAATATTGTCTGCATGCTGGTAATAGCGTTTATACTGAGTGGTATAGCTAAAAGGAGGTGGGCAAAGTGGTTAGTGGCCTCGGGTACCAATGACTAGAGGAGTGGCATTTCAGAAAAGTCTTATGATTTTCTTTTAAAAATATGGATTTTTAAATTTATCTATCTTCACAGAATGGTTAAATTATTAATAGCTATTTTTGTAGGTATTTATTTGGCCATTTTCATTATAGCTATAAATCTTATGTAGCCTTAGTGAATAAGATATATATGAGACATGATAGATAGGTTATAGATAGCCCCAGTTCAGTTATTACCTCGTCATCTGACGGTGGTTCAAAATTACGGGGTATTATCCTTGGATCTTTCCAATCGGGATCGATCGCGGACCGTCGCCAATAGCCCGTTGTGTTGCTCCAGTGCGACGTTAATTTACTACCTACCATGATAGGTAAAACATTCATAAAGGACTAAGGATATATAGATAATATCCTACTGTTCGATTTAACCTTCCAAGTTGTTTCGACAGGATATCTTGCCTTTCAAGATCTGACCAATTTTCTAATGATGAGATATCTGTCATCAGGATCTTGACGATATTTTTATGATGACGAGATCTGGTCAGTCTCCTTTTATTGGCGAGATACGTCGTCAGGACAACCACGGGGGGTTAAAACATGCAGTAATTATTACTCTATTTGAAATCGATCCCAAATTCACGTGTACAGTTGCTTTAAAGTTATGTATGATAGTAAAATCATTTTGCTAACGTAATTTATCTATGATAAGAACTTACACATTAAAAATGATTATTTAAGAAGTGTTTTTAAGAAAAATTTGAACAGGGATTTTCCCCCAATCAAACTGTAAGTTTAAAATTGTTCAATTTAAAAATTAAACTCATTGATGATTAAAAATAAGACACAGAATTTTAGTAGGATGAACAGTTAAATGTACTCCACGACTCACATAGAGGAGCCTCCATCCTTAATAACATGTCCGTTCACAACGCAAAAGCGAGTCAGTTTGACATCTGTCCTTTTCTCTGGAACTGACCATTGATGTATGAATAGTTTGATGAAGTTTAATTTGATAACGATTTTGAGTTATCATGATTCTTTCCAGCAGAGATGAATAATATTCTTTAAAGTCACCTTGGCGTCAGATAAAGGTACAATCAATGGTAAGGGGGAAAGTTATCTTTTCAGCATAATGTGGTAATTCATTATTCTTAACCCTTACGGAGTTAACCCTCTAAAGGTTCATACACATATACCAGTTATGCAATCTCTAGTCTTTCTTGCCTGATTTGGAACTAGTTTTGACTGTTATGACTAATAGAAACTTTCCTAGAATTCTTTCAATCAATAGATTCGGTTATTTAGTAATTATGTTCTCTGTGGGGTAAAAGCGTTAATATACTGCTCGGAAATCTCAGAGTTATTGTCAACATGGCTGGTAACCCCGAAATATGGACATAAAAGTAATTTGCTTTTAACCATTGAGATTTAAAAATGAGTGACATTACAGGATGACAGTGAAAAGTATACTTCACCTGTTTCAAAACATCTATATCAACAGAAATTGCGATGGGTGTCAGAAGACAAGAGTGCACAATAAATAGTAACAGTTTCAGCAGAGTACATATATCACAAAGTATGAAGGTTGTAAGTATATGTGGCATCATGGAAGATATATCAATCTAATGAAGGATTTATATAATGACCATGACCTTTCTAGTAAACAATATTACAGATGACACTATGTCTTCCTCCCAGACTTTGAAGACGACCAGGAAGACACCAGAAACTAATGCAATCAAAATATCCGCGTCAATCAGACTGTCAACATTGCTTTACTTGTTGTTGTCTTGTGTTTGGCGCAAATATGGCCCTTGCACCATAAAGCGCCGAAACAACCAATAATCAACCACAACATTGCATTCTAAGCTTCCGGTCTTTTACGAGACCAGCCTTTGGTGAATAATTCGCTTAATGGTTAGTGGAGAGTGACCTATTTATATATGATTTGCCGTTTTTTTATGTTGATGAAACCATTTCAGTTTCTGATGATGGCAAGATCAAGGGTCAGTTTTCGTCTAATGACGAGATATCTCATCCATCAAGATCTAGTCAGATTTGCTAACGACTTTGTACCTCGTCGAGACGGCCACCAAGATAGTTAATAAGAATAAAACAAAATAAAAGTACGTTTTCCCTAGTAACCCTTATGCAAATGAACGAACCCTGTTTCTATAGCGATTGCCACCACCTGGGCATGGTGTCAGAAGCAGTTCCCATGTTAGATATATAAGTTAAAAGATAATCCGTCATTAGGGTTGCTCCAGAACAGTGACATACCACTATTTTGGGTTCCTATTCTCCATTAATTTTTTCATATGTAACTTGATGTATTGAATCTGAGGTAGTGGACCGAAAGTATGACCGTCGCTCGACTCTTTAATGTTTTGGAGTTCATACTTCTACAGCGTGTATCAAAACTGTATAAACCTCATGAAGAGGATGGGCACACAAAGTTTAACTGTATTGAAATAAGAATGTATGTCCTCAATGGGCTCGCAAGAGTAGTATTTGGTCTTGATAAATTGCTCCCCAAGATTGCTTGGTCACTCACAAATATTATACTGCTCCAGCTACTTGGAAACTTTGAGGTTAACAGAAATTACGGTGATACAAGAAAAGGACACAAAACCCTGAATTAATTATGTAGATAGAGTACATTCCTGTTAAATAAGCAATTATTTTACTTGTATTTTGGATGTGTCGTCGTTTGTAGTAGACCACTCGGCTCACTACGTTATAGTACCCTCTAACTTGAGGGCACACATCACTTTTAAATGGAATTTACTTTCGTGTTCCTACCTCCCCTTGATGCCTGTACCCTATCAAAAAATTTTATTGCTTATCCATTGGAGAAATGCTAGGCCACGTCCATAAGATCCTGATGCCTGAGCAGGAGAGAAGGTGCCTCCTGTTTGTCTTCCACCAAAAAATTCAAAGAGGCACCGAGATGCAGTCAATGATATGAGAGTAAATTCCCAGTGAGGCAGTACAGGAGCAAGATGGAAAAACCCTGTTCACTACCCTCGAAAAACGTACTCTTGGTGTCCCACTTCTGAACCTCGCCAAACTGTTTGTAATGATCTGGAACTACCATACTAAAGGGAGACCAGCGAGCTCAGCTGGATACCAATAATGAGTATGGGGAGACCGAGGGCTTTTAGTTTTTACCAAGGGTTGGTTGGTTGATTTTTAGTTTTATGGCTCAATATTGGCCGTATTTGACTAAGCTGCACCAAACATAAAACATATAACTTTAAGAAATTGTGAATATAATGCAAAGGGAATGCAGAAGAGAAAGATCGTTTGGGCATCCTGGGGTCGTGAGCCCATATTTACCAGATGCAGTAAACCCCATAGGAAAAGAAGAATCACTAGGGTACCTTGGGTTCCTGAAGTCCTCACACACCTAAAAAAGGTTTGTCACTCTGAGGGTCACCAAGGACTGGATATCTGATGCAGTGAGTGCTATGTCCGAGGGAGAAATATTTTTTGTTGCTTTACAATTCGTATGCAGGTATTCGTTTCGATTTTTTTGTATTAGTTTTTTATGAAAATAAAACAATTTCAGTTCAAAAGTTATCGTAAATATAAATCTCCTCGTAAAACAATGCAAAACCTTTTAGAAAATGTAATGAATCCCTCCAGAGAGGATATTCTCCGTTGGCCTCAGTGTCTGGGCGTTGGTCATCTCGGTCACTCCCCAACCAAACCTTAAGCCCTTTGGGTAGATTGGGTGGCCTTGGTTGCGAATGAGTGAATAAATGGCCTTCACCGATCATCGGATGTTACGTCACAAATTCTGCCTATGGGAATAATTGAAGGACATGGTTTACAGGACCCATGTGACTTCCCTCGTTTAAAACACAATAGTTGCTGAGGTAGAAATAATTACACCATAAGGGCTGGGGAATATTTGGGGAGAAATTTATCATCACTCGGAAATCTCACGAGCTATGAGAGATTTTTAGTATAAGCTTAAGCAAACTACAGGGAGAAGAAAATAGTTCCGATAAAAAAATAATTTGATTTATCGCCGTTTGAGCGATGATTGACGGTAATTTTTATAATTCCTTTTTAAAGTCTGGTTTATTTTTATGACGCAAGGACCGGATCTAGCCAAGATATGCCGAGCAATGCTTTTTTTCCGTTGAGTAAATGGACATGCACGCGCACAAGGAAAGTTTTACTGACGCAGAATGAAATAGACCTAGGGTAGAAATAGGAATAGAACCTGCTCAGCCTACAGTTCGCGATGTGCTAATGCGGGGTAGGTATTTAGTTAATGTCGCACTGGAGCTACACAACTGGCTTCTGGCGAAGGTCCGGGATCGACCCCCGAAGAGAAAGATCCGAAGACCACAAATAATTTTGTACCATGGTCAGATGACAGTGCTAACACGGGAAGAAAACCCACTGAGTCACAGAGGCATTTTCTTTAAATCTGCATTATCATTATCGATCTTCTAATGAAATAGACACAGAGCATGAGGTATATTTTATAAAGTTAAGATATATTTTTTCGAGTGCATATTGGAGACTTGTTGAATTTCCAACACCAATAATTTATATCAAATACATACAACCAGCAAATTTTAAAAATCAACTTTCTTATGAAAGAGACGGATGATTCGCTGTCGTAAGATCTCAGAAGGGTAAGTCACGTGGGCTTCTGAATCGACTTGGGCCCGCTGGTTATCAAAGCGCAGACTAGTGTTTTTAATCACACTGAATAATCGCTCTAACCATTAAACAAATTGTCCTACATAAGGAATCAAACTTTTTCCATTAACCACGTCACAGATCTTCAAACCGACCGGAAGAAATAGTATTAAACTGTGCTGTGAGTAACATCATGGACCTTCAAGTGAAATAGACGAAGCATGTGCGCTGTTTTATCTTATTTCTTCTGGTCGGTGGGCTTGAAGATCTATCATATGGTTGTGGGAAATAGTATGAATCCTAAATTATTGATTGGTTAAAGTGATTAGCCAGTAATCAAAACACTAGTCTGCGCTTCGATAGCCAATTGACTGTTGATCCGTAAGCCCATGTGAATCCTTCAGAGATCTTATGACAGGATTCCACTAACATAATGCCAATTTCATTAGAAGATAAATGAGTGACATGTAATTTTATCATAAATTACGAAATAGGAATTAATTTCATCCACCAGAACACTAACGCCCTCTATGTTTGGCTTTACCGAAAAACCCTCTCAGAGCTTGGCATTTTATAGCGTTTAGAAAAGTCGTTTCTATCAATTTTTAAACACATTAAACATATTTCTACCAATTAATAAAACAAAATTTGAGTGGCCTTTCTAAACGTCAGAGGAATCTGTTTAATTTTCTCTCATTTCATCTGGTTCAGTATTATAGCTCCTAAACCCCAACAATACTTTAGAATATCATCTTCCTCGTAGGCAAAGAAATGTACTTCATAGTCGAATTGTTGAATGAATATAAATGTCAATATTGTGTGTGAAACGCTTTTAAATCGAATTCTGAATTTGAATAACACTGTTTTAAATATCATTAAACGCATTTAAAAGCTTAATTTTTTCCCAGTATAGAGAACTGGAATTTTAAGTTGCACATAAGTGCTTTGTGTTTTGAGTATGCATAGCTTTAGCAGCGGTAAATATATGTAATTAGAATCCTCTAGGGGAATATTTAAAATTTCCATTTTCCCCTTATTTGATCTAAACGTTTCTGAAAGATATTTATGAGGTAAAGTATTATCATCCAGATAAAAATAGGAAATATCAGAACGATCGTTTGATATTTATCCGCAGCTTTTCAGTTTTCTAATTATAGTTTCAAATCAATTTATTCAGTGGCTGTGTGATTAAATTGACTTCAATATCTATCTTATCCCATCCTATTCTTTACTAAAGTCACATTTCTAAACGAGTGTCAATTGAAATACCGTTGAAATAAAAACCCGACTTCAAACTGCACTGCATGAAAAATCCACCATGAATTCTGAGCCCAATGTTTAATACATGAAATGATCGAATATATATACAAGTAAATATTACCCGAGAACTCCCTTTGCCACTCCAAAACCGACCATATTGGGAATACTGCTCTTTTAGATTCAGTGATCAAAGAGCGAATATTTCGAGGAAATTCTTTCATCGAATAAAACTCACGCGGACTGGGAATATTTGGTAAAAATGAGCTAGCAATACTCGCGCAAAAGAGACACAGAAACCGTACATGAGCCTTTCACGCAACTATTTACGGACGCGTTCGGAAAGCTCGAAAAAACCCTGCTTGCGGATTTCAACTTAGTCCGCTCTACCACTGGTAGTCGCTTTCACCATTTGCCCATTGAACCGAAAGCAAAACCATCGCCGGAAACCGAGTAGCGAAAGGACGAGATTTGAATATTGATCCGATTTGTGCTTTTAAAGATGTTTTCAGATAGCGGGATGAAAAATGAAGGGTATGACATACCTTTTACTTTCTGAGATGCGCTTCTTGGAGAAAGGGGAACCAGGCGGATCTATCCCCTTTGGATGACGAGAGGGGATTTGGGGGACAATTTGATGCGAATGCCGATCGTCTGGTGGGAAGGGTTCTAATCCACCCTTGTATGACACCGAAATCCTCGTTTCTTGTGTTTTGATGAGATTAAACTGAGAAAAAAAGGCATGTCCAAATACTCGGTGTCTGTTCCTTGTGGCTGCGTCCTCAGTTTAATTTCGGGTATTAAAAAGAAAGACACTTTTAACTCTCCAAGTGATTTTGACGAGATATCTCATCCATCAATATTTGGTCAATTTCGCTAGTGACGAGATATCTCGTCATCAAGATATTGCCGATTTTTTTATGATGACGAGATGAAGGTCTGATTTGTTTTCTTCTACTGACGAAATACGACGAGATCCTTGATGGACAAGATTTCGTCCATCAAGGATCAGGTCATTTTTGCTACTGACGTAAAATCTCGTCGAGGTAAACACAAAGGAGGGTTAAACTTGCTTCTGTAGAGAGAATTAAAAAATATGTAAATAGACATTTATGTTTTTTAGTTGGCAAGGTAAAATAATAAGAATATCTTATCTAATTCCGCATAATACAAGAATCAATTGGAAACGTACACCAACTTAACACTCCTGGCTGTTGTCTGATTGTCTCAACGAGGTATCTCGTCATTAGCAAAACCGAGCAGACCTTGATGGACGAGATATCTCGTCAGTAGAAATAACTGACTTGATCCTGACCATGGCATCATAAAAAATCGGCAATACCTTGATGACAAGTTAGCATTTGTCAGATCTTGATGAACGAGATATCTCGTTGAAACCATCTGGAGGGTCAAGTGATGATCTTTGACTTGAATTCAGATTAATTTCAAATATTGAATTCATATTGATTTCAGACCTCAATTCAGCAAGTAGGATGATGAACACCTCTAATATGTCCCATGAAAATTTTCTACTTTACGATTATGCAATAAAGAAACATTGTTTAGACAATATGTAGTTCCTATCGAATCGAGTTGTGAAGAGTCTAGATTTGAATATTGATCCAATTTGATGCTTTTAAAAATGTTTTCAGATAGGGGTAAAAAACGTGTGCGTGTGACATACCTTTTATTTTCTAATATGAGCCTCTAAGTAGAGGGTGAAACTACACGGATCTCCTCTTCTATTTCTTTGGTGTTTCGATGACGAGGGGATTTTGGGGACAAGTTGAAGCAAATTCCGATCGTCTGGTGGAAGGGTTCTAATCCGCCGTCGCCTGACAAAGAAATCCCGTTTCTTACGTTTTGATGAGATTAAATTAAGAAAAAAATGTGGTGTCATAGTACGCGTTGATTGTTCTTTGTGGCTTCGACTTTTGTTTATTTTCTGAGATTTAAAACGAAGCCATTTTAACCCTCCAAGTGGTTTAGAAGGGATATCTCGTTCATCAAGATGTGATCAATTTTGCTAGTGACGAGATATCTCGTCATCGTAACGCCGATTGAACTCAGAATGATGAAGATTTACCGTTTTTTGATGATGACAAGATCGAGATGAGGTCAGTTTTTCTAATGGCACGATACATCGTCCATCAAGATCTTTTCAGTTCTGCTAATGACGAGACACCTTGTTGATACAACTACCCGGAGGATTAAACTTGTTTCTGTAGCAAAAAGAATGTTAAAAATATTTGAATACACATTAAGATTTTTTTAGTTGGCTCCGATTCTGACGGTTAAGTTAGCAACCTACCTAATGCCACAAAAACAATACAATAAATAGCAAATAGACACAAACTGAAGCGACGGTTTATTAGTTGAATTCAGAATGATTTCAAACATTAATTCTATTTGCTGTTTTTGGTGTTGACATCGATGCCTAATATCAAGTAATATAAGAACGTCAAGCAAAGGTACAAGGGAAAAGATTTTGCTTTACTTTAAGATTATATAATAAAGAACATTGCTTTGAAAATATGCGGCTCCAACCGAGTCATATACAGTTAAATTTAACACTCAAGATTCCTTTCTACCACTGTAGTTCGACCGTGGCGAGTTGGTATTTGAGTCACGTGATTTTTAAAAAGCGGCTTCCAAATACTTGGTATTTGAAGCTGTGTAAACTTGGTGCTTGTTCTATGCGGTTTCGATTGAAAAGGGATTTTCAGAACAGGACCGAAGATTTCTTTAATAGCGCAAATCCGTTGTGCCTCTATTATTTTCTATCCTTTTATGATTCTTGAGTTTTCAAATGAAAAATTATGGAATTAGACCAGCGAGAACATTCTAGCAACACTTTAAAGCAAAAGTACATACAGTTAGGTGAATTGCAAAAGTATCTTCAGTTTTGTTCTCTATTGGTCACATTTTGCCTTATTCCATCCAATGACACCAACATAAGTTGAGTCAGGGCTCTACTCTATACTAATACCAAAGAACAAGGGGAGCGTTTTTCTGAAAACATGGAGCCTTTGTTGAATGATTTAAAAGAAACATTGTTGTAGGGGTGAGAAATCAAACACTCAAGAGTTGTAACAGTGCAGCACCAAACCCAATGATTCAGGCTTAGCCATGTCTTCTTCCTATGATTCTATGCAGTTTGTCAAATCGGTATCAGGTGGCGGCTAAAGAATCTTCAAGAGGGATATACATTTTACAACTTTTCTCTTCCCCTTATATGAGGTCATTTTTTTGGCTCAAATTGTACGAGGGTCTTCCGTGATTTAACCCTCCAAGGGGTTGCGACGAGTTATCTCGTTTATCAATATCTGACCCATTTTGCTAATAACGAGATATCTCGTCATCAAGATATTTCTTATTATTTTTATCATGACAAGATCAAGATAGGTCACTTTTCCTCTAATGGAGAGATACTAAGTCGAAGCAACGATCAGAAGGGTTAAGATCCAAACATTGAATTTCACAACTTCATAAATTGCCTCGAGTTTTATGTTTTGTATTTGGTATTTATACCACGTTGAGACAACCGTTAGGAGGATTAAAATAAACAAGCCAATGCATTGTTTTGAGTTTTACATTTTGTATTTGGTATATATACTACGTCAAGACAACCATCAGGTGGATTAAGATAAAAAAACATTGAATTTCCAAACTTCTTTAGCATGCTTCGAGTTCTACGTTTTGTATTTAGTATTTGTGTTGTATTCCAGGTCGAGACCACCACCTTAAGGGTTAAGATCAACAAGCATTAAATTTCACAACTTCATTAAATTGATTGGAGTTTTACTTTTTGTATTTGGTATTTATACGAACGCGTAATTTATATCGTACATTTAATCTGAATACTTGACGTTGAGCCAATTGATAGTTGGCGCGTGATTCTACGAATATTTGAATACTCCTTTAAAGACCACAGTAAGTTCTACCCTATAAAATTTAAGCACACGCGAAATCTAAGAATCTGTGCATTCCATTCTTAACTTTATTAACCAAATAGTCCAAATTATTTCTAAGACTCGTATCTTTTAAGCCCAAGGCATTTTTGTTTCAAAAAATTTATGGTACAAATAAGAGCTACATTTCAGGAAATTAATATTCTTAAAATAAATTTTAGGATTAGATCTAATTGAATATAATTCATTCAAATAATTCACACTAACTATTAAAACTGAAAAAGTACTCAAAATGGCCAGCTTAATATTCGTATTTGGACAGAAATAGAGAAATATATAATATCCCAATTATATTTCAACCCTAATACCAACTTCCGAATTCTCTCCTGACGTCACATATCCCTATGCAAATGCGATGATCGTGTGATTTTCCCGACAGTATCCGTTATGTAGATGCAGTTATGCCAGCTCGTAGCCGTTTGGGAATGAGCCAAAAAATGTAAAGGGAGGCTCAATTCCCAAAATGGAACTGAAGTGAAACGTGGGACGGCATAAATATCGTCCGTATTTTCCGATGGTCCAGCTTTAGAACAAAGGGATTTTGAAATTCTTTTAGATTCCGCGTTTCGTATATATATGCCGCGCATTACGTAGAATGAGTCAAGTTTTATTCATGCATATCGGATACTGTGTGCTGATAAATTTATATTGAATATACAGAGATCTATAAAAAAGTGTATTTTTTCCTTACGATTCTGGAAGTAGTTTGCTTCGCGATACTTTTTACTTAAACAGTAATAAGACTATTTTCAGATACAAATGCTTATCTATTTAATGGAAAAACAGATTGGGTACAAGACAAATTAATTTTTGAGAGTTCATTAACCCTCCAAGTGGTTTCGACGAGATATCTTGTCCAGGACTGACCATTTCCCCGAATTTCTAGATATCTCGTCATGAAGAATTGCTAACGTTTTTAAGATGACGATATCGAGATCTGGTCAGTTTTCTTCTAATTACGAGATATCTCGTCCATCAAGATGTGCTCAGTTTTGCTAATGACGACACCTCATCGATACAAGCAACAGGAGGAATAATATCTAAAAAATTGTTGTCAAATCGAATTATTCTGAACGCTTTTTAATAGATCTAGTTTTAAATAATTTAAAAAATTTATGTATGTAAAATATAGTATATTAGATTTCAGATTTGTGTTTTCATATGCATTCCATACTCGGGAAAGTTGACGTGATCAAACAAAAATTCCTACAGAGTGGTAAAGTCTCACATGCTTAGATGCAATGCTGATGCGTTAAGAGTAAATATGATATATTTAGCAAAATACAGGTGGTGTAGGTGGAAGACTAAGAAATCCTTGTGTGAATTTATTAATGTATATAAAGTAGATACTATAGAGTTTAGATTTATTTGCATATGTATTCTATACTCGGGATAAAGTTGACCTGATTATACAGAATATCCTACAGAGTGGTAAAGTCTCGCATGCTTAGATGCAATGATGATTCGTTAGGAGAATATAATATGATATATTTAACAAAATACCAGGGTGGTGTAGATAGAAGACAAGGAAATCCTTGTGGGAATTTATTAATGTGTGTATATAAAATAAATACCAAAGTTTAGATTTATTTACATATGCATTTTATACTCGGTATAAAATTAATCTATTACCGAATATCCTACTAAGAGATCAAGTCTCACAATGCTTATTCATTAAGAGTAAATAATATGATCTATTTAGCAAAAAAACAGGTGGTGTAGGTAGAAGATAAAAAAATCCTTTTGTGATTTTATGAATGTATATGAAGTTAATATTATTGAGTTCAGATTCATTTACATATATGTATTCTATACTCGGTATAAAGTTAACCTAATTACAGAGAATAACCCATAGATTGGTAGTCTCACGAGAATTAATGCGAATCTCCAACTCGATAAGAATGAATATGATATATTTGGCGAAATCAAAAGAAATCTTGTGTGAATTTTTTAATAATTTATACAAAATAAATCCTATATCACTGTTATCAAATTATTTCAATGCTTTCCCACAAGTCTTCTGTATATCAATAGCTTAATCCTTTGAGCTTAGTGAGATTCGAGAGTAGGTGTAGTGTTGCTTTTACCGCACATCACACTTTGTTCAATATTACTTCATAATGATAAATTTATACTTTCTTAAGAACTATATTTTTATGGGGAAATAAACCATTTTGTTGTACAAAGATGTATAATCAAGCTAAGTTGACCCAAAATATAATCTTATAAATACGTATTAGTGTTTAAAATTCTACTGTTTACCAAATATATCGCTGTAGATGCTTTATTCTAAATGTTAAATGTTGCATTATTCTTCTTAACGATTTTCTTATTATTGATGATAATATACATATCAATGTTTTCATACAGGGATTATGAATTAATATAGATATTTTATCGCATTTTTTACATTAAAAGTGCATTTCAGAAATATATATTTACATTGCATTCATTGAGGGCTTATAAGTCTAGAATCCTAGATTCTGATGGAGTAATTCCAAGATACTTTGCTGATCTATTCAAAACTAATTAAAAAACTTATATTTATTTAAAGGGTTAACATAATTTCCATTTTATAAATTTTATAAATTATTCTATATTTAATGAAAAATTAATGAAAATAAAATTGAATTTATTTCTGTTGAGCAAGTTGATATGAATGCTAATTTAGTATTCTTATTTTATTCCTATGTTATACTGTTTATCTAAATTTATGCATAATTGAATCCAACGTGCATAAAAGTGCCTCTATATATACTTTCCAATTTAATTCTAATTATAAAATACTAGTTCTTTCCTTTAGTTCTGCACCATAGTTTGAATTTAATTAAATTTATTTAAAAACACTCCTTTCTTTGAAGACGTTATCATAATGTGAATTTTCATCAACTATAACTTAATTTAAAACATCGATGTATTTAGTACAGTTAGCTTTTGGAAATTACAATGTATGAAATTTTAATATATTTGAGTTTCGTATCTTAAAATTTTCATATTATAATTTTGTTGAAATTTTTCGTTTGAAACAAAAGTACGAATTGGATTTGAAATATTTTAGGGTAATATTTTATGAAAATTGTTTTAATGCTATTTGAACGTGAAAATTATCAATTTAATTTTATATTTCTTATCACAAATGGGCAAAAATAATGCCACACATCAATTTTTTAGTTTGCTTGTTTTTATGCAGAATTTTACCAGTACAAATTATTAACTTTAGAGAACATATTTTACACTTTCATAACATATTTGCATTATGGCAAGATACAATTACGATGGCTTACAAATAAATATGAAGTATCATATTCACCAAAATACCGTCAATTTCCCATAACTCTGCAAGTGGTTTTGACAATATTGCTCGTCAATCAAGTTCTGACCAATTTTGCTAATGACAAGATATCTCGTCTTCAAGATATTGCCAACCACTCCAGAAGTGTTAAAACAACTGACAATCTTTAGAGTATGATAGAACCTAATCACAGGCATGATGAAATAAAACCTGAAATGCAATCGTAAAAGAGGAAAGATTCGGAAATAGGAAAAACCGGAGTTCTTTGCAGGAAATCTCCTTATGTTTGCCGAGAGCTCGACGCATCTTTTTTTAGAAGCGTTAAAAAACATTATTAGTCAAAGGATTCCTCCCTCATATATCTACGAGGGAATGTTTGCTTTGGAGTTTTTCAACTTCCTATTGGTGCTACAGGCAGTCTAAATGCAAAGCACATGTTGCGATGGCAACAGTTGTCTCGTAGAATTTCGTTTCGTGTATATTCAGTACATGAGTTGTGTCGATTGATCTCTACAACTTTCATGATATCAGCGAAGGTTATGATCGACCATGATCTATTTTTAAGACATTACCAGTAGGTAGGTATTTTAATTAACGTCACAATGGAGCTACATAAAAGGCTATTGGTAACGGTCCGGAAGCAAACCCGAAGGGAAAGACCCGAGGACAACACCACGTAATTTTGAACCACTGTCATATGACGAGGCAACACCTGAGCTGGCACCCCACTCTCCAAACTTACACACCACGCCAATGTGAGGACATTAGAAGCCACGACATATTTAACGTGCACCAGTTCCCCTTGTACACGACGGTCTTTCGTTGGACTCGTTACTCTCTTGCTAATCCATTACTCTTCCAACAGGGCTATCATGACCCCATTAACATCAGGAATTCATGCATTTGTGTGTTAAAGAAATGTACTGTTAAAAAGTTGTTAAAAAGTTAAGTGTGTTTCTGTGTCTAATCTTTAAGTATAACTTAACTTTCAGTTATGACCTCTAGGACAATCATACGTGAAATATCATACATAAATAGTCATGTGGAGTGTAATCATTTTTGAAAATGTTTAGGAATACTGAAATTTTTGAGATTCTTAGAAATTTTGGGGCTGTTTAACTTTTTACCATAAGCACAGCAAAATAGCAAATGTCAATTACTAATTATGTCCTCAGAACTATAAATGTTTGATGAAACTTTTAAATGCTTGTCTCGTAGTCTGGAATATCAATCATAAACATTTTCGTTTTTTCTTTAAATAGTTAGAATTTAAATATGATTCATGAACATTATTTTAAGGATATGGTTTTACTATACTTCTTAGGGTATCTAATTATAATTATTTCATGAATATTTTTGAAGAATATCATTCTTCCAATAAAAGATTTTTAAAAGGTACGGTTTACGTATATTGAATCCTGTTATTTTGGTAAAATATTCCTGTTAGACAATTAAACTATAATTTTTATAATTTTAGTAGGGATGTTTTGAATTGAGAATATCTGATACTTATTTTGTAGGGAAAGGTATTATTTCATGATTCACGATACGTTCATGATACATGATTCACGTTCTTCAAGGATAACTAAATGTGATAAAAATATTAAGATTTAATGGAAAGAAAATAATTTTGAGAATTAAGAAATAATATACTATATTCCAAAATTTTTAAAATTTATTTCATAAATGGAACTGTATGTATAAACTTGTGTAGCCTTAAAATGAATTTTAATCGAAAATTATTTTCTTAACAAATGGGTCCATGTAAGCAAACACCTACCTGTTCAAACATGCTAGACAAATACTTGCTTTTTGAGAATGATCATTGGGGATTATTAACACATTAAAAGTGTCTACATCAAAAGCATGAGGACCAAAGGAGTTGAGAATTAACCACCAGACATCCAAAAGTATTAATGCATGTGAATGTACGGAAGTAAGTAATGTATGTGAGGATGGAGATGTAAAGATTTCGTACTTGAAATCAAATTATAAAGAAGCGTCGTTCAAGTTTCCATATAGAGTTGACGACTCAAGTATCCCTACATATTATATAGTGTAAATATTTTCCCGGCAAAGGAAGAAGAGGAGGTATTATCCATTTTAAAGACGATTTGTCAACTCTTTCACGTTCCTTTGTAGATTCTCGAGTTTAAAACATATTTGAGTTATTTTGAATTGTCTTTTGTGCAATAAAAACTTAGTGTTTCTCAAAATTTTTTAGTTAATTGATGCTTTTCTTCAAATATACCAAAACTCTTTGGTGGAAAACTGAACTGGACAGAGTCATCTCTATTTACAAGGTTAACATCGACGGAAATAAAAAAAATTAATTGTTAGTTAAACTAAATGCAAATTGTTGAATTCATTTTTTCTTCAAAACTATGTGTTTGCATGCGTTATAAAATAGGAAGTTTGTATGAGCGCATTTTAAGATGTATATTTTCCAGAAAAGTGTCATCATACGCCTCTAACTAGAAATAAATAAAATGCTTCTTATTTTTCAAACTTAATCTTATGTAATGTTTGTATTTCCTTGTATATTAGGGTTTGCTGTTTATCACTCATCACAAGAACCAGCACCAAATTATAAATAAAATCTTTTCCATATATAGTAGGTATTACTTATAGCAAACTGAAGATGGAACTGAAGAAAATAAAACTTTCGAAACCTCTTTGCTTTTAGTACAAATTTGCCATAGGTGCATTTGCATTTGCCATAGGCCACTACTTGTTCCCTGTAGCAAATTGATGGTGCAAACTTTACCCTCCTGTCTCGAAGGTATCTTGTTATTAGAAAGCTGACCAGATCTTTTTGGTAAGCAGTAAATTAACGTCACACTGAAGCAACACAACGGGCTTTTGGCGAGGGTCCGGGATCAAACCCGAAGGGAAAAATCCAAGGACAACGCCTCGTAATTTTGAACGGTCAGGGAGCTAGAACAACATCTGAGCTGGCACACACCATTCTCTAAGCTACCACACCATGGAACGTGACCAGATCTTGTTGGATAAGGTATCTCGTCATTAGAAGAAAGCACGATCATGAACATTAGTAGAAAACTGACCAGATTTTGAGCTTGTCATCCTAAAAGAGTAGGCAATATCTTGATGACGAGATATCTCGTCATTATTAAAATTGGTCGGATCTTGATGGACGAAGTATCTCGTCGAAACCACTTGAAGGGTTAAAAAAATGTGGATTCTTATAACAAAATAAAAAAAACCGTTTCAAAATCTACGGAGATCGCTTTACTCTTAAGGCCGTAAACTGAAGATGGTCTAGAGCAGTAAAACGTATATATAAAGCCAGATACTATCTCACAGAACAAAAGAAAGAGACCTTCCAAGAAGTCGTGTTATATAAAACACCCATACATCACGGCAGACATTCAAAGAAGTGTTAAAGAACTTTTCCTCGAGTTCCTGACACCGGTACCCAATTTTTCTGCAAGAAAATACCGGAAACCATATATTTTTGTACGGCCCCTCATCCTTTTGCCCTGATTGGCCAAGCGGAAACTAAACCTCTCATGTTGAGATTTTCGAAAAAGTTGATTTTGAAGGGAAGGCTCTTTCCTGATACACTTGACTGGACATGATTCAAAGTTTTCAATCGAATTGTGCGGTACAGTCAGTTCTAATGCGGCTATAGATATATTCTGTTTTTATGTATCTCCCAAATGCTAAGGCGGGCGGCGTTTATTTTATTCTCCAGGACGGGTTGTAAAACAATCCTGAATCCGGAGATATTTAACTGAATGCAATGCACGGTTTCCCCTGCTATGTGTTCCCTTTTTTGGCTAAGTAACGACGCCAGCTGCTATTGATAACAAATAAATGTTCCTTCGCTGATGTATTGGAATTTTCATTGCGAATGACAACTTCATGCGAAAGAAATACCCTCTCGTATCTGCCACTGAGGAATTTTAAAGAGAAAGTGCGTGTTTATACGAGGGGTTTTCCTCGCTTGCGGGGAAAAGGTTTCTTTTTAGGACATTGCTTTGACGAACCATCTTATTTTTCGGTTGAGGTTTACGCTGTAAATTTGTTTTCTTAAGCATAAACACATTTCACTTTTATTTGTGAAATTTTTCCTTCAATTTCGCTATGCTATTGAATGCTAGTAAATCACATTTTCCAAAACTAATTAAACTTCAAGTGATTTTCAAGGACGAGATATTTCGTTCATCAAGATCTGACCAATTTTGCTAATGTCGAGATATCTCAACATCAAGATGTTGTAGGATTTTTTTATTCTGACTGTATCAGGATCTGGTCAGTTTTTTTTTCTTAAAGCTAAGTATCTCGTTGATCGAGATCTAGACCGTTTTTCTAATGACGAGATATATCGTCCATAGAGATGCTGTCAGTTTTGCTACTGACGAAATGTCTCGACATCAAGATATTGCCTTTTTGTTTGACTATATCAAGATCTCGTCAGATTTTCTTGCAACGAGGTATCTCGTTCATTAAAATCTGGTCACTTGCTAATGACGAGATATCTCGTCCAACAAGATCTAGTGAGTTTTGTTAATGACAAGATATCTCGTTCACCAGATCTGTTCAGTTTTGCTAAAAGGGTGATACCTCGTCGAGACAACTACCAATAAGGTTAAAAAGGTTTTCGCAATCGGAAAGTAGCACAAACTCAAAATTACAAAACCCATATGGAGAACCGTATTTGATATGCAAGCCGGTTACACCTGTCCGGAGGACCGTATCTGGTCTGCAGTAAATGTATTCTCTTCAACTTAATTGTCTGACCCGTATTTTGAGCTTTCGGTTGTTCGTGGATGCCACCTGACTCCAACAAGGACAACTATTTCGCAAATAGCTACACGAACATTGAATGAATAAACATGAACACGACGAAAAATTAACAAGAACGCACGCCGAAACAATTAACACTGGCATGCGACGAAAGAACGCTACACGCAGTGAAACAATTTACAAGAACACAAGGCTAAGCAATTAAAAACAATGAACGCATTGTCTTGGCGTCACGAGATTTCCGACTAATTGAGCATTGATTTTTCTCCAAAACACATATGACAAATAATATGCATTTGTTGGTTGAAAAAATCGTTGGAAAGATTCCATCGGTCAAGGTCAAAACTGGTTGGAAGGGAAGACTGCAGTTACAAGATGGTCGGTTTTGAGTTTTGTGGCACAAGGACCATATTTGGCCAAGCTGAGCCAAATACAAAACAACGAAGTAGGAATAAAGCAAACAAGTAGAAGGATAGGTCAGGGTAAAACAGAAGGGAGAACAGATCACTCGGGGTTGTTACGCTCTTACACTCCTAGGGAAGATGGACCATTGAGGATGGCTGGAAGATAGAATTATACGTGTGAAGTGAACCCCTCAGAGGGTAAATAATGACACCTATTGCTTTAAAGAATCATAGAAAAGTTTCTGTTGGTCAAAGACGAAGTTGAATAGAAGTTATGCAGGGAATACAATGTTAAAATTGGAAGTATGTGTGTGAATATCTCGGATGGTTAATTAACGTAAGCACAACATTAAATTTACGTGGATACTGGATATATGAATTATAATTAACCCTCTGTGTACGTCGGGGCAGAATATCATTTCCTTCTTTGGTTACGGTAGCCGGTCCAACGGCTTTACAGGCAACTTACTGAAACCGGCCGAAACGGCCTTTACAATGCTTTCCCCAGGATGAGAGGGAATATGTGTTGTCTCATTATCACCTAATGTGCCGGTTCCTATTGTCGGGTCGTGGGTATGCCTAGAAGGGACAGATTCTTCCCTGGCAAACTGAATGGGCGGCGGTGACTTTTTAAGTGTATCTCTTTTCATTTACTTAAATTCTCACAGACTAGATGCTCGAGGATGAACAATTTGCGAGGTTCCCCGTCGATTACCCTGACATCTTTGTCAACGGGGAGATAAGGCTATTCACGCGCTGGTCCCTTTGTAGCACAGAAAATAAGGGATGGAACTCGTAATGGGCTTCGGCGATTCTTCAGGAGTTTGAGGTCTGAAAGAATCAGAGCCTTTCATAACGAGGGGACTCGAAACTTTCGGTCGGTTGGGCCGGTCCCCGTATCCAGAGGGTTAAAGCGATGTATAGTTAAAGTAAATACATGAAACTATTAAGAAGCCATGAAGAAATTGAAACGAATGTGTATAGAAGCATAAAGGAAAACAGAGTTGGTGTTTTCATGGCACAAGGGTCAGATCTGATCTTTACACCACATTGCTTTTTCATAAAGCACATATAGGGAATTCACAAAATAATTAATTATGAACGAACGTTGAAGCAATGTTTTGATAATATCAAAATGTAAATAACCCACAATCAACACGAAACTTAGTTGCACTTAATTTACCATTTAAAGTATTTTGTGAATTTCCTGTATTTACTTTATAAAAAGCTAAATATAAAAGTTACTGAAGAAAGGCTCAAATTATATTATTAAAGTTTTAAAAATTTCTTTTATGTAAAATTGATCCGATTTAAGAAATATTTAGAGAAAACCTATTTATAAGCGCTATTCCACATTTCTATATAAATAGAATTTAAATAACACCAAGTCCAAATAAACGTATCTCTGAATAAACTCACACTTTACATTTTCTTTTCTTTTAAATACCATTTGACGATTGAATAAAAAATGAAGACAACAATCCGAAAATCAGGAATAGATAATGGACTGTTGACGTTCATATCAATGAATGCTTTAACCTACTTCAATATTTGATGCCATCGTTATGGATATTACTATCATTGAGTCTTACACTTAATGATGATGACTAAAGAGAGGAAAATGGAAAGATATAATGTCAGACTTAAAAGAAGTATTGATGAGTTTGATGCATTATTCATGCATTTATCTTTGGATTCCTGTCTTTCAACCTTAGTCAAATCCTCGAGTAAAAACAATATGCGCATTAGTTTAATTATAGGTGGAGTCTGCATTATATGATATTCGTATTTGCATATCCATTTCCATATCTTGAAATTTTTTGTGTCCTAAATGCATCTTTGATTTAATGCAAAGTTGAATGTTCATTTGTCGAGTATATTAAGAAGCTTTTCGAAATGGGATATATCAACCAAATTTCCCTCTTTTCTTCATTTTCAAGCGTTTTCTGGATGCTTGTTTGGTTAAAAAAATATTGATATTAAAATTCGATGAATATATATTTGTAAGATTATCTAAGTCTCAAAATTACATGAACAACTTCGTTAAGTTAATTATGCTAACTTTATAATTTCTCAAATAACATTTGATTGCGCCACTTATACCTTATCTTGTAGCGTGCAATTTGATTTTATTGGTATTTCAAATCAGAATTATAAGCATGACATCCCATTTCATGCATTGATATTATCATGAGTATGCATAATATTAATAAAAGAAATTGTGTGTTCAAAAATTTCGTTAATCATGCTGCATAAAGTTCAAATAAAATGGTTATAATTTGCACTTTGGTAAATGTTATGAATTGCTTACACTACTAAAGTGCTTTTGAAGAGGAGATAATACATTCTTATCAGAACTCTTCACATGGTACGCGAATATTTATGTTCTACTCATCACAACTCCAAGGTTCGTGTCATGATGGTTAACTGCGTTGGAACTCAATAATAGTGAACAAATATCCCAATTGCATAAGATCACAATCTTATGTAAGTTAATGGTTAATCTATTCAATGCAATCTAAATTATTTGCACGTTGGATTATATATATGTATATCCTGTACTAGTGATTTATGAAAAGCCGTAAATTCATGGTTGCTACGTATTTCTCTCACATTAGCAGCGTGTGATGATATGTTAGGCTAGCTCTACAAGGGTCAGTGTTAATGGCAAAGGTGTATCCTCCTCGAGTTACCCCTACCTTAATTTCCGATGTCTTGACCAATGTCAGCAAATCCACCCATACTTCAGCTAATGGTTTTGAATAAGTGGGCCCCTCCTTCTAGACCATCTGGTTGACAATATGCAAATAAAACTATGCCAGTTTGGTTTGATTTGCTCTATCATCCTAAGGTTAACTTTTGCAACGCAAGATATAATTAAACTCCTCACAGATCCTGCAATGCTTTGCAGAACAATACATTAAGACACAAGAGAACACACGATGAATATATGTTGCAGTTTATCATAAGGTGAACATTTTACAGTTTACCATAAGGTTAATATACTTTAAGGTCTATCATAAAGTAGACAGAGTTAAACAGTCTATCACATAATTGATAGTTCTTACAGTCTATCATAAAGTAGACAGTCATTATAGTCCATCATGGTCAGACTTTGCAATCTAGGTAGTTGGTTGGGTTTTTATGGCGCAAGAACCATATTTGGCTAGCTGCACCAAACACAAAACAGACAACTTCAGGTAATGGACTTATACACACAGAGAAGAGAGAAATACATGCAGAGGAATCGAATCTGCAGACTTTGCAGTCTATTATAAGGTGAACAGAATTTTCAATCTATCATAATGCGGAAAGACCAAAAAGTATATCATAAGATGGACAGACTAAATAGTTAAACATAATGTGGAAAAGCCCATCCAACTTACGAAGTTAATGATATGTAAAGTAAAAGCGAAGCGATGGATATGTGGCTTGAAAACAATGTCCTATTCTTCTTTAAATGGGCAAGTGTTTCACCAGCTTACAGATCTGATTTCTGGCACTAGTGCGGAAATATTCGTTTGAGTCAAAACAAGCTTGCTGAATTGTTTTAGTTTTTCACTAAATGCTTTACAAACACACACTGGATGTCCCTTTGATTGAAGTGTAGATATATCTTTGAAGAAACTCTCCGTTAAAAACTAAGGATACTTTTATCTTTAACTTAAAGAGATGAGTCAAACCTAGGGATTAATGGTATTGCCCGTGATTGCACGATCCTCTTATAGGATTACTTGGTCATTATGTCAACACTAGTCTTATGTTTTAGCATAGGACTACTTATTTGAAGCATTTTCTGTCAAGCTAAGTGTAGGTGGCTTGTGTGACGAAACGCATTTACTGTTGTACATCATCCAAACGTGATGTCACTTGGTTTGTTTTTCGAATCCTATATCAGAACTTTTTCAACAAAAATTCCACAGAACAAATTCCTCATTGATATGCGGCAGAAGATTGATTAACACCAGTTAGATTAAACAAAAAAGGTGATAAAACGACGATAATCTACATTTTAAGGTACCACAATATGTATTATCATGCGAGAGCGTCTGGATAAAATGAAATAAAATCCCCGTCTTCCATTTGGTTTATTTACAATGGGAATCCCTTTCATAAAATTATATTTACATAACTTTTCCTCACAAGGGAGTACCATGGATCTACAGAACTCGGCAGTGGACACATGACTTTGGACATGAGAAGAGAGAAAAAGTAGCGAAACGAAACAGTCTAGAGAAAAGATTTTGTTTGTTTACACAAAAAAAACTTGACTTGCTTATAGAGATAAATATCTCTCATATGAATAAGGTCATTCCTATTAGAAATCCTCAACAGTTTGTTAGGATGTTCGCAATAACTGGTTATGGTCTACAGACACATTTAACAACACTTTTGACACTATTGGTGGTTGTCTCGACGAGGTATCTCATCATTAGCAAAACTGACCTGATCTTGATGAAAGAAATATCTTGTCCATCAAAATCTCATCATCAGGAGAAAACTGACAATACCAACAAAGGGATATACAACGGGAAACGGGAAGAGAAACCCAATATCCCTCCGGGTGGTTAATGGTAGTAGATAGTGTTGAATAACTTTACAAATTAAATACACTCATGAAATTGTGAACTGATTACCATCTGCGCACTATAAATCAAAATGTTTTCTGTATCTGATTAATGTCGCATAAATTTTGCATTACGGTACTCCTTTTTCTGATGGAGTACAAATTTTTCCAAACAATTGAACCTCTTCGACCCACAAAGAAGAGAAAAACAAGTAGAAGAGCTTTGACAAGTTTTGAAAGAAAAACAAGTAGGATGAAGTGAATGATGTGCAAACCCAAATCTTTAAACTTCGTATTGAAACTATCACTATTCTGCCCCTGTAATTTTTTAGTCCTATTGATGGCTGTCTCAAAGAGATATCTCATCATTAGCAAAACTTACCAGATCTTATTAGACGAGATATCTCGTCATTAGAAGAAAACTGACCAGATCTTGATCTCGTCATCATAAAAAAACGGCAATATCTTGATGACGAGATATCTTGTCATTAGGAAAGTCGGTCAGATCTTAAAGCACAAGATAGTTCGTCGAAACTACTTGGAGCGTTACAAGTAGGAACTAAAATGTATATACATACTGAAATATACATCAAGTTTGAATAAATATTATATGACAGAATATGTTGGAACTCTAAAAACTCCAAATTCCTCCTCGAAAACTTTACTTCGAAATATATCACTCCTATTTAGTATAACTATTCTTAATAATAAATTTCTGCATGTCGGGATGTGCGATTCATATTCAGACTTCAAAATATGTCATACAGTATTTCGTACTGGAGAAAATATTCTTATTTTATAAAATACTCCATTCTTCAGCATCTCGTCCTTGACTGAATTGATTCCCTACAAAAATTTCAAATCTTGAAAGGAAATGCCGAATATGCCTTATTTTCACATAACAATGCAGGCATTTTATCAACGAGTATAGCATTTTTACGAATTCCTTCAAATTCATTTAAGTCCTACATGTCTGAAATCTCAATAGAAAAGCACATACTTTTAGAGTCTTGTTACCCAAGAACCATTATTAAAGTACTTCACTGAGAATTCTTAATGGGATTCTTCAAATTAAATTCCCAGACGTTTGGTTATTAAGTCTTGAGATGCGCCTTTGTGTATTTTTGAAGCTGGTTGGCACTGACGTCTTTATTTCTGTTCGCTGTTCATCTAGTGTAGAGCACTTATCATGTCAGAAGTTTTGACAATTATGTGAGCTGTGACTTCCTGGAGTGTGCGGATTCATTTTACTCTATTGTTAAACTTATAAATGGGAACTCGCAAAGGGAATTTGAATTTAATATTCATGATTGGTCTTACTTTTTTGGATCGAAGTTTATTCGGTATTTACTTATCAATTGACCAATTTCATGTATTGTTACGGTCGACTATTGAATTAGTTTAGGCGGGAGTTGTTTTGCAATACTGATAAAAATAGAGCAAGGAATATTTAGTCAACATCAATAACAATAAAATTACCCTCCAAGTGGTTTCGACGGGATATCTCGTCCGTCAAGATCTGACCAATTTTACTTCTGACGAGATATCTCGTCATCAATATATTGCCGTATTTTCGATGATGATGATATCAAGATCTGATTAGGTTTCTTCTAGTGACGAGATATCTCGTCTTTCAAGATCTTGTTAGTCTTCTTCTAGTGACGAGATATCTCGTCCATCACGATCTGGTCAGTTTCGTTACTGAAGACACGCCTCCTCAAGAAACTACCAGAAGGGTTAAGAATTATGAATACGTAATTAACTGCAATAAAAATAAAATCAAGAATAAGAAGTATGTAGTTAACTATAAATATCAAATTCGTTAGTGAGGGTATGAAGAAGAATGTTTTAACCCTAAGCCTTACTTAGGAATTTTATTTTGAAATTCCGACTATTTTTATTTCTGGGTATTTTTTTCTTAAGCTTAGTACCTATAGGTAACCAAAAGTATATTTTTTCTGCATATTCCCCCGTTTTTACGGAAGACTTCATATAGATGAACTTATCTACCTAGTATGTTTTCTCATAGTCAATTGATAAAAAAAATCAATTTATTATTACTAGTACTTATATTAAATATATTAACCGAAAAGTGTTAATGGAGAGATTATTTCTTCTATACTTGAGCAATTATCATCGTTTTAGGAAAAATGTTTTATAGAATAGAAGTCCTTATATATAACGCTGTTGGTCAATACTTTTCTGATACAGCAATTAATAAAGTTGCCTTCTTACCAAAAAAAGCATTTCTTCCCAAGAAGCAGTTAATATATTTAATGTTATAAAAGCTTCTTTAAGAGTCTGAGTGGTATGCCAGCTTGTATCGTTTCTGCAACCTAATCTTTCCTGAATAGCTTCTAACAGTTTTGGCAACCTCGGTGACCAGTACAATCTATTTTTATTCTTCTAAACAATACATATGGTAGATTACTCATTATGTGTGTTTAAAGGTAAAAGCAATGCTTATACTACTCGGAAATCTCGTCACACTCAGATGTAGGAGAATATCTCTCATTTTAGCTACCGCTGAACTTTTGAAGTAACTTTTATTAGGTTGTTTTGTGTTTTTATGGCGCATGAGACATACTTTGCCACACTACACCAAGCAATGTCAGGTAAATAGGCATATACACACTTTTCATGACGCAGAAGAGAGGAAGTACACCCCGGGAGGAATTGAACCTGCTCCGCCTACAACTCGTAGGTTGCTAGGGCAGTGAGCAAAACACAGATCCAACAATCACCCAAACACAAATGCAACTGATTAAAATGTTCACATTAATGGAAACCTCGAAAGTTAATATCAAACTCCATGAAAATTTTTCTATGTGCTTAGAATTAAACCTAACTCATTCCAAAATTAAGTAAGTTTTATTCTGTTGAGCTTAACAGTTGTATTCTGTTAAGCTTAACAGTTGTATTCTGTTAAGAACGATGTTTGTTTCGACAAACCATAAAACCATTAAGCTTCTCAAAGAAATACGAATGCTCAGTACATAAATACTTATCTCTTTCATTCGTTACTTTATCGACGCTGATTTTCCAAGTGATTTTGCATTTTCATTTGCTAACTTATACAAAAAAGCCATTAGTTGATGAAGCCACTCGGAAGTTCCAGGAAATAGCAACAATGAGCAGAAAAATGAAACAAGCTACAGAACAAAATCGAAAGCAGAACAGCTTCCGAAATGACCCGTTTTATGTTTCTGTTTAATTGCAATTACCTATGACACATAACTAAATTTGGAAAACGTCCACATTTAAAAGAATATACCTATTATGAGTTTGGAATGTAATCCCTTACCAAGAATTCGAATAAAAGCATCGGAAGTTATGCTTTAGGCGAATGCAATGCATTTCGGTGTATTATTGATACCTAATCTAGTAAAATAATATGTTTAAATTGAAGTAGAACTACTTCGCTTTAAACCTATTTTTGTTTCTATATTTACGAATAATTGCTGATTGCGTAGTTCAAACGCATCAAATTAATTCTAGATAATCTCTCTCTATTTGTAGATTATATAATCCTACAGAGTATCTGATTTAGCATCTACACAGAATTTGTAATCTACCACTGACAATATAAGGTTGAGTTTTAATTTTAACATTTTATCTGACTATTCGTATAGGGTTCGATAATTTATTTTAAAATTGCGTTATTTTTGACACGAACGCGTCTTTAAAATCCGAACAGTACTGAGGGCATGCATGAAAAGCGAGCGTTACAACTGTTTTGTCTTATGATTTCAGAACTGGAAGAAACACCCAGAAGATAAATATAGCGTCGTGTAGACAAAGGATGTCCATCCATGTCCTTCGGACCAAGTGCGCTAGCGGTCTGAGCCAGAGAAGGTCCGCAATGTGTCAAAATTCAACGGTGCTGGTCGAACTATGGGCCTGTGTAAATTTGAATTGCGTGCAGTTGGGTCTGCGTAAGTTGTGTCATTCGAAATCTGCCGAACTACGGTACAATTACAAGCGTTTAGTTGATAAATTATCCATCAATATTAAATTGCACTCTAACGCTCAAACTGTAAATTAGTTGTTGAGTATTCACACAATAAACAATCGTTCAAACTTCCCATACCTGCTTCACTCATTGCACAATCCCACATTATGCCCAAGTATTCACGTCGAAAATATTGTTTGTCCTCGAACGAATCTACCAATTTTTTCATTGTAATTTTTAGTGATGTGATATAAGGATTTTAGGTTGTTAATAATATAAATCAAATTAATTATTTACTTTTCATTGCCGTTTTTTTTATCTGTCATACGCACACATTCACGCGTTAGTTTCAAAATTATATTTAAAATTGGAAAGATTAAATGACGATTAAAGCTGGTAAATATACACATTCGTCTGCAATTACATTTTGTATCTATTTTAATTCTGTCATTTTTTTCGTGTTTAATTGTGACACAAAGAGACATTATCAGATAGTGTGCGTGTAATTGTGTCACATTTTGACCGAAAAGTATTGTTCCATTCTGTTAGAGCGGGATTGGATGCAAAAGTGAACAACTGTACATTAATTATAAGGAAATCGTTGAAACAATCACAGGAAGAGTGTTTAGGTAGAAACACACATTCTTGGTATCATTATTTGTAACAAAATTTTGTCGTAATCTCTCTTTTTGAGAGTAAAAGAAAAATGACGAAAAATATTCTAAAACTGAAAATTGCTTATTTTCTACTTATATATACCAAATTTGCGATAATAAACAATGGTTTCATCTTTATGTCCGTCATCCAACAAAAGTTTCAAAATTACGTGCAAACTTCTGGATTGAAATGCAAAATTAAACTCTACACACTGGAGGGCATGATCATAGGTGCGACACTTGATCTACTAGAGTGTACACAAAGGTGCAAAAATAAAAGACGGCCAGTATGTGAACTCTTAATTTCAGTTTGAAAGTACTTGTAGAATTATATACTTTCACAGCGAGTGCTTAAAATTACAAGAGTAATGCTCACTTGACAACGTCGCGGCATGGATTGATATACAAGCTAGTTGAACAGCACCATCAGACAAATCCATGTGCTACTTGAGGGCATACATCCCTATGTGAAAACTGTAATTTTCTACTTCCACCTTAGATTACCACAAGTTAATAAACCCCTGTATAACACTTGCTGAGTAACCTGCCTTGGTTTAGTATAATTGAAAATATTACCTGATACAATCAGCCGTCCAGCAGTTGTACTTTCCACTACTTCGCCGGTGAGCCTGTTTCGAGTTCGGCACTTGTAGCTCTGATGAGAGAAACTGGAGTCGACATTCCGTATGTACAGCGTGCCCCATGGAAAAGACAGGAAACGTCCACCTGAAAATGAAAGAAATAAGGAAACAGTTTTAATCTTATAAGTGCAATTCTCAATTAATTAAAATATGGAAACCCCTTTTTTCGGTAAAAATTTAACACCTAAAAATTTACCAGCGCTCCCACCAATTAACCCTCAAAGGGGTTTCGACGAGATATCTCGTCCATCAAGATCTGATTAATTTTGCTACTGACGAGATATCTCGTCCATCAAGGTCTGATTAATTTTGCTACTGATGAGATATCTCGTCCATCATGATTTGGTCACTTTTTCTAATGTTGATATCTTGTTGAGTCAACCATCAGGAGGGTTAAAGATTCCGAAGACAATTTATCTAGAATTTTTTAATAGGGTGGTAAATCTCTAATTGGCGGTATTGCCTTGAAAGTGATGTTATTCGTCGCTATAGCAGAAAGAAACGGTAACCAATTTTTGCCTCTCATCATCCCGCTTAATTAGTGGGTTAATAAAAGGAAGTGCATTACCCACGTAATACACGCATACACGTATACACGTAATGGAATGAAGAGTGTATAACCCATACAAATATTACCAAGCGTATCATACATACAGTATAATGAAGAGTATATCACCCACTTGATAGAATCAAGGATATACTGTCCATACAAATAATGACAAGTATATCAACCATACAATAGAAACGAAGGGTGCACCTCACGTGCAGTAGAATGAATAGTGTACCACACAAGCGATAGAATGAAGAATGTTCCATTCATGCAATAGAAATAAGAGTGTACCACCCAAACAACAGAATGAAGAGTGCACAACACATGCAATAGAAACGATGAGTGTACCAACACATACAATATAAACGAAGAGTGCACAACACATGTGCAACATAGACGAAGAGTGCACAACATATGCAATAGAAACGAAGAACGTACCAAACATGACATAGAAATGAAGAGTGCACTACACATGCAATAGAATGAATATTGTACGACACAAGTAATAGAAGGAATAATGTAACTCCCTTAGAATAGAATTAAGTGTATCATCCATACAATAGTATAAAGAGTGTCACCCATAAAATCGTTAAACTAAAGCTAAGCTCAAAGCTGCACCGTCAACTAGAGAATTACTTATAATATGATTATCAGTTTACATTTTCCAAAAATTATTGTTCCCGCTTGAAAAGAGCAATATCTAAATAATATATAAATATAAGTAATTGTTTTAAGAACTCGGTAATGAATTATTTTTACTATACTTCTGATAAATAAGGGATTCTTTTTATCTTGATGTACGTAGGAAAACCCCAAATAATGAAAGCTTTTGATTAAATCTCGGATAGAAGATGCATACAAATGCATCCTTCATTCAATTAATCCTTCATTCAATTATTAACAGTGCAATTTTAATTTATTTAGTTAAGAAAGCAACAATGGGAATCTTATTTGCTTTTCTTTGTTTCAGTTTTTTTGTTTTATTTTAAGTCCAATGAAATAATTTTTATTACTTAGACTGTAAGATGTGTTGTTAATTTGTACGAGAACTCAGACTCAATCAGTTAATGTATCGGTTTACAAGCACTTTAATTCCCCAAACGCCTTTCGAATGTACAATATACTCGACTACCCCCTCCGTTAAAATTTTTAATAGAGGATCACTTTAACAAATTAAAATACAACCGAATTCATTAAAATTATGGAGTACATTTGAAATTACAATTCCTCCATCAATAACTGATCAACGGCGTAGCATGTATTTAATTGTGGAGATATCCTATTTTCAGTCTCATCAAATTCTGATACCGAAGTAAGAAACCTGTCAAAATCATCAGTTTTTAAACTATACTCCGAAAGAAATAATATTGTTATAAATATTTTTAAAAACCTTATTGTTCAGAAAGGCAAAATATATACTGTTATTATACTGTTAATTATACTGCAAATTATACTGTTAGCTTCACTTGATAAGCTCAGGATAATCCCTTTGTCTTATAAAAATTCAACTTATCCGATGATAATTCTTTGAATTTAATATAATTAGTTGGATTTACAAATATTTTTTCTAATGCAATTTTTACCAGATGTTGCGTAGACAAGCCATTTCATATAAAGGTGTTCCCACTCAGTGATCAAGAAAAAAACAAGGAAACAGCAATTGCATGGACCACGCATAAGGAAGTATGCTCTTTATCTTAACCCTCCAAGATGTCTTGACGAGATATCTCGTCCATGAAGACCTGACCAATTCTGCTAATAACGAGATATCTCATCCATCAAGACCTGACCAATTTTGCTAATGACGGGATATCGCGTCGATGAAGATCTGACCAATTTTGCTATTGACAAAATATCTCGTCTATCAAGATCTGACCAATTTTAATAACGACGAGCTATCTCTTCTTCAAGATAGTGCCGTTTTTTTATGATGAAGAGATCAAGATTTGGTCCTTTTTGTTATAATGACGCGATATCTCGTCCATCAAAATCTGGCCAGTTTTGATAATGACGAGATAACTCGTTGAGGCAACCACCAGAAATTCTAAAATCTAAAAATATTATGTTTGTGTTTACCATGACTGATTGAGCAGTACGTTTCTGTAAAGTGAGAATAACATTTTATACTCTGAACTTACAAAGTTTGAAATATGATAGCTAGAATCATATTGATACTGTCTAATGTATAAATATCACGACTGCTTACCATGACTAAATGAGTAATGATTTTATGATTAAAATTGAGCATTATTGTTAATAGCATTTTATGTACTGAGCACAAAACACATCCCTGATACATCAAAATAAATTTAAATCTCATGTATCGATTTCAAAGATCCAAGTAAAAGTAAATGAAAAGCTAATTCATTAGTTTCCTAGTCTTAGTACATGCTATTCTACTAGAGACAAAGAAGGTATTCGGATTCTCCAAAACACCTGCTCCTTTTTTCAGTTATTTTGTAGTAAAGTATCTAATAATGCGAATTTATCCCTCTTAGTGGTTTCGACGAGATATATTGTCCATCTCGAGTTGATCAATTGTACTAACGAGATATCTCGTCATCAGGATGTTGCCAATTTTTGGATGATGACGAGTTCAATATCTTGTCAGTATTTTCCTAATGATCGTTATCATGTTGTCTTATAATTACGAGATATATTGTTCAATAAGATCTGGTCAGTTTTCTTAAAGACGAGATACCTCGTCGATATAACTACACGGAGGGTTAACAATACTTAAATAAGAATTGCAATTGCAAGTTAAATAACTAAAATAGCATTTTATCAACTGAACAATCCAACTATAAAAAAATCGATAAAATATTCATCACTTTCCTAAATATGAGCATTACACGCATCACTATGCGATAACACAAATCTCGAACCTCCAAAACAGGATTTTTTTCGACGTTTTTCTGCTGGTCGAGGTCAAGTTTATGATAATGCAAGGCTTTAGAATTCGGTTTATGAATCAGGCATTGACAGGATCGGTGATAAATCACATGTCACTTACCCAGAGGCAAACCGTAAACATGCCTTCCACATCGTCTTTGATGGATCTGGCGGTATGTTGGATCCGAAGTATAGAGTCAACAAAGTTCTTCAAGAGAAAACAGATCGCATGTGCAATCGATATCTTGGTGGAAAGGGAAACTTGTGTAAGTGTATGTGGACTTGAACGGCTTGAATGCTTACGTAAACAGACATGTAGGATTCTTGATACCCTTGTAATTATTTGCCTCTGGATTCTGTGATCAGAGCTATCTAACAGTCCATTAACTGAGTTGTTCTGGGACAGGGTATCTGTCCCTGCTCCCCTAGGGGTGCAGAAGGACCATAGGAGAGTGACAATGTTTAAATATGAATTTTAACCATCTGAGCGTCATAAAATTTCTGAGTAGAGTAGATTTGCGTTTACCCCACAACACACATGACTGAATAATTACATATATTATATTGAAAGAATTCTGGGAAAGATTTTGGTACAGATGTATCTAGCGCCCCAACCTTGGCAAGCGGTAAGATTTATAAAAAATATGTTATATTTATAAAGATATTTATAAAGAGGCGCTCGATACATCTGTACCAAGATTTTATTGGTGAAGGTCAAAACCAGTTAGATCTCAGGCACAAGACTGCAGGTTGCAGAGTATACGTGTAGTCTACTCAGTGGGTTAACCCTCCAAGTGGTTTCGACAAGATATCTCGTCCATCAAGATCTGACCCACTTTGATAATGACAAGATATCTCGCCATTAAGATCTGACCAACTTTGTTAATGAGAAAAGATGTATCGCCTATTGGAGATCTGATCAATTTTGCTAATGACGAGATATATCCGATTGTTTTATGATGAAGGCATCCATATATGGTCAATTGTCTTTAAATGACGAGATATAACGTCTATCGCGATGTGGTCAGTTTTGCTAATGACGAGAGACCTCATTGAGACGGGGCCGTGGTAGCCCGGTTGAAGGAATAACGGATTTGCAACCGGAGGGTTGCGAGTTCGAATCCAACCAAAGACCTGGTACAAAGGGGGCTGGTGCACGTTAAATCTGTCGTGGCCTCAAACGTCCTCACTCTGGCTTGGCGTGGAAGTTTGGAGAGTGGGGTGCCAGCTCAGGTTTGACCTCGTCATTACGTGATGTTGTCCTCGGTCTTTCCCTTCGATTTTGATCTCGGACCGTCGCCAATAGCCCGCTGTGTTGCTCTAGTGCGACGTTAATTAAATATCTACCTACCTACCGTATCGAGACAACCACCAGGATTAAACAAGCTTAGTGGTAGCAGTATGAAATTCTAGTTATCATTTTTCAAAACTTTTGTTTTATGAGCTCTAACAAAAAACTGCTATTATCAGTAAATCGAAATCCTAAAATCTTTGCTCCATTTTGTCATGTTACATTTAACAATCTTATTTCAGGCGTAATATTTAAGCATTAGACAATAGCAGTATGAAATCAGGTTATCTTTTTCCAAAACTATTATGACCTCAACTAAAAAGAATTAGATTTTCAGCACATCTTTTAAATAAGGACATGCATTAAATGATTAGAATGTGGACTCCGTGCCGTGAAGTATATTTGAGGACATAAGCTATTTGCGCGCAGTCGAACACCGGTATGCTCATTATGGTTCAAATTTCACGTCACGTTTAGACACTCGATGCACATCATAGCATCTGCTCATTAGGCTTGACAGATTATAGTGGTTATAATAGAGTATGAATAGTATGGAGTAAAACGTAGATGTGGATTGAAGATGAATAGCAAAATTCCCAACAATGCAAGCCGGTGTGGGTTTAAAATGAATGTGGACGGTTATGAAATAAGAGTTGTCGTTGTGGAAGATTAATACATCATTATGGCAATAGATAATGACCCGGATATATCATTAAAAGTGAAGCAGTCACTGTTGTATTTGTGGATGTTTGATTGTAGTTTCAGGTTATGAATATGTGATTAAATGCAGCCCACAAAATCATGTATTTTTATTTTAATAATTAATAAAAATTTACACTATAGGTTCAAATCAACAAATAGCGGAACATCGAAAGGTTAGAAATATCTGTCGTATTATAACGTCATGGGCTTAGTGATTTAGACTTGAACCTACCTGGTATTGCTAATGATGAGGTTTGATGGACGAGATATCTCGTCCTTAGAAGAAAACTAACCAGATTGTGTTCTCGTCGTAAAAAAATCAGCAATATCCTGACGACGATATATCTCGTCCTTAGCAAAATTGGGCCGATCTTGATGAACGAGATATCTCGTCAAAACCACTTGGAGGTTGACATTTATTGAGATATAATATGAATGTATTATGAACATGAATTAAGGATAGAGGGCCCAGAGTTGAGGTGTCCGAACTTCATTGAGGTCAACCCTCCAAGATAATTCGTCCATCAAGATTTGACACATTTTGCTTATGGCGAGATCTCGTCATTAAGATATTGCCACTTTTTTACTTTGACGACATATCTCAAGGTATCTGTTCATTTTTGCATTAATGAGATACTTCGTGAAGACGACCTCTATAACGGGTAATCACCCTGAAATTTACATCTCAACTGAAACCATTCAATCTTAAACAATATTTCTTTACATTGCAACAAAAGCACTTGTGACAAAGCGAATTTAAGCCATCCGCACAAACCGTCACAAATTATCTCGATACTCTGATCACCTTGTTGCAACGTCAAGTGCTAGAAGGAAACAGCAGAACCAGAAAAGAAACACGCAATTCGGGTACACCGATTCCGTGTGGCGTTCGTTGTATTTTCTCACATGAGGGACATTATGCACTGGTGCGAGCGAAAGAACAGCAAGGAGTGGAAAACCCCCATCTCGAACACACAAAAGAAGCACCAGAACAGAAAAAACCGAACGCGAAGATCGAATCAATTCGGAATTGTTTTCGATGCGAACTTGAGGGGGCCGATCCAACCAACCAGGGGAGGGTAGACATCCAATGCATAGAGGGGGGTGGTAAATGTTTTCTTGTCATACCCACGTGCCAGGAACACAAGTACAGAACTCTAATGACAGCAAGGGGGATAGGGCAAAGAAAAAGAACAGGAGGGGAGTGAGGTTTAGATAGTTGACCAATCGATACAGACCATCCGTTTGCTATCAAAAGCGATGCCGATAAAGAAAGCAAACTTAAAGCGATTAACGCATGACTAGCTACTTCTATAAATCACAGTGGGGCACTCAGCTGAGTACTACACGAAACAAAAAAACGCTCATCCGGATAATACAATCTCTAAATAGAGTATAATATATTTTGTCCCAGCACGTTGAGGCGAAGAAAGCTGATTAGGTTTCCATTATATAGTGAAGGGAATGAAATAACTCTCTTATGATGGGTCCGTTTTTAGAAAGAGAATCGTAACAAATGGATCAATCTGCTGTACGGGCTCTGATGGAAGGCGCAGTTTTATTTCCTAAATGAACTGGTTTGAGTCAGTGACTTTATCGTGTACGGGTTCATTTTTTATTGCAATCCCTTTTTATGCATTCAGTTACAGGATTTTTGTGCTTAACTTTATATATAATTTCATACCACTTGGGATAGCTTAAAATTAATCGGTTTAGCACTTAACGTCGATTAGTTTATGGTTGGAGTCAGGTTGGTTATTTGTTTAAGGGGTTTTATGTCGCAAGGGTCATATTTGGCCAAGCTGCTCCAAACACGAAACTACGTCAAGTGAAAAATGGGAGAGGAAAAATAGGTATTGGTTTACAGAGGAGTGGACTGAAAAAGAAAAGGATCGCTTGGTGGGAGTCAGGATTGAATGGGTTTTATGGCACATAGGCCATATTTGTCCAAACTAAGCCAAGAAAATGGTCACACTCAAGGGAAAACTTCTGACACAAAAGAAAGCAACACCCAGGGAGGAAATCGAACCTGCTCCGACTACAACTCAAAAATTCGTTGGAATCAGGACTAGTGAAAGTCGGTGACTTGCAAGGTCGGTTCATTGTGCAAAGGTCCATCGACTTATTGCAGTTATATATGCTTACGGCTAATTGATTGGGTGAATGGTTTTTATGGTGCAGCGCCATAGTTGGCCATGCTTCACCTAACACAGGACAGACAACGCCAAGTAAATGGTTGCTGGTTTACGGTTTTATGGCTCAAGGGCCAAATTTGGCCAGGCTGTGCCAAACGCAAGACAATGTCAGATCATTGTGAAAAGAAAGGATGCTCAGAAAAAAGTAGAGAAAAATCGTTTGGGCATCATGAGGTGACGACCTCCATGTTTACCAAAGGCAGTAAACCCCATGGCAAAAGAATAGATTACTAGGGTACTTCGGGTTCATAGATATGCTCCCCAAGGGGTCAAATAAATGGACATAAACACGAAATGGAGGTTTTATAGATACAGTAGTGAGAAATATATCCAGGGTAAGTTACAAGAATCAAAACATGGCCGCCTACAACTAGCAAAACTCTTTAGGGAATGGTTTCGTTTGTCGGTATACGGTGATTTGCGTTAGGTATGGAACTCGTTGATTGGGTTGGGTTTTACGACACAAGGGCCATATTTGGCCATGCTGCGCCAAGCACAAGGCATCCAATATAAAGTAACGGATATACATAGTCTAAGATTTTTTGACACAAATAATAGAAATATAGCATGTAATTTACGGTAATCTAACCTGTTCCGCTTACAACTCGCACATACCACTTATGACGGTTAAACATTAATTACCTTAGTAGCTAAGGCTAATTAGTTTAGGGTCGGAATTATGGACTAGTACCAGTCGAACATTATTATGCAGTGGTGTGTTCATACAGGCGAAGATAGCTGACTAGGTTTCCATCATAGTGAAGGGTATGAAATAATTCTCTTATGGTGGGTCCATTTTTAGAAATGGAATCGTAACACATAGATCAGTCTGCTGTATCGGATTTGATCGAAGGTGTAGTTTTATCACCTAAATGAACTGGTTTGAGTCGGTGATTTTATCGCTTAAGGATTCAATGTTATATCAAACACCCCTTTTATGCATTCACTTACGAAATTTTTGAGGTTGACTTTTTATGCAACCATTCATATCACTTGCGATGGTTAAATATTAATTAGTCAGCACTCCAGCCAAAACATTACTTTGTTTATTGGAGTCTGGACCAATACTAGTTGGTGACTTTATTATGCAGAAGGGTTCATCAATTTATTGCAGCAATAATTATGTACTCTGACTTATTCATAGCATCTGCTCTAAGTTTTCTTTATTGCTTATATTCATGGTAAAGTGTCGTTACTCCATTTTACATCCTATTTCAATACATTTATAATGAATATAGCATCAATATTCATATAAATGAATTTCTTATCTCTAAATGAAGTAAAATTATCTAAAAACTTGCAATAGCATTTTGTTTATTTTAATGATGTTAATTCTAATTTCTAGTGCACTGCATAGAAGAAAGCAAACGTCAATCATGTTACCACAATTAGATTCTGAACGTCTACTAAATATTTCATGCTGTTCCTTTTTCAGAAGAGATTAGGCATTTTTGACGATAAACCTATTTTCGCTAATATATTGTTTTCTGTACTGATTTTGATCTTCCATATTTCGCATTGCTGTATTCAGACTACTGAAAAATTTCATTAAAGCTGCGAGATCTGTGTAGTATTAGCAATATCATGCAACTTCATAGCTCAATTAAAGCATATTTGAACAAAGTGGCAAATGAATACTGTAACGGTCGATTTTACATTGATTGTTTATTTATGAATTTATGATTATTTACATAATTTGTATATTAATCGTATATATTATATTGTATGTCTATGCGAGTTCGAAACTCGATCCATTCAAAGACCGTTGTGTAGCTAGGGCTGGCGCAAATTAAATCTGTCGTCAGGTGTTGACTTCGTCATCTTACCGTGTTTCAAAATGACGAGTTGTCCTCAATCTTTTCCTACGGGATTGATCCCGCACGGTCGCCAATCGCTCGTTGTGTTGCTCCAGTGCGACGTAAATTCAACTATCTATCCCAATGGCGGGTAACAATAAAAAATGACCAAAGCACAAGTACATGCCCAGCATACAAAGAACACAAAATAAGGCTATAATGATGGAAAGAAAGTCATCCCATTTGGGTTCTCGCCTTCCACTTTATTTCATAAAGTCTCGTTGGTTTTCTTATGGTGCAAAGGCCATATCAGGCCAAGCTGATCCAAGCAATTTTTTTTCCGTTAAGTAAATGGACTAGACTCAAGGAAATTCTACTGACACAAAAGAGAGAAATATACACAGGGTAGTTACAGGACCTGAATCTGTGCCTCCTATACCTTGGGTTTGGGATATATGTGTATCATATTTATTAGGCAACGAAAAAAGGGAAAAATATTTCGGATCGCATTTCATTTCCATTACCACTTGAATAGCGAAATGTGATAAATTGAGAAAATAAGGCATGTATGCTTAATAATAAATTTAGAATTCAAAATAATAGACTTTAAAGCAGTTAAAAAAGAGAAAAAATGATGAAAATAATGTTTCATCGAAACAAATTGTAAGAAATAGATTTAAAAGTGCTTTTTCTAAACTAAAGACGAATGATATATTTATTTTTGGAAAATATTAAAATAAAAGATGAATATCATTTAAATCGTATTTCCTAAAATAGAATGGTTGTTATTAAAATTCACCTCGATATCCGATATTGAATGAAATTTAAAACTATAAATTACATTAGGATTTCAGCTACCGTGAAAATTACGTGATTCTGCTGAGAAATCAGATAACATTCGCATTCTTACAGAGAATATTATCGCGAAGAATTGAAACGTTTCTTTGTGCAATGGAAAAATATATATACACAGGATATGTCGAGATAGAAATTGATTGAAATATGTAAGATTTTTGGCACAGAATTCGTATCTAAATAGATGGGATAACTTAATACAAAATGAAAGGGAATTCAACGTTGATAATTTTTACCAACATATAAGGCTTAAAATACATTCGAAATAAAATCTGCTAGTATTACTTTTCTACTTTGATTTTTCAAAAAGGAAAGGGAGAAATTTAATCTAGAAATCAATTCCTGAAAACTTAAGAGTATTTTCAAAATGTTATACTTGGAACCGAAGTCTAGCAAGGAAAAAAAATTAGAATAGTGTAGCGCCTTTAGCAAATCGCATTATGGAAAAAAATCAAGAGCTTTCAGAATCGAAAGTTAATCTTTTGTTCATTTTCTTGAAAAATTTTTTAAAACTTATGTACCCTCTCAAATGCTTTATTGGTTGAAAATTGGTGCGATATAAATCAAGAGTTCTTTTAACAAAAAAAAAGCGAATATTTTTGAAAAATTGCACTATTTCTTCAATCAAAAAGTTTGTGAAAAATACAAATTTTGCGACATTACAAATGAATGTGCTGAAACATCTGTTTGAAGATTATAGGATATTCAATATGTAGTCTCGTTCTATTAGATCCTATATCTTAAATAACGATTTTCTATTCGTCTTACAAAAATTAATGTCGTTTAAAGTATTTTACATTAATACCATTGATAGTAATGCATTGGAGTAAAGTCATTTGCAACCATTTTATTTAACGTCTAACTGTATAAATCATCGTGTTTTTTGTTAAGTTTTGGATCGGAAAAATATATCCCATATGCATTGATAACTACCGGTTCTTTAAACCATCATTTTCCTCAGATATAGTCTGGTTGGTTTTATACCACAAGGGCAATACTTGGCCAAACTGCACCAATCAATGCTCAGTAATTGAATATATGCACACAAAGATAGCTTCACTGATTCAGAAAATACAAGCACACTAAGGGATGAATCAAACATGACACCTTCAATCTTCGCCACCATTTATACAAAAGATATCACGAGTCGAGCAATAAGAGGAAAACGTCACAAGCACGTGAGACGGACAAATCTCAAGAAGCGCTTCGATGGCGCAACGAAACTTCTAAAGAAATGCAGGTGCTACTTGATTTGTTTGAATCAACAAAACTCTATGGCGAAGTCGGGTAAAAAAGCTAGTACATTAGAAAATAATGGGTTTTAAATATCTACTTTGAATCATGTACTTCATGCAAAATCTAAATTTTAGGAAAGGTGTTCATCATCTACAAATAGTTTCTTGCAAAGAAATGTCATCTTTATTTTTCTGACAATGTTTTAGAATGTTAAATGTCATTTCCGCTGGAAATTTTTTTCTTGCATGCCTTAATAAGAACAACTCAGAATATTTCCAAATTCTAACACACAAATGTTTTTAGAAAGATGGTCGTGCTTAAATCAAACTTTAAAACAAAGATAAGCATTTTATTACAAGGCACAAACCAAATATAAATGTATTTCCAGAAACACAATACAAATTCCATTATTATGACTTAGCGTATGTCGAAAAGTTTCATTTCTCGCTCAGCCGAAAACCGAGAATTCCCATGAAAGTGTGAAGCGAAGCAAACAATTTTATGGATGGTTATTTCAAATATATATCTGCTCTTCAGAGATTCTATACTTAATGAAACTATATTTGTTGAAACCTTTTTTAAAAATTATTTGTGTATAAAAAAATTGCAAATAAATTATCTTCCACAAATATCTTACACTGTTCATTGTATGAGTCATGACAATATAACATGTTTATCCAGTAAAATATAAAACGACAAATGATGGGAATAACAACCAAATGTGGATTACATGTATGTTTTGTCAATATCTGTATTTTATCTATGACAATAGAATTAAAATTTTTTCAGGGAAATTATTTAAAAAACTATTTTTAAAAATATGTTACTTAACACTACACAAACATATTAAATAAATAGACTAATTTTATTTTAGAATAAAGTATTCCTAGAAATTACCAATATTTTATATTTATTTTGCTTGACAAAAATTACCATTATATATATATATATATACATATATATATATATATATATATATATATATATATATATATATATATATATGTCTAAATTCTAAGTTTAGAATTATTTACAAGTCTATTCTGATTTACCACAACTTACAGCCTCCCATGATTTATCGATTCCGGTACGGTAACCCCTTCGTTATGTGGGAACGTTGACTGATGTTAATCGATTTCCTGTACTTCGCCATAGCTCTTGGGCCCCGATATCATGGTATCTGCAACCACTTCATTGTGTGGTAGCACTGGTTGATGTGAATCGATTTACTCCAACATGGCTCTTGGAATCCGGTACTATGCCGGCAACCCCATTCCTGTGTAGACACTGGATGAGATTAATTCATTTCCAGAACTTCGCCATAGCTGTTGGGCCCCGGTACCATGATACCGGCAACCATTTCCTTGTGTGGGAACATTGGCTGATATTAATTGATTTCCAGTACTTCACCACAGCTCTTGGGCTCTGGTACCATGATACCATATCCCCTTCCCCATGTGGGAGCACTGGTGTTAATCGATTCTCAGTACTCTACCATGGCTCTTGGGATCCGGTACCATGCCGACAACCTCATTTCTGTGTGGAATCTGGATGAGATTAATTGATTTCCAGTACTTCACCACACACATAGCTCTTGGGTCCCAGTACCATGATACCGGCAACCACTTCCTTGTGTGGAAGCACTAGCTCATGTTAATCGATTTCCAGTGCTTCACCATGGCTCTTGTGCCCCGATATCCTGCCACAGGCAATCACTTTCTTGTGTGGGAGCACTGTATGCAGCTAAAATGTTCTGAGTCCTTCACCATGACTCTTGATTCCCGATACCATGACACCAGCCATACTTCCTTGTGTCGGAATACTGGATGACGTTAAATTATTCTTACGTGTTTACCACATTATAAAGCCTAGTCGAGCATAGAACAAGTTCAAGATTTGGTTTGAGTGAGTCTTGGATCTGAAAACAAGGAAGTTCTTTCACCACAAACCTTTAAAAACTTAAAAGATCACGGAAAAACTCTTTGATAATCGAGTGTTCAAAAGGCTTAAAACGAGAAACCATCTGTCAAAGCCCGATGCTATAGAAACTCACAACCATTTAGGATCATACCATCTCGCATCTTGAAGCCACTTCTGAAGTGGTTCGCATTATTTATGATCAGTACCATCCAAAACGAGGCGCCCCGGTTGCGCAATATACTTGAAATTAATTGCGCGAAGATTGATATGTGCTGGAGTGAAAAAGTCCTCCGCTTTTTTAGGTACTCCCCATTCATAAACTCGCAAGACACACTTCATCTACGGCTACCGCTAACGTCCTCCATAAATTCAAAACGATGAACTCCAAATATAAATCACCCAAGGCGTCCCTTCTTCAAACCCATTTATGGGAGGGGGCATTCCAATCTAAAAGGGAACCCAACGCCGAAAAAATCGCTACAACGCACCAATGTATTAAGAGTTTATGTACGGAATACGACGCGGAGGAAAAATTGAAATATTAATATGTAAGAGAGGAACGAAAAAATTTAAGCTCACAATGCATGTAATCAATCACCCATTTGGAAATGTGTAGAAAAAGAAAACGACAGGGGAGAGGTAGTTGGGAAAAAATGGATCCACCATACCATTCTCTTTCAAGCCCACCCCTCTAGAAAAGCATAAAAGCGACTGACTGAGCGAATTTGAATGGCACGATGGTTTAGACCCGCACTTAAAGAAAGGCCCTGGCCATCTGTTACTGAAGAGACAGGCATCAGGACCCATCAAAAAGCAATATCATCCGAAGCAAAATGCGATTTCTGTCGGGAGACAGAGGCATGCCAGTAGGACGGTAGGCAGTTAATGCAAGTTCTGGAAGATGGTATTTTATGTGCGTTTGCATTACTGCCTATCCCCCCTCTTTGCTGTCTCATCAACTCTCCCTCGAGTCCACGTCAACTCATTTCGGCTTCTGTGTGACAGTGGGATTTGGAGTCGTCAACGTTCTGTGACTTGGGGAATTTTAATGAGGATTTTTTCTTCAAGAGGATGGCATGAGGATTATCTGTCTGCTGGAGTGTTTGGCAGTGTGGTGGAAGGAATTTATGAATGACACCTGTTAGCTTTTCGAGAATGAGGAATTTAATGCGAAACTGTCGTTTCCAGCATTCCGTTGTTGTACATTTGCTTTTCGAGAATGACAGAACTATGAAAATACTCTTCGTCTCCAAGTTTTAATTAGTTGTCTAGCCAGAGCCAGCTTTATTCTGATAAGTCTAATTTGCAAATATCCATCTCCAGATAGTTAGAACTTTACTATCTTGTAGAGAAATGTTCAGATATCCTAGTAATAGAAAATTATATATTGGTACATTTGAAATTATTACAGGAGTTAAACCGCATATTTGGCCACCGTGCAACAAACTATACATGACATATTTACTTAAAGAGTGTTCATACGTTACACTATGGTTTTAGTACATAGACTAAAAACATAAGATGTGGATTATTATCTGGGGTATTCGGCAATGTAGTATATGGTGGTGAATGGAATTTATGAATGACACCTGTTAGTAGTTGGTAATGTGAAATTTAAGGTGAAGTTGCCATTTCTATATTCCGTTGTTATACATTCGCGAGAGTATTTCGCTTTGGGGAAGGGGGAAATTATGAAAATCTTTGTCTTCGAGTTTTAATTAGTTGTCTACAGAAAATAAGCCTTTTTTTTAATTTAATAATTTTCCAATATAAAAATATTTATCTTCATACAGTTAAGAGAGCATTAGCTTGTTAGGAAACGTTGGACATCCGAATGAAACTTATACATGTTGATATACATGAAATGATTACACAATTTATATCGAGTCGCACAATTGGTCATCATGTCAAACTACGCATAACATATTGACTTATCGAGTGTTACTGTTCATGAGTACCACTATGGTTTTAGTACTTAACCGGTGGGAAAGAGATGGCGTCGCAGATTATCTATTTAGGTTATTTAGTTGAGAGGTATGAGATGGTAGAAGAAATTTATGAATGACACTTGTTATATGTTAGATTAGGAATTTAATGTGCAATTGTTTTTCTGTATTTCGTTGTTACATTCGAAAGTATTTAACTTTTGGAAATTAGGAAAACCACGAAAATATGTCAGTCTATGAGTTTTAATTGTTTATAGGAAGTTAGCTTTCTTCTGATATATCTAATTAGCAAATATCTCTCTGCAAGTAGTTAAGACATTACCAGCTAGTAGGAAAATGTTCAGATCTTGGAACTGAACATCATGATCTGGTCACTTTTGCTAGTGACAAGATACCTCGTCGAGACAACCACCAGGAGGTTTAAAAAGAGTTTACGCATAATTTCACCTTATCAAATAACATATTTGATAAATTATGTTTACGAAATAAAAATAAATATTTACGTAATATATCTTTCATCGTCTAAAGATATTACGAATTTTACATGTAAAATGTTTCATGTTTTCACATGAGCTTACGGAATCGAAATTTCCTACAGCCTTATAATTTTTCACCTTGAAAACTTTGTTTACAAGTTGTTTTCAATCCTCACAAAACTATATTACATTTATACTTACAAAGCAAGTTGGCATCTGTCTGTTCTCTATACAAATCTGTGCCGTTCGACCAATCCACACCAAATTTGGTACACTTATTCTTTGGAACCCTGCGAGTAACGTAGGCTACATATTAACCTCCGTTCTATTTTTCTTGGGTGTGCAAAGGGGTGTAACGTCCAGTCATCATGGACAGAACACTTGCTAGTGGGCGCTCTCTCCCTGTCTGTCTGTGCAGATGACGTCAGAGTTAACATCTACAGAAGCCGCCTCTCAAGATTACCTTGGAGATTTTTTACAATCTTAGAGTATGGTGCAATTGCAGATAGATGCGGTTGTTCTGAAAATTGCTCAGTATCATATCGTTTATGTATTCCGTCTGTAAAATGCGGGATAAAATTTTCAAGCATAAAGTGTAATTGCTTGAAACGCTGATCATGATATCGTATCAATATGATTTGTCAGCCTTTCATAATGATGGTGGAATTCCGAAATTCGCATTCCTGGTGCAAGGTGCTACAAATAAGAAAATATTGATAAGAAAAGAAAACTGACTGCAATAATACGATGTATGTCATTTTTTTGGAAAATGAACTTAAAGAGCATTCACAATCACTCCACAACTCAAAACGGACTTTTGTATATATTCATCTCAGTATCGGTGTTTGAAGGTTTGTCTTACCTACAGTATGTGAAATGGATCTAAAGTAAATTGTAGAAGCTATAAAAATCTAAATTTTAACAATTACTTAAAATTACTATTTTTTTCTCTATATTTACATTTTCTGTGACAGAAAAGTGATTTTTTGGATCACTTTCGATCGACGTTTAAAATTAAACCCGAAAAGCGCCGGGTAAATTCAGCTAGTCATTTCTAAAACAAAGGCAATCGATATTTGTGTTTATTCAAAAGTGTACTGTTATTTTCACTATTATTCTAGAATATAAAATATGAAAACTTCTGTTATTTGTAGTAATTATCTGTAGTTAAATTACAAATACTTCTCTTTATAAAACTTTTTAAGCACTTTGAGTCATACTTGAAATGAAGAATTTTATAAGCATCCAAGTATAAAACGTCAAGCAATGAAACCTTTCAGCATCAAAGTACTGAGCTGTTCCAAGAAGTCAGAAATCATCTACTTTTATGAAAGCAATAAAACTACTTACAGCTAAAAAATTGAATTTAAGTAGAAGTCAAATAACTTCCGACTGACTTTTCAAAAAGATTTAACTACAACACGATTTAAAGGCAAGCTAATTACCGAAGATTTTTAAAACGCAGAGACATAAAGTTCAGATCACAATTTCATTCCACCAAGTTTGCATGTAAGATAAACTTCCCAACTTTCTTAAGCCTTAGTACACAATCGCATAATCGTCAATATGAACACAATTTTTATTTTTTCATTTGAAAACTCAACAAAAATGTAGCTTCACAAATTTATTCGTTGCATTGTCTGAAGGGCACAGTTTTATAGAAAGTTCTCAGAGCCAAATATGCAAATTAGAGCCGATCAAGCCATCCTTTAATGCGCCTACACCCTGCACCATTTTCCGGGTAAAAGTATTTTTCATTTCAAAAGCACTTCCGATAATTATCTCCCTTTTTTCATTGTGTATCTCGCTTTCGAGAGAGTCACTCACGAAATAATGGTCATTTTATCTATTTTCCACAAAGTAGGGGTTGTCGATGTTTCAGATATGGCGGAATGGGAGGACGCGTTAAATACTCGACCGGCAGTTTTAAATTTGATCTCTTTTTTAAAAATAAGTTATCTATAGTTGATAGTCTGAGGGTATTAATTAAGTAAATAATTGGTTTCGTTACTCTAGTTTTTGTTTTCTATTAAATTTAATAAAGGAGTGTACGCTGTGTATCATGGATGATGGAGATGGTTTTTGTGTTTTTATTTTGGATGTGTGGCATAAATCACTTTGTTTTCCCGTCTTTTTAGTTATTATCATCATTTTGTGAAATTAGAATTTACGTATTTTGTGACTTTTTATGTAATTTATGAGGGAATTAAAATTGTAATTAATGGGATGATTGTAGATGGCTTCCAAGAAAAGCAAACTTTATTTAAAAATTGATGTTTGAACTACTTAAAGCTTTTATATAAAATATTACTGAGTTTTCATACGTATATTTATTATAATAGTTAGGTTGTAATAACTCAAGAATCCGTATTCATTCACAGAATTCAGAAAAAAATTGATGTTTAAAAATTTTATAAATTCATAGAAAAATCTCATTCATTCATGGGAAATTCTTATTCGATCATGGTTGGTAAATTTTGGGGGTTTATGGCGTAAGAGCCATATTTGGCCACTTATTCGATAATGAAAATCGATTAATTATTCATGGAAAATTCTTATTCGATCATGGTTGGTAAATTTTGGGGGTTTATGGCGTAAGAGCCATATTTGGCCACTTATTCGATAATGAAAATCGATTAATTATTCATGGAAAATTCTTATTCCATTATGAAAATTTATTAATTATTCATGGAAAATTCTTATTCCATTATGAAAAATTCTTATTCATACATGAAAAATTCATATACATTCATGAACATTTTTTATTCATTCATGAAAAATTCATATATATTGATAGTAAATTCTTACTTATTCATGGATAATTCTCATTAATTCAGAAAAATTTTCATTCATTCACGGGAAATTTTTATTCATTATAGAAAAATTTCCACCATACTTTTAAATTTGATATCTTTTTAAATAAGAGTTATCTATAGATGATAGTCTAAGGTATAGGTAAGGTAGGCTGTGAAGTGATAGTAATTAAGTAAATAATTGGTTTTGTTACTCTAGTTTTGTTTTCTATTAAATTTAGTAAAGGAGAATGCGCTGTGTAACGTGAATGATGGAGTTCCTATTTGTGTTTTTATCTTGGAAGTGGGGTATAGATAACTTTGTTTTCCCTCATTTTCATTATCATCATTTTGTGAAATTAGAACTTACGTATTTTGTGACTTTTTATGTAGTTTATGAGGGAATTAAAATGGGAGGGGATTGGTAGGTTACTTTGAAGAAAAGCAAACTTTATTTAAATATTAATGTTTAACTACTTAAAGCTTTCATAGAAAATATTACTAATGTAATTTTCTTAAGTATATTTATTATAATAGTTATAGATCGTGTATAAATCTGGAATTCTTATTCATTCACAGGATTCAGAGAAAATAATTCTTATTCAATCATAGAAAATTTTTATTAATTTATAGAAAATTCTAATTAATTCGTTCACATATGGGAAATATGATATATAAGAATTAATATATATTTCCCATATATATGTTAATTCATATAATGGGAAATCCTTATTCATATATGCGGGAAATTCTTATTCATTCATGAAAAATTCTTATTCGTTCATGGAAAATTCTTATTCATTCATGGAAAATTCTTATTCATTTATGGAAAATTCCTATTCATTTACAGAAAATTTGAAATCATTTTAGGTAATTCTCATTCATAGATGAAAAGGCATTATTCATTCATTGAAAATTCTTATTCATTCTTAGAAAACTCATATTCGTTCATGGAAAATTCTTATTCCTTTATCGAAAATTTCCTACAAACTAAGAGTTGTTGGTATGGCTGATTGTAAAGAAGCGTTAAATACTGGCAGGGTACTTTTAAATTTGATATTTGTTAAAAAGTTAAGTTAAGTTAATAAGTTATCTTTAGATAAATAAGTTATCTTTAGATGATAATCTCTCTGAGGGTAATAATTAAGTAAATAATTGGTTTCGTAAATTTAGTTTTCGTTTTCTAATCTATATAAATAAGAATGGAGTGTTTCTTGTACATTGAATATTCTCGACCCATTTCTATCCGTTTTGGATCCTTCTGATGCTAAATCCGTCTCTTGCGTGTCTGTCCATCTGTTTGTCTCTCTGTATGTATGTATGTGCCCGTACTACGTCTAAACGGTTGAATATATTTTCATGAAACTTTGCATACTGTGATTTCCTACATTCATGCAGTGACAATTTGGTTGCGTGAGCCTGTCTGTCCGTCTTCCCATTCTATGTTCGATTTTGTGTCTGTGTGTTTGTACAAGTATCACATAATACTTGTTCATAAATTTTATTTTTATGTTTTATATTTGACATACCGCATCTTAGTTTAGTGAATGCATTATTTGAGATTCCTTTGCTTACATATTTTTAGGCAAGTTTTACTTTAAAACATCTGAATAACTATACTTAAATCAACCATATTTTGGTAGCTTTGGAGAAACTGGAAGGTATATTGGGCATTGCAATTACTTGGATTGTTTCACCAGTACTGCTGAAAAATCAATAATTTTTTCAAACTATTTTTATGGAATTTAAATTATGATACTTTTGTATTTTCTTTTCGAATTATAAAATATTTCCGAATATTTGGGACAGACGATAATTTGCAATAAAACGAAAACTCGTGTTTGTTTGCCACGTGCAGTTATTTTCTGTTTATTTAGCTCGGAATTAGTTTCGTATTTTAAAATTTTTTAGTTGTAAGTTGTGGCAACTGTGCGAGATCAAGAGGAAAAATTAATCCTCACGAATTGATATCTTAAAAACAACTTTTTCCCGTCAACTCTTATTTTGTTTCATTTCTCTGTTTTCTGTTTCAAATATTTATTATTTTAATAAATTGTGATTCCTTTCCATCACACGCAACTCCATCGCAAAGTATTTGATTTAAAGCGGCATGTAAGTTAGATTAAAGCAAATATTAAGTGGAATTTTCTCATTATTGAAAAATAGTTAATGTTAAAATAATCCGAAAAATATTGAATAATTTTGAAATAATACAAATTATTTGTCAGATAGCAACAGAAGATAAAGGTGGCATATTTTACCAATTGAAGTTATACTTAAACAACTTAAATAAGGAAAGTATTCTTAAAACAATGATTTTTTAAAAGAAATTATCAAATCTATTTACCATTTAAAAAAGTGATATAGGTTACCTTTGAACAGAAGACATTCTATTTTAAAACAAGTTCTTTTATTATTGCACGTGCCGCAAAACGGAATTTTCAAGAAAAAATGCGTATCCACTTTTAAACAAACTTAGTGATAAATATCTGTTGAAATTAATTTGCCATCTTTCCCTTAACGATGCAAAATATCGCAAACCTGGTTCCATAGTGCACCTTTAGCAGGGGTGCGATATACACTACCTGACATTGAAAATGCAACACCAAGAAGGAGTTGGCAGAAAGTGATGAAATTTGGCAAACAGAGAGAGACAGCAACGAGCAATAAGTGATCTTTATTGCAATATTATACACCTTGCCACTGAGCAGCAAGAACATCTGATCAGTAGGTTGTAGGACCACCGCGAGCGGCGATACAGGCAGCAACACGTCTAAGTACAGACGCAATGAGCGTGTGGATGGTGTCCTGAGGGATGGCTGCCCATTACCTGTCAACCATTTGCCAGAGTTCGTCTTCTGAACGTGCCGGTAACAGCGCATGCAAGCGACATCCAATGACGTCCCAGAAATGTTCGATAGGTGAGAGATCAGGGAAGACAGCTGGCCAGGGAAGCACCTGGGTACCTTGCAGGGCATGTTGGCTGATGCGTACGTGTGAGGCCGGGCGTTATCCTGCTGAAAAATGGCATTGGGCACCCCCTGAAGGAAAGGTAGTGTCACCGACTGCAGCACGTCATCCACGTATCGTTGGGCCGTCATAGTGCCCTGAATACGGACCAGAGGTGACCTGCTATCGTAGGCGATGGCGCCCCAAACCATTATACCGCGTTGTCTCGCGGTATGGCGTTCCACAGATGCTGCCGGATTGACCCTGTCACCACGTCGGCGCCAGACTCGTACACGGCGACTGTCATTGCTAAAACAGAAACGTGACTCGTCTGAGAACACCACCTTGTGCCATTCCGTCGTCCACGTGGCTCTATCCCGACACCATTGCAAACGGAGACGTCTGTGCTGTTGGGTCAATGCTAGTCGTCTCAACGGGCGCCATGAGTACAGGCCGCCAGCGATCAATCGGCGGCTAATGGTCCTGGACGATATGGGAGCATCAAGGGTGTCCTGCACATGCTGCAAAAGGGCGACAGAGGTGGCTTGCGGGGCCGCCGATGCTTGCCGGCAGATGCGTCGGTTCACGCGTGTTGACGTCACTCTGGCTGCACCGGAACCCCTCAAACGTGCCACAACCGGTGCACCGTGGACGCGTGTGGGTGGGTATCTGCTGAGATTTGACGTATGGACCAACCTGCCCTTCTGAGGTCAATCACCATACCCCTCGTGAAGTCGTCTGTTTGCTGGAACTGTCTTGATTGGCGGCGTCCTGGCATTCTCCGCTACTAGACGTTTGCGGGACAGCTGCGCAGTTTGCATCATTTGCATATCTCGGTGAGCTGCGTCTACACTGTAAATTTCATCCAGTTCTGCGCACTCCTTCTGGGTGTTGCATTTTCAATAGCGGGTAGAGTATGTTAAATGCATTAGATGGATGGATATGCATGTATAGGATTTTTGTCCAAAGTAGGTTGTAGAAATTATAAAAATGTCGAAAGGGTGTTAAAAAATTATTTTACTCACACTTAAATGATTTGGCATTTTTCTACGAAAGAGGAAAGTGATTCTTTTCTGGTCACTTTCAATATATAGTTAACCAATTCAACCCGAGTGAGGTCGGGCAATTTTGCTAGTGTTTAATAAAATAGTGTGTAGATGGAGATATTTTTGTGTTTTAATCTTGGAAGTGGTGAGGCAGAAATAATTTTGTTTTCCTCTCTTGCTTTTTTTAACGAAAGCACCAATATAGGATGATTGGTAGACGGGTTTTGAAAAGTACCAAACTTTATTTAATTATTAATACTTCTTTGCATAAAATATTACTAAAATTGTAATTTTATATGTGTACTGATAATAGTTATAAATTTTATGTAACTGCAGAAGGTTACTTTTGTTTAGAAGAGAAATTTAGTTTTAATTCTTCAAAATGTACTTTAGAAAGTTGGTTGGACGAAATAAGACACTTTTACTTCAAAGATAAAATTTTTTTGATTGAGACTTAGATATATTAAATTCTTAACTAGAATGTCATTAGTGATGCCGAGAGAAGGTTTCTATTAAATCAGAAAACTGTTGTAGTTCTCTAAAATATTACTTGATTAGGCTTACAAATAAAGTTTAATTTATGGTAAAGTTACATAGTGCAATATTGAAACTTGTCTTAATAAATGTAAACCATAAAATGTTTATTAAAAATCGCTGTACCCTTCCAATCGTTGTACCCTTTAAGCAAAATTCTTGAAATTAAATTTATTAGTTCTGAATTACATCTGACCATATTATGGTGTTTTTGCAAATGCACTTTAAAGTTTTAATTCATTACGTGAAATTTTAAACTATGATATAAATCGAAGTCAATAAAATACTATCAAACCCGAAATGGATCGTTCATCAACGTTGATCTCACTTTCTTACTCCTATTTATAGAAATATTATTCATGGATTTCATAGAAAACCTTTTCCATTCATGTGAAATGTTTATTTATGGAAAATGTGTGTTCATGGAAAATGCTTATTTATGAGAATTCTTATTCATTCATAGGAAAAAATGATCTAATCATTTATGGGAAAATATTTATCGATTCATTCATGGGTTCGTTGATTTAGGTTTTACTGTGCATAATCCAAATATGGATAAGCTGCTTTAAACACAAGATAAAAAAGAATATCGGACTAATACCAACATTAAAAACATTATAAAAAGTGGGCAAACGAATACATTTTTTAAACCAAGCCCATCGAAAGGTAAGATACATAAAAGCATATAATAAAAAATACTTAGAATTAAGAATGATCTTAAAATTGACATAAAAGATATAGTTTGAAATTCACAAGTTTTTCTTACAAAATGGGATACATAAATGTTTTGGAAATAAAGGCTTATAGCAACCTATCAGGCCACCTATATACAAATCAAATCAAATCTCAGGACGAGACACAGCATTTATTTACAGACAAGAAACAAAAATGGTATACATCTCCAAACGGACAACAGAACGATTGCCCTCTCGCTTCTAAAACATTAACGACGCTCTCGCTTTCAAACAGAACATAAAACTGGTTTTGAACAGTATATTTAACATTTTACGAATTCCGAGATGGTTGACATGCATCTATCGTATTACAAGCTTACTGAAACAGACAAACGGCTGAAATAACGTGAACAGGAGTTTCAAATAACCAATTTGTACTAGACATTGTGAGAAACCGGAACATTCCGCGAAAACAGGCGTGATACTGGATTAGCGTCAGGATTAGCGACTGGATACTGGATTAATCCCGTGTGTCGACGTTATCACTGTTAGTGTTCGCAACATTGAGCACCTTCTATGAAATTCTTAATGTGCTACACCAAAATTAGTGCTAGTAAAAATGTTTGTTTACATACTTGCTACCTTTCAATTTTGCATTTTAGTGTACCATCTGGCGCATCGGGAGGTGTTGCTTGTGGATATATATCCTTGTGGATATACATTGCTGGTGTACAGCTCAATTTTATGTTTCCTAACTCTGCTTAAAAATTGTACAGGAAGTTTTCAAATATCCCGTATATAAAATAAATTATTTGTTCATCAATTTGAAAACGAGCAATCAATTCGCAGCTGAATATTTTTGTAACAGATAAGTTAATAATTAATTTATAAACTAACTCTACCAGGGTTAAATCACTGAAATAAAAATGCTGAAACATTTTCACTACCTATGGTATTCTGACACCCTATAATGCTACTACAGTTAATGCTTTCATTTTCCTAGCTCCGTTTAAAATTTGAACAGGTAGTTTTGAAATACCCTGTATAAAAAACAAATGACTTATTCATTATTTTGAAAATAATCAATCAATTTACAGCCTTTAGAAAAGTTAATAATTCATTTATAACTAACTTTATCGCAGTTAAATAATTGAAATAAAAACATTTTACAAAATTTTCAAGATCTCGGGTATTTAGACACGCTAAAATTCTGCAATAGTAAAATACTTTCATAACCTTAAAAAACAAAACAGGTATCTGAAATTTACTGTTTCAAACCCACTCTAATCTAATAACCAATTTATAGAACTTAAAACATGCAATTATGCATGAAAATATAACTAGAATCCAAATTTAGTGGGGATGAATTGTAGAAAACAAATTTTAATAAACGCATTCTTTTCTTGAGAATACTTTTAAGACTGATTTTTAAAAAATTTTGACATTAACCTTCCTGATTGCTGTCCCAACGATATATCTTGTCATAAGCATAACTGACCAGATCTTCATGTACGAGATATTTCGTCATTAGAAAACTAACCAGATCTCGATCTCGTCATCTTAAAAAACCGTTCCTATCAGTTTAACCCTCTAAATGGTTTCGACAAGATATCCCGTCCATCAAGATCTGACAAATTTTTCTAATGACGATATATACAGGGTGTCCCAAAAAGGTTGTTCCGCAATTTATCTTTTTACCATTTGGAGATAGGTAAGAAATGTAAATTGCAAAAGTGCACCAAATAAGGTAAGTAATTAAGATATGTGAATAAAATTATCACGTGATAAAAATTTAAGCGGATATAGTTTTTAATTTCTATACAAACCCTCTAGAAAAAAATCCGAGATAGCAAAAATGTTCCTTACCTGTATCCCTATCGTTAGTAGAAAACCATATTTCTGTAGGTTGAATAGTAACGGAGATACAAGAGTTTCCATTTTAAGGGGGCCGTATCTAATTTAGAACGATGGCCAAAAATGAAGAGCTAAGTTCTGCATTGCTGCAGATGGAAAACATTTTGAGCATGCGTTGTAAATTTCCTTTTATTTTTATTTAAACCATTTTTTCTACAATATTTGTATTGAAGATTACATTGTCTACTATTATTCAGTGCGATTTTCATCTGCAGTTGCAATGCTACATTACTTTGCACAATGTTGCACTTTCTGACCGAAAAGTGCTTTTTAGCATTGTGTATACGGTCCCTAACCTGAATGCTTGAACAGCTGTGCACAAGCGGTATAAGTCAGCTTTTTTGCGTCATTATCCCTCCGTTACTGTTCAACCTACAGAAATGCAGTTTTCTGCTAACGATAGGGATGCTGGTAAGGAACATTTTTGCTATCTCGGATTTTTATCTAGAGGGGTTGTATAAAAATTAAAAACTGTATCTATTTAAATTGTTATCACGTGATAATTTTATTCACACATCTTAATTACCTACCTTATTTGGTGTACTTTTGCAATTTACATTGCCTACCTATCTCCAAATGTAAAAAGATAAATTGCGGAACAAACTTTTTGGGACACCCTGTATATCTCGTCATTAGAAAAATTTGTCAGATCCTGTTCGTCATTAGAAAAATTTGTCAGATCCTGATGGACGGGATATCGTGTCGTAACCATTTGGAGGGTTAAACTGATAGGGTCTGGCTTAGATTGTCAAACTACGTTCGGATCCTAAGGCCTAAATAAACTGTTTTGGATGCTTAATACCACTGTTTCTCATTCGGGTCGACAGAGGACAAAACCTTGTTTACTTTTACTTAAAAAAAGAATGTAAACCTTATAATAATAATGTTTAATTCGGAATTGTTTCTTAAATTCAAAATAACTTAACTAACGATTTTCTTTCCAAAGTAAATTCAGAGATTGGATTTATTTAAGAGTTCTTTCCTCAAAAAGTACTGGAACCTGTTTTGAAAACAGTGAACTATTATTGTGTAATCGATCTCTCTATTTCTAAATTTATTTTCCATGTTTTCGAAGAAACAAAATCCACATTCCATTTGCAGAACGTAAATTGCTTGAAGTCAAACTTAAGATCCTTTCACTAAAAATTAGAATTTTTACAAAATTGCTCTCTAACAAACTGCCCATTCATGTAGAATGAACTTTATTTCATAAGTTTTCGGAACTCATCTCTATTTGCAGTTTAAAGATATGCAAATATTTACCTTTCATTAATGGAAGACGAATGCGTTTTAAAAGCAACATGCATAAAAGTAATCCCTTCCTGGAGTCATTACAGCTTTTCTAGCACTTTGCTAAAAGCATATCGTATGTATATTACGATCCAGGCATTTGAAAACATACACTTAGATGCTCGCGATAGATTTACGCAATTGTAGTATTTGCTTTTAGTTTCCTTCAGATGGTACAAATGGTATTAGGTATAAAGTAGTCTTCATTGAATAGGGATAGTATAAAGGATGCGATACTATCTGAATGTATTTCCAAGTGTTTTAAAAGTAATTTAAGTATTAGAGTGTCTTAATTTAAGATTTTCGAACGTGATAGCAGTTGTAATTTAAAATTACTATACTCTCAGATTCTTAGGGATTCAGGACTTCTAGTTTCAGTGAACAATTATGATCTGGCTACCAAGGATTGTTTTATTTTCAAGCCGTATAATATTGTTTAACGGACCTCATGCACGTAATTAACTTGAACTGGTAAAATGAAGTCTTTTAGAATTATTAAGTTTACTTATTGTATTAGTATAGTGTGATCTCGTATGAAGGCAGATTACCTCGAGTGGGTCCATTTTTAGAAAGGTCTAAGAACCGCAATTGCCGAAATGCATTGCTTATTATTAAATACCTAGTGCTACCTAATTTAAATATTCTATTATTGCCTAATTCGAATAGACTCTTCAAAATCTAGTCCCTCTCAAATGTTAACTCTCCAAAACTGGACTACATGTTTTGTATTATTTATTTAAATTATATAATTATAATGTTTAAATAAATTAATTATAATGTGTTGCTGCACTTAAATAATATAATCATAATAATGTATTAATGTATTTAAATACTGTAGTTTTAATAATGTAAAAAACTTGTTTAAATAATGTATGATTTAAATATAATTTTAATAATGTATTTATATGTAGTTTAAGTAAAGTATTTACAAATTTTTAATAATGTATTTAAATATAATTTTAATAACGTATTTAAATAAGTTTTACTAATGCATTTAAATGTGCCATTGTACTTAGGTATTGCATTTTAATATAGTGTAGTGCAACTTAATATAGTTTTAATGTTTTTAAATGTAGTCATGATAAGGTAATTTTAATAATTTATTCAAATGTAGCTCAATAATAATGCTTTTAAATGTAGTTTTGATTATATATTTAAATAATGCTGTTAAATGTAGTTTTAATAATATATTTAAAGAAAGTAGTTTTATACTATTTAGCATTTACAATGTTTATAATTATATTTTATTGTTATGGTTTTAATGTCTTACCACTGACTTCTTCAGCTGTACAAAGCTGAACTGGTGACAATTTGTGTGAAAGCACCATGTGAGTAAGCTTCCATTGATCCTAACAGTGACAATCACCAATATGCATGCGCTTACAAACTGAAATATGGGTGGCAGACAAACGTTATCACCTCTATATTAGGTAGGTGTGACAGGTTTATAATACCAGTTCATGCAAATAAGATAAGACACATAATAACTTATCTAGCCCATGTAAACATTGTTTTCAAATTAATATCTTACCCAAAGACGTTTGTGGTTGGATGATTTTCCCACTCTGTTCTTCTTTCCAAGCCACGACGTTCACATATTCCTCCATAAAACTAGGGATGTGACATCTCAACACGGCTGTGCTACCTGGTGGCACAAACTCGTCGTATACTTCAACTACATAGTGTTGACTGACAACTGTAAGAAATATGCGTGGTCTTAGCTTTTAGGCACATAAAATATATATTTCACTAAAGTATGAGAAATAGACATTTGTATACCGGCGAAAGGCGAAAACGGATGTAAACACTAAACTCAACCGATATCGAATTAATTTGCCAATTTTTTCAATTGTTTAACTTGGTTTATTTGAGCTATGGATCTCCATAATATAGCTAAAACTAGAACCGAAAGTCGTGGTCAGGTAGGAAGCACAAGGCGCAAAGCGACACGCGAAGACCAATCGGGGTTGCCGGTGCGAGCGGTGAAAATGCTCTGATTGGTCTGCGCCTTACACTTCCTATTTGACCACGGCTGAAGACTGCGCTAATATCATTTTTCAGCAGTCATATTACAGAAGGGCAATAATCTGATAGATAGAAATTAGCACGGAAAATTGCATGCCAGCGAACTGGTTAGTTCTCTGGCATGATTTTTATGACGCAAGGGGCATATTTGGCTTAGCTGCGCAAAACACGAGACAACATCAAGGAATACATCAACATAACATACACAATTTTAAATTTTTACTGACACAACAGAGAGAAATACACCCAGAGTAAGCGACAGGAATCGGACGTACGCCAATTACAACTCTCACGTTCCTTGCGCATTTATCTGAAATGCCATCAAATCAAGTGTTACGAATTCTGCATTTTAACTTTGTGGAAATAAGGATGACTGTATTACCTATCAGTGGGAAAGGATGAGCTTGCTCGATGTCATGACTAAGTACTCATTAGTGTGTTGGTTTTAGGTTTTATGACGCAAGAGTGATATTTGGCCAAACTGTGCCACACAAAAGACAACGTCAAGTAAAAAATGTTGAAGGTAAAAAGAGGGATAGGGGAATATAGTACGACGAAAGCAGAAAAAAATCGCATGGTTATCTCGGAGCGAGACTCCAAAGTTTATTAAAGATAGATCCCCATGGGAAAAAAGATTATCCCCATGGGAAAAGAATAGATCACTAGTACCTCGGGTCCATGAAGCCCGTACCCACCTAAAGGAGAAGTATCTATTATAGTAAGCACTCATATAAGTCACTGGGGATACACGTAAATGTATCCCCAGTGACTACAACAGTTCATTTTCTCTTTTTTTAAATGTTGTTTAGTCTACTTTAGTTGTAACTTAAACTGAATATAAATAATCAGAAAATCAGAACCGTATTTACACTTATGTTTGGTCTAATTAACCGTTGTGTAACCAAAATACCGAAAACCTACAAACCAAGCTGATTGATTTATTGATTTTGTATGGCGCTAGGGCCAGGTCTGGTCAAGTTGTTCCAAACTATCGGTAATTAAATAAAGCATATGTATTCTGGAACATTGAATCTGAGAATCCATTGCTACTTTGTTTATCTCAATATTTATTGACTACATCAATCATACATAATATAAAAGCTTCTTACATACGAGCTACATGACTGCTTGCGATAAATTATAATTTATCGATTTTGCTGTAAATTATATGAATGTGAATATAATTATATATATGTTACAGCTAAAGTACGGAAATCAGGTAATCTGCAGATTACCTAGGTAATGTGCACATTAACGACTTTCGAGTTTTAACGGTCACATATACACATATAAAAGTATATGGGTAGCAGATCGAATTAAGATTAGGCTGAGGAATTTGAAATGGGAGCAGTAAAGTCCTTTTATTAGCGTATTTATTGTTTGTTTCTATGAAATTCCTCCTTTAATTATATATATACGATTTGGTAATTGATTTCAGTTGGATGATGACTTTGAGGGACTTTGATGACTCAAAGTCAACCCCTCAAAGTCATCCTTTTGATGACTTTGAGGGACTACACGGAAATGTACAACTGATTCCAAGTGCGTTGCTTTAAGACTAATGTGTTGTCTTTTAGCATTTATTTGACTAAAATGCATCAAACAAAACCACTTTAAAAGCATATTGTGAACTGAAATGCATATGTAATGCTCACCCAAAGATGAAAGGTGAATCTTGAATATTTAAGAAAATCTGTTTATTCATGTAAATGCAAATAAGACTTTCTGACTCATTTTCAGTAGTAATGTGAAATAACACACATTAAATATTTAAACGTATAATTAGTGCAAACAAGTAGCATCATACCATTATTTAAACCCTTTTAACTGTACTACCTTTAAGATTGAAACAGCTTACTTTATTCTTGCGCATTAATGAATTGCAACAAAGATTAAATGAAGTAATTACTGTACCAAATGTTAGTAGCTTGTTATCAGCATTTTCCCAGCTTTAATATTTATGATGGGTAGGTAGTTGAATTTTCGTCGCACCGGAGCAACAGAAAGGATTATTGGTGACTGTCTGGGATCTGTCCCGAAGAGAAAAATCCGAGGAAAACACCCCGTCGCTTTGAATCACGGTCAGATGACGAAATCAACACCCGAGCTGGCGTCCCACTCTTTAAACTTCCACACCACGCCAACGTGAGGACATTTGAAGCTACACAGATTTAACGTTCCCACGCACGCAACGGTTTGAAGTCGGGTCTAGTTTCCAATTCGCAATCCCCGATTGCAAATCCGTGACTCTAAAAACTTGAGTTACAGTGGTCCTTTTAATATTTGTGACATACTAGTCTATGTATAAAACAATAATAAAAGGATAATCTTTGTAATAGAAAACGCAAAAATGGATATGCATTTGGAATACACTGGAAAAGGCCCATATTTCAATCCATTGAAGCAACATAATAAAGTGCAACGATACCCAGCTGTGCATAATTTCAAAATCTGATACGAAATATTTCCAGCTATAGAAATAGCTCTGAAACATTTGTATGGTTTTGGATCACTACTTTGGAGGTGATAAGCCACATGTGAGTTACTACCCGCTTGTCTAGACCAGGTTTGCTTGGTTCGGTTTTTTGGGTTTATGGGAGCAAGGGCCATATTTAGCCAAGCTGCGCCAAACACAAGATAGACCAGAATCAAATAAAAATGTCGTGAAAGGGAAAATTTGATATCGGGAATAGAGTCGGGTAGATGACAGCAGAAAAAGATCTCTTGGGTATTCCGGGAGCACGACCTCCGGGTTTGTTAACGACAGTAAAGCACATGGGAAAAGGAAAGGTCAGTAAAGGACTTCGGATCCCTGAAGCCCGTACTCACTTAGAGGAGATTTGTCCCTCAAGGACTTGTTTAGAGGAGGAATAATCAATGGTTGTTCGTCTCGCTGCAATCTTGAACCTCCAACTTGCAAAAATAAAATAACGTAGGCATACATAGTAGTTTGATTAACGTAGGTAACGTAACATAGGTAGTAACGTTACATAACATAGGTAGTAACGTTACATAACATAGGCAGTAACGCTACATAACATAGGTAGTAACGCTACATAACATAGATAGTTTAATTAGCGCAGGTAACATAACATAAGTAGTAACGTTACATAACATAGGTAGTAACGCTACATAACATAGGTAGTAACCCCTACATAACATAAGTAGTAACGTTACATAACATAGATAGTAACGCTACATAACACAAGTAGTAACGTTACATAACATAGGTAGTAACGTTACATAACATAGGTAGTTTAATTAACGTAGGTAACATAACACAGGTAGTAATGTTACATAACATAGGTAGTTTAATTAACGTCTCACTGGCGCAGCACAACTGGCTATTGGTGACGGTCCGGGATCCATCCCGAAGGGAGAGCACCGAGGACAACGCCTCGTCATTTCGAACCACGGTCACATGACGAGGTCGATACCTGAGCTGGCACCTCACCCTCCAAACTACCACATCATTTCACCGTGAGGACATTTGAGGCCACGACAGTTTCAATGTGCACCAGCCCCAACGTACCCGACAGTCTTCGGTTGGATCGGATTTCGAACTCGAAAATAAAAGACAGACGTCGAGTAATAGTTATTTCATTAAATTGGTTAATCAATACTTACACTCCCATCATGGATAATAACTATTTTAAATCTTCTAGTGGTTGTCTCGACGAGGTATCATGACATTAGCAAAACTAACCAGATATTGATGGAGATATCTCATCATTAGAAAAAACTGACCAGATCTTTGCCACGTCATCATCAAACAATCGGCAATATCTTTATGGCAAGGTAACTCGTCATTAGCAAAATTGGTCAGAACTTGACGGTGGAAATATCGCGTCGATAACACTTAGAGGTCTGGGCAGTTCATGTATACAATTCCATTTACCTTTCACGTCAATGCGTCAATTATTTAACTTGTTGGAGTATATTACCATCTACTGGTATACGAGTTCTGTGTACTACAGTAATTAATCCATTAAGATGCATATTTAAACATCCAATACACCTGGGAAGGTACAAAACGCGGGAAATTACTATAAAGTACAATTAAATGGAAACTAAGTCTAAACAGATACTCGGGGCTATTAGCTGAATCGCTATTCCCAGCTCTTACTTTCGGCATTGGGCATTAAACTGCTTAAGCGCCTTTTCATAAATATATAAAAATGCGAACGCACTCTCGCTGTTTTTGCTGCGGAGCTATTATGCAAATGTGAAAAGAAACAAAAGCTATTTTGAGCGGATCTGCAGCAATATCGTCATTAGTAATTGTTCGCGAATTGTTCTCTGATAAGAAACTTGGCACAAAGGATAGGAATTAAAGGGGAAATGAGTTATTCCTATTAGAAAGGGGAACTTTTATTGTTTTGTGTTTAAAATAGATAACTTTCCCTTTGAAAGGGAGTGGGGAAAAGAAAGGAAGGGAGTATTTTATCTCCGCTAACATTATTTGAAATAAAACAGAGGGAGGTAAGTGGATTATACGCCTTAAGTGATCGAAATATTTTTATTTTGTGTGCATGCTGTGCATTTTTTAGTTTTGTGGGGTTATAATTTTAGATAAGGCCCCAACCAAGTTTTGCCTGTTAGACTAGACGAATTAAGGATTCCAATCAAGGCACGAGAAAAATAAAAACTTGTTTATGTCGTCGTAATCTCAAACCATCAAATGATAAACAAGCATTAAAATCTAATTGTGGTTTATGAACATCTCCCACTAATTAAGAAATGCAACATTTTCAATACGGATAAAATGCAGGGCTGTTGAAATTTAACATTAGCTAATATAGTAGGTAGAATAAAAATAATTCAAGAATTTATTCTCTATTTTAGTTAGTAAAATTAAATTATTTTATGCGCATGCTCTATAATGCTGTGAAGGCTGTGGATTTTTAAATTGTAAGGGGTTACAATTTTATATAAGGCGAGCTCATACATAGTTTCTACTGTTAAACTAGCCAAATTAATAATTCGAAATAAGAAACGAGAAAAACTAAAATTTTTATGCCCTCATAATTTCAAACATGAAATGAAAAAATGAATTGTCTAATTGTGGTTCATGAACATCTCCCAATAATTAAGAAATTCAACATTTTCTGTATAGTGCAGGTCTGTTCAAAACAAACTACTGTTTAGAGATAATATATGTAAAGAAATAATTCAAAGTTTTTTACTTTTTTCGTTCGTAAAATGATGTATCACAAAATATAAGTATGTGTAACCCTGTGTATGTGAAAATTTAAGAATTCGTACTTGTTTAAAATTGCAGAAATTTTTGCCTATCGTGTTATAAGATACTGAAGAAAATGAAAAAAATAATGAAATTAAAGTTAATTTATGTGCATGCGTTATGATGCTGCGTAGGTTGTTGTTTTTAATTTATAAGGGGGTCACTTATAAATTAAAAACAACATTAGTATTTACCTAGTTTTCACTGTGTTAAACAAGCCATATTAGCAATTCTAGTCATGACATGAAAAAAAAAGGAAAAACTTGTTGTTTGTAAGAGGTGCAATTATGTACTTGTATTCTCAAACGTCAAATGATAACCGTAAACTAATGTCTAATTGGATCCTTGAACATCTCCCAATAATTCAAAGACACTATTTTTCTATAAAACGCAGGATTGTTTAAAATGAACCTGGGCTTAGTTCTGTATAAAAAGAATTAATGGACCAAATTCAACCAAATGTGGCGAATGCATTTTTCTGACCGAGGGGTGAAAAGTAAACTTATCTTCTCGTGGTGCTCCCACACAACGATTCTTTAGAGCTAAGCTATCTACGAATTTCGCTTTGTTGATTTGGTTGGATATTTTTTCACAAGGGGCAATAGCCCGGTTGGAAGAGTAAATAATTAGCAACCGGAGGGTTACAAGTTCGAATCCAACCAAATATCGTCGTGTACAAAGGGAACTGGTGCTCGTTAAATCTATCGTGGCCTCAAATGTTCTCACGTTGGCATGGTATGGAAGTTTGAAGAGTGGGGTGCCAGCTCAGGTGACCTCATCTTCTGACCGTGGTTCTAAATTAAGTGGCGTTGTCCTCGGATCTTTCCCTACAGGTGGTGATCTCGGACCGTCATCAATAGCCCGTGGTGTTGCTCCAGTGCAACTTTAATTAAATAGCTACCTACCTTGCCACAAGGGCTGTATTGGTCAAGTTGTGCCACAGAACGTCAAGTAAATGGACACACACACAAGGAAAGCTTTACTGCCACAGAAGAGAAAAATACACCAATGGAGGAATTGAACCTGAGCTGTCTATATGTCTCAGGTTGCTAGAGCAGTAGGCAAACCCACTGAGCCACGGAGCATAAATTTCATGATGAGTTAAGTATGCATACCAATTTTGATTGAATTTGGTTTTGTAGTTCTATCTAACCAGAGCTCTAAATCCATTCATGCATTTCGACGTTACAGCTTGATATTCGTTCCAACTTGAAATAAAATAAGTTTTTTTTACTTCCCAAAAACCCTTTTTTACCATAAATTTATTAAAAATGTCTTTTGTGTGGGAATCGTGGCCGAAGTGAATAACGCTTTTATTGTGACAATATATTATTTATTTCAATTCAAAAAGCATGCTCTGCAGATTTTAAAATAAGTTAAAAGCTGTTGAATCAGTTGAAAACTTCCTCTTTATTAAAACTAGAAAATGATGTATCATAAAAGTATAAAATTATATGAATGGGAAGATTTAAGTATTCGCGGAAGCTTAAGATTGCCGAAACTTTTACCCATCGTTATGTTATGTGTTATACATTCAGTATAATGCACAGAATGTTTCAAATGTCTTATACAAACATTAAGAGGAGTTAGTGCAGAACCTACAGACAGGTTAAAACACACATGGCTGAATAATATTGTAATCTCTATCTATAGATTTCTGAACTGCATAAAAATGTCCAAATATTTAGCCGAAAACATTTGATTCTAACAGTTATAGATGTATATGGCATATGTATAGGTATAGATAGGTTTATGTAAGTTTCATTATTATCTTGCGTTTTCCATTGTCTGATCTCCATGTTCACTTCGTAAAATTTATAATTACTAGTCTCTACACAGTTAAGTTGTCCTACGGGATGCAGTGTCTATGCAACGTTACTTTTGCTCATTTCAATCATTTAGTACATTTATTTATGCATTCTTATTTCGTATAAAAGATATAGACGGCTTTTGTGAAATTGACTGGTCTCTGGATCCTGTTTATTTTTGTTTTACTTGCGTTTGTTCGATATGAATCAATGTTATTTTGATTGTCCGGTTAGGCTAAGGGCCCTGGGGAATTTATAGGGCCTGGCAAAGGTCCTCCCGATAGCCTCTAGTGTAGTCTTACACTTTCTGTGTAGGCTGGGAGGTCAGTCTTAAAAAGCACCATATTTGACAAAGCTGTGTTAAACGTCAAGTAAATACGAAGAGAAGGCAAGCTAAACCATATCCAGATAGGATATATTTGATTTGATTAGATAGATGTATATTTGCAAACACGCCCTCTGATATGGTACAAGGTACATATAGGTGAAAAAATGAATGGCAACACGAGTGCGGCATTTCTATAATACTTACGTTTTGAGATTGACAGCAGTTCTAGGCTTGGCAGTTTCACAGTAGGGGCTCAAACTTACGACCAACAGTAATGCAAGTGTGTCGGAGTCTAAACATGGATTACCGTACATATTGATCGTTTTTCATGCTGCTAAATATGGCCTTGCCTTCTAGCAAATCCAAATGGGCTTAGAAAAACATCCGCTTGAGGTAATTTAGTTATGTGTTCCCTACCTCTGCTTAACCTTCCAAGTGTTTCGACGAGATATTCGTACAAGATCTGATCAATTTTGTTAAGGGCAAGATATCTCGGCAAACGGGAAAAACTTGAAAAACTGCCCTACTACTCCAAGGGAAGAACCGAGTAGGAAAAACAAATTGTCCTTTGCCTAGAGCTGTTGACAGTTTGGAACAGGTAGGTTTTTGCACTATAGCCACTACAGGGCAGTTTTTGACGAGACGATAAGCCACCAGGAGTGTTAAAGTTCACACAATAAGTTTTGAAACACCCAAATAGATGATATATCATAACATACATAGTTAAATAACTTTTTATGTAATGTCTATCTTGAAACAAAATGTTCCACCCTACCAGAAACAATGTCATAGAAACGTTTTTTTTCATACCCCTCTCTTTTCAGATTAAATTATATATATATTTATGGAATATACGAGTAAAATACACATGTTTGATGAACCATTAAATTCGTAGATTTTTAGTCTGGTTTCAGCAGTCATAATTAGAATGTTTGCAAAATAGTAAAACAGTTCATTGTTTTACCCTTTATATAACGTTAGTTAATAATTTCTTCTTTTTACAGATAAAACCCTATTATAAAATCTTCTTAAAAAGAAATTTCACAAGTGGTTTTAACATAAAGGTGAAAATTGTATTATTAAAAGCTTTTAATTAAACGATTGTTTATTTTACAATCATTATCATTGAAAACGTTTTTTATGTATTTTATCAGGTGATAAAATATATAAAAAATAAAATGCATAATTCACTTTTGTGCTTTGCAGCAGCCTTACCATCATTTCTAATTAAAAAATACATTCAGCAAGTACGGGTTTGAAACAATAAAGAAAATTGTTTTTGAAAATAAAAGATAATAAAGGATTTAAAAACATTATTAAACTCGAAAGTTGTTTTTTTAATATTAATTTCTTTAATTAATAGATTTAATCCAAACGAAAAAGCGTCCCCTTATTTTATTAACGTCAATTTAGTTTTTATATATCATTTTAAAGTATTGTAATACACACAAACGAACTTTTTTCTGTGTGTTCGGGATTGAATACAAAGGTACATTGATTAACATTTGTTTTTTGAAAAAGTGTTATTTTCCATTTTTTCCCCGCTGTGATTCAGATAGAAACAATGATTTCGTTTAACAAAACCGCTTTTCAATTGTTTAATTATCATCCTGAAAGGCGCAATTATTTCATAAACTTTTTTTTATTTCCTTTTTTAAGTCCTATTCAGTTTTAGTGGGATTAATCTTTCTATGCTTTAGCGAAAAAATAGCATTGTATTTCCGATGAAAGCTATTTAAAAATAAATCTGACTTCTATCGCATTTTGAAACACATTGTTTAAGTATTCCTTTTTCGGTCTCATCTAACAATGTTGATAGTTACAATGAATATAGTAAATATTAATGTAGGATGTATGTTTGCTTGAGCTACAAAAGTGAGTGGGAATGAGATATTTTTAATTTTTTTAATTTAATGAAAGTTTCGTTTTTTATTTTTAATTTAAATCTGCTTATATATGCCGCAAAAGAAAATTTTCGATCTTCTCAAAAACTCGTTTTAAGCAACTTATTCTAAAACAAATTGTTAATAACAAAAAATATGAAAAATGTACCTCATGGTCAAAACATCTTTACACAATAAAATGAACTTACACTTCATAATTGAAATACTTAAATACTTATAAAAATTAAACATCATTCGCTTGGAGCAGAAACTCATCAACTGACATTTTACTGTACGGCTATTTAAAAACTATTAGTTTTTAGGTAAAAAACACAAATTATAAACATTTTGATAATATATGTATTTCTAAGCAAATTACAATATGATCCGGTGTTTCTCATCAACATGAAAATAAGCATTTAGTAACTCCAAACAAATGTCAGTTTATGTTTCTGCTCTAATCTGACGATATATTTATATAAAATATCAAATTTTGGTGTCCACCTACGTAGAAATATAATTCATTACAAGAAGAGATTTTTCAAAAAAATGTGCACAAAACAGTATCATTTACACAATAAAATGTTCTTGCACTTCATAATCAAAACTAAGAAAATGGACTGAAAAATGTATTGCTTTGAAGGGTGCACGAGAATATCGTTAAGAATTCCTGAAGGTCACTCTGCATATAAAAGTTTCTCTGGTATCAAAATTTTAAGTGCTAATAAAACTGTGAATATACGTATCATACAAAATCGCACTTTTGTGTCAAAAGACTGTAAATAAAAAAATCACTAATAGCAATAGATGAAACGAGGACGTTTTCTTAAAATAGGCACAAAACTGAAAATTACGCACTGAACAAAGTATTATACCTTGTACGAAACACTACAATAACTGTTTAAAAGTTAATATAATGCTTAGGAGAGAAGGGAGATTGCTAAGAGTAACTCACTAAGAAAATGGACCCTTTTAACACATAAAAATCCATCTTTTATGCATCACCACGTTTAATTTTTATATTTATCCCCGAGTCATTTTGCTAGCAGCTAAGTTTCAGTTACAAAAAAGATTATTTCGCCATATCTCACCTTGCTAAATTGTTCGAGATTTTACACCAATCACTACCAACAATATTCTAGAAACACCAATGAATGGATTCTCGTAAATACGCTAACGAAATACATGTGTTAAATAAGGTGTTAAATTTAATACATTAACGGACGAATCTAATGAGAACACGTTTGGGGTAATGAGAAATCCCATCACTTTGAAGTGATCTTCAATTCAATGGTTCTTAAATTATAAATTATTAAATAGTCTGATATTTATTCTGAACTTCAATACTGTCTTTAAGTGGTGTGCATCTAGTATCAACATATGATAACTGAAATTGTAACTTAAAATCTTTAATATGATTCCATTGTATTTATCAGAGTAATACGTCTTCCTAGTGGATTAGTTCATTCCATTATGTGATAAAGTTTTAGAACATGCATTTCAACAACTTAATTTTTAACTTTTGACAAGTGTGTTCACAAATAATTTCAAGTAATACTCGAACTTTTAATAATCATATAAATAATTATGAGTATTATTTTTTAAACAGAGAATCCAAAAGTTTCAAAAATATATTTTAATAAGCCTTTTGATCAAAAGGGTAGGTAATACTATCATTATTTTTTGACTTAAATGCGTCTTTAAATTTTGTCCGACATAGATGAATGTTTAGTGTTGTATGCCTCAATGCACTGAAATCACTATTGTTAAATACAAATTACCCTCTGAGTTTCACGAGTTTTCCAAGTAGTGAAGTATTACTTTTCCACAACAACACGCAGAATGACTAAATAAATGCATTTAGTGGTTGAATCATAGGTTGGGTTTTATGGCGCAAGGGCCATATTTTGCCATGCTGTACCAATGTCAAGTAAAGTACATACACACAAGGTTGGTTGGTTGGGGATTTTATGGTGAGAGAGCCATATTTGGCCAAGCAGCGCCGAACACAAAAAGTACAACACAATCAGGAAGGAAAAGCAAAAGCTGAAGGGTAGGCGAGGGTAAAAATTAAAAAGAAGAAAGATCACTCGGCGTCGTACACACCTAAAGATGTGTCCCCGAGGGTCATACATGCAAGAAAAGTTTAACTGACTCAGAATATAGAAATGCACCCATGAAATGGACAGGAATCAAACCTGCACCACCTACAAATCGAAGGTTTACTAGCGCAGTGTTTATACCCACTGAGCCAAGACGGCCACGAAAGAATCGTAGGATAGATTCTATTGGTCAAGGAGATAAAAATTGGTTCGAAGTCATGCACGGAAGACTGCAAATTGCAGAATGAAGGTATGCGTGAGGACATCCCAGGTTAAAGAACCACAACTGAATTCGAAAAAAAAATTGTAAAACCAAATAATTATAAATTCAAAGAATTATGTTCTTAGAAAGTGGGAATTATCACAATTAAGAAAATTTTTTTCTTCTTATTGCGTATCTGTTACCAGTAAATTTTTTTATTGCTGAATGTAATTTTTAGTTTTATAATACTATTAGATTTTGGGGCCCGTTTATGAAATGATGATTAAACAATAAAGTCTATTGGTTGAAGGGATCCTAAGATTCTATTGGTTAAAGGAACCCTAAGGAAGATTCAATTGGTTGAAGGAATCCCAAGGAAGATTAGGTGCATTCCTACCCGGGTGTGTTTCCTCTCTTGTGTCTCAGTAAAACTTTCATTGTATGTGCATGTCTATTACTTGATATTACATGTCTTGTGTTTAGCGCAGAATGGCCAAATATGGCCCTTGCGCCATAAAACCCCAAAGCAACTAACCAACCTAAGGAAGATTCTATTAGTTAAGAAGGTGAAACCTGGTTAGAAGTCAGGGAAAACTGGATATGGGAAAACAGATTTATGCGTGTAAGCCCCAAATATGATCAATTCTAGGTAAATGTGTTTAGTAGCAATATTATTATTTTCGCCCAAAACGAAAACAAATATCTTAGTGGTGATTAACTTAGAGAAACCTCACGAAAAAGATCAAATACCAGAATAGTTTCTTTCAGATAAGCACCATTTCTACAATTTAATATATTCCATTTGAAATCCATCAATATGCAAAACAAACTCATTTTTTTAGTTTCAATAATCATACACGCATTTCCACAACACAAGACTAGAGAAACGCCTTCAAAATCCCGCAACGGTGTTTAAAATATATGCACCAACGCGTATAATTTCACGCTTGGCGTGTAATCACGGGTATTGGAAAACTATTAATAAACACCGCTGAGAGGTTCACAGACTTTTCATTAAGGAGAGCATAAATGTATCTGCCTTCACTCTTAGCTCGATGAAAATCAATCCTTCCGGATTAAAATATGGGCTTAATTCAAGACTCCCCGAAAACTATCTCGGAGATTAGTCCCGAAGTTTTCCAGATCCATATCCAGAAGAGCACTTAAGGCCTCTTATCAGACCAGGAGCAGCGAGCGATCAAAACGCTCTGGAAGCTCTTTTCGTGATAACTTTTGACATTGATCCAAATTTAGTTTTGATGCTTTTTATCAGTTCCCTCGCTCGTTCACTCTACTTCATTTTAGGTTTTTTTCGATCTGAGAGGCTTCAAAAAATAGGTTAGGGCCAGTCTGCTAGTTAAGAGAGGTAGAGTGAGATTGGCTTCGCGTGCTTTTGATCACGAGATTTAACCTTCCTAGTGGTTGTCTCGAAGGGGTCATTAGCAGAACTGACCAGATCTTGATGGACGAGGTATGTCGTCTTTAGAAGAAAACTGACCCGATCTTGATCTCGTTATCATGTAAAATCGGCATACCTTCATCTCATCATTGGCAAAATTGGTCGGATCTTGATGGACGAGATGTCTCATCGAAACCACTTGGAGGGTTTAATAACCATTGTGGTAACACTCCTAAGTGGTTTTGAGGAGATATCTCGTCTATCAAGATCTGGTCAATTTTGTTAATGACTACATATATCGTCATTAACAAAATACAAATACTTAATGACAAGATACCTCGTCAATGAGATATTGCCGTTTTTTTATGAGGGCAAGATCAACATCTGGCTATTTTTTTTGTAATGGACAGATATCTCGTCCATCAAGATCTGGTCAATTTTGTTAATGACTACATATATCGTCATTAACAAAATACAAATACTTAATGACAAGATACCTCGTCAATGAGATATTGCCGTTTTTTTTTATGAGGCCAAGATGAACATCTGGCTATTTTTTTTGTAATGGACAGATATCTCGTCCATCAAGATCTGGTCAATTTTGTTAATGACTACATATATCGTCATTAAGAAAATACAAATAATGACAAGATACCTCGTCAATGAAATGTTGCCGTTTTTTTATGAGGGCAAGATGAACATCTGGCTATTTTTTTGTAATGGACAGATATCTCGTCCATCAAGATCTGGTCAATTTTGTTAATGACTACATATATCGTCATTAAGAAAATACAAATAATGACAAGATACCTCGTCAATGAAATGTTGCCGTTTTTTTAATGAGGGCAAGATCAACATCTGGCTATTTTTTTGTAATGGACAGATATCTCGTCCATCAAGATCTGGTCAATTTTGTTAATGACTACATATATCGTCATTAACAAAATACAAATACTTAATGACAAGATACCTCGTCAATGAGATATTGCCGTTTTTTTATTATGAGGGCAAGATCAACATCTGGCTATTTTTTTGTAATGGACAGATATCTCGTCCATCAAGATCTGGTCAATTTTGTTAATGACTACATATATCGTCATTAACAAAATACAAATACTTAATGACAAGATACCTCGTCAATGAGATATTGCCGTTTTTTTATGAGGGCAGGATCAACATCTGACTATTTTTTTTGTAATGGACAGATATCTCGTCCATCACGATCTGATCAAATTTTTTCTAATGGCGATCGTCATTAGAAGAAACACCTCTAGTGGTAGTGGACACTCTTAGTGACAACTTAGTGGAGACTCTTAGTTTACACTCTTAGAGACAACCACTAAGAGTGTTAAGTGGGGATGGATAATTATCATAATGGGATTCAATTGAGGCCTTGATAAAAGTATGTTTGACAATGTTTAAAGGAACTATCATGTTTTGTAACTTTTATCTACCAAACTTGTTAATTTTCTGAAGCAATGTAGCGTTTCATGACCACTAAATGACGCTCTGAAATAAGCATTGTTTTGCATGATGCGTAACGTGAAGACAGTTGTTTATTTGGGTTGATTATTAATGGCGCAACAGGCCCTTAAGGTCATACGTGCGCCAAATTAATGGCATATAACATCGAGTAACGGACATGCACATACAATAGAAGTTTTACCGACAATACTACATTCAGTCGACTTCGATCTGCATAATATTGCTTGGGCCTAACCTCTTTTCACCTAAAGATAATGTCACTTAAATTCAGTCTCTTGCCTCTCAAATCCTCCCAGAATTTTTTTTAGAGCAGCACATGTGCGTGTGCATTTCATAGTTTAAAATTTCTGGTTTGCATCACAAAAATAATTATTCCTCATCCTCATCTAGTCATCTTTCACGTTATGGGAGATTAATTTTTTTTACAGCAAGCCCTTCGTAGGATCAGTATCCCATGATGGAGTTGAGTTGACAATACAACTCGAGGTAAGGTACAAGGAACGAAACTGTGCCACCTACAACTCGCAGACCAATTCGTCATACATGGTCTAATTTGTCGCTCTCTGGGCATTTTCCTTATTTAATAAGCTCGTTTTTTGGGTTGGGTTTTATGGCGAAAGTGCCATATTTGGCGATCCTGTACCAAACACAAGGCAGGCAACATCAAGTAGTTTTAGTAGTTGCAACAACGAGAAGTTTTACTGTAATAAAAGAGAGAAACACATCCACAGTTGCAAGAATTGAAATGGCGCATCCCGCAACACGCAGCCAAGCCGTAAGGTAATTATTTGGTTTGTCGTGCTACGCTAATTTTCCTTAGGTACTGGTTAATTGAGATGGGTCTTATGACACACCACCTATATTTAGCCTTTTTGTGCCAAACACAAAACAGGCAACACCAAGTAACGGACATTCACCACAAGGGAAGTTTACTGATACAAAAGTTAAATACACGCAGAGTTATTTACAGGAATCGAACCAGCACCTCTTACAAATAGCTCGTTTCTAGCGCAGTGGGCGAACTCATAAGCCAAGGAGACCTCAACACAATTAGTAATGATTCAGTTTCTGAGGTATTTAGCTTCTTTTAATGCTTTATCTACGTTGTTTAACATATGGCTTGCATGTATAAATTAAGTTTAATAATACTCGACTTTTATAGCATAGAATTATAGGCTTATGGGATATACAAATAGTGTACCATCAGTGATTCTTTTCCTTTGAACGCACATAATGACTGGAAAATTACGTCTATTGGTTAAAAAATTTATATAAAAATATTATACAGGTCAAAATGTCTAAAACAGGTCAGATATCTTTCAGTTAAGACTGCAGTTTGTATGGTGGAATAATGCGTTCATGACTCTCTGGGGGTTAAATCTTTATACGATTGGAAATTTCAAGTGCAAATTCATTCTACTTATATTATGATTCTATGATTATGATTTAAAAGCAGTTCCTTTAAAAACATTAATGTTTGGAAAGGATTAAATCAAGGATATTTGGGATCTATCAAGAAAACATGTTAAAAGTTATGTAAAAGAAACCAATAAACAATTCACAGATTTAGTGCATTCTTAAAGGCATGTCTTGCTAAATTACTCTGTAAAAAGACAGAACACACAAACCTTATCGTAAGATTATTCATACCTATGATGCAAAATTCATCATTAAGGAATTTTAAGTTCGTAAAAAATGGGAAACAATGTTTTTAAGAATAATAGTTAGAAGCAAAACTTAAAAGAAATCTAAAATTGTTTCTTCCGTAACATCACTCTTCTGAAGAAATTATTTTTAAGAGATTCAGATCAATTATACTAATTAGGGCAGAATAATGTTTCGTAACTATTAGGTTTCCAAGTACAACAGCATCTCTTAAACTACGAAACTAAACAGAAAATAAAATTTGCATTAAGAGGAAAAAGTATTAAAAAGGATTTTAGAAGTATTTTTAAGAAATTCAGTTCTTCAGCTAAGCGAAATTTGAGCTAAGGCTTTTGTATAAAAGAAAAATCAGTGTAGGGCTATATTTTTTGTGCTTGCTTGCACTTCACTGCTAATGCTCTATATTTCGTTCTAATGCGAAATGACCCATTATATACTTAATTAAATTTTCAGTAATCGTTTTTAAACTAATAAAATAAGCTTAAAATTGCATGCAGATCTTGAACCTACTGGGGCGTTCAGGCAGCTATCCGTCTGGCAATCTGCATTGTTCCTTGTATGACTTCTAACCAGCTTTGGCCAACATGATTAGTTAGGTTTTATTGAACAACAGCCATGTTTGATCAAGCTGTCCCAAACACAATGCACAGTCAAGTAATGAAGATATATACACAAAAAGATTTATTGTACAAAAGAGAGAACTATACCCATGGTAAATCACAGGAATCGAAACTGCTGCCTACTCGTAGGTTGCTAGCACAATGGACAAACCCACTGAGCCACATATGACCAATAGGATGTTTGCTAGGATTCTTTCAACCAATGGACGTGGTTATCTAGTCGTTAACCTTCTGTGAGGATTGAAACAATACTAGAAAAGATTACGCTGATCAATATATGTTAAAACTGATTAGATGCCATGCAGACTACAGGTTGTAGAGCTCATATATTCGTGTCAACCCCTCAGATGGTTAATAATTGATTGGTTTGTCTTTATGGCTTAAGGATTATATTTGCCCAAATTATGCCAAACAAGTCAAGTAAATGAGATTATTTTACGGTAAAATACAGAGTGATAAATGAGTAATGCAGGGTAAAAGTAATTATACACTACACGGAAATATCTTCAAGCTCAGAAAAATAAATATCCATATTCTTCAGGCATAGGACTTTTTACATTTTCACTCAACAATGCACGAATAAAGAGACGTGGTAGGCTTTTTCGAGGAATACAGCGCACTTCCGACATCCTAGTGGTCACTATCCGCCCTCACTAATTCCAAATCACCCAAAAGCCCTCTTCGTTTTCTCCCACCAATCCATCACCTCATTCTCACGTCAACTGCAGGCATTCTGAGGGGCCGAACTCGATTTTAAAAGCCAAGCCAAAATGTCTCCATTCCTCTTCAGTTCACTTCCGTTCGATGCCCCTTCCAAATCCGGTTTCGTCCGGCAACTCCCCACCCTGCTCGAATTTATCAAAACGATGACCAAGCGATGCGTCCGACCCCACGCAGCTTCACGTCGTCTGGCTGGGTGACTCAATCTGCGGAGGAGGAGGTCTGATGGAAATTCCAGCACACGACGAATAGATGCATCAGACCTTTCCCCCATTTACATCGGGGTATTTGGATGCTAGGCGCCTGAGTCCCCTTTCGTCTTGGTTGGCAGGGGCTGTATTCGGTTTTGGTTTGTTTCATGAAGGTCAGAGTGCGACGAAATAGCTTCAGAAATTGAGTTGGATTGGTTGGTTGGTTGGTTTTGGGGTCTCATGGTGCAAGGGCCATATTTGGCTATGCTGCGCCAGACACTATATAGTATCAAGTAACTGACAATCACACAGTGGAAGCTTAATTGGCAAAGAAAAGAGAAATACACCCAGGGAGAATGCACCTGGCAGGAATCTAACCTGCGTTGCCCACAACTCTCAGGTTACTAGCGCAGTGGGCAACAACAGCCCCAAATTTAAGTTGGAATGACCACTGTAAACCATGACTTCAAAAGCAAAAATTTTACTGTTGGGAATGGTTTCTTTAATTTTAAAATCGGACTTTCATTATCACAAAAATTAAGCGAAAAAACAAGCGGTTTGGACAAGATATCTCGTCCATAAGGATCTGAAGAATTTTGCTAATTACAAAATATCACGTTATCAAGATATTGTCGGTTTTTCCATAATGACGAGGTCAAGATCTGATCAATCTCCTTCTCATGACGAGTATCTCGCCCATTAAGATTTGGTCAGTTTTGACCTAATCTAATGAATGACCAGATACCTCGTCGATACAATCACCAGGAGGGTTTATTGATATTAAATTCTGTGGATATCAAAATAAATTTTTCATATACGATAACTTTTGACGGTTGGTTGTTTTTAGGTCTTATGACTAAAGGGTCATATTTGTCCAGATTGTGCCAAACACAAGACACATGAAAATTGAAGCAATTTCTACATATCTTACATTGTGATTTTTAAATTTGCCACCTCTCAAAGTAAAATTTTAAGATCAACGTTGTCGGAAGATGTATTTGGTGACTAATACTTAAAGTATGTTTTGCCAACCGGTCAATGTGTAATTATAAGATTTATAATTACATAGTTCTGTTATGTAATTGTATTAATAATTATATATACTTAATTTATTTAATTAAAAATGTTTGCAATAATAAAATTGTAATTAATTTATGTAATTAAAAATGATTGTAATAGTATAATTATAATTATATATTATTTAAGATGTGATTGAAATAAACATATCAAAGGCCAAAAGAAAACTGATTTTTTAGAAGTCTGCTAAAATATCATTTACAATTCGATTGTCAATAGCACCGATTGTAAAAACTCAAAAATGCTTTAAGAAATTCCTATTGCTGAATGTGTGCTGTATAATTTATAGTGTTTCAGACATTTTCCTGTTATTTATCGATATTCAATTCTAAGACTTTCCATGCATGCAAACAGTAATATATTTTCCGAGTTTTCTAATGTTCATTTAAACTCACTTGCGGAACACGTATATTTGCAACAGTCACGCAAGTCTGCAGTTTAAATCAACTGGGATAAAGAATATAAATTTCTTTGGGTTCAATAAATTGCAGAAATCCATACTATATAGATGCTAGTGATTTCTTATGATTTATTCAGATATTCTTCGTGGTTACCAATGACTTTTGTGGTTGTTATTGTTTTCATACTCTTCAGGATTTTAGTAACGTCTTAATACTTTTGCAATAATTAATGTCTTAACAGTTTTGTGATTACGAATGGCTCTACTTTTGTGAATAATACCTTAGTATTTTTGTAATAATTAATATCTTACGAATTTTGTAATTATTAATATCTTAATAATTTGGTTATTATTAAAGTCTTAGTACTTTTGTGATTATTAATTGAATTGCACCTCTAATGTAAAGACGTCCAAAAATTAAAGATTATTGTGAATTCGCATCAAATAAGGCCATATGATGTGAGATGTTCTTGGAAATCGCATTGCAGTCTACACAATTATTTTACAGGCTATGCTATAAAGATTGGGAATTCATTGGGAATCAAACACTCTTTTTTCGTAATTAACAATTTAAAAGACATACACAAATTGGTTTACGTCTATTTATAACACGAATTAATTCGCATTGTGATTTACTTTCCTTTCCATACTTCGAGAGTTGATTACTTTTTCCATGAGTTTTTATTTACCGAATAAGAACTTGACATAACAATTAGACTCAAAACCACGTTACCATCGCCAACTGACAAAAATTATCAATGCCAATCGGTGATAAATTTGGAATACAGTAACCCGGTCATTGGGGTTTGTTACATGCACTTTTACTTGAACGTAAATGGAACGGATATATTCGTGTGCACCAATCAGGGTTAATAGTCAAAAGGTATGTGGTTTTTATTATATGTATAATATTTAAATCTATAGATAGAATTGAATATTTAGAGATGGGTGACAGAAGTTTGTAAATTTCACTTTCCTTAACAAATATGAAATTGTTAAAAAATTAACTGAAAAATTTTGCAAAGAACCTTGTCACAAATAATAGCAGGCTTGGAAATTTCTGATAACATCTGTGTTTAAAAACCCTTGTAGGTATAAAAAGTTCATTATGTGTGTCATATCAAATACTTTTTTAAGATGACAGTAATCATGCCCATTTCAAAATTTTCATTAAGTTCTTTTCAATCATTTACATCGCTTGATAAACATTTTTTAAAGTTTTGACTTACAAAAACCCTACTTTGCTTCAAAGAATATTTTTCCCATTGAGCTGTAATATTAATATTCCCTTTAAATTAAATTCAGCTCGGCAATTTAATTTTTTTCGTCATGTTTACTTTCGAATACTCCGTATTGAACCGAATCAAACATAGAATATGAATTTTTCTTATTCTCAGAAACGTCAGAAATATCCATGAATACTAAAACTCAATACCCTATCTCGACGGTAAACTCACAAAGGTAAAAAAATTCATTTTTTATTCAATCAAAATATGGAGTTCTTCTCATCGCTAAGGTCTCATTTTCCCAATTGTTGCAACAGTATTATTTTTCAAGCAAATAATTTTCTGAAATATTCTGCAATACAACTTTACAACTTTGGCAGTTTTTCTTAGTATTATCTGTTGGCAAAAGTCAATTGGCATTCATTCAAAAAAATGTCAAATTGGCATTGCAGGTTGATATTATTCCAGTACTATAGGTAATTTATCCATACGACAGTTTTTGATGAAAATATTACTTATCCTTTTTTCAACTAAATGTTTTGAGAGCAAGGTTCATTTGTCAAGAATTGAAATATATTTACATACAGCTGAATAAACCCATCTTAATAATCTGGAAGAGTTAGAATTTATTATTACGAGTTTGGGATGAGATATTGCTATTTCAGACTTTCTGATTTATAACATGTAAACATTTAACTTTTTCAAAAAATACTCGTAAACGAGTTTTCTTCTCTAGACACATTCAAACACGTGTAACTCTATCTAAATCAGGATGGTTGGCTGTTTTGGGGTTTTATGGAGGGGCTTGACCAAACTGTGCCAAACACAAGTTCTGTCTGGTGTTTGCAGACCTAAATGTCAAGATAGGGGGAAAATAGGGTTTGGGGAATGGAATAGGATGAAAGCAGAAAAAGGTAGCTTGGGAAACGAAAATATAACTAGAGTACCTCGGATTCGTGAAGCCCGTACACCCATAAAAGAGATGTGCCACTAAGCGCTAAAAATCTGTTAGGATGTGTTATAATTAGTGTTCGTGTTTCAAATATACTTTAGAAATAAACCATTCAAGATAAATTCACTTTTTATTGTCTGGAAGTTGTTTTATGGTGCAAGGGTAAAAAAGAGGTAAAGGGCTATACCAAAATAAATTACAAATTCTAAACCTAGATGATACAGGTATATCCAAGAAATGCGAAATAAAAATAAGTCTGAGCTTACATCAAATATACCAATGGACCTAATTTGATCATTTAGTAGATTTGATGAGTGACATTTTGATCCTTTCTCGACAGTTCTCTCCATTTCGCTTTGGTCTTTTTGCGTTTTTATCACTGAAACTTGAAAGAATGAGGTTAATTCCAGTGTTTTTAATCACCAGAAAGCGTTGTCTGATGTTTATACAATTGCTGTTTAGCATAACTTAAGGGAAAGATAGAGGTTGAGGTGTGAATGGATAGAGGAAAACAATGTGAAACTAATTTAATTGGCATTGCTACATAATAATCGTCCCCAAATGGAAATAATTTTGCGGTATTATTAAGAAATACCATAGGGCCAGTTTGGCCGCTCCCTTCTTTCTAGATGTATGGTCCTATATTTTCAGTTCTATGCCCCCAATAAGGCCAAAATAATTAAATACACAATAAATGCGAACTAAATAATTAAGTCATAACATAACAGTGTATTCAAAACGTTTAAGATGAGTTCTAGGCTTTCAAACAGCGCGAGGGCCACAAGGCCCTTACATCTTTCTGGTGTTAACATAACTGAATCAACCGATCTCATCAGTGAGCATAACAAAGTTAACTCTCCAAGTTGTTTGAACGAGGTATCACCGGGATATTGCCAATTTTTTTACGATGACGAAATCAAGATCTGGTTCTTTTCTTCCAATGATGATATAGTATCTCGTCCATAAGGATATGCTAAAATTAAATTTGGTTCTAGAGAAAGTAAATTCAACTACCTACCAGGTTAAGATTGATTTCAGTAATGTTTAACTAAAGCAAAAACGGCGCTATTATTTCAGAACTCACTCGTACACACGTCATATTTTAACCGAAGGGTTAAAAACTAAAACAGGATGCTCAATATTGCCTTAATCCTCCTTTTGGTTTTCTCGACAATGTATCTCGTCATTATAAAAGAATGTCCAGATCTTGATTTTGTCATAAAAATCGGCAATATCTTGATGACGAGATGGAATCAATATCTCGTCGTTAGCAAAATTGGTCAGATGGTCTTGATGGACGAGATATCTCGGTTAAACCACTTAGAGGGTTAACCTCACATCAGTTATAGGTACTTTTACTGTATTTTTGCTCAACAAATAAAATTTTATACCCCTACTACTCGTAGTTTTCTCCCCAACTTTCAATTACATCATTTCACTCACGTGCAGTGATTGCATACTTTTCCAATGCATTATATAGAGATAGACTTTTATGTATTTTACGTATAGTCCCCGAGTCTTAGCTCCGCACGAAATTCACTTGAAATATTCTAAAGGAATGCTTTAGACTCTTGATATCCATGTTCAAATGGCTCTGCATCGGATTAAAAATGCAGTGAAATACCTTTGGAGGACTTGAGCAAGCACACATTAATATCAAAGCTGCAGAGATAATCACAGTAAGGTGCTTTATGTTTCCAAACGTGAGTTAATATTGCCAAAACATGGATAATCCACGAACTTAAAATCTATGCTGGTCTTCAAGTTTCGATTATAATTGTCTTATAAATAAAGTATCTTCGGCCTCCAAGTTGGATCAAAAATTATATGGATTGATTTGCAATGTTTGCTATTATTAATAACAAATTATATGCTTGGCATCCATTTCACATGATAAGAGTTGTTTCGACCGAGTTTGTTTGAAGTTTTAAGTATTGTTTGGTAACGAAACATTTTAGTCGTTTCCGAGTTGTTTTGACGAGATATCTCGTCCATCAAGATGCGACCAATTTCGCTAATGACGAGATATCTCGTCATTAGCGAAATCAATTCTGCTGACAATATACCTCGTCGAAACAACTACCAAGAGTTGGATCAAAAATTATATGGATTGATTTGCAATGTTTGCTATTATTAATAATAAATTATATGCTTGGCATCCATTTCACCTGATAAGAGTTGTTTCGATCGAGTTTGTTTGAAGTTTTAAGTCTTGTTTGGTAACGAAACATTTTAGTCGTTTCCGAGTTGTTTCGACGAGATATCTCGTCCATCAAGATGCGACCAATTTCGCTAATGACGAGATATCTCGTCATTAGCGAAATCAATTCTGCTGACAATATACCTCGTCGAAACAACTACCAAGAGTTGGATCAAAAATTATATGGATTGATTTGCAATGTTTGCTATTATTAATAATAAATTATATGCTTGGCATCCATTTCACCTGATAAGAGTTGTTTCGATCGAGTTTGTTTGAAGTTTTAAGTCTTGTTTGGTAACGAAACATTTTAGTCGTTTCCGAGTTGTTTCGACGAGATATCTCGTCCATCAAGATGCGACCAATTTCGCTAATGACGAGATATCTCGTCATTAGCGAAATCAATTCTGCTGACAATATACCTCGTCGAAACAACTACCAAGAGGTTTAATGAAAGTACATGGTAACATTTAATTATTCAAATTTCATTAGATAGTTACATAAGAAGCTGTTTTTGTCAAGCTGCAGTATTTCTGCGGCGGAAAGTATTTACTGTATGTATTCTGAACATGACATCATTTGACTTCTTTTCGAAAACGGATTTCAGCGCATGGGCAGTTAAAATTTGAAAGAATCAACTCCGAATTCATATATGATGGTTGATTGGTTCAGTTGGTTGATTGGTTCAGTTGGTTGATTGGTTGGAAGGTTTTACTCCGGCGCGGAGTTAATTAACTACCTACCTATCTACCCTCTCATAGAAATCAATAGAGGTGGTCAAACAGTAATTTAACTTACGAGATAGTGATTAAGCTTTAAAATATTAAAATGTAATTTGGAGTCATAGTGTTTTGATAAAGTCTTTCGTAACTTGTGGCGTAATATTGCATTCAAGTCGAAAACAATATCAGCATGTCACTAAAACTAAAAAGTAACATTAAGTATTTTGGAAATGGCGACAAACCAAATCACTTTTTAACCAGAAATAATTTCTCTTATCTGCTTTTTATTTTTATATAATTTTATCAATTTTCCAAAGAATATTTTATTTTGATTTCATTGTCATCAGTATATGAAATAACACAAACCGCTGTCAAAAAATTAGATGATTGAATTGTTCTGTACTTTTGTAACATACTGGTTTGGAAAATAACTTCAATTTTGCATATTTAATGTTTTTATAATTCTTTCGTCTGCATATTAGTTCAAATCTCATTTTGTGATTTTAATACGTGTATTACATCTATAATTTCAATGAAAAAGCCTAAAATATCTTAACTTTTAAGAGGCACCTTATACTATTTATACAGGGTGATTCAAAATGTCAAACAAACTTTAAATGTGTGTCAGGAATTCCAAAACAAACCAACTTTACATAGAAACATATAGCCGGAAACGCCCCCGGAGTTGCTAGAAGTACAGGGGAAATAAAAATGAAGGAATATGAGTGAGGTATAACAACATGTTACGGCCGCTTTTTCCATAGCAGGGTTGCGTGTCGTTCGAATGATCCCCTTTTACACAATCTGTGGTGCAAACGTTTGATGATGGAGAACGTTTGTTTGGGAACCGTTCACGGTACAATCTCACGGTGGCCCGCCGTTTCGATACGCTAAGTGCATATCTGCCATCTCAGAATTACTGCAACGATGCATCTTACTCCTGCTATGACCACGACTCGAATGACCATGGCTCGCGCTGCCCAACTCAATTTCTAGAAAACAACAATCTCCACCACACTCTTACGGCGTTTGCGGCTATATGTTCTTATGAAAATATGGCTTGTTTTTGTATTAGTGACCTACCTTAAAGTTTGTCTAAGACCTTTCGAATCAATCTACATAATAGATATTAAAATGAACAAATTCTCTAAAGAAACAAAATGAAATAACATATCGCATAGTTATGTTTAAAGAGGAAACATGATTTACTAGTTATGAAGGAAATTTTAAGAATAATCAGGTGAATAAATATTTAAACAATATAAAGGGAAGATTATTTATTTCGACAGAAGTTTCATCTCAAGAACCTAGGAAGGTATATTATTTATTTAACTTTGATAGCTTGGAGAGGGAACTAACAAAATAACTCAATTTTCATGATGAAAAGAGGGATTATTAAGTAGCATTAATGATTTAGTAGTCATGACGGAAATTTTAAGAATAATCGGATGAATAAATATTTAAACAATATAAAGGGCAGATTAGTTATTTCGACAGCAGTTTCATCTAAAGAACCTAGGAACATATATCAATTATTTAACTTTGATAGCTTGGAGAGGGAACTAACAAAATAACTCAATTTTCATGATGAAAAGGGGGATTATTAAGTAGCATTAATCCCCTTAAGTACTTATGTTAGAAAACCTGAAAATACCTCACCGTTTTGCTAATTACTCTAGATAATTGAAAATTAGACTTTGCAAACCTAACCAGGGATTTGGTGCACAGGTTTCTTAATTTCATTATAAAACTACTCAATATCTTTTGATAGTGAAATAATTTCTTAATAAGTTAAGATTCAATTTATACATTATTTAGATTCATGTCAATGCTGAGATTCCAAAGTTTATAAAATTACCTAAAATATAAACTCTGAAATAATAATTCATACTTTTAAAACAGCTTAGTTAAAATATAAAAGTACTTTTTTCGAAATTAATGAGCAAGTAATGACTTGAAAGATTTTCTAAAAATAAAAATTAGATTTCATATTCAAATTTAAATACTCATGTGATGCATTTATCCACATTTTACTAACATCTCAACAATTACTATATTTAGTTTAAAGAAGCGTCATTAACGAATATATACTTAAGTATAATAAAGCTTTTAAGGTTCATCTGTAATAAGGTTTGACAATTGTAATGCAAGCATCGTTACAAATTTTGCTATAAGGTGAAAACATGGTTAATTGACTTGGGGTTTTGGTTCATTATTTATATTTTACATCATAGTTTAGAATGAAGGGAGATTAATATGTCAAAAAGGGTTAAAACTTGTTTAATTAAAATATGCAAACATTTATTTTTAATTTCATTTCTTTATCAATTTAGAAGCTTATTTCTATATCAATTTAGATTTATATATCCTAATTTAGATGAGGATGTTTTATGAATTGTTAAGGAAATTGGATACGTCCCTCTTTCCGAAAGTAATGGCTCAAAGCCGTAAATTTTGCAAAAGCTGAAAACCTAATATATAAAGCGAAATATTTATAACTTACTTCACAATTTGAAATATGTAGAATTCCATGACATTTTTACCCCAAACGTATAATATGTTTCCTGATTGGATTTTCACGAATGCAAAAATAAATGCTAAAACTAAATTAATTTTTATATCAATTTCAAAACACAAGTTTTCTGTAGAGTAAATTTCACGAGTTGTAGAGTATGTTGGATAAATCGCTCCCTGAGAAAAGTAATACAACTCAAAACCGCAAATTTTACGCGTTGAAAAATTGAATTTTCTTTTACGTGAAATACTTACTATTTCGAAACTTCGGATTTCTCAATTCGAAACTTGTAGAAATCCGCCATATTTCTATCGATAGTTTATAGTACATTTCCTGTTTCGATTTTCACGATACTTTTAATTCTATAGAACTGTTTGTAATTAAAAAATTAAACCTTCATTTTTCAATCTCTTTTCTAGAAATTTCGCTTGATTAAGTTTTGGTTTGAAAAATCAAGTATCATGAATTTAAGAAATAGTTTTGAATGTAGAAATATTTGTCATTAGCATATCAGTAGCTTACAAATTAAACACTAAATCCAATTATCACTATATGGTTTTTAGCTTCTTTAGCTCTCTGACTTGTGAGTAGTATAGTATTAACCCACATCGCAATTAATGACGAAATAATTACATATATTGGTAAAAAGAATGCGTGGATTTTTTCAATCTAGAGAAAGATTCTACTGTTCATTTCATTTCAATAGGATCATTTGGAAAGATTCGATAATCCATTTCCTTGGAATAGGATTCTATTGAATTCAAATCCATAGAATCCAAATTCCAATGTAATCCATAATCCATAGAATCCAATTCAAATTCCATAGAATTCAGAGGGTTCTCTTTTAAGGAAATATAATCTTACAAAGGATTGATTCTATTTCACTTTTCCTTAGAATACAATCCTTTGGAAAGATTCCATTTTTCTCTCTCTCTCAATTTCTTGAAATACAATATTTTTGAAAGATTATTGCTCATTTCCTTAGAATAGAATTCTTTGGAAAGATTGCATTGGTCAAGGAGGTCAAAATTGGTAAGAAATCGTGTAGGGAAGACTGCAGGTTGCAAGGTTGAATTATGCCCTGTGAGGACAAGACCAGAAAATGTGGGGGATCCTTAGACTGATAAAATCAACTAAATAATCTTTCTCTTTGTGTGATGGTTACATTTCTTAAGGAAAAAACTTAAAGAGTATATTTCTCCCTTTGTTTTCTCAGAGCTATGTTATTTGATTAAGTGTTTTACTACGATATAGATCTTAATAAAGCGACTTACTACTTCATAATTTGCATTGCATTCAATTCTGCTTTCGGTGGATAATAGAATTCTATTTATTTTCAACGGTAGAGCTTATTATCCTGTAATTTTCTAAAATTTAACTCCTATTGACCACCTCCGACACTTGGTTTCTTAAAAAAACTTTATTATTGAAGAATTCTCAATTTATCGTTTTGTTAAAGAACCATTTGAAGTACTGTGCTAACCGATTACATTTGGTATCCAGATAGAAAACTTGTCAGAATACTGTAACCCTGCTGGTGGTTTGTCTCAATGAGGTACCTCCTCGTCTTTAGCAAAACTAACCAGTACTAACTAAAACTAACCAGTACTAACCAAAACTAACCAGTATTAACCAAAGCTAACCACGCGCAGTATTAAATGGCGGTGCGTTTTGCTTATGGAGGAAAACGAATATCGCCTGAGAGTTGAGAAATCTTTTTATTTAACCCTCCTCGTTGTCTAGGCGATGTATCTAGTCATTTTAAAAATTGATCAGATCTCAATGGACGAGATGTTACATCATTAGAAGAAAAACTGAATGATCTAAAATCTTGACCTAGTCATCATAAACAAATCAGTATTCTTCATAAGATAACTCGTCATTAGCAAAATTTATCTTATCTTAATAGACGAGATATCTCGCTGAAACCACTTGGAGGGTTAAACACTAACAGTTCTATTTTCTCACTTACACTTTAAGCCACTGGTCCCGATCTAATATTTCCGAGTGTATCAAAGCACATCATAGAGCAACAAAACAATTTCACTTATATGATATTTCTAATTATCTGATAGCCAATTAGTTAACGTAATAGTTAATTTACGTTTACTTATTACTTTTCTGTATGTGCTTTTAGATTTTGAGTCGATGATAACGTTGAGCGTTCAGCTTTATAATTATGTAAATCAATTATGGTAAACTAATTAATCTATTAACCTTCCCCATTCTTTCAACGAGATATCTCATCCGTCAAGATCTGAGCAATTTTAACACTGACGAGATATCTCGTTATAGAGAATGCCTCTTGAATTACGAACGATGAAGATATTGCCGTTTTTTGATGGTATCGAGATTAAAATCAGGTCAGTTTTGCTAATGTCGAGACCTTGCGAGACAACCAAGTAGAGGGTTAACGAAGAGGTAGATAGGATGTTAATTAACGTCGCACTGGAGCTACACAACTGGTTATTGGCTAGGGTCCGGGATCAATCGTGAAGGGAGAGATTCAAGGACAACACCTCGTAATTTTTGAACCATGGTCAGATGACCAGAATAACACCTGAGATGGCACCCTACTCTCCGAGCTTTCATACCACACCAACTTGAGGACATTTGAAGCGACGACAGGTTAAACGTGCACGACGGTTTTGGCTTGACCGAGTTTCGCAAGCCTCCAGTTGCTAATCCATTGCTCTTCCAACTGGGCTGCCATGACACGGGTTAACGAAGATTTAACTATTCCACGAGATGGTTGGTTGGGTTTTATATCACAAGGACACATTGGACTAAGTTCTACTCCACAAGAACGCACAAACGCTTAGATATAAAGTTCATAAGTTTAAGTTTAAATGTTTAAGTAAAAAAATATCGAAAAGAACAAACAAATTTACTATAGCATTTGCTTACTTTAAATGACACGAAATAATTTGCATTATGAAATTCTTGTACCTACTAAACCATTTCTGCTAAAATATGTAAAAATATTCTTTGAAACTTTTATATTAGATAGACATTATATATATATATTTCATGGAGCTCATGGAACAGTTTTATGACATCGTTAATGGAACTTTTGAGCCGCCTTATCGAACAATATTTACGCATAAACTATAGTTTAGAAATCATAAATCCTTAACTACTTGACGATACTCGTTCCCAATGGGGAAATAGAATGTACTATAAAATCTGATGTTGAATGTACAGAATATGATGATAGCATCTTTAAGGTTAATATTTAGTTTCATTAAAAGGGTAAAGGTAAATTATATTGTTTTACTGAAGTGTATGGTGCGTTACCAAAATATTCTGAAGTTTTAAGGTCTTAGTTTAAACAAGTATAATATAGATAAAATAATAAAACATAAAGTGATCTTATCGTTATACTGAATTAGTTTTTTAATTAGACATTAAATTTTTTAAGTTCGTATTTGTTGCTATGTTACCTACGAACAACTCATATTTTGTTAGTATCGCAAAAGTAAGAAAACTATGCATTTCAGGATGCTAAGATCTAGAAAATGAATTAAATTCATTATATTTCTTTATCACTACACATAGAATCAACAAAAGAATAGCTGAAACTATACTTTTGTTGCTTGAGTAAAAGTGGTACCTTTGTTTTTATTAAAATCTGTACCTTAGCTGTGATTAAAAGCTGTTACTCTGACTTAAAGCTGTTACTATGTTCTTTGACTAAAAGCTGCACATTTGTTTGAATAAAAGGTACCTTTGTTTGGCTTAAAGATGTACCTTTTTTGACTAAAAGATGTACCTTTGTTTGACTAAAAGATGTATATTTGTTTGACTAAAAGATGTACCTTAGTTGGTAGGAAAACTGAGTGCTAGAGTATTCACCGTAGATTCATTTTTACTAATTGCGTTACGGCTATTTTACAGAAAACTGACTTGAAAAGAGGTATTGCTAATCCCCAGAGAAAACTCAAAATTTACTTTTATAGTAGTCACCTTTCATAGCTTTTTCATACAATGGGTGCAATGTATGTCAAACGTATTACATGGATGTATATGCATATGTTCTATTGATGTCCAAAGTATTCTAAGTTATAAAACTGTCGAAAAGTGATTAAAAGTTATTTTTCAGAAACTTAAATTATGTGGACATTTTTATGATGAAAGGAAAAGTGATAATTCTAGTCACTTGCAATCTAGTTAACCAATTCCATCCGAACAAGGTCGGGTAGAATGAAGATATAAATAGAAATAGCAAATATAATTATCCCTAGAATTGATGACTATGACAGTTTGGAAAAGGTTTGTGCATCAAAAGCTGGCCACAACAGGGTGGTTTTCGACGCGAAGAGAAACCACCCAGAGGATTAAAATATAACAACGGCAACTGTACAACTAAATCTGACTCAATCCAATAAGATCATGAGACCAGCCGAAGGTAGTTAGGTAGTTGAACTGACGTCGCGCCAGAGCAGCACAAAGGGCTATTGAACCAGTCGAAGAAAATTCCAGAAAATGAAATACGAAGTCCGTCACGAATAATTGCAGACTACTCGATTCTAAGTGAAATATGCTTCAATTATCCCATCAAATCCTAAAACACTCAGTTCTCTTACTGCCGAATGAAGCAGGTATTTATGGAAGCCAAACGTAGAAATGAAAAATCAATAAGAACTAGAAATCGCGTGCCATACGCCACTATTTCCTCTTATCATTATTTCTACCCCAAAAACAATAATTTCGTGAATGCAACCAGCAATCGTTTAGGTCCGCCATTGGCTTATGAATGAATAGACAAAGTAATATTTATTATTCTCTACAACTTAATGTGAATGCTATTACAAGGCGTTTTTGTTTTACGGTTTCTATGAATAATGCGATAATTTGGTTACCAAAGGAAGTTAATCCAATTACCTGTAGTAGCTGTTGTAATCAATCATCTGAAATATCATGAATTTATCTGAGGCAAGTGTAAGGACACAGATCTTATTCTAAAAAATATACCACAAATGACTATCAATTACAAAAAACCGGAATTTATTTTATGAGGAGGTAAATCTGAATATTTTTCCTAGCTCAATAAATGCTTTAGTCTCTTATGTATTTAGGGTGAATAATTATAAGGGTGAAATGATGAAAAGTCAGGTTTTTGCTTTGACTCCAATTAAATCAACGGAAATTTCGCCACTATTTTTTATAATACAGGAAAGAGAGTAATGAGTGCAATAATTATAAGAAATAAGGACAGAAAGCATTTCCCCGCAAATAATTTCTTTTGCATATTAATGAACACAGAAAGTATACGATTTTATTTGTTTCAAATTAAATAGATATTTTCTTTTCTTAAATTGGTAATACCCGACGCTTCCAGCACATTTTCAGTTTTGCGTCGTCTAACCGTGGTTCAGAATTTCGAAGTGTTGTCATTGGATAATTTCTTTCGGGGTTGATCTCGGACCGTCCCAAATAGCCCACTCCAGTGCGACGTAAATTCAATTACCAGCCTCAAACCGAGGATGTATTTTAAATGAGTTTAATAATTTTATATACACATCATTAAAATTCATTGCATCTGAAGTATAAGGGATTTGGGAATTAGATCCTAAATATGGTAAACTTTTAGGACTGAAAAGCGGATTTCATTTTAAGAAGCATAACAATATTTAATGGTTACGTTTTAAATTTCCAGGAAATGGAATAACTATATGTAATGTTATTCACATCTATAAATACTTAAATCAGGAAATATCTTCTATTTTGGAATTATCTCAAAGCAATCCTCTTCAACAAATCATAACTTTCATCCCATACCATTATTTTCCTATAAAACTCATCAAACAAATCAACCAAATCCTACTCCTCATTGTAATCAATTTTACTCTAGCAAGGCCGTTCAGACATAACAGAATGAATGTCTTAGTAGTTCTATGGGTAATACGAATAAGTTGATTGCTCTCCTAACAGAAAAACATGGCTGACAAGCAAAGGGAGCATACGCTTATCAAACACTAAAACAGTAGCTAATTGCTTATAAATAACCTTGCTATGAAGTTACAAATTGCGCCCTTGTTGGAGTAATTAGAGGAGTTAGAAATTAATTTTTCTCTTATGCTCCAAGCCTCATAATCATTTCCTGCTTTGTTTACGTCATTCAATAACAATTTGCATGTTTTATTAAAGAGAACCTTAAGAAAACATTTATCGGAAAGGACACATGTTCTGTGCATATTTTCGGTAGTACAATCGTTAATAGTTTGTAGTAGCAATTTCGAATAAATAAAACCTGGATGATGCTGATTGTAAGCAAGTTGAAAAATTTTTGCAATATGAATTATTGTGTATGAAAACTGCAAATATTGAGTTGCACTTTTTTCTTTACTGTTACAGGCAACGTCAAGTAATGGATATTGTGACGAACCCGAGCATCGCATATAAAATGCACACGAGCGCATGCTTCTGCGCTTTCCAATTTTGTGTAAAATGCCATCAAGTTCTTTTTCTGATTCAGATCAAATGTAAAAATGTCAAATATTGACAGGTAGCGTTACCCTAACATTGTAATCCTTTAAATTGTAAATAAATTAAATGTAGAACAAGCATTTATAAATGTCTGCTTTCTGAGATTTCTTCTGTCAAGTTAAGTGTAAGTGATGTAGTGTTTTGGATGAGAGATTGTTTGGGGATGGAAAGTGCTTTTACATATTCTTGACTTCGATTGACTTGTTTTTTGAATACGATTTCCGCACGACGCCAATAAAAATGCTAAAGAATAAATTCCAAATTGGGTAGTTGATTGATCAACGACAAACATTTTTTAAGGAACCCTGATACATATCATACAAGAGCATTTGGGTAGCAGAAAAAATTCTGTCTTCCCTCTGGTTTATTTCCTCACCCTTGTACCCACCAAATGGGTTGAAACGGTCAGATGACGAGGTCAACATCGGAGTTGACACCCCACTTTCCAAACTTGGACACCATGCTAACGGTATCATATCGAAGGTTGATAAGGATATAAAGGATATAAAGTAGAGGCAAGTTAAATTTGACAAACATACGTTCCTTAAATAATTGTTCATCACATCAATCTTTTCCAAAAGATAGTTAACTAATTCATCAAACTCGAAATATATTTTGAGCTCAAAACATCAAATTGGGAGGAAAACCTACAAAATCGAACCTATAAAACAAATAACTGAAAACATTTGAAAAGGTCATCGATACAAACTTACAAACTTACGATCACTTTACAAACCTCGCGGCTCAATGCAGACTGAAACGTCTTTAAATATTTATCATTCACCATGTCCCAGAAAGTACACTGCTGGCCACCCAAATTGCAACACCAAGAAAGACAAGAGATATCACAACAAAATTTATTTTGTAGATAACATGTTGACCAAGTATCAAATGATTAAATTTATAGACTTCTGTGAAGTGTGGTTCCTGCCAAAATCAGTAGCCAGAGTAGCCGCCATTGTTGGAGATCACCGCTGCCACACGCCTCGGCATTGATTCAAAGAGACTTTGGATGTGTTCTTGGGGTACAGCAGACCAAGCAGCTTCCACACGTTGCCAAAGTTGATCTGGTGTGGCAGCTGGGTATGTATTCTGGGTCAATCGTTGAGCAACCATCGACCACATGTTTTCTATCGGCGAAAGATCCGGAGAGCGAGCTGGCCAGGGAAGCAATTCAATCTGGCGATTGACGAAGAACCCTTGGACAATGCGTGCCACGTGTGGTCGCGCATTATCCTGTTGAAATATGGCTGTGGGCAAGCCCTGAAGGTAAGGAAGGACAACTGGCTCCAACACCTCGGAGATGTAGCGCTGGCTGTTTAAAGTGCCGGCAATGCGTACTAGAGGAGTGCGAGAGTGATATCCAATACCGCCCCATACCATAATACCCGGTGCAGGACCAGTGTGGCGGTGCATAACGCAGCTGTTCAGCATCCTCTCCCCACGGTGTCTCCAGACTCGAATCCGACCATCGTGGTGTTGCAGACAGAAGCGTGACTCGTCAGTAAAGACAATTTCATTCCATTCTGCCGTCCACATCCTTCTTTCATCGCACCATTGGCGGCGGAAACGTCTGTGGTTCTGCGTCAAGCGTAGACGAAGTAATGGACGTCTTGCGGACAGACCACTCTGCTGTAAACGGCGTCGAATGGTACGCGCAGACACTGGATGATGCGGTACAGACTGAATGTGCTGTGCTATGGTTCGTGATGTGGCTGAGCGATCCGTCACTGCCATAAGCACAATATGCCTGTCATCACGTGAAGTGGTGCACTGAGGTGGATGCGATCGAACACGTCGGTCCGTCGTACCCTCCTGCATCCAACGATCACATATCCGCATTACAGTTGTTTGGTTTCGTCCAACACGACTACCGATTTCCCTGAAAGATAATCCACAATCTCGGTAGGCCACTATCCTTCCTCTGTCGAACTCGGATACTTGATTAAAAGATGATCGCTGTTTTCTACGAGGCATAATTGATCGTTTTTTTGAAAAAACCACAAGAAAAACACAATTGCCGTACTTGAAATCGTCGAAATCTCCAAGCCTTAAATAGCGCTTTGAAGTGGCGCCACAGGCGCGCGTGATGTGCGTCTGCGCTGAAATTCTAATCATTTGCATATCTCACCTCCGCTAATGCATGTTGTAAATTTCATATTATTTGCATGCTTCCTTCAGGGTGTTGCATTTACGGTGGCCAGCAGTGTAGTTCACTACAGAACCAATTGCTTTCTTACCACAGATCTAAATGGGCACTCGAAATATAAATTTGGAATTGCGAATACCTATATAAAATGTGTGCAATTTTACCAAAATGCATGCATTTTTATATCAAATAATCAATTTTTTTCCAACCCTTGCTGCTCTCTTGTCCCAAAGAATAACAACATATTTAAGTGTTACTGCATGTCAGGACTTTGCCTGTTTCTTTGAAAAAATATAATGTCCGTAAATTATGGATACATTCATCCTTCCCAAAAGAGTTAAATGAAAACTCAAACTCGAAAATATTTTGAACTAAAACAAATATGGAGGAAAAAACTACAAGCGAACCTATAAAACAAATAACTAAAACCAGCTGAAAAGGTTATCGATAATCTATAGGGGAAGGTGTTGTACCATGGGACAGTTGTATCTTTAAACAGTTTATATTGTGCTGCGTCCTTTTGAGTACGTAGCAAATAACACATTGTAGTTTACTATTTGCCACCAGACAACCTTCTCACAAAAATTAGCACTCCACAGGTGTTTGTTGTGTTTGCTGAACAACTAATTGAAATACGTCCTTTAGTAAGTAAATATTTTGGATTTTTCATTTTGATGCTTGTATTTTCACTGATTATAATTGTAGTTTTTAGGGTTCGTAGAGTTAGTTAAAAATCTGTTCTACTAAATGATGATACGATTTAAATGTAAACATAACCTGATACTACTTTCTAGGGACATCCCAAGGTACAACATTTAATTTGTCCTTTGATGCAACAGTTTGGGTTTACAAATTTTGAGAAAGAAATAGAGGAAATACATTAGTGAAACTGACTGGAATAAAGAAAGCAGTTAATTATGTGGTGCAAATTGGGAAAAAATAAAACTTTTTTATGAGGTTAGGTATCTTTTTAAAACAAGCAAAAATACGTTTGTTTTAAAAATGAAACAATTTATGTAATCGATTAATGTGACATAATCTGCAAACTACCATTCCCATCGTCTGCAGGAAGTTCAGAGCGACAGAAAAATGTGTTGAAGTTTGCAGTTAATTTCAATGCTTATGATGTTCAATAATTTTATTAAACAGTTGATCTCAGTTTGGAATTTTTTAAATCTTGAGTTTAGTTAATTTAATGGCTTTATTCTTGATTTCTAACATTATATTATTAAAAAGAGGCTAATGAAATTTTCAGAATCATTATTTAATATTATAAATTTTGAAACTGTGCAATTTTTAATAAATACTGAATTTAGTATGTGTGGAATTGATTTATTTTGTAGCCTACTTTAAACAATCTAAAGGTAACATGTATCCCAAAGTACAATATGTATCCCAAGGTACAACACCATGTTGAAACTTGGGACATGTGTATAGATTAACAAAATAATTTATTAAATACGTTGTGTTCGAGGTACAAATAAATAAAAAAAGGTAAATTTTTCAAAAGTAATGAATGTAAATAGTTGTAAGAAAAACAAGCTGCAGATACATTATAGTCTCAGGAAAAATATTTGTTTAAAACTGTCCCAAGGTACGACACCTCCCCTACATTTTACAAACATCGCCATTCAATGCAAACAAATGCATCTTCTAAGCGTTTACCAATCGCCATGTCTCCACAATTCACCTACAGAACCTATTCCCTTACTTATCACAGGTCTAAATGGGCACTGTTGAATTATAATTTTGAAAATATTAATAATTAAAATGCGTGCATTTTTACTAAAATCTGAGCATTTTTGTTTTAAATAACCAATTGTTTCTAAGCCCTCTCTATATCACTCGTCGTTCTTTTTCTCCAATAATGGCAATATATTTTAGAGATACTGAATCTCAGAACCATGCCTCTTAAGTTTGACAAACATTATGTCCGTAAATTATAGATGACATCCATCTTTCCCAAAAAAAAGTTAACTAAAAACTAAAACTCGAAAATATTTTGAACTGGAAACATCAAATATGGAGGAAAAACAAACAAGCGGACTATAAAACAAATAACTAGAACCATCTGAAAAGGCCATCGATAACCCCCTCTATGTTTTACAAACCTCGCCGTTGAATGCAGACAGAAACGTCTTTTAAGCGTTTATCATTCACCATGTCCACTACAGAACCCATTCCCTTCTTGCCACAGATCTAAATGGGCAGCATTAAATTATGAATTTTGTTGGAGATAAATGAAATAAATGGCCTTTGTTACGTCCGTTAAAAACGTTTTAGATGAAAAGCGGTAGGAAAAATCAGAAAATTTGCTCATTAGGTGGAGTGGCAATTCTTTCTCATTATGTCCCGGCCAATAATGAAACGCTAGAGCGTATGCTGACGCCACCGAAGTTCTTGGGAACAATAAGTAACAAAAAACTAGCCAAAAAAGTTTTTTGCAGTGACGAAAGTCTCGAAAAAAAATTCCTGTTTCTGCCTCCTTGCGTTCAGCATCTTCTTCAAATTAGGATTAATAAAGAAATTGCCTGTTCTGCTAAATAGAAAGCAAAGAAAAGTTTCGCCATTTTTTGTTTTTTCCGGTAGGGTAATTATTGTTTTGTGTTTTGTTACTGAGTTTTTGAGGCAAAAAACATGAATTAAATGGTGGTTTGTACCAAGCGTGCATCTGCACTTCAGTTGTTAGAAAATGTAAGAGATAACACTATGGAATGGAAAGTGTTACAGACAAAAACCTTTTTTTGGGAGAAAATTGGACTTCATTTTCTGAAATTTAAGATAATCTTCCTTGAGCAATTATTTTAGAAAGTTATTTAAAAGTTTTGTAAAGATCGCAGATTGTTTTTAAAATATGATTCTCGCAAATATTTATAGAATAAAACTAAGATTTAAACAAATATATATAATTGCATACAGAATACTTTTGTTACTGAGTTCTTTAATATTTTTTTCTGGCAAAAACCAGTAATTAAATTATGTTTTGTACAGAGAACAACTGGACTCCAATTGTTGGGAAATGTTGGAAATAACTCTATGATATAGAGAAAGGAGTACAGCAAACATCATATTTGTTGGAAAAAATATTTATTACTTTGCTTCCTTGATTTTGTGTTAATATTTAGTGAGTAATTATTTAAAAAATGCTATTTATAACTTTTGTAAATATCGTAGATTGTTTTTAAAATACATTGAAAAATATTTTGGAAATTAAAATTAAATTTTAAACAAAAATTCAAAATTGTATAAAGTAGAAAACATTCAATAAAAATAGGATGTCATATTATTTTGTGTATTTTAATACCGATAGAATCCAGCTTTTGCTATTATGTTAGAAAATAAATGAGATATAGTCAATTTAAAATAATAAAATACAATTAAATATAATTTTTCACTCCTAAACATGGTAACATCACACATGCATCATTAATTCAAACACATCTGCATAAAAGAAAATAAACAATTTTTGGATCTCAGAATTTTTAATTTTCCGTTGAGATGCATTTTAATAATTTTGAGCATACTGATTCAGCAATTTTTTCTTTCTTTTTAGTCTGTTTTATATTGATTGCCATGCATTTATATTAGTGTTAAAGCTTAGGTGTTATGTTTCAATACTATTAAAATTATTTGAACGGAAAACTTTAATCTGGCATAAAATCACTAATTTAGAACATACGAATTGCCTTTGCTCAAACTTATTTCTTTTGCTTTATTGCATTTAGAAATTCATTAGAATTTCAACTAAATTCGTAAAAATGTATACATATAAATCTATTCTAATTAAAAACTATATTTCATTTCAAATGGAAGAAAATTTTATACATTGAAATATTCTCAATTTGCAAGCTGGGAACTATGTTAATAAACATTTTAAGAAAAGGTAATATTATTGTAACCCTTGTAACCCGAACACTTTTTTCAGTACAACTGAGACATTTTCAAATACAAAAATAGCATTTTTATCAATTCTAAAGTGATAAAATCTATAAAAATTATGGGTTTGCATAACAAAAATATATTCGTATTAGAAATATTAAATGTAAAAATTAAAAACTCACTAATTTCCATCATGTACCGATTGAATATAATGTAAGAAACGAAATAGAGTGTATTGTATGATCTGCATATATATTCATTTTAAATCTAATATAACAACTTTAGTTATTGAAATGTTGAAAATAACAGCTTCTATTGATACTTTATTTGACGTAATTTAAGTTGCAATTCTAACCTAGCTTTACTTTAAAACCTCGTATTAAACAATTTTTCCTCATAGTGTAAAGGATTGGGAATGGACCGAAGATTGCTTGTTTGTTGTTAACTTAATTCTTTATCAAGCATAGTTTTAAAATATGTTTTACTCTAAATTAGAATTTCACCTTAAATTAAAAATGTTAAAAGGAATTTCACGAAGAACGTTTTTCAATGCCGTTGCAATTTGACATAAAAATTAGGTGTTATCAGTTTTTATTTGAGTCAAACTACGTTGATTATAATCAGACATCTTCCAAAAAATACCAGAAACATTTATGGTATATACATTTCTATGGACTACTATTAGTTATACTATCTTGCAATATTTTAAAATATTGCACATGAAAGTAAGGGAAGTATACTGGGACATGAAAAGTGTCATTTGCAATCTGAGCTATCCTTAGCACAGATAGAATTTCGGGAGATGACAAATTACGGACTGGGTAAATTGGTTTGTCTTTATGTTTTTCTTTGCTACACCAGGACGAATTATGGACTGGGTTTGACAGTAACCTACAACTTAAATGTCTGCGTTATGATTTATGGTATTACAAGAACCGTAGATTTTCGGATCTTTATTAGAAAAGGATGCGATAACAGACCTTGAGTGTTCCTTGACATTATGTGGAACATGTCAAAACTTCAGCGAAATTTTACAATAAATCTTATATACTGTTTATAGAGAATTTTAGAAAGTATTTTCTTAATGCCCACACGGTATATTATATTGCATATATTTTATATATATAGTATACATAAAGCAAATAGCAAGATTCCTATTTAATATTATTAAATAAATATCATCTAAATATTTATTCTGATTTCTCTGAATAGTTATTTTAGGTTGATTTTGAATTTTATGGCGCTAGGGTCATATTTGGCCAAGTTGCGCCAAACACAAGACAAATAATGTCAACTAAGTGTGAAAAAAATAATGGAGAGAAGAAAGTCAAGAGAGATCGCTTGGGCATCCTGGAGTCGTGACCCTCATGTTTACCAGACAGTAAACTCCATGGGAAAAGAATAGATAACTTGGGTACCTGTTTTCATGAATCCCGTGCACATCTAAAGATGTGCCCCTCAAGGGAGCTATTTTAGGAATCTTACGATTTTTTTATTATTTAAATTAAGAATTTTCGTCAACCATGCACAGTTAATCGCGCATAACTAGTCACTTGTCAACTTGACAGAAGTCATACAACACAAAAAAGTAAAATCCCGAAGTTTTCGTGACTACTTACAAACCAAATATATGATTTTAAATCCTCAAAACGCTCCCTCATTGTTAAGAGACACAACAGAGTGCTGACTCCAACAGATTGCAGCGTCTTCCCGCACAAATCGCAATAAGGCATTCCGAGTAGTCAACCAAGATTGGACGATGAATAGCCTCATTTGTAATCTGAGCTACCCTCAGTAGAAATGGAATTACGGGGTAAGATGACGAATCATGGATGGTGTAACTTGATTGATGATCTTAATCGTTGACCAATCGTAGATTTCCGGATCTTGACTCCAAGAGGATGTGATATAGATCTCTATTGTTGCTTAACACTATGTAGAACACGTATAAAGTCCAGAGCTATTTAATAATTTTACCTAATTTTTTAAATGTTATACATGGTTCAAAAGGTAGTTAATAACTTTTATCATTGGGTTTCAGGTTTTTCAATTCGGTGTTAGATGCAGAATGGACAAAATATTTTGCTTTTTACCAGAATTGTTAGAGTCTAGACACTGACGGTCACTATAGAAACAGGTCTCGTGCATTATGAGTAGGGATGAATCGAGTGGGGGTTTGGCGAAGGTTTTGGGGATGGGTGATTTGGTGAAAAAACAGTGGGTGGTTTGGTGATGGTGTGTGACACCCTCTTATTTCAAATGTCTGTAAATGCACCCAGGGTGGATGGTTGGTTGGGTTTTAATGTCACAAGGCAATATTTGGCCAGTTTGCGCCAAGCACATGGCAAACATAAAGTAATGGACATACACACACAAGCAAAGTTTTACTGTCACAGAAGAGAGAAATACACCCATGGAAGAATCAAACTTGCGCCACTTACAACTCGCAGATCGCTAGCTAAGTGGTCAAATCTACTGAGCCACAGCGACCCCTTGTACCATAAAGTCATTATTGTTCCTTTATGTAGAACATCGATAATGTCCAGAGCAATTTAATATCTATAAAAGTTTTAAGTACTGCATATGGTTTACAAAGTAGTTTGTTATTACTATCTTAATTGTTTCATTGAGATTTTGTATGCAGAATAGACAACGTATTTGACACGCTTCCGGCTTAACCCTCCAAGTGTTTCGACGAGATATCTCGTCCAGGATCTGATCAATTTTGCTAATGACGAGATAAAGTTCACGTATTAATCCAAGAGAAATGAAGATTCAAGTAGGAGAAACAAAATTATCCCTTGCCCAGAACTCAGTTTGGAACAGGTTTTTGTACCAGAGCCTGGCCTCTACAAGGCAGGTTTCAATGCAAAGAAGAACCACAAGGAGGGATAATATAATCCTTAAATAAATTGTGCTTGTATATTTTTATTTTTTAGAAATATATTTAGTAATATTTTCACTTTTTGTCATTTAGGTTTTTCATCACGTTGATAATGTTTAACTAATCTTTCGTCTCTCAATTTTACAAGTCATATAATCTAACAATGAAAATGGAATCCTGAAATTTTTGTCTTATTCTCCAAACAAATGTCAGATTCCAAATTCTCAAAACGCCTACCCGTTGTTCAGTCCCACTCTCAAGGGAATGCTGACGCCCACAAATTACATTGCCAACCCTGCAAAAGTCGCGATACGACATTCTGAGTGGTCCATTAAAACTGGACGATGAATAGTATCATTTGTAATTTGATCTGTCTTTAGTACAGATGGGATTACGGGTGCGATGATAAATTTTGGTTTGGGTAAGTTATTGAATGACTTAATTGCAGAATTACGGATTTTGATTTCAAAAGGTAGGTAGGTAGTTAATTAACGTCGCACTGGAGCAACGGACTATTGGTTCAGGTTTAGGATCAATCCCAATATAAAAATCTAAGAACAACACTTCGTAATTTTGAACCAGTCAAACGATGAGAACAGCTGAGCTGGCACCACATTCTCCAAACTTCCACACTACACCAACGAGGACATTTGAGGCCACGACAGATTTACAGAGCCCCAGCCCACGTGTATATGACAGTCTTTGGGTGGACCGAGTTTCGAACTCGTAACGCTCCGGTTGCTAATCCGTCGCTTTTCCAATTGGGCTATCACGGCCCGATTTGGATGCCATGTCACGAGTTTGGTTGGATTTTGGGGCTACAAGGGCCATATTTGCTGCGCCAAACACAAGGCAGACAACCTCAAGTAAATGTATATAAGCATACCCGGAAATATTTACTGACACAGAATGTAGAAATACATCCAGCGTAATTTACATAAATTTAATCTGCTCTGTCAACACGCAGGTTTGCTAACGCAGTAGGAAAACCCACTGAGCTACGGAGGCCCCTTATGTCATGAGGTCTTGATTCATCCTTAACACTGAGTAGAATGTAGAACGCGTAAAGTCCAAAGATTTCAACAACATTAGCCAATTAAATAGGTTACCAAGATAGTCAATTAAATACATACGGTTTACAAGGTAGTTTATAATATCAATCTTATGTGATTCTTTTAGAATTATTATGTATGAGACACAATATCTAACAAGCTTTCTGCTTAATAAATACCTCCAAATCACTGTAAATATTTATTATTTTTTGGTTGCTTTTGGTTTTTATGGTTCAAGGGCCATGTTTGGTCAAGCTCAAGAGAATGTCAAGTAATTATGAAAAGAAATGATGGAAAGCAGAAAGTAGAGAAATATCGCTTGGACAAGGAGTCCCGAATCCCCATGTTTACCACAGACAGTAAAACCCATGGGAAAAGAATATATCACTAAGGTACCTCGAGTCTGTGAAGCCCGCACACTCCTAAAGATGTGCCTCTGAGGGGTTTTAATTTTTGAAATAATTATTTTAAGAATTTCTCGATTTTTTTCTTAAAATTAGATTTTTCATCATGTATGCAGCTAATTGCGTTCCACCAATCATCCGTTTCTGAGTTTACAAAAAACAGTCATACCATACAACAAAGATATAATGATATAGTAATTAAATAACACACCACCACCGTAGAGAACACGAGAACACCACATAATTTTGAACCACGGTCCGATGACGAGTTCGCACCTGAGCTGCCACCCCACTCTCCAAACTTCCACACCACGCCAACGTGGGGACATTTCAGGCCACGACAGATTTAACGTGCACCAAACCCGTGTACACGACGGTCTTCGGTTGGACCGAGTTTCGAATTCGCAACCCTCTGATTGCTAATCAGTTACACTTCGAACCGGCTTACCACCGTCTCCAATACGACAAAGAAAACAATAAAATCTTAGCTTCCCATCCGCTCTCTAAACAAATAACTGATTTCTAATCCTCAAAATGGCCTCTCATTTCTCAGTCCCACGCTGTAGGGGAATGCTGACGCCCACAGTTTAGAGTGCCTTCCCGTACAAATCGCGATACGGCATTCCGAGTAGTCAACTAAGACTGGACGATGAATAGTCTCATTTGTAATCTGAACTGTCCTTACTACAGATGGAATTTCGGGTGAGATGACAAATTATGAACTGGGTAACTTGAGTTATGGTCTTAAAAGGACAGGGGGTGGATTTCCGGATCTTGATTTGGAGGGGAAGCGATATCAGGGTCTTAATTGATCATTAGCTTTCCCATTGTATGTTTTTTGGGTATCATTTGGGTATGGGACCAAAATAACTACACTAAGCATAAATGCCTGTGAATTAAAATTTAAGGTTAGAAATTTTAATCGTCAAATCGTATTATTATCTTGATTATAGTTTTGATGGGATGAAACTGAATGCTCATGAATACTATTTGTCTAAAGTGGTTTTTTCAAGTTTAAAACTTAAATTGAAGTGGTTCGGGCAACGTAGTAATATATGCCTCATAAATGTTGTGTAATTATAAAATAATAAATATTGAAGAGAATCATTCCTGATTTTTTCTGAGTGTTTAACCTTCGAAGTGATTTTGAATTGATATATCACCCGTCAAGATCTGGCCAATTTCGCTTTTGTTGCGATGTATCGTCATCAAGATATTGCCATTTTTTTATGATGACGAGATCAAGATCTGGTCGGTTTTCTTCTCATGACAAGATATTTCTCCCATCAAGTGCTAATTTAGAGATACCTCGTCGAGGTAACCTCCAAGAGGGTTGATAATCATTTTAAGCCATCTGCCTTGTTTTCTCCATAAATAACTACAAATTTGTATTATAGGAAAATGCTATAAAATATATACTTAGTATATCTGAAGGTATTATGAGTATTCTTACATGTCCAGTTACATACTTCTTCATAATGAAACATACGGCAGACGTTAACACACTTATCGATTTTATATCTAAGATTTAAGAAATGTTAAAGTTCCTAATTAATTAATAATTTTATCGCTAATGTTTGTTTCTTGATGCGTATTCAGTCAACCAATCACAATTCAGAAATTTATAAAATATTTAATATTGTAAAACTAAATATAAATGTTATATACGTTTTACGTTATCGTAACTCTGATTTCTTATGAACAATTAACTGATTTCGTATCAACGTCAACCCAATCCTTATCAACGTTAACCAATTCTTATCAGCGTCAACCCAATTCTTATCAACTTTCACTAAATTCTTATCAACTTTCACCGAATTCTTATCAAATTTCATTGAATTCTTATCGACTTTCACTGAATTCTTAACAACTTCCAATGAATTTTTTATCAACATTAAATGAATTTTTTATCAATATTAACTGAATTTTATCAACATTAATAGAATTTTATCAACTTTAACTGAATTCTTATTAACATTAACTGAATTCTTATTAACGTTAACTGAATTCTCATTAACCTTAACTGAATGCGTAAAATAAAGCGTATTGCCTAACAAAAGTTTCATGCTACGTATTGAGTTAAACCAATCACAACATTGAAATCCCTGTAACATATAACTGATTCAAAATAAATCTAAATACACCATAAATGAATTCGAAAGAAAAATTATTATCAATCCAGATGCAATGGAAAGGATATGTTATACTTCTAATTGAAGAATTCAATTTGATAAAAATATCCCAATCCAAATGTTCCGTAATCCACTTCGTCATTTAGCAGCATCTAATGCACACATAACCTCTTCGCTACAAGAATATTAAACAGCTCCAATGGAAATGCGGAGCAATTGGATTAGTTAAATGCACAGAACCCGGCCACTGAAATCCAATAACATTTAGTTGGTGACTTCTCACCGAGTACGTGCTGTCAAATATTACTTTGTGGAGCTTCTAGGGAACAGATTTAATTGTATCTTTCCAGAGCTCACATGGTACTTAGCAAAAAGGATAATTTAATTGAGGGAGCAAATTAGGACGGTGTTATCTAATTCTTGATTTTACTTTCAACGCTATTTTATGTTTTTTTTGTATATCTAAAATCTTAATTCCATCTGTAGATGGTAGATACTTGCAGCGTAAGGTCTGTTTCATTCGCTACAAGAAAAAATTCAATAGAATTGAAATAGTAGTTTCACTATTCTATTACTTTAATTAGAGTATAAAATGAACATAGAAACCTAACTATAAGAGTGAACGCGTGCAAGAGATCCGTGAATTTAATTTAATATGCTTGTGCATCTGCTACTAGAGTATTTGATATGACATTTATTAAGAACGCACAAACTACGATTTTAGTTAATGCCTTTTTAACTATGCACGCGCATACTGCAACCATGATATGGAATGTGATGAAAATGATAGGTTGTGTCGAGGACACAAACCGTTGTTTTGACGTGAATACTCAGACCTGATGTTGAACTGTCGAATAAGTGAAGCAGACAGAAAGTTTGAATGGTTTTTATTGTGTGAATATTCAACATTTAATTTACAGTTTGAACGACTAAAGTGCAGTTTGATATTAATATTAAAGGATAATTTTATTGATTAAATGCTTCTGATTCTAGCGTTTTCATTAACTTTCGAACGACACCACTTACGTAGACCTCACTCCACGCAATCCAAAGTTACCCTGACCCAAAGTTCGCCCAGCACCATAGAACTTTCGAACGACACCACTTACGTAGACCTCACTCCACGCAATCCAAAGTTACCCTGACCCAAAGTTCGCCCAGCACCATAGAACTTTCGAACGACACCACTTACGTAGACCTCACTCCACGCAATCCAAAGTTACCCTGACCCAAAGTTCGCCCAGCACCATAGAACTTTCGAACGACACCACTTACGTAGACCTCACTCCACGCAATCCAAAGTTACCCTGACCCAAAGTTCGAATAGAATTTCGACATTTTGTGGACCTTCTCCCCGCGCTCAGTGCGCCCGCGCACTCGGTCCGAAGGTCATGTCAGGTACAGACATCCTTTGTCTATACGACGCTATATTCTGCTAGTTATGAAATCATAAGACAAATAAGTTGTATTGCTCGCCTTGACATGCATGCCCTCTCAGTACTGTTCCTATTTTAAAATCGTATTCCCGTCAAAAACTAATTTGGAAAGAATTGGAGGAATGTAAGTAAATAGTTAATTCGCGTTTGTACTTTTGCGTATCGTCCTTAGTTAATTTATGAATATCTAAAGTTTTCTATGAGTTCGTCTTCAGGTGGTGCAACCAAAAGCTAATCTACACCTATTTAATACAACCTTACTGACAATCTTATCACCCGAAAAGTGATCCAGACAATCTTCACTTCCAGATGAATTAGGAGCCGACTCGGGATTACCACGTTATCTTTCGATATAAATGGAAGCGGTGCGATACCAATCCCGGACAAAGAGCATGCTCTATTTCTTTTAAGAGATATTTGTAATCAGTAGTGGATCCATGATTAGAATGGAAGCGGCTCAAATTTGGAGAAAATGTGTTTTTGCTAATTAAGATAGGGCTCTAATCATTTTGAAAAGGATATTGACTCCATAAGTCTTCATTTGATATTTGGTCAACAGAACATGAACTTTAAAGCACATACTTCAAACACAGGGGACACATTTCCGTTGATATGAGCCTTGAAATTATTGTAAAAAATCAGGTGGTTTCGAAAGCATTTATGGTGTTGACAAATACTTCTAAGCAAGAGTATTAGAATTTGGACAGTCACATTTTATGTTTTGGTCACAGGAGGGCCTGCTGCTATGCGTAGATTTGTTTCGTGTACATGAGAGATGTTTATCACAACACAAAAAAATCCATAAGCATTACATCCAAATTTCATAAAATAATCTAAATTTATTCGAAATATGAAAGTTATTACACACAATAAAAAGCATTTTTTGGGAATAAAAAGACTATACTTTTCTAAAAAGTAGTAACGAATTTTACCTGCATTTAAAGTATTTCATTTTTAAATACATATTTTAGAATTTTGAACAATCACAGTATATATATGTATAATTATATTACTATAAAATATTATTAATGCATTATTAAATAATAGTTATGCATTTCACTGATAGATATATCATAATGTACCTTTATAAAAAGCTATTGAATTAGACTATGTTTTTAGATGAAATGATTACTTAAAAAATATTATATATGACATCATATTCTAACACAATCAAATAGAACTTTTCCTGAATTCATTTTGAATTTGTTTTTATAACACTTTATCTGTGCAACTACTTATATTAAACTACTACTACGAATATTAAATTAAATCATGTTGTCATAATAATAATTTAAATCACGTATGTGGAAATTTTGAAAGATGAAAATTGGTACAATGCAAATAATATATATAAATAAAAATGTAATGTTCGTTTGTTCCTAACGCAAAATCTCCCAAAATTTTTCACCGATTACCTTGAAATTTTGCCACAACGTTGCATTCGAATACGCGCATGTTTTAGTCTACTTAGCTATATAATCTATATAAATAAAAATGTAATGTTCATTTGTTCCTAACGCAAAATCTCCCAAAATTTTTCACCGATTGCCTTGAAATTTTGCCACAACGTTGCATTCGAATACGCGCATGTTTTAGTCTACTTAGCTATATAAATAAAAATGTAACGCCAGGAGGAACTGGTAAAACGTTCCTAATTCAATTGATTCTGGCCGCAATCAGATCCCAAAATCACATTGCCTTAGCACTTGCGTCGTCCGGAATAGCTGCGACTTTGATACCAGGTGGAAGAACTGCTCATTCCGCTTTGAAGTTGCCATTTGACATGCAATTCATTGAATCCCCCACGTGTAACATTTCCAAAGCATCCAGCATGGGAAAAGTATTGCAAAAATGCAAACTTATCGTTTGGGATGAATGCACAATGGCAATCTTTCTTTTCAATTTAACCAGATGAGCCACAGCAACGCGTGGCCCAGTACAGCTAGTATGAAAAATAAAAATACTATAAACAATTTAAAAACACAATATTGTAAAACTTTTCAAAAATTTCGATCTGTGATTTTCCTTACCCAAATCTACCAAGTTTGAATTGAAGTTAAAGTTTGGCGATTTAAAATTGTACAAACAATTCAAATATTACGAATTTTAAAATAAGCCACACAATTGTTTCAACTAGGCCATTCTCATGGACCAAAAGATGCATATAAATAAAACGCGTGTCGGAAGGCGAGATAAAAGCACATATGAATATTTTGAAGGGTATTGAAGGCCATAATGAAATAGACGGACGAATGTCCTCGAGCTTATCAATGCATACAACTGCCGTTTGGACATTCGTTCCATACAAAGCCTCGGACAGGTTGTCGAGGATCATTGCATGGAACGTGAAAACTCAAAAAGGTCCCGGAGTTCTTTTCTGCAGCTTCAGTTCAGATCACAGCTGAAAATAATAACGGGTTCAGATATACAACTGAGAGATACCAATGTTCCGCTGGGTGGGATTATGATGATAAAATGTGTTGAATAATTTATCACAATTCCATAAGGGTATTTGATTTGTGAACTGATATATTCGCGCACCATAAATCAAATTATGTATACAGTACCTGGTTAATGTCGCATAAATTCTGTGTTATGGTATGCTTTGCATAGCGTGTATGTGGCATACATACATTATTCATACATACCATGCATACGATGTATGGTATGTATGAATAGTGTGTATGTAGTGCAAAACCAAATCTTCAAAAGTTCATATTGAAACAATCACTACTCTATTCCAATAATTTCGTCATTAGCAAAACCGGCAGGTCTTGATGGACGAAATACCTTGTAATTGGGAAAAAATTTACCAGATTTTGGACTTGTCATCCTCAAAATATCGGTAATATCTTGATGACTATGTATCTCATCAAAAGCAAAATTGGCCAGATCATTATGGACGAAATACCTTGTAATTGGGAAAAAATTCACCAGATTTTGGACTTGTCATCCTCAAAATATCGGCAATATCTTGATGACTATCTCATCAAAAGCAAAATTGGCCAGATCTTTATGGAGGAGATATCTCGTTGAAACCACTTGAAGGGCTAAAAAATGCTTTCAAATGTTATTTCATGAGATTATACTTGCCCTTTCCACTTTACTGAGAATGCACCCCATTCTCAATACTTCCCTACCACGCCAACGTGAGGACATTTGAGGCCACTGCAAATTTAATCTGCACTAGACCCCTTTGAACTTTTGCTAATCCGTTGTTCTTCCAACCCGTAGCCCGGTTGGAAGAACAGCGGATTAGCGGTCCCCATAAGCAGGTGGTAAATTGGATATATATGGTTTTAATTTATTGTGCTTTTATATATATCTTATGAGTTACCACCAAATTTTAAACTTGTTTTCTCAAACATTGATAACCTAGGTTCTTTGATTAAGTATCACCCTCTCACAGCAGGGATTACCACCATGTGGTACTACAACAAACCCTATAAATCTAAACCCTCTGACATCAGATGTTCGAGAACAAGTAGGCCTATCTTGTTTACAATGAAGACAAACGACGAAGCTAAAAGTCAAGAAAACAAGACAAATAGAACGTTTATGCAAAGGAATGGGATCCTCAAGAAAACCTTATCGCAAGGCATGAAAACAAAACATGAGAATACGGAACTCTTTCAAACAGCGTCAGTCGTTTCCGACACATACCTAGAGTTTTTTTAGTTCCACCTGATTGATGAATCCTTAGAGAGATTTATTTGTAGAAGTTCTTTTTCGGGATCTTTTTTATCTTTGTAGAATGCACCGGAATTTAAATCCGCTTCGAAAGGTTTTGAAAGTTTGCCTTTAACGAATTGCTTCAAACGATGTAGATAAGAGTGTGTTATATAAAATGCTTCACTTTCATTCTTACGAGTGAAATTCCATGTTAAAATCGTCAAGCAAATTGTTCAATTTTGTTTCTCACATTTCGTATTTACAGTAAAACTATTGTTACTTATGTAAACTCCTATCCTTGGTGTGATTTCAATTTTTTGTTGCCAAGCCCGTACCAAATGGAAATGGTTAGTGTGGTTCCAACAAGAAGACAGTCGACCTTGAGTAAGTCGATATTTGAATAGTTGTGAAAACGCATTAGCAGGCTGTACCATAAAACATGGATGGCTATTGCTGTAGGAGGTTTTCTACCTGCCAACTCATTATCAATGGTATCGCTTTCGGCACATAACAATAAAGGTAAAACCAGAATCCATGCTAATGGCGCCGATTGTGGAAGGGGTTAGTTTACGTTACCACCAGTCCCCTAATTTAACACACTCGCTCAAACCCATTTGGAGTGGAATTTATCAACGTGCCCGCCTATGCCGACACCGTGGTGAGATAGCTGCCTCGCCAGTTGGACGACAATTATGTCTTCAACATGAACATAAAGAAGCACTTGGTACTTTTGATCTTATTATTATATGCTTGCCTTGTATGATTCCTTTCAACCTGTGGAGTGCAGCGATTTATTGCCCAATAAATGATGATTGCAGACAACCTCGTTTCATTTCTCGCAGCACGCAAACGTAATTCTACGCATATCGCACAGTAAGTGCGCTGTTTATGCTTTTTCAATAGTTCTTTGGTTGATTTATTACCTGTGTGATGTCCTTTGTGCAACACAAAAATAACCACGCCTACATTACATTACTGTTTGAGCTAACTTAATGTTATCACTAAGTATTTATTGTATTATATGTGTCGGATGTGTGTATATTGCATATTCCTGACTATGCGTTCCAGTTAAAGTGTAGCTTATTCTACATTTAATTAATGTGATTTGACTCGCTGTTCCCCTAACCCTTAAAATTTACTCGAAGGCAAAGCATTTTATTATGCCATTTGAGAAAGACAAAACGCTACAAACGCTACAATGAATTTCGTTTAACCCTATGATCATCACAAGGTTTTCGAGTTGTGTAGTAATGACTTTACAGCACAAAACGCATAACTAAATTACCACATCTACTGATTGAAATAACGCATGGATTCTTTCAACATTTAGGCAGATTGATCCATTCTTCAGAAATTCTTCGGAAAGATTCCTTTGTTCTTTCCTTTGAAACGCGAATCTATTGGAAAATTCAATTGCTCCTTTCCTTAGAATAGAGTCATTTGGAAAGAGTCTATTGGTCATTTTCTTAGTATGGAGATAATTGATCTTCTTATAGAAGAATCCTTTGGAAAGATCAAATTGATCCTTTCCTTATAGTAGAATACTTTGGAAAGATAAAAATAGGTCATTTCTTTACAATAGAATCCTTTGAAAAGATCAAATTGGTTCTTTCCTTAGAACATAATACTATTGAATGTTTATTTTGTCTTTTCCTTACAATAGAATCCATCGAAAAGGTTCTATTGGATATTTCCTAATTATAGAATCCTTTGAAATGTGTCTATTGATATTTTCCTTGAGAACTAATATAATTATTTGAGAAGATTGTACTAGTTCGTTCCTTAGAAGAAAATTCTTTGGAAAGATTCTATTGCTACTTTCCTTAAAATAGAAATCTTTGGAAAGATTACAGCTGCGCCTTACCTTAGAAAAGAATCCTTTGAAAAGATTATATTTTTCCTCATTATAAAAATATATGAATGATTCTATTGTTTAAGAAGTTTGAAATTGGGTAAAAGTCATGCAGGGAAGACTAGGCTGCAAAGTAGAATTATTTGTATGAACCCCTCAGACAATTAATAACACATGAGTGATTCTTTAAAATTTTAATTGTCCTTTATCTCGAGAAAATATTTTTAGTTATACATTTTCCAAGTTCATGCAATTGGTAAATTTCAGTTGAGATTGAAGTAATGTGCAATTATTCATTGCCTCTCCTTCAGTATTTCAGTTTTCAAGGATTTCCAGACTGCATGTATTTTAACATATTCTGTCTTGAAGTTGGAACCTGAGACATAAATCATCCGGAATCCTGAACTAAACTCTGTCTACTTTGAAACCTCAGCTCCTTTCGTTCAACTAAATGTCTCTGGAGTAGTGCTCGCTCTTCAGGCTCCACATGTAGTCAAACGTAAATATAAACAGTCCTGATATCAGAATAAATTAAATTTAGGTTTAAAATTGAAACCATATGCTAAAACTCTTGCGGTTGGTTATAGTTGGCTGAGTTTCATGGCGTAGGGTCCAAAAACGGGAAGTTGTTATGGATTCCTAATAAGCTGAGAATATTTCAAGATTACTTTAACCCTCTAAGCGTTACAAGATTTAACTATGTAGTTACATTTTCCCACAACACAGATAATGACTAAATAATAATACTCAAGGGAAATTGAAAGAATACTTAGAAATGTTCCATTGTTAAGGTTAGAATTAGTTAGAATCCTGCTGAAGATTGCAGATTGAAGAAGGGTATATGCTTGTAAGCCCCTCAGATGGTTAAAACATTAACTGGATGCAAATAACTAAATTTTCAAACCTCGAGAGGTTCATTAGGAATAAACTATGCATTTACCAGTTTGCGTGTATTCCTAACATCAGCTGAGGATAAGGGAATTTCGTGTTTCAAGAGTATCATTTTGTGGCAAAACACATGAGCATCTGTGCTGAAATTTTATCAATATTCGAAAGCCTGAAAGGAAGTCATTTATGAGTTTCCAATTTGTGATGATCCCATATGTAAATTTCGATTAAAGCTTCTGGTAAAAGATGATTTTACTTTATTTTCGCAAACGAATTTCCTTGTTTAAAGTTTTTTTAAACTTTCCAAGTTTAGTGTTCCAGCGTTTGTTTCTGATTGACTTCCATTGAGTTTACCATAGTGATTGGGTAAAAAAACTACCTTAATCGTATATGCATCTCATTAGTTAACCACCCATTTCTATGATATATATCGTCCAAGATCTGATCAATTTTGCTAAGGCCGAGATATCATTCCGAGACAAAACTGCCCCTCTTCTGAAAGGGAATGAAGATTCGAAGTAGGAAAAACAAATTGCCCCATCACCCAGAATTGGTGAGTTTTAACAATTTCTTGCAACACTACAGCGCAGTTTTCGACCCGAAGATAAACCACCCGAAGATAAACCACCTGGTTAAATTGGAATCTTAAGACTTTATAAACTGATTTTTAATTATTTCTGTACATTATAAAAAAAAGAAATAACAAATATTAAATTCATGAAAATTATATGCTTTTATCAAATATTTCCATAACTTTAGAAAGTCAAAAAGTTTCTAAATTGCACTCAACTTCAAATACTGTATTCCAACTTTTTAGAAAATCCATTATTTATTTTTCTGAACTAAAATTTTTAAAATTTTATTTCACCCATAGGGAGTTTAAATAAATCAGTTTATTTTCATATTGATTTTATAGAATTTTTAATCAACACTTATCGTATAATCGCGATGAGTGTCAAGTAAGGAAAAACATAAATGTAAGTGTTGCCAAAACCTTGCTTCAATTTAAATTGCATTCTTCCTTGTGTTGAATCATGAACAAAATATACAGGCTATTTAAGTTGCATCAGAATAGGAATATTCTAATCTTACACTACGGTGAAAGTTACATTCAAGATAAAACGGATTTTTCTTTTTGCAACATTTCTAAGGAGCTTAAAGTATTACTTCGAATGCAATGTTGTCAGTAAATATGCGTTCATAAGTTAAGAAATATGCCTTTCAAATTTAAAGAAACATCGACTACAATACAAATAATCCTTATTTTAATGAAATATTCACCATATAAGCCTATATATTTTCACCATGTCTAGACTATTAATCCAAGCAATCAAACTCCAAAGAACTTGGTTCTAAAGAACCTTTAGATGAAAATTGTAACATGACTGAATTTGAGGCATTTACTAACTGATAGATCCTCTCGATGTGTTCACAAAACGAAATTATGCATTAGACAAAGTAGAACATGGGTGGGAAACTGTCACATTGAAAGTTTTGCATTAATTTAGCTGTAATCAATTCCGGTCACATTCAAGAAACTTCAATTAGACATACTTCAAAATATACATTATTTTGTAAAAATCTAAATACTATGTATTCAATAATCTCAAAAATGAAAAACTATTTGTTATTATTATAGTTAACTAATCTTTGTTGTGTCTGCTTTTGTTGGAAAGCATTTAAATATTTGTTTGCTGCATAGAGGTTCGCAGTCTCAGTTGATGCTCTGGATGGACATCTGTCATCTGTGTCCCTTATCGTCTTGGTGGTTGTCTCGACGAGATATCTCGTCATTCGAAGAAAACTGACCGGATTTTGATCTAATCATAAAAAAATCGCAATATCTTGATGACAAAATATCTCGTCATAAGCAAAATAGTTCAGGTATTGATGGACAAGATATCTCGTCATGGACAAAGTAGGTCAGATATTGATGGACAGGAAATCGTATCATAAGCAAAATAGATCAGATATTGATAGACGAGATATCTCGTCAAAACCACTAGGAGGATTAAGGGCGTTTTGATTTGGGATGGATATAAAAATGTAGATTTGTAGCAATAAGTGGTTGAAAAGGAAGATTATTTTTCTAGCAGGTTAACGAATGCGTGAGTATTCTCCATTTTTACATGTTTCAATTGGGTAGTTTTTAGCCTCAAGCAAGTTTGAAATGTAATCTACTGAGAGGTCAATTAATACCATCTGTAGAGCTGTACGTGCCTTGGTGACATCAACTAGGTTTGGCTGAAAAATTGCAGCTGATTTCAGTGTGATGTCATGATTATCAAAGTCAGTGAACCTTTTGTATATTATCAGACATTTTATAGAATTGCATTAGAACTAAGTCATGAGCAGCCGGGAATTCAGCCCTTATGTCTTACTAATGTTCTAAGTGTGTTGGTCAATCTTGGATTATTTCGTTCAGACTTATTTTACCTTTTGGTATTTTAAATACGTTCATTTTATAAAAAACACTATTACTAAATACGAATATAAATATATTTAAAAAATTAAAGTGATCTATATCTATCTATCTATATATATATATATATATATATATATATATATATATATATATATTCTTTAAAATTCAGTCAAAAAAGGTCCTTAAGGACCTCGAAGGCGACACGTTCTCTCCTCTCCTGAAGTAGATCATTTAAAGTCATTGATTCCAAACTATTCTCTCAATTACTCACTCAAATCTATACTTCAAGAAACCTCATTCATTGTAAATGGATTTTAGATTGGAGCAATACAGATAATAACCTCACTATCATCTTCGCTCTACGAAGTAAACCTCTTCCCATCGAAAACACAACACAGTGAAGGATAGGAGATATGAAAACCACATTTATAATACAACTAACGTTTGACGCAAGGGTGAAGTGATTGAAATAACAGCTTCGCTCCACTTGTAAAATGTGAAGAAATAAGTATTTTGTGTAACCGCCATGGACGGCAATAACTGTTACTATATACTCGACATTGAAAGAGGCTTTGAGAGTATTTGGGGTATGTCAGTCCATGATGTATCCTCACGTTATCGAAGTTAATCTGGTGAAGACGAGGTAGGTATATTGTGAGACAGTTGTTGATCGATCATCGATCAGACGTTTACGATGGGTGGGTCATGAAAGAAGTGAAACCTGGTGAACAGTCAGGAATCGTATGTCACATGCCACGTGTGGTCGCATATTGCCCTGTTGGAAACTACCAATAGGCAAGTCTTGTAGGTGAGGGTAGATAACAATTTCCAAAACTTCAGTGATATAGTGGTGATAGTTAACCCTTCAAGTGGTTTTGACGAGATATCACATCTATCAAGATTTGACCCATTTTGTTAATGATGAGATATCTCGTCTTTAACAAAATTGACGAGTCATGATGACTCGTCGAGACAACAACCAGGGAGATTAAATGTACCCGTAATGCTTACTAGGCGTCTGCTGAAGTTGAATCCAATGGCACCCTATACCCTAACGGCAGCTGATGAAACGGTATGGGGATTCATGATGCAAGAGTCATGCGGTCTGTCGCCACGGTGCCACCAGATTTGGATAATACCTCAGATCTGTAGACAAAATCGAGATTCGTCTTAAAAGAGAAAGTTATGTCATTCTTTCATCCATGTCTACGTTCTATTCACCATTGCAGCCGCACACGCTTGTGGCGTTGTCAAAGGTAGTCGCAACAAAGGACGTCTTGATGAAATCCCCGCTGCGGTAGATGTCATCGAACTGTACGTGCAGTCAAAGTTTGTGCAACGCATCCTAATTCTTGAATTTGGATTCTGGATACAGTGCGATCCCCAAGAAATATGTCCGTTCGTTCGGTGGATGTGACGAGGCTGCTGTAATCGTTCACATTGGCCAGTTCGTCCTTCCTGCACCCACTGATTCCATATTTACATTACCGTGGCTTGATTTCGTTCAACACGGGCACCGATTAATCGGAAGGATAATTCAGAGTCGATAAGCCCCAATTCTTCCTCTGTCAAACTCAGAAACGTGTTTGCATGACTGCCGTATTTTTCGACGAGGCATTAAACAGAAAAAAAATATTCCAAAAACATAAACATCAAGAAAACATAATCCAATATTTATAAACGGCTTTCTGTTCTTCCTTTTTATACTGCTCGCAGGGGTGTTACTGACGTTTTTTGCTTATACTTTGCAGTGCTAATCATTTTTGTATCCATCCATGATATACGCGTCATGTAAATTTCAAGGCTATTGAATGTTTTCTTCATTCTGTTGTATATCAGATGGCTATCAGTGTAATGCTTCGATTAAACAGTTGTCAACAGTAGCACATCTCTTTAGGTGTGTACTGGCTTCATGGATCTGAGGTACTCTAGTGATCTTTTCTTTTCCCATGGGGTTTACTGTCTTTAGTAAACACGAAGGTTGCCTTCCGGTATACCCAAGCTATCATTATCTGCTTTCATCCCACTACTTTATTCTGCAATCCTTCTTTTTCCCTTTCACGATAATTTTTACTTGACGATGTGTTTGGCCGACCTTGGACAAATATGGTCTTTGCGCCACAAAACCTAAAAGCAATCAACAATCAGGTAAACAGTCTGTTTTTCGTCAACTCTCAACAAAATGTGATTGTTGTAAGCATACACATGAACATGACATCGTAGAAAACAGCAATTGAAATATAAAAATTAACTTTTCTTCGTTTATAATATCTTCAAGAAGTTAGAGTATTATCTCAAATTGAACGCTCAATAAACACGCTTCAAAACAAAAATTATCATTATATTATAGCATTCATTGTAATGAAGTATATTTGTTTCATTACCATCATTGACTATTAATCAAGGCTTTCAAATTCTAGATTTCATCTTTAGGGAAAATGCATTAAAAAGACTTTATATTTGAGTCATTTACTAACTAATAGCCGTCTCAAAATGTTCATTAAAAACCAAACTGCGCGTCAGATACACATAATGTATCACATTTAAAGCCATTTATTCCAAACTATTATCTCTCAATTACACCTTCGATAGCAACTATACCCCAAAAAACCCCATTCATTGAATCAGGCTTCTAGATTGAAACAATCCCCAGTAATGGCCACTATCATCCTATCTCTACGAAATAGTAAGTATCGCCTCGATTAAAAACGGTCCATTTTCTCAAAAAAAATAATACAAAATGGGATACTCCTTTTCAATTGCGTATTTGATTAAACAGTCGTATTAACATATGGCCGAGAAGAAAAAATCCCATTAAACTTACACTGTAGGGGGAAAACCCTTAAAATCATTCCCAGTACCCTATTCCAAGATAAAAGAAACTTCAGGGAATCGGTCCTCTCCAGTCAGTAATGGTCATGGGACTGTAATTGCAGACAGCCGTAAACGGTCTTTGAAGTGTATAGGGATGGGGAGTGTAATTAAGACAAAGAGGAGTGTGCAACGACACTCTTCCCTGGTTTTAATCGATATGGCCATCCACTTTACGCACTTCATCGATGGGGGCGAAAACACATTCAGAACAGTATTTAAATGCTTCTTTGGGAAGAGTGTGTAGGACCCTTTTCTAGAATCAGCTTGGGATGATATGCAGTAAATGAGATCGTCTGGATGGAATGAGTCGTTGAGGACCGAGTGATTGTAATTTTGAAACTGGAGAAGTGGGAAAAAAGTAGATTAAACGGGTAAGATGGCAGAAAAAAGAATTGATTTGGGTATGTTTTAGTTATTTCTGAAAAAAATGGAATTCGTTTCCAGAACCTAAGCCCTCTGAGAATTAGGCGTGTATTATTATAGACTGCAATCTGAAGATTCTTTTACATGGCTTCTAATCAGTTTTACACACAACACACATGACTAAATGACCACGTCTATCGGTTGAAAGAATCCTATGAAAGATCCCATTAGTCAAGAAGGTCAAAACTTTTAAGAATCCATGCAGGATAATGCGAAGTGATGAACATACACACAGGGAAATATTTTTACTGACATAGAAGACAGAAATGCACCCAGAGAGGAATCGTACCTGAGCCACGATGCCCCTATACAAACAAGAAAAAAATGTGTTTACAAATTTTCTAATTTCAATGAGTCATTCTAAACAGAAGCGTTTACACAAATGTAAATATACTAATAATCACACCACTGATGTTATCTAGAGAGTGAGGATACTCACAAATTTTATTTATACGGAAAACAAATTGATACCAATATTAACCCTGCTAAAATCTAAGGAGAATTTTACAAATCTGAATTTTATCCAATCATTACGGAAAAAGCAACAATTAAATACACTATCCATGTTATCCAATTGTCACGGAAATAACAATCGTCAACTATCGTTAAATCCACCATTAACTATGAACAACTATCGTTAAATCCACCATTAACTATGAACAACTATCGTTAAATCCACCATTAACTATGAACAACTATCGTTAAATCCGCCATTAGTGTAAACTACCAAATAAAAGATGTAACAAATAATCTATACAATTGTTAAGGAAATTAATTATCCTTAATTCCACGAACAGTGTAAACTACAGAATACAAAAATGTAACGAATAATTTATCCAATTGTTACAGAATACGAAAATGTAACGAATAATTAATCCAATTGTTATAGAATACAAAAATGTAACGAATAATTTATCCAATTGTTACGGAAATATCATCGTTAAATTCAACAACAATGTAAACTACAGAATACAAAAATGCAGTACACAATTTATCTAATTGTTATGGAAATATATATAGTTAAATCCATGGACAGTGGTAAACTAATACAAAAATGCAACAATTTATTCATCGAATTGTTTCAGAAATAGTTATCGTTAAAATCGTATGGACAATGAACTACAGAACACAAAATTTCAATAATGTATTCATCCAATTGTTACGAAAATAACTACCGTTAAATCAACCAAGAGTGTAAACTACAGAATGCAAAAATGCAACGAATAATTAATTCCATTGTTGCGGAAATAACTATCGTTGAATCCACGGACTATATAAACTATAGAATACAAAAATGCAGTAAATAATTTACCAATTTTTACGGAAATGACTATCGTTAAATCCACCAACAATGCAAATTGCACAGAATGCAAAAATTCAGCAATTTATTCCTAATGTTGTTACGGAAATAACTTTCGCTAAATCCACCAACAATTTAAGCTACAGAATACAAAAATTCAACAAATTATTCATCCAATTGTTACAGAAATAGTATATTTCGGAATACAAAACTGCAACAAATAATTTATCCAATTGTTGCAGAATAACTATCGTTAAATCCAAGTGTAAACAATAGAATCCAAAGTGCAATAAAAAGTTTATCCAATTGTTACCTAAATATAACTATCATTAAGTCCACCAACAATGTGAGCTACAGCATACAAAAATGCAACAAATAAGTTGTTCAAAATACCTAGTCCCTATTGGGCTTCCGAGAGCTACTGAACAACATTGATGATCCTCAAAGGATGGTCAATGCCTGAGCAACTAATAAACTAATAGGCCAGTGATCATGATACAACAACACTCAATTAGACTAAAAGGCCATGTGTGTTGCAAGGAGAACGTTACTCCACGTACAAGTTTGTGTGTTGTCTAGATTAAATGGAATATTCGCATATGTCATTACGCTTATCAGATACCGCGTCTCAAGTTCAACTAGTTTCAGAGATATTGGTTTTCTGAAGGACAGTGTCAGTTGTTTTCAGTCATTAGGACATCGATGGAGGTACATTGAGTTAATGGTTATTGTGTGTTATCATTTTAAGGCCGTACGAATAAATATAGATTTATTTATTATTACACTGCATAAATGGAACCATCATTTTTATGTCACTCATTTACCTCCCTTTGGAAGTTTTTGAAAAGCATCTGTTACAAGATCTGATAATTTGTGCTTTCCATAATTAGCTAAAAGTGAAACGTGGTTCTTTCATTTAATGTGCAATTTTAATAAAACAACTTTCCAGAGTATGCAGTTCTATTTATCCCCTTTTGAAAGATTTTATGTAAAGCATGTGTTATATGGTACGATAATTTTTTCTTTCCATACTTAGCTAAAAGTGGTTTTTCAAATGTTCTTTCCTTTAATGAACAATGGTTGATATTGGCTCCATCAGTGACCGATATTTTTTTAAATTTAAGTTAAACTAGTTTAATAAATTAGAAGTGTGAGCTAATTGTTAGTCATTTCATGATGGTTTGATAAAAATGTTGATTGTCAGATTAATTAAATCATTAGATTATTGGATATGTGGCTTTAATGAAACCGAAAATGCAATTAATAAAATACCAGACAATTAATATTGACCGTCAAAGATCATGCTAACCTGAAGGTCAATCTCGTTATTTTAAAACCATTTCAATACCTTTTTTAGTATTTATAAATATATTTTACATATAATTACTTTTAGTAATACATAAAACTATTTTACATATAATTACTTTTAGTAATTCATAAAACTATTTTACATATAATTACTTTTAGTAATTCATAAAACTATTTTACATAATTACTTTTACTAATTCATAAATATATTTTAAATAATTGTTTTATTACATCATTATAGTACATTGAATGCATATTGCTGCGCATTTAAAAAAATATAAAAGATGTGTAATTATGAACATAAAGTATTGCTGACTCATTTCAATTTTACTACTTTTTGTCGTTTTACGGATGGTTTCTGCTCTGTCCATAGGTTTATACAAGTACCTAGGCTAAACAGCTAAATATAACTTAATGAAAATATGTTTTATATATTAACAGTGGCTTGAAGGCTTGCTTGGTTTTATCATTTTTACTGAAATGTCCAAGCAATTTGTATGGCATTAAACAGCTTTTGAGAAAAGATGCATTAAAAAATGGGGTTATTTTATCTGTCTCTAAATCTGAAATACACAAGCGGTCCTTCCAATTCAGTGAGACTGTTCACGAGTTATGCAATGCAGACAACTCCTTGATAAGCTATCTGATGTGTTGGTGCTTTCATGGGACACGGCTCATTGTGACTTACGTGGAAATGAGAGATAAGACTATCTCGCCAAAAAGGGAAACAAGATGAACCAACAGTCCTTAAACCCTATCTTTTCACACTTCGAAACTTTGGATTGAGTTGTTTAAATACCACCTGAAAGAAAGATATCAATGCTGCCAAGGATAAATCTTGGGAATACCTACTTTCCTCTAGTGACGTCGTCCCAGACTATCGAAGGAAGGCTGCAGTTGTTGAGTTTCGTTTCATGACTGGACATGACTGTCAGCGAGTACACTTATTTTATTGAGATATTGTTGACCCTCCTGACTATTTTATGTAATAGTACACAACCTATGACGGCTAAACACTTAGACACGTGCACTGCACTGAATTTTAGTAATAGAGTACACAAGTATCGGGAAGCCAGATTAGAAAGGTCAAGAGCCTGGCATTTGTTTCATTCATTTATGCTTGGGTTTTATGGCGCAAGGGTCATATTTGGCCACGTTCCGCCAAATGCAACACAGATCGTGTCAATTAATGGCCAGACACAAACGCAAGGAACGTTTCATTGACGTAGAAGAGGGAAATAGGCACAGTGTAAATTACATGAATTGAATCTGCACCGCCTACAACTCGCAGACTGCCAGCGCAGTGATAAAACCCCAGACTACCATGGTGGCCCCACTTAGTTAATGGGCTATTCTGTGTCTTTACGTTGCTATTCTGCGACTCTTACAATTGAGCTACGGTGCCCCAACAAATTTAGGTAAGTAGGTAGGTATTTTAATTAACGTCGCACTGGAGCAACACAATGGGCTACAGACGACGGTCTGGGAACCGAGGACAACACCAAGTAATTTTGAACCACGGTCAGATGACGAGCACACACCCGAGTTAGCACTACACTCTCCAAACCACGCCAACGTGAAAACATTTGAGGACGCGGTTGATTTAACGTGACTAAGCCCTTTGCATACGACAGTCTTCGGTTGGATTCAAACTTGGTTGATAATCCTTTAATCTTTCAAGAGTGTTATCGCCGCCCCAAGAAATTTAGGAGTTTCGGATTAGAAATCGATTAAAATTTACGAATGTAAAACCACAATCCTTTAATGAATAACACTTTCATAGAATGATCAATTTTACTCTTTAGTCATTTCCTGCTACAAAGGAGCTAAATAGAACTAAGCCTACGGCCTTAAAGAGGATTCTAATCCTCAGCAAAAAATTATGCAGGCGCAGATTCTGCTAAACCGAAGGTCAGAACTTTCAAAGAAATAGTTTATAAAACATTTTAAAATTCAGGGGATAATCATTTTCCCATTTCAGAAAATGCTCCGAAGAAATTCAGAAAGGAAATAAATTCAAATGCGTATATCCTTATTTAGCAAACGATTCTACAATTTTCCAAATGCAAAATCCAATCCTTTAATCAAGAACGCTTTGATATAAATTGTTGGTTGATCAATTTCACTCTACGATCATTTTCTGCTACACAGGAGCTAAATAGACCTGTATCTACCACTTAAAGGTTATTACAGACAACATCAAACATTTATGTTAAGGCGGGATTTTAATGCAGGGCATGTAATCGAAGCCCCAGGGCATTCACAGAAAAGAGTTTAAAACATTTTAAAACTTTCTGTCGAGAATTTTTTTTCTCTCACTCAAGAAAATGCACCGCAGAAATTTAGAGTTTACAAATTCGAAATTAATTCAAATGCGATACTTTACTTTTTAAACACATATCTGCAATTTTCCGAATTCAAAACCTAATCCTTTACCAGAGAACACAATCTGAAAAAATATTTAACCGTCCAAGTAATTTCGACGAGATACCTCCTTTATCAAGATATGGCCAATTTTGCTAACACTTGACGAGATATCTCGTCATTGCCGATTTTCCATACTTCCATACATTCGGATTTACCATACATTTTCATGATGACAAGATCAAGATCTGGTGAGTTTTCTTGTAATGACGAAATATCTCGTGCTTCAAGTAGTTTCCTCGAGATATCTCGTCATTCAATAGATTCGACGAGTTATCTCGTCTATCAACATCTGACCAATTTTGCTAATACTTGACGAGACATCTGGTCTATCAAGATCTGGCCAATTTTGCTAATACTTGACGAGACATCTGGTCTTTCAAGATCTGGCCAATTTTGCTAATACTTGACGAGACATCTGGTCTATCAAGATCTGGCAAATTTTGCTAATACTCGACGAGATATCTCCTCATCAATACATTGCCGATTTTACAATAATTCCTTACACTCCGATTTTCCATACATTGCCATGATGACGATATCAAGATCCGGTGAGTTTTCTTGTAATGACGAAATATCTCGTCCTTCAAGTAGTTTCCACGAGATATCTGGTATATCAAGATCAGATCCAATTTGGTAATACTCGACGAGATTTCTCGTCATCAAGACATTGTCGATTTTCCAAAAATTCCATACATTCCTATTTTCCATGCATTGTCACGATGGCGAGATCAAGATCTGACGAGTTTTCTTGTAATGAAGGGAATCGTCCATTAAGATCTGGCCAGTTTTGCAAATAACAGGATACCTCGTTGAGACCAACCACCAGTAGGGTTAAATAAAAACATTTCTGAACTGGCGATATTCGTTTTCCTCCACGCAGAAAACGCACCGCCATTTAATACTACACATCCCATTTTTAGTCCTATTTCCCCCACGCAACAATAGCTTTCCTATCACGTGACTGCATGTGAGGTTGATTTCTTTTGTTCTTGCGTCTCGTTCCCCTCTCACTGGACATCGCGGAAAGAAGTTTCCCAAGTTCTTATGCCCGTTGCGTGTGAATGAAGTTTGATGGATCGGAGGGGACTGAAACTGAAGCACGGAGATAAGGAGTGCTTTGGGGAGTAAACAACTCAAAGGAAGGATCTATCTCCTTTGCTATGTAACGAGGATGCGTGACGATATTTAATGAGATGGCATCGGCTGCGATTGAATAAGATCTAGAGCAGCACTTGGATTTAGTTAAATTCCCCGAGTCCTGGAGTTAAAATATATCTTTCACGTTTGGGATAGTGTCCTTATTCTTAACAAGGGGCATTGAGTTAATTCACACTTGGATTTGACATACACTTAATTATTTGAATAAGTAGCCTCCTAAGTGATTTCTACGAGATATCTTGCCCATGAAGAACTGACCAACTTTGCTAATGACAAGATATCTTGTTCATTAAGATCTGGTCAATTTTGCTGATGACGAGGTATCTCACCCATCAAGATGTGGTCCATTTTGCTAATGAAAAGGTATCTTGTCAAGATATTATCAGGTTTCCCAATGACGAGATATCATATCCATCAAGATCTGGTACGTGTTGCTAATGTAGAGTGCTTTGGGGAGTAAACAACTTAAGGGAAGGTCTGACCAACTTTGTTAATGACGAGATATCTTGTCCATTAAGATCTGGTCAATTTTGCTAATGACGAGGTATCTCACCCATCAAGATGGGATTCGTTTTACTAATGAAGAGGTATATCATCCAACAAGATATGATCAGGTTTCCCAATGAAGAGATATCTTGTCCATCTCTTGTTCTGGTCAGTTTTGCTAATGACGAGAGATCTTGTCCATCAATCACGATGTGGTACGTGTTGCTAATGACGAGTGCTTTGGGGAGTAAACAACTCAAAGGAATAATCTATCTCATTTGCTATGTCACGAAGATTAGTGACGATATTTAATGAGATGACGACGGCTGCGATTGAATAAGATTTAGTGCAGCACTTGGATTTAGTTAATTTCTTCGAGTCCTTGGGTACTGGGTTAATATATTTTATTCACATTTGAGATGGTGTCCTTATTAACAAGTGGCATTGAGTTAAGTAATAAGTAATTATGAGTAATTATTTGACATAATTAACCCTCTGAGCGTCTCGAGTTTTGAATCTTATATTGTTTCTTTTTCCACACAAGACACACTACTCTTCTCAATCCCTCTTTTTTCCCTATCACATTTTTTTCTTGACGTTGTTTTGTGTTTGTCACAGTTGACAAATATGGCCTTTGCACCATAAAAACCCAAAATAAACCAATCCTTCAAAACATATGACTAAATAACTTTATTGGATGGCAGAATCCTAGGAAAGATTGCCTTGGTCAAGGAGGTTAACGCTCTTGGTGGTTGTCTCTACGAGGTATCTCGTCATTAGCAAAACTGATGATATCTTGATGGACGATATATCGAAGAAAATTGACATTTGATCTCATCATTAAAAACTGAAACGACGTCATCATCAAAATATCGGCAATCTCATGTTATACGTGGTTTTAAGGTGGAATTATAACAAGAAAGCAGTGTCTTCAAGTTAGGATATTTGAATCAAGAGTTGTACGGTGCTTAGTTAAATGTGATACCACATAATGGTAGAAAAAGCAAGAACAAGCAATCATTATTGAATTTAAGTGAGTGTTTCCTGCCGATACAATTTGGAAGACAAATTGAACACAATTTTTTCATGAGCGCAACCCTGAAAACTGAGAAAACATGAGACAGTTAATCTAATTCTTAAGAGGACTAGAAGGTCATATTGGGGTGAATATTAAATTATTCATTAGTTATTATTTTTTCATAGGTAGGTTCCATCCGTGGAGATACAAGTTGTAAGGCAAACTAATCCTAATATCTACCATGAACGGAACACACAAAATCGAGACAGCCTACACGAGACTTAGTTTATATCTAATTGTTATAAGAGGACTAAGTCAGATTGGGTAAACACTAAATCATTCATTAGTTGCATGGGAAGATTCGATCCATGCTCATACAAGGTGAAAGGCAAACTGATCTCGATTTTTCCATGAGCAAACTAATAAACGAGACAACCTGAACGATATTAAGTTAATATAATTCTTAAGATGACTAGAAGGTCAGATTGTGGAAAACATTAAATCATTCACTTGTTACGTCAGTACGTTATATGCGTGCTGGATAAGTAGTTCAATTAACGTCACACTGAAGCAACACAACGAGCTATTGGCGACGGTCGGGGATGAATCCCGAAGAGAAAAATCTGAGGACCACGTCGCGTAATTTTGATTCACGGTCAGATGACGAGATAAATATCTGTGCTGGCATTCCATTCTCCAAACTTCCACACCACGCCAACGTGGCGACATTTGAGTCTACGATAGATTTAATGTACGCCAGCATCCACGTGTATGACGGTCCTTGGTTGGATCTAATTTCGATCTCGCAATCCTCCTGCTGCTAATTCGTTACTCTACCAAACGAGATTTAGTTAATATAATTCTTAAGACTAGGTCAGATTGTGGCAAACTTTAAATCCTTCATTAGTTATGTGAGTAAATTCCATCCGTGCAGATATACGTTGGCAGGCAAACTAATCACAATTCTCTCATTTGAGAAAACCCTCAAAACCGAGACAACCTAAACGAGATTTATTAAATATAATTATTAATATGAGAAGGTCATATTGTGTGTGGTAAGCATTAAATCATTCATTTGTAACGTGGACACGTTCCAATGACTTATGCACGCCGGTAGGCAAGCTAATCTTCATTATACCATGAGCGAAACCACGAAAACCGAAGCATTGTAAATTAGACTTAGTTAATATAACTCTTAGGAGGACTAGATCAGATTGTGGTGAACATTAAATCATTCTTTTGTTGCATCTCTAGGTTATATACAAGCCGGAAAACAAAATTATCACTATTTCCCCATGTGAGAAACCCTGAAAAGCTAGGCAACATAATCGAGACTTGGTTAATATAATTTTTAAGAGGACTAGATTATATTGTGGCGAACATTAAATCATTCATTAGTTACGTGGGTAGGTTCCATCTGTACAAATATAAGTTGGCAAACAATCTCAATTTTTCATGAGCGAAATCCTGATAAACGAGATAACATAAACGAGACTTAGTAAATCTAATTCTTAAAAGGACAAAAATGTCAGATTGGGGAAAGATTAAATTATTCATTCGATATACAAATGGAATATAATATTAATATATTCATTAGACAGATTCTATAAATACTGATACAAAATGGAAGACAAATTGATCTCAATTTTTTGCATGAGCGAAACCCTGAAATACGAGACAATATGGTTGATGCAAGTTCGTCCCCGCGGGGGAACTTGCATCAACCATATTGTCTCGGAGGAGCAGTATGTGCCGTTCTGTTCAATTACCTTTCTCTATCTCTCCAGTAACTACATAATCCCACGCTCATAGGAGTTCTGAGGTTTCTGGCTAAAGAACTGATCCAGGTGACGAAACTTTCTGAATCACTTATGGCAAGTGAATCGTCAAAGACATCCTTACCATACACAACACATATCTTCTTTTGCGTCTGCGAAGCATTTTTGCCTTTTCGGAAATAAAAAGCATATGTCGAAAACTCCTTATATTCTGCCATATTTAATGCTTAACAAAATTTAAAAAACACAACCAAATAACACAATTTTTTCCCAAGTACTCGCTGAAATTCCTTTTTTATGACATCAAAACTTTACTCGTGTGAAGTCGACAACACTTCTGTTTTGCGATGCAATGCCACCTAGCGCCAACAATGGGACGAACTGTTGCATCAACCACAATATATGAGACTTGGTTAATCTAATTCTTAAGCCCAGAAGGTGAGATTGGGAAAAACATCAAATAATACATTAGTAAGGTGGGTAGGTTCCTTCTCCGTGAAAATACAGATCATTAATTTCAATTTTACCCTGAGCGAAACTGAAAAACAAGAAAATCTGAAGAGGACTTGATTTATTTAATTCTTAAGACTAGAAGATCAGGTTGTGCCAACCATTAAATCACTCATTAGATACGCGGGTATGTTATATCCGTGCAAATGCATTTTGGCAGACAAACAAATGTCATTCCTCCATGTACGAAACCCTGAAACCCGAGACAATCTAAATGAGATTTAGTTAATACTAGCTGAATTTACCCGGCGTTGCTCAGGTTTAATTGGTTAAACGTCGATTGAAGGTGATCCACAAAAACCATTTTCTGTCACATAAAATACAAATATCGAGATAAAATAAGCGACCTCAAAATAATTTTGAAAACTGAGATTTTTATAGCTTCTAGAATTTACTTCATATCCATTTCACATATTATAGGTATGACAAACCTACAAACTGATACTGAGATGACTACATACAAAAGCCGATTTTGGGTTTTGGAGTGATTGTGAATACCCGTTAAGCTCATTTTCTAAAAAAGTTAAATCCATCGTATTACTGTAGTCAGTTTTTTCTTATCAATATTTTTCTCTTTGTAGCACATTGCACCAGGACTGCGAATTTCGAAATTCCACCATCATTATGAAAGGATGGCAAATCATGTTGCTACGATATCATGATAAACGTTTCAAGCAATTCCACTCTATGCTTGAAAATTCAATACCGCATTTTACAGACGGGATACATAAGCGATATGATACTGAGCGATTTTCAGAACAAACGTACCCATCTGCACCATACTCTAATATTGTAAGAAACTCCAAGGTCATCTTGAGAGGCGACTCCTGTAGATGTTACTCTGACGTCATCTGCACAGCCAGACCGGGAGAGAGCGCCCCCTAGCAAGTGCTCTGTCCAGGATGACGGGACGTTACACCCCTCTGCACACCAAGACAAATAGAACTGGGGTTAATATGTAGCTTATATTATCCGCAGGGTTCCAAAGAATAAGTGTACCCTATTTGGCGTGGATTGGTGAAACGATAGATTTGTATAGAGAACAGATGCCAACTCTGCTTTATATGTATAGATAATTCTTAAGAGGACTCTAGAAGGTTAGATTGTGGGGAACATTAAATCATTCATTAGTTACGTGAGTAGGTTCCAACCGTGCAATTACAGGTTGGCAAACTGATCTCAATTTTTCATGAGCAAAAGCCTGAAAAACGAGACAACCGCAATTTCACTTGGTAAGCAGACTTCAATTGTGGCACCCGTCAGCCCCAGAGCCCAGCAATTTCACACCTTACTTGGCAACTGGGAAGCAAAAGCAAAAAAAAAGAAATCAATCGACGCAAACATCCACGGGTTCCTTCCTCCGACAACGGCCACAGTAGCAAAGAATATTCATCCTCCTCGGCGCCCGCGCAACCCTTTATACTTTTTACAACACAGGGAGAATTCTCCCCTCCCTTAAAATCCCAAATCCAAAAAACTGGAAATAAAAAATATGCAAATATCCGAATGAGATTGCTGTTTAAGGGGGAAGAAAAGGCGGGGGAATCCCCCATCCAGTTTCTTTTCACCATGATGGATGATGGGCAAGGTTTTTCCGTCACCAACTTTTTGGGGTAATAAGCACCCCCGTCTTACCCCGCGCGCGCGCCACTTCTTTTGCTTGAAATACTAGGTCAAAAATGTTCCCGGAGCAAATCAATGGCTATTTGTTATGGAAATCTTTTTTCCGCCATGTCCCCAATAGGGGGGGGGGGAAAGAGAAGAAGCCCCATCCGCACTAAACGACGGAATAGCGTTTACTGCTTTGAAAACAGGATCGAAACACGCTCCGGTTTTCTGTACCGGAGTTAAAACGCAATGGAATAAGAAAAATGTCTTAAGGCGTTTTTAACGCCGGGAAAAAACAAGCCCGGCGTCATTTGGCGGAGTCAGGAGGAATGTTCCGGCAATAATTCAAAAGGGGGAGAGTGAGAGAGTTGCGTTCTCTGTTTTTGATCTGTTTTCGCTGGCATAAATAGTCTCGGAACATGATTTTCTCGAGTCGATGATATTTTGGCGAGTAATAAATATCGTGCTTTGGTTTCTAATGCGGTGTTTTCTGGGACATCTAACAAACTACGAATCTAAAACAATGCTGGAGTGCTGGTGGGTTTCAATCTTGGCTGATAGGAATAAATGATGCTGATTTGATCAAGTATTAACACAAGTTAATGATACAGGTGCAGTGTAAAATTAACTCTGTGAGGAATTCATACTCTTATACCAGTTCTGAAACTTGCAGTCTTCCTTTCATGACTTCTAATCTGTTTTGTTCTGATTGACCGATAGAATCTGTTTTGATGGTAAAGTAGTGAGCCGAGTGGTGTTCTAATAAACACAACGAAATAGCCTAAATTATAAATAAACTTACATTTATTTTACAATAACGACATGTACAATGCTTTACAATAGGGATCCCTAGTTCATAGGCGCTGCAAAACAGGCAAAAATGGATCTCCTCAACGGCCGCGGCTCCCAAAACGAGTACCACAAAATAAACCTCTGCTCGGCTTTAGGTCTGCAAGTCCTTTTTGCCGTCAGATTTTTCAGGGAAACAGTTGAATCACCTGCACCTCTAAAAACCATCTGGACGACTGTCAAAGATTATCTGGAAGGCTTCGACAGATGTTTCGGGAATTTTCGGCCGGAGGTCAGTAGTGTTGACATCTGATACTGAGCTGTTAGACCGTTACAGCATAAATAGTCCCGGAACATGATTTTCTCGAGTCTAATATTTTTCGCGATTGCATTGGTTTTAATTCGGTGTTTTCTGCGTCGCTTAGCAAAGTAGAAATTAAAACAATGCTGGAGTGTGAATGGTTTGGGATAAATCTTTGCTGACAGAGAAATAAATAGCGATTTTAAGGGAGGATTTCAATTACTAACCCAAGTTAATGATAATGGGCAGCGTATAATTTTAATTAATAAATGTTTAACTAATCAAAGAATTAACTCTGTAACATAACTTTTACCAGTTCTGAAACTTGCAGTCTTCCTTACATGAATTCTAACCTGTTTTGACGGATATAATCTGTTTTTGATTTGTTTTTGGTGGCATAAATTTAGGAACATAATTTTCTCGAGTCGATATTTTCGCGAGTAATAAATATCATGCATTGATTTTTAATGTGGTGTTTTCTGTGACATCCAACAAACTACAAATCTAAAAAATACTGGAGTGTGAATGATTTGGGATGGGTTCCAATCTCCACTGACGGAATAATAAATTGTGATGATTTTATCAATTACTAACACAAGTTAATATAACGGTGCAGCCTAAAATTTTAATTAATCAAAGAATAAACTCTGAAGGGTGTTCACACGCTTATGTCAGTTCTACAACTTGAAGTCTTCCATGCATGACTTCTAATCTGTTTTGACATGTTTGACCAAAATCATATTTCCTAAGATTCTTTCAACCAATAGACGAGGTTATTTAATAGTTCTTATGTGTGGTCGTAGAGGAAAGCCAACGCTAATTACTCTGATATCTCGTGATTCTCAAATTTTTTTATTCTCTACTATTTGATAACGGAACTTTATCCTTTTTGCTGAGCCTTGGGATTGATCCCGGACCGTCACCAATAGCCCGTTGTGTTGCTCCAGTGTGACGTTATATATATATATATATATAATTGAAATACCCCCCCCCTTTTTGCTGAGAAAAAAAATCAATGAAGCGGTAATAAAATTAATTTCCTGTCCTGCTCATAATTACTTTAAAATATTTATGATGCACCTCCCAAAATTCTAAAAATTGTGTATGTATTATTGTTCCTACGCATAGCTTGCCATCTACTAATACTCAAACATTTAAATTATGTTATTTACAAGCGAATGAAATAGAATTTCAAAATATTATTTGAATTATGAATTAAAAATTAATTTTTTATGATTTTTCTAATACTGCCAGAATTGGAAACTAAAAATTAAGTTTTTGATAATTTTTCAAATTTTGCTTGGAGGCACGACTCAGGATGAAAGTTTGATTGACAGAGAAGAGAGAAATGCACTCATGGTAAGTTACAGGAATCGAACCTGAACCACCTACAACTCGCAGGTCTGAGGAAACAGGAAGAAATATTGAACTTGTCAATAACATGCGCAGGAAATAAAGTCTAAGCATTTCCATTGATAGGATCGTCAAAAAGTGACGAACATGTCGACTAGTAGTCACGTGACTGCTGTGAAAAATTGACTTTGTTGACCGATTTAGTATCTTATGTCGTTTGGCAATGCAACACCTTATGACAGGGCAGGTATGTGAATCTTCATTTCTACAGAGTGGCGACAAAAGTAGTGAAATCGCCAAAGGCTACTTCTTTCAGATGGTCAATCAATGGATGGGCTTCTTTCCCGTCCCTTGGACCAATCAGATGAAGAATATACGTTTTCACCTCGCAGACGAAAGTAGTCAAATGGTCACACTACTACTAATTTTGTTTACATACTTCTGGGCACATGAAAACTGCCATTACTCACTCTACTTTTATATTTCCTCTATGCAATATACCTGAGAGTGACTTCGTTTATCCTGTAGCTTACCTTGGGTACATTTCTCCCTCTTTCTGTGTCAGTAAGACTTTCCTTATGGATGGGTGTCCATTTAAACGGCGTTGTATACCGTGTGTTTGTCGCACCTTGGCCAGGTATGACCCCTAGCACCATAAAACTTACCAAACCCCCACCTGTGAACATAAAATGTCACTTTTTAATAACCTGATGCAATGTTTAAATCCAACCATAGCATTATCTCCCAGAAAACAGGGTCCTCATAAACCTCCCACTGCCACACTTCCTGCAAATACGAAACTTCATGCACCTAAAGCCCCTTCAGCCAACGAGAGTTAATTTCGTTCAGATTGCGATCAGAGGCATCCTGTTGGCAACACGCGACCTGACGCCGATTAACTGTCACAATGGACTCCCGGCAGTTAAACTGTAGTTAACGCTCTTCCGCCACCCCCGGCTACACCCCCTGTCGGCTGCGGCGACACGATTTTCAAAACGGCGACCGCCATTATTGCCGAGATTCCGTGGAAGTCCGTCGTTTGCGTTGTTTTGTTGGTTGTTATCTGTTCCGAGATTGATGACGTAGGTGACGACGCGTTTTGAAAAGTTTGGGCAACAAAGCGCCGTTTTATAGTTCGGGCTTTCTGAGTGCAGCTTTGTGTGATGGTAGTTTCGGGTGCGCACTCTGGGATTAATTCTCGTCGGAATAAATATTTTATTATAATTTAAGTACCTGAATAAATATTCGACATTTCATCCTTTCTTAGGATTTACACTTAACCCTCCAAGTGGTTTCAACGAGCTATCTCGACCATCAAGATCTGATTAATTTGATAATGACGAGATATATCGTCATCAAGATTCTACCAATTTTTTATGACGAGATCAAGATCTTTGCAGTTTTCTTCTAATGACGAGACATCTCTTTCATCAAGGTCTACTAATGACTTTGCTAGTGACGATATATCTCGTCAAGACAGCCAACAGGTGGGAAATAAGACCTAAAAATCAAATTATACTAAACATTGTGGAGAAACACAATCCCGTTGAAACTCCATTTATGTGCCTTACCTCAGGGTACCTTTCACAATAGAAAGAACATCTACTAACAACTACTACAACTATAAGGCTAGGTTTATCAATTAAATTGACATTTTTTTAATAGGACTATAAGGGGAGTGTTTAATTTAACGCGAGTGTATGACAGATACATTATGTCAACCCTCGTAAGCTACTAGACGTTTAAAAGAAACATTTTTATCACACACTCCCATATTCTTTACTAATGCTTACGCTCTTTCTGCTTAAACTTATCATTGATATAATTTTTTAATATTTCCCAATTCTATTTCAGGTAGTTCAATTTATCTCGAGAAATAACAGGCTGTTATAACATGCACTAGCCCCCGTTTACACAATGGTCTTTGTATTGAATTTGAAAGATTTACTATTATTTGGAGATGTACCAAAATTCTAATAAAAAAAATCTCAGACAAATCTTCAGCTTAAACTTTCCAAGACGCAAGTCCACCTACAATGAAGAAACCGGTATTTCAGCAAACTGGGTTTATTTCAATCAAAAAAGCGAAATGTTTCTGTCAAGAGTTGGGGTGATTAATTATCAGGCAACAGAACAAACAGGAGAGATCAACGTAGAAATAGAAATAAAACTAGAGGCAATCTACAGTCAGTTTTTGTAGCTTAACCACTACACTCTCATGAAAGATTTATCTAGCTTTCAACTCACGTAGTGAAGGCAAAAGAAGAAATCAGACAGTATTAGTTTCATTGATAACAAATAACCGTACAGGGTTTTGTATTATCAAACGTTGATTTTATAACACCGAGGTGAGAGACGAAGTTTTCATATCAAAATTTAACTTTAAATTGCACCTTCGAATTAGAGAAGAATATATAAAGCATTGGTATATTGCACCTTCGTGAAACATTGACGATTCAGAAAGGCTTAATTTTCAATTGAACTCTAGGATTATTCTGGAAGAAAACATTGAAATAAAATCAGGAAGTCTTCTGTACATTTCCAAAGATGTTAAATTCGCGATTAATCCTGGATAGCCCATTGTGTTGCTCTAGTTCGGCGTTAATTACCGCCACTACCACCAAAGTTGTTAAAAAGTTCTACAAATTTCAAATTAGGATGTAATATGCTTAGATTTTTAACATTTGGAGGTTCTGCAAAAGTTACGGTAAAATGTTACTTAACTGTGGGCCAAAGCGTGATTTCAATTTCTTGTCGTCAAATCAACATTAAAGAGTGGGTTTTTAGGATTTTATGGCGCAGGGCCATATTTGGCAATGCTGCTTCAAACACAAGATAGACAACTTCAAGTAAGCAGTAATGGTTAGAGGATTTGGAGAAACTGTTGTTTTACGATAATACTTGTACTGGTAACTTGTGATAACAGATATTATTAACTGATAATATTAAATAATGTGTTAACAGTTAATAACACTACAAATTAATTAATACATCTAACAGTTAATAACACTAGAAATTAATGAATACATTTAACAGCTAATAACACTAGCAATTAATGAATACACCTGCAGTTCATAACATTAACACCTCGCAGTTAATAACATTAACACCCAGCAGTCAATAACATTAACACCCAGCAGTCAATAACATTAACACCTAGCAGTTAATAACATTAACAATCAATGGATACATATAGCCGTTAATAACACTAACAAATAATGAATACATCTAGAAATTAATAATACTAGAAATTAATACTAGCAGTTAATAACACAAACAAGTGATGAATACTTCTAGCAGTTAACACTAACAATTGGTGAGTACATCTAACATTAAATAACACTAACAATTTATGAATACAAAGAACAGTTAACACTAACAATCGATGAATATAAATTTGTTACTATTATTTTTTATTTACCTTTTATTTACTTTTTATTTTTTATTAATTGCTTGCATTTAGAAAGTTAAACTTTTATTTTCACCGTTTTTTTAGACATTCATGTTTATAATGCAAAAAAATAAAAAGTTTGTTTAGTTATTTTAGTTTTTAGACAATAGTTTCGATAATAGCTGCTATTTGTTAATTTGTAATAACAGTTATTTTAACTGCTATCGGAGTAATAGTCCGTTTCTAATGGGTTACACAGGTGGTAAGACCTAAAACTGACAAATTTTACCGACCGCACCGTGTACTAGGATTTATCTCTGGATAATTTAGTGTTTGTTATGCCAAACCGATGTTAAATTCTCTTCACACCAAACCTTTCCAGGGAATCTTTCAGTCAATAACAAAGAAAACGCCTTTTTCAGGCAAACGCTGCATTTATTGCAATGCAAAAGAATGGCGAAATTTTTCTTCACTCTGTCAAAAGACGTGTGTGGATGACTGATTATCCAACAGTAAAATTTAAAACAACACGTCAGAGATCGTACGCGGGAAAAAAAGAAATAACTTTCGATTTCAAAACTAGAGACAATCCCTGTCAGTTTTTGCAGCTACACCATTATGCATCTCATGAAAAATTTATTGATCATACAACTCACGTAGTGAAGACAACGAAAAGCGAAAGAAATCACGCAGTAGTAGCTTCGTGACTGAAACGTGGAGTAAAGATATCACAGTGATACGGAATTCACAGAAGTACAAAAAGCTAAAAGAGCTTATTTATAACCTGAGCTTTCCCTACTGCGAGCATTTGCTTATTGTTTTTTAGAGTTCGGAATGCATAAATGAATATTTTCTTTGTTTTGTGTACCCAAGTTGAGTGTTGTGCATTGCTACCGTTCATTGTTATGGTTATTTTGCATTACTCTTTAGGCGTTCAATATTCTGCATTTCCAGGATGGGTATTGAGCGACACTTTGAAAACAGTTGTTTTTCTGTGGCACTAGGGTTCAGATATGGCTAAGCTGACCCAGCGATGTTTTATATGTCACGCAAATGGACATGCACACATAAGGAGCGTTTCAACTCATACAGAGCAGATATACACCAAGGAAAGTTGCAGAATTGATTCTGCTCAGACTGAAGCTTGCCATGGATGGGTAGGTAGGTAGTTGAATTAATGTCACATCAGAGCAACACAATGAATTAATCGTCGACGGTCAGCGATCAATCCTAATGGAAATCCTAGGGAAACACCTAGTACTTTTGAACCACGGTCAGATGAAATAGTAAATAAGCAACACCTGAGCTGGCGTCCCTTTCTCCAAACTTCTACACCTCGTCAACGTGAAGACATTTGACGCCACGACAGGACATTTGAGACCACTCGCAACCCTCCGGTTGCTAATCCTTTAATTTTCCAACTTGGCTACCTCTGCCCGTTACTGCCCTAGGGAACTGCGATTTGTTAGCAGTGCAGATTCGATTCCGGCCGGTTTAGATTCCTCCCTGGGTGTATTTTTCTCATTTATATCATTAAAGGTAGGTAGGTAATTAATTAAAACGCACTGGAGTAACACAACGTGCTATTAGCGATCAATCCTTAAGGATAAGGTCCAAGGACAACGCCTCTTAATGTTGAACCAAGACCGCGGTAGCCCGATTGGAAAAGGAGCAACCGAAGAGTTGTGAGTTCGAATCCAACCAAAGATCGTCGTGTATAAAGGGAGCTTGTGCACGTTAATTCTATCGTGGTCTCAAATGTCCTCACGTTGGCGTGGTGTGGAAGTTTGGAGAATGGGGTGCCAGCTCAGGTGTTATCTCGACATCTGACCGTGGCTCAAAATTACATGGTGTTGTCCTCGGTTTTTTCCCTTGGGGATTGATCCCTGACCGTCGCCAATAAACCGTTGTGTTGATCCACTACGACGTTAATTAAAATACCAACTTACCTTACTTTTGAACTACAATCAGATGGTTAGGTCAACACCTAAGCTGGCACCTCTCTCTCGAAACTTTCACACCACGTCAACTAGTAAAGGTTGGTAAATAGGTAGCTGAATTTACTTTGCATTGGAGCAACCAACGGGCTATTTGTATAACGGTAAAGTTTTCCCATTGTGTGTATCTCTGTTAGACTGGTGCAGCTTGGCCAAATGCAGGGATTGTGCAGTCGTTAAAAAAGGATTTTATGAAACTAGATGGTTAAATGACGTTAATTTAAAGTCTCGGCTACGGAATTTCAATGATTGACGCGATTTTTTAAACATATTGGAAAGTTGCTTTGATTATTTGAAGCCTGCTACCTGCTTGCATGTAGACATAGTCTAGTAGACTGGTCTATAGCTGTAATCTACACTAATCGACCTTTCTGATGAAATAGACATGCCATCTGGGTGGAGTCGCTGAGATCTCAGAAGAGTATGTCACAAGGACTTGGGAATCGACTTGGGCTGTATGGTCATTAGGATTCATGTTTCTTCCAATATCAGTTGTAGGGAGAAATAACGTTAAGCTGTGTGCATACACTCCGTCTATATCATTGGAAGGTCGATATCTACACCCTGAGGTAGGTAGATAATTGAATTAACGCCACACAGGAGTAACAGGCTATTGGCGACGGTCCGAGATTGATCCCAAAGGGAAAGATCCGTGAAGAACACCACGTAATTTTGGGTCAGAATACGAGGTCAACGACCCCACTCTCGGAACTTCCCAACACATCAACGTGTGGACATTTGAGGGCACGACAGATTTAAAGTACACGAGCCCACTTGGTACACGACGGTCTTTGGATGGATTTGAACTCGCTACCGTCCGGTTGCTAATCCATTACTCTTCCAACCGGGCATTAATCCCTAATTGAAAAATTCGAGGACTACCTCTCGTAATTTTGAACCACAGGCAGATGTCCAGGTCAGGACACCTGAGATAGCATCCCACCCTCGAAACTTCCACACTTAAACAAAGTCAAGACATTTGAGGCGACGACAGACTGAACGAGCACACGCTCCCTCGTTTACGACGGTCTTTGGTTGCATCTAGTTTCTCACTCGCAACCATACGGTTGATTATCCACGACTCTACCAACTGGGGCTACAGCGGCCAGTTACTATTTCCCGATTGATATAAAGATTATTTGAAAGATGTATCTTACCTCCTTTGACCCTGACATCCCTACTGCCAATCGAACCAACGGAATTGCTCGCCGTGCACCTGTAGTCAGTGGCGTGGACATCAGGCCTTTGATCTTCCGCTCGAAAAGGTGGGAATACCAGAGATCCGTCCGGACGGACATGCCGAAGTCCGGGAATGTCCGAAATATAGCTGCCGTCCAGTGCGTGGGCCCATCGAATGTTCGGCGGGGGTATTCCTTCGGCAGAACAGGGGACCACCACCCCGGTGGCGTTCGAAAATTCCACTCGGTTCGGGGGCTCGTAGGTGAAGACCGGACCTTTGCGGTCTTGACTGTTGCACAGAGAGGCTGTAAAGAGAATGGGATTTGATCAGTTGTTTTGAATAGGAATACATGATGTGAAATAAATGTTAAGAGATTTGAAAGAGAAGATAAGGTTATACATATTCTAATGCGAAACTGATTAAGAACTATGGCGGAAATTTCATTTTTGAACACGAATACAGCATACATGCTATTAAATTGGTATCTTTATACATGTTTCTATATATTAGAAGTACGGCCCTCATGTCAAAATCTGATTTTTGAGTACGATTTTATGTGGTTAACTTACGAGATACTACAATTTCCGCACCCCAACATGGGAAAAATCCTTCACCTAGCATGTAGCTTTGGTACATGCTAGGTGAACAATCTTAACTTTATCCCTCCTGATGGTTGTCTTAGATGATGAGGAACCTCATCATTAGCAAAACTTGTCAGATACCGATGGACACGATATCGTTAGAAGAAAATCTACCACATTTTGATATCTTTATAAAAAATCGATCTTCAAAAAATCGAAATCATAAAAAATCAACATCTTGTTGACGAGATATCTCGTCACAATCAAAACTGGTCAGATCTTGATGACAATATAACTCGTCAATGGTAAAGTTGGTCAAATTTTGATGTCGAGACATCTCGTCATCTGCAAAATTGGTCAAATCTTGATGATGAGATATCTCGTCATTAGCAAAATTGATAAGATCTTGAACGATGAGATCTTGGAGGGTAAATACGTATTAATACTGGATCATAGAGGAAATATAAAAGTAGAGTGAGTAATGGTAACCTTTTTAAGTGCCCAGACCATTTCACCAGAACTAGTAGTAACATAACAACCTTCATCTGCAAGAAGGAAAGGAACCTTCATAATCTCATTGATTCACGGGACTGGAGAAGACGCCCATTCAATGATTCATCATCTGATTGGTCAACGTGACATATTAGTAGACTGGGATTTTCACCATTTTTGTCGCCACACTTTAGAAATGCGCATTCACACATCTACCCTTTCATAATATGTTATATCGCCAAAGTGAGGACATGTGAGGTCATGGCAGATTTAACGTGCACCAGCCCCCACGTACACGACGGTGTTTGCTTGTATCTAGTTTCGAATTCACAACCGTCCGGTTGTTAATCCGCGACTCGAAACGGGGCTACCACGGTCTCCAAAGAATGGTAAGAGAAGAATTTTGTTGGTCAAGATCAAAACTGGTCAGAGGTCACGAAAGGAAAATGGGAAGTTTCCGAACAAATATATGCGCGTTAAACTCTAACCTGGCTAAATTAACCTCACCAGAAAAAAATCGTGAATAAATGAAATTCGCTCAGTTTTGAGTTAAATTACATGTACGGCACATTTAATTTACTTAATAAAGAAAAATAATTCAATAAGTAACACGTAACACGTGACAAGTTATTGAATTAAAATAGTATCCGATTTAGAGTTGTACTTATTATGTATCGCTTCCATTTGATTAATATTTAAGTCGTTAAATTTGAAATTCGACATTCAGTTCAATTATTCCGTATCGCAATAATCACCAACTTTCATTACAAATAGCGTATTTACGCGTACCCATTTCTGGTAATAAAAGAAGCAACAAAACAAAACAAGTAAAATATTCATATCCTTCTGAGGATCACAATCTATCAAAAAAATTCCCCCTTACACATAAATATGTATATTCTGTCCGAACCTCCTTCCTGCTAGTATAATTGCTGTTCCGTGAAGTACAAACGTTGCTATGGTAACTCGTCTTTCCAAATTACACTTCTTGATGCAACTCACAGTGAGCAACGATCGTCTAAGAAGGAACTAAAACTGTGTCTTGAAAGTAGGAATAGTCTATCTGACTGATATTAAAAATTCTTCTCCCATAAACGTTTTGTACCTAAAGTCAATGATTAAAGGACAGAAATATTCCCAGCCATAATGCCCGAGCAGTTTTTAGAGCCCTTTTCTTGTTCGGTGTAATATTCTTTTACCACTTGAAGAAGTAATTGCGTCGTGTAATAACTCTGATAAAATACTTGACTTTCTGTATGAATGAAGTTTTTTCTTAGCTATTTTAAGGAAATTTTATGACTAACAGTTTATAGTTTTGTATGAGTCAGTAATGTTTATATTTTCAACATTAATTGATTCGTAGACATTTTAAATTGAGGTGCAGTTCAGAATTTAATTTGTTTATACAAACGATATAACTATGTTTTTGATATTTATTGGGGTGATATTTTGTTCACCCGAACAGAAACTTTACAATCTCCCCAATTTCGCGATAAAAGTGACAACGCAAAATTTAAATATATCGGATACCTACATAAACATGTTAGACATATTGGATGTTTATTATCTTATTTTTAATTCTCTGGATAATTCCGATCTCTAAATTCGAAAAACAGGTGTTTAAAAAAAACTATCACCGAACAATGAGGATAAGGGAATGTTTCTTTTTTTAAATACTGAAAGGATTTGAACTTCATCTCAAATACAAATTTCAGAAATCAAATCAGATAAAATAGAAGATTCGAACCGATCACCAAACAGCACTAAATACTTAAAATTTCATTTTAGTATTTATCGCATTGTAATTGGAGTGGGTATAAATATCAATATATTTGCTCAAAACCACAATATAGTATACTAACAGTACAATAAATAAGAATTATAGGATATTAGTGGTATACCTTTGGGACCTATTGAAATTTAATTATTCAGAACAAAATGAATTCCATGAAAAAAAATTCCAGATATGAACACATATTACTCTTCGTTCTTCAAAATGCCTGGTTCACCTCTAAAACACAGCGTAATTTAATTCTTCAGACCAAAGTAAATTAAACGAATAGTTAATTCTATCATATGCAAACAAATTCTTCTAAATGCTGGTTCATCTTTAAAAGCATCTAATTCAATTCATCAAAACCAAAATAAACCACAAAAGTTAATTTTACCAGTTGCAAATACAATTTCCTCTAAATGCTCACGAATAAGAACTACTTCATTAATTAACTGTTAATAGCCAGCAATTAAACCCAACCTGCTCAACACAAAAGACACAGTCCCACCACCTCATTCGCTCAAAAGCCATTCAGTACCACTCCGCATCTTTACGACAACATCTATTCCAAGTCCGTCTTCGAGCTGGTAATGCCCCTTCGCGTGTGCAGCAGCGAAGTGTGCAATATTTATCAGGCCTTTCATTAGTGCCCCGCGTTGGGGCCTTGATGGCTAAGTGTCTGGCCTTTCCTCACTGGAGACCTCCGCATCAACCACGAGATGCAATAACGTAATTGCAAAAGGTCCCAAAGATCCCCAGACGGCCAGACCATCGCAGTTTTGTTCGTTTGTTCCACCCACCCCCGTGTAGTTCCACCCCCGATGCCATAATAAAGCAGGGAAGCGCTGGAAGACTGCACAGTGCTGCTCGCAAACCCTGGGCCAAAACAAAAGTAGATGGGGAGCCTGGGAAGAACAAAAACGGGCGAGATAGGATGCCAAGATGAATTGATCCTGTCCAAGTATGAAGTATTATTATTTTTGCAGGGCCTCGTTTATAACTGTGCGTTGAATGGACTGTTGGACTTATTTTTGGGCTGCCGTTGTATATTTGTCTTTTGATAGGGAGCTATGTGGAGAATGAGCACTAAACGCGTGAGCACAATAGTGGGGATGCCATATTTCTCTCAACTTAATACTGTGTTTACGGAATAAGTTTAAGCCATTTGTTATGACTATGCTAAATTACATTTAAGGGTGACAGTACGCTATGAATAATTATTTTTTATTTTACGTCTACAATAAAATGTATAAATGCACCTTATTACAATATACATGGCACAGGAAAAATAATTTTTACAATAATAATATTTTAAAAATTCAATAAAAAAAATCAATGTTTCTATCCCTATATATTTTTTTAGATGTTTTTTGCTTTATTGTCCTTGACGTATTTCCCACAATTTTTTTCATTGGTTTGCATGTACTGATATTATCTATATGTCTACAAATATTTTTTTATAAAAGGCATAATGCGAAATAGTAAAAATAAGAGGCAATTGATTTTTATCAATATTTAAAAAAAAATAATTACTTTTATAAAACGTTATTCCCCCATGAGAAAAGGTATTAAATACATTATACGAAACGTTCACAAAATGTTTCAAATCTCAATATTAATTACGAAACAAACATTTTGAATGCGTTGTAGTCATGGAAAACTGAAAGCTCAAAAGACTTTATTGTTTAAAAGTTGGTCGGTTTCACTCATGATATTCGAACTGGAAAACTTTAATTATATAATATAGCTACATCTATGGAATTCTCATACCTATTTTTTAAAGCTGTAAAATTAATATAAGATAGTTAAAAAATCGATATTTTTATTCATTTTAGGGTATTGCGTCTCCCAAATTTGTAGAGTTGCAAACTTATATAGTTTAAAGAAACAATATGTTAATTTTTCTAGTGATTTTAAAACTACTTCGCGAGTTATATATGCCGAACTTTAGGTTATTCAATAACTTAATTGTTTGCCCTTTATTTATTTCTGTTAATGTTATTTCTGTTAATGAGTCTAAAACAGATAGGCAACGCTGTTTAAATGACCACTTATTCGTGGACGCGTCCACATTCGTATGGTAGGAGCTATAATTTTTCAACATTAACTGTGCAAACAGTGAGAAAACTCCTTCTATGGTAGGTTAGTGTTTAAAGATAGTTAGGTTAAAGGTAGTTGATCATTGATTAGGGTCATTATATTTTACGCTAGTGTGTTTTACATATAATCTGTATTCGATTGCCATGAGCAATTAAGATCTAATTATACTGCATTGTACTCTCGAAAGCTCGATCGAAAATGATAGTAATGTATACACAATGTACGGTTAACGTAGTTTTAAGTTATATCTAAGAATATTCAATTATCTAAAAAAGCCTCATAACTGGAATCAATTTACTTGTGTTTATACATTTCAGTAAAGTATGTTTAAAAACAAGACAGAGTTAGGAGAAAAATGTTTGGTTGGTTTGGGTTTTATGGTTCCATATCCGATAGTGGTAAAGTTACGCCATGAGAGAATCAAGGAGAATAACGCTATGCTTTTTGAAAAAGTACATAAATGAACGATATTAGAAACGTTGATACCTCGTGACTTCGCTTAATTTCTATTGAATCCGTGTCACTACTCCTTAGAGCGACAAACCAAACTACGATTTTTTAACTTTAGAAATATAACTATAATGCAATTATAACACTTTTAAATTATAAATACAATACATGAATTATACAGCATTAGAAATTTATGAATACTGCATCGTACCAATTTTCATGTTTATGTACGTTTAGATAACTTATTTACAGAATTTCCAATCAATGTTGCAATTAAGGTTGTGCCCATATTTTATGAACTTCTATATGTCAATACCAATTACCTAAGTACACGAATATACGGCCATTGATGATCTAGATAACATCCGCATAAACATAGTGGTACCATCAGTCGTATATCTAAACGATACCCAATCAGAGAAGATTTATTATGGTGATATGACCAATTACAAGAACGCATGTAATCAAAACGCTGAAGTTACAACCAGAAATGGAGGTATTTGAATGCAATCATAACTGATACCCTAAACTAGAAAGGCTAGTTATACTGATTAGCACAACAGATAGTCCTCGCCCTATCAGTTATAAGATTATTCAGGAATTCTGGAGTCCTATTTGCATACTCAAGATGATGAATCCTTTTGACGCGTGAATCTGTGTCAAGTAGGGTAGTTACCTAGCAGGATCCTCTAACCTTTCGCATTGTCATGATGTTGGTGAGGTATTCCATAACAGTATGCAGTTATGAGGCTTAGCTTGGCGGGATGTTCATTACACTCAATTTTAATAGAAGGTAAGCGAGCTCGTTTTGCGAAGTCCTGATGGTGACTTCGACGCTGAATCTACCGCTCTAGAAAAATCGTTTAATCAGAAACTTTTTCTCTTTAGTAAAATAAGCATTGTTTTAGTTTTTACAAGAGTGGTAGAATCGTTGTACTAAAATATTTCCCCCATTGCAACAGAAAATTTAATAATTATTAATCCAATTTCACTCATCATATTGGTAAGTTCTGTATTTAAACATCATTAAGTGCAGGGAAATTCTTTACGGAATGTTTATTTCGATAGTGAAAGGTAAACTTTTAGAAAATCTTGAAGGAAGAGGTTCGAGGGAAGTAGAAAATATATATGAAATTCAAACTGAACTGAGAAGCGATAATCTATTGATGTAATGTGTTATGAAAGTTATTGACATTTGCAATTGCTTTAATATAAAGTAAGGTTTTAGAAGTTTTTGAATATATCTCCAGGAATAATTGGTGCATTTTTCTCATAAGCTATAACAATGGCATAAATAAAAAATATGACTTTTGGAGTACATGTCTGAAACTACATTCTTTCCAAATCTAAATTAACAAACTTCCTTCAATACAGGACAGCTAAATGGTACAAGTATTTTACAGCAAGCCCGTGTACTTCCGAAGTAATGATAAATTTAAACCCATTTTTATCTTAAAAATGATTTTTTGATTCAATTGTGTGATACGTTAAACATTTATACAGATATTTATTAGCTCTCATTTTGAAATCGGTGGATTATTCAGAGTTTCAAATTCAGAAATCACGTATTTTCAGAGAAAATATCAACAAACAATGAAGCTAAGTGAATGTTTTCTTTGTAAGACTGATAAATGATTATACTTCAACTCAAATAGGCAAATATTTACTATGGTTTATCATTTTGAGCACAAAATATTTCAATTGAAAGACTAAATGTTAAATGGTATGCTAATGGGGGTGTATAGGTATATTTGAAAGGAAATATTTTAAAAGATAGCTAATATGTCTACATTAAAAAATAAATAAAAATGTTTCGACAGAAGAAAATTAAACCAAGTGTTTACACTGATCATAGATTTTTAATGACTTTAATTTGAACTATACAATTTAAGATGAATGAATGTGAAAAGTAATGAGTCCCTCGGAAACTAATTTTTTCTTTAAATATTTTTTTTATTTTTCGCTTTGCATACTTATAATATTTCGAAAATTGTCTATTCCATTTTACATGAACCATTATTGACAATATAAAGTGCTATATTTCCTACCTATTTGAATTAATCACCATAATTTTCTAACTGAAAAACAAATTGTAATTATTTGTCCCAAACTGAATTGCGTGATAACAATTAATTCTATTTTAAACGCTTGTATATCCTCATTATCATTTCCTCAGGGGAACAATTACTTTATGTGTGTACGGGCATCACAAATACGTGGTACTCCAGTGATATGCCCTACCTTTCATTTTATCCTCGTCCACACTTCTGCTGTTTGCTTTCTTTTCTCCCTCATTGTACGTTTTGTCTTATGTTTTGAACGCTTTTGGACCTTGCGCCATAAAGCCCAAATCAACCAGCATTCTTATATAAATAGATAATCCAAGTTAGAAAATTTACTGATTTCCCCCCACAAAAAAATTAATTGATCCATTTTCAATTATATTAGAAATATGACACATTATTTCTAAACTCAGAGCCAAAATATCTTTTAATTAAACAACGAACTGAAAACACGCCAGGTTTAAGCTCATTTCCTAATCAACCAACCAACACACTTGTATAAATAGATAATCGAAGCTAAAATCTTCACTGCATTCAAATACTTTCATTGATCCATTTTCATTTATCTTAGAAATACGACGCATTATTTCTAAACCTTCTTGCCAAAATAATCTTTTATTTAAACAATGAACTGAAAACACGCCAGGTTTAAGCTCATTTCCTAATCAACCAACCAACACACTTGTATAAATAGATAATCGAAGCTAAAATCTTCACTGCATTCAAATACTTTCATTGATCCATTTTCATTTATCTTAGAAATACGACGCATTATTTCTAAACCTTCTTGCCAAAATAATCTTTTATTTAAACAATGAACTGAAAACACGCCAGGTTTAAGCTCATTTCCTAATCAACCAACCAACACACTTGTATAAATAGATAATCGAAGCTAAAATCTTCACTGCATTCAAATACTTTCATTGATCCATTTTCATTTATCTTAGAAATACGACGCATTATTTCTAAACCTTCTTGCCAAAATAATCTTTTATTTAAACAATGAACTGAAAACACGCCAGGTTTAAGCTCATTTCCTAATCAACCAACCAACACACTTGTATAAATAGATAATCGAAGCTAAAATCTTCACTGCATTCAAATACTTTCATTGATCCATTTTCATTTATCTTAGAAATACGACGCATCATTTCTAAACCTTCTTGCCAAAATAATCTTTTATTTAAACAATGAACTGAAAACACGCCAGGTTTAACTTCAGTGAAGTTCACTCTCTGATCCACTTCAGCCATCCCGTTAATCCACTTCTGCCACAAAATGGATTATTCCCTTTTAAAGCTAGCTTGGAACTCTACGTACACCTCATATATCATATTTTGTACCTTCCGTTGACTAGATTTCAACTCCGAGCTGACTCCTACAGCTTCTCGCCTCTAATACGCCCAACTTAATATTTCCAGCAATCCCTCACAATCCACGTCACATAGCAATTTTAGAGAGTATCAAAACTGAACCATGAAATAAATTCCAGAGTTAGGAACAAAGCCTCGTAATTCCGAAGAGATTTCTGAAGTATTGTGGTCACAACTCGGCATCAAGGCCAGTTGGGATTTAGCAGTTTTACACTAGGAGTAGGGGGACTATGGAGTAAAACCAGCAGACTCCTCCTGAATGAGGAGGAAGCGAAGTGATACAAAGCAACGGGGTTTTGTTAAGAGGCACAGGTATCAAATATAAGCCTCTTTAGAAGATTTTCTATAGCTGTAGGTGGTTAGGATCAGTTTGGTTTGTCACTATACTTCTAATTTTTTGCTAATGAGGGCTAATTAGACCTTTTACGATGTGAAGAAGTACAAAAGGTATAAATCAGATTGTGGAAGACACTTCTAGTAGTATTCAGTGAAACTTCGATTAACCGTCAGGGACCGGATCGGTTCCGTGACGGTTAAGAGGGATAACAGAAAAACCTTAAACAACAACCCATCCATTGTATACGAACGAATGCTAAAAAATGCACGTTTACGAACTGGAAATACACTGTACATGTATTTTATTTTACAGAAACTAATATACAATTTACATTAAGTACAGTATAGTACATATGTACATATTGCTACTTGAACTTACGTTCTAAACGTACATACATTTTCAAATTTTAAAATAGTCTGTCATTTTCTTTTGTTTCTTCGAGGCTCGTGCTTTCTGAGCGGCAATGCTCCGTACTTTACGTAGAAGTATCTGCGTTGCGTTTGCCTCTTCTTGCCCCTCAAATCACTCAATGCATTTTGATAACATTGTTTCTGCTTCTGTATGGCTTAACGTAGTTTTTCATTCAAAATATAACACTCGTCTTCGTCAATTTCTTCTTTGATTTCAATCACACTGGAAACAATTTCATCATCGTTCAAAATGTCGAAGCCTCCGTCCAATTTGTTACATCCCAACCACTCTGTCACTTCTGCTGGCGTTATGTCTTCAGCATTCGGTACATTTTTCGCGGCAATCTGGTATAGTATGTACATAAAGTATAGTATGCATGTGTGTACGTACTAATAAATTTTAATATTTAATTAACTTTTAATAACGGACTGATGGTTAACAGAAACTGACGGTTAATCGAAGTTTCATTGTACTGGGAAATATATGTTGACTACATTACAACTATGTCTTCATAAGTTGTTATTTCTCTGTCGGTTTTATACAGACATATAACACAACAGGAAGGCGACTACGTAATATTACTTTCGTAAATTTCATTATAAGCAAATGTTTTTAGAAATACTTAAATCAGAAGAGGATTCTGAGTTCAGAATTCAGAGGACCTGAGTTTCCAAAGACTATATCAGTGATCATTCAAGCTAAGTAAATTTTGGCTATTATAAAATACGGATAAGTATTTGAGTTTCAACTTCAGAGCTTTAAAATTTAGATGATATGGAATTCCAAAGACTATCTCAGCGAATAGCCAAGATGAGTGAATGTTAATTTCTCTAAAATACCCCTGAATAAGTATTTGAATTTCAACTCTTCAGAGCAGTTTGTTGAGTATCCAAACAAAACCTCGAAATACATTTCCACCTTTGGTCAGTCTCGTATAATTCCATGGAGAGTTTAAAAGTGTCTTGGCCCAACGGTAGCAAGGCATGTTTGGATTTAGAAATCAGGAGCTTTCTACATACGTATATGGCGATAGAAAGACGATTTCGTAGTGTTTCGTTAGTACATTTCACCATAAACAAATGTTTATAGAAATACTAAATGCAGAGGATTCTGAGATTAGACCCGAGTTTCCATGGGCTATATCAATAAACAGCCAAACTATGTATATATTAGCTACTTTAAAATAGCGGATAAGCATTTGATATTGAATTCTTCAAAACGTATCCAAACTGAGCTTAGAAAATGTTCCGAATTAGTGAAAAAGATTCAAAATTCCAAGAGGAATTCTGAGTTGTTGGCAAGGACTCGTTGAGAAGCCAATTGGGTAGGTAGTTGAATTTACGTCGCACTGGAGCAGTACAACGGGCCAATCCTGGATCAGTCCCAAAGGTACTGGGATCATTCCAAGGACAATACTTTGTAATTTTGAGCCACGATCAGATGACGAGGTCAACACCTGAGCTGACTCTTCACTCTCCGAATTACCACACCACGCCAAGAAGCCAATTGAGATTTGGCAAATGAAAAACACGATATTCCTTTAATAAAATTCACAACTATTATTCATAATATATTTCTTTTCCATTTTATTTTAAACAAATATTTTTAGAAATATTTAATCAGATGAAGATTCCGATATTAGAATGCAGAAGAGTTCATCATATTCAGAAGATGCTCTAAAATACCGATAAGTATTTAGGTTTTAACTTCAATGTATTAGAATTAAGAAGACACAAGCTTCAAGGGCTAGTCAGTAAACAGTTAATCTAAATAAATATTAGTTACTCTAAATTCTCTGAATGAGTACTTAAATTCCAATATTTAAGAACATTAAAATTCAAGACACGAAGTTCCACAGAACTCTTATTTATGTCAGTGCACAACCAAGCTAAGTCAATGTTAGTTTCTCTAAAATACCCCTGGATAAGTGTTTGAAATTCAACTCTTCAGATAATTTTTTAGCGAGTATCTAAACTGAACTTCGAAATACGTTTCCACGCTGGGGACGAAGTCTCGTATAATTCCATGAAGAATTTTGTAATTTTGTAGCCACAACTCAGTAACAAGGTCAATTGGGATTAGCAATTTTATACCAGGAGGATAGGATGTTTTTAAGAAGTTAGGAATCGAAGATGTTAGAAAGAGGTTAGGACGTATAAGAGAACAGGAAAACGATTTTATAGCATTATTTTCTTACCCAATTTCATTATAAACAACTATTTATCTAAATATTAAATTCAGAGGATTCTGAGATTAGAATTCAGAAGATGCTAGTTTATATCACTATATAGTCGAGCTAAGTAAATGTTTGCAGCTTTAAAATAGCCCCGGATAAGTATTTGAGTTTAAGCCCTGAATTACATTTTTAGCGAGTACCCTTACTAAACCTCGAAATAGGTTTCCGCTCTAGTTACAAAGCCTCCTACTTCCATGGAGAATTCTGAAATGTTTTTGTGCAACAATTCGTTCCGACGCCAGTTGGGATTTGGCAACTTTATACTGACAGAAGGTGGCGGATTTTATTTTATTCCTTTGGTACATTCCATTATTAACAAATGTGTTTAAAACCGTTAAATCAGAAGAGGATTCCGATATTAGAATTCAGAAGACACAAGTTTTCAAAGACTATCCGTAAACAGGTAAGCTAACACCTCGAAAATACGTATAAGCACTCAAATTTCTATTTAGAGCATTTTAAGCTAGTATCCAACCTCGAAATAAATTCCGGCGCTAGGGACAAAGCCTCGTATAATTCCATGGAGAATTCTGGAGTGTTGTTGTGGCAACAACTCCTGGCGAAGCCAGTGGGGATTTGGCAATTTTATACGGGGGCGAGAAGTAAACCGCCAGGATCCTCTCATGCAACTGAATGAGGAGGGGGGGGGGAGCCAAGTGGTACAAACGATGCTACGGGGGTTCGTTAGGGGCGAAGGGATCAATTATAAGCCTCTCCGGAAGATTTCCAGCAGCCACGGGCGTTAAAGTTTTGACAGGCTTTTGACAATTTGTCGCCTTCACTTACGCGTCGTGTGTGACGGGCCGGTGTTACCTGTCATCTTGCCAAGAGATTTGCGATTTTCGTGATGTTTATTCTCTTCGCCTGTGCCGACTTATTTATTTTTTTTTGTTTGTTAATTCTTCAAAGAGTTGCGGCCACAGATGTAGACAGGTCGAAAACGAAATCGTGTCGTTTTAAATTGAAGGGATTTTTATTTGACGGCCGAAGTTTTGGTAATTAATTCGGGTTGATAAATTGGGATTTGAGGGCTCATTTATCAAGCTGACAGGTTTAATTCGCTGGGAAGTCTTTTAAGGGGTATTTTTCGAGTGTTAATGTCGACTTGCGCTCATGATTACTGTGGAAAGGTTTTTTTTTGGTTTGAGTTCGCTTTGTCAGTGTTCGGTTCTGTGATGAATTTACCGAGAATGCTTATCACCAAAGTCATCTAAAATGATCACGTTTAAGAAATCGATAATATTTTGTTGTCACAATATATTTAAGCTTACTCTGAAAAAGGAAAATTCATGGTTTGCTATAAACCCTTTTATAGACGTGCCGTTGCTCACCGATGAAGCGTACGAGAAAATATAACCGCTACTCATGAGAGTTCAATGTATTTTTTTAGATATACTAGAGTTGTTAACAGTCAAATAAAAATAGGATGAACGAAATACCATTAAATGAACAATAACATGGGTGTAAAATGATTGAATTAAGTTTGCTTTGTCAGTATTCGGTTCAGTGATGAATTTAATGAGGATGTTATCACCAAAGTCATCTGCAATGATCGCGTTTAGGAAATCGATAAATTTTGTTGATAGAATATATTTGAGCTTACCTGGAAAAGAAAATTAATGGTTTACTACAAACCATGTTATAAAAGTGCCGTTGGTCACCGAGGACGCGTACGAAAAAATGTAACCTCTAGTCTTAAGGGTTTCGATGTATTTAAAAAATACTAAGTTTGTCAAGTTTACACAATAAGGAAATAAAAATGGGATGAACAAACTAAAATTAAATTAACAAAATCATGGATAAAAAATGATCGAATAATTAACCGTATTATTAATGTTCAATATCTCACTTTCCGTGTGATATAAATTATGTCACTGGTTTAGAGCAAAATTTTACTGACGAAAAAAACATTTTTTTATTACACAGCTGATAAAAGACAATATCAATTTGTCAAAAAATAAAAAAATCTAAACAATTTGAGTGTTTTATCTTTTAAACATATTAAAATAAGACTATGTATTTCTCACTATCTTGAAAATAAGCATTTAATGTCTCCTAAATAAATTCAATTAATGGTTAGGGTGAGTTTTATGGAACATGGACCATATTTGTCCAAGTGAGCCAAATACACTACAGACAACCTCAAGAAATGGGCCATGCGCATATATTAGGAAAGTTTTACAGAACAGAAGAGAAGAATTCATCCAGACTTAATAACAGCAAACAAATCCACGCCGCGTACAACTCGCAGGTTGCTACGGAAGTGGGCAAACCAAATGAGCTACAGTAACCTCGTAAGTTGAGTTTCTACTCTTAACCGACGATATGTAATTTGTGATATATCGCTATACAGTTAGTTTTAAATTCTTATTAAACCTTAATGAAGCTTTGTATACAAGACTTTTATTTAGTGTTATTAAATACAATTTAGTAGATGTTAGCTAGATTTTTTTGCACTTTATGAACTTTATGGAACATTAGATTTTTCGAAAACTTTTTGGTTTACATTTGTTTCAAACACTTGATGGTAAATAATTGTTGCAACGCTTTCGTGGTAAGAAACAATTTTGGAGCAGTTTAAGATGTGTTTATATAAATCAACTCATTTATATAAATCAACTGATATCCATATCAACTATATATTTCTGCAAATGACAAATAAATCCATCACAGAAGATTATGATATTTTTTAAATTTATATTTACTGGAAGAAAGATTCTAATTGAACTTACTACACTCCCTGAGTTCTCATAGCTATAGCTATCAAGATGTTATAGTAAATCAGAAATTTATTACTCGTAATTTCGCTTAACTTCATGCTTCACAAACCACAAGGTAATTAAGAACCACTGAGTTCGAAAACAAAATACTTCGAGTCCTTATCAATTCGAACAGCAGTAAAGTAAAAACGGGTGAACAAAAAAATAAGGTGCCCTCACAGATTGAATACCGGATAGTAAAATCCAAAAAAATTCCTATAGGAGTTCGCTAATTAAGATAGAAAAATCATAAATCCACGGAACTAGTTAAGATTGCGAATAATTGAATCCCAAACTAACGTTTTTTAGCCTCCAACCATAAATATGTATAAAAAACCTCGTTCAAAAATGAAACTTCACGATATCGCTGTTTTCTTACGTTGGAAATCTAGTTATTTAAAAAAAAGGTTTGTTTATGTTCTCTAAGAAAATATGCTCTCTACTCCTTCGGGAATGTTGACAGTGGAAATCTTTGTTATTCTCAACAAAAGGTATAACCTGAAGGATAACATTTAAAAAAACCCTCCAAAATGGTTGAAGTAGGACGTAATTATTTGATAGCCACATGGGTTTAAATTTTAATTGAAATTCATATATGTCTGCCTTTAACCACTTGAGATTTTTAATTGATAAAAATACTAATTATTTGGGTTGATATAATTTCGGATGAATAAAACATGGTGAAACGTTGCCTAAAACTAAAACAGCCAATTTAAATTAGAATTTTTTTTTAACTCAATGTCTTTTGCTTCGCGTTTTCGCAAAGAAACGTATTTTTTTATCTGGTTTTGTTAAGATAACTTAATAAATAATTTTATACAGATAGCAATATACACTCGTGATCTCGTGAGTTTTGTTTCTTCTTAAATTATGCAAACACTATTTTTAATGATATGCTATGTACTCTTATAAGCAATGTAACAAAACAAACACATTAAATATACGTAAAAAAATATAAAGTTTTAAAATTATTAAAAACAATAGGTTGAGTTCTGTTTGAGATGATAGTTGGAAGTGTAGGAATACAGCTTGCATATTGGAGAGTTGAAATAAGCTAGTATAGAATGTTTTTCTAATCTACTTCTCATATGATAAGAAAGAGCATTAATCCTCCTAGTGCTTTTGACGAGATATCTCGTCGTTAAGATATTGGCTTTGCGTTTATGATGACTAGATCAAGATCTGGTCACTTTTCTTCTAATGACGAGATACCTCGTCCATCAAGATCTGATTAGTTTTTTAATAGCAAGATACCTTGACTAGACAACTACCAATAGGGTTAAAACGATACCTCACACTGTCATGTTGGTCTTTCACAATTGTCCAGATAAAACGCGATACTTTCTAAATTGTTCATCGGTTCACAGGTAAACGATTTTCAAAACATTCAATTCACATAACTGTGAAATGTTCTTCATATACTTAAAAAGATCTCGATAGATTTAAAATGATACCATCCACGGTTGCCGAGATAGACTGAGGCAAACACGGTGGCACGCCCAGAAGTATTGCGTCATTTCCCCCGCCCACAGAAAGGAAGAAGAGCGTTACGCCTACAATCTATCGCACAGTATACGAATTGAACTCCTGGCTGTTTACGAATGTACTAACGCGATTACTGTTCGGCACGTACTTTAAACGAGTTCAATTGGGAACTATTTTTTGTCACAGCTTTCGGGCGTAAGCTGCCACATGATATCCACATATATAGGCGTAATCCTACGCCAATAATATTTTGCGATGAATAAATTTTATAATGTTGCATTCAAAATGAATTTTAATGGACGTAATAAGACTAAATTGTACTTAAAGATAAAAATACATTTTAAATTTATATACGAATGAAACAAATGACAAGCACTTGACTTTACGTCATTCGCCATCTGGCTTCTAAGTACTTCTGTTATCTGTAACTAAAATTATTAAGGGTAGTGTACGTGTCTAAGTGTTGAGCTGTCATAGGCTGTCTATTATTACATAAAATATAGTCCTGAGAGTCAACAATATTACAATAAAATAAGTGAGTACAATGACAGTCATGCCCACTCAGGAAACGAAACTCAGCAAATGAAGCCTCTGAAGAGTTTGGGACGAAGTCACTGGAGCAAAGAAAGCATTCCCAAGATTTATCCTAGTCAGTATTGACAAGTATTTCTTTTAGATGGTGTTTGAACAAACTCTTTTATTCAAAATTTAAAGTGTGAAATGACAAAGGATTTAACAGCTTTTGGTTGATTTTGGAGATTCAGTAGCAGTCTCATATATTAAGATTAACAATTTTTTTAAATTCCCGAAAAATATTCCCTGTATAAACTTAGATATAAGGAAACAACAATTCAGAATATAAAAATTGTATTTTATTTCCAATAAATTATCTTTAAATAATGAAAGTAAAGTGCAATTCCATTTTAGACATTTAAACCCAATACACAGACATTTTATGTCTTCCAAGTATTTTATATTTTAATTATGTTAAATACTTAGTTACCATTTTAAATTTTTAGTGAATTTTAATTATTAGTAATATTAAATATTGAAAATTCATATAGTAATATAAAGTATATCCTTAACACTATTCATTTTTGTTTCGCTTAACTAAAAGGCAAGATTCTATAAACAGATTAAAAGCCCGATTTATTTTGTCTGAAATCGTAGTCCATGTTTTAGGATCGAACTCGACGTAATATTATCTGAAAAATCAATAAAACAGACATACGAAATTGATCGAAAGTTTAAAAGCATCTCTACGCTTCTATATAAATGTCATATTCAATATGTTGTCTTGATATCTAAACTTCCTATTTTATGTTTCTGCCGAATGTAAAATAATCATACCGTAAAGTTTTGCAGCAAGGTACAAAGTAAGCAAAAAAAATGGTAAACTAGTTTTCTTAAAAAGTATTTGGAGTAATCTTCTTTCATACAAAATGGTTTTAAGAATATATATAAATGGGGCATGTATCCCCATGTATCATGTCCGTGGACACTGGAATTTACGGGAATGAAAGAGCTGATTTTTTAGCCAAAGACGCTTTGAATTGATGTAAATTGTAACAGTCCAAAGTGTTACTTAAAAGCCTCATATTATGACAAGTTTGTTGCTAAGTGAAACGAAGAGTATGTCTTGTCTAAGAAAGCTGGACACACCAAAATATTTTCCTACTATTAAGCAGAGATTGAACTCACAATTATTTTTCTTCACAAACTTCAAAATTACAAAATATTTATCTGGCCATGGAAATTTTGCTAAATATCTATATAGGTTTCATCTTCGGACTAATGTTATGTGTGAGTGTTCTAAAAAGCGGCCACAATATATGGAGCATTTGCTTTTTAGTTGTGCTGCATTTAAAAATTCAAGAATGTGCCTACATAATGATTTGAGAAAATTAGGTAAAACATGGCCAGTGAAACTCCATGATTTTGTTAAATCTAATCTACTTTTCTACTAATTTGTCAAGTTCATAAAATCTTGTAATTTTAGTTAAATTGTTTTCCACTGTTTCTTTGTTCAATCAACTTACTTCTGTAAGCCCCGTGTTGTACTTCCGTGGTGCACGGGGAGTTTGCTTTTATTCAATAAAAAATCATATTTAAAGTTCTATAATCTCCTTAACGAATGATTTAATTAGATATTAACAAAATGCACATTTGATTAATTCAGCACCAGCATTGTGTACATAAAAAATATTAAATAACCCTTTCTAGTCTAGTGGCTATTCGTAAGTGTTCAGACATATTCGACTACGAATCAAAATCGATTTCTTTAATACACTAGACATAAACCCACCTTGTAACATGACGAACATTTACAATAAGTTTAATGTCCCTTTGTGTAACATAGATCGTTCCTTATGCCTTTGTGTAACATAATCCTTGTCAACATCACCAACATATATAATTAACCCTCCAAGTGGTTTCGACGAGATACCTCGTCCAAGATCTGGTCAATTTAGCTAATGACGAGATATCTCGTCCATCAAAATCTGGTCAGTTTTGCTAATGACGAGAAACCTCATCCATCAAGATCGTGTCCGTTTTGCTAAAGAAGATATACCTCGTAATTAGCAAAACTGATCAATGGGGTCACGAAACTTTCCTAATACTGCAAGGAAGAATGAAGATCTGTGTAGGAAAAACAAATTATCCCTAGTCTAGAATTGGAACATGCTTTTGCATCAGAGGCTGACTCCTACAGGGTTAACCACCAGGGAGGATAAGATAAAGAAGCATTTGGATATCTACAAGGAAATCGAAGGGAAGATTATGGTAAAAAATAATAAACATTTATTATTTCTGTTTAATCTAGGCCCTAAATCAAGTATTCAAGAATAATTCTATTTGTAAGCTCAAAAATTACTAAACACATGACTTAAAAATACTTTTGTATTGACAGCACTTTGCTTCCTAGTGCGATTCTGTATGCGTATAAGGTACATAAACATTTAAAAAACATTAAGAAATTGAAAACAATAGTATGACGAAATGCCAACTCTGTTTTCGTTAAGAATATTGATAACTTTCTTAGCGTCACTAGATTTCTGAGTAGTGAAGCATTGCTTTCGCTACGGAAAGATGTAACTCTTTCTCTTCTAGAACCTACTAAACGTTGAAAAAAAAGAAATTTGCAACCTATTGGGTTTTAAATCGACATCATTAATACACTAGCTATAAGCCTACAGTATAACATAGGGCAAAGACCAGCATGCATTCTGATGGTGTTACCATCTCATTCTGTGACACGAACGACGTTAAATAATGTACTAGTATTGAACAGCACTTTCAACTTATGATTTTCTAAACATTTGAGATCAAGTAGCATTTGAAAACACTGCAGAAATTGGAAAAATATATACTCTAATAAATGAACGATATAAGTATTTCTCCGCGATCTTATTCCTAAATTTTAAGAAATAAATTTCCCTCCTGTATATTCCAAATTGCTATCATTAATACACTAGCCTTAAGACTGCACTATAACATACCACAAAGACAAGCATGAACTCTAATGGTATGATCTTCTCAGCTGCTTTGTGTAAAACGATGATTTTCTCAACCAGTATAACGTTGATGACATAATAATGTGTTAGTGTTGAACAGAACTTTCAATCTAGTGTGTTTTTCTATACATTTAAGATAAAGACGTGTTAAAGAACACTGCAGAAATTGAAAAAAGTGTTGCATTCAAGGGATGATAGAAACCACTCTTCTTGAACCTTCTATCTAACGTTGAAAAAAATCTGCCACCTGTAGACTCAAAATCGTTATCATTTATCCTCTGAGCGTCACGAAATTTTGAATATTATACTATTGATTTTACCCTCCAGCACACTAAGTAGGCACATTTGTCGGTTGAAAGAATCATCAGAAATATTATATTGGTCAAAACATTAAAATTGGTTAGAAGTCATGCTGGGAAAACAGAAGGTTGCATGGTGTATTAATGCGTGTATAACCCTTAGATGGTTAATGTACTAGTCATCAACTTACACTATAACATACAACAAAGACCAGCATGAACTATAATGATATGATCTTCTCAACTACTTAATGTAAAACGAATCACTTTCAATAACGTGCGTGCCAGTGTAAAACAGCCCTTTCAACCTTGAGTGAATCTATATCTTAAAGAAGTATAGGAAAGACAACAGTATTGGGAAAGAAGTGTAACGGTAAAGGAACGATATAACTTTCTCTTCTAGAACCTACTAATAATGTTGAAAAAAGAAATCTGGCCACCTGTAGGCTAAAATCGCTATGATTAATATAGTAGCTATAAGTCCACATTACAGCATACGACACAAACCAGCATGGTATGATCTTTTCAACCACTCTGTGTAACACGAATCACTTTCAATAACGTGCCAGTGTCGAACAGCCTTTTCATCCTTGAGTGATTCTATATCTTAGATAAAGAAGTACAGGAAAGACGCTACAAAAATCGGAAAGAAAAATTGCGTTCAAGGTACGATATAACCCTTTCTCTTCTAGAACCTACTTGTAAATGTTTAAAAAGTAATCTGCCATCTGTAGGCTCAAAATCGCTATCATTCATATACTAGTCATATGCCTTAACATATGACGAAGACCAGCATGGTATGATCTCAACCACTTTGTGTAACATGAATTATTTTCAATAACATGCCAGTGTCGAGCAGCTCTTTCAACCTTGAGTGAATCTATATCTTAAAGAAGTATAGGAAAGACAACAGTAATTGGAAAGAAGTGTAACGATAAAGGGAAGATGTAACTTTCTCTTCTAGAATCTACTAATAATGTTGAAAAAAATCTGCAACCTATAGTCTCAAATTCTCTATGATTAATGTACTAGCCATAGTCCACACTATAACATACGACAAAGACCAGCATGGTATGATCTTCCCAACCACTCTGTGTAACACAGATCACTTCTAATAATGCGTTCGTGTTGAACAGCATTATGCATCCTAGTGCGATTCTGTATGCATTTATGCACGCTCACAGAGCGCTGGCCCACACATTTGCTTATGTAACGGTGGAATGATTGATCCGAGAACCACTAAACAATCACTAGTCTGTAGTTAGAAGTGTTGGGGGCAGAATATAATGTGAGATTGTGATGGAGCTAACTAAACGTGCGATTACCATAGAGCTTTGTAAGACGATCATGTTGGGCAGAATATGACTGAAGTCTACCTGAAGTCTTTCGTGTGAAGGTGCTTTGTGAATCCCTCATTGATATGCGAAGTCAGCAGGAAAGTAATGTGGGGATTGAGGTTCTGCTCTGAATTGATCAATCGCGGGTTATATGGTATTCATTTTAGAATATGTATATTATGAGCATGTAAGGTAGATATATATTCGGATAGTAGTTTCTTATCTGGGTGCCGGGTAACCCTATTCGGATGGCCGTATCTGGTCTACGAGCCTGCTAAACATATTCGGTGGGTCGCATCTGGTCTGGGGACCTGATAAACCCTTACGCTACAACGGCTTTACCTTACAAGTACGTGTTTTTATACAACCACCTAATCCCAACCAGCCCAACGGCTCTTTCACAAATATCTAATAAGTAATACTACAACCATGGATAAAAGTAGTTCCCATTAGATATTTTTCCTGATTTTATTTATCTTTTGGAAGCTAATTGTATGGGTTGTGTTACATAATAGACGGCTCTTGAAAAATATCAATGAGCCACTGATGACTCGTAAATCAATGTAATTTTTTTTTCATTTGATTAAATAAAAATAATCTTTCGATTTTTATTTCTTCCTCCTTAGAGTTAGGCGTGTTATTTTTCTTCGTTAATTCCCTGAAAATAAAATATATGATGCCTACATATTCATGTCTCAATGGGTTATTCCCAAACAGATCTTGTGACATTTCCTATACGCATATGTTTCATTACTTTTTACACGTGGTTTGAATCAATAATTCCTTTAGAATTTCTATAAAGTTTTAAAAAATGTTATATTCCAGGCTGGTTACAAATGATTCATTGGGTTGAACTTTATCCTCCAAGTGGTTTTCAAGAGGTAACTCGTCCATAAAGATTTTGTAAATTTTGCTAATGTTGAGATAACTCGTCGAAACAACCACCAGGAGGGTTAACAACCGTATGGACATATTGTGTAACGAGAGGACATATCGAATGTTTGTAGTGTTATGGCTAAAACTTGGACAGTGTCTAGTACTTTTTATACAGCATTCATTGTTCTAAGTGTAAACAGTATTTTGAAATCGAATGAATCAATTGTAATAAACCTGTATCTGAAACCTTATTCTCTCATCTAGTGTAGTATCGTACTTGGCTACACTGATAAAATCTTAAAAATAATCGGTAAATAGAAAAACTGGACGAAACATTTACATGACTAAAAGATAATGTCTTAAAGCAACATAATGAAGCACAACCAATGTGCTTAACATAAGTAGTACTTGAGAATTATCGAGAAAGGAAGATAATGAATAAATTTACGAAGTATTAACCTTCCAAGTAGTTTCGACGAGATATCTCGACTATCAAGATTTGACCAATTTTGCTAAAGTTAAGGTAGCTAGTCATCAATATATTGGCAATTTTTTTATGGCCAGATAATGATCTGGTTAGGTTTATTATAATGGTGAGATATCTCATCCAACATGATCTGATTAGGTTTATTATAATGGTGAGATATCTCGTCCAACATGATTTGGTCAGTTTAGCTAACAACGAGATAACACGAGATACCGAGATAACAACGAGACAAGAACCGGAAGGATTAATACACAATAGTTGAGAACAAAAAATTATGAATGCAGCACTCAATTATATTAATAGCTTCAACACAAAAATAAGGAACAATTTTAAAAAAGATACATTTTATGCACCTCCCTTGTGTTCATTTGTAGTAATGCAGCAATTAAACATTGCTGAAAATATGAAAACACCCAATCATCCCTAGCACCATCAAATTATATTGAAAAAAAAGCACAAAACACATAAACTACCTCGTCCTCTCATTAGGGAAAATTCCCCGTTGAAAGCAACCGAACTCAGCAGCTAAACTTATTATTCAATTTTCTAGTAAGCGATCCGGCATTGGCTTTAACGCTCGTCTTCTTTCCCGTCCTGACAGACATAATTCCCGAACTTTCGTAATGAGTTCGTTTATGATTAGCGGGAATCATATTGTCCCTGACTTAATTTTCTGCACGTCTACGACGTGAAGAGGGTGGGTTACGTGAAACTTCGAGAGTTAAATTTACTGAGAGGTATTTTTAATGCTTAATGTCAGATTATGGGTGGAAGCTAATGGAGATTGTGAGGGATTTGGGATACGAAGTTCGTGCTCCCTGCTTGTCCATTTAAATGAATTATTCGTGTTCTAGAAGTATCAGTGTCATATTCAGAATAAGATTATATCTATATTGAAGCTTTCTGTCCGAAAATTAACAGCGTCATACCGGTACTGATACGTCATGCTCATTTGACATTTCTTATTTTTGAGATTATTACATAATTGTATACCTAAAACTGCTTTATTACTGCATTTAACACATATAATGTATCATGATAATTTACATTAAATTACTTAGAAACACGTTATGGATTCCTATGGATTTGGAAACGGAGTAGTAAGAAATAGAAATTGCATATTTTTACAAAATCAATACATCGTTGATCCATCTTTAACCTCAATGAGTACTTCGACATTTTTACATTTCTTTCACCCAATTTATGGATTGTTTCTATAGGATGTATCGTGACCTGTGGATTAAACTGACTCTTAGAAAAGTCTTAAAACTTAATACACCTAAAAAACTGCTTAAGTTCTCTTTCTCTCTACCTTGCACAAAAATACCAACAGATTGAAAAGCATTCCTCATGGATTGCAAACAAATTATGATGTAGCTAAATGTATTCAATTTTCAAGTGATTTATACGCATCAGAACTACAGCTTGTCTCCTTTACCATTCCTAACATACCTGCATCCCAAACTTTCATAATTAGTTCGTTTATAATTAGAGGGAATCATATTGTCGACTTAATTCTCTTCATGTCTACTACTTAAAGAGGCGGTTTATGGCTGAACTTAGAAAGTTAAATTTAGAGAAATATTTTTAATACTTAGCTCTTCTGGTGACTTATCCTAGCGTCAAAAATTACTCTATAGTGACATGGTTCTGACGTAAAAACCAATTCCAAACTGTCACCAGTGCGGGTAAGGGACTATTTGTTTTTCTAATTTGGAGTAATACGGCAGTTTAGTCTCGACGATAAAACTGATGAGATCTTGATAGAGGAGATATTTGGTCGAAACCACTTCGAAGCTCAACGTCAGATTATGGGTGGAGGACATTGAGTAATGCAAGGGAATTATGACACATAGTTCTTTCTCTGTGCTCGTCCATTTAAATAAAATATTCGTGATTAAGAAGAATCAATATTATATTCGGAGAAGAGCATTAATAATTAGAAGAGATAGACAATGAAGCTTTTTCACAGCAATTAATATAACACCATATTGATACTGATACGTCATACTGATTTGACAGTTTTGTTTCAAGGTTTTTACACACTTTTTACCTGAAACTTGTTAAATACTGCATCTTAACACACAAAGTTTATCATGATCATTTGGATTAAGTACTTTGACACAAGATTACTCTACTACAAAATACGAAAGTCGTTTACCGAACAGTCAAACACTTATCTTCTTATTGGAACACTAGGTATATAGAGGGGAAGCTATATTACTTTACACTGATCCGTTATGTGGTTTAGTATTTAAAAATTCGTACTTCAATTTATAATTTATACCTTTTCTCACTTAATTAATTTTTCTCGGCCCTCATATATCCTTTTGTCGTCCTATTGCAATCCTTTCCTCCTCTTCCCTTGCAAAACAGTATTATATTACATATTAATGTACCATTTAAATTTTGCCGCTTAACTATGCATTTTGCAGGGATTTTCAGACACATAGATGTTGCGATTGCAGAAAATTAAATATCATTACAGTCATTAAAGGTGTGATATGAAGCAATTTAATTGTAAAAGTCATTCTGACACTGCAGTAAACAGCGAATAATCGTATAACTATTTGGATTAGAGAAATGCATTTACTATGCAGGGTGGAATAATTATTAACTAGTTCTTTCTCTAAATATATTTTCTAAATAGTTCTTTCCCTAAATAATGTATGTATATTTTTAATATAGTTCTTGAAATGTATGTTTTTATATTTTAATTAAAATTTATTACATAATTTAAGCTTATAACTTGACAAAATTAGTCACATATTCTTTCCTAAGAAAATATCAGTTCCTCGTATTTAGCCAATATTGTTTTAAATATCATCTTATATAAAAATATAAGTATTATTTATATACATAATATCATCTTAGGGAGTCAATTTGTATATTATAATGTCGTATATCATATACGTTGCTGGATACTTATATCTAAGCGCTCGCAGAAAGTTGAATTGCATATATCCAACAATTTTCTTAGAGATTTATTTTAACTTTGAATGTGTAAATGAAATCATCAACAGCATTTTATAGAATGTTATCTTATGAATTTATAAATCTTATGGAATTATAAATCCTATGGATTTATAAATCTTATGGATATATAAATCTTACAGATAGGTATTTTGCTGATACTGCTATAAATCCCTGTTATACTACACTGCTGGCCACCCAAATTGCAACACCAAGAAAGACAAGAGATATCACAACAAAATTTATTTTGTGGATAACATGTTGACCAAGTATCAAATGATTAAATTTATAGACTTCTGTGAAGTGTGGTTCCTGCCAAAATCAGTAGCCAGAGTAGCCGCCATTGTTGGAGATCACCGCTGCCACACGCCTCGGCATTGATTCAAAGAGACTTTGAATGTGTTCTTGAGGTACAGCAGACCAAGCAGCTTCCACACGTTGTCAAAGTTGATCTGGTGTGGCAGCTGGGGATGTATTCTGGGTCAATCGTTGAGCAACCATGGACCACATGTTTTCTATCGGCGAAAGATCCGGAGAGCGAGCTGGCCAGGGAAGCAATTCAATCTGGCGATTGACGAAGAACCCTTGGACAATGCGTGCCACGTGTGGTCGCGCATTATCCTGTTGAAATATGGCTGTGGGCAAGCCCTGAAGGTAAGGAAGGACAACTGGCTCCAACACCTCGGAGATGTAGCGCTGGCTGTTTAAAGTACCGGCAATGCGTACTAGAGGAGTGCGAGAGTGATATCCAATACCGCCCCATACCATAATACCCGGTGCAGGACCAGTGTGGCGGTGCATAACGCAGCTGTTCAGCATCCTCTCTCCACGGTGTCTCCAGACTCGAATCCGACCATCGTGGTGTTGCAGACAGAAGCGTGACTCGTCAGTAAAGACAATTTCATTCCATTCTGCCGTCCACATCCTTCTTTCATCGCACCATTGGCGGCGGAAACGTCTGTGGTTCTGCGTCAAGGGTAGACGAAGCAATGGACGTCTTGCGGACAGACCACTCTGCTGTAAACGGCGTCGAATGGTACGCGCAGACACTGGATGATGCGGTACAGACTGAATGTGGTGTGCTATGATTCGTGATGTGGCTGAGCGATCCGTCACTGCCATACGCACAATATGCCTGTCATCACGTGAAGTGGTGCACTGAGGTCGATGCGATGGAACACGTCGGTCCGTCGTACCCTCCTGCATCCAACGATCACATATCCGCATTACAGTTGTTTGGTTTCGTCCAACACGACTACCGATTTCCCTGAAAGATAATCCACAATCTCGGTAGGCCACTATCCTTCCTCTGTCGAACTCGGATACTTGATCAAAAGATGATCGCTGTTTTCTACGAGGCATAATTGATCGTTTTTTTGAAAAAACCACAAGAAAAACACAATTGCCGTACTTGAAATCGTCGAAATCTCCAAGCCTTAAATAGCGCTTTGAAGTGGCGCCACAGGCGCGCGTGATGTGCGTCTGCGCTGAAATTCTAATCATTTGCATATCTCACCTCGCTAATGCATGTTGTAAATTTCATATTATTTGCATGCTTCCTTCAGGGTGTTGCATTTACGGTGGCCAGCAGTGTAGTTGATATAATTATTTCAGCATCTTTTAATAAAGGTAGGTAGATAAGTAGGTAGTTAAGTAACGTTGCACTGGAGCAACACAACGGGCTATTCTTTTAATAAAGACTTCTAAAACAAATCTACACAAATAGTGGTATGATTTCTCAGGATTGCGTCTTCATAAACTATACGAGTAATAGGAAAATTATTTAACCTCCTTTCCATTAAATGGAATAGGGTTTTAAGTAAATAAGGGAGATATTTGCATAAATGATTTATTAGTTTCTCATAAACATTCTCATATCCACGCACATTAACTTATCTCCAATAACTAGAATGCATAAGGTTTACTTACGAAAATAACGCCACCGTTATATGAATGTGGTTTCATGCGCAAATGTACATTTCCTAGTTTACCCCAATATCTGTATGTGGAACTACTCAAGCCTGATTACAATGCAATCAGATCTGCGGTAAATCCACTGATTCGAAAACGTTAATTGGTTCGTAAACCGCAGATTTAATTGGTTTCCAGTTTAAATTATCGCTTAAACTCTTTGGTTAACCCTGCAATTAGATTAGATTAGTTGTCATGGAAGTATACTGCAGAATGCATTCTACAGTAGTTTTATTAAAGTTACTGGTAAATGCTGAACTAAAAAGAGTTGGAAGATTATTGCATTTTGCATACCAAGGAACACTTATTTTAGGAGTGGGTTTCTATGTAAAGTGGACAACGATTATGAAAGTCCAAACAAAATAAATTTATTCGATTTTATTTATAAACAAAGTATAATTTTCCCCTTATATTACCGAAAGCGGAGTAGATCGCCCTTTCTTTTGCAAGTATAACTATTAAAATTTAAGTACAATTAAAAGTTGGTAGTAATTACAAACAAATCATGAACTTTCTACTTTACTTGAAACAGATCTCGAGTCTTCAGAACTAAATAAAGAATCACCAAAAAATAAATAAGAGAATCCAAACAAAACGAAAACAAAATGCAAGTAATAGCAAGAACAAAAGGTGAAGCAAAATAACAACATTATTATTGACCCTTTAGATGAACAGCGCTGAAAACTGCAGAGAACAAATAAAGGGAATTAATAAGTAAAGCTACCCTAAGAATAGATTTTCCCGAGAAACAATACAAAATAAAATATGTAAATGGTGAGTGATTTGTTGTCACAATTTTAATTTCTTGTTAAAATTTACCTTTATCCCCTCCCTTTGACTTGTGCAAATCTTTCATGCTATCTCCAAGCCACCCTCTTGCTCTTTTTGAATCAGCTATTCTAGTTAGGACGGATCTGGCAGTGTTTTGCTTTCCTGGCTTGCGCGGCAACATTCGGTTTGGTAATTCCTTTGGCTGTTCTATTGATTTTTCCTTTGTAACCTAGGTAATAGGTAATATTTTTTATGATTTTGCTTTCTGGTAGTATTTTTTTTTTGGGGGGGGGGTAACTTTTGCTGATCTCTTCGGCCCGGACTCACACAAATACGGAAAAACTCAAAGAACTCCTTTTAAGTGACTCCTGGCTTTGCTCCCCTGGATAAAGTAAGCGGGCTCACTCAACATTTACATATTTTATTTCATCTGGTTTCTCGGAGAAATATATTCTTAGAGTAGTTTTATATATATATAGACCATCACCACAAATCAAAAAAGAGAAACCAAATAAAAACAAAAACAAAATGCAAGTAATAACAAGAAGAAAAAGTGGAGCAAAATAACAACAATAATATTGACCCTTTAGGAATCTATTCTATTTGTTAACCCATACAATTAGAAAATTAGATAAATTACACACATATAGTTAACACAACACTTAATAATTGAGTAGAGGACTTTATTCAAGGACAGAAACCGAAGGTATCTTAAAAAGTAATTACATAGTAGATAGTAGAAGTATTCATAAAATTAACTAAATAAGTTGCTTGTAATTTGCACAAGAAATACCACCTTTTTTACATCAAAAAGTTGTAATTACATCCATCTTGGCAATTTATTTGCTAAAATATAAGGTGTAATTAGCCCATTCGTTCCTATAACAACGCATCTTAAAAGTAGGCTTAGTAAGGTCACGTTGCTTTAGACATAAATCGGCAACTTGGAATTGAAAGTAACAGTTCTTGACTGTAACGTAGAGAACTGTCAATAAAGTTAAAACACACAATTATGTGGCTTCTTTACCAAGAAACAATCCATACCTAATCCAATATCGTAAATAAAAGTCCTGGAAACAAGAACATGTCCTTTATTTACTGAACATTCCAAATAGACCAATTATTACAGCTTACAAACCATAAACTTCAAGACAGGAGAAAGAGAGAAAGCCAAGAAAAACTTCCAAGAATAATACATTAGTAAAACTCCGTTCCCTCGAAATAGTGTAAAAAAGTGAATCGTTACGAAACAAAAAAAAACCGTTCTATAAAATAACAATATAGAAAGACCATTCCATGTACCATTAAAAGGATCTAATGCTCTTTGATCTTGGAAACTATCGGTCAAACCTGGTCCGATTCACAGTTCTTTTAGAAAAATCTTGCCTTAGAAATCAGTACAAGGAAAAAGATCGTAACACCCTCATACAACAAAAAAAGTAACACAGGTTTAGGAAATTCCAGTTAAATGGAGCCTAAATTGACTCAGCGCTTTTTATTCCAGTTGTTTTCTAACGGAGGCAATGTTTCGTAAAGGCATTGGGAAGTGGACCGTGTAAACTTTTCTTAAAACTCGAAGTTAAACAAGCAGAAACCATTTTTGCGTGTTCCTTCTGATATTTTGTGAACGACGCGGATCTTTTACTCATAAGACCACTAGAGAGCTGATTGTTTTTAGGGATTTAATTTATCCAAGTATGACCAACGGCTGGGAGACTTAAGGATATGGGACGGATTTTATGGATAGCTTTGTCCTGTCTGGATCAATTACGGAACTGTGCACTGAAAAGAAATTGTGCGCTAGTAGCGTGGCGTAATATACACTGCTGGCCACCGTAAATGCAACACCCTGAAGGAAGCATGCAAATAATATGAAATTTACAACATGCATTAGCGGAGGTGAGATATGCAAATAATTAGAATTTCAGCGCAGACGCACATCACGCGCGCCTGTGGCGCCACTTCAAAGCGCTATTTAAGGCTTGGAGATTTCGACGATTACAAGTACGGCAATTGTGTTTTTCTTGTGGTTTTTAAAAAAAAACCGATCAATTATGCCTCGTAAAAAACAGCGATCATCTTTTGATCAAGTATCCGAGTTCGACAGAGGAAGGATAGTGGCCTACTGAGATTGTGGATTATCTTTCAGGGAAATCGGTAGTCGTGTTGGACGAAACCAAACAACTGTAATGCGGATATGTGATCGTTGGATGCAGGAGGGTACGACGGACCGACGTGTTCGATCGCATCCACCTCAGTGCACCACTTCACGTGATGACAGGCATATTGTGCGTATGGCAGTGACGGATCGCTCAGCCACATCAGCACATTCAGTCTGTACCGCATCATCCAGTGTCTGCGCGTACCATTCGACGCCGTTTACAGCAGAGTGGTCTGTCCGCAAGACGTCCATTGCTTCGTCTACCCTTGACGCAGAACCACAGACGTTTCCGCCGCCAATGGTGCGATGAAAGAAGGATGTGGACGGCAGAATGGAATGAAATTGTCTTTACTGACGAGTCACGCTTCTGTCTGCAACACCACGATGGTCGGATTCGAGTCTGGAGACACCGTGGAGAGAGGATGCTGAACAGCTGCGTTATGCACCGCCACACTGGTCCTGCACCGGGTATTATGGTATGGGGCGGTATTGGATATCACTCTCGCACTCCTCTAGTACGCATTGCCGGTACTTTAAACAGCCAGCGCTACGTCTCCGAGGTGTTGGAGCCAGTTGTCCTTCCTTACCTTCAGGGCTTGCCCACAGCCATATTTCAACAGGATAATGCGCGACCACACGTGGCACGCATTGTCCAAGGGTTCTTCGTCAATCGCCAGATTGAATTGCTTCCCTGGCCAGCTCGCTCTCCGGATCTTTCGCCGATAGAAAACATGTGGTCCATGGTTGCTCAACGATTGACCCAGAATACATCCCCAGCTGCCACACCAGATCAACTTTGGCAACGTGTGGAAGCTGCTTGGTCTGCTGTACCCCAAGAACACATCCAAAGTCTCTTTGAATCAATGCCGAGGCGTGTGGCAGCGGTGATCTCCAACAATGGCGGCTACTCTGGCTACTTATTTTGGCAGGAACCACACTTCACAGAAGTCTATAAATTTAATCATTTGATACTTGGTCAACATGTTATCTACAAAATAAATTTTGTTGTGATATCTCTTGTCTTTCTTGGTGTTGCAATTTGGGTGGCCAGCAGTGTATATAAATGCGAATGCCTTGATTGAATTTTTACTCTACTATAATTTATGCATAAATAAAAAGCGGTGGCTCGAAAATTTTTCCAGAGCTGTTCGTGTAGTTAGGCAAGAAAACCTGTAGTACCATGATAGAAAAGTCAGTACGTGGTAAAACTTTGAAGGATTGTGAAAGTCGTCTTATGGTTTTAAACAACCCTAATTGTTCATAGAATTATTGTCATGCAAAAATCATCATAGGAATCTCACAAGTTTTCACCCGTAACAAAATATCGCTCATTATAAAATTACAACACTAATAAAGCATTGGATAATCGGAACACTAGGGCAAAAAAGGTAGGTTTGACGAGGACACTAACAGTGGTTTTGACGAGAATACTCGGGCTTGATGTTGGATTAGGGAATGAATAAAACAGACTTAGGAAGTTCGAACGATTGTTTATTGTGAATATTCAACAATTAATTTGTTTGAACATTTAAAGTGTAGTTAAATATTAATTTTGAAGGATAATTTTATCTATGAAAGGCTTGCGATTGAAGCGTAGTCTGTTAGCTTTCGATTGACACCACTTACTGTCCTCACTCCAGGCAATACAAAGTTACACTGGCCCAAAGCTCGCCCAGCACCGTAGAATTTCGAGATATTGGAGACCCCCTCCATGCGCTCAGTACTGCTGCGTACTCAGTCTGAAGATCATATCAAGTACGGACATAAAAGGTAGGTTGGACGAGGACACTAACAGTGGTTTTGACGAGAATACTCGGGCTTGATGTTGGATTAGGGAATGAATGAAACAGACATAGGAAGTTCGAACGATTGTTTATTGTGAATATTCAACAATTAATTTGTTTGAACATTTAAAGTGTAGTTAAATATTAACATTGAAGTATATTTTCATCTATTAAAGGCTTGCGATTGAAGCCTAGTCTGTTAGCTTTCGATTGACACCACTTACTGTCCTCACTCCAGGCAATCCAAAGTTACACTGGCCCAAAGCTCGCCCAGCACCGTAGAATTTCGATATTTTGGAGACCCCTCCATGCGCTCAGTACTGCTGCGTACTCAGTCCAAAGATCATATCAAGTACAGACATCCTTTGTCTACACGACCTTATATTTATCATCTGGGTATTTCTTTTATTTCTGAAATCATAAGTCGTTCCTCCAAAAATCCACTGACATTTTGTGTTGTTTTTTAGCTTCTTTAAGCAGTTGGATTATAGTAGTTTTGAACAAATTACTATTATTTTGGCTTATGTTTTAAACGGTTCCAATAACCGATAGTAGTAAAGAGCAGAACTAAGAATATTAGTCATTAAACTTTCATACTATATAATTCTGTCTTGCTGCTTTAAAACTCGAAGTTCGATTGAGTTTACCAGTTTCCTGTGCACAGTTTGATTATTTTATTAGCTATTGGGATTAAGTATCCAAACGAGACAACACAATCTATAAAACCCGTGCAATTTCGTTAAATCCACCAACCAGTGGCATTGGATAGATTAAATGCCATAAGCTAGAACCAATTGCTACGTTAAGTATTCTGCCGATTACAATTTCTCTTCGAAACTTCCCTAATTTGCAATGGAGGATTTCAATAGATGCTAGTATTTGTTTACTGATTGTAATGTGAAAGTCAGAAAATGAGAGTGGTATTAAAATCAAGGGTATACTTCCAAATAAGCAGTTATAGCATATATGATTGCTTCCAAATTAAATGCCGATGTCGCCTTTAGTAGCTGAGTGAGTTATTGGAGTATGAAGTGAAGGCTCTGTGAGCGAAAACAAAACCGCAAATTAAAAATTGAAAATCTGCAATCACGAGACTAGCTGAATGTAGTTGGGTCTCTTATGTAAACTAGTGGTCGCCCAGTGGTCGAAATTCGACCATAATTCATTTAATTTTTAAGTTTGAACGTTAATAAGGTTCTTTTGTCAAAGAGTATACCTCTATATTCATTGCATATAATTTTTTTGAATTTTGTTCTATTACGTAAGCTGCGAGCATGTACAAATACGTCATAGGAAAAATGCGGTATAGCTTGGTTAAGCCATATCTAAAAAACAATAACGCGTTGTTTGACATTTTGGTTTTTTTTATTGCTATACTGGCCACAGGTTTCGCCAAGGCTACACAGTTAATTTGCCTATCTTTTTCAAATTATATAAAATTTAAATTAAAAATAAATCCAAAAAATGAAAAATGAAATAAGGAATACGTGCTTCGTATTTTTTTATATATTATTTATTGAAACAAAAAAAACCCGGGTAGTTAAAAGAATAAATGTTGTCCATTGAACTTGAAATAGTTCGACAATGAATTTAATGATTCAAAACTTCTGTGTAGACGATGTTTTTTGTAAAAACTCTTTCATCGTTTGCTAAATGCCCTTGACCGTTATATTCTGAAACATAAAATCTCAAACCATCGAATGATCGAACTCTACTTGCTGCGACGTACAATTGACTATGTGTAAAAACTGGCTGCCTCAATAAAATTCCAATTTTTTCGAATGTTTGTCCTTGAGACGTATTTATTGTCATCGCAAATGCAAGTATAATTTGAAATTGAGTTCTTTGAAAGTTAAATGGTAAAATAGTTCCGGAATATGTTAAATTTATACGCGGAATCAAAATTCTCTTATTGCGTGCGGTTCCAGTTAAAACTTCGCAATCAATAGTATTACGATGCATAAATTTGATGCGCATTCTTGTTCCATTGACTAATGCTTCCTTTGTATTTAAGTTTCTGATCAGCAAAACGATGCAATTAACTTTCAATACTAACTTATGTGGTGGCAAATTATGCCAAATCTCATACTCCTCCGTGCGCGCAATGTGCTTAAAAAGGGGTACAAAGTTTTTTCTTCACGTATTAATATATAGATTTCATGGTTATAAATGTATAGACGCTATACCCCACTGAATGGCTCTGACTTTGCTTCGAACGATAAAAGAAAGAAGGGGATGGTTCTATTTCTGTATAAATGGTAATAAATGTATAAATGTTGCACATCATTGGATGGCTCTGACTTTACTTCACTACGAACGATGGAAGAATGAAAGGGGTGGTTCTATTTTAATATAGACGGTAATAAATGTATAGATGTTATACCTCATTGATTGGCTCTAACTTTGTTTCATCTCGAACGATGGAAGAATGAAGGGACAGTTCCACTTTTGTATAGACGGTAATAAATGTTTTGACGTTATACCTTATGAATTGCTCTGACTTTGCTTCACTGCGGACGATGGAGGAATAAAGGGGATGGTACTATTTTTGTATCAACAGTATTAAATGAGGTATAGACTTTATACCTCATTCAATACCGTTGATACAAAAATACGAGGTATAGACTTTATACCTCATTTAATGGCTCTAACTTTACTTCCCTGCTAACGATGGATGAATAAAGAGGATGGTTCTATTTATGTATAGACGGTAATAAATGTTTTACGTTATACCTCACATAAATTGCTCTGACTGCTTCATTGCTGAAGATGGGGGAATAAAGGGGGTGATTCTATTTTTGTATAAACGGTAATAAATATATAGACTTTATACCCCATTGAAGGGCTCTGACTTTGCTTCACTGCGAACGATGCAAGAATAAAGGGGGTGCTTCTATTTGTACCGCATATATACAAGCAAACACAAACACTCACGCGAACAACAAATCGCGAAAATATTTAAATTTCCATTTAAGACTCAACATAACAATTCTCAACCCAGCAGCCACGCAGGAAAATAATCATTCTTCGCACACAATAGGACATCCATTAGAGAAATACCGTTGACATTATTCTTCTCGCTGATTCCGCCGCATCCTATAATTTAATACTTTCTTCCTTGTTCGCAACTAAATTGCAACGCGTCCCCGTTTCCACGGTAACAAGCGAGTAACAAAAATTTGTGCGAGCTAAAAAAGCCGGCTTCAATGATTGAAAACCGTCAAAAAACGACCTGCTTGTAATCAGAGCTCAGTTTGGTTTTCTAATTTTGAACTTTTTCTTTTTGTTCTTCAAAGCTTATTTGTAATACTACGGAATTTTTCAGAGACAAAAGGCACATGGGAAAGGGAGGTGATTTTTTGTGTGGGTTTAATATTTGGAGTTTAATTGTCTCCGAGATAGGTTTGATTCCGCGTTTTAGTTCGTTTTTTGGGTTTAATTATAAGAACCATTCCGAAGGATTTCTCTGTGGTTTTCTTTGACTAATGAAACTCTTGGTTTAATCAAAACGATGGGACTAATTTTTCATGTGGAAATTTTTTCGATTGATTAGAAATGAGTACGGAATGAAAAAAAGGTATGTGGTTGTATTAGGACTCTTGATTTGTATTGACTTTATGATGTTTTGCATTTCGAGTATATGGACACATCTGTTTGGAAATATTTCTGCTGCTACTGCCTTTTGGAACGGATTCTCTTGAAATCGCTTAGTTTCTTTACATAATACTGTCGGTCAAAGTCAAAATTTTCTCAAAAGAGTCACAATGGCCCATTGAACTAGCAATTCTGGTTCAATGGGCCCTTCGAATGCGAGTTCTAAGTGGTGCAGATCCGATTTTTGCAACTTATCTTGGGTGTACTTCGCTCCTGTTTTAGCAAAATTTTACTTGTGCGTAGTTTAGCAACTTGTGCAAGTACTTTACCTGTCCGGTATTTCAAATTGTCTGTCTTGTGTTTGGCCCATCTCTGCCAATATGGCCTTGTGCCATTAACACCAAACAATGGGGTCACTGTAGCCCTGTTGGTCTCTTTTCCTTCGAGATCAATCCAGGACCGTACAGGACTGCATATTCTCAAAGCGAAAAATTGTTTAGGGCCACTGTGTGCAAGCTCAGGTGTTGATCTCGTCATCTGACCGTGGTTCAAAATTACGAAGTGTTGTCCTCGAGTGTTTTACTTAGGGATCGATTCCAAGCAGTTGTCAATTGTTACTCCGGTGCGACGTAAAAACAACCTACATACCATATCAAAGCAAAATGTCAAATATTATGGATAGTTCTGGAAACTTATATTTAATTTCTATCCTCCCAATGATGCCCAGACATTAACACTAGGATGAGGGACGAAGCTTGTGTAGCTTTCGCTCTGTTTGCCAGCCTGTTCCTTACCAAAGAAACGATTGTTTTGTCGGTAACTGTAGACCAACTGAAGGCGTCAAAATTGTAGATCAAATGGTATATCTATATACTGAAAAATCAGGAAAAAGCTAGCCGTTCCCTTATACATAGTTTATAGTAGTTCCCTTATATATAGTAGTCCCTTATAGTAGTTTTACAATACTCTAGATAACAATTTTTGGGTTTTATATAAAGTGACGACTGAGCAGGTACTTAGCCGGAGAAATTTCATCCTCTCTGTATATTAAGAGCTTAGTACTTAATACCTGGCACCTAGAAATAATAATGTATCTAACATAAAGGTTTGGGACACATGCAGTATGAAAGATATCATCACAGATCAAACACTGTACGAAAGGACTTACAAACGAAACCACAAAAAATAGATGCTCTGATTGCAAAAATCCCAGCAATATGTGGCAAATGCTCATCAAGAAAAGTGAGATCTACTGATTGCAGCAACGAATGTAAAGAGAAAAATTAAATTACCCCTCAAGTGGTTTAGGCGAGATATCTCGTCAATCAAGAAGACAAATTTTGCTAAGGAGAGTTAAGAAACATGTTTTGTTGCATAAATTTATAATTTGATTAATAATCTTATCACATCTGTTACATAAAATAATCTGTCCAATTTGACCCAGCGCTCTATAAGAACATGGGGCCACACTGTCCCTTCCGTCTTTCTTCGTATAAGGGAACTTCCCGTTTTTCTAGTGTTAATAAGTCCCAATATATCTCTGATTAACTTCAAGATTAATCGATAATTGGCAAACACGGCTAAAAATGCAATTCACTTAACTCCTCCAATCACCAATGATTTTCATAACCTATTCATAAATCTCACTCCGCATCCCTACGACCTACCATACGCCTGCATGTCGTTAAATCGGCTACATCAAGTACCAGAACCTGCATGGGATCCATTAAACAAGCCAGGTCCAAACTCAACAAACCGAAGGCCAGCGTCAGCCAATCAGAGAAGCCAGCCACGTTCCCTCCAGGGGTAGACCAGCCGTCATTAATTGCATTATTCAAAATATGTGGACTTGTGGACTGAGTAAACGAAACGGGCTCTAATTATCTTTTAGGCATTAGTTTCCTCTCCAGTCTTTCACGTAATAATGATATGATCAATCCATACATCCCTACACAGAGGCATTACCAGAACAGAATCGCGCTCCCTTTCCTACGGAAGTCCCAATCAAAATTCAATCCAATCTAAAGTTGGGGCGCGTGCGATATTAATTTCAAAGGCAGGACTGACTGTTTGATTGTGTGGGCCATCGACCAGTCTGTGGGCCGTCATGAATTGTTATGTACTACTTGTGGCCGGGAACAATTTGATTGCGTCTGTAAATTTTAAACTGCTGGGGAGTTTACAGAATAAAGTTATCGGGAACATTGGGGATGATGAGAGATTGTTTGAGGATCTGGTATGGAATGACAATGGCAGATGTTGTCCGGTATAAGGGGTGTCAATCATTTTAGGTATAATTGCGGGTTGAATTTATGCTAAGCCACTTCTTCGTTTGTTCAAGAGGATGAGCCATTGGTAGCATTTCAAAAGTATTTGCAAATGGTTAATTGAAGTACAACTGAATAAACTGTTTTTGATTGATGTGGGATACTAGCAAACGAAATGTGCTCGTGGTTTCATTTTGGACGATTTATATTGCAATAACAGTGAACCTTTATTGGTATGCTATGTTTAATTCTACAATTGGTTGGTACGCGATATATCGTCGTAAAGATAGTACCTATTTTTTATGGTGACGAGATCAAGATTTGGTCAGTTTTCTTCTAATGACGAAAGACGACAAGATCTTGATGGAAGAGGTATCTTGTCATTTTAGGTATAATTGCGGGTTGAATTTATGCTAAGCCACTTCTTCGTTTGTTCAAGAGGATGAGCCACTGGTAGCATTTCAAAAGTATTTGCAAATGGTTAATTAAAGTACAACTGAATAAACTGTTTTTGATTGATGTGGGATACTAGCGAACGAAATGTGCTCGTGGTTTCAATTTGAACGATTTATATTGCAATACCAGTGAACCTTTATTGGTATGCTATGTTTAATTCTACAATTGGTTGGTACGCGATATATCGTCGTAAAGATAGTACCTATTTTTTATGGTGACGAGATAAAGATTTGGTCAATTTTCTTCTAATGACGAAAGACGACAAGATCTTGATGGAAGAGGTATCTCGTCCATCAAGATCTGGTCAGTTTTGCTAATGACTAGTTGTCTTGTCGATACATCCACCAAGTAGATTAATTTTAATTTGTTTTTAATTTGTCAAAGGACATTCGTTAGAAAGATTACAAGAGTTTACAAAGTTTTTTAGCAACAGCAAATTTAGTTGTTTTTAACTAACTATTGGAAGGTGATTTCATATTTGACATTAAAGACTATCAATCCAGGGGTTTTTATTACTTGGCATTTAATATTTGCTAGTTTTCAAAATTAGAATTTTTAGGTTTGTAAAACGACACTAGTCATCTTTTATTTTTATATTCAACCACTTGATATTTTGTGGGTGGCAACACTGATTTTTTTCACTCGTAGATAATATGCAACCGAAACCGAAGGAACATAGCGGTATTTTTCATTGAAAGAGAAACACGGCTTATGACAGGTTTAGTAATATTCCAACGTCAGAAGGAACATAAGGAATGGCGTCCATTTATCTACTCAGCATACGAGGTTAGTTTAAAAGCTGTCTTTGGTACAACAGAAAGTAAAAGCATTTCATTCCAGTAACACATGCTGTAGGAATGAAAGAGACACTTGTGAAATTACGTTAAAGTTTCTAACTACAATAAAATACTACCTCTTTAAGTGGTCATATTTTACTGACAATTTAAGTGGGAGACTGACCGAATATATACGTGTGAACCCTTCAGATGGATAACATTGTTGAAATTCTCAGCTTTATCTAAAAAGTATAAAATATTTCGATGAAAAATTTCTTTTGTGATTGCATTATATATAAAATTCGTATACTACATAAAATTCACCTTTTCGTAAATCAGTTACTTTCGTATATATATATATATATATATATATATATATATATGTATTATCTCATACATACTAGAATATAGATTTTCCTATATCCCTGTCAGTTTAAATTAAAATGTTGTTTGCTCTCTAAAATTCCCTTCTTTAAAAAAATTACCGAGCATCTAATTTAATTTAAGGGATTAATATATTTAAGTAATGAATCGCATATTAAATCCGTGTCATCTACCGTGTTTTCGTAGACGCTAATAAATTAAGAAAACGTGCAAATATTAATGTCTTCATTATTTATCCTGTTTTACTTCACAAAACTGGTAATTATTCTGCACCTCACAGACATGTGCTAATGTTTAAAAAAGTATTTTATACACAGACAAGTATGATGCCACAATGAGATCAGCATACATAGTTCAATTAAATTAAGGAAACATTATACATGGTTAAAGTTCAAGTACCTACATAGTAATTCAATAACGAGGATGCTAATATTGTCAACACCGTTGTTTTAGTTGAAATAAGATTTTATGCCATGGGGATTTACAAACTCGCATGTAGAAGTTACATGTTATTACACATGGAGGTAATCCATTTTATACCCTGATGTCGTAATGAGTAGGGCGTATCACTTCTGTATGGTAGTTAGTAAACCTAAGCTTAAAATAGTGTATTTGCAAACACTGGTTGTAACAACAAGTTGATGTAATTAATACAAGTGCTATCCAGAATACAAGTTCCTTGAATTTTCACTCGATCACACGTTATTTTTATATAACATAAAATTGATTGGGTTTTATTGCACGAGGGCCACATGTGGACAAAAAGTTGCATAATAAGGCGTTATACGTATAGCAACGTATCATTGATTATAGTGATACTAACATTCAGTACAAGAGTAAAATAACTACTCTAATGCAAATTACGGGCATAGGGATTAGTCTATTGTCAAATTTTTCAGGTTAGCAATTTTTAAATTTAAAAAATTCCAAAATTCTAATGGTTTATCCATTATTCTAATGGTCACGTTATCTTAAATTTTCAAGTGTTGTGCACACATTCAAACAATCCAAAATTCTTAATACTCCTGAATATTTTGTTATTAACCCGCCTGGTGGTTGTGTCGACGAGGTATCTCGTCTTTAGCAAAAATTGACCAAATCTTGGTGGACAAAATATCTCGTCATTAGAAGAAAATTAATCAGATCTTGATTTCGTTATCATACACAAATCGGTAATGTCTTGGTTACTTGGTATCTCGTCATTAGCTAAATTGGTCATACATTAATGGACGAGATATCTCGTCCAAAGCACTTGGAGGCTTAATTTTTTTCATTGCTGAATTTTCATTCTGTGGCTTATCACTGATGTTGCAAGGAACCCTTCATTTTTTTATTTTTGAGGTGCTATGTGATATAACAAAGTTTGTGTTAAAAAAAAGACTTCGTTTTAATTTCCCTTTTTTTACATATTTTTCCCATTAATCACTCGTTATAATGCCGCGTTTTCCATAGAACAATTACAAATACAAAATTCCCTCCCCTCCAAGTGGTCATCGATTAACCCTCCAAGTGGAAGTGGAGACAGAAGTGGATCAAGATCTAACCTATTTTACTAATGACGAGATATCTCGTCAAGATCTGAACAATTTTGCTAACTACGAGATATCTCGTCATCAAGATCTGACTAATTTTTCCAATATCTCGTCATCAAGATCTGACTAATTTTTCCAATATCTCGTCACCAATATTTGAACAATTTTGCTAATGATGACATACATCGTCAAGATAGGAGTCATTGCAACCACAGGGAGATTTAAGAGTCATTGCAATCACTGAAACTTCTGAAAAATACTTTAAATAAAGGTTATCGGGGATGAGATCATGAATGAATGGTTTTTTGGTTAAGACAGTCGACTGGTTTTTGGTCCACCTCGAAAACCGTCAGCTTTGTTGATGTTAACAATGGAGATTATCCTCCTGATTTAACAGTGTTACATTTCCCCGCCTCCCCAAATAAGAGATATATATTTTGCTGGATAATAGACGGTGGTTCATGAGATTAAAGCTTCACAGCGAATCCCTAGCGGTATAGAGAATAATGTCAACTGAGCATTTGAAGGGCTGTTTCTATTCTTGGAAGGTCATGGGTTCAATTCCTCCCTGATTTTATTTGTCTCTTCTGTGCAAGTAAACCTCACCTTGTGCGCGTTTGTCCATTACTTGACGTTGACTTGTGTTTGTTGCAGCTTAGCCAAATATGGTCCTTGGACCATTCGATCTGGCCCGTATACGTTGGGCCTCTGAAGGCCTCAAATGTCCTCAAGTTGATGTACTGTGGAAATTTGGAAAGTGGGGTGCCAGCTTAGGTGCTAACCTCGTTTACTGACCGTGGTTCAAAATTAAGAGGTGTTTTTGGAACTTTCCCTTTGGATACCGGATCGCCACGAAAAGCCCATTGTGTTGCTTCAGTGTGATATTGATTCAACTCCTACCTACTTACATTCTTCCTTAAGGCTTTCCAATAAGTGGCAGCCCTTACTTTAATCACAGACCCTTTTTATACTCAGTTCAATCACTAGAGTAGGAAGCTTCCTAAGAATAATTTAGCAATATCAATCAAGTAGCTCACGAAAGTAAACAGGAGAAATCATCTAGGTTCCCCATTAAAAAGCAATATGAAAGAAGCAATATTTTTAATTCTTAAAGTAATACAACGCCTGAGACGAACTTAATAATTTCTATTAAGAAGTTCGAGAATTCTGAAAAGCATAAGATGCCAATCAATCATATTTAATACCACATCGCCACCCCCCGGGGGAGGCGTCAAAAGAAAACTAGCCCAATTCCCCTCCCCAGTTTTGGAAGATCAAAAAAAACAACCAAGACCAAACAAAAAACCCTCCACGTCGTCACCTTAATTTCCCGCCCCCTATCTGCAGCTTCTCAATCTCTCCAATCTTGAGGCGTCAATCGGAAGGGGTCGCCAGGAGGGCTGATAACATCGACTTTTCGTAACCCCAATGATTTACTACTAACTTCCTCCCAAGACGGGGCGCAGGGATGATGGATAGCCCCTGCCGCCCTGGCAGAAAACGATTTACTGGAAAAATGACCGATGCGGACGAGGAAATGATTAAGGAGGCCGGGCTAAATTTTCCTCACTTAATTCTTGAGTAATGAAGATTAAAACAATGGCACCCCCCGCCGCTGCGATGAGGTTGGGTTAGGGTATATTAATGGTAAAGGCCATTGTCTTTATTGTTTCCGCCGTGATGCTGCGCTCTTCAGATAAGGTGAGAAAGGGGTGATTTATCTGGTGTAAGAATAACCTGGAACATTGAGTAAAAACTGTGTAGGGTACCGGTCAGAAATTGTTGATGGGAATCAAGTATTAGTTCCATGAGTGAAAAAGCGAATTTCTTCCTTTATGTGGTACGTATGAAATATTCTAACCATGAAGAATCCTACCATGTTAATCAAGACGGTAAAATTTCCAAGTTTGCTCCTTAACGGTTGAAACCACCAAGAGGTTTCAACGACATATTTCATCCATAACAGTCTGACCAATTGTGTTCATTACGAGATATCTCGTCGTCAAGATATTGCCGATTTTTTATGTTGATAAGATCAAGATCTGTGTCTATATTTCGCTAATGACGATATACTTCGTCGAGACAAACACCAGAAGGGTTAATATGTTAATATGCTGTTTACAAAAATATATAATGTCATATAACGCAACCTCACTTAGAAGCCCCTTTCCACCAACAGAGTCCGCGTCAATCCGAATCAATCTAAATCCGGAAAGAATTTCAAATGATGACTTGTTGCATCGAAAGTGGAACTCTCCTGCTTCAGGATGAACATTTTAACCATCCAAATGGTTTCAAAGCAGATTGTTTACAAATTAGATCTAGTTGTAAAAATCTGCTGATTTGTTTCAGAATTATCAGCATGGAGATGGTTACTTTCATTATTTGTTTCGTTTTCTTTTGACAATAAATTGGGCACTACGTTCTGAGCTGATTTGCGAATTTGTATACGATATATTATGGTAGTTATTTCTGTACTGAGAACACATCCCCGCCTATGTGGATTTTTCTTTTCGGAAGGGGCCGAGAACTAGTTTCAACTTCATCATTAGAACAGCAATTTTTTCTACCTTTATTAGACAAAATATTCTTCGTTTACATAACTGCTAGTTTCACCTATTTCCCGAATCTAATTTTTGCAATTCTCTCAAAATCACTTGGTGCGTGAGTCCACGTTTTCGAGTCATCTCCTTTCTCAATCAAAAGTATAACTAATCACATGTTCTTATTCAATATGCCATCGAGAATAGCATTAGGCATTGCATTTGTGTAATCAAAGAATTGTGACTCTGCCGAGAGTGCTGCCACAATCACTACTAAATCATATTAATCGTATTACTAATCTTTGCTCACAGCTGGGGAAGGCTTTAAATGCTTGTAAACAGGATGTAAAAGGAGAAGACAAAATAAAACTACTTTCAATGTCATTACAAGGTATAGCCATCAATAAGGAAAAATTTCGCGTTATCACTGCGAAATGCCATAGGGCAAATTTGGCCCTTTCTCATCTTCTACGTATACGGTTCATTCTACGTATACGGTATACGTATATCTCCCCTTCTTTGACAGCAAGGCCAAACTGATTAAATACACATTAAGTATGAGATAAATAATTAAGTCATGAAATATCAATTTATCCAATCTTTGGGCAAGGGAGCTACAGGGTGGGAAACAACACGAGGGGCCAAAAAGACCCCTTCCGTCTTTTAAAACAGAACTAGCTACGAATAAATCAATTCAAAAACTAAGTTATTTATGAACAGAATTTGGAGGACTCCTCCTAACTGAAGTCTGGTACACCTGCAGGTGACACCCTGGGTAAAATGGTTGGCTACTTAATACTGCTGATACAAAAATAATGTTATATAGCATATCATTTTTATCCCAAAAATGAGACCAGGGCCCAATGCAAAATGTCGGACAAGTTTACCCTTCAAGTGGTTTGGATGAGATATTTCTTCCCAGATCTGGTCAATTTTGTTAATAACGAGATATCTTGTGACAAAACTGCCCTACTACTACATGGGGAAATGAAGATCTAAATAGAAAAAACAAATTGTTCCTTGCCCAGAACTGGTGACACTTTCTAACAGGTTTTTGCATCAGAGATTGGCCACTACAGGGTGGTTTTCGAAGTGAAGATAAACCACCATGAGGCTTAAAAATTTAGCCCTACGGGTGCAAAGGGTACAATTACGCCCACACTGGTAACACAGAATTTATTGGGTTGAATTAATCATTTTTATGTCTTAGCCAATCCTACGTTTCTTCTACCGTTCACGTTTACTAACATATTTCGAATTAATATATTGTAGGTATATTCGAACATTTTGAATTCCAAACGGAGCATGTTGTATAGCGTTTCGAAGAAGGTTCTTCAAATTTAAGAGGCAAATTTTACCAATTTGCGTTGCTATTTATCTCACTGATAAGTAAATTATACCAAGTCTATAAGACTTGAGTAAAACCTTTACAGTCATATGTGAACTGCATTGAAACATTGTATTTTACGTACAATATCCTTCACAAAAATATTTTTAGAAGTTGTTATCAATATACTACTTGCATAACGCTCCTCTGTCGGGCATCAGGGTGCTTCCTGTAAAGCTAAATATAGGGGGCGCTATTGTTATTGTAGCCCTACTATATTTCGGAATTAACGTCACCGCTTGTCTTTTAATGAGATTTCAGCACGTCACAAATATAATTGGTCAGAAATTTATGATTTTAGTTTTAATTGAACAAATTGCGATGCTGGCTGGAATTCCACATGAATGATGTAGTGTCGGAGGAAGTTAACGTCAAGCGTCACCAAAATGGCTATAAATCAAATTTGTTCTTAACCGTGTTTAATTCGTTTTCCGATATGATCCCACTGAAAATCTCAAGAATAAAAAGGACTTTTTATGACAAAAACTTTAAATTGTTTGGGTGTATTTGAGCGTTTTTTAAAAGTCAAATGGACGCTTTGTTCTTCTTTATATCTGGCAACCGTAATTCAGATAAGCAATAGCAAAACAACATTTCGTCATACTTCCCGCAAAACTCTACCCCTCGAAATAATCAATAGCCTTTAAAACTTTTTAACGCCATTCAATTACGAAAACAAGATCCATGAAAGATCATTTTTTTTTACTTTCTCGAGACAATTACTTCACTTTACACCGGGTTTCATTTTCTCATTTAAAAATTCACACTTTGACGAATGTTAATTAATTCCTCCAATCTTTTCATTACTTTGGACGTCAAAAGTGTGAGTAGTTGAATTAAAAACCTTAATGAATTATGCGGTCTCCAAGACCCTGGTATGATTTCAATTTTACGCTCCGTCTCTTATGAAATCAAATAAATCACGAAAGTCTCGGTTTATTAGAAACCGCATTTGGATGACTCGTATCCGATTTCTGAGTCGTAAAAAAGACGATTATTCCGAAACCGAGTTCCGTGTTTTATTAATTCAATATCAAATGGGTCCGTCTTATTGGATTTGAAAGCTTAAACTTTTTTTTCAAATAAATATGATTACACCCCATTTATCTTTAGGAACTGCATTTAATTTAAAAAGGCATAGATTAAATTACTGCAAGAAAGTTATGTAGCATACCACAAATGAAATAGCAAAGTAAAGTAATAAAAATATTCCACCCCTATGTTGCCAACCTCCAAGTGATTTTAACGAGATATCTCGTTCATCAAGATCTGACCAATAACTCTCTTAAGACGACATAGCGCGTCATCAAGATATTGCCACTTTTTTATGATGACGAGATCAAGATCTGGTCTGTATTTTTCTAATGACGAAGTATCTCGTCATTAGAAGTTTTGATAATGAGGCAACTTACCTAGACGAGACAACCACCAGGAGGGTTAAACCGGGAAATGGTTTTAGAGGTATTAGAAATTGGTGAGAATTATCTTTACCGAAATGCCTTTACGAAGTTCCTCAGCTATCATTCCTTCAGGAACATAGCGGCATTTACCACTTGCCGAAAAGTTAACACTGAGCACGCCTTCCCAAGACATATCCTGGCTTGCGTTGGTCGGAAAAGGAGGATTTGTATGAGAGTCCTGATGTAAGTTTGGACATTTTGGATACGTTCATACTTATAGACTTATTCTAGCTATTTAGACCCAAGGTCTTAAGTAAAAAGTAACAACATTACCTATATTGTATCATTTTAGATTATTTTTAACCCTCCTGGTGGTTTATCCATTAGACATTAGGGCCTAAAAACTGGCAATGGTTTGATAGGTTTTAGATTTTTTTAGTTACAGAAGGTTTTAGATTTCAGTTACTGAAATATCAGTACCAAGTTCCCTAGCAATCCTGCGTTCAGAGACGTAAGGCATTTCCCACTTGCCCAAAATGCAACACTGAGCAAGCCTCACCAAGACATATTCTGGCTTGCGATGTCTAACAAGGGAGGATCTCTATGGGAGTCCTAATCTAAGTTTGGACTTTTGTGAGCGTGCTGATATCCGTAGACTTGATCTAGCTGGTTAATCCCGAGGTCTTCAGAAAAAAGTAACATTAGCTATATTGTATCATTTTAGATTTATTTTTAACCTTTCTATTGGTTTTTATCCATTAGACATAAGGGCCTAAAAACTGATAATAGTTTTATAGGTTTTAGAGATTGGCGGGAATTATCGTTACCGATATACCATTACCAAGTTCCCTAGTTATCTACGTTCAGAGCCATAAGGCATTTCCCACTTGCCTAAAAGAAAACATTGAGTAAGGTTCCCCAAGACATATTATGACTGAGGTTGGTGTGGCAAGGGAAGATCTCTATGGGAGTCCTAATCTAAGTTTGGACTTTTGTGAGCGTGCTGATATCCGTAGACTTGATCTAGCTGGTTAACCCCGAGGTCTTCGGAAAAAAGTAACATTAGCTATATTGCATCATTTTAGATTTATTTTTAACCCTTCTGTTGATTTATCCATTAGGCATAAGGGCCTAAAAACTGATAATAGTTTTATAGGTTTTAGAGATTGGCGGGAATTATCCTTACCGAAATACCATTACCAAGTTCCCTAGCTATCTTACGTTCAAAGCCACATAAGGCATTTCCCACTTTCCTAAAAGAAAACACTAAGGTTCCCCAAGACATATTATGACTGAGGTTGGTGTGGCAAGGGAGGATCTATATGGGAGTACTGATCTAAGTTTGGACACTTTGAGCAAACATGCGGACTTGTTCTAGTTGTTTAACACCGAGGCGTCAAGGAACTTAGGTTATATATTATTATTTTTTAGCTTGAATTTTAACCCTCCTGGTGGTTTATTTTTATCTCAAAATCTAGTCTGCCAATGGCCAGTCTCTGATACAAAAACCTGTTCCAAACTGCCACCGGTTCTAGACAACAGTCAGTTCCTACGTGGATCTTCTTTTCCTCGTACATGACTTGTGACAAGTTTTGATTTCCTTGATCAATAAATAGCAACTGGAGGGTTGAGAGTTCGAATCCAACCAAAGACCGTCGTGTACAAGGGGGGCTGGTGCACATTAAATATATCGTGGCCTTTAATGTCCTCACGTTGGCGTGGTGTGGACGTTTAGAGAGTGGAGTGCCAGACCAGGTGTGACCTCGTCATCTGACCGTGGTTCAAAATTACGTGGTGTTGTCCTCGGACCTTCCCTTCGCGTTTGATCCCGGGCCGTCGCCAATAGCCTTCGGGTGGCTCCAGTGGGACGTTAATTAAAATACCTACCTATCTTGATCAATAAAATCATCCCTAATATTCTTTCGGCTCTTATCATTCCTAATATAGAATCGCTGATTAACAATCGGTGGGTTGCGAGTTTGAAACTCGATCCAACCAAAGACGGGTTGGAAGTGAAGGGGCTGATGAACTTTAAATCTGTCGTGACCTCATATGTCTTCACTTTGGCGTGGTGTGAATGTTCTGAGAGTGGGGTTCTTGCTTAGGTGTTGATCTCGTCTTCTGACCGTAGTTCAAAATTACGAGTTGCTGTACTCGATCTTTCCTTTCGGCATTGATTCCGGACTATGGCCAATAGCCCCTTATGTTGCTACAGTGTGATTAAATTCAATTCCCTACCTACCCACTCTCTACAAAACCAGGACAAATAATTTCGTACCACCTCCATGTCTTGTACAAATTATATAGCACCATTGGATAAGCACAAACCTACAAGTTTTCAAACACCGTGAATTGGAGTCGTGCACATATTGAACTCCAAAACTCGGTATTTTTCTCTCGCATATTTAAAAAAACTTCATAAAAATCTCCAATCTCTTGATACATAAAACTTCATCTCTGTAGCGAAAGTAAACATAACCGTGTCTATAAGTAAAATAACAATGCAATTCAAATTTAAATTTCCAAAATCATGTTGGATTTAGAATAATGGAAACATCGTGTCAACAAAGTCTACATTTTAAAGCCTAAAACAATAAAGGTTAGCAAACTTGATTCACGTCAGATTAAGCCCCATAGACATCCAGGTACGTAGCAAATATTTCAGATGGTGATTAAAGTTGCAAGGTGAAAACACTTCCTGTTTATCATCCCTACGCCTCACTCCGGTAGAAAAACTGTTAATGGAAAATTTCGTAGCTTAGGTGTGAAACTTTCACTTAATACATCATGCACTGAAATTACGAACGGAAACGAAATTTATTTTTTAACCCCTCTTATAGTAGATAAACTGTGTTAGAATAGATTTTGTGCTAAATTGACAAGGAGGAGGTTGCAGTAGCGAAATATTGGACTATTTCTCATTTCTTTCTTTTTAACACTGATTTTTAAGCCATTAATCTCTGAAATAATGATCAATAAATCTCGCCGACGGTTCTTTTCTATGCTGCCGACGATTAAAAGTAATAGATTATAATGAGAATACATATAGTATTGTTTTCAATTTCGATACACTTAGGTAGGAAGTTCAACTTCTGTCGCACAGGAACAAGATAACGGGCTATTGGTGAAGGTCAGGGAACAATCCCGAAGGGAAAGATCGAGGGCAACAGCTCGTGATTTTGAACCACTCTCAGATTACGAGGTCAACATCTGACCTGTACCATACTCTCCAAATATCCACACCATACCAACGTGAGGATATTTGAGGTCACTACAGACACCACCCACACGTACACCACGGTGTTCGGTTGAAGCGAGTTTCAAACTAGAAACAATCCAATTAACTATGGAAAACAATTAGTAAAAACCAAATTATCTATACCTGGTTTTAATGTGATACAGAAAGCTTATAGACAAATATATGAAGAATATATCAGTGGATAATGCAAATTTTAAAAATAAGTAGCTGAATTGGTAAAGATGTAGAATCCGGGGCAAGTTTGTCGCCAAGCAATTTTTGTCGCCAAATCAAGATGGCGTCCAAAGCCAGTATGTTCATTTAAAAAAAAAACGTGGACTTTCCTACGCGAAAAACTTTTTGCATAGGGTTGCCATAAAGCTGAATCAAAACACCAAGGTTACCATATTTGGCGATAAATCGCTAGTGCCCCGGATTCGACATCTCCACCGCTGAATTAACCGCCGTTGCTCGGGTTGAAATGGTTAAATGTTGCTTGAAAAGTGAATTAGAATAATCACTTTTCTTTCACAGAAAAATGCAAACATTTAAGTTGTACGGAAAATACGTTTTAACTTTTTCATAGCTTCTACACTATACTTCGGACGCAAATGTATACATTTAATTCCTGAATATATTGCAATATGTAAAAGATTAAGACATAAATACAAACAGAAACAAAATTCCGACGAAAAAATGCAGAATTCTAAGCAACGAAAGATGTTCAAAGTGTTGAGAGAGAATTTCGACTACCTGAGTGTATTCTGAAATAGAGCATTTCGAAAAAAGACATTTGAAAAATATTGAAAAAGACGATAATGATTTATGAAATTTAGTAATACTCAAATATGACTGCAACTCCATCATGAGTCCAAGGAAGTTTCCGTTTCCCCCAACTTTCTAGAAAGTTCTACAAAGTTTTATAAAAAAGTAAACATTAATTCTGGTGCTGCAAGATACCGAGTAGCAAAATTACGCTTTTATGATCAATGAGTTTTTCGTTTGTGCTTTTCGGAATAACGGTGCTTGGGTTAGAAATAAATGTAATCGGTGTAGACAAATTAAACTGAATAGGTAAAATTTTTTCAAAAAGCAGAAGGTCGATTTTACAGAATTTTTTAAGAAAGAAAATCACTGCTTTCAACGTAGGATTCACATGTATCTATTCCGGACATTTTAAAATAAGTTACACACCTTACCTAAAAAGCTTATGAAACAGAATTCTACAAATCATTACGTATTCAATAAATTATTTAAGGAAAGTTGATCGAAATATACACCAACTTTCCTTGAAAATCATCCTTGAACTGAAAACCTTTCCTTGAATTTCCTTGCAAAAATAAATATTCTATAAAATATTCTTCATTCATCAATAAAATATCTATAATTTATTTACATCATGGAAAGAACTAAAAAGTAAGCTCAAACATAAATATTGTAATTTAATTTGTTTCGGAAAAAAATGTTTTTCGATCAACACTGTTAAAGCAACCATAGCTGCTTAAAGCAATCAATCTATGCTCAATGTTATTTTTATGGCGATTTCGAATAGTTTTTAGCCTCCTAGGGCCAATAGAGCGGGAATTAAGAGTAAGCCTATGCTGACCGCAGTGTTCTAAAGTATAAGTGTACCAAATTTGATGTGGATTGGTCAAACGGTGTAGATTTGTATAGAAAAGATACACATACGCATCCTATTTTATATAGATAGATTAATCCTTTACTATTATCTCATATTTTAGGAAATAATGTTAATTCCATCTTGCTCGACTCGATTGGTTGGTTAATCTAGGTTTTATGGCGCAGGGTCCAAAAAAGTACAAGCTGTGCCAAACATAAGACTAAAACAATTGTATAAAAACAAATTGAAAATTCAAACAAGCAACCAAACCAACATAAAAACTAGCACAATTTGGAAATGCATTAATAATTATAGGTTACAAACACCTGAAATCTGAATCACCTAATCCGAAAAATGTTTGCAATTAAGATATTAAAAAAGAAAGCCTTTTCCATGGAGTCACAAATATACTAGACATGGTTTGAAAATTAGCTCTCCTGGTGGTTTATCTTCGTGTCGTAACTACCTGTAGTGACCAACTTCAGATTCAAAAGTCTGTTTTAAATTGCCAACAGTCCTGGGCAAGGGACATTTTGTTCTTACCTTGGATCTTCCCTCTTGGAGTGAAGTTCTTTCTTAACGAAATACCTTGTTATTATCAAAATAGACCAGATCTTGAAGGCCAGTAACCTCGTCAATAGCAAAATTACCAGATTTAATAGATGGAAAAATCTCAAAGAAAAATACTTGGAGTGTTAGGATAACCTCTTGTTTGATTGCATTTTGAAAACCCTATTCGTTGTATAACTATATGTTGACTATTCTGGGAGTTCCTTTTACACTGAACCACGCCTTAACTTCACTTAGATCTTATTTAATTTGGTGCACGAATGGGAAAAGAATAAGATTATTATTTTATTTCTTTATATTTATTTTCACGCACACAAATGTATGCACAATCTATTTCATAAGATATAGATACTACGGCGATAATATAGTAATTTAAATTAAGTATCTTAATGTATGTATCTTAAGTTTTAAATCAATATTAGAAAGTTCAATCACAAACGCCGTTCAAAAGTCATGCTAAGTTCTACTTGAAACTCAGCACCGAAAAAAAGATACAGCACTACAACAAAGTTGGCGGCATATTCAAGTACACAAATTAAATATGTGAATACCCATGCCCATCATCAGTTAAATATATCAGAAGTAAATCCTATGAACTGATTCAAAATCGGTCATATTCGTCTCTTTCGTTGAGAAATAGATCTGGACTGACATCAACGATGTTGCTCTTCCTTAGACAGTAATGATCAATTGGTGACCAGTGGGCGAGATTCAACCAACTAGTCTGTTTACTACAGCCCACGTACTACTTTTATTTTATTCAATTAATTTTATCATTTATTCAAATTTGTGGAGTAGCCATCACTTTCAAAGTTTTGAAGCATTTCGTCCATAAATAAAGGTTTTAATTAGCCTTTCAAATGCATAATGGAGTGTCATCTTGCAGAAATGTAATTAGAGTGGGTGAATTTCAATGCGATCCATTATTCAACACAAAACATCTGGATCTTAATTTAGGGAATTCTGTAGGATTCATACACACTTTTGGTTGGTAGATTTTTCTGGGAGGGTTATGGCGCAAGGGTCATATTTGGCCAATCTGCGCCAAATACTAGACAACGTAAAGTAACGTACGCAATTTTGAGAAAATGAATTCTTAGTCATAGGTTGATATTTGGAACCACCAAGCCTTCTTTGATTTTATCAAATATACAGTGCGTTTTTCGAAAATATCTGACCAAATTTTAAAGGGTGGTAGAGGGGCACAGAAAAAATTATTTTTATCAAAGAATGTGTGTCAGAAAATGCTACATT